>JAJQKT010000068.1:2479977-4959954 GCA_030512225.1 Rauvolfia tetraphylla | reverse complement strand
ATGGATGAGAAAGTGCATGTTGAAGAATATCACGATGAAATTGAAAAGAAGGAAGGACAAAAGAGAAAGCATTGAAGATCTTTTGGACAACCCCCTTAGTTCAAGGTGAGAAGCAAAGAAGGGACAATGTGTGATTGATGAAATCATACCATATATGGAGTCATCACCGCTCAACATCAAGGGATGAGGTTTGAAAACTTTGAAACAGAAAAAGGAATGAAGTCCTTCATCGAAGATCCTCCGGAGTTGGAATTGAAGAAGCTGCGAATCACTTGGATTATGTTTTCATTGTGGACAATCCAAAACTCCCAATATTCAAGGGTATTAACCTTTCATTTTGCATTCACGGGATATTAATGGAAGAAGGCTTCAAAATGGTGGTACAACCCCAAAGAAGGCATGACCAAAATCAAGTTTTCAGAGTCGGGGAGATCAAGTGTTGTTGAACAACTCTCAATGGAGACTTTCGCTAGTAAGTTTAAGTCTAAATGGACTTCCTCGCTTTTGGTAAGTCAATTACTTCAGTATGAAATTGTGCAAAGCTATCATGCAAAAATGGGGACATTATTGGTAAGTAAACTTAGACTTACACTTTATCACATTGGAGTTAGAAAAAAAGAGAATATTGTCTCCATACTCCTATGATCCGGGAGGATAAGTGATTTTCATAATCTTTGCTCACCTTTATTTGTATATAATTGTGTTTAATGTGGTTTTGAGTTTGAAAATTTTAATTGCCTTGAATTGTAAGAGTTTTACAATGTGTTGTTTGATGTGATTTTTATGTTTGTAATCAATTATTTTGTTAAATTTTGTTGTTGAATCGTGGTTGAGTGTTTTTGCAAAAGAAAAAAAACAAAAAGAAAATGCGTCATGCTAGAGGCACTAGGGTGAAAGCAGGCGCCGCTGGTGTGCGGCATGCGGCCTAGAGTTATCTTGTTCCCATGTATGTACTGATTCACCACGGGAGAGCATGTTCATAACCCAGTTACTTGTTCACATTTAAAAAAAACCAGCATTCTCTGGACTGGTTTGAAGAGGCGCCGCTTGGTGTGGTCCAAGCGGCGCGGTTCATATTCACCCATCTTCTTTTATTCCCCTTTTTTTCTTTTGTTGGTTCTTTTATGCTTTCTTCTTTGCATACCATGTATTTGAAAAAGAAAAAAAACCATGACTTGCATTTTTTTTTGTGTAGTGCAAATTTGTTTGTTATTGGCTTGAAATTTCTCTATGTTTTTGTTGGTTCTCTCGGTTTTCTTCTATGCCGGGAGTCGTTCCATGCTCGAGTGGTGGACCGGCGGCATATGAACCAAGGGGAGTTCTTTCTTTTCTATTTTTATCCTTTTATTTATTTCCTTTAATGCTATGCTTTTTATACTTTAGTTTTCATTATGTCCTTATTTCTAGTTTGCTTTCATTTCCGTCTACAAGCCATGTTTTTCATTGTTTTTTGTGTTTGGTTGTTTGGTGTTGAATTTCTTCCCCAAACATTGCGGACAATGTTGTTTTTAAGTGTGGGGGAGTTGGCTTTAGTAGTGTGTAGGTTATTTTTATGTTTTTTCATTGATTTTTTTTCGAATCTTCAAGATATTTTAAGATTTACATGTTTAATCTTTTCTCAAAGAGTAGTTATACAAGCATTCTAAAGGTCATGACTAGTACCTTAAACTTGGATTAAGTAAGCACCCTTGCATTCCTTGCTTGTATGGAATTCATCGTTTAAGCACATTCCACTTTGCTTTTGTTGTGATGATTATGAAATTGAATCTTGTGCTATTGGCCTTAGAATTCAACATAACTTTTACCCTAGAACCCGCATTCACTTGCCTTGAGGCGAAATGAGTAAAGTAACCTTAGTTTGATCTCGAAATGATGGTAATAGGCATTCTTTGTCCCGATTGAGCCTTTCTAGCCACCGCTCTTTAGTTTATCCAGTAGTACCATTTCTTGAAGCCTTTGTGCATAAACTTTCCAATCTATATTCTAGATTTTTCCTTCTTTCAAATTTTAAAACTCCACTCTTTATATTTAACCCTTCACTGCGAGAGCTAATTGCATTTTTACCCTTAAGTTAGCAAAGAGCATTGTGGAAATTGGAACAATGGGTGGAATGGAAGATGATAGGAAAAAATAGGCTTTTAAAAAAAAAGGAAAAAGAGTGGTGAGATGATTTTATATGATTGGGGAATTGGATTACACCTCAATCGAAAAAAAAGAAAAAAAAGAGAAAAAGAAAAAAAAATTGTTATATATTTGTCTATTATTGAGAAGGCTTCTTACATTTCTTGATGCCTTCAAGATGTATATATGTTTTCATTATTATTATTGTAAATTTTGTCATGATTGAGGTTAAATTTATGAGTTGATAAAGATGGGTGATGATGGAAAGATTGTGGGTTGAAGCTTAATATGTGCAAGTGGTTGAATCCAAAGTGAAGGGATTTGGTAGAGAATGAGAGTTTGTGGTTGAATGTAGGGGAATGGTGATATTCCTTAAGGGCTAATAAGGGTTATTACTTATTCCTTTCTCTTTAGCTCTCATTTCTTTGATCTTGAATTCCTTACTTTCGTTTGGCACCCTAAACTTTCCTGAGCCTAATATTACAAGCATGAAAGTCCTACCTAATCGAGATTAAATTTTTGTTACCGTATTAGTGGAGAGGTTTTGTAAATGTCGGGCTTATAGGGTATTATGCTTTCTTGATGAGAATTCCTTGGCCAATAACATGAAATTCACTCTTATAATTTTTAAGCATTTGCATTAGCTGGAAACACAACACACACGGATTCTTGCTTGCATTGTAAGACAAGGGGTTGATTGTTTAATCTTTGTGATGGATACTTAGGATGACTTTTAGATTGATTGTGTGGATTGCTCAAGATTTCTCAAGAAGTAATGCTTTCTCTGTTTTGCATTCCTTTGTAATACTTCAAAACACTTGTTATTTCTTATGGATTATTGTTCAAATTTCTTACTTGTTTTGTAGTATTGCTTGAGGACAAGCAATATCTAAGTGTGGGGGAGTTTGATATTCCATAATTGTGCTATATATAATTATCATTTTGAGCTTAATTTTATGTTAAATTTTGGTGTTTTAATCACCATTTATACTCCCTTTATCTCTTATTTGCTTTAGGTGATATTATTGAAGATTTGGAATTAAATGAAGCAAATAAGGGAAATTTACACAATGAAGAAGGATAGAGAAATGCAGAGGAAAAAACAGACTGGTAGACATATTGCAAGTTAGATTTTGACCTCTATGAAGATTTCAAATGCTAAAAGTGGTGTTCTAGACAATTATAGAGGACATTCTGAAGTTTTTAGAATGGTAAAATGTGTGTCAATCTGAGTTCATTTGCCTACCCTATGTATGCTGCAAAGTCACCTGTTCTGCATTGGGTTCTATTTTTTGACACAGTCTTGTATAATGCTCATAACTTGAGTTCTAGATTCCCAATTGATGTTATTCAAATATCTGTGGAAAGATAAGATCTTTATCTACAACTTTCATGAAGACATCAAGACCTAGATCAGCCGATTTGGGGGTCTGAATTCACCTAGAAGTCAAAATAGTGTCACAGTCGGGCAGCAGAAACTTGCACCAGCTGGGGACAAGCGGCGCCGTTTGGTGTGATATAAGCGGCGCCGTTTGTGTCGATCTGAGGCTGCTTTTAAGCTGCATTTCTCTCTCTTTTGGGGGCAGATTTTCATACCCCTTTAGGGGCAGAAACAAGAGAGAGAAGGCTGGGAGGCTCCAAAAACAACAAAAACTCACTCAAATCCCATCCCAAATCTTCATCTTTGCAAGAGAAATCAAGAGAGAAGATTGAATCTTTGAAGAAGGAGAACATCCACCTTGAAGATTCATGGAAAAAAGCTGCAATTTCGTCCATGCTACAGTGACAATTTCAACCTTGAAGAAGAGAGGATTCCTACCATGAAAATGAGCAATTCTTTCTCTTTCTTTGTTGGTTATTGTTCTATGAATTGTAATATGTTGATGAACTAAACTTTTGAATACTTGGATGGGTATGAACCCTAGTTTTTATCTATGTAAATGAATTGTTTCCTTGGTTGATTGAGTTTGAATTTCTTGTGGATTGTTTGTGGGTATGAATGGTTGAATTGATTGAGTGGATTATTCATGCATAATCTACAATTGTGTTCACTTGAAATTGAGAAAGGAAGGGTGATTGACAATTGATTCAAAATCTGGAAATTTGCACTTGGAATTGAGAAAGGAAGGGTGAAATAGACCATACACAAACAATGGAGATGATTTAGGTGACTAGAGATAGAAATCTAAATATCTTCTTGATAATTAGAGAAATCTAATTGGAAATTCACAATTCTTAATGCATTCTTGGGTTGAATTGGTTAGAAAGAGATTTCAACTAATTAATCTAAGATTAGAGAACTTTCATCTAGAGATAGAGTGAGTTCTATCATTGGAATTTTATTAAACATAAGAAGTGAAATTCATCAACCAAGGGACATTTCTATCACATAGGTAATTCTAGGGGGATTAACCATCCAAGTATTATTTTCTCAATTGAATTCTCTCTTGCAAACAAAAAATTAGTTAAGTTAGTTTAATTAGCTAAGCTAGACTTCTATTCCTAGTAGTAATTTCAATAATTTTCACAACCAAATTTGATAGGCTAAACAATATAATAGAAAGTGAGTAATGATATTTAACCATCCCCGTGGATACGATATTGAATTTACTTGCCATTATACTACTCATAACGATAGGTGCACTTGCCTTGTGTTTGTGTGCAAATTGTTGAGGATTGTGATAAAAATTTAGTATAAAGGCATAGAAATAAAACACAACAGTCCTCTACAAAAGAAGAAAAGGAGGATGGAGGTTTTATAATAAGAAATAATTAGTGTATTGCAGCATGTGCCTTTTTATATTTTTAGATTATTTACGTAATTTTAGAATTTTAATATGCATATATAAGTTTGGTGCGTTTATATTTTCCAGTATGTGCAAAAGTAAACAACGCAGCTACGATTACTAGTAGCAAAGGGAAGAGGGGCACTATAAATTCTATGTTCTTTTTGATATATACGTTTTTTTTATTATTGGTGACTTGTATCTAGTAATTTTCAGTATTCTATGCATGCTTTATGACAAATCAAATTGATAGAAATTCCGTAACAAATTATATACTTATGCCTTTCTTTATAATAATAATAATAATAATAATAATAGTTGTGTTTGTGTATTTTTGCACATATTTGTAAATATAAGAGTCATGAATTGCATTCTAATTTAATATTCACCTTATATACTTAAGATTTTATTTTTCAAAAAACATATCTATTTCATCATTTTTAATATTTAAAAAATCTTTACAACCCAAAAAGCAAACCCTAATTTTACCCCTAAACATAGCATTTATAAAAAGGAAAACGGAAACTAAGAAGCCCTAGAATATTTAACCCCTTCCTAAGAGATGCAGAATATATATTTAACCCTTCATTAATATATATAAAGGGAAAAACATATATTCTCGTTAGAAAGGATAATTGTTAACGTTGGTCATTTAATCGAAAATAGTAACCCAAGTATAGCTTCCCCTTCAAGTTCTTTTGTTGTTTCTCATATAGAGAAAAGCAGTATGTTTCAAACAAACTTCTTCTTGACATTTGCACCCACATATTGTCCCACACTTGGAAATCAGAAATATAGCTATATTTAACGCCATTTTTCTTACAATGCAATTTATGTTGTGTTTAAAAGCTGGCAAAGCTTCTATAAAATCATTTGCGTAAGCCAGGTTTCTCTATATGACCAAAGAAGCTTATGCACAAATGAGATGGTCCCAAAAAGTATTTTTTCCCTTTATCTCATGTTAAAAAAAGGGTTTTGACCTAACTCCAGCCCCAAAATATACTTGGAGGACTGTCCAAAGGCCTAACTCGTTCTCAAAAGCTACTTCAAAAGGGGCGAGGATTGACCAAACTTTATAACTAATTAATTATTTTATTTAGAAGACAATGTGGTATCTCTCAATACACTCCCATCACACCCACAACTAGACATCTAGAGCATGAAGTTTGAAAATAAATAAGTGACCCAATATCCTCTACGATACCATATTGAAAAAATTGTGTTTGGACCTAACTCCACCCCCTAATAGGCGACTTTTGGGGTAGATCATGTATTCCATGCCCCTGATACATAATTCTATCATAATCTCTAACAATTAGCACACAAACACAAGGCAAGCACATCTGATATTTCAAATTTGTACTCTATATAATTATCATTTTGAGCTTAAATTTATGTTAAATTTTGGTGTTTTAATCACCATTTATACTCCCTTTTATCTCTTATTTGCTTTAGGAGAGATTATTGAAGATTTGGAATTAAATGAAACAAATAAGGAGATTATGTACAATGAAGAAAAAAAGCAGAAATGCAGAGAAAAAGCTGCCTTTGGTAGAGAAAGTTCGAGTGGGATTTTGACCTTCATCTAGAGAAAATTCAGGTGGTCTTCTAGAAAATTATACGAGGACATTACGAAGTTTTCATAATGGTAAAATTTATAGAGAACATTTTCAAGTTTTCATAATGGTAAAATTTGTGTCAATCCAAGTTTATTTGACCGCCCGCTTATCTCTGCAAATTCAACCATCTCTGCATTGTGTTCCAGTTTTGACACATTTTGGTAAAACTATCATATCTTACGTTCTGGATGTCCAATTGAGATGATTGCAAGAGAAATCAAGAGAGAATATTGAATCTTTGAAGAAGGAGGACATCCACCTTAAAATTCAAGGCAAAAGCTGCAATTTTTTCAACACTACAGTGACGAATTTCAAGCCTTGAAGAAGAGAAGATTTCAACCATGAAAATGAGCAATTCTTTCTCTTTCTGTATTGCTTTATGTTCTATGAATTGTAATATGTTGATTAACTAAATTCTTGAATACTTGATGGTTATGAACCCTAGTTTTTATCTATGTGAATGAATTGTTTCCTTGGTTGATTGAGTTTGAATTTCTTGTGGATTGTTCGCGGATTTGAATGGTTGAATTGATTGGGTGGATGATTAATTCAAAATATGGAATTTCTTGTGGAGTGTTTGTGGTTTTGATTGGTTGAATTGATTGGGTAGATGTTTGATTCAAAATCTGGATTTTTTCACTTGGATTTGAGAAAGAAAGGGTGAAATAGACCATACACAAACAATGGGGATGATTTAGATGACTAGAGATAGGAACCTCAACATCTTCTTGGTAATTAGAGAAATCTAATTGAAAATTCACAAATCTTAATGCATTCTTGGATTAAATTGGTTAGAAAGAAATTTCAACTTATTAATTTAAGAATAGAGAACTTTCATCTAGAGATAGAGTGAGTTCTAATTAAAGAATTTTATCAAACATAAGAAGAGTAATTCATCAACTAAGGGACTTTCTATCACATAGGTAATTCTAGGGGATTTTCCATCCAAGTATTGTTTTCTCTGTTGAATTCTCTCTTGCAAACAAGATTGGTTATGTTTGTTTAATTAGTTAAGTTAGATTCCTTTTCCTAGTAGTTATTCCAATCATTTTCACCAACAAATTTGTTAGGTTAAAAAATAGAGTAGAAAGTGAGTAATGATACTTAACCACCCAAGTAGATACGACATTTGAATTTACTTGCCATTGTATCTACTCATAACGATAGGTGTACTTGCCTAGTGTTTGTGTGCAAATTGTTAGAGATTGTAATAAAAATTCAGTATAAAGGCAATGCAAAACCAGCACAACGAGTTGCTCTACTAATTAAGTTTGAAACCGACTTTAGGTGAAAGAGTAAAATATTGCATTATTGTAAATTAAGATAGTTCTATAGCAATATACTTATTTTTTAAACATGAATTTTTAAACATATACGTAATTACCATTTGCCTTCGAGACATTGAACATTCACATCATGTTTCTATTGTTAGCTTTTTTTTCCTCAACTTTTTTTTCCCACTGTTTAAGCTCTCTTCCCTGCGCTTGTAGCATTCATGTAGAACAATAAAACAAACTGTCAACTACTCCAAGAAATTAAAGAAAAAATTAAAGGAGAAGAGAGAGAGAGGAGGTTGTTTAAGGGGGAAAAATATACAGTTTCTCAATTTTAAGTTTCAGAAATCCTGTCAGGTCCAAATAAGAAAAGAGCAACTAAATGGAAGAAGGAACGATTTTGGGACCTGTTATCAGTTCACAGCTGCGGAATCTAATCTCATCTGAACGCGATACTGAGTAGTAAGTTACGGAGGAATGTAAGATTCATTTATGAACAATGAGTTTATGCCTATGTTGAAGTTTGGCCTCATGATGCCTTTCTTATTTCAGTGGATATGCAGTTGGATATTGTGTGTTAAGTAGATGATCTTTTTTCTTTTTTCTTTTTTTGAATGAGAAGATTCTTCTTTCAAGGAAACCTTCTGAATTTTGTTTTTTTTAATTTGTAGGATCAGCTTAGAATATTATGAGCTTTGCTTATTATTTCCATGTTTTAAGTACCTATCATTGAATAAATTAGTCGCACTTCAGTATTTATATAGGTTTTCTGAGATTTTGACCCAAACAAAGGTTTCCCTGAGACTACTGCATATTTGTTGCTGAATTTTGAAGAATACAAGGAAGGCTGTTCTTTTAGATTTTTTTTAAAAAAAAGTCAAATGTTCCTTCTTGCGACCTTCTTATGCATTTAGAACGAAAACTTATCTATACCTTTTATGTATTGGTGTTTCACTACATCTTTCATGTGCATGATGAAATATTAAAGATTGCTTTGTCTAAATCATGTTAAATATAAAGATTGTTGGGCTACAATTGAAGCAAAAATATGAAATGCATAGGAGGTATAGATAATTGGTTTTAAAAATACGTATTGAACGACTATGGATATTGGCTATTAATTTGTGTTATTGAGAAAATCTTTTAGGAAGAAATTTTGTTTTCTATCAACTTAGAAAAGTTTATCTATTTTATTTTCTCAGAAGAAAAAAAAGAAAAAGTTGATATACACAAAAAAATTATTTCACTTTAATATAAAGAAAAAATATTATTTTTACAATACAAGTTTAACAGATATACTCGTGCATAGAACATGGCGTAAAATTAGTATATCCTAAAGAAGCATTTGAAAAGACTAACATTTAAATTCTAGTATGTTGAAGAAGTGCTCTATAGCCAATACGTTATGGTATTCTAGAGCAATTCTATACCAAGATTTATTGCAATGGCAATTTTTTTATTGGAAGACCATTCTGGGCATTTTTATTTTTTAATTGAAATGCAGCCCAAGGCTGAAGATTTCGGTTTCACCAGCGGGCTATGGCCCTTATTTAGTTACTCCTAACAAATTCCTCATTGTCTCGATGAATTTCTCGGCGTCAGGCTAGTAGCTAAAAACAATATAGGAAAATGAAAAATAGAAATGCTTCTCATATAACCAATCCATTTCTTCATCTTTCACATTTGCAGAGAAAATATATTTATGAATAACAGAAATTTTCTTGATTTCATTGCAAGAGATCACAAATACACATTGAATGATTCAAAGGTGGTTTACAACAAGGTCTTTTTAGACACTCCTTATTCACAAGTTCAACTACAATTATTAAAAAAACAAAAAAAAGAAATATAACAGCAACAAGGGACTGAACATCCAAAAACAATGTCATGTTTGAAGCAAATGATCCAAATTGCTGTTATTTGTTCCGACATGATCGACAACTATTACTCAATAATTTTTTTCTGGGTAGTGGAGGAGATGTGTAGTAGTAGTAAACATGAGATGGAGACAGCGGTGGTGGACGAGGAGACTTCTAGTGGTATGGTGGAGGTGGGGATTTGTAATAGTATGGCGGAGGTGGTGATGGAGATGGAGGAGGTGGAGACTTATAGTAGTAGGGCGGTGGAGGCGACTTAGTTGGAGGGGGAGGTGATTTGTAGTTGATATTCTATATTTGTGCTTCATATAATTATCATTTTGAGCGTGATTTTATGTTAAATTTTGGTGTTTTAATCACCATTTATACTCCTTTTATCTCTTATTTGCTTTAGGTGATATTATTGAAGATTTGGAATTAAATGAAGCAAATAAGGGAAATTTACACAATAAAGATCAATAGAGAAATGCAGAGGAAAAACAGACTGGTATACATATTTCAAGTTAGATTTTGACCTCTATAAAGATTTCAAATACAAAAGTGGTATTCTAGACAATTATAGAGGACATTCTAAAGATTTCATAATAGTAAAATGTGTGTCAATCGGAGTTCATTTGCCTAACCTAATTATGCTACAAAGTCACCTGTTCTGCATTGGGTTCCATTTTTGACACAGTTTGGTATAATGATCATATCTTGCGTTCTAGATGCCCAATTGATGTGATTAAAATCTCTGTGGACAGATAAGATCCTGATCTACAACTTTCATGAAGACATCAAGACCTAGATCAGCCGATTTGGGGGTCTGAATTCACCTAGAAGGAAAAATAGTGTCACAGTCGGGCAGCAGAAACTTGCACCAAAATTGGGGACAAGCGGCGCCGTTTGGTGTGATATAAGCGGCACCGTTTGTGCCGATCTGAAGCTGCTTTTAAGCTGCATTTCTCTCTCTTTTGGGGGAGATTTTCATACCCCTTTAGGGCAGAAACAAGAGAGAAGGCTGGGAGGCTCCAAAAACAACAAAAACTCACTCAAATCCCATCCCAAATCTTCATCTTTGCAAGAGAAATCAAGAGAGAAGATTGAATCTTTGAAGAAGGAGAACATCCACCTTGAAGATTCATGGAAAAAAGCTGCAATTTCGTCCATGCTACAGTGACGAATTTCAACCTTGAAGAAGAGAGGATTCCTACCATGAAAATGAGCAATTCTTTCTCTTTCTTTGTTGGTTATTGTTCTATGAATTGTAATATGTTGATGAACTAAACTTTTGAATACTTGGATGGGTATGAACCCTAGTTTTTATCTATGTAAATGAATTGTTTCCTTGGTTGATTGAGTTTGAATTTCTTGTGGATTGTTTGTGGGTATGAATGGTTGAATTGATTGAGTGGATTATTGATGCATAATCTACAATTGTGTTCACTTGGAATTGAGAAAGGAAGGGTGATTGACAATTGATTCAAAAATCTGGAAATTTGCACTTGGAATTGAGAAAGGAAGGGTGAAATAGACCATACACAAACAATGGAGATGATTTAGGTGACTAGAGATAGAAATCTAAATATCTTCTTGATAATTAGAGAAATCTAATTGGAAATTCACAATTCTTAATGCATTCTTGGGTTGAATTGGTTAGAAAGAGATTTCAACTAATTAATCTAAGATTAGAGAACTTTCATCTAGAGATAGAGTGAGTTCTATCATTGGAATTTTATTAAACATAAGAAGTGAAATTCATCAACCAAGGGACATTTCTATCACATAGGTAATTTTAGGGGATTAACCATCCAAGTATTGTTTTCTCTATTGGATTCTCTCTTGCAAACAAAAATTAGTTAAGTTAGTTTAATTAATCAAATTAGATTTCGTTTCCAAGCAACTATTTCCATCATTTTCACAAGAAAATTTGATAGGCTAAACAATAGAATTACAAGTGAGTAATGGTAATTGACCATCCCCGTGGATACGATATTTAACTTGCTTGCCATTATACTAATCTAAACGATAGGTGCACTTGCCTTGTGTTTGTGTGCAAATTGTTAAAGATTGTGATAAAATTGAGTATAAAGGCATAGACAACAAAACACAACAGTAGTAGTATGGTGGAGGTGGTGACTTTAGTGGAGGAGGTGGGGATTTGTAATAGTATGGCGGAGGTGGTGATGGAGATGGAGGAGGTGGAGACTTATAGTAGTAGGACGGTGGAGGCGACTTAGTTGGAGGGGGAGGTGATTTGTAGTAGTATGGTGGAGGTGGGGACTTTAGTGGAGGAGGTGGGGATTTGTAATAGTATGGCGGAGGTGGTGATGGAGATGGAGGAGGTGGAGACTTATAGTAGTAGGGCGGTGGAGGAGACTTCGTTGGAGGGGGAGGAGATTTGTAGTAGTACGGTGGAGGTGGTGATTTTTGAGTGGAGGAGGTGGGGATTTGTAATAGTATGGCGGAGGTGGTGATGGAGATGGAGGAGGTGGAGACTTATAGTAGTAGGGGCGGTGGAGGCGACTTAGTTGGAGGGGGAGGTGATTTGTAGTAGTATGGTGGAGGTGGTGACTTTAGTGGAGGAGGTGGGGAATTGTAATAGTATGGCGGAGGTGGTGATGGAGATGGAGGAGGTGGAGACTTATAGTAGTAGGGCGGTGGAGGAGACTTCGTTGGAGGGGAGGAGATTTGTAGTAGTATGGTGGAGGTGGTGATTTTAGTGGAGGAGGTGGGGATTTGTAATAGTATGGTGGAGGTGGTGATGGAGATGGAGGGGTGGAGACTTATAGTAGTAGTGCGGTGGAGCGACTTAGTTGGAGGGGAGGCGATTTGTAGTAGTATGGTGGAGGTGGTGACTTTAGTGGAGGAGGTGGCGATTTGTAATAGTATGGTGGAGGTGGTGATGGAGATGGAGGAGGTGGAGACTTATAGTAGTAGGGGTGGTGGTGGTGGTGATTTAACGGGATGAGGTGGAGACTTATAGTAATAAGGTGGAGGTGGTGACTTTATAGGGGGAGGAGGAGAATTGTAATAGTATGGCGGAGGAGGGAACTTGACAGGGAAGTGGAGGAGACTTATAGTAATATGGTGGAGGTGGTGACTTTCTTTGGAGGAGGAGGGGCTTATAGTAGTATGGTGGAGGAGGAGACTTTTGCGGAGGTGGTGATTTGTAATAGTATGGTGGTGGTGGAGATTTTGCTTTGGAGGTGGAGGAGATTTATAGTAATATGGAGGTGGTGGTGGTGGTGATTTTACAGGAGGGGAGGTGATTTATAGTAGTATGCCATAAAGAAATCAAAATAATAACTTGCATTATAGGAAATCTGGACTTTTGGGGGCATTTGGGCTCTTGAAAAAAAAATTCCAAGGCAAGGGGGATGGAAGTTGGTACAATTGCATACGGCGTGTTCTAAATAAAATTGATTTGACCAAAAGCAATTGAAAAATCCCTTTCAAAAATTGGCAGACTAAACAAATTGAATAAATATTCGCATTTTCTTTTCGAGTAATTTATATATATACTACATTTGTTTGCTTGTAAGCGGATGGTCACTTTCACATCCGCCGTTGATTTGTCTCGATTCCCATGTCAATTGTCATACTTTGTTACACAAGGCATCAACGGCGGATATTCAACGATGGGAGTTTCCCACACGACGCTATGTCACCCGGACTGAACCATAGCTCGATGCCACTTGTTGGAAATTTTTGATGTCTCACAAACTCCACATTAGTATGATATTGTCCGCTTTGGGCTAAGCCCTCACGGATTTATTTTTGGAAACCTTCCAAAAGGTCTCATACTAATGGAGTTATCTTGAATCTTATATTTAGACATCTATTCTCTTAATTTTTCCACATGGAACTTGGTTTGCATCCCAACACTTAATTTATAGTAATTAATCACAATATCAAATTTAAGAAATCATTTTGACTCCATGGCTTAATTATTATGAAACGTTTACTTATGATGAATTTCGATAAAATAGCAGCGTGATCTAAAAAAAAGCAAAGTGTTATGTTTTTTCTGTTCAAAAATATTTCATTTCATTCAACAAAATAACTCAATATTTTCTTATCCATAACAAAATGCAGTGTTTTTTCTTTTTTTGACAACCAAATATTTCAGTTTATTCAACTAAATGGGGATTAGCAGAGGAGACACTTATTGGTTTTAGATAAGGAAAAACTAATCTTATTTTGTGTTATTAAGTAATTATATTTCAAACCATATTTCAAAAGTAAAGAGAAAAGAAAAAAATTGACCAAAAAAAAGAGAGAAAGGAAGAGCGATAAGGTGGTATATGCATATATAATAACTCTTTTCTCTCTACTAAGTGCAAGCATATATAATTGTGATACTTCTATCTCACATGAAATAAGTGTAGGTTTAGGTATTCACCGTCAACTTAAAATATCTATTTTAATATAACGATGACACCTACTAATATAGTTGACCATGAGTGCTATCAAACCCATGACTTGTACTTTTGGGCGTGTGAGCGGGAGCCGAAAGAAGATGCAGCTAGGGATATTCGGAGGGACCGAAGATGGGAGATATCCTTTTCAATGTTTTATGTTTTCTTATTTTCTTTTTGTAAAAATAGATGCACTTAAATAAAGTCATTTCTTCTTTTATAAAATAGATTCAATTACACATAGCTATTTCCTAATGCTAAGGTAATAGTTCGAGTGGTAAAATTACTCATTATCGTGCGGAAAGGATTAAGTTTGAATGACATCCTCTGCCTCCAATGTATTTTAAAAAAAATAGAAAACCATTTCCTAAGTCCAAAATTACCAATTAATACTCGTCTTCTACGAGTTATGTCCTGTTAGCTCTATGAGGATATATTTCAAAAATCAAAAGAATCATGTAAGTTCATCCTTTATAATTTTGAAGGAGAATATGTATCATGCTATGGCATAAGAACGACTAATAATCAATTTGAAAAACATTAAGACCTATATTATCCGATTTCATACTCTAAATTCATCGTGAAGTTAAACAATTGTCGAGTCATGATTTTGCAGCAAAACAAAGCATTACTGTAGCAAAATTGAGTCGAAGGCTGAGCCGATTGCAAGAAGCCAAGGCTGCGCCACCTGGACCACCCTAGGCAATGCCGCTTGAGTCGTATGCAGACTTTTTTTGCTTTTTCCCTCTTCATTATGGGAGATATATATATATATATATATATATATATATATATATATATATATATATATATATATATATATATATATATATATATATATATATATATATATATAGCTTTAAGGGCAATAAAGAGGGAGGAAGCTAGGGTTTGGAAGAGGCAAAAAGAGGAGAGATTTGAGAGAAAAAAATTCATCCCAAATCCTCATTCTTTGCAAGAGAAATCAAGAGAGGACGTGGAATCTTTGAAGAAGAAGTAATTAATCTTGAAGATTCAAGCTAAAGAACACAATGACATTCCTTAGAGATCAACAAACAAGATTTCCTAGAAAACAAGAAGCAAGGAATAATGAAGAAAGTTCGAATAATACTTTTTCTCTTCAGTGAAGAGAATTGTGTCAAATAGATCTTGCGCAAAAGTCTGATTAAGACAATAATTGTTGCCTCATAATCCTTTCAAAATATTCGACTAAAATATGAATATCCTTTAATTATGACAGTCGGCATATCTGGGATTATAGGCACCAGGCACCCTCAATTCTAAGAAAATGTTAATTCTTTTTCTTTTGTTCTCTTTCTCTTCCCTTGCTATCACGGTATGATAATACATAATGAGTTCGACATTTTTTTTTATAGGCAAGTAAGGGGAAAGAAAGAAAGACAGACTACATGAACAGCCAAAGGTAGATAATTAGTTTGACACTTATTATTGAAAAATAATAAAGAGAAATTATATAATAGTAAAATTTTTAGGCCTATATCATGCATCTAGATAAAGGAGAAATACATAAAATTGCGTAAAAAGAATGTGGAAAAACAACCATTATAAAATAATAGAAAATTTGATCTTTAAATCCAAAGGCGTAATTCAGCATTGACCTTCCTCTCTGGCACCCTTTCACGCTTTGGCTTTTTGATGATTCGCCTCTTGAGTAACCCCAACCTTCTCATCTTACGTCTAGTGTGATCAATCCAATATTTGAAAGACTTGACGTTAATCCCCATTTCATTAAGAAATCGACCAAGACGTTCTCTATCATTTTTTTTCCAAATAGGTTTCCACCCTAGGAATCCCATAAATTCTGTAGCCCGTTGCTTCTGCACATCAGTAATGGGTTTGTAATGCAAAAGAAGATCGAATATATAGTATCAGAAATGGTCCAAGTTCCAATAAAGTACATAAAAGATATTGGCTAACAAATTCCATTAACGTTGCGTTCGTGGCATGGAATCGGAATTGGAATTACAATTCTATGGAATTAGAATTTTTAAATGTTTTGATTCTTTTGTTTGGTAAAATTATGGAATTGGAGTGGAATTCATTTCCAATTCCAATTCCCTTCAAATTTGGTCATTTTTCATCAGGGTATTTTTGTCATTTACAACAAGAGAATTTTTGTCATTTTATACAAAGGTTATTTTCTTCATTTTATACTAAGGGCATGTTTTTTGTCATTTTACCCCAAGGGTATTTTTGTTTTTTTGCACCAAGGGTATTTGTGATTTTATTCCAGTGGCATTTTTGTTGTTTGCTATAAGGATTTTATTTTTATTTTGTACCAACCGTATTTTTTTTTGTTTTATATTACGATATTTTTCGTCATTTTAAACCAACGGTCTATTTTTCATTTTGTACTAATGAAATGTGTGACAAGGGGAGAACGTGTGTGTGGGTGTGAGAGAAAGAGTGAGTGAGTAAGTGAGAGAGAGTGAGTGAGTGAGAATTGGAATTGGAATTGGAATTCTCAACTTTTAATATGGAATTGGAATTGTAGAATTGAGGTAACTGGAATTGGAAATGAATTCCAATTCTATAACTAATTTTACAACCAAGCAACAGAATTGGAATTAAAGTCTTCGATTATATTTTAAAACTGACATTTGTTGACAAAACAATGCACAAATTACTTTTTCATCATTGCTAATGCATGCTTTATATCGAATGTGGTGATCTATAGTCATTATTACTTTATCTTAATTTATTTCTTGGTTGAACACAATGTGTTCAAACGCCTCTAAACTACGTAATGAAGGGGAGAGGCGCTGCTACAAATAGCACTGTCCAATCGGCCGCCGGCCCGTTTGACAATGTATCAAGTTGATCCAAGTCCTTTAAATGCGGGTCTATTCATCAAACTCCATTTAAGTCGGGCCAACGCGAGCTAGAAAGTACTTGGGCGAGTGATTCTTTTTTTTACTAAAGTTAACTTTTAAATTTGGTATTTTAAAATTTTTTATTTTAATTCTAATATTTAATATAATTTTAACTATATAAAAGTTTCAATATTAAGTTAAATATGTAATTTTTAATTTAAAATTGAAGAATTTAATAAAATTTTGATTAAAATATTCCTAGATGTTAGAAATATAATAGAAAATAAAAAAGTATGCATAAGATTAGGGTTGATCGACTTAATTTCATAAATCAATTATTGTGACATTTTAAAATGTCTTTTTATATATAAATTTATCTAAATTAGAAATTATATATATATATATATATATAAATAATATTTTAAAAATATTAGTTATTGACCTAATATATTTTTTATCTTAATTATAAATTTATATGATCTCACATGTGATAAAGAAAAAAAAGAGATAAAAAAAGTTTAAAAATAATATTTTTTTCTTTTTAAATGTCTTTGCCCACGGGCCTAATATATGCGGGTTGGACTAATATAATCCCAACCCGCATATAAACCGGCTGCATCAGCCAGCGATCGTTAAGGCTTGGCCCCAGGCGAGCGAGGCCAACCTATTTGATACCATTATTTGCTTTGTTACATAGTTTAGAGATGTTTGTGCACTTCGAATTCCCTCAAGAAATAAATCTAAGGATTAATTTATTTGGCAAATTATGAACTGTGTTACTTCTCAAATACTCGGATTTTAATATAAACCACTGCAGAGGAAATTTACACAATAAAGATCAATAGAGAAATGCAGAGGAAAAACAGACTGGTAGACATATTGCAAGTTAGATTTTGACCTCTATGAAGATTTCAAATGCTAAAGTGGTGTTCTAGACAATTATAGAGGACATTCTGAAGTTTTCAGAATGGTAAAATGTGTGTCAATCGGAGTTCATTTGCCTACCCTATGTATGCTGCAAAGTCACCTGTTCTGCATTGGGTTCTATTTTTGACACAGTCTTGTATAATGCTCATAACTTGAGTTCTAGATTCCCAATTGATGTGATTCAAATATCTGTGGAAATCTAAGATCTTTATCTACAACTTTCATGAAGACATCAAGACCTAGATCAGCCGATTTGGGGGTCTGAATTCACCTAGAAGTCAAAATAGTGTCACAGTCGGGCAGCAGAAACTTGCACCAAAACTGGGGACAAGCGGCGCCGTTTGGTGTGATATAAGCGGCGCCGTTTGTGTCGATCTGAGGCTGCTTTTAAGCTGCATTTCTCTCTCTTTTGGGGCAGATTTTCATACCCCTTTAGGGCAGAAACAAGAGAGAAGGCTGGGAGGCTCCAAAAACAACAAAAACTCACTCAAATCCCATCCCAAATCTTCATCTTTGCAAGAGAAATCAAGAGAGAAGATTGAATCTTTGAAGAAGGAGAACATCCACCTTGAAGATTCATGGAAAAAGCTGCAATTTCGTCCATGCTACAGTGACGAATTTCAACCTTGAAGAAGAGAGGATTCCTACCATGAAAATGAGCAATTCTTTCTCTTTCTTTGTTGGTTATTGTTCTATGAATTGTAATATGTTGATGAACTAAACTTTTGAATACTTGGATGGGTATGAACCCTAGTTTTTATCTATGTAAATGAATTGTTTCCTTGGTTGATTGAGTTTGAATTTCTTGTGGATTGTTTGTGGGTATGAATGGTTGAATTGATTGAGTGGATTATTCATGCATAATCTACAATTGTGTTCACTTGAAATTGAGAAAGGAAGGGTGATTGACAATTGATTCAAAATCTGGAAATTTGCACTTGGAATTGAGAAAGGAAGGGTGAAATAGACCATACACAAACAATGGAGATGATTTAGGTGACTAGAGATAGAAATCTAAATATCTTCTTGATAATTAGAGAAATCTAATTGGAAATTCACAATTCTTAATGCATTCTTGGGTTGAATTGGTTAGAAAGAGATTTCAACTAATTAATCTAAGATTAGAGAACTTTCATCTAGAGATAGAGTGAGTTCTATCATTGGAATTTTATTAAACATAAGAAGTGAAATTCATCAACCAAGGGACATTTCTATCACATAGGTAATTCTAGGGGATTAACCATCCAAGTATTATTTTCTCAATTGAATTCTCTCTTGCAAACAAAAAATTAGTTAAGTTAGTTTAATTAGCTAAGCTAGACTTCTATTCCTAGTAGTAATTTCAATAATTTTCACAACCAAATTTGATAGGCTAAACAATATAATAGAAAGTGAGTAATGATATTTAACCATCCCCGTGGATACGATATTGAATTTACTTGCCATTATACTACTCATAACGATAGGTGCACTTGCCTTGTGTTTGTGTGCAAATTGTTGAGGATTGTGATAAAAATTTAGTATAAAGGCATAGAAATAAAACACAACAAGTTTTTGGCGCCGTTGCCGGGGAATTCGGTTAATATTAGGAAAGCTTGAACTCTATTGATTTAGTCATTTTACTTGTTAGTTTGTATAATAATTGTTGCTAGTATTAGTATTCATTTTGTTGATTGTAATTTTGTTAATTATTGGTGAATTGAAGTGTTTAGCTTATGTTTTTGTGTGTTTGCCCTGTTTTAGTGAGAAAACCTTGGTTTGAATTTTTAGTGAGCATTTTTGTGTTGAATTTTTGTTGTATTTATAGTTAAGGAATGAGTTTTTTAGATTATGATTTATCACCACAACCCTCTTAATTGATGATGTCTTATGACTTTTGTGGAGGTAGTTATCCAACTTATGAGTGTCAAGCCATGGGAACTTCCAATGCATGGTCAATGGAGCAAGGGAACTATCTTGGAGAAAGCAAGCAATCCCACAATTCATACAACAATACTTATAATCCGGGATGGCACAATAATCCAAACTTCTCATGGAGCAATCAAGGGCACCAAACACAAATACATTCTCCTAGCTTCCAAACTTCATCAAGTCCCCAACCACAAGTACTCTGTCCTTACCAATACCAACCTTCTCCACCTCCTCAACAACCCGTGAAATCTAGTCTTGAAGAGTTGATGACAAAGTTCATAGCAAATTCCGAAACCCAAGTTCAAACTCAAAAAGCCCTTAACCAAAGAATTGAAGAGTCCTTAAAGAACCAAGAGGCTACCCTTGAGAACTTGGTAAGGCTAGTTTCAGAAAGAGAGGTTGAGACTCTCCCAAACAATACCGAGCCAAATCCTAAGGAGTGTGCTGAAGTTACTACTTTGGGGAGTGGGATTGAACTGAAGGCCTCACAGCCTAACATGCTGGAAATAGGAGAAGAGAAGATGGATGAGAAAGTGCATGTTGAAGAATATCACGATGAAATTGAAAAGAAGGAAGGACAAAAGAGAAACGATGAAGATCTTTTGGACAACCCCTTAGTTCAAGGTGAAGAAGCAAAGAAGGGACAATGTGTGATTGATGAAATCATACCATATATGGAGTCATCACCGCTCAACATCAAGGGGATGAGGTTTGAAAACTTTGAAACAGAAAAAGGAATGAAGTCCTTCATCGAAGATCCTCCGGAGTTGGAATTGAAGAAGCTACCCGAATCACTTGGATTATGTTTTCATTGTGGACAATCCAAAACTCCCAATATTCAAGGGTATTAACCTTTCATTTTGCATTCACAGGATATTAATGGAAGAAGGCTTCAAAATGGTGGTACAACCCCAAAGAAGGCATGACCAAAATCAAGTTTTCAAGTCGGGAGATCAAGTGTTGTTGAACAACTCTCAATGGAGACTTTCTGCTAGTAAGTTTAAGTCTAAATGGACTTCCCCGCCTTTGGTAAGTCAATTACTTCCGTATGAAATTGTGCAAAGCTATCATGCAAAAATGGGGACATTATTGGTAAGTAAACTTAGACTTACACTTTATCACATTGGAGTTAGAAAAAAGAGAATATTGTCTCCATACTCCTATGATCCGGGAGGATAAGTGATTTTCATAATCTTTGCTCACCTTTATTTGTATATAATTGTGTTTAATGTGGTTTTGAGTTTGAAAATTTTAATTGCCTTGAATTGTAAGAGTTTTACAATGTGTTGTTTGATGTGATTTTTATGTTTGTAATCAATTATTTTGTTAAATTTTGTTGTTGAATCTGTAGTTGAGTGTTTTTGCAAAAAAAACATGAGCCGAGTCTGTAGCAGAAGCTCAGGGGTGAGCACGGCGCAGCTTGGTGTGCAGCAAGCGGCGCCAGTTATCTGTTCCCGTATGTACTGTTCACACGGGAGGCACTGTTCATAACCGGTTACTGTTCACATTTAAAAAAAAAACCAGCATTCTCCTGGACTGGTTTGAAAGGGCGTCGCTTGGTGTGGTCCAAGCGGCGCCGGTTCACTGTTCACCCAAAAAAAAAAATCTTCTTTTATTCCCCTTTTTTTTCTTTTGTTGGTTCTTTTATGCTTTCTTCTTTGCATACCATGTATTTGAAAAAGAAAAAAAAACCATAACTTGCATTTTTTTTTGTGTAGTGCAAATTTGTTTGTTATTGGCTTGAAATTTCTCTATGTTTTTGTTGGTTCTCTCCGGTTTTCTTCTATGCCAAGAGCTGTTCCATGCTCGAGTGGTGGACCGGCGGCATATGAACCAAGGGGAGTTCTTTCTTTTCTATTTTTGTCCTTTTATTTATTTCCTTTAATGCTATGCTTTTATACTTTAGTTTTCATTATGTCCTTATTTCTAGTTTGCTTTCATTTCCGTCTACAAGCCATGTTTTTCATTGTTTTTGTGTTTGGTTGTTTGGTGTTGAATTTCTTCCCCAAACATTGCGGACAATGTTGTTTTAAGTGTGGGGGAGTTGGCTTTAGTAGTGTAGGTTATTTTTATGTTTTTTCATTGATTTTTTTTTTTTCGAATCTTCAAGATATTTTAAGATTTACATGTTTAATCTTTTCTCAAAGAGTAGTTATACAAGCATTCTAAAGGTCATGACTAGTACCTTAAACTTGGATTAAGTAAGCACCCCTTGCATTCCTTGCTTGTATGGAATTCATCGTTTAAGCACATTCCACTTTGCTTTTGTTGTGATGATTATGAAATTGAATCTTGTGCTATTGGCCTTAGAATTCAACATAACTTTTACCCTAGAACCCGCATTCACTTGCCTTGAGGCGAAATGAGTAAGTAACCTTAGTTTGATCTCGAAATGATGGTAATAGGCATTCTTTGTCCCGATTGAGCCTTTCTAGCCACCGCTCTTTAGTTTATCCGTAGTACCATTTCTTGAAGCCTTTGTGCATAAACTTTCCAATCTATATTCTAGATTTTTCCTTCTTTCAAATTTTAAAACTCCACTCTTTATATTTAACCCTTCTATGCAGAGCTAATTGCATTTTTACCCTTAAGTTAGCAAAGAGCATTGTGGAAATTGGAACAATGGGTGGAATGGAAGATGATAGGAAAAATAGGCTTTTAAAAAAAAAAGGAAAAGAGTGGTGAGATGATTTTATATGATTGGGAATTGGATTACACCTCAATCGAAAAAAAAAAAAAAGAAAAAAAAATTGTTATATATTTGTCTATTATTGAGAAGGCTTCTTACATTTCTTGATGCCTTCAAGATGTATATATGTTTTCATTATTATTATTGTAAATTTTGTCATGATTGAGGTTAAATTTATGAGTTGATAAAGATGGGTGATGATGGAAAGATTGTGGGTTGAAGCTTAATATGTGCAAGTGGTTGAATCCAAAGTGAAGGGATTTGGTAGAGAATGAGAGTTTGTGGTTGAATGTAGGGGAATGGTGATATTCCTTAAGGGCTAATAAGGGTTATTACTTATTCCTTTCTCTTTAGCTCTCATTTCTTTGATCTTGAATTCCTTACTTTTCGTTTGGCACCCTAAACTTTCCTTGAGCCTAATATTACAAGCATGAAAGTCCTACCTAATCGAGATTAAATTTTTGTTACCGTATTAGTGGAGAGGTTTTGTAAATGTCGGGCTTATAGGGTATTATGCTTTCTTGATGAGAATTCCTTGGCCAATAACATGAAATTCACTCTTATAATTTTTAAGCATTTGCATTAGCTGGAAACACAACACACACGGATTCTTGCTTGCATTGTAAGACAAGGGGTTGATTGTTTAATCTTTGTGATGGATACTTAGGATGACTTTTAGATTGATTGTGTGGATTGCTCAAGATTTCTCAAGAAGTAATGCTTTCTCTGTTTTGCATTCCTTTGTAATACTTCAAAACACTTGTTATTTCTTATGGATTATTGTTCAAATTTCTTACTTGTTTTGTAGTATTGCTTGAGGACAAGCAATATCTAAGTGTGGGGAGTTTGATATTCCATAATTGTGCTATATATAATTATCATTTTGAGCTTAATTTTATGTTAAATATTGGTGTTTTAATCACCATTTATACTCCCTTTATCTCTTATTTGCTTTAGGTGATATTATTGAAGATTTGGAATTAAATGAAGCAAATAAGGAAATTTACACAATGAAGAAGGATAGAGAAATGCAGAGGAAAAACAGACTGGTAGACATATTGCAAGTTAGATTTTGACCTCTATGAAGATTTCAAATGCTAAAGTGGTGTTCTAGACAATTATAGAGGACATTCTGAAGTTTTTAGAATGGTAAAATGTGTGTCAATCTGAGTTCATTTGCCTACCCTATGTATGCTGCAAAGTCACCTGTTCTGCATTGGGTTCTATTTTTGACACAGTCTTGTATAATGCTCATAACTTGAGTTCTAGATTCCCAATTGATGTTATTCAAATATCTGTGGAAAGATAAGATCTTTATCTACAACTTTCATGAAGACATCAAGACCTAGATCAGCCGATTTGGGGGGTCTGAATTCACCTAGAAGTCAAAAATAGTGTCACAGTCGGGCAGCAGAAACTTGCACCAAAAGCTGGGGACAAGCGGCGCCGTTTGGTGTGATATAAGCGGCGCCGTTTGTGTCGATCTGAGGCTGCTTTTAAGCTGCATTTCTCTCTCTTTTGGGGGCAGATTTTCATACCCCTTTAGGGCAGAAACAAGAGAGAAGGCTGGGAGGCTCCAAAAACAACAAAAACTCACTCAAATCCCATCCCAAATCTTCATCTTTGCAAGAGAAATCAAGAGAGAAGATTGAATCTTTGAAGAAGGAGAACATCCACCTTGAAGATTCATGGAAAAAAAGCTGCAATTTCGTCCATGCTACAGTGACGAATTTCAACCTTGAAGAAGAGAGGATTCCTACCATGAAAATGAGCAATTCTTTCTCTTTCTTTGTTGGTTATTGTTCTATGAATTGTAATATGTTGATGAACTAAACTTTTGAATACTTGGATGGGTATGAACCCTAGTTTTTATCTATGTAAATGAATTGTTTCCTTGGTTGATTGAGTTTGAATTTCTTGTGGATTGTTTGTGGGTATGAATGGTTGAATTGATTGAGTGGATTATTCATGCATAATCTACAATTGTGTTCACTTGAAATTGAGAAAGGAAGGGTGATTGACAATTGATTCAAAATCTGGAAATTTGCACTTGGAATTGAGAAAGGAAGGGTGAAATAGACCATACACAAACAATGGAGATGATTTAGGTGACTAGAGATAGAAATCTAAATATCTTCTTGATAATTAGAGAAATCTAATTGGAAATTCACAATTCTTAATGCATTCTTGGGTTGAATTGGTTAGAAAGAGATTTCAACTAATTAATCTAAGATTAGAGAACTTTCATCTAGAGATAGAGTGAGTTCTATCATTGGAATTTTATTAAACATAAGAAGTGAAATTCATCAACCAAGGGACATTTCTATCACATAGGTAATTCTAGGGGGATTAACCATCCAAGTATTATTTTCTCAATTGAATTCTCTCTTGCAAACAAAAATTAGTTAAGTTAGTTTAATTAGCTAAGCTAGACTTCTATTCCTAGTAGTAATTTCAATAATTTTCACAACCAAATTTGATAGGCTAAACAATAGAATAGAAAGTGAGTAATGATATTTAACCATCCCCGTGGATACGATATTGAATTTACTTGCCATTATACTACTCATAACGATAGGTGCACTTGCCTTGTGTTTGTGTGCAAATTGTTGAGGATTGTGATAAAAATTTAGTATAAAGGCATAGAAATAAAACACAACAGTCCTCTACAAAAGAAGAAAAGGAGGATGGAGGTTTTATAATAAGAAATAATTAGTGTATTGCAGCATGTGCCTTTTTATATTTTTAGATTATTTACGTAATTTTAGAATTTTAATATGCATATATAAGTTTGGTGCGTTTATATTTTCCAGTATGTGCAAAAGTAAACAACGCAGCTACGATTACTAGTAGCAAAGGGAAGAGGGGCACTATAAATTCTATGTTCTTTTGATATATACGTTTTTTTTATTATTGGTGACTTGTATCTAGTAATTTTCAGTATTCTATGCATGCTTTATGACAAATCAAATTGATAGAAATTCCGTAACAAATTATATACTTATGCCTTTCTTTATAATAATAATAATAATAATAATAATAGTTGTGTTTGTGTATTTTTGCACATATTTGTAAATATAAGAGTCATGAATTGCATTCTAATTTAATATTCACCTTATATACTTAAGATTTTATTTTTCAAAAAAACATATCTATTTCATCATTTTTTAATATTTAAAAAAATCTTTACAACCCAAAAAAGCAAACCCTAATTTTACCCCTAAACATAGCATTTATAAAAAGGAAAACGGAAACTAAGAAGCCCTAGAATATTTAACCCCTTCCTAAGAGATGCAGAATATATATTTAACCCTTCATTAATATATATAAAGGGAAAAACATATATTCTCGTTAGAAAGGATAATTGTTAACGTTGGACATTTAATCGAAAATAGTAACCCAAGTATAGCTTCCCCTTCAAGTTCTTTTGTTGTTTCTCATATAGAGAAAAAGCAGTATGTTTCAAACAAACTTCTTCTTGACATTTGCACCCACATATTGTCCCACACTTGGAAATCAGAAATATAGCTATATTTAACGCCATTTTTCTTACAATGCAATTTATGTTGTGTTTAAAAGCTGGCAAAGCTTCTATAAAATCATTTGCGTAAGCCAGGTTTCTCTATATGACCAAAAGAAGCTTATGCACAAATGAGATGGTCCCAAAAAGTATTTTTTTCCCTTTATCTCATGTTAAAAAAAGGGGTTTTGACCTAACTCCAGCCCCCAAAATATACTTGGAGGACTGTCCAAAGGCCTAACTCGTTCTCAAAAGCTACTTCAAAAGGGGGGCAGGGATTGACCAAACTTTATAACTAATTAATTATTTTATTTAGAAGACAATGTGGTATCTCTCAATACACTCCCCTCACATCCACAACTAGACATCTAGAGCATGAAGTTTGAAAATAAATAAGTGACCCAATATCCCTCTGATACCATATTGAAAAATTGTGTTTGGACCTAACTCCACCCCCTAATAGGCAGCTTTTGGGGTAGATCATGTATTCCATGCCCTGATACATAATTCTATCATAATCTCTAACAATTAGCACACAAACACAAGGCAAGCACACTGATATTTCAAATTTGTACTCTATATAATTATCATTTTGAGCTTAAATTTATGTTAAATTTTGGTGTTTTAATCACCATTTATACTCCCTTTATCTCTTATTTGCTTTAGGAGAGATTATTGAAGATTTGGAATTAAATGAAACAAATAAGGAGATTATGTACAATGAAGAAAAAACAGAGAAATGCAGAGGAAAAACTGCCTGGTAGAGAAAGTTCCAGTGGGATTTTGACCTTCATCTAGAGAAAATTCCAGTGGTCTTCTAGAAAATTATACAGGACATTCTGAAGTTTTCATAATGGTAAAATTTATAGCAATCCGAGTTCATTTGTCTGCCCTGCTTATACTTCAAAGTCAACTGTCCTGCATTGGGTTCTAGTTTTGACACATTTTTGTATAACGATCATATCCTGCGTTATATATGTTTAATTGAGGTGATTCAAAGTTATATGGAAAGTTAAGATCAAGATATACAAATTTCATGCAGACATAAAGACCTAGATCAGCCGATTTAATTCTCTGAATTCACCAAGAAGTCAAAACAGTGTCACAGTCGCGCAGCAGAAGCTTGCACCAAAAATGGGGGCAAGCGGCGCCGTTTGTGCCGATCTGAAGTGGGTTTTCTGCTGCTTTTCTCAATTAGGGCAAGAAAAGCCAGACGGCTGGAGTGAGGAGAAAACAGCAAAAACACACCAAAAACTCACTCAAATCCCATCACAAATCTTCATCTTTGCAAGAGAAATCAAGAGAGAAGATTGAATTCTTGAAGAAGGAGAACATCCACTTTGAAGATTCATGGAAAAAGCTGCAATTTTCTCCATGCTACAGTGACGAATTTCAACCTTGAAGAAGAGAAGATTTTACTCCATAATAATGAGCAATTCTTACTCTTTCTTTCTTGGTTTATATTCTTTGAGTTGTAATATGTTGATTAACTAAACTTTTGAATACTTGGATGGGTATGAACTCTAGATTTTGTCTATGTGAATGAATTGTTTCCCTTGGTTGACTGAACTCAAATTTCTTGTGGATTGTTTGTGGGTTTGAATGGTTGAATTGATTTGGTGGATAATTGATATACAATCTGGAATTTTGTCACTTGGAATTGAGAAAGAAAGAGTGATTGATAATTGATTCATAATCTGGAAATTTTCACTTGGAATTGAGAAAGGAAGGGTGAAATGGACCATACACAAACAATGGGGATGATTTAGGTGACTAGAGATAGAAACCTAAACATTTTCTTGGTAATTAGAGAAATCTAATTGAAAATTCACAAACATTAATGCATTCTTGGGTTGAATTGGTTAGAAAGAGATTTCAACTAATTAATCTAAGAGTAGAAGACTTTCATCTAGAGATAGAGTGAGTTTTAATTGAAGAATTTCATCAAACATAAGAAGGGCAATTCATCAACCAAGGGACTTTTCTATCACATAGGTAATTCTAGGGGGATTAACCATCCAAGTATTGTTTTCTCTATTGAATTCTCTCTTGCAAGCAAGATTTGAGTTGATTTAATTAGTTAAGTTAGATTTTTTTTCCTAGTAGTTATTCAAACCGTTTTCACAAACAAATTTGTTAGGCTAAACAATAGAGTAGAAAGTGAGTAATGATATTTAACCATCCCCCGTGGATACGATAATTTAAATTCCTTGCCATTATACTAATCATGATAGGTTCACTTGCCTTGTGTTTTTGTGCAAATTGTTGAAGAAGATGATAAAATTTAGTATAAGGCATAGACAACAAAACACAACACACACCTATTGTTTAGATTAGTATAATGGCTAGTAAATCAAATGTCATATCCTCTGGGATGATCAAATACTATTACTAACTTTATTTTTTAGCCTACCAATTCAATTGTAAAAATGATTAAAAATAAATTGCAAGAAGCAAAAGATCTAACTTATCTAATTAAAATTACCTTAACTAACCTGATTGCAAGAGGAAATTCAAAAGAGAAAATAATACTTGAATGAAAAATACCCCTAGAATTACCTATGTGATAGAAAATTCCCTTGGTTAATTAGTGTTCCCTTCATATATCTGGCGATTCCTATATTATGGCTCACTCTATCCCTAGACGAAAGTCAGCTATCCTTAAATTAATTAGTTGAAATCTCTTTCTAACTAATGTAACCTAAGAATGCATTTAGATTTGTGAATTCCTAACTAGATTTCTCTAATTAAAAAGAAGGTATTGAGACCCCTGTCTCTAGTCACCTAAATCACTCCATTGTTTGTATTATGGTCTATTTCACTTTTTCTTTCTCAATTCCAAGTGAAAAAACTCAATTCCTGAATCAATTAGCAATCAAAGTTAATCCAAGCAATCAATTCCACAAATAACACATAAGAAATTGGAGCTCAATTAACCAAGGAAATAATTCAATCACATAGATAATAAATAGGGTTCATAACCATCCAAGTATTCAAATATTTAGCTCATCATATTGCAAATCAAAAAATATAAAGCAACAAAGAAAGAGAAAAATTTGCTCATTCTCACGTCTTCAAATCTTCTCTCCTTCAATGCTTGAAGTTGAAGAATTTAGTTGTGGAAAGTAGAGTTCTTGAGCTTGAATCTTCTGGATTGGATCCCCTTCTTCAAAAATTCAATCTTCTCTCTTAATTTCTCTTGCAAATAGAAAGATTAATGATGGAATTTTTCCTCTCAAAAGTCTCTGTTTTTCAGCCCTCAAAACCCTTGCCAGCCTCTTCTCAAAATGTCTATATATATATATATACACTCCCCCAACAAACAAGAGAGAAAAATGCAGATTTTTGCACCTCAGCTCAAGCGGTGCCTCCTTGGGTGGTCCAGATGGCCCCTCCTAGCCTCTTGCAAATGGCCCTTCTTGGATCCTTCCAAGCGGCTCCATTTGCACTCAATTTCCCTACAGTAATGCAACCTTTTTCAGCCATGTTCTGAAGCAAAAGTAGAACAATTGTTTGAATTCTTCGTGAATTCAGAGCATGAAATCGGATGATCTAAGTCTTGAAGTCTTCATGAAAGTTGTAGATATAGGTCTTTGATTTTCAAAGAAGTTTGTATCACTACAATCTAATGTCTATAGTTCAAGATATGATCATTTTACCAGACCGTGTCAAAACTGAAACTTCATCTAGAAACACTGATTTTGCACCGTATTTAGGGAGGCCAAACTAGCTTGGATTGAAATGAATTTTACCATTTTGTAAACTTCAAAATATCCTCTAAAATTATCAAGAAGGCTACTTCATTGTTTGAAACTTTTAAAGAGGTCAAAACTCCACTTGAAAATGTCTTATTCTGCTTAGGGAAACTTTTTATCTCCTTTCTTCTTTCCAATTGTGTAGAATCTTTTTCCTTACTTCATTGTACTCCAAATCTTTAATAAACTCACCTAAAACAAGGGAAGAAATGGAGGGAGTATGAATGGTGATTGAAATATAAAATTTCAAGGTCAAAATGATCATTAAAATAGAGCATGAATAGCATATATTAGTTAAGTTAAACCCTAAGCCCATTTTTTCACCATCTCGTGTACTTGATTTTTAATAATTTCCTATATTTTTTTTCATAAATCCATGCCACAAAGGAAACAAAAGCTATATCGCCATGCATAGCACGTTTCCTTTGGCTAATACATGCTGTATTTAAAAGCATTGGTTCAAATTAACAATAGAAAAGAGGGACTAGTTGTTGCATTAATCTGTAACTAAGTTGTACAACATACATTCCCTTTTCATTTGGTTTTGAAAAAATATTACTCCTTAAATCAAACAATATGGTCCAAAATATATATGTTCCCTTTGAAAAGGAAAAGGTTGGAGACTTAATCAATTATATTTATGAAGTCTAACTTCTCCATCCGTTTATCATGTAGATTACGGTAGTCTATTTCAAACAACATCCGTTTCACGGTCGGAGCGATTAAATTGGACAATAGATAGTGAGATCCTACAGTAGGACAAACTCGCAATATCTTCTATGAATTTATAGGGAATTGGGAGTTTAGTAAATCATTAAATAGGTCAATATTGATAACGAAAGTCTCCTGAAGAATACTCAATACATCGCATATTCAGCTCATTCTTGAAAGGCTAACAGAAACAAGGCTAGTCTTCCTTGTTATACAAGAATGACTAGCACTTCACAATAGTACCATTTAAGTGCTGGATTTCACATCAGGTAATTACTTACGGCTTTATGAAATGGATTTAATATACATAGGCCCGTATAAGCTTCATGATGTTGCTTTATGAAAAAAAAAAAAAGAAACAAATTTAAAATAACAAAGCACATTGGTTATCTCTTAGAATGATATTATTCAAATAAATTATTCAAAACATTGTTCATATAAACATAGAAGGACAGATATTGATCTTAATTCCTGTGTCTTGCACCTCTCCTTAATACAAGCTTTTAATGCTATTATTTGAGAATTAAACACTCCCGATAGATCATTTCTTTAAACATGAGGATCAAGTGTACTTTGTTATAATTTTCTTATCATATCAAATATTTTCTCATATTAGAAGGAAATATCTCCATCCTTACAGCGTTAAATATTTTCTTATCATATTTATAGTTTTTTTCATCATGTTAAAATTTTTCACATGTTGTCCAATTCAAGTGAAATATTTCAATACTTTGTTCTTTGCTACCCGTGAGAGTGGAAAGTACGTATGTTTTGATGCTTTACGAGACTAAATATAAAAAAAATACGCTATTAGCGATGGAGATTAGCGACGGCGAACTTCCGCTGCTAATTAGCAACGGCGAACTTCCGCTGCTAATTAGCGAAGGCCAAAGTCCGTTGCTAATTAGTGACGGATTAGCGACAGAAAATAATTTAAATATTGAAAACAATTTTTTTAAAAGTATGAAAAATTTTCATCGCTAATCCGTTGCTAATTAGAGACGAAAAAATAATTTAAATTTTAAAAATAATATTTTAAATTATGAAATATTTACGTCGTTAATTCGTTGCTAATTAGTGACGGATTAGCGACGGAAAAATAATTTTAAAAAATTTTTAAATTCTGAATTTTTTCGTCACTAATCCTTTGCTAATTAGCGATAGATTAGCGATGAAAAAATACTTTAAATATTAAAAATAATTTTTTAAAATTAAGAATTACTTCCGTCGCTAATCCGTTGCTAATTAGCGACAGATTAGTGATGGATTATCGATGAAAAAAATAATTTAAATATTAAGAATAAATTTTTTTAATTCTGAATTTTTCCATCGCTAATTAGCGACGGATTAGCAAAGAAAAAATAATTTTAATATAAAAATAAGTTTTTTAATTCTGAAATTTTTTTCCGTCGCAAAAGCAACGGATTTGCTACGGAATATTATTTTCTAAATTAAGATATTTTTTTATTTTTATTTAGTTTAGTAATATTAATTTTCTACTTTGAATGAAGAATATGAATAGAAGTAAAATAAATTATATTGAATAATATATATCAATTACTAAGTAGTATTATTCCTACGTAATACACATGTAATAAATCATGCATTTCTAGTACTATAATATATTAATAATAGATATATATATAAGATAATATTTATAAGTATAACATACATGTGTAGCATATATGTGCAGTAAATAGGCACATATATAATCGAGTAGAAGAAATGATAATTAATATATATTTAGATACTTTAGACTATAAGTAAATATCAATTCAAAAAAAATAGTACTTAATAAATTAAGATTTAAGATAAGTAAAGTTAGATTAAATTAGTATTTAGGAAGACTTTTTTCTATTTTTACTAAGAAGGTTGTTGCTATTTTTTATTTTTTATTTTTAGTTAAAGATTAAAAAAATTTTGTTCTTAATATTTAAAAAATACTATTACAGTAGCAAATTCATCGCTAATCAGTGACTGGATTTGCTACTAAAAAAATTAAGAATTAAAAAAATAGTTTTAAATATTTAAAAGCACTATATGTTGCTAATCGTGGCTAATTAGCTGACGGATATAAACAAAAAAATAAAAAAAATTATATTAATTTATAAATTATATGTAATAATAAATATATTTATATTATAATATATTATTTAATAATATAATAATATATAATATATTATTATTATTATAATACTCTATGATAACAAAAATTTATAATATAAAAAATATTATATGATGAAATAAAAAATAAATTTTAAAATTAAATTTAATAGAATTAACAGTAATTTTTTATTTTTAAAAATTTAAATATATTAGTATCTGTCACAAATTCAGTCGCAAAAATTTTGTCATCGCAAATTAGGGAGAGAATTTTTCGTCATTAATCCTCGCAAATTGTAATTAGCGATGGATTTGTCCGTCGGTAATTCTTGTTTTCTTGTAGAGATATATATATATATATAGACACACACACACACAAAATAGCTATAAGAGGTATGCTGTACTGAAGCAAAAGTATTCTTTAAGGCAGATTGATTTCATCACTTAAACCATAATTACATTCCAGAAACCAATCCCTAGCTTTTACCTAAACGTAGAGTTCGGGAAACAGAAAAGGGAAACTAAAAAGTCTTAGAACACCCTTCCTAAGTGATGCAGAATTTGGTAACAGCCTTGGTGCCTTCAGAGATGGCATACTTGGCCAATTCACCAGGAAGAACAAGCCTCACAGCACTCATGATCTCGCTAGAAGTCATCGTCTGCTTCTTGTTGTACTTAGCCAGCAGCCTTGAAGCCTCCTGAGCCAATCTCTCGAACATATCTTTGATAAAGCTGTCCATTATTCCCATGGCTTTGCTGGAGATACTCATATCATGATGGACTTGCTTAAGCACCTTGAAGATGTAGGTCTTGTAGGACTCGCTTCTCTTTTTCGACCTCTTCTTCTTTTTATCTCCGGCAGCAACTCCGCCCTCCTTCGGGAGTTTCTTCCCTGACTTGGCCTTCTTCTTCCTAGGACTGTTCTCAACAGCCGGAAGCTTCTCGGCCTCAGGCTTCTTCTTCGCTGCCTTTCGTGCCATCTCTTGGTAGCAGAGAAACTTAGAGGTCAAAAGATAAGAACACGAGAGGCGTGCCTCAAGTCCTACATATAGATATTGAATCTATGGATAGCTTTGGCAGATAATTCTGGAATTCAAACTTATAAAAGGAAAATGAGTAGTACCAACCTGTATATATGTTAACATATGCATTGGATATTGTTTTTACCCGTTTATACCATTCCATACTTAAGACAACAAGACGTAGGTAAATTAATCTAAATGCCCTGAATCATTTAAGTTCAAAAAATTTACTTCCTAATTGCAACAGTTGAAAAGATTTTTCTTCTGGAAGATAAATCCTTTTGATTCTATCCAAAATGCAGTCAGATTATCCTTCGTAACCCTTAATGTCATTGTACATGCAACTATTTCTGGACTCCCATAAGTTTGATTCAGCTTTGCCTTTCTGTAATCTAACCATAAGTTTGCTAAGATACACATCCGATGGCTTGTTGGTTCTTAGGTGCTAACAGAAGTAAATATGATAGTTCTGAAACAACCTCTAATTTAGCAAAGATTTCTAAAATTTTCTTTCTTTTTTAATCATCATGTAAAATCACAAATTTTAGTTTTACCAAATAATTTTTCAAGTGGTTTTATGATAACTATAAATTGCTAAAAATCTATTTTATACATTCTTAAAATAAAGAGAAAATATACATTTTAAGTTTTAGGGTAAATCTATAATGAAAAACAAAATTGAAGGATGGTTTTGCAAATTATTTTGTATTAAAAAAAAAAAAAAAAGAAAGAGGATCAGCAATACGGCTGATCCCCTTTCCCCAATTTCCCCCATTTTTCATTTTCTTCTCTCTTCTCTCTTCTCTTCTCTCTTCTCTCTTCTCTCTTCAATTCTTCACCAAATCTTCACACAAAAAATTCAAATCCTTCAAACCCAGGTTTAGAACAACATCAAAGTCTCCAAATCTAGGTAAAATCTTCAATTTTTTCTCATTATTGTTGGGTTTAATTATTTTCGGAAATTACTGTAGCAGTAACTTTGTATGAATTTTAATAAATTGTTCGATGCTCCGATTTTGTTCAATTTTTGAACGAAGGTTCTTGTTGTCATAGTCTACCTACAGAAAAAATTTCGTTAAGTTTTAAGCATGTTTGATATTTTTCTGAATTTTTGAAAAATCTGGACAGATTTATTTATTTTTGTAAATTTTTGTTTTGATTAAATATTGAGTATTTAAATGTTTATTAGATTGTTATAATGCAAAAAGAGTATAGAAATATATAAAAAAGAATTAAACAGAATATTTTTTCTGAATTGTGAATTTTATTAAAATAAATTATTTTAATTTCCCTAAATTGGTATATTAGGAATAAAATGAAATAATTGATATTTTTGTGTAGAATGGTGGATTTTATTAAAATTAATATTTTAATATTTTTTATTCCCAAGAAAAGCAGGTAGTTTCTATTTTAAAAATAATTTTATGAAATTCAATAATTTTTAGTTCTAATTAATATTAATCATGCATTCATTCATGTATATATATGTGTGTCAATATTTGAGCATTTTAGAGTGATATTAAATTCGTTTATTGCTACGTAATTATATATTAGGTCCCGAGATTGTCGAGGTAGAACCAAGGGATGGAGTAGCGTAGATTTATACTTTTCACTTGAGGTGAGATTTCTATCTTACTTGTGGAGGTTGAGGACCACAAAATCCTAACATTTTACGTTATAGAATTTTTTTTATATATTTTATTTATTTAATTTACGCTAAGTAAAATATTTATTTTGCCGTGGCTCGACTTTGTGAATAAATGTGTTGCTATCCTTGATTTGTTGTTTCTGCCGTGGCTCGGCTTTTATGAATAAATGTGTTGTTAAGCTTCAATTGTTATTTTTGCCGTGGCTCGACTTTTGTGAATCAATGTGTTATTAATTTGAAATTGTTGTTTTGCCGTGGCTCAGCTTTTTGTGAATCAATGTGTTGCTAATTTGAAATTATTATTTTACCGTGGCTCAGCTTTTGTAAAAATATATAGTAGTAATATAATTTGTTGTTTTTGCAGTGGCTCGGTTTGTGTATTAATATAATATACTAAACCATGCGAATTACTTGGTTTTTGATGAGTTGTAAATGTGAATTATGTGTAAACTCCGCCGTCGGGATATGAATTGACTCCCTGCAGGGGTGAGATTATTGATTTGTGTGGAGAGTCCCTTTGTGCCGTATGTGAGAAGGCCATTGGGAGATGTTGTGTGGAGAGTCACTTTGTGCCGTGTGTGAGAAGGCCATTGGGAGGTGTTGTGTGGAGAGTTCCTTTGTGCCGCATGTGAGATGGCCATTGGAAGGGCGGCGGAGGTTTTTATGTGCGTATATGGACTCGAAAGAGTCGTGTGAATTGTGGTTGTTGATTTGAACATTATTTTCAAAATAGTGATTAGTACTTGAATGTACATATATATAAATATATTTTATTTTACGTGATTTTCACATCGATCTATTATGTTGTACTAAATGAAGTTATTATCATAAAATAAAAAAAAAGGTCAAGGATAACTTATGTCTATTTTAAAAAGTGTTATAAATTTAGTACGGTACATTTGTTTTTCAAAGCTGTACAAGTACCTAGAGATTTCACTCGAGCTCGTAGCTCATTATTCTCTCATTATATTTCGGGATTTTCATAGTTGAATTCGAATATAGTTCTCTTTCTACGTCGCACGTGACAGTTGAGTCCTCAGCAGCAGCTAATATTGTAGAGGCTTTTATCATTTGTAATTATTTTTGGGTTGTTAATGCATTGTAACATTTTACGTGGTTATTAATTTAATTAGTATGTGTACAGAGAGATCTCAATCTTTTGAAATAATTATGTTTTGTATAAACCATTATGTATTCTTTTACTATAGAACGGCCAAAGTCATGCCCTATATTATTTTTTGTTGTTAATTGTTTAAATACTATTAGAATCTACATTCGTATCATATATAGTGGTACTACAGGTTGCATTGCACCTCTGGAACAGGAAAGTGATGATTCACTCCTAGGTAGGGCCATGCCCGAGGTGGGTCGTTACAATTTTGGTATCGAGCTTAGGTTATAGATTCCCCGTAGACTCTTTAGTTACATGCATCATATAAGTTTTAAGAGTGAGTCTCGATTTTGTAGGCTGCTGAGGATGTCACGTGGTCGGGGGAGGACAGAGAGGTCGTGTTAGGGGGACGCGCTCGCGAAAAATGTACGCGGTAGGGGGTCATGGCCGTGGTAGCCTACCTCATGATCCCCCTGTTGAGGAAGCACTTAACAGAGGGAATGGTGTAGCACGACGTGCGCGTCGGGTAAATAGTGTAGCTCCACCTGTAAACATTTCAGTTCCTCCAACCCAACCTAATACTGAACAGACTCGACGTTCTCCTGATGAGGTTGCTTCAGCGGCTACTGCTTTACAGCCACCAGTTACGGCCCAACGGTTCCCACCTGTCGAGGTACAAGGTATAGAAGTAAATCCTTCGGATCCTATGACTCGAGTTGCTTTAGGATTATTGGTTAGAAGCAGCGAGCAGGGGGACTTTAGATGGATTGTTAGGAAGACCAATGACTGCACCTACACAAGTCACTAATGGACAGGGCAGGGAAATGGAATAGATATACTAGATCGTTTTTACGAAAAAAAGATCCTCCGAAATTTTACGGGGACCGAGAGGCCTACGATGCTTATGGATTGGATCAGAGATATGGAGCGTATATTCGAGGCCATGGATATCAATGATGATCGTCGAGTTAGACTTGCAGTTTATAGACTTTATGCAGATGCCCGAGATTGGTGGGATACTAGGAAACGTGATCTCCCTCAGCCTGTGACTTGGGAAAAATTGACAGAGGAGTTGAAGAAAAAGTATTGCTCTGAGGCACATTTGTCTGCTATGACCCGAGAACTTCATAATCTGAGACAGGGTGGTATGACAGTACAACAGTATGAGCGACGTTTTTCAGAGTTAGCAAGGATGCTGCCACACCGAATTCCAGATGAGGAGAGGAGATGCACCGACTTCTATAATGGATTATCAATGGATATTAGACATCGACTATCTAATATTTCTAATGACGGGTTCTCAGACTTGGTAAGTAAAGCACTTAAGGTGGAGGCGGATATATTTGAAAGAGGGGGATATGAGTCACATTCTAAGAGGATTAGGACTGATTTTAGAAGAGAAATTGGGCAGAGACAGAGCAGTCAGTTTGGCAGTTCAAGTCAGAGAGGTGGTAGTTCATCCAGAGGATTCTCCGGTCAAAGGCCATTCTTATCAGATAGACAAAGTGGACATTCAGGATTCATTACCCAGAGTACAGCCTCCTTTCCTCAGAGACAGCTAGGTAAAACAGCAACTAGCAGTAATACTGGAGTACTTCGAGGTAGTGGATTATGTTTTAAGTGTGGGAGACCTGGACATATAGCAGCTAATTGTCGTGAGGGAGGTATCGTGTGCTATATATGCCGTCAGGCAGGACATACAGCTAGGGATTGCCCTCAGGGTCAGATAGGAATTGCTGCACAGGAGGGACCAAGGATAGCAGGATTCGGATCCATACCGTCTACGGGACGAGGGGGATTTCAAACTAGCAGAGGTAGAGGTCATGAGAGTCGAGGAGGCCAAACTAGTGGACGTGAATTATATCAGGGTAGAGGAACAGTCCCATCGAATGGCAGAGGTCGAGGTCAGATTTATGCAGTGACTCATCAACAAGCACAAACATGTCAGGTGTTGTTACAGGTATTGTTCGCCTTTTTGATAGAGATGCTAAGCTATTATTTGACTCTGGAGCATCTCATTCTTTTATATCTTCATCATTTGCATCATATGCTACAATGCCCATATCTAGCCTAGCGTATAGTCTTGTGATTGAGACCCCTACTGGCGCTACATTTGTTATTAAAGATGTGTATCAAGGCTGCGAGATTTATTTTGGAGATCGTGTGCTAATTGCTGACTTGATGCCTTTTGCGATGGTTGATTTTGATTTGATACTCGGGATGGATTGGCTTAGTCATCATCATGCCCTAATTGACTGCAAAAGAAAAGAAGTAATGTTTAGAGCCCCTGGACAAGAACCATTTCGTTTCTTTGGTGATCGAAAAATTCTTCCTTCGACGATCATCTCGATTATTTCGCCGGAAAGTTGTTAAGAAAAGGATGTACTTGGTTTCTTAGCACATGTGGTCGATATCGAAAAGAGTGGGGGTTAAGTTAGAGGAGATATCAATAGTAAAAGAATTCCCTGATGTTTTTCCCAATGATCTACCTGGGCTTCCCCCAAACCGAGATATAGAGTTTGCAATAGAAGTGGTACCTGGCACATCACCTATTTCTTTGACACCCTATCGTATGTCGCCAGCTGAGTTAAAGGAGTTGTATACGCAACTACAAGAACTTTTGGATAAGAAGTTTATTCAACCGAGCACTTCACCTTGGGGTGCACCTGTACTATTTGTGAAGAAGAAAGATGGCTCATTTAGATTGTGTGTCGATTACAGACAATTGAACAAAGTTACTATTAAGAATCGGTATCCACTTCCACGAATTGATGACTTGTTTGACCAACTGAGAGGAGCTAGAGTGTTTTCCAAAATTGATTTGCGTTCGGGGTATCATCAATTGCGAATTCGAAAGGAAGACGTACCAAAGACAGACTTTTTCAGTACGAGATATGGACATTATGAATTTTTGGTTATGCCTTTTGGTTTGACAAATGCCCCATTTGCCTTTATGGATCTCATGAATAGAGTTCTCAAACCTTTTCTTGACCAATTTGTGGTAGTTTTCATTGATGACATCTTGGTGTACTACGAAAGTGAGGAGAAGCATAGCCAACACTTGAAAGCCGTGTTAGAGACGCTAAGAAGAGAACAATTGTATGCTAAGTTATCCAAATGTGAATTTTGGTTGGATCAAGTGGTCTTCTTAGGCCATGTTGTTTCGGGGGAAGGTATTAGTGTGGACTCGCAAAAGGTGGAAGCCGTGCTAAATTGGAAACAACCCACAAATGTAACCGAAGTTCGAAGCTTCTTAGGTTTGGCAGGGGTATTATCGAAGATTCATCCGAGGGATTTTCAATTATTTCAGCTCCTATAACTCGTCTCACTCGGAAGAACGAATCATTTATGCGGACCGATGAGTGTGAACAAGTGCTTCCAGCTATTAAAAGAGAAATTAACTACCGCACTCGGTTTTAACTATTCCATCCGGGACCGATGGCTTTGTGATATACGATGATGCCTCGAAGAAAGGGTTAGGTTGTGTTTTGATGCGGCATGGTAAAGTTGTCGCATATGCCTCTAGACAGGTTAAAGGTTCATGAACAAAACTATCCTACCCATGACTTAGAATTAGCGGCCATTGTATTTGCATTAAAGATTTGGAGACATTACTTATATGGAGCTACTTGTGAGGTTTTTTACTGATCATAAAAGTTTGAAGTATTTTCGGGACACAAAAGGAGTTGAATTTGAGGCAAAGAAGATGGATGGAGTTGATTGCTGATTATGACTTGATTATAAACTATCATCCAGGGAAGGCTAATGTAGTTGCGGATGCTCTAAGCCGTAAAGAGACTGGTACTAGCACCTTGGCATGTTTGAGGAACAGATGTAGAGGTGAATTAGAGGAAATGAGGAAGTTATCTATATCATTCGGAATGTCAGTAAATGGAACTCTACTTGCACATATAAGAATTAGACCAGTATTATTAGAGAGGATTCGGTTGGCTCAAGAAAATGATACTACCTTTCATGAACTTCGAGAGCAACTGCAAAAAGAAGAACATACGGAGTACTCAGTTCGTGATGATGGGATACTGGTGTTTAGAGGTCGAGTTTATGTTCCAGATGATACAAACTTAAAGAGAGAGATTATGGAAGAAGCACATGATTCTATATACACCATGCACCCAGGGAGTACCAAGATGTATCGGGATTTACGTGAACTCTATTGGTGGCCAGGAATGAAAAGAAACATAGCAGAATATGTATCTAGATGTTTGATATGTCAGCAAGTTAAAGCAGAGCACCGACATCCCGCTGGAGTATTGCAACCACTTCCCATTCCGGAGTGGAAATGGGAACATGTTACCATGGACTTTGTATCCGGACTACCGCGAACTCGCGTTGGACATGATGCAGTTTGGGTAATAGTCGATCGATTGACCAAATCTGCTCACTTTCTGCCGATACGATTCACCTATTCACTAGAAAAATTGGCAGAGATTTACGTCAAGAACATTGTGAGATTGCATGGAGTACACGTCGGCGATAGTATCGGATCGGGATCCTCGCTTTACTTCCAGATTTTGGAGAAGTTTTCAACGAGCACTTGGGACAAAACTTAATATGAGTACAGCCTTTCATCCACAGACAGATGGGCAATCAGAGAGAGTTATACAAATTTTGGAAGATATGTTGCGTGCTTATGTTATGAGTTATTCCACTAGTTGGGATGGTGACTTGCCGCTCATTGAATTTGCCTACAACAATAGCTTTCAAACTAGTTTGGGTACATCACCGTTTGAGGCTTTGTATGGAAGGAGGTGCAGGACTCCAATATGTTGGATGGAGGTGGGAGAAGCCAAGATATCTAGTGTCGAGTTAGTGCAACGCACTCACGGAAAAAGATTCCAATCATTAGAGAACATCTCAGGGTAGCACAAAGTCGGCAAAAGAGTTATGCGGACAAGAGACGTAGAACATTGGAATTTCAACTAGGAAGCTGGGTATTTTTGAAAGTATCACCGTGGAAGGGCATTCTTAGATTTGGACGTAAAGGAAAACTAGGGCCGCGTTATGTTGGACCTTATGAGATCACCGAAAAGGTTGGCCCCTGTTGCATATAGATTGTCATTACTGCGGAGCTTAGTCGCATCCATGATATCTTTCATGTATCTACTCTTCGAAAGTATATAGCGAGATCCTTCGCATGTGTTGATTGAACAACCGGTAAATTTGGAAGAGGATTTGACTTATGTGGAGCAGCTAGGTGCAAATAATTGATCGGAAGGTGCAAGTATTAAGAAGTCGAGTTATTCATATGGTTAAAGTACTTTGGAGAAATCATGGCATAGAGAGTCTACGTGGGAACGCGAGGAGCTTATGAGAAATCAATACCCTCATCTTTTCTCGAATTTTGCCTAACCTCGTAAGGTAGCATTTATTTTAGAGGGTTAGATATGATTGCCTCATACATTACATAGTCATTTTAACATTCATGATTATCTAACGAATCGTCATTTCTTAAATACATATGCACTAGTTTTGAAAAATATTTTTTATACATGTATACTCCTTTTCATTGAAATTTCAGGGGACGAAATTTATTTTAGAGGGTTAGAATTGTAAAATCACAAATTTTAGTTTTACCAAATAATTTTTTCAAGTGGTTTTATGATAACTATAAATTGCTAAAAAATCTATTTTATACATTCTTAAAATAAAGAGAAAATATACATTTTAAGTTTTAGGGTAAATCTATAATGAAAAACAAAATTGAAGGATGGTTTTGCAAATTATTTTGTATTAGAAAGAGGATCAGCAATACGGCTGATCCCCTTTCCCCAATTTCCCCATTTTTCATTTTCTTCTCTCTTCTCTCTTCTCTTCTCTCTTCTCTCTTCTCTCTTCAATTCTTCACCAAATCTTCACACAAAAAAATTCAAATCCTTCAAACCCAGGTTTAGAACAACATCAAAGTCTCCAAATCTAGGTAAAATCTTCAATTTTTTCTCATTATTGTTGGGTTTAATTATTTTCGGAAATTACTGTAGCAGTAACTTTGTATGAATTTTAATAAATTGTTCGATGCTCCGATTTTGTTCAATTTTTGAACGAAGGTTCTTGTTGTCATAGTCTACCTACAGAAAATATTTCGTTAAGTTTTAAGCATGTTTGATATTTTTCTGAATTTTTGAAAAAATCTGGACAGATTTATTTATTTTTGTAAATTTTTGTTTTGATTAAATATTGAGTATTTAAATGTTTATTAGATTGTTATAATGCAAAAAGAGTATAGAAATATATAAAAAGAATTAAACAGAATATTTTTCTGAATTGTGAATTTTATTAAAATAAATTATTTTAATTTCCCTAAATTGGTATATTAGGAATAAAATGAAATAATTGATATTTTTGTGTAGAATGGTGGATTTTATTAAAATTAATATTTTAATATTTTTATTCCCAAGAAAAGCAGGTAGTTTCTATTTTAAAATAATTTTATGAAATTCAATAATTTTTAGTTCTAATTAATATTAATCATGCATTCATTCATGTATATATATGTGTGTCAATATTTGAGCATTTTAGAGTGATATTAAATTCGTTTATTGCTACGTAATTATATATTAGGTCCCAGAGATTGTCGAGGTAGAACCAGGAGTGGAGTAAGCGTAGATTTATACTTTTCACTTGAGGTGAGATTTCTATCTTACTTGTGGAGGTTGAGGACCACAAAATCCTAACATTTTACGTTATAGAATTTTTTTTATATATTTTATTTATTTAATTTACGCTAAGTAAAATATTTATTTTGCCGTGGCTCGGCTTTGTGAATAAATGTGTTGCTATCCTTGATTTGTTGTTTTGCCGTGGCTCGGCTTTTATGAATAAATGTGTTGTTAAGCTTCAATTGTTATTTTGTCAGTGGCTCGGCTTTTTGTGAATCAATGTGTTATTAATTTGAAATTGTTGTTTTGCTGTGGCTCGGCTTTTTGTGAATCAATGTGTTGCTAATTTGAAATTATTATTTTACCGTGGCTCAGCTTTTGTAAAAAATATATAGTAGTAATATAATTTGTTGTTTTGCCGTGGCTCGGTTTGTGTATTAATATAATATACTAAACCATGCGAATTACTTGGTTTTTGATGAGTTGTAAATGTGAATTATGTGTAAACTCCGCCGTCGGGATATGAATTGACTCCCCTGCAGGGTGAGATTATTGATTTGTGTGGAGAGTCCCTTTGTGCCGTATGTGAGAAGGCCATTGGGAGATGTTGTGTGGAGAGTCACTTTGTGCCGTGTGTGAGAAGGCCATTGGGAGGTGTTGTGTGGAGGAGTTCCTTTGTGCCGCATGTGAGATGGCCATTGGAAGGGCGGCGGAGGTTTTTTATGTGCGTATATGGACTCGAAAGAATCGTGTGAATTGTGGTTGTTGATTTGAACATTATTTTCAAAATAGTGATTAGTACTTGAATGTACATATATATAAATATATTTTATTTTACGTGATTTTCACATCAGACTATTATGTTGTACTAAATGAAGTTATTATCATAAAATAAAAAAAAAAAAGGTCAAGGATAACTTATGTCTATTTTAAAAGTGTTATAAATTTAATACGGTACATTTGTTTTCAAAGCTGTACAAGTACCTAGAGATTTCACTTTGAGCTTCGTAGCTCATTATTCTCTCATTATATTTCGAGATTTTCATAGTTGAATTCAGAATATAGTTCTCTTTCTACGTCGCACGTGACGGTTGAGTCTCACAGCAGCTTAATATTGTAGAGGCTTTTATCATTTGTAATTATTTTTTGGGTTGTTAATGCATTGTAACATTTTACGTGGTTATTAATTTAATTAGTATGTGTACGAGAGAGATCTCAATCTTTTGAAATAATTATGTTTTGTATAAACCATTATGTATTCTTTTTACTATAGAACGGCTAGGTGCTGCACTATATTATTTTTTGTTGTTAATTGTTTAAATACTTATTAGAATCTACATTCGTATCATATATAGTGAGTGCTACGGGTTGCATTCTGCATCTCCGGAACAGGAAAGTGATGATTCGACTCCTGAGTAGAGGCACGCCCGCAGGTGGGTCGTTACACATCATCTAATCATAGGGATTAGACGTTGACTCCTACCGTTTTTAGAAATAAAGATACACAGGAAAGGGTCGTAGACGCCTAATAATGGACCACTTAGGAAACCTTTCAATTATTTTCCTATCCTTTGCATGATCTGACGGGAATAAAACATTCGTATTGAAATATCCACTGAAGTCGATATGTTGCTTGGGAACTAGAGCGACATCTACGTTTTAATCATCATCGCTGTCTTTAGCTAACCTGATCTAATCGGTTTAAATTTCACTCTTCCTTTGGTTTCATTTTTAACTAGCAACATTGCCTATTTCAGTAACTTGGAAGGAAGAAAGATATTGTATTCATGTGGGTGTGATATGCAATTGATGTGTGCAAGAAAGTTATAAAACATAGCTTAAAAAAAACTGAATTTACTGAGATGGATGTGATAAAACATATCTGGTTCAGCTCGTGTAACATGCTTTCTGTAAAATTCTTAAATATAAAAGATTTTATTTATATATTCAAAACTAAACAATATAAACCTTAAACTTTAAAAGATCAATTCTAAAATTTAAATATTATAATTAAAAATATTACTGGGAGTGTTTGGTTGAGATTCTCTGCAATACTTTTGTGTTACATTTTCTGTAGCATTCTTAAATATAAAAGTTTATATTCATATATCTTAAATTAAATAAGATAAGCCCTAAACATTAAAAAGATAAACCCTAAATATTAAATACGATAATTAGTAATATATTAAAAAATATACTAGAAAATCTAGAGTCAAAAGTGTTACAGAGTATGCTAAGTGCTACATATTGTAAAAGAAATCTATATGTACTTACAAAATCCTTTTGCATTTTTGTATATTTTAGGCTTTTACCAAATAATAGACAAGACGCAAATTAGATACAATTTCCTTTTCTTGCGAATATTGGAAAGGGGATCAGATCCATGCTTATATTCTCGGTCCTCCCATTTTAAATTTCATTCTTTCGCAGTTGTTCACCTTATCAATTGCGCCCACATCTTACTATGGAATCATACTATTTTTTCCTCAAGAAAAAAAAATACCCTCTGATTATTCTTAAGAGCCATGAAGAGCATTCTCATTGAATATTCACCTGAAAATTGAAATACTTTTATTTTTGAAACCACAAATTCATTTCATCAGACTTAACATTTAAATCATATTTAAAACCCCGAAGCCAAACCCTATATTTGATCCAGACATATATAGATTTCACAAAGCAGGAAACGGAAACCAACAAGTCCTAGAATATTTAATGCTTCCTAAGAGATGCAGAATTTGACAACCGTATTGAGGCCATCAGAGACAGCATGCATGTTTGGCCAATTCACTGGCAACCACAAGCGTGGCAGCAGTATCGATCTCCCTATCCGGCCACGAGAAGCGGCAGAAATGGTCATCATTGCAGCGGCGGTAGCTTGAGTCATGCATGGAGTATATATGTCTTAGAATTCATGACAACAAGAAGCCTACTGACACCAAACTCACGGCCAACATCATATGATATACATGTGAATATATTTGTTGTAAAATTTATCCTTCGTACCATAGTTAGGTCTCAATTGTATTCCTTTTATTTTCTGCCTTTCTGCCTCTCATGTGTATAAATACCCATCCAAGCTGTAAAGTTCAATGAGAATCATCCAAAGAATTTTTCTCTTCAATCACAAACTCTATTTTCTTCATAGTATCAGAGCAATATTCTACTAGCTGCTTATTTTCAAATTTCACACTCCAAATGTCTAGTTCTAAGCATGAAGGAGGTGTGTTGAGCCCACATGATCTTCTTAATATAATAATTAATCACTTATAAGCCTCCAAGTACTTTTTGAGAATGGAGTTAAGCCCAAACTTGTTTTTTAATAATATAAAAAGATGAAGGGCAAAAAAAGAGACAAAAGATATTAGACGGTATTGCAATAGAGGAAAAGACGATGCTCTGCTTTGAGGCGAGTTTTCTTTCACTTTCTCTGAAAGAATCTTGAGAATTTTTCTCCTCAATCACAAAATCTATTTTCTTTATCGTATCAGAGCAATATTTGGCCATCTATTTATTTTCAAACTTCACACTCCAGATGTCCAGTTCTATGTATGAAGGAGGTGTGTTGAGCTCACATTATCTTCTTAATGTAAAAATTAATCACTTATAAGACTTAAACAATATTTCCCCTTTTGCGATTAGAGTACCCATTTTTCAATAATATAAAAAGATGAAGGGTAAGAGACAAAAGAGATTAGATGGCCAGTTTTCTTTCACTTTCTCTGATAATATTACATATTATTAAGGGGAGATACCTTACCATGTTCTTGCTCAATTAGGGTTTTCACATATCCTTACATTTGTAGGCTGGGGATGTAGTAATCCCCCTCCCTATCTCTTCCGCTAACTCTGCAGATTTACCCGACTAATAATGCTTGCTTTTCTCCTCACGAAAAAAGAATAAGAAAAAAGAAATTCATATAAGTGGACCTAATCTTTATGGAATAGATAATTTGAAAACTTATTCTTCAGTCCGAGAGAAATAAGATGTACACATTTTCCTTTTGGGATGTCCCAAATTAAACATTTACTTTCCTAAAATAATCATAATTTTAGTTTAAACTTCATAACCCCAATGATTTAAGGAAATTAAATCTAGTAACACATGGTCATACCACTAACTTCCGAAACTCGTAATCAAGAAACATAAAACTCCACTAATACATAGTTTTAGCCTCTTTTTAATTAATAAGGGTAAGTTTGGTAACTTGATTAAAGTTAATTCCTGATATTCCATAATTGTGCTTCATATGATAATCTTTTATGAGCTTAAATTCTGTTAAATTTTGGTTTTTTAATCAACATTTACACTCCTTTTATCTCATATTTGCTTTGGGTGAGTTTATTGAATATTTGGAATTAAATGAAGCAAATAAAGAGATTTTACACAATGAATAAAAACAGAGAAATGCAGGGGCAAAACAGTCTGGTAGATAATTTTCAAGTGGGAATTTATCCTCTATAGAGATTTCAAATACGAATGTGATCTTCTAGACATTTATAGAGGACATTCTGAAGTTTTCATAATGGTAAACTTTATGGAAATCCGAGTTCATTTGCTTTCCCTGCTTATGCTTCAAATTCAGCTGTCCTGCACTGTGGTCCAGTTTTGACACATTTCGGTATAACGATCATATCTTTATTTCTAGATGTTCAATTGAGGTGATTCAAGGTTATGTGTCAAGCTAAGATCCATATATACAACTTTCATGAAGACATCAAGACCTAGATCAGTCTATTTAATGCTCTGAATTCACCTAACATTCAAAACAGAGTCACAGTCGGGCAGCAACAGCTTGCCCCATAACTGGGAGCAAGCGGCGCCGTTTGGTGTGATCCAAGCGGCGCCGTTTGCAGCGATCTGAAGTGCATTTCCAGCTGGTTTTCTCTCTCTTTGGAAGGAGATTTTCATACCCCTTTAGGGCAGAAACAAGAGAGAAGGCTGGGAGGCTCCAAAAACAACAAAAACTCACTCAAATCCCATCCCAAATCTTCATCTTTGCAAGAGAAATCAAGAGAGAAGATTGAATCTTTGAAGAAGGAGAACATCCACCTTGAAGATTCATGGAAAAAGCTGCAATTTCGTCCATGCTACAGTGACGAATTTCAACCTTGAAGAAGAGAGGATTCCTACCATGAAAATGAGCAATTCTTTCTCTTTCTTTGTTGGTTATTGTTCTATGAATTGTAATATGTTGATGAACTAAACTTTTGAATACTTGGATGGGTATGAACCCTAGTTTTTATCTATGTAAATGAATTGTTTCCCTTGGTTGATTGAATTCGAATTTCTTGTGGATTGTTTGTGGGTTTGAATGTTTGAATTGATTGGGTGGATAGTTGATGAAATTTTGTCACTTGGAATTGAGAAAGGAAGGGTGATTGAAATTGATTCAAAATCTGGAAATTTTCACTTGGAATTGAGAAAGGAAGGGTGAAATAGACCATACACAAACAATGGAGATGATTTAGGTGGCTAGAGATAGAAATCTAAATATCTTCTTGATAATTAGAGAAATCTAATTGGAAATTCACAATTCTTAATGCATTCTTGGGTTGAATTGGTTAGAAAGAGATTTTAACTAATTAATCTAAGATTAGAGAACTTTCATCTAGAGATAGAGTGAGTTCTATCATTGGAATTTTATTAAACATAAGAAGTGAAATTCATCAACCAAGGGACATTTCTATCACATAGGTAATTCTAGGGGGATTAACCATCCAAGTATTGTTTTCTCTATTGGATTCTCTCTTGCAAACAAAAATTAGTTAAGTTAGTTTAATTAATCAAATTAGATTTCGTTTCCAAGCAACTATTTCCATCATTTTCACAAGAAAATTTGATAGGCTAAACAATAGAATTACAAGTGAGTAATGGTAATTGACCATCCCCGTGGATACGCTATTTAACTTGCTTGCCATTATACTAATTTAAACGATAGGTGCGCTTGCCTAGTGTTTGTGTGCAAATTATTGAAGATTGGAATAAAATTACGTATAAAGGCATATACAATAAAACACAACAAGTTTTTGGCGCCGCTGCCGGGGAGAATTGGTCAATATTAGGAAAGCTTGAACTTTATTGATTTAGTCATTTTATTTAGTCATTTTATTTCATACTTGTGTTAGCATTTATTGTATTGTTTGTAATTTTGTTAGTTATTAGTGAATTGAAGTGTTAGTTTGTGATTTTCTGTTTTTGTTACATATGTTAGCATTTTTTTTTTCTTTTCTTGCTTGTAATTTGGTTTGTTATTGGAGAATTGAAGTGTTTACTTTGTGTTTTTGTGTGTTTGTCCTGTTTTTGTGAGAAATACTTGGGTTGAACTTTTAGTTAGCATTTTGTTTGTTATGTGTTGAATTTTTGTTTGTATGTTTACTTAAGGAATGAGCTTTTTGGATTATGATTTGTCACCACAACCTTCCCAAGTGATGATGCCTTATGAATTTTGTGAAGGTGGTTATCCAACCCATGAGTGGCAAACCTTGGAAACTTCCAATCCATGGTCAATGGAGCAGGGGAACTATCTTGGAGAAAGGGAGCAACTCTACAATTCATACAGCAATGCTTATAATCCGGGGTGGTACAATCATTTGAACTACTCATGGAACAATCAAGGGCAACAAAGACCAACACATTCTCCTGGTTTCCAAGCCTCATTAAATTCTCAACCTCAAGTACTCTTTCCTTACCAATACCAACCTCCTCCACCTCCTCAACAACCTGAGAAATCTAGCCTTGAAGATTTGATGACAAAGTTCATAGCAAATAATGAAACACAAGTTCAAACTCAAAATGAACTTAACCAACAAATTGAAGCATCCTTAAAGAACCAAGAGGTCACCCTTGAGAACTTGTTAAGGCTAGTTTCGAAAGAGAAGTTGAGACTCTCTCAAACAATACGGAGCCAAATTCTAGGGAGTGGGCTGAAACTACTAGTTTGAGGAGTGGGATGGAATTAAATATCTCACAGACCCTAATGTGCAGGGAAATACGAGAAGGGAAGATGGAAGAGAAAGTGCATGTTGAAGATGAACATGAAGGAATTGAAAAAAAATGAAGGACAAAAGAGGAACGATGAAGAACCTTTGGAGATCGCCATAGTTCAAGGTGAAGAAGCAAAGAAGGGACAATGTGTGATTGATGAAATCATACCATATATGGAGTCATCACCGCTCAACATCAAAAAGATGGGGTTTGAAAACTTTGAAATGGAAAAGGGAATGAAGTCCTTCATCGAAGATCCTCCCGGAGTTGGAATTGAAGAAGCTACCGAATCACTTGGATTATGCTTTCATTGTAGACAATCCAAAACTCCCAATACTCAAGGGTATTAATCTTTCATTTTGCATTCACAGAATATTAATGGAAGAAGGCTTCAAAAGCGGTGATACAACCCAAAAGAAGCCATGACCAAAATCAAGTTTTCAAGTAGGGAGATCGAGTGTTGTTGAGCGACTCTCAATGGAGACTTTACTGCTAGTAAGTTTAAGTCTAAATGGACTTCCCCGTCTTTGGTAAGTAAATTACTTCCATATGAAATTGTGCAAAGCTATCATGCAAAAAAGGGGACATTATTGGTAAGTAAACTTAGACTTACACTTTATCACATTGGAATTAGGAAGAAGAGAAGATTATCTCCACACCCCTTTGACCCGGGAGGATAAGTGATTTTCACCATATTTGCTCATCCTTATTTGTACATAATTGTGTTTGATAGAGTTTTGAGTTTGAAACTTTTGATTGTCTTGAATTGTGAAAAGTTTTATAATGTATTGTTTGATGTGAATTTTATGTTTGTAATCAATTAGTTTGTTAAATTTTGTTGTTGAATCTGTAGTTGAGTGTTTTTGAATTGTAGCGGGATCACTATAGCGAGCCGGGGGTGAAACGGCGCCGCTTGGTGTGCACCAAACGGCGCCGTTAGACTGTTCACTGCGCACTGTTCATGGGACTGTTCACACACACAAAAAAAAAGAGGCAGCGTTTTGACCAACTGGTTTAAAACGGCGCCGCTTGGTGTGGTCCAAGCGGCGCCGTTTCACTGTTCACCAAAAAAAATTTTTTTTTCTTTTTTCCTTCTTCCCCATTTTTTGTTGGTTCTTTTATGCTTTCTTCTTTGCATACCATGTATTCAAAAAAAAAGTGCAAGTTGAGTTTTAATTTTTTTTTTGTGTAAATTAGTTTGTTGTTGGCTTGCAATTTCTCTATATTTTTGTTGGTTCTCTCCTGTTTTCCTCTATGCCGGAGAGCATGTTCCATGCTCGAGTGGTAGACCGGGCAGTATATGAGCGAAGGGGAGTTCTTTCTTTTCTATTTTTGTCCTTTTATTTATTTCTTTTAATGCTACGTTTTTATGCTTTAGTTTTCATTATGTCCTTATTTCTAGTTTGCTTTCATTTGCTTCTACAAGCCTTGTTTTTCACTGTTTATGTGTTTGGTTGTTTCCTGTTGGATTTCTTCCCCAACATTGCGGACAATATTGTTTTAAGTGTGGGGGAGTTGGCTTTAGTAGTGTAGGTTATTTTTATGATTTTTGATTGAATTTTTTTTGTTTTTATTTTTCAAATCCTCAAGGTATTTTAAAACTTTAATATTTTATCTTTTCTCAAAGAGTAGTTATACAAGCATTCTAAAGATCATGACTAGTACCTTAAACTTGGATTAAGTAAGCACCCCTTGTATTCCTTGCTTGTATGAAATTCATCGTTTAAGCACATTCCACTTTTCTTTTGTTGTGATGATTATGGAGTTGAATCTTGTGTTATTGGCTTTAGAATTCAACATAACTTTTACTCTAGAACCCGCATTCACTTGCCTTAAGGCGAAATGAGTAAGTAACCTTAGTTTGATCTTGAAATGATGGTAATAGGCCTTCTTTGTCCCGATTGAGCATTTCTAGCCATCCTCTCTTTATTTTATCCGTAGTACCCTTTCTTGAAGCCTTTGTGCATAAATTTTTCAATCTATATTCTTAATTCTTCATTCTTTCGAATTTTAAACTCCACTCTTTATATTTTAAACCTCTTTGCGAGAGCTAAATGCAATTTTGCCCTTAAGTCGGTAAAAGAGTATTGTAGAAAGCGAAAAAAAAAGGGTGGAGAGGAAGATCATAGGAAAATGGCTCTATGGGTTGAGTTTTTCAAGGAAAAAAGGGGATGAAATTCTTTATTTGATCGGGAATTGAAATATACCTCAAAAAAAATCGAAAAAAAAAGATGAAAAAAAAAGATGAAAAAAAAAGAAAGAAAAAGTTATATATGTTTACTACTTTGAAGGCTTAATACATCTTTTGATGCCTTCAATAATTATATATAGTTAATCATTCTTGTGAATTTTGTTATCATTGAGGTATAAACTTGTGGTTGAAAAAGATATCTGGTGAAGGAAAAGTTGTGGTTTGAATTATGATTTAGTGCAAGTTGTTGAATGTAGGGTGATGATAGTTTGTAGAGAATGGGAGTTTGTAGTTGAATATATGGGAATGGTGATATTCCTTGTGGCTAATAAGGGTTATTACTTTTGTTTTATATCCCATTCCTTTCTCTTTAGCTCTCATTTCTTTGACTTTGAACTCCTTACCTTTTATTTGGCACCTTAAACTTTCCCTGAGCCTAAAGTTATAAGCTTGAAAGTCCTACCTAATCGAGTTTGAATTTTGGTTACCGTATTAGTGGAGAGGTTTTGTGAATGCCGGGCCTATGGGGTATTATGCTTTCTTGATAAGAATTCCTTGTCCAATAACATGAAATTCACTCTTATAATTGTTGAGCATTTGTATTGGCTGGAAACACACACACACACGGATTCTTTGCTTGCATTATGAAACAAGGGGTGATTGTTTAATTTTTGTGATGGATATTTGGGATGACTTTTCGATTGATTGTATAGATTGCTCAAGATTTCTCAAGTAATACCTTCTCTGTTTTGCAGTCCTTTGCAATGCTTTAAAACACTTGTTATTTTCTGTGGATTATTGTTCAAATTTCTTAGTTGTTTTGAAGTATTGCTTGAGGACAAGCAATGTCTAAGTGTGGGGGGAGTTTGATATTCCATAATTGTGCTTCATATGATAATCTTTTATGAGCTTAAATTCTGTTAAATTTTGGTTTTTTAATCAACATTTACACTCCTTTTATCTCATATTTGCTTTGGGTGAGTTTATTGAAGATTTGGAATTAAATGAAGCAAATAAAGAGATTTTACACAATGAATAAAAACAGAGAAATGCAGGGGGCAAAACAGTCTGGTAGATAATTTTCAAGTGGGAATTTATCCTCTATAGAGATTTCAAATACGAATGTGATCTTCTAGACATTTATAGAGGACATTCTGAAGTTTTCATAATGGTAAAATTTATGGAAATCTGAGTTCATTTGCTTTCCCTGCTTATGCTTCAAATTCAGCTGTCCTGCACTGTGGTCCAGTTTTGACACATTTCGGTATAACGATCATATCTTTATTTCTAGATGTTCAATTGAGGTGATTCAAGGTTCTGTGTCAAGCTAAGATCCATATATACAACTTTCATGAAGACATCAAGACCTAGATCAGTCTATTTCATGCTCTGAATTCACCTAACATTCAAAACAGAGTCACAGTCAGGGCAGCAACAGCTTGCCCCCATAGCTGGGAGCAAGCGGCGCCGTTTGGTGTGATCCAAGCGGCGCCGTTTGCAGCGATCTGAAGTGCATTTCCAGCTGGTTTTCTCTCTCTTTGGAAGGAGATTTTCATACCCCTTTAGGGCAGAAACAAGAGAGAAGGCTGGGAGGCTCCAAAAACAACAAAAACTCACTCAAATCCCATCCCAAATCTTCATCTTTGCAAGAGAAATCAAGAGAGAAGATTGAATCTTTGAAGAAGGAGAACATCCACCTTGAAGATTCATGGAAAAAGCTGCAATTTCGTCCATGCTACAGTGACGAATTTCAACCTTGAAGAAGAGAGGATTCCTACCATGAAAATGAGCAATTCTTTCTCTTTCTTTGTTGGTTATTGTTCTATGAATTGTAATATGTTGATGAACTAAACTTTTGAATACTTGGATGGGTATGAACCCTAGTTTTTATCTATGTAAATGAATTGTTTCCCTTGGTTGATTGAATTCGAATTTCTTGTGGATTGTTTGTGGGTTTGAATGTTTGAATTGATTGGGTGGATAGTTGATGAAATTTTGTCACTTGGAATTGAGAAAGGAAGGGTGATTGAAATTGATTCAAAATCTGGAAATTTACACTTGGAATTGAGAAAGGAAGGGTGAAATAGACCATACACAAACAATGGAGATGATTTAGGTGACTAGAGATAGAAATCTAAATATCTTCTTGATAATTAGAGAAATCTAATTGGAAATTCACAATTCTTAATGCATTCTTGGGTTGAATTGGTTAGAAAGAGATTTCAACCAATTAATCTAAGATTAGAGAACTTTCATCTAGAGATAGAGTGAGTTCTATCATTGGAATTTTATTAAACATAAGAAGTGAAATTCATCAACCAAGGGACATTTCTATCACATAGGTAATTCTAGGGGGATTAACCATCCAAGTATTGTTTTCTCTATTGGATTCTCTCTTGCAAACAAAAATTAGTTAAGTTAGTTTAATTAGTCAAATTAGATTTCGTTTCCAAGCAACTATTTCCATCATTTTCACAAGAAAATTTGATAGGCTAAACAATAGAATTACAAGTGAGTAATGGTAATTGACCATCCCCAGTGGATACGATATTTAACTTGCTTGCCATTATACTAATTTAAACGATAGGTGCGCTTGCCTAGTGTTTGTGTGCAAATTGTTGAAGATTGGAATAAAATTACGTATAAAGGCATATACAATAAAACACAACAAGTTTTTGGCGCCGCTGCTGGGGAGAATTGGTCAATATTAGGAAAGCTTGAACTTTATTGATTTAGTCATTTTATTTAGTCATTTTATTTCATACTTGTGTTAGCATTTATTGTATTGTTTGTAATTTTGTTAGTTATTAGTGAATTGAAGTGTTAGTTTGTGATTTTCTGTTTTTGTTACATATGTTAGCATTTTTTTTTCTTTTCTTGCTTGTAATTTGGTTTGTTATTGGAGAATTGAAGTGTTTACTTTGTGTTTTTGTGTGTTTGTCCTGTTTTTTGTGAGAAATACTTGGGTTGAACTTTTTAGTTAGCATTTTGTTTGTTATGTGTTGAATTTTTGTTTGTATGTTTACTTAAGGAATGAGCTTTTTGGATTATGATTTGTCACCACAACCTTCCCAAGTGATGATGCCTTATGAATTTTGTGGAGGTGGTTATCCAACCCATGAGTGGCAAACCTTGGAAACTTCCAATCCATGGTCAATGGAGCAGGGGAACTATCTTGGAGAAAGGGAGCAACTCTACAATTCATACAGCAATGCTTATAATCCGGGGTGGTACAATCATTTGAACTACTCATGGAACAATCAAGGGCAACAAATACCAACACATTCTCCTAGTTTCCAAGCCTCATTAAATTCTCAACCTCAAGTACTCTTTCCTTACCAATACCAACCTCCTCCACCTCCTCAACAACCTGAGAAATCTAGCCTTGAAGATTTGATGACAAAGTTCATAGCAAATAATGAAACACAAGTTCAAACTCAAAATGAACTTAACCAACAAATTGAAGCATCCTTAAAGAACCAAGAGGTCACCCTTGAGAACTTGTTAAGGCTAGTTTCAGAAAGAGAAGTTGAGACTCTCTCAAACAATACGGAGCCAAATTCTAGGGAGTGGGCTGAAACTACTAGTTTGAGGAGTGGGATGGAATTAAATATCTCACAGCCTAATGTGCAGGAAATACGAGAAGGGAAGATGGAAGAGAAAGTGCATGTTGAAGATGAACATGAAGGAATTGAAAAAAATGAAGGACAAAAGAGGAACGATGAAGAACCTTTGGAGATCGCCATAGTTCAAGGTGAAGAAGCAAAGAAGGGACAATGTGTGATTGATGAAATCATACCATATATGGAGTCATCACCGCTCAACATCAAAAAGATGGGGTTTGAAAACTTTGAAATGGAAAAGGGAATGAAGTCCTTCATCGAAGATCCTCCGGAGTTGGAATTGAAGAAGCTACCGAATCACTTGGATTATGCTTTCATTGTAGACAATCCAAAACTCCCAATACTCAAGGGTATTAATCTTTCATTTTGCATTCACAGAATATTAATGGAAGAAGGCTTCAAAACGGTGATACAACCCAAAAGAAGCCATGACCAAAATCAAGTTTTCAAGCCGGGAGATCGAGTGTTGTTGAACGACTCTCAATGGAGACTTTACGCTAGTAAGTTTAAGTCTAAATGGACTTCCCGTCTTTGGTAAGTAAATTACTTCCATATGAAATTGTGCAAAGCTATCATGCAAAAAAGGGGACATTATTGGTAAGTAAACTTAGACTTACACTTTATCACATTGGAATTAGGAAGAAGAGAAGATTATCTCCACACCCCTTTGACCCGGGAGGATAAGTGATTTTCACCATATTTGCTCATCCTTATTTGTACATAATTGTGTTTGATAGAGTTTTGAGTTTGAAACTTTTGATTGTCTTGAATTGTGAAAAGTTTTATAATGTATTGTTTGATGTGAATTTTATGTTTGTAATCAATTAGTTTGTTAAATTTTGTTGTTGAATCTGTAGTTGAGTGTTTTTGAAAAAAAAAAAAAAATTGTAGACGGGATCACTGTAGCAGAACTGGGGTGAAACGGCGCCGCTTGGTGTGCACCAAGCGGCGCCGTTAGACTGTTCACTGCGCACTGTTCATGGGACTGTTCACACACACAAAGAGGCAGCGTTTTGACCAATCTGGTTTAAAACGGCGCCGCTTAGTGTGGTCCAAGCGGCGCCGTTTCATGTTCACAATTTTTTTTTCCTTTTTCCTTCTTCCCCATTTTTTGTTGGTTCTTTTATGCTTTCTTCTTTGCATACCATGTATTCAAAAAAAAAGTGCAAGTTGAGTTTTAATTTTTTTTTTGGTGTAAATTAGTTTGTTGTTGGCTTGCAATTTCTCTATATTTTTGTTGGTTCTCTCCTGTTTTCCTCTATGCCGAGAGCTGTTCCATGCTCGAGTGGTGGACCAGCAGTATATGAGCGAAGGGGAGTTCTTTCTTTTCTATTTTTGTCCTTTTATTTATTTCTTTTAATGCTACGTTTTTTATGCTTTAGTTTTCATTATGTCCTTATTTCTAGTTTGCTTTCATTTGCTTCTACAAGCCTTGTTTTTCACTGTTTATGTGTTTGGTTGTTTCCCTGTTGGATTTCTTCCCCAACATTGCGGACAATGTTGTTTTAAGTGTGGGGGAGTTGGCTTTAGTAGTGTAGGTTATTTTTATGATTTTTGATTGAATTTTTTTTGTTTTTATTTTTCAAATCCTCAAGGTATTTTAAAACTTTAATATTTTATCTTTTCTCAAAGAGTAGTTATACAAGCATTCTAAAGATCATGACTAGTACCTTAAACTTGGATTAAGTAAGCACCCCTTGTATTCCTTGCTTGTATGAAATTCATCGTTTAAGCACATTCCACTTTTCTTTTGTTGTGATGATTATGGAGTTGAATCTTGTGTTATTGGCTTTAGAATTCAACATAACTTTTACTCTAGAACCCGCATTCACTTGCCTTAAGGCGAAATGAGTAAGTAACCTTAGTTTGATCTTGAAATGATGGTAATAGGCCTTCTTTGTCCCGATTGAGCATTTCTAGCCATCCTCTCTTTATTTTATCCGTAGTACCCTTTCTTGAAGCCTTTGTGCATAAATTTTTCAATCTATATTCTTAATTCTTCATTCTTTCGAATTTTAAACTCCACTCTTTATATTTTAAACCTCTTTGCGAGAGCTAAATGCAATTTTGCCCTTAAGTCGGTAAAGAGTATTGTAGAAAGCAAAAAAAAAAGGGTGGAGAGGAAGATCATAGGAAAATGGCTCTATGGGTTGAGTTTTTCAAGGAAAAAAGGGGATGAAATTCTTTATTTGATCGGGAATTGAAATATACCTCAAAAAAAAATCGAAAAAAAAAAGATGAAAAAAAAAAGATGAAAAAAAAAGAAAAAAAAAGTTATATATGTTTACTACTTTGAAGGCTTAATACATCTTTTGATGCCTTCAATAATTATATATAGTTAATCATTCTTGTGAATTTTGTTATCATTGAGGTATAAACTTGTGGTTGAAAAAGATATATGGTGAAGGAAAAGTTGTGGTTTGAATTATGATTTAGTGCAAGTTGTTGAATGTAGGGTGATGAGAGTTTGTAGAGAATGGGAGTTTGTAGTTGAATATATGGGAATGGTGATATTCCTTGTGGCTAATAAGGGTTATTACTTTTGTTTTATATCCCATTCCTTTCTCTTTAGCTCTCATTTCTTTGACTTTGAACTCCTTACCTTTTATTTGGCACCTTAAACTTTCCCTGAGCCTAAAGTTATAAGCTTGAAAGTCCTACCTAATCGAGTTTGAATTTTGGTTACCGTATTAGTGGAGAGGTTTTGTGAATGCCGGGCCTATGGGGTATTATGCTTTCTTGATAAGAATTCCTTGTCCAATAACATGAAATTCACTCTTATAATTGTTGAGCATTTGTATTGGCTGGAAACACACACACACACGGATTCTTTGCTTGCATTATGAAACAAAGGGTGATTGTTTAATTTTTGTGATGGATATTTGGGATGACTTTTCGATTGATTGTATAGATTGCTCAAGATTTCTCAAGTAATACCTTCTCTGTTTTGCAGTCCTTTGCAATGCTTTAAAACACTTGTTATTTTCTGTGGATTATTGTTCAAATTTCTTAGTTGTTTTGAAGTATTGCTTGAGGACAAGCAATGTCTAAGTGTGGGGGAGTTTGATATTCCATAATTGTGCTTCATATAATAATCTTTTATGAGCTTAAATTCTGTTAAATTTTGGTTTTTTAATCAACATTTACACTCCTTTTATCTCATATTTGCTTTGGGTGAGTTTATTGAAGATTTGGAATTAAATGAAGCAAATAAAGAGATTTTACACAATGAATAAAAACAGAGAAATGCAGGGGCAAAACAGTCTGGTAGATAATTTTCAAGTGGGAATTTATCCTCTATAGAGATTTCAAATACGAATGTGATCTTCTAGACATTTATAGAGGACATTCTGAAGTTTTCATAATGGTAAAATTTATGGAAATCTGAGTTCATTTGCTTTCCCTGCTTATGCTTCAAATTCAGCTGTCCTGCACTGTGGTCCAGTTTTGACACATTTCGGTATAACGATCATATCTTTATTTCTAGATGTTCAATTGAGGTGATTCAAGGTTCTGTGTCAAGCTAAGATCCATATATACAACTTTCATGAAGACATCAAGACCTAGATCAGTCTATTTCATGCTCTGAATTCACCTAACATTCAAAACGAGTCACGAGTCGGGCAGCAACAGCTTGCCCCATAGCTGGGAGCAAGCGGCGCCGTTTGGTGTGATCCAAGCGGCGCCGTTTGCAGCGATCTGAAGTGCATTTCCAGCTGGTTTTCTCTCTCTTTGGAAGGAGATTTTCATACCCCTTTAGGGCAGAAACAAGAGAGAAGGCTGGGAGGCTCCAAAAACAACAAAAACTCACTCAAATCCCATCCCAAATCTTCATCTTTGCAAGAGAAATCAAGAGAGAAGATTGAATCTTTGAAGAAGGAGAACATCCACCTTGAAGATTCATGGAAAAAGCTGCAATTTCGTCCATGCTACAGTGACGAATTTCAACCTTGAAGAAGAGAGGATTCCTACCATGAAAATGAGCAATTCTTTCTCTTTCTTTGTTGGTTATTGTTCTATGAATTGTAATATGTTGATGAACTAAACTTTTGAATACTTGGATGGGTATGAACCCTAGTTTTTATCTATGTAAATGAATTGTTTCCCTTGGTTGATTGAATTCGAATTTCTTGTGGATTGTTTGTGGGTTTGAATGTTTGAATTGATTGGGTGGATAGTTGATGAAATTTTGTCACTTGGAATTGAGAAAGGAAGGGTGATTGAAATTGATTCAAAATCTGGAAATTTTCACTTGGAATTGAGAAAGGAAGGGTGAAATAGACCATACACAAACAATGGAGATGATTTAGGTGGCTAGAGATAGAAATCTAAATATCTTCTTGATAATTAGAGAAATCTAATTGGAAATTCACAATTCTTAATGCATTCTTGGGTTGAATTGGTTAGAAAGAGATTTCAACCAATTAATCTAAGATTAGAGAACTTTCATCTAGAGATAGAGTGAGTTCTATCATTGGAATTTTATTAAACATAAGAAGTGAAATTCATCAACCAAGGGACATTTCTATCACATAGGTAATTCTAGGGGGATTAACCATCCAAGTATTGTTTTCTCTATTGGATTCTCTCTTGCAAACAAAAATTAGTTAAGTTAGTTTAATTAGTCAAATTAGATTTCGTTTCCAAGCAACTATTTCCATCATTTTCACAAGAAAATTTGATAGGCTAAACAATAGAATTACAAGTGAGTAATGGTAATTGACCATCCCCAGTGGATACGATATTTAACTTGCTTGCCATTATACTAATCTAAACGATAGGTGCACTTGCCTTGTGTTTGTGTGCAAATTGTTAAAGATTGTGATAAAATTGAGTATAAAGGCATAGACAACAAAACACAACAATTCCTTTCTTGAATTTTAGAACTGGGTTACATAGAAAGCATAAGGTACAAGTTTCTAAAATATGTAGTCCATGAATGCCATGTCTACAACTACTTTGCTTCCAAAATTGAATATTCACATTACTATTTTATATGTACAAAATTGAAAGTTCAATCTTCTAATATATATATATATATATATATATATATAAACTTTCTCATTTAACCTTCTTGATTTAAAATATATAAAACTCCCTAATATATAAACTCACCACTAACTTCTCTAATTGGTATATAATATTAAAATGAAGACTTTTTTTAAAGTGAGGATTTGACAATAGATAAATGCACTCCTACAACGTTTTGAAAAATCAAAATAGAACATTTAAGTGTTTTTTGTTTCCACAACTATTTACTTAAAGAATGTCTCTCTAAACTTTCAAATCACATAATTGAGTATTCAAGTAGGGACCAATATCATGGTAGATATCGGGCTCTCAAATATGAGCGAGATTCAGCGGCGAGCAGAACCTTGTCAGAGGAAGCAGATCAACTGCATCATAGCGTCAAAAAATACAAAAAGGAAGTTTAAAACAGAAATGCAGTCGATTCCTAGGTTTATCTTCACTGCAGGCACTGGGGAACAGGGTGCAACAAAATGACAATGACGAATGGGCCTCTAGAGCTGCAAGCTGTCTTGGAGTGGCAGAACCTGTTAGGAGATGGTGACTGGCTACAAGTGAAAATTACCAAGGGGCATAGGCGGAACCGGGTGTGCCTCTAACATTTTTGACAAGTTTCTTCTATTTACTAATTTCTATGTTTTTTTTAATTTCGTCTCCATAAAATTAAAGTTTTATTTTCGCTTATGTCAACCAATATTGCAAAAGGATCTCCCGGCCTTTGTGTGGGCCTTTAGTCATTACTAAAGGAGGGGTATAATTTACTCCCCTACAGATTGTAAGCGGAAGAAAACGGAATGCCTCGTCCGCAAAGAAGGGAATTCGGCAAGTTCAACTTCAATAACAGCCTGATAAAGGGTTGGAAAGCAATATAGGACATGTCCTATCAACACGTTTCTGGTTAGATGCACTGCTTCCGGATTGATAAAATGATTGATCGTGTTCAGGCGCAAATTCCTCAAATTCCTAGACTAATGGGATGATATTTAAATTTGAAATTTTTTACTTTCACAAATAAATTTGTTTGTAAGAGAAAAGGGAAACCAAACTAAAAACTTTGAAAATTGAAATACAATCTATCGTACACCCAAAGTATTTTCAGTTTTCAGAAAAATAAAAAGGAACATTATTTTGGACAAATTGAGGGTTCATTTCGATAGTGTTTAACCCAACTAAACACACAATTAAATTATTATTTTTTCTCGTAAAAAATTCATTTTCACGAAACCCAAGACAGAAACTCTCTCAAGCAAACACAATCCAAATACATCCTAAGTTTTCTTCAGAAAAAAATTGTCCAATATAGATCACAGCAGAAATGCTTAATTGCTAATTTCAGATACATCCAAGTAGCTGAGCTTGGTATATGACCATCAGCAGCTAGGCTAGGGGAACTTAAACAAGGAAGCTCAACTAGTCGCTAGTTGCTCATAGTCAGAAAAGCGAAGCAACTAATGAAAGCAGAAGCATACATCTAATACCACTATAAAATTGGCATTTCTGCCTAAATGCAAATCATGGTAGAATTGTAGAATAGCTAGAAAAGGAGTCCACTGAGCAATAGTGTAGGCAAAACTGTAGACTTGTACAGGCCACAACCTCTTTTTAGTAAAGATACCATATAATGACAAATGATCTTATTTATAAAGGTAGAGTATATAAACGGACAACATTCTATCTAAAACGAAAAAGGGAAAAGATATCAGAAAATAGTGTAATCTCGAAAACAAGCAAGAACAAAAGAACCCACTATGCTGATTCATTAGCACTTTGGTGCATCAAGAGAAACTTCCGCGTAACAAATTGGACAAGCCTATCAAAAATAGGAATAATCAGATATACGTGTAAGGTTAGTTTGATTCATTGACATGAGAAGGCACGGTAGCTTACTTTGTTAATACTAAGCCATCTGCTGCCGCAACATACATGATAAGCGTGTTTGCATGGAAGAGTCATCCGCCTATCACCTCGCTTGTATTCCATCTGGCAGATCACACACCTTTCATAATGAAAGAAAGCATGTTAGCACTAGCAAATGCAACAATGGAGGGTCAAAATCATGGAAAGACCGACTGCTCCAAATTGGAACTTTTACAAATGTATGTTAATATCACTGGCTAAAAGCTTTTTTTTTGGTTAAATTGCTAAAAGCGTGATTAATCCCCTCCCCTATAGTAATAGTTCATTTTATCCCAGAATTCAAAATTGCCAACAACTAAGTAGGAAAAAGTCGTCCAAAACTTTAAGAAAGAATTGACAAGCATATGGTTGTTCCTCCCTAAGCAAATGTTGGTAATAAACCCCACCACTAAAAGTCAAAACTATCTACGCATAGTCCTACAATTTGAGTAAATTAGCCAAATCCAGAAAAGGAAGCTGAAACAAAGATCTCATCAGTCAAATAACAGATTTAAATAGTGAAAAGAAGATATCAATAATTGGGGAAACAGAACAATGTTGACTATCTTTTTTTAGAATTTCAAAGAGAAAACTTCCATATATATAAGTTCACATGAAAAAGAACACAAGTTTCATACATCAAAGAAAAGACAGCCAAACAAAATTCCTTTAGGAGTTGATAGAATCATGAAACGCTTAAATTTAATATAAAAGTTAGTCAACATCTTATTGTTTCAACCGAACATTTATTGAATGTGTTGGTTATTGTCTGATCAGTTTTATAAGGAAAGGGATGCAATCTTCCTATCTCTTGGACTTTCTTCGCATGGCAATGCTATTTAATAGTTTAACTAAAAAATACAATTAAGATGATACAGATTTCAGTAGATGTGGCACTGAAAAGCTTTCACTTCTATATAAGTGCAGTCTATTGACAGCCAAAAGTCTTACCTTCAATCCCTAATTCATAATCTTAATTTGACCTGGTATGAGAATTTTATCTTAAAGCATGTACAAGTTCAAAGAGAAAGTAGGAAACAAATCGAACAGCTAGTTGATTAAATTTTCAACTAGAAATTATAATCCCTATGCTACAAATTTTTGTTGTACAAAGTAATCAAAAAGTAATTACTCCCTCCGTTTCAATTACTTTATAGTGAGGATAAATAAGGAAAATAAAGTCAATTTTTTGTTCAACGACACTAATTTTGCAACAAAATAAAATTTTTACAATGACACTTAAATTGAAACGGAGGGAGTATCTTTTAGAATAATATATCTTGCTGAAGGAAAATGAACATTAGTTATGAACAAGAAAAATCATTCAATTTGAAAATTACCAGAAAAAAATAGAATATAAAAGCAAAAATGATTTAAGTATCAATTGGAGGTGGTGGTGGTGGTGATTTTACAGGAGGAGGAGGTGATTTATAGTAGTATGGTTGTGGGGGTGACTTTATAGGTCGAGGTGGTGATCTATAGTAGTAAGGAGGAGGCAGAGAGGGTGATGGAGGTGGTAGAGATTTGTAGTAGTAATGAGTAGGAGGATGAGACTTCTTTGGTGGTGGAGGGGACGAGTAGATGTTAGGCTTATCTGCCACTGCATTAGTAGCAATTATGCAAAACACAATGGCACATGCAAGTCGGGGCCATTGCCCCGCCTTCCCTCTGCTTCTCATTTCTTTTTCTATTTGTGTTGTGTGGTTGATCTATGAATGAGCGCTTTATATAGTGATTCACAAAAGGCATAGTTGACAAAGATTTGATTATTTTTTCAAAGAAAAATGGCAACGCATCCATTCAATAATTTTGCAAATCATTCCTTCCCACTATGGTTGTTGGCTTTGTTCATATTAGACCGCTGAAAGTCAAAATGAGGAGTGGGTACACACTGTTCCCCCATGGAAGAATATGAAAATAGTTTCTCTCTGGAAATGCGTGTTGAAGAACGAGGGACATTATCAAGCTAAGTAAAAATTTTCTGCAAGAAAACTTGAGAAATATTAATTGTTTTCTCGCTGTCTATGTTCGGTGAGTTGAGGGCAATAAAATATTTTCCATTTTCTTTGCACTAAGATTCTCTGTTTTCTGTTCTTACAAATCCGAACAGTTTTGAAATCAACCCTCAATATTGGCTGGTGTTCCCAAAGAAAAATGTGCATTAAAAAAAACTAAATAACTTAATCAAGCAGTTGGTTCTCGATCAATAGTTCTAATTGATCAGAATCGAAAGATGTGAGATGCTTGAAAATAATAATCCTTGTAAAAAATGGACGCCAGTAAGAATTATGATTATTTAATTTTTTATAGTTTTAAAATTAAACAATACCATTTGTGTATATTTTTCTTTTTCCTTTTATCTTTGACTCTAATGGAATATGTCATACATACATACAGCTAGTATTTTTTTTTAAAAAAAAAGAAATTATGCATTGTCGAATTCAAGTTGTCGATAACAATTGAACATGCTCTCTGATAATTGAGGAGAAAAAATGCCATAAAGAAATCAAAATAAGAACTTGCATTATAGGAAATCTGGACTTTTGGGGGCATTTGGGCTCCTGAAAAAAAATATTCCAAGGCAAGGGGGATGGAAGTTGGTACAATTCTGTACGGCGTGTTCTAAATAAAATTGATTTGACCAAAAGCAATTGAAAAATCCCTTTCAAAAATTGACAGCTAAACAAATTGAATAAATATCTGCATTTTCTTTCTGAGTAATTTATATATATACTACATTTGTTTGCTTGTAAGCGGATGGTCACTTTCACATCCGCCGTTGATTTGTCTTATTCCCATGTCAATTGTCATACTTTGTTACACAGGGCATCAACCGCAGATCTCGACGATGGGAGTTTTCCACGCGACGCCATGTGTAAAACTACAAATTTTACTTTTACTTAAATAAAATTTCGAGTGGTTTTATTATAACTATAAATTGCTAAAAATTTTATTTTTACCCATTTTTAAAAAAAAATGAAGAGAAAAAATATACATTATAAGTTTTAAGGTAAATCTATAATTATAAAAAAAATTGAAGGATGGTTTTGAAAATTATTTGGAAAAGAGGAGATCAGCCATACGGCTGATCCCCTTCCCCAATTTTTCTCCATTTCCCCATTTCCTTCTCTTTTCTCTCTTCTCTTCTCTCTTCTCTCTTCTCTCTTCAATTCTTCACCAAATCTTCACACAAAAAAATTCAAATCCTTCAAACCCAGGTTTATAACAACATCAAAGTCTCCAAATCTAGGTAAAATCTTCAATTTTTCTTATTATTGTTGAGTTTAATAATTTTCGGAAATTACTGTAGCAGTAACTTTGTATGAATTTTAATAAATTGTTCGATGCTCCGATTTTGATCAATTTTTGAACGAAGGTTCTTGTTGTCATAGTCTACCTACAGAAAATATGTCGTTAAGTTTTAAGCATGTTTGATATTTTTCTGAAGTTTTGAAAAATCTGGACAGATTTATTTATTTTTGTAAATTTTTGTTTTGATTAAATATTGAGTATTTAAATGTTTATTAGATTGTTATAATGCAAAAAAGAGTATAGAAATATATAACAAGAATTAAACAGAATATTTTTTCTGAATTGTGAATTTTATTAAAATAAATTATTTTAATTTCCCTAAATTGGTATATTAGGAATAAAAGGAAATAATTGAGATTTTTGTGGAGAATGGTGGATTTTATTAAAATTAATATTTTAATATTTTTATTCCCAAGAAAAGCAGGTAGTTTCTATTTTAAAATAATTTTATGAAATTCAATAATTTTTAGTTCTAATTAATATTAATCATGCATTCATTTATGTATATATATGTGTGTCAATATTTGAGCATTTTAGAGTGATATTAAATTCGTTTATTGCTACGAAATTATATATTAGGTCCCGAGATTTGTCGAGGTAGAACCAAGAGTGGAGTAGCGTAGATTTATGCTTTTCGGTTGAGGTGAGATTTCTATCTTACTTGTGGAGGTTGAGGACCACAAACTCCTAACGATTTAAGTTATATAATTTTTTTTATATATTTTATTTAGTTAATTTACACTAAGTAAAATATTTATTTTGTCGTGGCTCGGCTTTGTAAATAAATGTGTTGCTATCCTTGATTTGTTGTTTTTGCAGTGGCTCGGCTTTTATGAATAAATGTATTGTTAAGCTTCAATTGTCATTTTGCCGTGGCTCGGCTTTTTGTGAATCAATGTGTTGTTAATTTGAAATTGTTATTTTGCAGTGGCTCGGCTTTTTGTGAATCAATGTGTTGTTAATTTGAAATTATTATTTTGCCGTGGCTCGCTTTTGTAAAAATATATAGTAGTAATATATATTGTTGTTTTGTCGTGGCTCGGTTTGTGTATTTATATAATATACTAAACCGTGAGAATTGCTTCGTTGTTGATGAGTTGTAAATGTAATTATGTGTAAACTCCGCCGTCGGGATATGAATTGACTCCCCTGCAGGGGTGAGATTATTGATTTGTGTGGAGAGTCCCTTTGTGCCGTATGTGAGAAGGCCATTGGGAGATGTTGTGTGGAGAGTCACTTTGCGCCGTGTGTGAGAAGGCCATTGGGAGGTGTTGTGTGGAGAGTTCCTTTGTGCCGCGTGTGAGATGGCCATTGGAAGGGCGGCGGAAGTTTTTATGTGCGTATATGGACTCGAAAAGAGTCGTGTGAATTGTGGTTGTTGATTTGAACATTATTTTCAAAATGGTGATTATTACTTGAATGTACATATATATAAATATATTTTATTTTATCCGATTTTCAAATTAGACTATTATGTTGTACTAAATGAAGTTATTCTCATAAAAAATCAAGTCAAGGATAACTTATATCTATTTTAAAAGTGTTATAAATTCACTACAGTATATTTGCTTTCAAACTCGTACAAGTACCTAGAAATTTCATTTGGGCTTTATAGCTCATTATTCTCTCATTATATTTCAGGGAGTTTCATAGTGGAATTGAGAGTATAGTTCTCTTTTTACGTCGCACGTGACAGATTGAATCCTCAGCAGTGACTAATAATGTAGAGGTCTTTATCATTTGTAATTATTTTGGTTTGTCAATGCATTGTAACATTTCAAGGGGTTATTGATTTAATTAGTATGTGTATGGAGAGATCTCAATATTTCGAAACAATTATGTTTTGTATAATTTATTTTATGTACTTTTTGCTATAGAAGCAGTAGTGCGCCTTATATTATTTTTGTTGTTATTTGCTTAGACATCTATTAGAATTTACACTCGTATCATATAGTGGTACTACGATTGCATTGCACCTGCAGAGCAGGAAAGTGATGATTCACTCCTAGGTAGGGCCCGCCCGGGAGTGGGTCGTTACAATTTTGGTATCAGAGCTTAGGTTATAGATTCTGTAGACTCTTTAGTTACATGCATCATGCAAGTTTAATAGTGAGTCTCGGTTTTGTAAGCTGCTGAGGATGTCACGTGGTGAGGGAGGACGGAGAGGTCGTGCTAGGGGATGCACTCGCGAAAATGTACACGATAGGGTTCTTTGCATTGGCAACCTACCGTATGTACCCCTATTGAGGATAATAGATATTTCTTATAATAGTTTCTTACACTTGGCAAGTAAATCACTTAAGGTGGAGACTAACATATTTGAGAGAAGAGGGTACGAGTTACATTCTAAGAGGATTATGAGTGATTTTAGGACAGGAATTGGGCAGAAATAGAGCAGTCAGTTTGGCAATTCAAATCAGAGAGGTGGTAATCCATCAAGAGGGTTTTCCGATCAAAGACCGTTCTTATCAAATAGACAAAGTGGACATCCATGATTTATACTTAGAGTAGAGCCGCATTTCCTCATAGACAACTAGGTAAAACAGACAACTAGCGAGTAGTAGTGGAGCAACTTCGAGCTAGTGGATTATATTTTAAGTTTGGGAGACTCGGACATATAGTTAGCTAATTGTTGTAATTGTGGTATTTTGTGCTATATATGCCGTTAGGTAGGACATACATTTAGAGTCATATAGGAAATTGTTGCACAGAAGGGACAAAATATATCAGTATTCAGATCCATACCGCGTATGGGGACGAGTGAGATTTCAAACCCGATTGAGGCGAGAGGTCATCGAGTCGAGGAAGCCGAGACTAGTTGACACAAATTATATTAGGGTAGAGGAGCAGTCCTATTGAATGGCAGAGGTTGAGGTCAGGTTTATGCAGTGATTCATCAACAAGCACAGACATGTCAAGGTGTTATCACGAGTATTGCTCTTTCTTTTTTATAGAAATACTAAGCTATTATTCGATTCTAGAGAATCACATTCTTTTATATCTTCATCATTTGCATCCTATGCTATATTACCCATATCTAGCCTTACAGGTACTAAATTTGTTATTAAAGATGTGTATCGAGGTTGTAAAGTCTTGGAGATCGTGTATTTTTTTGTTGACTTGATACCTTTTGCGATTCTTGATGACTCGGGATGGATTGGCTTAGTCATCATCATGGCTTGATTGACTGCAATAGAAAAGAAGTAATATGTAGAGTTCCTAGACAGGAACCATTTCGCTTCTTTGGTGATCGACAGGTTCTTCCTTCCAGCATCATCTCAATTATTTCTGTCAAAAAGTTGTTTTAAAAAAAAAAAGAAAGTCACTACAAAATGGATAATGGTAACCCCTAACTACTTCATTCATAAATTTCACAGTAATAGAAATACATGTCCTACCGAGACAAAATTTGTAACTTGCTATCTTCTAACCTAGAAGGTGAAAATTGACCTTTGTAGAAAGGACGATTCATTCAGATCGACATGAGAGTTCAACGACATTACATTTTCAAAATCCATGTTGTATATTTTAAGTAGGTGGACCTTCTTTCTTCTCTCATGGCACACTCCTTTTCTCGCCGAGCCCCTTTTCTCCTCGGTCCACAGAGACAAAATGTAGGGATCTGTTTTGATTAGATTTGATCCACCCCTGTTTAATATCCTAAAATTGAATATCTCAAAATAGCTGATTTCTCTCACTTTCTATTTATTGAAAAAATCAAATGTGGGTTTTCATTCGCAAAAGTCAAAATTTATGAAAAATTGGAGCGATTAACTATTGATCGCTTACTACGAATTCATGAACCATTTGAATTTTCAAATTGGATTTTCTTTCCTAATGACATGAAAAAAATACAAATTGATACATCGAGTATTCTTCTCTATTTCAAATTTTAACAATAATTTTGAGTATATGTAAACCCGATGACGAAATTGTTACACAAATATTTTTTTTATTTATATATGTCATCTATAATTAATTAAAAGTAATTCTAAAAAAAAATTCATATTTCAATTTTCAATTGAATAGAAAATTGCAATTTTCTTTTAATAGAGGACAGCACGTGCTTGCCCTCAATAAGAACGGCGAGTACATTTATCAAATTCAAAGTGGATTCGACCTCAAAAGCGTTTTGATGTGATTAATTTTTTCAGTAGGAGTATTGAACAGCTATAGGTAAAGCGATTTTCTTGAAAGCAGTAATCGTAAAACCTTGACCGATATATCTGGCAACTCGTATTGTTTATTGACCATCATTCATATTCTCCCAATTTGTGGCCGACCATGCGATCTATTATATAAATAGACAAATGTTCCTTTCCATTGTGGATAGCAATAGTATGTCTGACCATTGTAGGTATAATAATAGATGCTCTGGACCAAGTTACGTTAGGTTTAATTGTACATCCCAACAAGGGACAAGCTGTATTTATTCAATTTATCTCTCTCAACATGGATGCCATGAGGCGGGCCTTGGAAAGTTTTAATATAAGCCGGAGGGATTAGTAGATCTTCCAAACGCAGAGCGCATAGGGCTTTGAACCCAAATACTTTACCTATAATGGAATTTGTATATTTTATGTAATTGCGTTGAGTTTTTTTCCAACAAATTATTTATCAATGATTGTAGAATACGAACTTTCAAGTTATGATTGTCACAGATTCAATTATAATCAAATTGCTTTGGGCCGTTTACCAACATCAGTAGTTGATTATTACACCATTCGAACAATTTCGAATTCACCTCAAATAAAAAAAAACAGCTAAACTTCTCAATTCAAAAAAAAAATCCAATTAAAATTAAATTAAATTTCAGTTTGGATCCAAAAGAACAAGACTTTCTTTGATAAATCCAAAAGTTGTTTAAACTTATCGTTTATTTTGTATTAGAAATATCTTTCTATATTTAGAGTAATTATTTGAAAATATATATTTTCAAACCATTTTTGCAGATATTGAATGACGGGGTTCCAATAACACTATATACATTAACTCATTGGTGCTGAGCTAACTATAGTGCAAAGTTGTATCTCTTTGGTCAATAAGATCCATCTTATTGGGAATGACAAAAACATCTCTTAATACTCAAAGTTTCTTATCCGAAGCAAGTTTTCAAGAAAGCTGCTTGAGTTTTACCAAAAGCGACTCTCAGGGGACGTATCGATTGGTTGAAAGGTCTGAAAGAGAACGCTGTTTTGGGGGGATGATACCTGTCGGGACCGGATTCAAAGGATTGGTGCACCCGTCAAAATCAAAACAACATAACAAGATTTCTTTGAAGAAAAAAAAATCTATTCGAGGGGAAAATGAGAGATATTTTGTTTCACCTTAGTTGATTCTTGCCTTTCAAATTAGTTGATTCTTTCTTTTCAAAGAATTTCCACAATACATCAGAACAATCATTGAAATCATTTATAGGATTTACTGATTCCTAAGAAGGGAGTCATTCCTTTCACTAGCTTCTTTGATTTGGCGCATTCATTTGATTTAGTAATAGATTTAGTAATAAAAAGAATAATGGCTGGAGTTGTGTATCTATAGCCAATCTAGGATAGAGCAGAAGGTTCCGTCGGAAAAATTTTGTATTTCATCTATTCACTAGAAAAATTGGTAGAAATTTATGTCAAGAACATATTGAGATTGCATAGAGTACTAGTCAGCATAGTGACAGATCGGGATCCTCGCTTTACTTCCAGATTTTTTAGAAGTTTCCAACTAGTAATTGGGACTAAACTTAATATAAGTATAATCTTTCATCCACAGACAGATGGGCAATCATAGAGAGTTATACAAATCTTGGAGAATATGTTGCGTGCTTATGTTATGAGTTTTTCAACTAGTTGGGATGATGATTTGCCACTCATGGAATTTGCCTACAACAATAGCTTTCAAACTAGTTTAGGTACGGTACCATTTGAGGCTTTGTATGGGACGAGGTACAGGACTCCAATATGTTGGATGGAGGTTGGAGAAGTCTAGATATCCAATGTAGAGTTAGTTTAGTGCACCACAAAAAAAAAAGAGATTCCAATCATTAGAGGACATCTCCGATTAACACAACCTCGACAAAAGAGTTATACGGACAAGAGACGTAGAGCATTGGAATTTTAACTAGGAGATTAGGTATTTTTGAAAGTATCACCGTGGAAGGGCATTCTTAGATTTGGAAGTAAAGGAAAACTAGAGTCGTGTTATATTAGACCTTACGAGATCACTGAAAAGTTTGGTCCTGTTGCTTATAGATTGTCATTACCTGCGAAGCTTAGTCGCATCCATGATATCTTTCATGTGTCTACTCTTCGAAAGTATATAGCAGATTCTTCACATATGTTGATTGAACAACCGATAAATTTGGAAGAGGATTTGACTTATGTGGAGCAGCCGGTGCAAATAATTGATCGGAAGGTGCAAGTATTAAGAAGTCGAGTTATTCATATGGTTAAAGTACTTTAGAGAAACTATGGTATAGAGGAGTCTACGTGGGAACGTGAGGAGCTTATGAGAAATCAATACCCTCATCTTTTCTAGGATTTTGCTTAACCTGTGAAGTAGTATTTATTTTAGAGGGTTAGATATGATTGCCTCATACATTTCATCGGCATTTCAATATTTATTATTATTTAACGAATCGACATTTCTTATATACATATGCATTGGTTTCAAAAATAATTGTATGCATGTATGCTCATTTTTCTCTGAAATTTCAGGGACGAAATTTATTTTAGAGGGTTAGAATTGTAAAACTACAAATTTTACTTTTACTAAATAAAATTTCGAGTGGTTTTATTATAACTATAAATTGCTAAAAATTTTATTTTACCCATTTTTAAAAAAAAAATGAAGAGAAAAATATACATTATAAGTTTTAAGGTAAATCTATAATTATAAAAAAATTGAAGGATGGTTTTGAAAATTATTTGGAAAAAAAAAAAAAAAAAAAAAAAGAGGAGATCAGCCATACGGCTGATCCCCTTCCCCAATTTTTCTCCATTTCACCATTTCCTTCTCTTTTCTCTCTTCTCTTCTCTCTTCTCTCTTCTCTCTTCAATTCTTCACCAAATCTTCACACAAAAAATTCAAATCCTTCAAACCCAGGTTTATAACAACATCAAAGTCTCCAAATCTAGGTAAAATCTTCAATTTTTCTTATTATTGTTGAGTTTAATAATTTTCGGAAATTACTGTAGCAGTAACTTTGTATGAATTTTAATAAATTGTTCGATGCTCCGATTTTGATCAATTTTTGAACGAAGGTTCTTGTTGTCATAGTCTACCTACAGAAAATATGTCGTTAAGTTTTAAGCATGTTTGATATTTTTCTGAAGTTTTGAAAAATATGGACAGATTTATTTATTTTTGTAAATTTTTGTTTTGATTAAATATTGAGTATTTAAATGTTTATTAGATTGTTATAATGCAAAAAGAGTATAGAAATATATAACAAGAATTAAACAGAATATTTTTCTGAATTGTGAATTTTATTAAAATAAATTATTTTAATTTCCCTAAATTGGTATATTAGGAATAAAAGGAAATAATTGAGATTTTTGTGGAGAATGGTGGATTTTATTAAAATTAATATTTTAATATTTTTATTCCCAAGAAAAGCAGGTAGTTTCTATTTTAAAATAATTTTATGAAATTCAATAATTTTTAGTTCTAATTAATATTAATCATGCATTCATTTATGTATATATATGTGTGTCAATATTTGAGCATTTTAGAGTGATATTAAATTCGTTTATTGCTACGAAATTATATATTAGGTCCCAGAGATTTGTCGAGGTAGAACCAAGGGTGGAGTAGCGTAGATTTATGCTTTTCGATTGAGGTGAGATTTCTATCTTACTTGTGGAGGTTGAGGACCACAAACTCCTAACAGTTTAAGTTATATAATTTTTTTATATATTTTATTTAGTTAATTTACACTAAGTAAAATATTTATTTTGTCGTGGCTCGGCTTTGTAAATAAATGTGTTGCTATCCTTGATTTGTTGTTTTGCCGTGGCTCGGCTTTTATGAATAAATGTATTGTTAAGCTTCAATTGTCATTTTGCCGTGGCTCGGCTTTTGTGAATCAATGTGTTGTTAATTTGAAATTGTTATTTTGCCGTGGCTCGGCTTTTGTGAATCAATGTGTTGTTAATTTGAAATTATTATTTTGCCGTGGCTCGGCTTTTGTAAAAATATATAGTAGTAATATATATTGTTGTTTTGTCGTAGCTCGGTTTGTGTATTTATATAATATACTAAACCGTGAGAATTGCTTCGTTGTTGATGAGTTGTAAATGTAATTATGTGTAAACTCCGCCGTCGGGATATGAATTGACTCCCCTGCAGGGGTGAGATTATTGATTTGTGTGGAGAGTCCCTTTGTGCCGTATGTGAGAAGGCCATTGGGAGATGTTGTGTGGAGAGTCCCTTTGCGCCGTGTGTGAGAAGGCCATTGGGAGGTGTTGTGTGGAGAGTTCCTTTGTGCCGCGTGTGAGATGGCCATTGGAAGGGCGGTGGAAGTTTTTATGTGCGTATATGGACTCGAAAGAGTCGTGTGAATTGTGGTTGTTGATTTGAACATTATTTTCAAAATGGTGATTATTACTTGAATGTACATATATATAAATATATTTTATTTTATCTGATTTTCAAATTAGACTATTATGTTGTACTAAATGAAGTTATTCTCATAAAAATCAAGTCAAGGATAACTTATATCTATTTTAAAAGTGTTATAAATTCACTACAGTATATTTGCTTTCAAACTGTACAAGTACCTAGAAATTTCACTGGGCTTTATAGCTCATTATTCTCTCATTATATTTCAGGAGTTTCATAGTGGAATTGAGAGTATAGTTCTCTTTTTACGTCGCACGTGACAGTTGAATCCTCAGCAGCAGCTAATAATGTAGAGGTCTTTATCATTTGTAATTATTTTGGTTTGTCAATGCATTGTAACATTTCAAGGGGTTATTGATTTAATTAGTATGTGTATGGAGAGATCTCAATATTTCGAAACAATTATGTTTTGTATAATTTATTTTATGTACTTTTTGCTATAGAACGGCCGGTGCGCCTTATATTATTTTTGTTGTTATTTGCTTAGACACTATTAGAATTTACACTCGTATCATATAGTGGTACTACAGTTGCATTGCACCTCTGGAACAGGAAAGTGATGATTCACTCCTAGGTAGGGCCCGCCCGGGAGTGGGTCGTTACACCATGTCACCCAGACGAACCATAGCTCTGATGCCACTTGTTGGGAATTTTTGATGTCTCACAAAATCCACATTAGTATGATATTGTCCGCTTTGGGCTAAGCCCTCACGGATTTATTTTTGGAAACCTTCCAAAAGGTCTCATACTAATGGAGTTATCTTGAATCTTATATTTAGACATCTATTCTCTTAATTTTTCCACGTGGAACTTGGTTTGCATCCCAACACTTAATTTATAGTAATTAATCACAATATCAAATTTAAGAAATCATTTTGACTCCATGGCTTAATTATTATGAAACGTTTACTTATGATGAATTCTGATAAAATAGCAGCGTGATCTAAAAAAAAAGCAGTGTTATGTTTTTCTGTTCAAAATATTTCATTTCATTCAACAAAATAACTCAATATTTTCTTGTCCATAACAAAATGCAGTGTTTTTTCTTTTTTTGACAACCAAATATTTCAGTTTATTCAACTAAATGGGGATTAGCAGAGGAGACACTTATTGGTTTTAGATAAGGAAAAACTAATCTTATTTTGTGTTATTAAGTAATTATATTTCAAACCATATTTCAAAAGTAAAGAGAAAAGAAAAAATTGACCAAAAAAAAGAGGAGAAAGGAAGAGCGATAAGGTGGTATATGCATATATAATAACTCTTTTCTCTCTACTAAGTGCGACATATATAATTGTGATACTTCTATCTCACATGAAATAAGTGTAGGTTTAGGTATTCACTTTGTCAACTTAAAATATCTATTTTAATATAACGATGACACCTACTAATATAGTTGACCATGAGTGCTATCAAACCCATGACTTGTACTTTTGGGCGTGTGAGCGAGAGCCGAAAGAAGATGCAGCTAGGGATATTCGGAGGGACTCGAAGATGGGAGATATCCTTTTCAATGTTTTATGTTTTCTTATTTTCTTTTGTAAAATAGATGCACTTAAATAAAGTCATTTCTTCTTTTATAAAATAGATTCAATTACACATAGCTATTTCCTAATGCTAAGGTAATAGTTCGGTGGTAAAATTACTCATTATCGAGCGAGAATGGATTAAGTTTGAATGACATCCTCTGCCTCCAATGTATTTTAAAAAAAATAGAAAACCATTTCCTAAGTCCAAAATTACCAATTAATACTCGTCTTCTACGAGTTATGTCCTGTTAACTCTATGAGGATATATTTCAAAATCAAAAGAATCATGTAAGTTCATCCTTTATAATTTTGAAGGAGAATATGTATCATGCTATGGCATAAGAACAGCTAATAATCAATTTGAAAAACATTAAGACCTATATTATCCGATTTCATACTCTAAATTCATCGTGAAGTTAAACAATTGTCGAGTCATGATTTTGCAGCAAAACAAAGCATTATTGTAGCAAAAATTGAGTGAAGCTGAGCCGATTGCAGAAGCCAAGCTGCGCCACTGGACCACCCTAGGCAATGCCGCTTGGGTCGTAGCAGCTTCTTTTGCTTTTTCCCTCTTCATTTTGGGAGATATATATATAGCTTTTAAGGGCAAAAAAGAGGGAGGAAGCTAGGGTTTGGAAGAGGCAAAAAAGGGGGAGAGTTTTGAGAGAAAAAAATTCATCCCAAATCCTCATTCTTTGCAAGAGAAATCAAGAGAGGACGTGAAATCTTTGAAGAAGAAGTAATTAATCTTGAAGATTCAAGCTAAAGAACACAATGACATTCCTTAGAGATCAACAAACAAGATTTCCTAGAAAACAAGAAGCAAGGAATAATGAAGAAAGTTCGAATAATACTTTTTCTCTTCAGTGAAGAGAATTGTGTCAAATAGATCTTGCGCAAAAAGTCTGATTAAGACAATAATTGTTGCCTCATAATCCTTTCAAAATATTCGACTAAAATATGAATATCCTTTAATTATGACAGTCGGCATATCTGGGATTATAGGCACCAGGCACCCTCAATTCTAAGAAAATGTTAATTCTTTTTCTTTTGTTCTCTTTCTCTTCCCTTGCTATCACGGTATGATAATACATAATGAGTTCGATATTTTTTTTTATAGGCAAGTAAGGGGAAAGGAAGAAAGACAGACTACATGAACAGCCAAAGATAGATAATTAGTTTGACACTTATTATTGAAAAATAATAAAGAGAAATTATATAATAGTAAAATTTTTAGGCCTATATCATGCATCTAGATAAAGGAGAAATACATAAAATTGCGTAAAAAAAGAATGTGGAAAAACAACCATTATAAAATAATAGAAAATTTGATCTTTAAATCCAAAGGCGTAATTCAGCATTGACCTTCCTCTCTGGCACCCTTTCACGCTTTGGCTTTTTGATGATTCGCCTCTTGAGTAACCCCAACCTTCTCATCTTACGTCTAGTGTGATCAATCCAATATTTGAAAGACTTGGCGTTAATCCCCATTTCATTAAGAAATCGACCAAGACGTTCTCTATCATTTTTTTTCCAAATAGGTTTCCACCCTAGGAATCCCATAAATTCTGTAGCCCGTTGCTTCTGCACATCAGTAAGGCCAGTCTTTTGAACCGGGCTCGGTTTTGGTTGTGAGTGAGGAAAATGACAGTGATTAGCGAGGGTTTTCACAGCAGTGAAAGGGTAGTAAAATAAGGTGCTCAAGGACACCCGAATAGGGGGTTTTCCCGTCCTTGAGCACAGAGCAAAAATTGGTGCTAGAGGTTAAAATTCGGTGAGCTTGAGGATTTGGAATTAAAAGTAATGGGGAAGTGAGAGATGAGAAACATAAAGCACAGACCTCCTTTCCAGGCACTGACCTATCAAGTGGATATGGAAGTATCTCACTGTGGTGAAAAAACAGTATTATGTGTATTTGCCATTGATACTTTGAAGCACTGGAAGAAAAGGAGAAGGAAGACTAGAAATTCAGTATGGGTTTGTAATGCAAAAGAAGATCGAATATATAGTATCAGAAATGGTCCAAGTTCCAATAAAGTACATAAAAGATATTGGCTAACAAATTCCATTAACGTTGCGTTCGTGGCATGGAATCGGAATTGGAATTACAATTCTATGGAATTAGAATTTTTGAGGATTAAAAATTTTTAAATGTTTGGATTCTTTTGTTTGGTAAAATTATGGAATTGGAGTGGAATTCATTTCCAATTCCAATTCCCTTCAAATTTGGTCATTTTTCATCAGGGTATTTTTTGTCATTTACAACAAGAGAATTTTTGTCATTTTATACAAAGGTTATTTTCTTCATTTTATACTAAGGGCATGTTTTTTTGTCATTTTACCCCAAGGGTATTTTTTGTCTTTTTGCACCAAGGGTATTTGTGATTTTATTCCAGTGGCATTTTTTGTTGTTTGCTATAAGGATTTTATTTTTTATTTTGTACCAACGGTATTTTTTTTTGTTTTATACTACGATATATTTTTGTCATTTTAAACCAACGGTATATTTGTCATTTTGTACTAATGAAATGCGTGACAAGGGGAGAACGTGTGTGTGGGTGTGAGAGAAAGAGTGAGTGAGTAAGTGAGAGAGAGTGAGTGAGTGAGAATTGGAATTGGAATTCTCAACTTTTAATATGGAATTGGAATTGTAGAATTGAGGTAACTGGAATTGGAAATGAATTCCAATTCTATAACTAATTTTACAACCAAACAAACGAATTGGAATTAAAGTCTTCGATTATATTTTAAAACTGACATTTGTTGACAAAACAATGCACAAATTACTTTTTCATCATTGCTAATGCATGCTTTATATCGAATGTGGTGATCTATAGTCATTATTACTTTATCTTAATTTATTTCTTGGTTGAACACAATGTGTTCGAATTTAGATTTTTGTTTTTTGCTAATTAATAGTAGTAGTTGTTGTGTATGTATAATTTTGCACATATTCATAAATTTAAGATCATGAATCAATTATAATTGAATATTCTCCTGATATACCTAAGATTTTATCTTTCAGAAATATATCCACTTCGTCATACTTTACAACCCAGTAAGAAAACCTAATGTTAACCTAAACATAGGATTCATAAAAAGGAAAACGGAAACTAAGAAGTCGTAGAATATTTAGCCCTTCCCAGAGACTGCATGTTTGGCCAATTCACCAGCGAGCCCAAGCTTGACAGCGCTCTTGATCTAGCTAGAAGTCATCGTCTGCTTCTTGTTGTACTTAGCCAGCCGCTGCTTGTAGCCTCCTGAACCAATTTCTCGAACATATACTTGTCGAAGCTGCCCATTACTCCCATGGCTTGGCTAGCGGTACTCAAATCATGATGGACTTGCTTCAAAACAAATATTGAAGATGCATGAGGATCTTGTAGGTCTCAACGATCTAGAAGTTGCCGTGCTTGAGGAATTTCTACCCTTCTCAGCAGCAGGCTTCTTCTTCCTGCCTCTGGCACCATCCTTAGTTAACAGCGAAAATTAGTAGAGATCAAAGGGTAAGAAGATGAGAGCAGTACCTCGAGTTCTTATAGATACGTATTGAACGGTGGATATTTTTGGCTGCAGAATGGAATGCAAATATATAGAAAGGAAACGACTACACTCAATATGTACTATATGCTGGTGCTAATAATAACAACGACAACAACAACAAAAGTTGTTCTTGCGCATCTTTGCACACAAAGGTAAATATAGACGCATTAGACTTACATACGCCTATTTAAGTTTTGTGGTTACGTCAATAATTTAAAAGGATAATAATGCACATGTTTGCACATCTTTCTTGTTATTAAAACTCCACCCTCCTTTTCCTCTCTCATAGAATACCCTCTATCCTGACACTTTCAGCAGCTAGAAGCTTCTCAGCCTCGGGCTTCTTTGCTGCCTTTGGCGCCATCTCTTGGTAACGGAGACAACTAGAGAGGTCAAATGATAAGTACACCAGACGCGTGCCTCAAGTCTTATATGTAGATATTGAATCTTTGGATAGCTTAATTTGGCTGACAATTCTGGAATTCAAACTTACAAAAGGAAAATGAGCAGGAGGAAACTGTATATGTCAACATATGCATTGGATATATCTTGAATCGTTAAGTTCAAAAAACTTCCTTCCTAATTTTAACAGTTGAAAAGATTTTTCTTCGGGAAGATAAATCTTTTTGAGTATAAGATTTTCCTTCTTGAAGCCTGTGATGTCATTCCACATGCAACTATTTTTAATCTTCCTTTATCTTTAAAGCTTTTTGGACTCTAGAGGACTTTATCTTAAGTTCATCTCTTACGGTATAATTCAAGCCATGAAGGCCTTAGTGGAAGTAATTATGTAATATATAGATTCATTATAGTTTATATTATTTCCCTAATTATGTACTTTTTTTTGTCTGTGCAAAGAATTAAGATGAATGTTATTGCTGTTTCTTTGTAGAGATTTTTTTTTTACTTTATTGAAAGTGTTATTGGGGGTTATTATACTTAAGTTCAAAAGATTCAGGGAAAACATACTTATATGTGACCATATTTCTTACGATGTAATTTATGTTGTCATGTTGTATTTGAAAGCTACGGTTCAAAAAGTAGATATAGAAATGAAAAAATTGTGGTAGGGATTCATATTAAAGATAGGAAAAAAGAATTGCAATAATAACATTGGCATGTATTAGTACTTTAACTCCTTATACTTTTACTTCTTCTTTTCTTTTGTTTTTAAGACCGATCTTAAATTAAGAAAGCAAATCTGCACTAGATTTCGATATGCCTGTTTAAGTTTCGTGGCTACCTAAATAATCTAAAAGGATCCTAATGCACATGTTTACACTTGTTTCTTATTATTAGGTAAATACACGTTTTGAAAAATTTTGGATAAAAAAATAGAAGTTACATTAAGTGTTGACGCATCAATCTAGATACGTAATTAGGTAAATACTTGGTTTTATCTCATCCCTATTTTGAGAAAAAAAAAAGAAACACAACTACCACTTGGCATGTTACAACACTCAAATTCAAACTATGTGAAGTATTTGCTGACACATGAATATTAACATCTCTCATACTTGGCATGTATTAAAATTATAACCAAATGTGAAGCTTGAAAAGTTGAGATGCTTTCCTATCTAGTGCATATTGGAGTTAATCTATTATTTGTCTACATTCGAGAGTAACGAATTCAAGAGAGTTAAAAATATAATGTTGCCTTAATAAAAAAAAAGAAATTCCAGTATTGAAAAGGAAATCATTTTGAACATATACGTAATGTATTTTAAAAAATAAGCTACCAGCAATGTATTTTTTAAACAAATCTAAAATATTTAATCTCGGACAAATAGTTTTTAATTTGAAGAGGTTGCTTTGATATTTTATATTTGTGCCTTATATAATAATCATTTTGAGTTTAAATATCTGTTAAATTTTGGTGTTTCAATAACCATTTACTATCCCTTTATCTCTTATTTGTTTTAGGTGAGTTTATTGAAGATTTGTAATTGAATGAAGCAAATAAGGAGATTTTACATGATGAAGAAAAAATAGAGAAATGCATAGCGAAATAACCTGATAGAGAATTTTTAAGTGGGATTTTAGCCTCTATATAGATTTCAAATGCAAAGGTGATCTTCTAGACATTTATAGAGAACATTTTCAAGTTTTCATAATGGTAAAATTTGTGTCAATCCAAGTTTATTTGGCCGCCCTGCTTATGCTGCAAATTCAACTGTCCTGCATTGTGTTCCAGTTTTGACACATTTTGGTAGAACTATCATATCTTACGTTCTGGATGTCCAATTGAGGTGATTGCAAGAGAAATCAAGAGAGAATATTGAATCTTTGAAGAAGGAGGACATCCACCTTAAAATTCAAGGCAAAAGCTGCAATTTTTTCAACACTACAGTGACGAATTTCAAGCCTTGAAGAAGAGAACATTTCAACCATGAAAATGAGCAATTCTTTCTCTTTCTGTATTGCTTTATGTTCTATGAATTGTAATATGTTGATTAACTAAATTCTTGAATACTTGATGGTTATGAACCCTAGTTTTTATCTATGTGAATGAATTGTTTCCTTGGTTGATTGAGTTTGAATTTCTTGTGGATTGTTCGCGGATTTGAATGGTTGAATTGATTGGGTGGATGATTAATTCAAAATATGGAATTTCTTGTGGAGTGTTTGTGGGTTTGATTGGTTGAATTGATTGGGTAGATGTTTGATTCAAAATCTGGATTTTTTCACTTGGATTTGAGAAAGAAAGGGTGAAATAGACCATACACAAACAATGGGGATGATTTAGATGACTAGAGATAGGAACCTCAACATCTTCTTGGTAATTAGAGAAATCTAATTGAAAATTCACAAATCTTAATGCATTCTTGGATTAAATTGGTTAGAAAGAAATTTCAACTTATTAATTTAAGAATAGAGAACTTTCATCTAGAGATAGAGTGAGTTCTAATTAAAGAATTTTATCAAACATAAGAAGGGTAATTCATCAACTAAGGGACTTTCTATCACATAGGTAATTCTAGGGGATTTTCCATCCAAGTATTGTTTTCTCTGTTGAATTCTCTCTTGCAAACAAGATTGGTTATGTTTGTTTAATTAGTTAAGTTAGATTCCTTTCCTAGTAGTTATTCCAATCATTTTCACCAACAAATTTGTTAGGTTAAAAAATAGAGTAGAAAGTGAGTAATGATACTTAACCACCCAAGTAGATACGACATTTGAATTTACTTGCCATTGTACTACTCATAACGATAGGTGTACTTGCCTAGTGTTTGTGTGCAAATTGTTAGAGATTGTAATAAAAATTCAGTATAAAGGCAATGCAAAACCAGCACAACAGTTGCTCTACTAATTAAGTTTGAAACCGACTTTAGGCGAAAGAGTAAAATATTGCATTATTGTAAATTAAGATAGTTCTATAGCAATATACTTATTTTTTAAACATGAATTTTTAAACATATACGTAATTACCATTTGCCTTCGAACATTGAACATTCACATCATGTTTCTATTGTTAGCTTTTTTTTTCCTCAACTTTTTTTCCCACTGTTTAAGCTCTCTTCCCTGCGCTTGTAGCATTCATGTAGAACAATAAAACAAACTGTCAACTACTCCAAGAAATTAAAGAAAAATTAAAGGAGAAGAGAAGAGAGAGGAGGTTGTTTAAGGGGGAAAAATATACAGTTTCTCAATTTTAAGTTTCAGAAATCCTGTCAGGTCCAAATAAGAAAAGAGCAACTAAATGGAAGAAGGAACGATTTTGGGACCTGTTATCAGTTCACAGCTGCGGAATCTAATCTCATCTGAACGCGATACTGAGTAGTAAGTTACGGAGGAATGTAAGATTCATTTATGAACAATGAGTTTATGCCTATGTTGAAGTTTGGCCTCATGATGCCTTTCTTATTTCAGTGGATATGCAGTTGGATATTGTGTGTTAAGTAGATGATCTTTTTCTTTTTTCTTTTTTTTGAATGAGAAGATTCTTCTTTCAAGGAAACCTTCTGAATTTTGTTTTTTTTAATTTGTAGGATCAGCTTAGAATATTATGAGCTTTGCTTATTATTTCCATGTTTTAAGTACCTATCATTGAATAAATTAGTCGCACTTCAGTATTTATATAGGTTTTCTGAGATTTTGACCCAAACAAAGGTTTCCCTGAGACTACTGCATATTTGTTGCTGAATTTTGAAGAATACAAGGAAGGCTGTTCTTTCAGATTTTTTTTTAAAAAAAAGTCAAATGTTCCTTCTTGCGACCTTCTTATGCATTTAGAACGTAAACTTATCTATACCTTTTATTTATTGGTGTTTCACTACATCTTTCATGTGCATGATGAAATATTAAAGATTGCTTTGTCTAAATCATGTTAAATATAAAGATTGTTGGGCTACAATTGAAGCAAAAATATGAAATGCATAGGAGGTATAGATAATTGATTTTAAAAAATATGTATTGACGACTATGGATATTGGCTATTAATTTGTGTTATTGAGAAAATCTTTTAGGAAGAAATTTTGTTTTCTATCAACTTAGAAAAGTTTATCTATTTTATTTTCTCAGAAGAAAAAAAAGAAAAAGTTGATATACACAAAAAAATTATTTCACTTTAATATAAAGAAAAAATATTATTTTTACAATACAAGTTTAACAGATATACTCGTGCATAGAACATGGCGTAAAATTAGTATATCCTAAAGAAGCATTTGAAAAGACTAACATTTAAATTCTAGTATGTTGAAGAAGTGCTCTATAGCCAATACGTTATGGTATTCTAGAGCAATTCTATACCAAGATTTATTGCAATGGCAATTTTTTTATTGGAAGACCATTCTGGGCATTTTTATTTTTTAATTGAAATGCAGCCCAAGGCTGAAGATTTCGGTTTCACCAGCGGGCTATGGCCCTTATTTAGTTACTCCTAACAAATTCCTCATTGTCTCGATGAATTTCTCGGCGTCAGGCTAGTAGCTAAAAACAATATAGGAAAATGAAAAATAGAAATGCTTCTCATATAACCAATCCATTTCTTCATCTTTCACATTTGCAGAGAAAATATATTTATGAATAACAGAAATTTTCTTGATTTCATTGCAAGAGATCACAAATACACATTGAATGATTCAAAGGTGGTTTACAACAAGGTCTTTTTTAGACACTCCTTATTCACAAGTTCAACTACAATTATTAAAAAAAACAAAAAAAAGAAATATAACAGCAACAAGGGACTGAACATCCAAAAAACAATGTCATGTTTGAAGCAAATGATCCAAATTGCTGTTATTTGTTCCGACATGATCGACAACTATTACTCAATAATTTTTTTCTGGGTAGTGGAGGAGATGTGTAGTAGTAGTAAACATGAGATGGAGACAGCGGTGGTGGACGAGGAGACTTCTAGTGGTATGGTGGAGGTGGGGATTTGTAATAGTATGGCGGAGGTGGTGATGGAGATGGAGGAGGTGGAGACTTATAGTAGTAGGGGCGGTGGAGGCGACTTAGTTGGAGGGGAGGTGATTTGTAGTAGTATGGTGGAGGTGGTGACTTTAGTGGAGGAGGTGGGGGAATTGTAATAGTATGGCGGAGGTGGTGATGGAGATGGAGGAGGTGGAGACTTATAGTAGTAGGGCGGTGGAGGCGACTTAGTTGGAGGGGGAGGTGATTTGTAGTAGTATGGTGGAGGTGGTGACTTTAGTGGAGGGGGTGGGGATTTGTAATAGTATGGCGGAGGTGGTGATGGAGATGGAGGAGGTGGATACTTATAGTAGTAGGGGCGGTGGAGGCGACTTAGTTGGAGGGAGGTGATTTGTAGTAGTATGGTGGAGGTGGTGACTTTAGTGGAGGAGGTGGGGATTTGTAATAGTATGGCGGAGGTGGTGATGGAGATGGAGGAGGTGGAGACTTATAGTAGTAGGGGCGGTGGAGCGACTTAGTTGGAGGGAGGTGATTTGTAGTAGTATGGTGGAGGTGGGGACTTTAGTGGAGGAGGTGGGGAATTGTAATAGTATGGCGGAGGTGGTGATGGAGATGGAGGAGGTGGAGACTTATAGTAGTAGGGCGGTGGAGGCGACTTAGTTGGAGGGGGAGGTGATTTGTAGTAGTATGGTGGAGGTGGTGACTTTAGTGGAGGAGGTGGGGATTTGTAATAGTATGGCGGAGGTGGTGATGGAGATGGAGGAGGTGGAGACTTATAGTAGTAGGGCGGTGGAGGCGACTTAGTTGGAGGGGGAGGTGATTTGTAGTAGTATGGTGGAGGTGGTGACTTTAGTGGAGGAGGTGGGGAATTGTAATAGTATGGCGGAGGTGGTGATGGAGATGGAGGAGGTGGAGACTTATAGTAGTAGGGCGGTGGAGGCGACTTAGTTGGAGGGGGAGGTGATTTGTAGTAGTATGGTGGAGGTGGGGACTTTAGTGGAGGAGGTGGGGAATTGTAATAGTATGGCGGAGGTGGTGATGGAGATGGAGGAGGTGGAGACTTATAGTAGTAGGGGCGGTGGAGGAGACTTCGTTGGAGGGAGGAGATTTGTAGTAGTACGGTGGAGGTGGTGATTTTTAGTGGAGGAGGTGGGGATTTGTAATAGTATGGCGGAGGTGGTGATGGAGATGGAGGAGGTGGAGACTTATAGTAGTAGGGCGGTGGAGGAGACTTCGTTGGAGGGGGAGGTGATTTGTAGTAGTACGGTGGAGGTGGTGATTTTAGTGGAGGAGGTGGGGATTTGTAATAGTATGGCGGAGGTGGTGATGGAGATGGAGGAGGTGGAGACTTATAGTAGTAGGGCGGTGGAGGAGACTTCGTTGGAGGGGGAGGTGATTTGTAGTAGTATGGTGGAGGTGGTGACTTGAGTGGAGGAGGTGGGGATTTGTAATAGTATGGCGGAGGTGGTGATGGAGATGGAGGAGTTGGAGACTTATAGTAGTAGGGCGGTGGAGGCGACTTAGTTGGAGGGGGAGGTGATTTGTAGTAGTATGGTGGAGGTGGTGATTTTAGTGGAGGAGGTGGGGATTTGTAATAGTATGGTGGAGGTGGTGATGGAGATGGAGGGGGTGGAGACTTATAGTAGTAGTGCGGTGGAGGCGACTTAGTTGGCGGGGGAGGCGATTTGTAGTAGTATGGTGGAGGTGGTGACTTTAGTGGAGGAGGTGGCGATTTGTAATAGTATGGTGGAGGTGGCGATGGAGATGGAGGAGGTGGAGACTTATAGTAGTAGGGTGGTGGTGGTGGTGATTTAACAGGAGGAGGTGGAGACTTATAGTAATAAGGTGGAGGTGGTGACTTTATAGGGGTAGGAGGAGAATTGTAATAGTATGGCGGAGGAGGGAACTTGACAGGAGGTGGAGGAGACTTATAGTAATATGGTGGAGGTGGTGACTTTGCTGGAGGAGGAGGGGACTTATAGTAGTATGGTGGAGGAGGAGACTTTTGCGGAGGTGGTGATTTGTAATAGTATGGTGGTGGTGGAGATTTTGCTGGAGGTGGAGGAGATTTATAGTAATATGGAGGTGGTGGTGGTGGTGATTTTACAGGAGGAGGAGGTGATTTATAGTAGTATGGTTGTGGGGGTGACTTTATAGGTCGAGGTGGTGATCTATAGTAGTAAGGAGGAGGCAGAGAGGGTGATGGAGGCGGTGGAGATTTGTAGTAGTAATGAGTAGGCGGATGAGACTTCTTTGGTGGTGGAGGGGACGAGTAGATGTAAGGCTTATCTGCCACTGCATTAGTAGCAATTATGCAAAACACAATGGCACATGCAAGTCGGGGCCATTGCCCCGCCTTCCCTCTGCTTCTCATTTCTTTTTCTATTTGTGTTGTGTGGTTGATCTATGAATGAGCGCTTTATATAGTGATTCACAAAAGGCATAGTTGACAAAGATTTGATTATTTTTTTCAAAGAAAAAATGGCAACGCATCCATTCAATAATTTTGCAAATCATTCCTTCCCACTATGGTTGTTGGCTTTGTTCATATTAGACCGCTGAAAGTCAAAATGAGGAGTGGGTACACACTGTTCCCCCATGGAAGAATATGAAAATAGTTTCTCTCTGGAAATGCGTGTTGAAGAACGAGGGACATTATCAAGCTAAGTAAAAATTTTCTGCAAGAAAACTTGAGAAATATTAATTGTTTTCTCGCTGTCTATGTTCGGTGAGTTGAGGGCAATAAAATATTTTCCATTTTCTTTGCACTAAGATTCTCTGTTTTCTGTTCTTACAAATCCGAACAGTTTTGAAATCAACCCTCAATATTGGCTGGTGTTCCCAAAGAAAAATGTGCATTAAAAAAAACTAAATAACTTAATCAAGCAGTTGGTTCTCGATCAATAGTTCTAATTGATCAGAATCGAAAGATGTGAGATGCTTGAAAATAATAATCCTTGTAAAAATGGACGCCAGTAAGAATTATGATTATTTAATTTTTTATAGTTTTAAAATTAAACAATACCATTTGTGTATATTTTTCTTTTTCCTTTTATCTTTGACTCTAATGGAATATGTCATACATACATACAGCTAGTATTTTTTTTTAAAAAAAAAGAAATTATGCATTGTCGAATTCAAGTTGTCGATAACAATTGAACATGCTCTCTGATAATTGAGGAGAAAAATGCCATAAAGAAATCAAAATAAGAACTTGCATTATAGGAAATCTGGACTTTTGGGGGCATTTGGGCTCTTGAAAAAAAAAAATTCCAAGGCAAGGGGGATGGAAGTTGGTACAATTCTGTACGGCGTGTTCTAAATAAAATTGATTTGACCAAAAGCAATTGAAAAATCCCTTTCAAAAATTGACAGCTAAACAAATTGAATAAATATCTGCATTTTCTTTCTGAGTAATTTATATATATACTACATTTGTTTGCTTGTAAGCGGATGGTCACTTTCACATCCGCCGTTGATTTGTCTGATTCCCATGTCAATTGTCATACTTTGTTACACAAGCCATCAACGGCAGATATTCAACGATGGGAGTTTCCCACACGACGCCATGTCACCCAGACGAACCATAGCTCTGATGCCACTTGTTGGGAATTTTTGATGTCTCACAAACTCCACATTAGTATGATATTGTCCGCTTTGGGCTAAGCCCTCACGGATTTATTTTTGGAAACCTTCCAAAAGGTCTCATACTAATGGAGTTATCTTGAATCTTATATTTAGACATCTATTCTCTTAATTTTTTCACGTGGAACTTGGTTGGCATCCCAACACTTAATTTATAGTAATTAATCACAATATCAAATTTAAGAAATCATTTTGACTCCATGGCTTAATTATTATGAAACGTTTACTTATGATGAATTCTGATAAAATAGCAGCGTGATCTAAAAAAAAAAGCAGTGTTATGTTTTTCTGTTCAAAATATTTCATTTCATTCAACAAAATAACTCAATATTTTCTTGTCCATAACAAAATGCAGTGTTTTTTCTTTTTTTGACAACCAAATATTTCAGTTTATTCAACTAAATGGGGATTAGCAGAGGAGACACTTATTGGTTTTAGATAAGGAAAAACTAATCTTATTTTGTGTTATTAAGTAATTATATTTCAAACCATATTTCAAAAGTAAAGAGAAAAGAAAAAATTGACCAAAAAAAAGAGGAGAAAGGAAGAGCGATAAGGTGGTATATGCATATATAATAACTCTTTTCTCTCTACTAAGTGCAGCATATATAATTGTGATACTTCTATCTCACATGAAATAAGTGTAGGTTTAGGTATTCACTGTCAACTTAAAATATCTATTTTAATATAACGATGACACCTACTAATATAGTTGACCATGAGTGCTATCAAACCCATGACTTGTACTTTTGGGCGTGTGAGCAGGAGCCGAAAGAAGATGCAGCTAGGGATATTCGGAGGGACTGAAGATGGGAGATATCCTTTTCAATGTTTTATGTTTTCTTATTTTCTTTTTGTAAAATAGATGCACTTAAATAAAGTCATTTCTTCTTTTATAAAATAGATTCAATTACACATAGCTATTTCCTAATGCTAAGGTAATAGTTCAGTGGTAAAATTACTCATTATCAGGCAGAATGGATTAAGTTTGAATGACATCCTCTGCCTCCAATGTATTTTAAAAAAAATAGAAAACCATTTCCTAAGTCCAAAATTACCAATTAATACTCGTCTTCTACGAGTTATGTCCTGTTAACTCTATGAGGATATATTTCAAAATCAAAAGAATCATGTAAGTTCATCCTTTATAATTTTGAAGGAGAATATGTATCATGCTATGGCATAAGAACAGCTAATAATCAATTTGAAAAACATTAAGACCTATATTATCCGATTTCATACTCTAAATTCATCGTGAAGTTAAACAATTGTCAGAGTCATGATTTTGCAGCAAAACAAAGCATTATTGTAGCAAAATTGAGCTGAAGCTGAGCCGATTGCAAGAAGCCAAGCTGCGCCACCTGGACCACCCTAGGCAATGCCGCTTGGGTCGTAGCAGCTTCTTTTGCTTTTTCCCTCTTCATTTTGGGAGATATATATAGCTTTTAAGGGCAAAAAAGAGGGAGGAAGCTAGGGTTTGGAAGAGGCAAAAAAGGGGAGAGTTTTGAGAGAAAAAATTCATCCCAAATCCTCATTCTTTGCAAGAGAAATCAAGAGAGGACGTGAAATCTTTGAAGAAGAAGTAATTAATCTTGAAGATTCAAGCTAAAGAACACAATGACATTCCTTAGAGATCAACAAACAAGATTTCCTAGAAAACAAGAAGCAAGGAATAATGAAGAAAGTTCGAATAATACTTTTTCTCTTCAGTGAAGAGAATTGTGTCAAATAGATCTTGCGCAAAAGTCTGATTAAGACAATAATTGTTGCCTCATAATCCTTTCAAAATATTCGACTAAAATATGAATATCCTTTAATTATGACAGTCGGCATATCTGGGATTATAGGCACCGAGCACCCTCAATTCTAAGAAAATGTTAATTCTTTTTCTTTTGTTCTCTTTCTCTTCCCTTGCTATCACGGTATGATAATACATAATGAGTTCGATATTTTTTTTTATAGGCAAGTAAGGGGAAAGGAAGAAAGACAGACTACATGAACAGCCAAAGATAGATAATTAGTTTGACACTTATTATTGAAAAAATAATAAAGAGAAATTATATAATAGTAAAATTTTTAGGCCTATATCATGCATCTAGATAAAGGAGAAATACATAAAATTGCGTAAAAAAAGAATGTGGAAAAAACAACCATTATAAAATAATAGAAAATTTGATCTTTAAATCCAAAGGCGTAATTCAGCATTGACCTTCCTCTCTGGCACCCTTTCACGCTTTGGCTTTTTGATGATTCGCCTCTTGAGTAACCCCAACCTTCTCATCTTACGTCTAGTGTGATCAATCCAATATTTGAAAGACTTGGCGTTAATCCCCATTTCATTAAGAAATCGACCAAGACGTTCTCTATCATTTTTTTTCCAAATAGGTTTCCACCCTAGGAATCCCATAAATTCTGTAGCCCGTTGCTTCTGCACATCAGTAAGGCCAGTCTTTTGAACCGGGCTTGGTTTTGGTTGTGAGTGAGGAAAATGACAGTGATTAGCGAGGGTTTTCACAGCAGTGAAAGGGTAGTAAAATAAGGTGCTCAAGGACACCCGAATAGGGGGTTTTCCCGTCCTTGAGCACAGAGCAAAAATTGGTGCTAGAGGTTAAAATTCGGTGAGCTTGAGGATTTGGAATTAAAAGTAATGGGGAAGTGAGAGATGAGAAACATAAAGCACAGACCTCCTTTCCAGGCACTGACCTATCAAGTGGATATGGAAGTATCTCACTGTGGTGAAAAAACAGTATTATGTGTATTTGCCATTGATACTTTGAAGCACTGGAAGAAAAGGAGAAGGAAGACTAGAAATTCAGTATGGGTTTGTAATGCAAAAGAAGATCGAATATATAGTATCAGAAATGGTCCAAGTTCCAATAAAGTACATAAAAGATATTGGCTAACAAATTCCATTAACGTTGCGTTCGTGGCATGGAATCGGAATTGGAATTACAATTCTATGGAATTAGAATTTTTGAGGATTAAAATTTTTTAAATGTTTGGATTCTTTTGTTTGGTAAAATTATGGAATTGGAGTGGAATTCATTTCCAATTCCAATTCCCTTCAAATTTGGTCATTTTTCATCAGGGTATTTTTGTCATTTACAACAAGAGAATTTTTGTCATTTTATACAAAGGTTATTTTCTTCATTTTATACTAAGGGCATGTTTTTTGTCATTTTACCCCAAGGGTATTTTTGTCTTTTTGCACCAAGGGTATTTGTGATTTTATTCCAGTGGCATTTTTGTTGTTTGCTATAAGGATTTTATTTTTATTTTGTACCAACGGTATTTTTTTTTGTTTTATACTACGATATTTTTTGTCATTTTAAACCAACGGTATATTTGTCATTTTGTACTAATGAAATGTGTGACAAGGGGAGAACGTGTGTGTGGGTGTGAGAGAAAGAGTGAGTGAGTAAGTGAGAGAGAGTGAGTGAGTGAGAATTGGAATTGGAATTGGAATTGGAATTCTCAACTTTTAATATGGAATTGGAATTGTAGAATTGAGGTAACTGGAATTGGAAATGAATTCCAATTCTATAACTAATTTTACAACCAAACAAACGAATTGGAATTAAAGTCTTCGATTATATTTTAAAACTGACATTTGTTGACAAAACAATGCACAAATTACTTTTTTCATCATTGCTAATGCATGCTTTATATCGAATGTGGTGATCTATAGTCATTATTACTTTATCTTAATTTATTTCTTGGTTGAACACAATGTGTTCGAATTTAGATTTTTGTTTTTTGCTAATTAATAGTAGTAGTTGTTGTGTATGTATAATTTTGCACATATTCATAAATTTAAGATCATGAATCAATTATAATTGAATATTCTCCTGATATACCTAAGATTTTATCTTTCAGAAATATATCCACTTCGTCATACTTTACAACCCAGTAAGAAAACCCTAATGTTAACCTAAACATAGGATTCATAAAAAGGAAAACGGAAACTAAGAAGTCGTAGAATATTTAGCCCTTCCCAGAGACTGCATGTTTGGCCAATTCACCAGCGAGCCCAAGCTTGACAGCGCTCTTGATCTAGCTAGAAGTCATCGTCTGCTTCTTGTTGTACTTAGCCAGCCGCTGCTTGTAGCCTCCTGAACCAATTTCTCGAACATATACTTGTCGAAGCTGCCCATTACTCCCATGGCTTGGCTAGCGGTACTCAAATCATGATGGACTTGCTTCAAAACAAATATTGAAGATGCATGAGGATCTTGTAGGTCTCAACGATCTAGAAGTTGCCGTGCTTGAGGAATTTCTACCCTTCTCAGCAGCAGGCTTCTTCTTCCTGCCTCTGGCACCATCCTTAGTTAACAGCGAAAATTAGTAGAGATCAAAGGGTAAGAAGATGAGAGCAGTACCTCGAGTTCTTATAGATACGTATTGAACGGTGGATATTTTTGGCTGCAGAATGGAATGCAAATATATAGAAAGGAAACGACTACACTCAATATGTACTATATGCTGGTGCTAATAATAACAACGACAACAACAACAAAAGTTGTTCTTGCGCATCTTTGCACACAAAGGTAAATATAGACGCATTAGACTTACATACGCCTATTTAAGTTTTGTGGTTACGTCAATAATTTAAAAGGATAATAATGCACATGTTTGCACATCTTTCTTGTTATTAAAACTCCACCCTCCTTTTCCTCTCTCATAGAATACCCTCTATCCTGACACTTTCAGCAGCTAGAAGCTTCTCAGCCTCAGGGCTTCTTTGCTGCCTTTGGCGCCATCTCTTGGTAACGGAGACAACTAGAGAGGTCAAATGATAAGTACACCAGACGCGTGCCTCAAGTCTTATATGTAGATATTGAATCTTTGGATAGCTTAATTTGGCTGACAATTCTGGAATTCAAACTTACAAAAGGAAAATGGGCAGGAGGAAACTGTATATGTCAACATATGCATTGGATATATCTTGAATCGTTAAGTTCAAAAAACTTCCTTCCTAATTTTAACAGTTGAAAAGATTTTTCTTCGGGAAGATAAATCTTTTTGAGTATAAGATTTTCCTTCTTGAAGCCTGTGATGTCATTCCACATGCAACTATTTTTAATCTTCCTTTATCTTTAAAGCTTTTTGGACTCTAGAGGACTTTATCTTAAGTTCATCTCTTACGGTATAATTCAAGCCATGAAGGTAGTGGAAGTAATTATGTAATATATAGATTCATTATAGTTTATATTATTTCCCTAATTATGTACTTTTTTTTGGTCTGTGCAAAGAATTAAGATGAATGTTATTGCTGTTTCTTTGTAGAGATTTTTTTTTTACTTTATTGAAAGTGTTATTGGGGGTTATTATACTTAAGTTCAAAAGATTCAGGGAAAACATACTTATATGTGACCATATTTCTTACGATGTAATTTATGTTGTCATGTTGTATTTGAAAGCTACGGTTCAAAAAGTAGATATAGAAATGAAAAATTGTGGTAGGGATTCATATTAAAGATAGGAAAAAAGAATTGCAATAATAACATTGGCATGTATTAGTACTTTAACTCCTTATACTTTTACTTCTTCTTTTCTTTTGTTTTTAAGACCGATCTTAAATTAAGAAAGCAAATCTGCACTAGATTTCGATATGCCTGTTTAAGTTTCGTGGCTACCTAAATAATCTAAAAGGATCCTAATGCACATGTTTACACTTGTTTCTTATTATTAGGTAAATACACGTTTTGAAAAAATTTGGATAAAAAAATGGAAGTTACATTAAGTGTTGACGCATCAATCTAGATACGTAATTAGGTAAATACTTGGTTTTATCTCATCCCTATTTTGAGAAAAAAAAAAGAAACACAACTACCACTTGGCATGTTACAACACTCAAATTCAAACTATGTGAAGTATTTGCTGACGCATGAATATTAACATCTCTCATACTTGGCATGTATTAAAATTATAACCAAATGTGAAGCTTGAAAAGTTGAAATGCTTTCCTATCTAGTGCATATTGGAGTTAATCTATTATTTGTCTACATTCGAGAGTAACGAATTCAAGAGAGTTAAAAATATAATGTTGCCTTAATAAAAAAAAAGAAATTCCAGTATTGAAAAGGAAATCATTTTGAACATATACGTAATGTATTTTAAAAATAAGCTACCAGCAATGTATTTTTAAACAAATCTAAAATATTTAATCTCGGACAAATAGTTTTTTAATTTGAAGAGGTTGCTGATATTTTATATTTGTGCCTTATATAATAATCATTTTGAGTTTAAATATCTGTTAAATTTTGGTGTTTCAATAACCATTTACTATCCCTTTATCTCTTATTTGTTTTAGGTGAGTTTATTGAAGATTTGTAATTGAATGAAGCAAATAAGGAGATTTTACACAATGAAGAAAAATAGAGAAATGCATAGCGAAATAACCTGATAGAGAATTTTTAAGTGGGATTTTAGCCTCTATATAGATTTCAAATGCGAAGGTGATCTTCTAGACATTTATAGAGAACATTTTCAAGTTTTCATAATGGTAAAATTTGTGTCAATCCAAGTTTATTTGACCGCCCTGCTTATGCTGCAAATTCAACTGTCCCCTGCATTGTGTTCAGTTTTGACACATTTTGGTAAAACTATCATATCTTACGTTCGGATGTCCAATTGAGATGATTGCAAGAGAAATCAAGAGAGAATATTGAATCTTTGAAGAAGGAGGACATCCACCTTAAAAATTCAAGGCAAAAAGCTGCAATGTTTTCAACACTACAGTGACGAATTTCAAGCCTTGAAGAAGAGAAGATTTCAACCATGAAAATGAGCAATTCTTTCTCTTTCTTTATTGCTTTATGTTCTATGAATTGTAATATGTTGATTAACTAAATTCTTGAATACTTGATGGTTATGAACCCTAGTTTTTATCTATGTGAATGAATTGTTTCCTTGGTTGATTGAGTTTGAATTTCTTGTGGATTGTTCGCGGATTTGAATGGTTGAATTGATTGGGTGGATGATTAATTCAAAATATGGAATTTCTTGTGGAGTGTTTGTGGGTTTGATTGGTTGAATTGATTGGGTAGATGTTTGATTCAAAATCTGGATTTTTTCACTTGGATTTGAGAAAGAAAGGGTGAAATAGACCATACACAAACAATGGGGATGATTTAGATGACTAGAGATAGGAACCTCAACATCTTCTTGGTAATTAGAGAAATCTAATTGAAAATTCACAAATCTTAATGCATTCTTGGATTAAATTGGTTAGAAAGAAATTTCAACTTATTAATTTAAGAATAGAGAACTTTCATCTAGAGATAGAGTGAGTTCTAATTAAAGAATTTTATCAAACATAAGAAGAGTAATTCATCAACTAAGGGACTTTCTATCACATAGGTAATTCTAGGGGATTTTCCATCCAAGTATTGTTTTCTCTGTTGAATTCTCTCTTGCAAACAAGATTGGTTATGTTTGTTTAATTAGTTAAGTTAGATTCCTTTTCCTAGTAGTTATTCCAATCATTTTCACCAACAAATTTGTTAGGTTAAAAAATAGAGTAGAAAGTGAGTAATGATACTTAACCACCCAAGTAGATACGACATTTGAATTTATTTGCCATTGTACTACTCATAACGATAGGTGTACTTGCCTAGTGTTTGTGTGCAAATTGTTAGAGATTGTAATAAAAATTCAGTATAAAGGCAATGCAAAACCAGCACAACAGTTGCTCTACTAATTAAGTTTGAAACCGACTTTAGGCGAAAGAGTAAAATATTGCATTATTGTAAATTAAGATAGTTCTATAGCAATATACTTATTTTTTAAACATGAATTTTTTAAACATATACGTAATTACCATTTGCCTTCGAACATTGAACATTCACATCATGTTTCTATTGTTAGCTTTTTTTTTCCTCAACTTTTTTTCCCACTGTTTAAGCTCTCTTCCCTGCGCTTGTAGCATTCATGTAGAACAATAAAACAAACTGTCAACTACTCCAAGAAATTAAAGAAAAATTAAAGGAGAAGAGAAGAGAGAGGAGGTTGTTTAAGGGGGAAAATATACAGTTTCTCAATTTTAAGTTTCAGAAATCCTGTCAGGTCCAAATAAGAAAAGAGCAACTAAATGGAAGAAGGAACGATTTTGGGACCTGTTATCAGTTCACAGCTGCGGAATCTAATCTCATCTGAACGCGATACTGAGTAGTAAGTTACGGAGGAATGTAAGATTCATTTATGAACAATGAGTTTATGCCTATGTTGAAGTTTGGCCTCATGATGCCTTTCTTATTTCAGTGGATATGCAGTTGGATATTGTGTGTTAAGTAGATGATCTTTTTCTTTTTCTTTTTTTGAATGAGAAGATTCTTCTTTCAAGGAAACCTTCTGAATTTTGTTTTTTTAATTTGTAGGATCAGCTTAGAATATTATGAGCTTTGCTTATTATTTCCATGTTTTAAGTACCTATCATTGAATAAATTAGTCGCACTTCAGTATTTATATAGGTTTTCTGAGATTTTGACCCAAACAAAGGTTTCCCTGAGACTACTGCATATTTGTTGCTGAATTTTGAAGAATACAAAGAAGGCTATTCTTTTAGATTTTTTTTAAAAAAAAGTCAAATGTTCCTTCTTGCGACCATCTTATGCATTTAGAACGAAAACTTTTCTATACCTTTTATGTATTGGTGTTTCACTACATCTTTCATGTGCATGATGAAATATTAAAGATTGCTTTGTCTAAATCATGTTAAATATAAAGATTGTTGGGCTACAATTGAAGCAAAAATATGAAATGCATAGGAGGTATAGATAATTGGTTTTAAAAATACGTATTGAACGACTATGGATATTGGCTATTAATTTGTGTTATTGAGAAAATCTTTTAGGAAGAAATTTTGTTTTCTATCAACTTAGAAAAGTTTATCTATTTTATTTTCTCAGAAGAAAAAAAAGAAAAAGTTGATATACACAAAAAAATTATGTCACTTTAATATAAAGAAAAAATATTATTTTTACAATACAAGTTTAACAGATATACTCGTGCATAGAACATGGCGTAAAATTAGTATATCCTAAAGAAGCATTTGAAAAGACTAACATTTAAATTCTAGTATGTTGAAGAAGTGCTCTATAGCCAATACGTTATGGTATTCTAGAGCAATTCTATACCAAGATTTATTGCAATGGAATTTTTTTATTGGAAGACCATTCTGGGCATTTTTATTTTTTAATTGAAATGCAGCCCAAGGCTGAAGATTTCGGTTTCACCAGCGGGCTATGGCCCTTATTTAGTTACTCCTAACAAATTCCTCATTGTCTCGATGAATTTCTCGGCGTCAGGCTAGTAGCTAAAAACAATATAGGAAAATGAAAAATAGAAATGCTTCTCATATAACCAATCCATTTCTTCATCTTTCACATTTGCAGAGAAAATATATTTATGAATAACAGAAATTTTCTTGATTTCATTGCAAGAGATCACAAATACACATTGAATGATTCAAAGGTGGTTTACAACAAGGTCTTTTTTAGACACTCCTTATTCACAAGTTCAACTACAATTATTAAAAAAACAAAAAAGAAATATAACAGCAACAAGGGACTGAACATCCAAAAACAATGTCATGTTTGAAGCAAATGATCCAAATTGCTGTTATTTGTTCCGACATGATCGACAACTATTACTCAATAATTTTTTTCTGTGTAGTGGAGGAGATGTGTAGTAGTAGTAAACATGAGATGGAGACAGCGGTGGTGGACGAGGAGACTTCTAGTGGTATGGTGGAGGTGGGGATTTGTAATAGTATGGCGGAGGTGGTGATGGAGATGGAGGAGGTGGAGACTTATAGTAGTAGGGCGGTGGAGGCGACTTAGTTGGAGGGGGAGGTGATTTGTAGTTGATATTCTATATTTGTGCTTCATATAATTATCATTTTGAGCGTGATTTTATGTTAAATTTTGGTGTTTTAATCACCATTTATACTCCCTTTATCTCTTATTTGCTTTAGGTGATATTATTGAAGATTTGGAATTAAATGAAGCAAATAAGGGAAATTTACACAATGAAGAAGGATAGAGAAATGCAGAGGAAAAACAGACTGGTAGACATATTGCAAGTTAGATTTTGACCTCTATGAAGATTTCAAATGCTAAAGTGGTGTTCTAGACAATTATAGAGGACATTCTGAAGTTTTTAGAATGGTAAAATGTGTGTCAATCTGAGTTCATTTGCCTACCCTATGTATGCTGCAAAGTCACCTGTTCTGCATTGGGTTCTATTTTTGACACAGTCTTGTATAATGCTCATAACTTGAGTTCTAGATTCCCAATTGATGTTATTAAAATATCTGTGGAAAGATAAGATCTTTATCTACAACTTTCATGAAGACATCAAGACCTAGATCAGCCGATTTGGGGGTCTGAATTCACCTAGAAGTCAAAATAGTGTCACAGTCGGGCAGCAGAAACTTGCACCAAAACTGGGGACAAGCGGCGCCGTTTGGTGTGATATAAGCGGCGCCGTTTGTGTCGATCTGAGGCTGCTTTTAAGCTGCATTTCTCTCTCTTTTGGGGCAGATTTTCATACCCCTTTAGGGCAGAAACAAGAGAGAAGGCTGGGAGGCTCCAAAAACAACAAAAACTCACTCAAATCCCATCCCAAATCTTCATCTTTGCAAGAGAAATCAAGAGAGAAGATTGAATCTTTGAAGAAGGAGAACATCCACCTTGAAGATTCATGGAAAAAAGCTGCAATTTCGTCCATGCTACAGTGACGAATTTCAACCTTGAAGAAGAGAGGATTCCTACCATGAAAATGAGCAATTCTTTCTCTTTCTTTGTTGGTTATTGTTCTATGAATTGTAATATGTTGATGAACTAAACTTTTGAATACTTGGATGGGTATGAACCCTAGTTTTTATCTATGTAAATGAATTGTTTCCTTGGTTGATTGAGTTTGAATTTCTTGTGGATTGTTTGTGGGTATGAATGGTTGAATTGATTGAGTGGATTATTCATGCATAATCTACAATTGTGTTCACTTGAAATTGAGAAAGGAAGGGTGATTGACAATTGATTCAAAATCTGGAAATTTGCACTTGGAATTGAGAAAGGAAGGGTGAAATAGACCATACACAAACAATGGAGATGATTTAGGTGACTAGAGATAGAAATCTAAATATCTTCTTGATAATTAGAGAAATCTAATTGGAAATTCACAATTCTTAATGCATTCTTGGGTTGAATTGGTTAGAAAGAGATTTCAACTAATTAATCTAAGATTAGAGAACTTTCATCTAGAGATAGAGTGAGTTCTATCATTGGAATTTTATTAAACATAAGAAGTGAAATTCATCAACCAAGGGACATTTCTATCACATAGGTAATTCTAGGGGGATTAACCATCCAAGTATTATTTTCTCAATTGAATTCTCTCTTGCAAACAAAAAATTAGTTAAGTTAGTTTAATTAGCTAAGCTAGACTTCTATTCCTAGTAGTAATTTCAATAATTTTCACAACCAAATTTGATAGGCTAAACAATAGAATAGAAAGTGAGTAATGATATTTAACCATCCCCGTGGATACGATATTGAATTTACTTGCCATTATACTACTCATAACGATAGAGTGCACTTGCCTTGTGTTTGTGTGCAAATTGTTGAGGATTGTGATAAAAATTTAGTATAAAGGCATAGAAATAAAACACAACAGATCCCTCTACAAAAGAAGAAAAGGAGGATGGAGGTTTTATAATAAGAAATAATTAGTGTATTGCAGCATGTGCCTTTTTTATATTTTTAGATTATTTACGTAATTTTAGAATTTTAATATGCATATATAAGTTTGGTGCGTTTATATTTTCCAGTATGTGCAAAAGTAAACAACGCAGCTACGATTACTAGTAGCAAAGGGAAGAGGGGCACTATAAATTCTATGTTCTTTTTGATATATACGTTTTTTTTATTATTGGTGACTTGTATCTAGTAATTTTCAGTATTCTATGCATGCTTTATGACAAATCAAATTGATAGAAATTCCGTAACAAATTATATACTTATGCCTTTCTTTATAATAATAATAATAATAATAATAATAGTTGTGTTTGTGTATTTTTGCACATATTTGTAAATATAAGAGTCATGAATTGCATTCTAATTTAATATTCACCTTATATACTTAAGATTTTATTTTTCAAAAAAACATATCTATTTCATCATTTTTTAATATTTAAAAAAATCTTTACAACCCAAAAAAGCAAACCCTAATTTTACCCCTAAACATAGCATTTATAAAAAGGAAAACGGAAACTAAGAAGCCCTAGAATATTTAACCCCTTCCTAAGAGATGCAGAATATATATTTAACCCTTCATTAATATATATAAAGGGAAAAACATATATTCTCGTTAGAAAGGATAATTGTTAACGTTGGACATTTAATCGAAAATAGTAACCCAAGTATAGCTTCCCCTTCAAGTTCTTTTGTTGTTTCTCATATAGAGAAAAGCAGTATGTTTCAAACAAACTTCTTCTTGACATTTGCACCCACATATTGTCCCACACTTGGAAATCAGAAATATAGCTATATTTAACGCCATTTTTCTTACAATGCAATTTATGTTGTGTTTAAAAGCTGGCAAAGCTTCTATAAAATCATTTGCGTAAGCCAGGTTTCTCTATATGACCAAAAGAAGCTTATGCACAAATGAGATGGTCCCAAAAAGTATTTTTTCCCTTTATCTCATGTTAAAAAAAGGGTTTTGACCTAACTCCAGCCCCAAAATATACTTGGAGGACTGTCCAAAGGCCTAACTCGTTCTCAAAAGCTACTTCAAAAGGGGGCAGGATTGACCAAACTTTATAACTAATTAATTATTTTATTTAGAAGACAATGTGGTATCTCTCAATACACTCCCCTCACACCCACAACTAGACATCTAGAGCATGAAGTTTGAAAATAAATAAGTGACCCAATATCCTCTCGATACCATATTGAAAAAATTGTGTTTGGACCTAACTCCACCCCCTAATAGGCAGTTTTTGGGGTAGATCATGTATTCCATGCCCTGATACATAATTCTATCATAATCTCTAACAATTAGCACACAAACACAAGGCAAGCACACTGATATTTCAAATTTGTACTCTATATAATTATCATTTTGAGCTTAAATTTATGTTAAATTTTGGTGTTTTAATCACCATTTATACTCCCTTTATCTCTTATTTGCTTTAGGAGAGATTATTGAAGATTTGGAATTAAATGAAACAAATAAGGAGATTATGTACAATGAAGAAAAAACAGAGAAATGCAGAGGAAAAACTGCCTGGTAGAGAAAGTTCCAGTGGGATTTTGACCTTCATCTAGAGAAAATTCCAGTGGTCTTCTAGAAAATTATACAGGACATTCTGAAGTTTTCATAATGGTAAAATTTATAGCAATCCGAGTTCATTTGTCTGCCCTGCTTATACTTCAAAGTCAACTGTCCTGCATTGGGTTCTAGTTTTGACACATTTTTGTATAACGATCATATCCTGCGTTATATATGTTTAATTGAGGTGATTCAAAGTTATATGGAAAGTTAAGATCAAGATATACAAATTTCATGCAGACATAAAGACCTAGATCAGCCGATTTAATTCTCTGAATTCACCAAGAAGTCAAAACAGTGTCACAGTCGCGCAGCAGAAGCTTGCACCAAAAATGGGGGCAAGCGGCGCCGTTTGTGCCGATCTGAAGTGGGTTTTCTGCTGCTTTTCTCAATTAGGGCAAGAAAAGCCAGACGGCTGGAGTGAGGAGAAAACAGCAAAAACACACCAAAAACTCACTCAAATCCCATCACAAATCTTCATCTTTGCAAGAGAAATCAAGAGAGAAGATTGAATTCTTGAAGAAGGAGAACATCCACTTTGAAGATTCATGGAAAAAGCTGCAATTTTCTCCATGCTACAGTGACGAATTTCAACCTTGAAGAAGAGAAGATTTTACTCCATAATAATGAGCAATTCTTACTCTTTCTTTCTTGGTTTATATTCTTTGAGTTGTAATATGTTGATTAACTAAACTTTTGAATACTTGGATGGGTATGAACTCTAGATTTTGTCTATGTGAATGAATTGTTTCCCTTGGTTGACTGAACTCAAATTTCTTGTGGATTGTTTGTGGGTTTGAATGGTTGAATTGATTTGGTGGATAATTGATATACAATCTGGAATTTTGTCACTTGGAATTGAGAAAGAAAGAGTGATTGATAATTGATTCATAATCTGGAAATTTTCACTTGGAATTGAGAAAGGAAGGGTGAAATGGACCATACACAAACAATGGGGATGATTTAGGTGACTAGAGATAGAAACCTAAACATTTTCTTGGTAATTAGAGAAATCTAATTGAAAATTCACAAACATTAATGCATTCTTGGGTTGAATTGGTTAGAAAGAGATTTCAACTAATTAATCTAAGAGTAGAAGACTTTCATCTAGAGATAGAGTGAGTTTTAATTGAAGAATTTCATCAAACATAAGAAGGGCAATTCATCAACCAAGGGACTTTTTCTATCACATAGGTAATTCTAGGGGGATTAACCATCCAAGTATTGTTTTCTCTATTGAATTCTCTCTTGCAAGCAAGATTTGAGTTGATTTAATTAGTTAAGTTAGATTTTTTTTCCTAGTAGTTATTCAAACCGTTTTCACAAACAAATTTGTTAGGCTAAACAATAGAGTAGAAAGTGAGTAATGATATTTAACCATCCCCGTGGATACGATAATTTAAATTCCTTGCCATTATACTAATCATGATAGGTTCACTTGCCTTGTGTTTTTGTGCAAATTGTTGAAGAAGATGATAAAATTTAGTATAAGGCATAGACAACAAAACACAACACACACCTATTGTTTAGATTAGTATAATGGCTAGTAAATCAAATGTCATATCCTCTGGGATGATCAAATACTATTACTAACTTTATTTTTTAGCCTACCAATTCAATTGTAAAAATGATTAAAAATAAATTGCAAGAAGCAAAAGATCTAACTTATCTAATTAAAATTACCTTAACTAACTCTGATTGCAAGAGGAAATTCAAAAGAGAAAATAATACTTGAATGAAAAAATACCCCTAGAATTACCTATGTGATAGAAAATTCCCTTGGTTAATTAGTGTTCCCTTCATATATCCAGCGATTCCTATATTATGGCTCACTCTATCCCTAGACGAAAGTCAGCTATCCTTAAATTAATTAGTTGAAATCTCTTTCTAACTAATGTAACCTAAGAATGCATTTAGATTTGTGAATTCCTAACTAGATTTCTCTAATTAAAAAGAAGGTATTGAGACCCCCTGTCTCTAGTCACCTAAATCACTCCATTGTTTGTATTATGGTCTATTTCACTTTTTCTTTCTCAATTCCAAGTGAAAAAAACTCAATTCCCTGAATCAATTAGCAATCAAAGTTAATCCAAGCAATCAATTCCACAAATAACACATAAGAAATTGGAGCTCAATTAACCAAGGAAATAATTCAATCACATAGATAATAAATAGGGTTCATAACCATCCAAGTATTCAAATATTTAGCTCATCATATTGCAAATCAAAAAATATAAAGCAACAAAGAAAGAGAAAAATTTGCTCATTCTCACGTCTTCAAATCTTCTCTCCTTCAATGCTTGAAGTTGAAGAATTTAGTTGTGGAAAGTAGAGTTCTTGAGCTTGAATCTTCTGGATTGGATCCCCTTCTTCAAAAATTCAATCTTCTCTCTTAATTTCTCTTGCAAATAGAAAGATTAATGATGGAATTTTTCCTCTCAAAAGTCTCTGTTTTTCAGCCCTCAAAACCCTTGCCAGCCTCTTCTCAAAATGTCTATATATATATATATACACTCCCCCAACAAACAAGAGAGAAAAATGCAGATTTTTGCACCTCAGCTCAAGCGGTGCCTCCTTGGGTGGTCCAGATGGCCCTCCTAGCCTCTTGCAAATGGCCCTTCTTGGATCCTTCCAAGCGGCTCCATTTGCACTCAATTTCCCTACAGTAATGCAACCTTTTTCAGCCATGTTCTGAAGCAAAAGTAGAACAATTGTTTGAATTCTTCGTGAATTCAGAGCATGAAATCGGATGATCTAAGTCTTGAAGTCTTCATGAAAGTTGTAGATATAGGTCTTTGATTTTCAAAGAAGTTTGTATCACTACAATCTAATGTCTATAGTTCAAGATATGATCATTTTACCAGACCGTGTCAAAACTGAAACTTCATCTAGAAACACTGATTTTGCACCGTATTTAGGGAGGCCAAACTAGCTTGGATTGAAATGAATTTTACCATTTTGTAAACTTCAAAATATCCTCTAAAATTATCAAGAAGGCTACTTCATTGTTTGAAACTTTTAAAGAGGTCAAAACTCCACTTGAAAATGTCTTATTCTGCTTAGGGAAACTTTTTATCTCCTTTCTTCTTTCCAATTGTGTAGAATCTTTTTCCTTACTTCATTGTACTCCAAATCTTTAATAAACTCACCTAAAACAAGGGAAGAAATGGAGGGAGTATGAATGGTGATTGAAATATAAAATTTCAAGGTCAAAATGATCATTAAAATAGAGCATGAATAGCATATATTAGTTAAGTTAAACCCAAGCCCATTTTTCACCATCTCGTGTACTTGATTTTTAATAATTTCCTATATTTTTTTCATAAATCCATGCCACAAAGGAAACAAAAGCTATATCGCCATGCATAGCACGTTTCCTTTGGCTAATACATGCTGTATTTAAAAGCATTGGTTCAAATTAACAATAGAAAAGAGGGACTAGTTGTTGCATTAATCTGTAACTAAGTTGTACAACATACATTCCCTTTTCATTTGGTTTTGAAAAAATATTACTCCTTAAATCAAACAATATGGTCCAAAATATATATGTTCCCTTTGAAAAGGAAAAGGTTGGAGACTTAATCAATTATATTTATGAAGTCTAACTTCTCCATCCGTTTATCATGTAGATTACGGTAGTCTATTTCAAACAACATCCGTTTCACGGTCGGAGCGATTAAATTGGACAATAGATAGTGAGATCCTACAGTAGGACAAACTCGCAATATCTTCTATGAATTTATAGGGAATTGGGAGTTTAGTAAATCATTAAATAGGTCAATATTGATAACGAAAGTCTCCTGAAGAATACTCAATACATCGCATATTCAGCTCATTCTTGAAAGGCTAACAGAAACAAGGCTAGTCTTCCTTGTTATACAAGAATGACTAGCACTTCACAATAGTACCATTTAAGTGCTGGATTTCACATCAGGTAATTACTTACGGCTTTATGAAATGGATTTAATATACATAGGCCCGTATAAGCTTCATGATGTTGCTTTATGAAAAAAAAAAAAAGAAACAAATTTAAAATAACAAAGCACATTGGTTATCTCTTAGAATGATATTATTCAAATAAATTATTCAAAACATTGTTCATATAAACATAGAAGGACAGATATTGATCTTAATTCCTGTGTCTTGCACCTCTCCTTAATACAAGCTTTTAATGCTATTATTTGAGAATTAAACACTCCCGATAGATCATTTCTTTAAACATGAGGATCAAGTGTACTTTGTTATAATTTTCTTATCATATCAAATATTTTCTCATATTAGAAGGAAATATCTCCATCCTTACAGCGTTAAATATTTTCTTATCATATTTATAGTTTTTTCATCATGTTAAAATTTTCACATGTTGTCCAATTCAAGTGAAATATTTCAATACTTTGTTCTTTGCTACCCGTGAGAGTGGAAGTACGTATGTTTTGATGCTTTACAGACTAAATATAAAAAAAATACGCTATTAGCGATGGAGATTAGCGACGGCGAACTTCCGCTGCTAATTAGCAACGGCGAACTTCCGCTGCTAATTAGCGAAGGCCAAAGTCCGTTGCTAATTAGTGACGGATTAGCGACAGAAAATAATTTAAATATTGAAAACAATTTTTTTTAAAAAGTATGAAAAAATTTTCATCGCTAATCCGTTGCTAATTAGAGACTGAAAAAAATAATTTAAATTTTAAAAATAATATTTTAAATTATGAAATATTTACGTCGTTAATTCGTTGCTAATTAGTGACGGATTAGCGACTGGAAAAAATAATTTTAAAAAATTTTTTAAATTCTGAATTTTTTCGTCACTAATCCTTTGCTAATTAGCGATAGATTAGCGATGAAAAAATACTTTAAATATTAAAAATAATTTTTTAAAATTAAGAATTACTTCCGTCGCTAATCCGTTGCTAATTAGCGACAGATTAGTGATGGATTATCGATGAAAAAATAATTTAAATATTAAGAATAAATTTTTTTAATTCTGAATTTTTCCATCGCTAATTAGCTGACTGGATTAGCAAAGAAAAAATAATTTTAATATAAAAATAAGTTTTTTAATTCTGAAATTTTTTTCCGTCGCAAAAGCAACGGATTTGCTACGGAATATTATTTTCTAAATTAAGATATTTTTTATTTTTATTTAGTTTAGTAATATTAATTTTCTACTTTGAATGAAGAATATGAATAGAAGTAAAATAAATTATATTGAATAATATATATCAATTACTAAGTAGTATTATTCCTACGTAATACACATGTAATAAATCATGCATTTCTAGTACTATAATATATTAATAATAGATATATATATAAGATAATATTTATAAGTATAACATACATGTGTAGCATATATGTGCAGAAATAGGCACATATATAATCAGTAGAAGAAATGATAATTAATATATATTTAGATACTTTAGACTATAAGTAAATATCAATTCAAAAAAAATAGTACTTAATAAATTAAGATTTAAGATAAGTAAAGTTAGATTAAATTAGTATTTAGGAAGACTTTTTCTATTTTTACTAAGAAGGTTGTTGCTATTTTTTATTTTTATTTTTAGTTAAAGATTAAAAAATTTTGTTCTTAATATTTAAAAATACTATTCTGTAGCAAATTCATCGCTAATCAGCGACGGATTTGCTACGAAAAAAATTAAGAATTAAAAAATAGTTTTAAATATTTAAAAGCACTATATGTTGCTAATCTGTGGCTAATTAGCGACGGATATAAACAAAAAATAAAAAAATTATATTAATTTATAAATTATATGTAATAATAAATATATTTATATTATAATATATTATTTAATAATATAATAATATATAATATATTATTATTATTATAATACTCTATGATAACAAAAATTTATAATATAAAAATATTATATGATGAAATAAAAATAAATTTTAAAATTAAATTTAATAGAATTAACAGTAATTTTTTATTTTTAAAATTTAAATATATTAGTATCTGTCACAAATTCGTCGCAAAATTTTGTCATCGCAAATTAGGGAGAGAATTTTTCGTCATTAATCCTCGCAAATTGTAATTAGCGATGGATTTGTCCGTCGGTAATTCTTGTTTTCTTGTAGAGATATATATATATATATAGACACACACACACACAAAATAGCTATAAGAGGTATGCTGTACTGAAGCAAAAGTATTCTTTAAGGCAGATTGATTTCATCACTTAAACCATAATTACATTCCAGAAACCAATCCCTAGCTTTTACCTAAACGTAGAGTTCGGGAAACAGAAAAGGGAAACTAAAAAGTCTTAGAACACCCTTCCTAAGTGATGCAGAATTTGGTAACAGCCTTGGTGCCTTCAGAGATGGCATACTTGGCCAATTCACCAGGAAGAACAAGCCTCACAGCACTCATGATCTCGCTAGAAGTCATCGTCTGCTTCTTGTTGTACTTAGCCAGCAGCCTTGAAGCCTCCTGAGCCAATCTCTCGAACATATCTTTGATAAAGCTGTCCATTATTCCCATGGCTTTGCTGGAGATACTCATATCATGATGGACTTGCTTAAGCACCTTGAAGATGTAGGTCTTGTAGGACTCGCTTCTCTTTTTCGACCTCTTCTTCTTTTTTATCTCCGGCAGCAACTCCGCCCTCCTTCGGGAGTTTCTTCCCTGACTTGGCCTTCTTCTTCCTAGGACTGTTCTCAACAGCCGGAAGCTTCTCGGCCTCAGGCTTCTTCTTCGCTGCCTTTCGTGCCATCTCTTGGTAGCAGAGAAACTTAGAGGTCAAAAGATAAGAACACGAGAGGCGTGCCTCAAGTCCTACATATAGATATTGAATCTATGGATAGCTTTGGCAGATAATTCTGGAATTCAAACTTATAAAAGGAAAATGAGTAGTACCAACCTGTATATATGTTAACATATGCATTGGATATTGTTTTTACCCGTTTATACCATTCCATACTTAAGACAACAAGACGTAGGTAAATTAATCTAAATGCCCTGAATCATTTAAGTTCAAAAAATTTTACTTCCTAATTGCAACAGTTGAAAAGATTTTTCTTCTGGAAGATAAATCCTTTTGATTCTATCCAAAATGCAGTCAGATTATCCTTCGTAACCCTTAATGTCATTGTACATGCAACTATTTCTGGACTCCCATAAGTTTGATTCAGCTTTGCCTTTCTGTAATCTAACCATAAGTTTGCTAAGATACACATCCGATGGCTTGTTGGTTCTTAGGTGCTAACAGAAGTAAATATGATAGTTCTGAAACAACCTCTAATTTAGCAAAGATTTCTAAAATTTTCTTTCTTTTTTAATCATCATGTAAAATCACAAATTTTAGTTTTACCAAATAATTTTTCAAGTGGTTTTATGATAACTATAAATTGCTAAAAAATCTATTTTATACATTCTTAAAATAAAGAGAAAATATACATTTTAAGTTTTAGGGTAAATCTATAATGAAAAACAAAATTGAAGGATGGTTTTGCAAATTATTTTGTATTAAAAAAAAAAAAAAAAGAAAGAGGATCAGCAATACGGCTGATCCCCTTTCCCCAATTTCCCCCATTTTTCATTTTCTTCTCTCTTCTCTCTTCTCTTCTCTCTTCTCTCTTCTCTCTTCAATTCTTCACCAAATCTTCACACAAAAAATTCAAATCCTTCAAACCCAGGTTTAGAACAACATCAAAGTCTCCAAATCTAGGTAAAATCTTCAATTTTTTTCTCATTATTGTTGGGTTTAATTATTTTTCGGAAATTACTGTAGCAGTAACTTTGTATGAATTTTAATAAATTTTAGATGCTCCGATTTTGTTCAATTTTTGAACGAAGCTTCTTGTTGTCATAGTATACCTACAGAAAAAATTTCGTTAAGTTTTAAGCATGTTTGATATTTTTCTGAATTTTTTAAAAATCTGGACAGATTTATTTATTTTTGTAAATTTTTGTTTTGATTAAATATTGAGTATTTAAATGTTTATTAGATTGTTATAATGCAAAAAGAGTATAGAAATATATAAAAAGAATTAAACAGAATATTTTTCTGAATTGTGAATTTTATTAAAATAAATTATTTTAATTTCCCTAAATTGGTATATTAGGAATAAAATGAAATAATTGATATTTTTGTGTAGAATGGTGGATTTTATTAAAATTAATATTTTAATATTTTTATTCCCAAGAAAAGCAGGTAGTTTCTATTTTAAAATAATTTTATGAAATTCAATAATTTTTAGTTCTAATTAATATTAATCATGCATTCATTCATGTATATATATGTGTGTCAATATTTGAGCATTTTAGAGTGATATTAAATTCGTTTATTGCTACGTAATTATATATTAGGTCCCGAGATTGTCGAGGTAGAACCAAGGGTGGAGTAGCGTAGATTTATACTTTTCACTTGAGGTGAGATTTCTATCTTACTTGTGGAGGTTGAGGACCACAAAATCCTAACATTTTACGTTATAGAATTTTTTTTATATATTTTATTTATTTAATTTACGCTAAGTAAAATATTTATTTTGCCGTGGCTCGCTTTGTGAATAAATGTGTTGCTATCCTTGATTTGTTGTTTTGCCGTGGCTCGGCTTTTATGAATAAATGTGTTGTTAAGCTTCAATTGTTATTTTGCCGTGGCTCGGCTTTTGTGAATCAATGTGTTATTAATTTGAAATTGTTGTTTTGCCGTGGCTCGGCTTTTGTGAATCAATGTGTTGCTAATTTGAAATTATTATTTTACCGTGGCTCGGCTTTTGTAAAAATATATAGTAGTAATATAATTTGTTGTTTTGCCGTGGCTCGGTTTGTGTATTAATATAATATACTAAACCATGCGAATTACTTGGTTTTTGATGAGTTGTAAATGTGAATTATGTGTAAACTCCGCCGTCGGGATATGAATTGACTCCCTCGCAGGGGTGAGATTATTGATTTGTGTGGAGAGTCCCTTTGTGCCGTATGTGAGAAGGCCATTGGGAGATGTTGTGTGGAGAGTCCCTTTGTGCCGTGTGTGAGAAGGCCATTGGGAGGTGTTGTGTGGAGAGTTCCTTTGTGCCGCATGTGAGATGGCCATTGGAAGGCGGCGAGAGGTTTTTTATGTACGTATATGGACTCGAAAGAGTCGTGTGAATTGTGGTTGTTGATTTGAACATTATTTTCAAAATAGTGATTAGTACTTGAATGTACATATATATAAATATATTTTATTTTACGTGATTTTCACATCGTACTATTATGTTGTACTAAATGAAGTTATTATCATAAAATAAAAAAAAAGGGGTCAAGGATAACTTATGTCTATTTTAAAAAGTGTTATAAATTTAGTACGGTACATTTGTTTTCAAACCTGCATAAGTACTTAGAGATTTCACTCGGGCTCGTAGCTCATTATTCTCTCATTATATTTCAGGATTTTCATAGTTGAATTCAGAATATAGTTCTCTTTCTACGTCGCACGTGACAGTTGAGTCCTCAGCAGCAGCTAATATTGTAGAGGCTTTTATCATTTGTAATTATTTTTGGGTTGTTAATGCATTGTAACATTTTACGTGGTTATTAATTTAATTAGTATGTGTACAGAGAGATCTCAATCTTTTGAAATAATTATGTTTTGTATAAACCATTATGTATTCTTTTACTATAGAACGGCCAAATGCGCTCCCTATATTATTTTTTGTTGTTAATTGTTTAAATACTATTAGAATCTACATTCGTATCATATATAGTGGTACTACAGGTTGCATTGCACCTCTGGAACAGGAAAGTGATGATTCACTCCTAGGTAGGGCCCGCCCTGGAGTGGGTCGTTACAATTTTGGTATCAGAGCTTAGGTTATAGATTCTGTAGACTCTTTAGTTACATGCATCATATAAGTTTTAAGAGTGAGTCTCGATTTTGTAGGCTGCTGAGGATGTCACGTGGTCGGGGAGGACAGAGAGGTCGTGTTAGGGGACGCGCTCGCGAAAATGTACGCGGTAGGGGTCATGGCCGTGGTAGCCTACCTCATGATCCCCCTGTTGAGGAAGCACTTAACAGAGGGAATGGTGTAGCACGACGTGCGCGTCGGGTAAATAGTGTAGCTCCACCTGTAAACATTTCAGTTCCTCCAACCCAACCTAATACTGAACAGACTCGACGTTCTCCTGATGAGGTTGCTTCAGCGGCTACTGCTTTACAGCCACCAATTACGGCCCAACGGTTCCCACCTGTCGAGGTACAAGGTATAGAAGTAAATCCTTCGGATCCTATGACTCGAGTTGCTTTAGGATTATTGGTTAGAGCAGCAGAACAGGGGACTTTAGATGGATTGTTAGGAAGACCAATGACTGCACCTACACAAGTCACTAATGGACAGGCAGGAAATGGAATAGATATACTAGATCGTTTTCTGAAAAAAGATCCTCCGAAATTTTACGGGACCGAGAGGCCTACGATGCTTATGGATTGGATCAGAGATATGGAGCGTATATTCGAGGCCATGGATATCAATGATGATCGTCGAGTTAGACTTGCAGTTTATAGACTTTATGCAGATGCCCGAGATTGGTGGGATACTAGGAAACGTGATCTCCCTCAGCCTGTGACTTGGGAAAAATTGACAGAGGAGTTGAAGAAAAAGTATTGCTCTGAGGCACATTTGTCTGCTATGACCCGAGAACTTCATAATCTGAGACAGGGTGGTATGACAGTACAACAGTATGAGCGACGTTTTTCAGAGTTAGCAAGGATGCTGCCACACCGAATTCCAGATGAGGAGAGGAGATGCACCGACTTCTATAATGGATTATCAATGGATATTAGACATCGACTATCTAATATTTCTAATGACGGGTTCTCAGACTTGGTAAGTAAAGCACTTAAGGTGGAGGCGGATATATTTGAAAGAGGGGGATATGAGTCACATTCTAAGAGGATTAGGACTGATTTTAGAAGAGAAATTGGGCAGAGACAGAGCGATCGGGCTTAGCGGTTCAAGTCAGAGAGGTGGTAGTTCATCCAGAGGATTCTCCGGTCAAAGGCCATTCTTATCAGATAGACAAAGTGGACATTCAGGATTCATTACCCAGAGTACAGCCTCCTTTCCTCAGAGACAGCTAGGTAAAACAGCAACTAGCAGTAATACTGGAGTACTTCGAGGTAGTGGATTATGTTTTAAGTGTGGGAGACCTGGACATATAGCAGCTAATTGTCGTGAGGGAGGTATCGTGTGCTATATATGCCGTCAGGCAGGACATACAGCTAGGGATTGCCCTCAGGGTCAGATAGGAATTGCTGCACAGGAGGGACCAAGGATAGCAGGATTCGGATCCATACCGTCTACGGGACGAGGGGGATTTCAAACTAGCAGAGGTAGAGGTCATGAGAGTCGAGGAGGCCAAACTAGTGGACGTGAATTATATCAGGGTAGAGGAACAGTCCCATCGAATGGCAGAGGTCGAGGTCAGATTTATGCAGTGACTCATCAACAAGCACAAACATGTCAGGGTGTTGTTACAGGTATTGTTCGCCTTTTTGATAGAGATGCTAAGCTATTATTTGACTCTGGAGCATCTCATTCTTTTATATCTTCATCATTTGCATCATATGCTACAATGCCCATATCTAGCCTAGCGTATAGTCTTGTGATTGAGACCCTCACTGGCGCTACATTTGTTATTAAAGATGTGTATCAAGGCTGCGAGATTTATTTTGGAGATCGTGTGCTAATTGCTGACTTGATGCCTTTTGCGATGGTTGATTTTGATTTGATACTCGGGATAGATTGGCTTAGTCATCATCATGCCCTAATTGACTGCAAAAGAAAAGAAGTAATGTTTAGAGCCCCTGGACAAGAACCATTTCGTTTCTTTGGTGATCGAAAAATTCTTCCTTCCAGCATCATCTCAGTTATTTCTGCCAGAAAGTTGTTAAGAAAAGGATGTACTGGTTTCTTAGCACATGTGGTCGATATCGAAAAGAGTGGGGTTAAGTTAGAGGAGATATCAATAGTAAAAGAATTCCCTGATGTTTTTCCCAATGATCTACCTGGGCTTCCCCCAAACCGAGATATAGAGTTTGCAATAGAAGTGGTACCTGGCACATCACCTATTTCTTTGACACCCTATCGTATGTCGCCACTGAGTTAAAGGAGTTGTATACGCAACTACAAGAACTTTTGGATAAGAAGTTTATTCAACCGAGCACTTCACCTTGGGGTGCACTCGTATCTATTTGTGAAGAAGAAAGATGGCTCATTTAGATTGTGTGTCGATTACAGATAATTGAACAAAGTTACTATTAAGAATCGGTATCCACTTCCACGAATTGATGACTTGTTTGACCAACTGAGAGGAGCTAGAGTGTTTTCCAAAATTGATTTGCGTTTGGGGTATCATCAATTGCGAATTCGAAAGGAAGACGTACTCAAAGACAGACTTTTTCGTATCGGATATGGACATTATGAATTTTTGGTTATGCCTTTTGGTTTGACAAATGCCCCAAACTGCCTTTATGGATCTCATGAATAGAGTTCTCAAACCTTTTCTTGACCAATTTGTGGTAGTTTTCATTGATGACATCTTGGTGTACTCTGAAAGTGAGGAGAAGCATAGCCAACACTTGAAAGCCGTGTTAGAGACGCTAAGAAGAGAACAATTGTATGCTAAGTTGTCCAAATGTGAATTTTGGTTGGATCAAGTGGTCTTCTTAGGCCATGTTGTTTCGGGGGAAGGTATTAGTGTGGACTCGCAAAAGGTGGAAGCCGTGCTAAATTGGAAACAACCCACAAATGTAACCGAAGTTCGAAGCTTCTTAGGTTTGGCAGGGTATTATCGAAGATTCATCCAGGGATTTTCAATTATTTCAGCTCCTATAACTCGTCTCACTCGGAAGAACGAATCATTTGTCTGGACCGATGAGTGTGAACAGTGCTTCCAGCTATTAAAAGAGAAATTAACTACCGCACCAGTTTTAACTATTCCATCCGGGACCGATGGCTTTGTGATATACAGTGATGCCTCGAAGAAAGGGTTAGGTTGTGTTTTGATGCAGCATGGTAAAGTTGTCGCATATGCCTCTAGACAGTTAAAGGTTCATGAACAAAACTATCCTACCCATGACTTAGAATTAGCGGCCATTGTATTTGCATTAAAGATTTGGAGACATTACTTATATGGAGCTACTTGTGAGGTTTTTACTGATCATAAAAGTTTGAAGTATTTTCAGACACAAAAGGAGTTGAATTTGAGGCAAAGAAGATGGATGGAGTTGATTGCTGATTATGACTTGATTATAAACTATCATCCAGGGAAGGCTAATGTAGTTGCGGATGCTCTAAGCCGTAAAGAGACTGGTACTAGCACCTTGGCATGTTTGAGGAACAGATGTAGAGGTGAATTAGAGGAAATGAGGAAGTTATCTATATCATTCGGAATGTCAGTAAATGGAACTCTACTTGCACATATAAGAATTAGACCAGTATTATTAGAGAGGATTCGGTTGGCTCAAGAAAATGATACTACCTTTCATGAACTTCGAGAGCAACTGCAAAAAGAAGAACATACGGAGTACTCAGTTCGTGATGATGGGATACTGGTGTTTAGAGGTCGAGTTTATGTTCCAGATGATACAAACTTAAAGAGAGAGATTATGGAAGAAGCACATGATTCTATATACACCATGCACCCAGGGAGTACCAAGATGTATCGGGATTTACGTGAACTCTATTGGTGGCCGGGAATGAAAAGAAACATAGCGGGAATATGTATCTAGATGTTTGATATGTCAGCAAGTTAAAGCAGAGCACCGACATCCCAGCTGAGTATTGCAACCACTTCCCATTCCGGAGTGGAAATGGGAACATGTTACCATGGACTTTGTATCCGGACTACTGCGAACTCGCGTTGGACATGATGCGCTTTGGGTAATAGTCGATCGATTGACCAAATCCGCTCACTTTCTGCCGATACGATTCACCTATTCACTAGAAAAATTGGCAGAGATTTACGTCAAGAACATTGTGAGATTGCATGGAGTACCTGTCAGCATAGTATCAGATCGGGATCCTCGCTTTACTTCCAGATTTTGGAGAAGTTTTCAACGAGCACTTGGGACAAAACTTAATATGAGTACAGACCCTTTCATCCACAGACGAGATGGGCAATCAGAGAGAGTTATACAAATTTTGGAAGATATGTTGCGTGCTTATGTTATGAGTTATTCCACTAGTTGGGATGGTGACTTGCCGCTCATTGAATTTGCCTACAACAATAGCTTTCAAACTAGTTTGGGTACATCACCGTTTGAGGCTTTGTATGGAAGGAGGTGCAGGGACTCCAATATGTTGGATGGAGGTGGGAGAAGCCAAGATATCTAGTGTCGAGTTAGTGCAACGCACTACGTGAAAAAGATTCCAATCATTAGAGAACATCTCCCAGGGTAGCACAAAGTCAGCAAAAGAGTTATGCAGACAAGAGACGTAGAGCATTGAAATTTCAACTAGGAGACTGGGTATTTTTGAAAGTATCACCGTGGAAGGGCATTCTTAGATTTGGACGTAAAGGAAAACTAGGGCCGCGTTATATTGGACCTTATGAGATCACTGAAAAAGATGGCTCTGTTGCATATATATTGTCAATACCTGCGGAGCTTAGTCGCATCCATGATATCTTTCATATATCTGCTCTCCAAAAATATATAGCGGATCCTTCGCATGTGTTGATTGAACAACTGGTAAATTTGGAAGAAGATTTGACTTATGTGGAGCAGCCGGTGCAACTAATTAATCGGAAGGTGCAAGTATTAAGAAGTCGAGTTATTCCTATGGTTAAAATACTTTGGAGAAACCATGGTATAGAGGAATCTACGTGGGGAACGCGAGGAGCTTATGAGAAATCAATACCCTCATCTTTTCTCGAATTTTGCCTAACCTCGTAAGGTAGCATTTATTTTAGAGGGTTAGATATGATTGCCTCATACATTACATAGTCATTTTAACATTCATGATTATCTAACGAATCGTCATTTCTTAAATACATATGCACTAGTTTTGAAAAATATTTTTATACATGTATACTCCTTTTTCATTGAAATTTCAGGGGACGAAATTTATTTTAGAGGGTTAGAATTGTAAAATCACAAATTTTAGTTTTACCAAATAATTTTTTCAAGTGGTTTTATGATAACTATAAATTGCTAAAAAATCTATTTTATACATTCTTAAAATAAAGAGAAAATATACATTTTAAGTTTTAGGGTAAATCTATAATGAAAAACAAAATTGAAGGATGGTTTTGCAAATTATTTTGTATTAAAAAGAAAGAGGATCAGCAATACGGCTGATCCCCTTTCCCCAATTTCCCCATTTTTCATTTTCTTCTCTCTTCTCTCTTCTCTTCTCTCTTCTCTCTTCTCTCTTCAATTCTTCACCAAATCTTCACACAAAAAAATTCAAATCCTTCAAACCCAGGTTTAGAACAACATCAAAGTCTCCAAATCTAGGTAAAATCTTCAATTTTTTTCTCATTATTGTTGGGTTTAATTATTTTTCGGAAATTACTGTAGCAGTAACTTTGTATGAATTTTAATAAATTGTTCGATGCTCCGATTTTGTTCAATTTTTGAACGAAGGTTCTTGTTGTCATAGTCTACCTACAGAAAAAATTTCGTTAAGTTTTAAGCATGTTTGATATTTTTCTGAATTTTTGAAAAAAATCTGGACAGATTTATTTATTTTTGTAAATTTTTGTTTTGATTAAATATTGAGTATTTAAATGTTTATTAGATTGTTATAATGCAAAAAGAGTATAGAAATATATAAAAAGAATTAAACAGAATATTTTTCTGAATTGTGAATTTTATTAAAATAAATTATTTTAATTTCCCTAAATTGGTATATTAGGAATAAAATGAAATAATTGATATTTTTGTGTAGAATGGTGGATTTTATTAAAATTAATATTTTAATATTTTTTATTCCCAAGAAAAGCAGGTAGTTTCTATTTTAAAAATAATTTTATGAAATTCAATAATTTTTTAGTTCTAATTAATATTAATCATGCATTCATTCATGTATATATATGTGTGTCAATATTTGAGCATTTTAGAGTGATATTAAATTCGTTTATTGCTACGTAATTATATATTAGGTCCCGAGATTGTCGAGGTAGAACCAAGGGTGGAGTAGCGTAGATTTATACTTTTCACTTGAGGTGAGATTTCTATCTTACTTGTGGAGGTTGAGGACCACAAAATCCTAACATTTTACGTTATAGAATTTTTTTTATATATTTTATTTATTTAATTTACGCTAAGTAAAATATTTATTTTGCCGTGGCTCGGCTTTGTGAATAAATGTGTTGCTATCCTTGATTTGTTGTTTTGCCGTGGCTCGGCTTTTATGAATAAATGTGTTGTTAAGCTTCAATTGTTATTTTGCCGTGGCTCGGCTTTTGTGAATCAATGTGTTATTAATTTGAAATTGTTGTTTTGCCGTGGCTCGGCTTTTGTGAATCAATGTGTTGCTAATTTGAAATTATTATTTTACCGTGGCTCGGCTTTTGTAAAAATATATAGTAGTAATATAATTTGTTGTTTTGCCGTGGCTCGGTTTGTGTATTAATATAATATACTAAACCATGCGAATTACTTGGTTTTTGATGAGTTGTAAATGTGAATTATGTGTAAACTCCGCCGTCGGGATATGAATTGACTCCCCTGCAGGGTGAGATTATTGATTTGTGTGGAGAGTCCCTTTGTGCCGTATGTGAGAAGGCCATTGGGAGATGTTGTGTGGAGAGTCCCTTTGTGCCGTGTGTGAGAAGGCCATTGGGAGGTGTTGTGTGGAGAGTTCCCTTTGTGCCGCATGTGAGATGGGCCATTGGAAGGGCGGCGGAGGTTTTTATGTGCGTATATGGACTCGAAAGAGTCGTGTGAATTGTGGTTGTTGATTTGAACATTATTTTCAAAATAGTGATTAGTACTTGAATGTACATATATATAAATATATTTTATTTTACGTGATTTTCACATCAGACTATTATGTTGTACTAAATGAAGTTATTATCATAAAATAAAAAAAAAAAAAGGTCAAGGATAACTTATGTCTATTTTAAAAGTGTTATAAATTTAGTACTGTACATTTGTTTTCAAACTGTACAAGTACTTTCAGAGATTTCACTGAGCTCGTAGCTCATTATTCTCTCATTATATTTCAGGATTTTCATAGTTGAATTCGAATATAGTTCTCTTTCTACGTCGCACGTGACAGTTGAGTCCTCAGCAGCAGCTAATATTGTAGAGGCTTTTATCATTTGTAATTATTTTTGGGTTGTTAATGCATTGTAACATTTTACGTGGTTATTAATTTAATTAGTATGTGTACTGAGAGAGATCTCAATCTTTTGAAATAATTATGTTTTGTATAAACCATTATGTATTCTTTTACTATAGAACGCCAGCTACGCCCTATATTATTTTTTGTTGTTAATTGTTTAAATACTATTAGAATCTACATTCGTATCATATATAGTGAGTACTACAGAGTTGCATTGCACCTCCCGGAACAGAAAGTGATGATTCACTCCTAGGGTAGAGCCACCCTGGAGTGGGTCGTTACATTCACTCTTATCACTAAGAGTTTTATGTCACTAGACAACCTAGACCAATCTAATCCAAGGCTCACCCTCACCAATGGGTTTTACACAAACAACCTTGATTAATCTAGTCTATGGCTCACCCTCCACAAGGGTTTTATGTCTCTTGACAACCTTGTATCAATCACAACAATAATATAAAGATAGAGTTTAGATGTTACCAACACTTCTTGGTGGATGAATACAATTGCTAGCACCTCTTCACTTCTTGCCTTTGGAATCTTGAATTTTAATCTTTGAGCACAAGGTAATTTGAGAGCTTTTGATATAATTTTGATGTAAAACAAGTTAGAGCTTCAAGGATTTTGAATGTTCAAAAGTTCTTTCAAAAATCTGGAGTTTGTGGCTTTTATAGATTTGAAAATTTGGCTTTACAAATCATAAACGGCTAATAACGTGCTAGTTTTCAAAGAAATTCGATCGACCGAATTTTTAGTCGAAAATTTTGGATGCACTGTTTCACTCATCTGTTTCACTATGCGGGGAAATTCGGACGACCGAATTTTTCTCCCAGTGCGTCCGAATCTTCTTCCGAATTTCTCTCGGAAAAATAGTGTCACTATTCATTGTACAGTAACATGAATAGTATTACTATTCATGCGTTGTTCACTGTTCACAGTGCAGAAAAAAAAATTCTTCACAAAATTCGGACGACCGAATTTCTTATGCATGCGTCTGAATCTTCTTCCGAATTTTTAAAACTTTGTCAAAACATATCCAAATCATTTCAAACAAGTTGGAAAACATTCTAGCCTCAAAGATAAGTCATTAAAGATCTTTTATGTGCAAAAACCATTTATGAAAACTTGATAATTTAGGTAAGTTCAAAACCATTGAAACCATTTAAATCAAGTTTTGTGCTCTCAATTGCAACTCATAGATTCCAAGACTTAAGAGTGTAGGGTTTACAATATTTACCTATTAACCACATGTCACCTACACTTCATGTCTTCAAAGCCTTCATTAATCTTGAACAAACTCTTCAATCTTTAATCACTTTGACATATTTGAGTTGTTCATGCATTGCTAGCTCCAAGGCAATGAGACTTCATACTTCTTAATCCACAAATCTTATCACACAACATACAAGCATATTAGTCCTCATCAATATTTGTCATTAATCAAAACTAATCATAACTACATGATTTGCCCTTAGGGCTAACAGAAGTAATGAGGTTGGACTTTGGAGTCAAGCATCTTGAATTTTTAAAGAGACTAGAGCAAAGAAAGAGGAATAAGAGTGAGGGCGGAGCTATCATAGCACTTGGAAAGGAAAACACAAGGGAAACTATTGAACCTCAAAAGGATAATGAATTTGTGGGAGAACCACAAAAGAAGGATGAAGAAGTTGAGTGTGAAGCTAATGAAGTAGATAATTGCAAATAAGAAGTTTGTCCTACTTTGGTTAAGAAAAGTGAGGATGTTGAGAGAACAAAAGAAAAGAGGGACTATGAGCTTGAAAGAAAGGAGTGTGGAGAGTGTGAGCTACAACAAAATGAGAGTGACTATGAGGGAAAAGAAAAAGAGTACACAAGAGAAAAGTTGAGCTTGAAGATTCTTCAGAAGAGAGATAAAAAGAGCATGAGTGAATTTGGAAAAAAAAAAAAAGAGGGTGTGATAGTATTTTGATTCCAAAGCCACCAATGAACTCACTTTCAAGTGACGAGTTGATATTATTTTCTAACAAACTAACTCACTTTCTGTCTAGTGTTTATTCATGTGTGCAGGATTTTGGAACTTCACGTAAGATGATAGAAGGAAAGCCTGGCATGAAAATTGTTAGCCCTAAGGGCAAATTATGTAGTTTTGATTAATGACAAATATTGATGAGGACTAAAATATTTGATTATTGTGTGATAGGTTTTGTAAACTGAGAAGTATGAAGTCTCATTGCTTTGAAGCAAAAGTTCAAGAACAACTTCAGTTAAGCAAGTATTTGAAGTTTGAAGAATGTTGTTCTAAAGATGATAAAAAAGCATTGAAGACTTGAAGTGTAGAGTACATTTAACTTTTAGGTAAATATCTATGTAAACTCTACACTTGCATGTCTTGGTTATCATTGAATGCATAAGAGAGCATAAAAATAATCTTATGATCTTAAAAGGCTTTGAATGAATCTTTTTATAAGATATGTTAGTAAACTTCATATGTTCTTGTTGTTCAAGCTTATATATGGTTAAATAAGTTTTCTATACATATCAAATATTTTTCAAACTCATTGAAGTTATATCTCAAATGATTTTACAAAGTTTGAAAATGCTTCCAAAAAATTCGGTCGTCCGAATTTTGTAGCAAAAGTTTGCTACTATTCTTCCAGAGAAATTCGGAAGAAGATTCAGACGCAGCCAAAAAATTCGGTCGTCCGAATTTTTGGTCTTCAGCATGGTCACTGTTGTTCCAAAAAAATTCGGACGAAGATTCGGACGCAGCAAAAAATTCGGTCGTCCGAATTTTTGTTCTCAGCATGGTTACTATTCATCCAGAGAAATTCGGACGAAGATTCGGACGCAGCCAAGAAATTCGGTCGTCTGAATTTTCTGAAACTAGCCGTTTTATGAACGTTTTAACAGATTTTCAAATTCTATAGAAGCTATAAACATGCAAATTTTTGTATCTCTTGATATCTTGAAAACTCCAAGCATTCAAAAGTATTTAGCAAACATTTCTTAAGCTCTCTTATGTCTTGCGCATTCAATTGATCAACCCAAAAGACATCAAAGTGTGAAGGTGCAAAATTGTGTAATATCTACCATCAAGTGGTAACTTCTACACATTCTCATTTATTTATCAAATTGTGTATTTCTACTAGCTCTAGCAAGGTTATCTTGATAACATAAAATCCTTTAGATAAGGGTGATCCTTGAAAGTGTGATTCAAGGTTGTTTAAGATATAAAACCATTGTTTGTGGTGATCCTTGTATTGTAAACATTACTAGAAGAGGTTGTGAGTTACCATAGTTTGGTGAACCTCTCTTGTAATTTGTAAACCTGAGCAATTAGTAGATTTGTTGAAATCCTTAAGTGTGAGCTTAAGGTAGTGGATGTAGATCTTGAGGATCGAACCACTATAAATTGTTTGAGTTCTTTGCTATTGCTTTCATTACAGCCTTGCTATCAATTATCTATAATTAGCTTATATAACATAAAAGGTTTAAGTTTGCGAAAATTAGCCAAATACCTAATTCACCCCCCTCTTAGGTATTTCAAAAATCATAAAACAACCAATAAGTTTTTTTCCTTATTGTCATGGTCCATGTTTTGTATTTTTCTTTAAGGAGGATAAATTGTTCTTACTTGCTTGTTATTATATTATGAATTGTCTTATGAATCTTGATTTTCTTTCCTAGGAATGCATTTTAGTGCAGGTACATACTCTCCCGGACATCACATCATTTGTTCATATGAATCATTTGCAAAAGTGTTTGAATGATTGAAGATGATCATGTGATAAATATATGTAGAAATTTTGATATTGAGAGAATTATAGGAAATATGCACGATTTCTTGTTGAACAACTCATGTAAAGAGCTTGTGTTGCTTCAGAATGGTCACGCACCTATTTCATATCTTGAGATATCTTGTAATTTAGAATCGTTGATGTGAGCAATCCTACGAATTGCTATGATGGCTTAGACATGTCAAATAAAGAGCTAATCATACCGGTCGGGCCAATAACTAGAGCTAGGGCTAAGACGCTTCAAGAGGCCTTGTTTGCCTACGTGGATCAACATTTGAAGACCAAACTTGTTGGAGGAGATTTAGTTGGACCACAGCCCAACTTGGTCCATTTGTCTCAAATACTTGGGCCGGACTTGAAGGCTATGTAATGGGCTTAAGTCCAAGAGGCAATTATGTTTTAAAGACTTGGGCTATCAACCTTGTTGGAATTGTTTTATTTTGGGCTCATATGTATCTTGTTTTTATGTTGGGCTTATATGTATCATTAAGCCCAACCTTTCTTTCAAACCCTACCTATAAGTAGTCTTCTTGGAGGAAAATTAGGGCAGATTTTGAGTGTCATTTTGAGGGGCTGCCGCCACCACCTTGAGAGGGATGAATCCTCTTACTCTTGTTACTCCAAGAACTTCACTTTCACTTATCAATTGAGTTTTCCGATTGTGGCGTGTAAGTGTTCTTCTTATTGGTTAAATTATTATTATCGGGATTGCTTAGAACAAATTTCTAAGAGGTGTCGTAGGAATTTAATTATATTGTGTTTATAAGAATTGTTTGTTGTTCGAAAATCGAATCTTTGTTTGTCCAAGCTGAAAATTCCATCACCTAGTTCGTTCTTCCGCAGATTGCACGTCATTTTGGTATCAGAGCCAGCTCCCAGTGGTGGGGGTGATAAGTCCCACATGTGACAGATCGCCGACTGAGGCAGTCCACTCCTAAGGGGGTGGGGACGATAAGTCTCACATGGGACAGAACGCCAACTGAGGCAGTCTGCTCCTAATGGAGTGGGGATGATGCATCCCATATCGACTGCGGAGTGAATCCCGTGCAGGTTATAAGGTTGGGTCCAATCCTTCCCCTCCGAGCGCGCTTTTGGGGCAAAGTTAGGGGCCCAATCCTTATCAATCGTTACATTTTTTGAACAAATAAATTTGTGTGATTTTGGGAAAAATATGGCTAGAATATTGAAGAACTACATTTTGCATGGTCTAACTAATTACTATTTCTTGCTTGATAATGGAGTTTTTTTTTTGGTGGAAGGCTTTGGAAATACCATTTACCCTTCAAAGAGGTGTTTAAAATGCTATGAACTTATGAATTTTGCCATGAGATTGATATGTTGGGATTTACTACTTATATACTGCATGAGTTTTAATTTATGCATGTGCTTGAAGGAAGTTGTTGTTCTATTTGCCATTAAAAGACCCATTTCTTGAATCAATTTGTTCCTTCCATTTTAATGAGATGACTTATGTGGTGAAGGGAACATAATATTTGTATAAGTTACCTTTGTTGCAATGTTTTGATGAGCCTTGGTTGAAGAGAATGCAACCTATTCCCATGATATGTGCTAAAAGGTTTCATTTTTATATGAGATTCTTTGTTCAAAAGGTTGCATGTTGCTTGGATCCATTTATGTATGTCCCTTCCCATACATGCACTTATTAAGCCGAATCTTGTTTTGCGTTGGTTTCTTTTGAACTTATTACGTGCTCTGATGATATAGGAGTAGATTTGAGGACGAATCTTTTCGAGGAGAGAGGGAATGATGAGGCGCCAAACTCAAGTGATCAAGATCCATTGAAGATGTCCACTGGTCTAATAACAAGATAGGTTTTCAAGGCTATATTATGTGCAAAATAGATAAAAAATCATTAATTTACTACAAGCAAGCTGTCCAACTACTTTGGAGTCCATTGGGCAGCCAAATTGATGTCCAAGATAGCAAATTGATAGGCTCAAAAAGTCAACCTAAGGGCTGGACGAAATTCCCTAAATTTTAGGAGTTTTAATTAGTTTTTAAGTTTGTTTGGGCTGAGAACTTTAAATTATTAAAGCCCATATTCATTCTTTTATTTTAATCCTTAGTTAGATTGAATTAGCTGCAAATCCAAACCAAAATCCAAAACCAAATAGGTTAGGGTTTTGAGATGTCTATTTATATAGGATCTTTTTAGAGTTTCAGCACATTAAGATGATGTCATTGATATTTTGGTGAGAATACATACTCTCTTTGGTTCTTAAAAGAAAATTTTAAACTTAAGTTATTCAACTTGTGACGTTCATCTCTTTGAATTATACCTTAAGCTCTTGTCTTATAGATAACGGGTTTAAAGTTTATGTTTATACATTTAGTTTTTGGGTCATATATCCAACGGGTTAAGGGTTTTTGAAACCTTTTTCACACATCATTGGGCGTTTGTGGAAGTTTGCTGTTGGGTTCTAGGTTTCTATACCTAGGGTTCGCATCAATTCAACAACGACATTAACGCTTCATTGTACTATATTGTTTAAATCCAATACATTTTGCATCAAAGTTTGTCATCATAAAAAAAGGGAGATTGTAAACCTAAGGGCAATTCTTATAGTTTTGATTATGACAAACATTGATATGAGCTAATTGGAGCATTTGTTGTGTGTAGGCCTGTCAATCGGGTTAAGTGAGCCGGCTTTGCAAAGCCCGAGCTCAGCCCGATTGACATCGGGCTAGGGGAATGTGAGCCTAGGCTCGGCCCTTTAGGGCCGGGCTAGGGCTCGGGCTATTTTTTAAATTTTTTATATAATAATAATATTTTTTAATAATAAAATAGTATTATTATTATATAAAAAATATATATACATATAAATATATATTTTATATATAATTTTTACGGGCCGGGCTAAAATCAGACTGAGCTGAGCCTGCAAATTAGGCGGGTCGAACGCCCGAGCCCGGCCCAATTGACAGTCCTAGTTGTGTGATAGGATTATTGGGTTGTGGAAGTTGAGAAGTCTCATTGGCTTGAAGATGAGATGCTAAGGACAACTCAAATATGCTCGAATATTAAAGTGTATAGAGCATTTCCTAAGGATTGAAGGCTTTGAAGACTTTAGTGTAGTTTTATACTTACTCAATAGGTATATCTTTGTAAACCCTACACTTAACTGTCTTTGGAATCCAAAGAGTTTTCAAGAGAGCTCAAAGCTACGCTTTCAATCTTTTAAGGTTTTCACTACACATGTTTTTACCAAGTTCTTGACAACGGCTTTTGGATTAAAAGTTCTTTAAAAGAACTATTTTATAGTCCAAAATTATTTTAAACTTGTTGTGCTTGATCTCTAATTATTTTGACAAAATTTGAATAGTTCGAACTCTAATACGGATGTCTGAACTAAAAACCTTGGCTACTAATTTCTAGAGAAATTTGGATGACCATTTGGACGTTTGTCTCCAAATTCGGTCGATAAAATTTATCCTGACAACCTAAAAATAAAAAAATTCAGACGCAGAAGTCCATGTTCAGTTAACCAAATTTTGCTGTACCTAGCGATTTTTTGAACATTGCAACTAATTTTTATACCTTATAAAAGATATAAACTTCAAATTTTTGCACAGTTCTTGAGCCTTTAAGAATCTTTACTCTTCTCAATCATTCTTTATCAAAAAGCTCTCTTTTGTGTTGTACTAAAAAGTTGAATTACAAGATTCTATAGATAAAAAAGTGAAGTAATACTAAATTTGTCATCATCTACCAAGTTGTTAGTAACATCCTTCTCTCTTATTTCATCTATTTTATTTAATCAAGGTAAGGATATAAAACCCTTTTGAAAGGATGAACCTTGATTGTTGTAAGTGAAAAGATGTTGTGGAGTAAAACCCTTGTTGGGTGAGCCTTTCTTGTATCTTGTATAACTTTTGTTATAGTGGCATTTGGTTAAAATCTTTGAGTTAGAGCTCAAGGCAGTGGATGTAGATTTTGTGTAATCGAACCACTATAAATTGCTTGTGTGATCTTCTCTCTTCTATCTTTTTATTTAAAACTCAAAGCTCTTCAAAACTATTTTCTCAAAAAGAAAAAGATTTCAAAATTTAGCCAAAGACCTAATTCACTCCCTCTTAGGTCTTTCACTTTTGTATTTATGTGTTCATTATTTTAGTGGATTTAGTTGAAATTCTTATATGTGGACTCAAGGTAGTGGATGTATATCTTGAAGAGATCGAACCACTATAAATCATTGTGTTCCTTATTCTTCTTTCATTGACTGTCATTTTATTGATCGTTATTTTATTGATCCTACATCTTCTATCTTGAGGGGTAGTTGACATTTATTTTTCTCACATTTAATTGCTATCTTCTCTTCAACTACTTCTTATCAAGGACTTTAAATATTTGGAGGTTGAGATTTCTTGAAAGAGTTTTCAAAAAAGGAAAAGATTTTAAAAGTTAGCCAAAGACCTAATCTACCCCCGTCTTAGGTCTTTCTATTGGTAACAAAGCAAGGGCTTCTTTTTGTGGTTTAACAACCTACACGTTAAGATCTTATGGCTAATATTTCAAACCTCCCTTATTTGTGAGGATTTTTCACAAATCAATCTCCACTGTTTGATGGAACAAACTATACCTTTTGGAGAACAAGAATTAAGATTTATATTTGTTTTTATTAATTTTCATTTGTGGAATATCATTGAGAAAGACTCCTATGTCCCAATGAAGTTGAGAGCCAATGGAATCACAAGGGAACAAACGACATGTAAAGAATTTGATGAAAGCAATTAAAAAATGATGACATTAAATTATCAAGCAATGAACATCCTTAGTTGTGGATTGGATATCAATGAGTACAAACAGGTGAGTGGATGTGACACCGCCAATGATATGTGAAAACCTTTTCAAGTGACACATAAAGCAATGAATCAAGTTAAGGAATCGAAGCTTGCTATGTTCATAGAGATTATGTACTATTCACAATGAAGCAAGGAGAGAACATTAGTGATTTGCTCACAAGATTCACCAACATCTCAAATGGGCTGAAATCTTAAGGGGAAAACTATTTCCTTGGAGAGCAAAATAGGAAGATTTTGGATCCACTTCCAAAGTCATGGCAGCCAAAGACACTTGCTATTGAATAATCAAAGGACTTAAAGACTATCCCTTTTGGGAGCTCATAGGATCACTTGTCATTAATGAAATAAAGATCAAGAGATTGAATGATCTAGAAGATGAAAAAGAGGGAAGAAAAGAAGTTGTCCTCAAAGTCAATGATAATCCTAGTGAACAAGAAGAATCACCTAGTGATGAAGAATAAGATGGTAAAGATAATGAAATCGCAATGGTGGTTAAGAAGTTTAAGAAGTTCTACAAGAAAGGATTTCTTAAGAAGGGCAAGAGACCTTTCAAGAAAGGTGTTCAAACATCATCCCTATTTAGACCACAATGTTATGAATGCAAAATCACCAAACATCTTGTTGATGATTAGCCCAAAGCCTTGGAAAAGGAAAGGGAAGCTAAGCAAAAGAAGAAGAAATCATTTAAGAAGGGGAAAGGACTTGTTGGTACTTGGGATAAACATGCAAAATGAAGAAAGTAAAAAAGAGAATGACGAGATAGCCAACGTATGCTTCATGGCAATGGAAGATGAGGTACAGCCTGTTAAGAACCCAGGCACGGCTGGACACACGGAAGCTGTCGGCACCGGTCGTGAACCGCAGAACGTTACGCGGCAGCCCAGACAGCGAGACAGAACGACCGTTTAGCCACACATATAGGCCTTAGGGCCGAATCGGTTACAAAGCATGCTGGTCAAACCACACTTAATGCTGGACTGTTACAAACGGTGGCCATAACTAAAGAAGGGAATTGTGGCATGAAACGTGAGAAACGGCTGGTAATGGCTACAATTACTAAGGGGACTGTTACAACAGTTACAACGGTTACAAGCATTAAAGGGAGGAAATCATGGCCGAAATTATGGAGACTTTAACACTATAGTTTGCTTCTATAAATAAGAGCTCTCAAGTTCATTGTAGGATATCCAGATATCTAAGAATTCAGACATCATTGTTGATGGTTGTAATAGCATAGGCTATTCTCAAACATTCGGCTTTCCTTCGCGTAGTGCTTGGAATGCTTGGGCTTAGCAATGCTAGTGTAGTGCCAGGTTGTTAGGATTAATAGGCTTAGCAACTCGAGTGTCGTGCTGGGTTGTTAAGAGTGATGGTGTTGTGCCGGCCATTTACCCTTGTACTTTGCTTTATTCAATAAACATAAAAACGTGAAATTTCCACACCAAAAAGTGTCCCTTCTATACTTTATCCCTTTTCTGCTACACTTTGCCCCAAGACTTGCCGAGTTGGTGCCTTGGCCGCGAGCCTCCGTGCAGCTTAAGGGAGAACGTGCCGCGCAGCCGCTGCCGGTACCCTGATAATTGGTGCTTTCATTGAGAGAATGTGTGCTTTTTCAAATGACCTTGCTTGTTTTTTTTAATGGCTGGCCCAGAATATCAAATTGATGAGAAAAGCTCACACTCCAATCGGTTTCGCATCGACCAGTTGGAAAGGAATCATGCTCAACTCTTGAGCAGAATGGACCGGATAACTTTCAAAATGGAAGGTATGCAAAATAATTTCATAAAATTGTTTAGTTTGTTTGAAAATCGAGATGGTGGAACTTCGAGCAGACCGGTTCCTGAACCACGTATGCGGTCCCAAGTTGTGGACAGAACTGTTTGCCCCAGCGATGAAGAAGACGGTCGATCCCATCGCTCCAGAATGAATGCTAGTCCTGAACGGGATACACAAACCAGGTCTAAAACCCACTCTACGATGACTTTGAAAGGTGGACAGATGAAGAAGCCTATGATTCTCCTGGCAGTCTGTTTATAAGGCCTACGTTTGAGAAAGGAGACCCTACAGAATGGATATCCAAAGCCGAATATTTCTTTGCCAAGCAGAAAATTCCACTTGGAGTATGCATCATATTTCCTTTGCGGGAAAGCAAACCGATGGTGGCGTTGGTTGAAAACGGCTTACGAACGGGACCGGAGACGGCTTGGGTGGACACGATTCACCAAAGAAATTTATGATCGTTTTGGCCCCTCCAACATTGTGAACCTCGACGGGCAGTTGGCTAAACTCTATCAGGAAGCTAGCTTGGAAGAATATTTGGAGGACTTTGATTGATGATGGCAGAAAGTCAAAAAAAGGAATGCCAAAACCTGTTCCAAAAGAGCCAACACCAGAGAAAATTGAAGAAATAAAACGGAATGAACTTAAAAACCAGGCCAAAGACTTGAAACTAACCCCAGATGAGGTAAAGAAACGGGTTGACAAAGGCCTATGTTTTAAGTGCAACAGCAAGTGGCAGCCTTTCCACCGATGCATGAAAGGTCAAGTTCTCATTATGGAGGAACAATCCAGTGATGATGATGCTGGTTTTGAGTTGGGCAATGAGAAAACGCCCAAGAGAATGAACGTAGAAGGTGAACTGGCACTCAACTCTCTTAATGGTGCAGCAAGACCCTCTACGATGCTGCTTAAAGGAACAATGGTGGGAACAGAAGTTGCAGTATTAATCAATGATGGCGCATCTCATAACTTCATTAATGCAAATGTCGTGCAAAAATTGAAGCTGAGCACCAGTTCCATAGTCTCGTTTAATTTTAAAATTGCAAATGGCCAAAAATTATTATGCACCACTATGGTTCGGGATGTGGAAATTGCAATTCAAGGGGTGGCGGTAAAAGCTTCATTACATGTTTTGAACCTAACAGGTTTAGAAGTTGTTTTGGGAAATGCATGGCTTCGAGACGTTGGTAAGATTAATTTTGATTACTCTACTATGACTATGGAATTTATGTGGGAAGGCAGGAAATGTTCTTGGCAGGCCCAACACTCTCAAAAACTTAAACGATGGTGGACCAGGCCGATGATATGCAAGTACGGGCCAAACACTTTCACCTTGAGGACAAGGTAATACTTGAAGACGGGGGATTGTTAAGAACCCAGGCATGGCTGAACGCACGGAAGCTGTCAGCATCGGTCGTGAATGTTACGCGGCAGCCCAGACAGCGAGACAGAACGACCGTTTGGCCACACATATAGGCCTTAGGGCAGAATCGGTTACAAAGCATGATGGTCAAACCACACTTAATGCTGGACTGTTACAAACGGTGGCCATAATTAAAGAAGGGAATTGTGGCATGAAACGTGGGAAATGGCTGGTAACGGCTACAATTACTAAGGGGACTGTTACAACCGTTACAACGGTTACAAGCATTAAAGGGAGGAAATCATGGCCGAAATTATGGAGACTTTAACACTATAGTTTGCTTCTATAAATAAGAGCTCTCAAGCTCATTATAGGATATCCAAATATCTAAGAATTCAGACATCATTGTTGATGGTTGTAATAGCATAGACTATTCTCAAACATTCGGCTTTCCTTCGCGTAGTGCTTGGAACGCTTGGGCTTAGCAATGCTAGTGTAGTGCCAGGTTGTTAGGATTAATAGGGCTTAGCAAATTGAGTGTCGTGCTGGGTTGTTAAGAGTGCTGGTGTTGTGCCGGCTATTTACCCTTGTACTTTGCTTTATTCAATAAACATAAAAATGTGGAACTTCCACAGCAAAAAGTGTCCCTTCTATACTTTGTCCCTTTTCTGCTATACTTTGCCCCAAGACTTGCCGAGTTGGTGCCTTGGCCGCGAGCCTCCGTGCAGCTTAAGGGAGAACGTGCCGCGCAGCCGCTGCCGGTACCCTGATATAGCCAACTTGATCTACCTCTACCTCTCATGATGATGATGTTGATGATCCTAGTGATCTTCTTGTGGATATGTATGATGAGTTGAAAAAGTTTTCAAAGAGAAACAAAGAAATGAGATAAAAATTGATGAATTATTGAATGAAAATTCAAAAATTATTTTAGAAAACAAAAGCTTCTTGATTCTATTAAATGCTTGAACATTAAAAAAGAAGTTTTAAATATTTCTTTGAAAATATGATTGTTGATCATGAATTCTTGAAAAATAAAGTTGATGATCTTACTTTGTGTGTTGAAAATTATACAAATAGAAGGAACAATCTTGACAAACTTCTTGAAGCTCAAAGATCCCCTATTTTAAAAAATGGCCTTGGTTACAATTATGTGAACAATGTGCCTAAATACAAAAATTTCTTTGTTAAGGCACCTTCTAGTCCTCATGCATGTTGTACTTATTGTGGAAAATATGGCCATAAATCTACTAGTTGCCATGTTAAAATAAATGTAGAGAATTGTGTAAAAACTATTTAGAGAGTTAAATGAACCATCACTAAGACCCTTGGACAAAGAAAGTATGGGTACCAAAATTCACTTCCTCTCATTTTGCGTAGGTACATTTTCCTCCGCGATCAAGTGCCACCAAGTTGTTCGTTGATAGTTGATGCTCAAGAGACATGATAGGTGCAAGACCTAAGAGGGATGGTGAATTAGGTCTTTGGCTAATTTTTGAAAACTTTATCCTTTTTGACAAAATTAATTTGAAAAATGATTAGAATCAAATACTTCACAAAATATGCAAGTAAACACAATAAGATTCAAATTAAAGGAACTAGAGAGCAAGAGACAATACAAGTGATTTATAGTGGTTTGATCACATGAAATCTACATCTACTAGCTTGAGCACTCACTCAAGGATTTCAACCAAACTCAACTAAAATTACAAGTTGATCAAATAATACAATAGTGGCTCACCCTTCAAGGGTTTTATACCACAACCTCTTCTCAAATACAAATAATCAAGGCTCACCCTAACACAAATATTTTATATCAACAAGATAACCTTGAAAACAACAAATAGATAAAGTATGAGACAAGAAAGTTATCAACTTTTTAGATGATGACAAATTAGCACACCTTCACCTTTTTGTCTAAGGAATCTTGAATATAAACTTTTTAGCACAAGACAAAAGAGAACTTTTTGATAGAGAATGATTAAGAAGAGTTAAGAATCTTTAAATCTCAAAAAATACTCAAAATCTGAATTTTATGTCTTTTATTAGGTTTGAAAATCAGTTGCAATGTTCAAATAATGGCTAGTAACAATAAAATTTGACCGACCGAACTTGGACATATGCGTCCGAATAATTGTCTGAATTTTTCTGTCTTTGAGGTTGCCAAGGTAAATTTGGTCAACTGAATTTAGACACAAGCATTCAAATGGTCGTCTGAATTTCTTTAGAAATTCAACAGCCACGAGTTCTAATTCAGACATCTAAATTGATCAAACTTAGTCAAAATGATTAGAAATCAAGCACAACAAATTTGAAATCATTTTGGACTATGAGATGGATCTTTTAAGAGGTTTTTAGTCCAAAGGCCGTTATTAAGAACTTGGTAAAAACAATTGTAAGATAGATCATTTGAGATTTAAAATCAAGTTTGAAGCTCTCTTGAAAAAGTTAACCTACACTAAGGTCTTCAAAACCTTCAATAATCTTGAATCAACTCTAACCACTTTGATAAACTTGAGTTGTTCAGGCGCTTTTAGCTTCAAGGCAATGAGACTTGCATTTTTCTCAATCTAAAAATCCTATCACACATCATATAAGCATATTAGTCCATAAGGTTAATCAATATAATTTCCATAAGATATTGCACTTATCAATGTTTGTTATTAATCAAAACAACATGATTTGCCCTTAGGGCTTACAATAGGGAATGCTTCATTCATTAGTGAGTTTTAGCCTACAAATGAAGGTTTTATCACATTTTGGTAAGAACCATTGGTATAGGCAATATTGGTAAATATTCTTCCCCTCTCATCAAAAATTTTTTGCTTATTGATGACTCGAAATATAACTTGTATCGCACTAGCCAATTATGTGACAATGGATGAAAAGTTGAATTTAATTGTTATACTTGCAATATTCTTGATAGTGTATGTGCTCTTTCTTGATGAAGTTGTTGCTAATGACGTTAAATGCCTTGCATTTTATAATAATGATGGTCATTTGTGGCATAGGAGACTAGGTCATGTTAGTATAGATTTGTTAAGCAAACTTTCTTCTCAAGAACTTGTTAGAGGATTACCAAAAATTCATTTTGATAAAATTTATCTTTCTGATGTTTGTCAATATGGAAAACAAACAAAAATCTCTTTCAAACTCAAAAAAATGGTTTCTACCTCAGAACCTCTTGAGCTTGTTCGCATGGATTTATTTGGATCTATGAGGACCACTAGCCCTGGTGGTAAGAGGTATGCTTATGTGGTAGTTGATGATTTTTCAAGATTCATTTGAGTACTATTCTTCACTCAAAAATATGAAGCTTTTCATGAGTTTGTAAAACTTTTAAAAAGGTTCAAACTTCTCTTGAATGCAAATTGATTTCCATGAGAAGTGATAATGGGAGAGAATTTTACAATCAATACTTTAAAAAATTTTGTGATGAAATTAGAATTTGACACAAATTTTTAGCTCCCAAAACTCCACAACAAAATGGTGTTGTTGAAATGAAAATAGAACTTTGCAAGAAATAACTAGGTCTATACTTTGCGAAAATTCTTTACTAAAATATTTTTGGACTGAAGCTGTAAACACCACATGCTATGTAATGAATAGAGTTCTTTAGAAATTCTCTTTGGTATAACACCTTCTATAGCATATTTAAAGTGTTTGGTTGTACGTGTTTTATCTTGAATACTTGTGTTAACTTAGGTAAATTTGATTGAAAATCGGATGAAAGCTTCTGCTTGGCTACTCTTCAAATAAAAACTCACATATAGTTTACAATAAAAGAACTTGCCTTGAAGAAATCATTCATGTGAGCTTTACTAAATCTAACATATATCTTGAAAGAAGAGATGAAGAAGACATAGATACCTTAATGAATAATGATCAAACTTATCTTCAAACACCAACTTTGGAAGATCATGCAAATGAAGAGGAAATGATTGAACAAGAACAAGACAGCAAACCTAGTGGTGATCAAGAGCTACCAACGGATTTGAAATATGCAAGAGGCCACCCAAAGCACCAACTTTGGAAGATCGTGCAAATGAAGAGGAAATGATTGAACAAGAACAAGAAAGCCAACCTAGTGGTGACCAAGAGCTACCAACGGATTTAAAATATGCAAGAGGCCACCCAAAGGAGCAAACCATTAGTAATGTCTACCAAGGAGTTAAAATAAGACAGTACTTCATTAATAATTTTGTACTTTTATCTCATATTGAACATAGAAACATTGATGATGTCTTGTCTAATAATTTTTGGATTATTACTATGTGAAAGGAACTAAACTAATTTGAAAGAAACAAAGTTTGGTACCTTATCCCTAGACCCACGATCACCCCATTATTTGTACAAAATGGGTTTTTTAGAAACAAACTAAATGAAACCAGATAAGTTGTTTAAAAAAAAGCTAAACTGAGTTCACCTCCGCTTGCTTTAAACGTTTTAAACTATTTTAAAGGAAAGTCAAAAGTTTCTTTCTAATGATTTTATTAAAGAAGAATTATATGTGGAACAACCTCACGGTTTTACTCATGAAAGATTTCTAAATCATGTCTTAAACTCTCTAAAGCTTTATATGGTTTAAAACAAACTTCTAGAGATTGGTATAAAATATTTAGTGGCTTTCTACTTTCAAAAGGGTTTTCAAGAGGAAAGGTTGATGCAACACTTTTTATATAAACCTCTCCTAACAATAATCTCTTGTACAAATCTATGTGGATGACATTATTTTTGCTGCTAGTAACATCTTTCTTTGAGATGAGTTTGGTAAGAATGGATAAAGCTAAGGGAATTGGCATTCCTATGAGTTCATCAACCAAACTTGACAAATATAAAAAAGGTAAAAATATTTGATGAAAAGGTATATAAAGATATGATTGGTAGTTTACTTTATCTAACTACAAGTACACTCGATATTATGTTTGACGTGTGCCTATGTGCTAGATTTTAATCATGTTCAAAAGAATCTCATTTAGTTGCCGTTAAACACATTCTTGGTTATCTTATAGAATCTCATTTAATATGGCTTATGGTATACAAAATCTTCTTGTTTTGAACTTGTTGCTTATAAGGATACACACTATATCAGATGCAAAGTTGAGCGTAAAAGTACTAGTAGTCATTGTTAATTTCTTGGTAGTCTCTTGGTATAGCAAGAAACAAGCTTGTGCTTCTTTGTCTACCGCTAAGGCCGAATATATCACCATCAGTAGTTGTGTGCTTAAGTGCTCTAGATGAAGCACACTTTGCTTGATTTTGGACTTGACTTTAAATGCGTGCCAATTCTATGTGATAACACTAGTGCTGTGAATTTGACAAGTAATTCAATTCAACATTCTAAAACCATGTATATAAAGATTAAACATTACTTTATTCATGATTATGTTACTAAAGGTGATGCATTCTTAGATTATGTACACACAAATAAGCAAATAGCTGGCATTTTCACAAAGCCATTGGTTGAAGAAAGTTTTTGTTATCTAAGGATATTCTTAGGAATATTAAAATTCCATTACTAATATGTATATTCAAGTGTAAGGAAAACATGTAAAATTTGGACAGTACAGTTTAGACACGTGCCTAGGAGTTTAGTTGTCCAAGTTGAATTTCTAAAATTCTAGAAAAAAATTTTGAATGCAAGTTTAGATGCATGACCCAAATTTTGGTTGTCCGAATTTACTAAAACTGAGACAAATCTTTGAAATTCAAATGTAGGTTCATTTGGACGTCCGAATTTACTTCTTTTTTGTCTTAACTCATTACGTCTACCTTATTTGATTGATGACAAAAGAGTGCAAAATGAGGTTAACATAGCAAAATGTGGTTAATTTTGTCAATTTTATTGATTGTAAAATGTGGTTAATTTTGTCAGTGTGGTTGAATTTTTTGAACTTGTACTTGTCAATATGGTTTAAGTTGGGAGATATGAAATGACTTGTATATGACTTGTACTTGTTCTTCATTAGAGTGCAAATGTGGTCACAATTTTATCATGGATGTTTTGCACTTGTGAGGCTAATTTGAACTTGAATGTTTGTGTTTTTCACATTATAACTTAAATTCCCAATATTTGTGAGCCAACCCACCGACCAAGACCTTTTGTAAAAAACAATTAGTTTTTTCTGTTTATCTCTCTTTTTTTCTTTTTATCACATGTGAGATCATATAAATTTTTAATTGAGATAAAAATAATTTTCATCCAATCTCAAATATTTTTAATATATATATATATATATATATATATAATTCTTAATATAGATAAATTTACATAAAAAATATATAAAATGACACCATGATTGATTCATGAAATTAAGTCGATCAACCCTAATCTTATGCGTGCTTTCCATTTTCTACTATATTTCTAACGTCTAAGAATATTTCATTCAAAACTTTACTAAATTCTTCAATTTTAAATTAAAAAATTACATCTTTAACTTAATGTTGAAACTTTTACATAGATAGAATTACGTTGAATATTTGAGCTAAAGTGAAGATTTTAAACTACTAAACTAAGAGTTAACTTCACCAAAAAAAAAAAAAAAAAAAAAAACTCACCAGCTCGCGGACTAAATGGAGCTAGCTAAATAGGCTTTCATTTAAACATAAACGGGCCAGCCCACGGGCTATGGCCCCTTTTGACAGTGCTAGTCTTGCTTCCTTGAGAACCCTTGTTGAGATTGTATTGCTATTGGATGAGCTTACCCTTGGTTTAGGAAGGACTTGAGAAGGCTTGAATTGATTGCGAGTTAAAGAAAAAGGCAAGAATTAGTAAGTCTATCTTTACAAAAGCCACAAGAGAGTCTAAACACGAGGGTGAGTGATTCTTAGTTGAGGGTTAACACATGAGGAAGAGTTATGAGGTCCAATTTTATTACGCTAACCATTTTCTTGCAAGTTATTTACCATGTATTCAAGCAATGGAACTCATTAAAGGAGGAGTAGAGGTTGGGGAAGTAATGAAGTTGGTTATAAAGAGTACTATAAGGAAGAATATGGTTATAGAGGATGTTGATATGAGGATAGAAGGGACGTACAAACGAGATATGATTGGGATGGTTATGGGAGTTCAATGTATAAGGAGGAGTTGGAGAGTGCTAAGTATAGAGGGATCTATGACGAAGGAGAAAGATGGAAAAATCTTGAAGAGGGAAGAAGAGGAAATGGAAGAATATAATATGGGGCCTATGAAAAGGAAGAGAATAATTTTGGTGGTATACGGGTATATTTACCTCCTTTCCAAGGGAAAATTGACCCAAAACCCTACTTGGAGTGGGAAAGAAGTGCAGACATGTCCTTCAAATGCTATAGCTTAATCTAAGAAGAGAAGTTGAGCCTAGTTGTGGGAACCTTTACTCACTTTGCCATTACATGGTGGGATATGCTTAGGGAATGTAGAAAGAAGAAAGGGAAGAAATCCATTATGTCATAGGGAGAGATAAAGGAAATAATGAGGTTAGATTTTGGAGTTAAGTATCTTGAATATTTAAAAAGAATAGAGCAAAGAGAGCAAAGAGAAGAACAAGAGTGAAACAAAGAACACTGAGAGCTCAAAAGAAAGGGGATGAAGGTGAGCATGAAAGAAAAGAGCCTAGAGAACAACTTTTGAAGCAACAGTGTCCACAAAATGTGAGTGAAAATGAGGATGAAGAGCATGAGGGAAAAGAACAAAACAGCATGAATGAATTTGTAAAAAAAAAAAGAGCGTGATATTGCTTTCATCCTAGGGTCGCCAATGAACTCACTTTCAAGTGAGGAGGTGAGTTTATTTTCTAACAAAGTAACTCACTTTCTTCTACTATTTATTTATTTGTACAGTGGGGCCTAAAACATGGTGGAGGAAAGAAAGCTTTACATGGGAATCATCAAAAAATCAATAAGATTTTTCCCTGTCTCCTAGTCCATAGTTTGAGTTTTTCTTTTAGGAAAATAAGTTGTTCTTAAATGCTTGCAATTTTCACGTTAATCAACTTGTTACTCTTTTTTCTACATACCATACTTGTGGGTCACATGTTCTCAAGATTCATATGCATAAGAGCTTAGCTGAAAATGAAATTTCTCTTATTTTAATGAGACTACATATTCCTTGATAGTTAAAGATGATCATGTGATAAATAAGTGTAGAGGTTTTGATATTGAGAGTTTTCTAGGAAATGCATGGATTCTTGTTAGAAACCTCTGCGATGAGGTAACTGTGATCTATGGTAAATGGCATACTACTACTTCCTAACTTGAGGCTCCTTGTAGTCTAGAACCATTGCATGTAATGAGAAAATTTTCCTTTATATGACTTTGGAAAACATGTAATGAGTATGTTGGAGAACCATACGTTGCTTGGCCTTGTTAATAGCTACTCTTTGTACAATTGCTACTACATGAGCTTCTTATTTCTAGTGGATTGCATGTGATACAGCATTTGATTCCTTGTTTAACTAGGGCCACATGGGGATCACTTGTCCAAGACGGTCATTCGTGTAGGAACTTACTTGTTGATAGAAGTAAACATATGTTGAAATCTTGACAATAGAAGTCTTCTTTCTTCTAGACTATATGCATAACCTCCTGTTGAGTTTTTCTTGTGGAGAGAAGTTTGCCTTCCATTGCTTGGAGAAGAAGAACTAATGTTATCTGATGCAACTTTGACTTATCATTCTTCTTTGAAGCATTTCTTCTATGCAGTAGCTTGTGGTCTTAGTCCCTTAAGGCTTATCCCTTATTGATGAAGAATGTTTCAATGATAAGGCTTCACATGCTAAGAATTTGTTTTTTGATACTGTGCGAAATGCAACCTTAGAATAGGCATATGTGAAGAGCCTTTGTTTGTGAGCATGCAACCTATATCTTTGCTATGTGAAATTTGTTTTCAATCTTCTAAGAAATTCTAAGTATATGAGGTTGCATATTGCTTGAATCCACGTTGATATTTTTATTGAAATCTATATATGATAGCCTAGTTGTTTTATTTCTCTTCATAATAATGACATTGAATCCCATTGAATTTGAGTTCCCCAATGTCTATGAAAACTTTAATTGTTTTTGTTGCTTTTCATTTCCCATGCCCATGGATTCCTTGAGTCTTATCAACCTTCCTTTCAATGCATGCACCTACTATGAAGAATTTTATTATGTGATTTTATAATTTAGGAGATGATTCATGGACGAATCAAGCAAAGAAAGAGGAATGATAAGATCCAATGTGCACTAAGGAAGCTTCAAAATGAGTTAAAAGTGTTGCTTCAAGAAAAGTTTGAAGTTCATGCATTTTGGAGGATTGGAACAGCCCAAAAGAGAGATTCTTGCTCATGAAAATTCAAGTTGGAAGCTGTGGAAATGGTTCGGAAGCAAAAGGACTCAAACCAATATGAAAAATAGGGCAACGTCACTTGAGCAGCCAAGAGGCATCGCTTGGACCAATCCCAAGCAGTGCCGTTTCGCTTATTTTAGCATTTTTTATTTTGATTTTTTTTTGTTTTTCACTTGTTATGGCTAGACTTTTGGGACATTTTGAGATGTAATAAAACCGGATTTATCCCCAACTCAACCTAGTTTAGTAGGATTAATTAATTTTTGGGTTTTACTTGTGTATATACTCTCTTCATGAGAGAAACTCATTCCCTTCATTTCAATCCAATTCTTACCACACCTCCAGTAAAAAGAAAAAAGGGATTTTGATTGATACTCTTTAGATAAAGTCTTTACGAAACCAAGAATATAGAACCATATTCTATTTATAACTACAAAAATAACTTTAAAGTAATCACACATGCATCAATTAATAAACATGTTAAAAACAAAACCTAGTAATATACTCTACTTTAGACTTGGACAATGGTAAATGCGTCTTATTCAATTTGTATAAAATCAATGTTGTGCATTTCTATTCTCTATATTGGAGGTATTGGTGCTATGCTAAGGACTCAAATGGTGTAGTTATTGCTTTCTTTGTGATAAGAACCAAAGTATGTCAAAGAAAGACTCCAAGTTTCAAATGAAGAAGTATCGAATAACTTGTATTTGGAAAATTTGGAGAGAAGCTAAGATGTTCTTGCTTGGGAAAGCTTTAAAACGAGCTCACATATAAAAAAATGAGATTAAATGGATGTGGATTCAAATGCAAAGCTTTGGAAATGCATAGGAAAAGAAAGGGTTCAAACCAGGCATCAAACACAAAGGGGAGGAAGAAGTGAGTGCAAGTAGCATCGTGACGTGAGCAAGACCATGGACCGCCATTATGGGTTGGACATGTCAAATAAAGAACTAGTTATTCCAATTAGACATATGACTAGAGATAGGGCCGAGGGGCTTCAAGAGGTCTTATTTACATTGTTAGGCCAATATATAGAGAGGATGGAGCTATCCAAGCCTATTGGAAGAGAGTTATTTGGGTCGCAGTCCAAATTGATCTACTTGTCTCATATCCTTGGACCAGATGATCTTGACACTTGAAGACTATGGAGTTGGGCTTAATCCCAAGAGGGAGTGATGTTTTAGACTTGGGCCTCATATTAATTATCTTGATTTGTTATTTATGTTAGGCTTTCATGTATTTACCCTAGCTATATATAGGTCTCTTTAAGACAATTAGGGCTTTTTGGAGTCATTTTTGGGAGTGTGTTGCTGCCACCTTTAAGAGGTAATTCCTCTTGTTATTGTTACTCAAAGAACTACTCTTTACTTATCAATTGAAATTATGATTGTGCTGTGTGAGTGCTTTTCCTACTTAATTAAATTCTGATCATCGGGATTGCTTAGAACAAGTTTCTAAGAGATGTCGTAGGGATTTAATTTTTGTGTTTCCTCACAATCTTGTTTCGAAAAAAATTCAGTCTTTTCTTTCTTCAAAGCCAAAAATCAGTCATTTTCATCTTCTCTTCCGCGGTGTGCACCCAAGTGGTATTGCCTACCCCTGAAGTCACTTGTTGTGAGAGATGTCAGGAGATCAATCGGTCTAGCTTGGCTCGTTACAAACAACTCAACAATTTTCTAGCTTTGATTTTTATTGTATTTTGTCATTTTGAGCTTACTTTTTAGCCTATTTGTGATGTAATTAAGTGGATTTAAATTTCAAAAACTTTAGCTAAGTTTTTCAAATCATTTACATGTATAAATACTCTCTTTGAAGAGAGATGAAGATGGACATTGTATTTTGAATCTTGAAGATTGAATAGTGAGTTTGAAAGGAGAGACTTTCTTGTCATCTCCTTTTCTTGGCTTATCAAGGGGTTTGGATCCACCCTTGTGGTGCCTAGTGAATCAATTCATCTTTCTCTCTCAACTTGGTTCAAGGTTGCTTTGTTCTCTAGGGTTTTTAATTTGTTTGAAAGGTGAAGTCTTTGTTGTATATAATTAGAATTCTAGTTTCCTTATTATTCTAGGGTTCTAATTACTACTTCAAGGTAGACTAATTATTACTATTCTTCTTGAGTTCAAGCACCTTAGCTCCTCTAGGGTTTGTAAGGATCTTTAATTGATGTTTCTTTGTGTACAAATTAGATAGGTCTTGGGTTGCTTCCTTAGATCTCTTCTTTTGTTTCACATCCCCACATCCAATTTTTGTCTCTTGGCTACTCACCTCTTTCCCATTATTAGCACATAGCATTTGGAGGCCCATACCATGATCAAAGACCTCAAGGTTGTAGCCTATTTAGGGCTTTCAGGATTTGTCGTGGATTCTAATGCACTGGCAGTTGTTAGATGTATGTAGGCTAAGCACTGAGGATTTGGAACTTACTTCTGCTTGAACTGTCTAGGAAATCAATTTTGTCACGAAAGACACCTTCAATGACAAAACAATTTGTCACTACTGGGACGTGGAATTGGTGACAAAATTTTATTTTCTCAATGATAATGACCCTTTGGTGATAAAAAAAATAGCAGCATTGCGAGAAATTTTATTTTTTCTTGCTAAAATATACCCTTTGGTGACAAAATTTCTAGTTGCTCACTAATGCATGATGAGAAAAGCCAAGTTTCCTAGCTAAAGGACTCTTTTTTGCAATAAAATATAAACTTCCTAGCTAAAAGCTACCCTCTTGCAACAAAATTTGCTTTCCTAGCCAATACATATCTTATTAGTGACAAAACAATTTCTTAGCTAGAAAAATTAATTTTTCCCAATAATATATATTCTACTATAGTATTCTCAAATTTTTTATGCTATTTTATATTACATTCTTTCAATAATATATAATCAAAATCAAAATTATTTTTAACACAAAAATTACATTAAGTGTGTGTGTCTATCTATCTATCTGTCTATCTATATATATACATATTTATATTTATCATTATATATACTTTATTTGAGAGAGAGAGAGATAAAATTAGTGTAATTTACTTAAAGAAAATGTAAATATGTAACGTGATATAAAAATTTAGTTTATTATGAGAATAAATATAACATCACTACTTATACATATATATTAAAGAAAAACTATATAGGGTCAATATATTATTTTAACAATCCCTTAAGTCCCAATATTTTTATGAAATAACAATTTCACTCCCAAAACTTTGATTTACTTTTCAATTCATCCCACAAATAATTTCAAAATTAGTCCATATATTTTTTAAAATGTTATTTGAATGCAAATTAACCACTAAAAGGAATATAATTTCAAAGTATATGGATTAAGAAAGTCCTTTTTTAAACTTGAGAAACTAGTGTAAAAATATTATTGCACCAAATTTAAAATTTATCTAAATATAGTATATCATATAATATGTGTGTGTGTTTGTATATAATATCTAGTATATCTATTTCTATTGATATATCTATGTAGTATATATACTTATATAAGTTATATTATTTTTTATCTATGTAGTCTTGAATGTTGATGGGGCTTCTAAGGAAACCCGAGGCTTACAGGGGCTGGAGGTGTCGTTAGAACCGGCGATAGGAACTTCATTGCTGCTTTTTATTCCTTTATTGGTCTCCAAACTAATTTTGCAGCCGAGCCACAAGGATTGCTTCTGGGTGTGCAACTCTTTCTATCATTAAGATATTCTAATGTTGCTATCCAAACAGATTCATTATTATTGCTTAACTCAATTCTTGTTAAACATGAGCCTGCTTGGAAATTCTAATATACCCACTTCATATTCTTTCGCTCATTAAAGGTAGGGTTTTTTTTTTCACATGTCTACCGCGAAGCAAACATGGTTGTAGATGCCTACCAATCAAGGGTGCATTGATGCTAGTACTTGCTATATCTATGATTAGAAACAACGGCCCCAGGCTGTCCAAGGTCCCTTTCTTCTAGATAACCAAGGAAGACCAGCTTTACGGTCCCATTAGCTAATTAGGATCTCATTATTTATTCTTTTATTTGTTTGTACTGGTTATCTTGTATATGGTGGTTTCTTTATTACCTCTCGAACTCCTCTGCCTTATTAATAAACTGATAAGGGTCTCTGCCAAACTCCCCAAAAAAATGTACTTATATATACTTATTTTTATCTTGCATGAAAAGTCAGCTAAACTTACCTAAAAGGGTTTTTTGATGAAATTTTATTTTACTTTCCAAACTTATAAATAAAAACTATATATTAAAACATAATACAATACGTTGAATCATATAATACTTTATTTTTGAAGTTCTACTTTAAATAAATTATTTGCAAGAACTTAACACAACAAGACACTTAGCCTAGTGGGAGGAGCACAAACTTCTGCCACCAGCAACGCTAGTTCGACTCTTCGAACCAGCAAATTGCAAAAATTATTGCCGCATACACGCATTCTCTAGCGTATGCCCACTAGTACGGCTTGTGCATGCACGCGTAGAAGCCTTTTAGCAAACAGACTTGGATTGTCCCGGTCAGGTTAGCCTATTGGGCTAGTATGATAGATTTAATTTTTTATTTTTATTACTATTTTCAAAATAAAATTTTACCGACAACAAATTTTGTCATTAATGAGGCAATATTGGCGACAAAAATATACTTTTAGCGACAAAATTTTGAGGTCTTTAGTGATAATTTTATCAGCAAAGCGTGCCTCAATAGCAACAAAAGTGGTGTTTTTATCGCCAAAACCCTGTAGTAATGGTTATCACAACAAAATTTTTTTCCTTTATAAAGGTCATTAGTGACCGAAAAAACCCTCAGCGACAAATTTTTTTGGTCATGAAAGGTCAATTTTCTTGTATTGACATTTAAATTTTATCCTATTTGTGATGTAGTTAAGCGGATTTAAATTTCAAAACACTTTAGATTATTTTTAAAAATCATTTACACATATAAATACTGTCTTTGAAGAGAGAGAAGGATGAACATTGTTTTTTGAATCTTAAAGATTGAATAGAGAGTTTGAGAGGAGAACCTCTCTTGTCTTTTCCTTTTCTCGGCTTATCAAATCATTGGGATCCACTCTTGTGGCACCTAATTAAATTAGGATTTTTAATCTTGTTGTTCAAGAGTTCTAGTGAATCAATTCATCTTTCTCTCTCAACTAGGGGCTCAAGGTTGCTTTGTTCTTGAAGGTTTTTAATTAGTTTGAAAGGTGCAGCCTTTGTTGTATGTAATTGTAATTCTAGGATTCTAATTACTACTTCTAAGTAGACTGGTTGTTACTATTCTTCTTGGGTTCAAGCAACATAGTTCCTCCAGGGTTTGTGAGGGCCGGCTTAGTTCCTCTAGGGTTTATGAGGATCTTTAATTGGTATTTCTGATAAGAATCAGGTTGAAATAAAGTAATCTGATGAAATTGATGGTGGAAGCATCCCAAGATAGGAAACCCCAAAACCACAATTCAAGACTCCTAAAAACTCTAGGGAAACTGTGGCCCTAGAACCCAAAGAGGATAGAAAGAATTGTCTCCTCCAAACACCTAATTAAAACCCTACCTAAAGAGATAAACCCCCAATTAGAGTGATTGAATGTCCCTTTCCCCAATCCAAGCAAAAAACCTAGAAGGATAGAGTAACTAGAAACTGTACTTGATATGAGAGGAAAAGTTGATCTACTAGGAACCGTTGAATCAATGAATCAAGAACTCTAGTTGAAAGAGGCCACGATGGTGGATCAAACCCTTGGTAAGTCTAGATAGAATTGGAAAGGAGAGTTTCTCTTTCAAGCTCTCCCAAGAACACAAAGTTCATTTCATCAAAAATCATAAGCTAATGAGTTTCTCTCATGAAGAGAGTATATATACATGTAAAACCTAAAATAATTAATTCTACTAATCTAGGTTGAGTTGGGGATTAGTCCCACTTAATTACATCTCAAAATATCCCAAAAGTCTAGCCAAAATATGTAAAAAAAAACAAAAAATCAAAATAGAAAATGCTGAAATGGGCCAAACAGTGCTGCTTATGGATGGCTCCAGCAGCACTGCCTAGAGGCATCCAAGATGCACCGCTTGAGCTCAGTTGTTTTAAGCGGCTGTTGGTCCATTTTTCATCCCAATTCGAGTCCTTTTGCTTCTGAATCATTTCCATGGCTTCCTACTTGAATTTTCATTAGTAAAAATCTCCCTTTTGTCCTCTTCAAATCCTCTGAAATGCATGAACTTCAAGCTTTTCTTGGAGAAACACTTTTAACTTAACTTGAAGCTTGCTTGATGCACTATAGATCTTATCATTCCTCTTCTTTGCTTGATTCATCCATGAATCAGCTCCTACATTACAAAATCACGTAATAAGATTCTTCATAGTAGGTGCATGCATTGGAAGGGAGGCTAATGAGGCTCAAGGAATCTGTAGGCATGAGAAATGAAAAGCAACAAAAACAATTAAAGGCTTCATGACATTGGGGAACTCAAATTCAATGGGATTCAACATTATTATTATCAAGAGAAATAAAACAACTAGGCTATCATATATAAATTTCGATAAAAACATCTAGGTACGTTCAAGCAATATGCAACCTCATAGGTGTAGAATCTTTTAGAAGATTGAAAACAATTTACAGATACAAAGATATAGGTTGCATGCTCACAAACAAAGATCGAACAACAAATTCTTAGCATGTGAACGCTTATCATTGAAACATTCCTCATCAATAAGTAAAGGGATAAGCCTTAAGGAACTAAGACCACAAGCTATTGAATAGAAGAAATGCTTCAAAGAAGATTAACAAGTCAATGGAAGACCAACTTCTCTCCACAAGAAAAACTCAACACAAAGTCATGCATATAGTCTAGAAGTCTTCTATTGTCAAGATTTCCACATATGTTTATCAAAAGACCAATCTTAGCTAGCATGTCATATGTAGAAATATGAATCCCAAGAATACTTCTATCAACAAGTAAGTTCCCACACAAATTAGAAGTCTTCTAATGTCAAGATTTTTGCATATGTTTATCAAAAGCTAGCATGTCATATGTAGAAATATGAATCCCAAGAATACTTCTATCAACAAGTAAGTTCCCACACAAATGACCTTCTTGGACCAGTGATCCCCATGTGGCCCTAGTTAAACAAGGAATCAAAGGTTGTATCACATTCAATCCACAAGAAATAAGAAGCTCATGTAGTAGCAATTTGAACAAAGAGTGGTTATTAACAAGGCCAAGTGACGTACGGTCTCCAACATACTCATTACATGTTTACCAAAGTCATATAAAGGAATTTTTGCAAAGGCATGCAATGGTTCTAGACTACAAGGAGACTCAAGATAGGAAGTAGTAGCATGCCATCTACCACATATCACATTTAGCTTATCACAAGAGATTTCTAACAAGAATCCATGCATATTTCCTAGAAAATTCTCAATATCAAAACCTCTACACTTATTTATCACATGACCATTTTCAACTAACAAGGCATATGTCAAGTCATCAAAAGCAAGAGAACTTCCATGATCATTCAAGCACAAAAGCAAATGATTCCCTTGAACAAATGTAACACAATTTAAGCAAGTAAACTCAAGAGTAATATGACAAGCCACTAGAAAATAGCAAACAGGTAAGAACAATTTTTCCTCCTTAAAAACACCAAGCATGGATTAGGAGAATAGGGAAAGTTTCTCTCTCAAGCTCTCCCAAGAACACAAAGTTCATTTCATCAAAAATCATAAGCTGATGAGTTTCTCTCATGAAGAGAGTATATATATAGGTAAAATCCTAAAATATCCCAAAAGTCTAGCCAAAATAAGTTTTAAAAAAATCAAAACAAAAAATAATGAAATGGGCTAAACAGGGCCATTTGGATGGCTCTAAGCAGGGCCGCTTGGAGGCATCCGAGATGCAGTGTTTCAAGTGGCCGTACCACATTTTTCATCCAGGTTAGAGTCCTTTTGCTTTTGAATAATTTCTACGGCTTCCTACATGAATTTTCTGAGCAAAAATCTCTCTTCTGGCCCTTTCAAATACTCCAAAATGCATGAACTTCAAGCTTTTTTTAGAGAAAAACGTTTAACTCATCTGGAAGCTTCCTTGGTGCACTTAGGATCTTATCAGTCTCTGTGTACAAATTAAATAGGTCTTGGGTTGCTTCCTTAGATCTCTTCTTCAATTTCACGTTCCCACATCCAATCCCTATCGCTTGGCTACTCCCTTCTTTTCCATTATTGGCACAGTATTTGGAGGCCCATACCATGATCAAAGGCCTCAAGTTTGTAGTCAGTTTAGGGCTTTCAGGATTCATCGTGGATTCTAATGCACTAGCGGTTGTTAAATGTATGCATGCTAATGAGCAATTCTATTACGACAGTTTTTTCACTTAGCCAATATATAACACAATTCAGCCGCACAGCCGGTGAACCTACTCTGGGATTAGCAAAACTTAAATGTTAGCATTATGGATGAAGCCAGGGTTTGGATGGAGAGGTTCCATCTTCCGTTACAAAGCTGTTGTAACTCATCTTCAAAACCGTTTACGAAGCTGTTGTAACTCGCCTTCAAAATATAAGAACCTTGGCTTCGGGCATTTTATATAAAAAATAAAACAAAAGAGAATGTCACTATAAGAAAAATCTGAATTATCTGGAACAAATTTCTAAATATTAAGCTCTAATACGAAATACTGATACTTGTTTCCTGTGTGTAACAAAATTATGCTCCACCAACACCTCCTGATATCTCAAATTAGATACAATCTGAGTCAGAATGCCAATTTATGCATTCAAGACCACTCAGGGAGTCATGCAAAGAATTCACAGTATCTGATGATGTCACCCACAAACTTCTTATTGCAGGCACAAACAATCAGCATCCGTATATACATCCGCAAACACAATTACATGGCACAGCTCGTCAGCTATTTCATTTCTTCTTGGATGAATCTCAAAGAAAAACAAATGGCTGCTTCCCAAATAGCATATCAATTAAATTGCCAAGTATCAGCTACTAGATCTCCTCAAGAATGCTAATACACCTAATCCAGCAACTAGTGCAGCTCCAGCTGCCACAGCACTGTATGCTGAGGACCATGCATCTGCCTGAGCAAAATCCATAGCTCCTGAGCTAGAACCCCGCCTATGCTTTGGTGCTCCAGAATAATCTAAATGCAGTCTTAGGCCCTGTTGAATCCACAATTTTATTGTCATTGGTTGTTTGCCAGAAAGAAAAAACGAAAACGAAAATTCAGATGACAATTATGACAGATTGATGCCAAAATCCATTCTGTGGCGAAACATTCCTGCTTGCCATAACTGAACTTATTTAAGACTGAAATAGAAAAAGAAAATTCCAGAAGAAACCAGTTCTACCTTCCAACCTGCAGACCTTGCATGGTCCACAGCTGCTGCAAGATCACTGTCAGATGCAAGGACAACCTTGTCGTGGTCTTCATCTTCATACTACAAGATGGTTGTCACTCTGAGCACACAATATTTGATACTTCCATTCCAGTAGAGAGATTTAACAAAATCACAGAAGACTAACCAAAATTTGAGGAAGGTTGCATGGATCAATGTCATCACCCACTCTTTGAAGAATTGCAGTTATAAGATCTGTCAAACTACAAATATCTAAACTCAAAAACAACAGCTAAAAGTCAGGTCCTTGAAGAAATAAAATAGCAAAATGCTAAAGCAAAAAGTGATATAGTATATGCTTTAATAATACATGCAAAACACGATTAAGAAGATTTCCTCACCATGGCATTTGGACAAACTTAACAGCAATTTTCCAATCTACTAGCTCAGATGGAATACCAGATTTTCCATGCTTACTGAGAGGGTAATAAGATGACTGACTATCTGGCTAATTACAGTTGTGATAGTAAAAGTTCTCATAATGTTTCTTCGTATAGATCTCTTCCCATGGAGGCAAAGGGTTTACGTTATTTGGATAGATTAGTTGTTCCCTATATGCACTATCCTAGAGGCACTCCTGACATTAGGCCTTAAGTCCCCCTCAAATTTGTATACTTTCTTATCAATGATAGAAATTTGATTTTTTTTTATTCTTTTTGGAAAGAAAAGATCTCCTCATAGATAACCAAGCTGTTATGATCAAAACACAATAGTCAAAAAGCCTCACGGTAGATAAGACAACCCCCTACTGCACAATCGGGATAAGCTAGGTTTCTCCTCCAGCTAAAAACACCATCATCTGAGCTGCCATCCAAATTGACAAAACATATCTTATAATTTAATTGACTGGAAAGCGTTTGTTTGTTTTCCCTATAAAGTTTATTATTTCAAAGGTAGGAGAAGGGGAAGGGGGATGAGGAAGGGGCAACAGGTGATTTTACAATTATAGGTTATGAGTGTTGCAACTTTAGTTGTTTCGATTATTTATTTTATTCCAATAATTAAATTCCAGCAAAGAGGATGAACTGCCTATTCAGGTATATAGTGCAGAAATTATCATACTTTTTTACGCAAATAGTACTTTAATAAAAACAAAACTTAATTCCTTGTAACATATATGGGGAGGGGAACTACTGATAATTTATGAAAAATAAAATTTTAGGAGTGAAAATTGTAAAAGTGGAGTGACAATATCAGCACCTAACTAACGTTGCAGTATTTTTTTCCTTGATTCTCAATGCGTCTTACAAGAAGCAGCTCAAGATGACTGCTTTTATTAATAAGAAAAAGAAAATCATCGGTTGGTTGCTAAAGTAGCCCTTTTTTTTTTGGCTGAATAAAGTAGCCTTGTTTAAATAAGTAAAACGCACACCAAAAGGTAACAAATACCAAGTAGTTATAGCAACAAAGTACTAGTGTCCAAGACTGTAACAGAAACATACCGCAAACAAATCTGTGCATTCTACCCTTCCTGTCCTGAATTTTGAAAGCAAAGCTATTTGGGACATTTGATGGAAGGAAGAGAGATCTCCCTGTCTCAGCACCTTCAGAAGCAGCCATCTTCAAGGAACTCTCACTGAAATATTAGAAATGTAAGAGAATTGTAAAAAAAGTTTAACATTCAAAGCAATCTTCAGTACCTCTGTGTCTCCTCATCCTCATCAGGTGTAAAAGCCATAGCAGAATCCCAAAAATTTTGCATCATTGTATTTGTTGCTTCACTGTTAATTCCAGCAGTGTTCCCTACCTACTTCAGCAACAGATATGAAAAGTTGTAACTTCCCAACAATCTGTAAAGTTAATAGAGTTCAAGGTACTTTTACTTGCTTTCATGAAGAAGTTATAGCATCTAGAAATACAAATTGAGAATCCATAAGAGGCATAAATTAAAGCTACTATAGCAATTAGATTATCTAGACTTTAGAAATAAAGACGAAGTGGGAACACGGGAAAAGAAGCATTTAGAGTATCAAATTAAAGACTGCAAGAAATCATCTAAGTATCACCATTACTTTCTAAAAGAATCTAGTATCTCCTTCTCAGGGAAAAACTTCAAAAGACCGTAGCAGGTCAATGCCACTTGACAAAACCACAGACAAAAAGGAACAGTTTGAATCTGTTCGGTTCTTACAAAGAAACAGTGCCAAAAGGATTAAATGGTCAAAATACATAACTAGACACGCAGACATCAGTTTGTAAAAGGAACCAAAAAGCTTATATGGCATTTTACCATGTTGCTAGCAATAGCGTATAAATACTAAGAAGACTCGTTTGAATAAAGGAGAATTGACAGTTAAATTCTCTTTGTTTTTCATTGATTTTATACACTATGAGATCCAAACAGGTATAAAAGATACGGAACAAATGAGAAAAATACAGAAAAAAATCTTTCAAAAGGTTCCCAACAGAAAATTTCAACTTGAGAAAATCAACAGAAATCCCAGAACTTCAGTCACAAAATTTTACTGATTCAGCATTGAAGCTGCAAGCAAAGGGTTATCATGCCCCATTTTCTATATATGCTAAAATTCTTATGCAATATCTTCTATATCAATTGACATTGATAAGCATATATGAACCTCAACAAATTTGATCCTTCCATCTGATTTTTATTCCTAGTTGATTGCAAGAGAAATTGGGAAAGAATACTTAACCATTGGATATGGACTTCAGGCAGGATTATAACCCGATATGCACACAATAAACACTAAGTAGAGTTTAGTACACAGACATGCTACTCATATACCTTTTAGTTGCACACAGGGTTATATTTTCATCTGATGATGGTCATATTGCAGCTTTAAAGATGCGTAGGAAGAAAAATCTGGTACATTTCCGTTATGACAGTGAGATTCTTATAACCATATCACTAGGTCATGCATTAAAAGCATCTTTTAGGTTCCCCATTAATGGCAGCCAGATTTCGATTGGGACCATTTCACCCAGCCACCCGTATATTTGTGGAAGACTATCATTATCACAGATTTCTTTAATGCCACCCTCTTATAATATGCAAGGGAACAAATTGTGATAATAATCCTACTAGATCACATGATAAGATCTTACATTTTCCGGGCTGGATAGAAGGCCAGATTCTAATTGGGCAAATTGCATCCAGCCAACCCCAGGCGCAGTTGCTGGAATTTCTGAGGGTAGGCCACATTTTCTAAGAATCCAAAAATATTTCCCCTTTAATGTGCACACAAGATAATGCGTGATAAAAAATTTTTATGCATTTGTATTTGTAGATTGCCTTAAACCATAAAAACAAAACAGAAATAGTGGTGGTTGAGCAAATAGCTTGGGGTGCCTAACATAGTTCAAGAGGCAGTAGTTCAAACCTTGATTCCCCTCTCCCTTAAGTATCAAAATAAGATATGTGGAAGGTAAACTAACATCATGACTTTTATCATCCCTTCAATTTTTTTTTCTTTCTCCTTTTCTTAAAAGTGGCCAGTCTATTTGGATTTGGTTAGCTTTGGCAATTTTTAGTTTTCCTTTTTGCTACTTGCGCATGATTGGAATCGTGCTCAAAGCAAGTGCATTTGATCATGTCTATAGACTTCAGTAGAAGCACACATTCCTCTTTGAATACCATTACAACTACAGGCAACGATTAGATGTATGCACATGGGTGGTAGTTAGAAAATCATCTATTTATTTACTGGGTCTAAATTGTTGCATGGCAAACTAATTAACCGTTTATCACAAAACTTGACTCCAGAAGTTTACCAAAACCTAAATTTACATAAGATGAAACTTTCAAAGACATATATTTGAATGTATTTCTATCCTAGTTACAATTTTACAAGTTTGACTATTTGGAGGTGTAAATGCAAAATCTCAAAAAGTTTTTGAGTCTTTAAAAATTTCAGGAGTTGTGGGAAGATCTAACTTTTCTAAGGAATGAAAATTTTGAGGTCAAAATATAAATTTTAAAACTTTTGGATCAAAATATATTTTTTTGGCAATGTCACAAACGAGTGATTAAGGATGAAGTGGTCCATCCATTGCACACAATGGATGAACCATTTAGACCTAATTATATGTTCAATGGCACCCAAACTATTTTGAATAGATTTGGATGGTATTTTGGATAATGAACCATTCTGACACCTCTAATTATGACACTAATTCAAAGCAATAACATTAATTCTAAATGAATTGAAGTCTTCCCATTTTCAAATATTTCATTATTTTAATATAAATAAAAACATAAACTACAATTACCATGAGAGTGAAATATAACATCAAGAAACCTTGTTCTATTAATTCAGCCCTAAGTTCTGGTCCACAGCAACAAACATGTAATAGAACATGATTCCATCCTTCGAAACATAAATAATACAAGGCATGTTGCTGCTGTAATAGTAAATACAAGCAATAAGTTTAAAAAGATTGTCAGAAAGAGTAGGCCTGTTTGAAAGTGCCTTCTTTGTCCTCCATTAATTAAGATTATCAAAGCTTAGGAACTAAAATAGACAGAAGACTTATCACTCTAGGGTTAAAAGGATTTTTGTTAGAGCTACTATGATCTTCTATTTGTTGAAAAAGTAAATTTTGGCTCAAGAAGTTTCTATCTTGATGTGCTGTGTATCCTCTATTGTCACATTATTGAGTGCGTTTGAGCCCTAGCTTGCTGATACTCCAGTAAAGATTCCACGATACATCAAAAGGCTGAAAGATTGTAATCAAAATAGGACTAGTCTCTTGGTTCCTAGGCTGAATTGGTGCCTTCAAATCAGATTGAGCATGTTTTCCAACAAACCACTTGTGGGGTTAAGATTTTATTCTCTTTCCCCATCATTTCATATTAAAAAATACTAGAAAGATCATTTTTAGATAAAGTTGAATTCCAGAAGGGTAGAAAAAAATTACCCCCACTCCACACCCCAAGTCCTAAATTGAATATCAACATTTTACTAGGCACAAAACTTAGAAGAGCATTTGACCCACCTAAAAGTCACATTACCCATAATAATTACTATTAGACCCATGTCTGTGATACTGAAGTCATATCACTTACTTTTTTCTCATTGAAGTTAGTGGTGGAAACATAAATGAAGTTCCATTTTGGAACAACTTAAAATAGAAATGCAAACATTCAATTTGGGATGGAGGCAGTATAATTTTTCAGGCCCTAGGATATCTTCTCTTATTATCTTGAAACTAGTACTTTTCCAACAGTTTGCAATCTCTGAGAAGCAAGCCAAGGTTGTCCCATCTTCAAACATGTTTTAGAGAGACATATCGGTTTTCATTTATACAGATGTCTGAAAAAGGTAGAATGCAACCTCAAACATCTTGATATATAGCAAGATAACAATCTAATAGTGAATCAGGCCAGATAAAGACTTGAGTTCTCTTCCTAGCTAAATGACACTGAGAACCATGCAGAGATTGAACAGTGAGAACAGAGAAATGAGTGAACCAGAAGTATTTATTTCCAAAAATTTGACCACCCTTCATTAGCCTTAAGACCCAAAAAACTCTTTTGTAACAAACCATCAAGTTTCTTTTCAAGGCAATCAATGAAAGTAAGGCTTACTGTGGCTACTGCAGCATGTGTAATATGGATCACATCCACAACAGCAACTACTGTTCCATCTGTGCCAAAATATAAACACTCATCAAAGACATAAATATGGCATGTATTCATCTCTATTGTCATTGCCGCGTCTGAATATAACCAACTATGTATTCATGTAAAAGTGATACTTCACATATGATGGTATAGATAGGTGTATTACCTTTGTCAAGAACAGGAAGGTGTAAAAATTTCCCGTCATGCATTGTATGCAAAGCATCAACAATAGGTGTATCTACTGTTGCACATTCTGGATTTGGAGTCATAACCTACATAATTATTGAAAGGAAAAACTCTTAATGATGCATCAGAAAAGCATAAACCAATAAGAACAAAATTCATTTAGAAAACAAAATATTTAAAAAAGACAATACTGACAATAAAGGAAAAAATGCTAGCAGACAAATATCTTATGCTATTTGAGGGTGTAGAGCTCATGGGGAAAGGAGAGGAGGGGGGCATGGAGTTACCTTCTCTACTAAGATGGAATCAGCAGGCAGATCTTGTGCTATGACCCGCATTAAGATGTCCTTTGAACTAACAAAATTGAACTGATTTCAATGCTTCATAAATTAGGATAACTAGAATATCAAATGATAAAGAAGTCATAACTTTCCAAAATATGAAAAGAGGAACATGAACTCACGTCAGAATTCCGCGTGGTTTACTTTCAACTGTTACAATTGCAGAGCTTGCCTTGCCTTCCAGCATCTTCTTGGTAGCTATTAAAACAGTATCATTTGGTTCAACTGTAACAACCCTAGCAATGCAACAATAAATGGGACAGAATAACTTGTATTATTTCATGTCTTCATAAAAATATGGTCAGACAAATCAAAAATGGGACAGAAAATGTGAAGTTAAAAGTCTTAACTACTTTGAATGTTCAGAAATGATGGTGGACAAGGAGGGTCTAAACATCCGCTCTCGAAGTGTTTCTATGAATGTATTAGGGCCTGTATGTCAATCAAATATTTAACATAAGCTAAAAGTACAAGGGAAAAACAATGGAAATGAAAAGATACTCCAATTTGCAAAACCCAAGAAAAATAGTATCTCCTTTCTTTCATTCAAAAGGATAAATAGACAAAGAAATAACGAAAAACAGATTAGAAAGCTACAAGAGCTAAAGTTGGCAATGAACATATAATAACTAACCAGAAACAGATGTTCCCCAGTGTTTCTCAACACCTTCAACTGCAGCTGCAATAGCCTTTCCCTTCTCAGCTGCCCTCTCCATTCTAGCAATGGCATCATATAAACATTTTGCTATATCAAGTAAAGCTATAACCTCACCATTTTCGACAACAGGCAAATGTCTAAATTTTCCTGCAGAAAAGAATAAAAAGATAAAAATTCAAAAGACAACTTCCAAAGAGTAAGAAAGAGCAAATAGTCCGAAATCCACCAACCTTGCACCATCTTTTGCAAGGCTTCAACAGCAAGAGTGTCAGAGAGCACAAAAACCGGATTTCTTGTCATAACCTTTGACACTGGTGTGTCCTCAAGATTCACCTCACGAGCAATTACTCTTGTTGCAATATCCTTCAATCACAGACATAAATTACAACGAACAGACAAATAAAGCTTAAACTAACAGAAAATTAGAGTCATGAAAGCAGAAACAGAAGTTTCCTTGTTCAGTTATCACTCCACTTAGTAGTAGTATCCATGAAATTGAAATAAAACCTTATCCGTGAGGATCCCACACAACAAAGCATTTGAGTCAGTAAGCAGTAAGGCATTGACTCTACGAGCAGCCATACGACGGCAAGCTTCATGAATACTTGTGGTATCAGGTACCGTTAGAGCTTTCGACAGCCTCAATCGTTTTACTGTCCGCTCACCAGTCAGCCCCCTGCTTCAGATACAAGTGAACAAGTGAAAACATTTTGAAAAGATATAATACATCAATTAGATTTCTCAGACACGGAATTTTGCATGCATGTCCTACTAAAAAAGATTTTCCAAGATAATTCAGTATCTTCACCACCATGAAGACAGCTTAGTCTACTTTTTTTCCCCCTGCATAAGAAAATGTTTTGGTCTGCTTGACCATATCACTCAACAGTTTCCACTTTCTATGCCAAGAATAGGTATATGATGAAGGGGAACAGATATCATATACCCTGTCCATATTGATTTTCATTTCTCCTCCTTTTGGTTTCCAACTTATATAAGAAAACCATCAATACATGTAATGTTGGCTGGTTCAATCACTACAATTTTTATAGTATTTGATAAATTACTAAATCACTAGAAAATGTTATTTCTCTACTCAATAAAGTATCGATAGATAGGATGGTTTAGTTCCTAATAACATCATTATTGTGTTTAAAAATACAACACATGCCAGAAGTAGTATCACGTTTACAAACACAAAGCACTGTAGCACACCAAACCTCAGGAAAGATAATTTTAGCATATTATTAAATTCAATCACGCACTAGGCCAAAAACAAAAAAGGGCTCCACAATTCACTAAGAAAAAGTTTTTTGGTGACCTATTATAATCTATACAATATCCATAGCTCTTAACAACCAAAAAGAAGTCAGTATAAGACTCATGACAAAGCTATTTTCTGAAGAGTAAGATATAGCTCATTTAGCATAAGTTTGACCACATTTGTTCTACACATACATAAAAATTTCCTTTTTAAGTATATTAAAGGTCTACTAATTTGAGAAAGATGTAGGCTCATAGGTCAGTGATTATTTATACAAATTAGTATATATGAACTGATTTCATGTGTACGCTTAAGTATATGAACAGGTCCACTAATTTGACACAGATGTAAGTTCATATTCAGTAATTATATATACAGACAGCATGGTATCTATTTACTAATTTTATGCATCTTCAACTACAAGTTCAGACACACACAAGTTATTGTAAACATTCTTGTAATTGTTTAAGATATGAGATTAACAGTTTAGTTTTGTCATGATTTTCCAGATGAATTCTTATTATCTGCCACAATTTTTGAAGTGCTAACTATGACCAACCATTATATGTTGACATCTTCATAAGAAATTGTCCCCCAATTTTTGTACTTCATTACTATTAAGCCTTTCTTAAGTTTTGAAGATGTTCCTAACAAGTTTCAGATGAGAGTCAAAAGGCATGCCAATGGTTTTGGCAATAGCTTTGTCATTTTTAACAGTTACCTAATATTGACTGCAGAATTGAAAGAACAGCAACAATCGAAGAACCATGAGAAGGATAAACAGATGAGGCATTGTCATCATAACTTAATACCAGTATCACATTTTTTTAATAATTTTGTAAGTATATGATGGCGGTAAACATAGCAAGAAAGCAAACTTGACTATTATGTATTAATTTATAAAATTTCTGACTGACACGTAAATTCATTAAGACGTATGCAAGTTATCGAGTAAGCTTACTGTTGCTGCTTAGCTTTAAGTCCATTAAGCGTGTCAGCATAATGAAAGGTAATTTAGAGACCATCATTCTGGTTAAAAATAAAGAAAGAGGAAAGGTCCAGATATGACTTTTTATTTGCTTCATAGTAGAGACGTGGAATCAAAATATGGTGCAACTAAACAAACTCTGAAAAGAATCATGCATTATTACAGGTAGAATAACCTAAAAAGTAGTTGAAGAAATCTTAATTTAAGGAATACAACATTAAGTACGACAAACCCCTGATAGTTAAATTTGAATAATGTTCAAACTTAAGCATGTTCAGTGTCATTTGTTCCATTTCCTATTGCTTCAAGATGCACCTCTTAACAAAATCTCCTCCCCTTCCCATCCGAAGGACAAAAATAAAAGGATAGAAAGAAGAAAAGGCATCAAAGCACAACAAAAATTTCCAGATACAAATTCTCATGTTTCAAGTTCTCTTTCAGTAGTGAGAAACAAAGAATTCCCAAAAAATTCACAGCTATACTCGTATATTGCATTACAGAAAAGACAAAGACCATAAAGATTCCCACAAAGATTAGAAAACAAAGAAGAGCAAAGAATCTTACATGGAACGAGAAGCTGTGAGGGATTTCCGCAGGGACAATTCAGAGCCTCCGTTCTCTGTTGCTTTCTTCCTCAGCTGCGAAGATATGTTCGACATCGACATGCTCCTCCTCGAGGTCGACGACCCTCCTCCTTGACTCGACGTCATTTCGCTTGTACCAATTTCAAAGTTTCTTCTTTTTTTTTTTTTTTTTGATGAATGAATTTCAAAGTTTCTTCAATCCTACGTCAAAATAACATTCCAAAATCACCAAAAGCTAAAAGGAATTCGAGAATTTCAAAAAATGGAAAGAAGGAATCGATAAAGCTAGCCTGATACAGAATCAACCGTCAAACGAAGAAATCCTAATCATAAATCGATGAGTCAACGAGGGGAGGCGAATGGGCGGCAATAAAAGGAACCACAGTGGATTTTCCGGGAAAACCAAAATGTCTGCGTTTGGTCTTTGGATTTTCCGGGGAAAATTCACCTACGGAAATGCAGAAGAGGCAAGAGATGAAGAGCCTGCCGGGGCAACAATTAAGAAATGGCAGTGAAAGGGAATACGAGGATATGAGACTCGGGCTGATTTCGCGTGTTTGTTCCAAAATTTTGAGTTCGGGAAAGCATTGCCAATTGTAATTATCCACGTGGATCCTGTCCTCCTATTTTTTGGGGTGAACACGAAGCTCTGGCGCTCTAACGTCAATAAGAGTATTGGTCAGACTTAGAAAAGCTTTTTCTTTCCGACCAAAATAAGATTATCCCTTCTTTTTCAATTGAAAACTAAAAATCAAATTTCGCCCACTGCCTAATGACCTATGGGGTAAACACCTGGGCCCAATACCAGAAGAACAAGAAGGTCTATTTTACAAGGTAAAATAACATATTACAATTTTATTCAAAATCAATTTTAATGACCAAAGATATATTCGAAGATTCCTAGACCATCCCATGGGCTCATTTAAACTCTAATACCAACTTGGTAGAAGGATAAGTAGGGCAATTCCCTCTATAAATATGAGAAAAAATAGCAACGGATCTATTTGTTATTTTTAAAAAATCTATAATAAGAAATTTCAATTTACAATGTCATCTTCTGTGCACTTAAGCAATTAGTAGCATGGAGCGCATCACTTTCAATAATCACCTTTGGTGATCTCATAGTATTGGCCACTCCATAGCCATCAATAACACCCTAAAACTCTTCAAAATCTACCAAGAAATGCTCGATCTTTGGTGTATATTTTTCTAGTAGAGTAATCATAAGTAATTCCTTACCACAATAATTACCAATCTTCCCAAGAGAGAAATCCACGTCGGTGTTAATCTCAAGCAAATGAAACCTGGCAAATCCCATATTTCTACCCTTCTAGCAAGACCTACATAAGCTTGATTTGCAACAAGAAAGCTAGAAACTAGAAGTTGAATTAGGGATGACAATTGACTTGATCAAATCAGGGATCTGGCCTACACAGGTTTGATTGGGTTGGGGAGACACCATTTTGACTAGGGTTGAGCCGGGGTAGGGAAGAAAACCCTCTCCATCACTGGAGCCAAGCCAGGGATAAATCAATTAGCATCCCCAATCCCAGCCCCACCCCAACCTCATCTCCACTATCTCAGTCAAACAGGTCAGCGGCCTGCAGGCTAGCCCTTTTGGTCCTTGATATAGACAGGCTTAAGTTTAGTCTGCGGGTCGGAGGGGACTAGATCTTTTTTTTTTACTTTAGAAATATTATAAAAAATAAAATATATAGCAATCCTGATACTAAATTTTCTTACGTCACACATTTTAATTATACATACAATTAAGACTAATTAATTTTATTTTATTTTAAATATTTTTCTTATATAAATTTTATTCATATAAGGTATGATATATATAATTAATGATTATTTTCTATTTTGAAAACATTGGTGATTGGTCAAAAATTCTTTTTACCCTAATTATATATTTATATTATCATATATGATAGAGAGAAAAAAAGAGAAAAAATACATAGTATAAAATTTAATTTTTTAAAAAAAGAGTAATTAGGCCCGCCAGTTGGCTTGTTTTACCCGTGGACCTAGTGCAGACAAGTATAGATTGGAAATTTTCTAACCCGCCAAAAAACGAGTCAATCCGCTCTAATCTATTTAAAGGGTAGGCCTTGACGGTCTGACTCGTTTGATAGTACTAATCTCCATCTATCCCTACTTCAACCCCGCTTGTCCCCACCTTTCCACACTTAGCCAATATAAACACCACACACACATACACATATATATATGTGTGTGTGTATTTATTTATTTATATATAAAGAAAAATGTAAAAAAGTATTATCCTATATATTGATATTAAGTGTGTAGTGCCTTTCCATTATCCAAAATTTCAAATTAGTTACATTGATATTAAAATATTTTCTTATAATAATATAAGTTACAAAATATTAAATTTAAATTGCTTATAGAATTAGGTTCTATTGGAAATAAACAAACAATGTATTGAAGGGGAAAATATTATAATACTTGTCATTTCTATTTTAGTTAACATGATTCTCTTGAAAAAAATTACTAAATTTAGGCAATAATAAAATACTAAGGATATTTTATATATTTATTTTATAAAAGAAGAGAAATTTATTTCTCAATTTTTTTGTTGATGATAGGCAAAAAACAAATAAGCATTTTGGATGAGATTCACTAAATAATAGTATTTAATACTTAGGAAAATAAAAATAATTTTATTATTTATTAATATTATACCTCTAAAAGACCAAAGCTAAAGAAAAAAGACAAGATGTGATATATAGTTTCCCAACTAGGTCAAGGATGAAGATTAATTCCATCTACACATGTGGGGTTAGCTAGGTCTAGGCTAGGGATGAGGAAGGGAAAGTTGGGCCAGGGCCAGGGGTCTCCCCCTACTCGACCCAATAGCCAACCATAAGCTGAAAGTATTTATTAACCATAATAAAATTTTTTTCTCGAAAAAACCATAGTAAAAGCTTGCCGCACAATAACACTAGACAAAGCATAAATTCCCTCAGGTTTCAATCTATTACAAGCATACCTAATATACCATGCAAATACAAGAAGAACAAAAACCTCATTACTCGAATATGTGAAAGCAATTATAAGTATAAGATGCTTAAAACTTCCTAGCCATTATTCGTCTCCATTTACCTAAAGGAAGCAATGACCATACACTTTTAACCCTAAGAAGGCTCTTCCTAATTTTTTATGACAAACATTAGTTAGTATTAATGTATGTGATTTTCAAATGTGATAGGATTTTTTTATGGGAAGCTATAAGATCTTCAAATATGTGTTAAAATGATCAAGGCAAGTAGGTGTGTGCTTTAGAATGAAGAAATCACTCAATGACTTACCTAACCCCAAGATGCTTAAAAAGTTAGTGATTAAAGTTTTGTGATTGTTAAAGCATTATCTTTAGTAGACCTTAGTCCCTTTAACTCTTTGATTATGGTCTTATCTAAAAGCACAAAATTGTTTTTCAAAATGGGAATCGTTAGCATCAGAAGCTGCTTTGTGATACTTCTGCTTAAAATGCTTTTCAATAGTTTTGATATGTTTAAAATGATTTTCAAATGTAGTAGGTTAAGTAAAACATACTTAATTAAGCTTTGAATACTTATATTGGGTGACTTAAAGTTCAGGTGACTAAACCAACAATTTCGGTTGACTGAACTAAGTTGGGTCGCTCAAACTTTGATGTTCGATACTTAAGTTTCAGTGTTGAACTTAATTGTGCTAAATCCCATTACTTATATATTAAAGTTGAGTTGAAGTCTTGGGGTGTTTACATGTGAAAGTCTTTAGGTTTAACTTCAAATCAGAAATTGACAAGTTGAGATGATAGTCATTAAAGTTTTGAAAATTGATATGCCATTAACTAATAACAAAACTTATCTCTACCCCTATTATTGAATTTAAGTTCATAGCTACATTATTATTCTCTAAAATGAATTCTAATAATTTTACTCATGTTTTGTGAATATCAAAGCACTTCAATCAATTAGACAAATGAACATTTAATCAAATGATGCATTGTTGAAATCTTAGCATCTTAAGTTATTTAATCAATCTGTTAATTGACCATAGAAGATAAGTCCTCTATTTTCATAGGATCTTAAGTTATTTAATCAATCTGTTAATTGACCATAGTTATGGTTACACAATATCCCATAAAATCAAAGAGATAATTATCAACTTATTCCGATCTATTGACTTTAGTTATGGTTACACAAGATCCTATGAAAATAGAGGACTTATCTTCAACTCCTTCTCTCTCTCCCTCTTTGTATAATACACACACACACACACACACATATTAGCTTATAGCTCCATGCAATACACGAGAATATTGATTAGTGTCCAAAATAAAATTTTAAAATCACTATTAAAATGTTTTTATATGCTTTCCAACACTTTTACTTGTTAAAAAGATATAGCATCTTATATGTTTTCCAAAATGAAAAAAAAAAGTTCCTTCACTTTTGATGCAAACCTTACTCTAGAATCAGCAAGACCCAACACCCTTTTGTTAGAATTTCGTCCCCCAAGATTTTTCCAGGAAGTTTAAGCTTGAATTTATATTGACCCTTGTTGTTTTTCAAACAAAAACCAATATCTAAAAGGTGACACCACAAACAAACTCAAGCAATTTATTTGGTAAGTCAAAGTAGTTCAAGATGAACTTTAGAATTGAAGAGAAAACTCTCTCTAAAATTTTGTACGAAAATTCTGAATTATCCCCCCTATTTTGGCCGAATTTTGGCCTTTAAATAGAGTACAAAGTCTTTGGAAATCCCTTCTCCAAATTGTATTAGGAAACCCTAATTTAAAACCCAAATAGGTAGCCCTAAATCTAAAAAAAACTAAGCCCAATTAATTTGGACTAAACCCAATTAATTTGGAGTTTAACTAACGAAAACAAGTGTTTACAAAGCCCTAAATAATTATTAATATAATAATAATTAAATCTCCTAGATGGATTATGAAATCTCCTTTTAGCTTTTATCCCAAACTTTCTTGATTGCCACTTCTATTTCCATGAATACCCTCAATTTCCACGCCTCCATGATCAGCCTCCGTTTCATCTTGAATGATGAATATTTGTTGGTCTTTAGATTCTTGAGTATTCTTTTCTTCAAGATTCATGTCCAGCTCATCTTCTCTTTCTTGCATGTAGTTGGCCATGGCTTCCCTCAACTTCTTGGATCTTGAACGAGTTATAGGCCCTTGAGAAATTCTTGGAATCCTATCTTCTGCATTCTTTGAAACTTGATCACTATCATTCCTGTTAGCCCTAAGGGCAAATCATATAGTTTTGATTAATGACAAATATTGATGAGGATTAATATGCATGTCATTTGTGTGATAGGATTGTTGAATTAAGAAGTATGAAGTCTCATTGCCTTGGAGCTAGCAATGCATGAACAACTCAAATATGTCAAAGTGATTAAATATTGAAGAGTTTGTTCAAGATTAATGAAGGCTTTGAAGACATGAAGTGTAGGTGACATGTGGTTAATAGGTAAATATTGTAAACCCTACACTCTTAAGTCTTGGAATCTATGAGTTGCAATTGAGAGCACAAAACTTGATTTAAATGGTTTCAATAGTTTTGAACTTACCTAAATTATCAAGTTTTCATAAATGGTTTTTGCACATAAAAGATCTTTAATGACTTATCTTTGAGGCTAGAATGTTTTTCAACTTGTTTGAATTGATTTAAACATGTTTTGACAAAGTTTGAAAAATTCGGATGCAAATTCGGTCATCTGAAATTTTTCTGCACTGTGAACAGTAAAACTGTTCACATGAACAGTACCTACTATTCTTCCAGAGAAATTCGGAAGAAGATTCGGACGCATAGAGAAAAATTCGGTCGTCCGAATTTTGTGAATAGTGCATGAACAGTGATTACTGTTCACATGAACAGTGCCGACTGTTTTTCCAGAGAAATTCGGACGAAGATTCGGACGAAGCTGGAAAATTCGGTCGTCCGAATTTTTGTGACCGGTGCATGAATAGTGCATGAACAGTAACTATTCACATGAATAGTGCATGAACAGTAAACTATTCACATGAACAGTGCATAAAACAGTACCACTATTAACATGAACAGTATTTTTTGAAAATAGCCGTTACTAGCCGTTTTATGGCTGTTTAAACTGATTTTTGAATTCCATAAAAGCCATAAACTCCAGATTTTTTATAAGAACTTTGAACTTAACAAATCCTACATGCTCTAACTTGTTTTACATCAAATTGAATTGAAAGCTCTCAAATTGCCTTGTGCTCAAAGGTGTACATTCAAGATTCCAAAGGCAAAGGTGAAGTGGTGCTAGCAATTGTATTTATCTACCAAGAAGCATTGGAAATATTCAAACTCATTTATTCCTCATTTAATTCTTTTTTTCTACTAGCTAATTGCAAGGTTATCTTGTGACATAAAACCCTTTTGTGGAAGGGTGAGCCATAGACTAGATTAATCAAGGTTGTAGTGTAAAACCCGTGTGAGGGTGAGCCTTGGATTAGATTAGTCTTGAGGTTGTCTTTAGATATAAAATCCTTGTAGAAGGGTGAACCTTGTTTGTATAATTACTAGAAGAGGTTGTGAGTGTAAAACCATAGTGTGGTTAGCCTCTTATGTAATTATTGAAATTGAGCATATAGTGGATTGATTGAAATCCTTGAGTGTGGACTCAAGGTAGTGGATGTAGATCTTGGAGAGATCGAACCACTATAAATCGTGTGTTCATTTGTTTATAGCTTTACTTGTTTACATACTTATGTTATTATTATTTGTTCTTAGTTGTTGATTGATTGGTTGTGAATTTATTGTTTGATCATCTTGTCTCAACCATTAAATCACATATAAACTTAGAGTTTGTAAATTTGAAAAAGAGCTTTTATTAAGGCAAAGGATTTGCAAAACAGGAAAAGATTTTGATAATTAGCCTAAGACCTAATTCACCCCCCCTCTTAGGTCTTTCAATTCCCCCTTGCCTCCAAAGGATTCGTCCTCGAATCTTCATTACCTACATCAAAAGAAGTTAAGTCAGACATGAAATACCTAAGAGGGGGTGAATTAGGTATTTGGCTAATTTTTGCAAACTTAAACCTTTTATGCGTTTAGACCAAGAACAAGTTATGTAAGCTAATTATAGATAATTGATAGCAAGGCAGTAATGAAAGCAATAGCAAAGAACTCAAACAATTTATAGTGGTTCGATCCTCAAGATCTACGTCTACTACCTTAAGCTCACACTTAAGGATTTCAACGAATCTACTAATTGCTCAGGTTTACAAATTACAAGAAAGGTTCACCAAACTATGGTTTTACACTCACAACATCTTCTAGTAATGTTTACAATACAAGGCTCACCACAAACAATGGTTTTATATCTTAAACAACCTTGAATCACACTTTCAAGGATCACCCTTACCTAAAGGGTTTTATGTTATCAAGATAACCTTGCTAGAGCTAGTAGATCAACACAATTGAATAAGTAAAGAAGAATGTGTAGAAATTACCACTTGATGGTAGATATTACACAAATTTGCACCTTCACACTTTGATGTCTTTGGATTGATCAATTGAATGCACAAGACATAAGAGAGCTTAAGAAATGTTTGCTAAATGCTTTTGAATGCTTGGAGTTTTCAAGATTTCGAGAGTTACAAAAATTTGCATGTTTATGGCTTTTATAGAATTTGAAAATCTGTTAAAACGTTCATAAAACGGCTAGTAATCGCTAGTTTCGAAAAAATTCGGACGACCGAATTTCTTGGGCTCGCGTCCGAATCTTCGTCCGAATTTCTCTCGGATGAATAGTAACCATGCTGAGAACAAAAATTCGGACGACCGAATTTTTTTTGTCGCGTCCGAATCTTCTTCCGAATTTCTCCGGAAGAACAGTGACTATGCTTGAAGGCCAAAAATTCGGACGACCGAATTTTTTTGGTCGCGTCCGAATCTTCTTCCGAATTTCTCCGGAAGAATAGTAGCAAACTTTTTGCTACAAAATTTGGACGACCGAATTTTTTGAAAGCATTTTCAAACTTTGTAAAATCATTTGAGATATAACTTCAATGAGTTTGAAAAACATTTGATATATATAGAAAACTTATTTAACTATATTTAAGCTTGAAACACATGAACATATGAAGTTTACAAACATATCTTATAAAAAGATTCATTCAAAGACTTTTAAGATCATAAGATTATTTTTATGCTCTCTTATGCATTCAATGATAACCAAGACATGCAAGTGTAGAGTTTACATAGAAATTTACCTAAAAGTTAAATGCACTCTACACTTCAAGTCTTCAATGCCTTTTGATCATCTTTAGAACAACATTCTTCAAACTTCAAATACTTGCTTAAATGAAGTTGTTCTTGAACTTTTGCTTCAAAGCAATGAGACTTCATACTTCTCAAATTACAGAACCTATCACACAATAATCAAACATTTTAGTCCTCATCAATATTTGTCATTAATTAAAACTATATAATTTGCCCTTAGGGCTAACAAGAAACATTGAAGGTAGCACTAACATTATACTTACATGAGAGATCAACTTTGTAAGCACTGTCATTGATTTTCTCAATTATTTGAAAAGGTCCATCTCCCCGTGGTTCCAACTTTGATTTTCGTTGAAGTGAAAATCTTTCCTTACGAAAATGTACCCAAACCCAATCTCCAACATTGAAGGCTACGTGGCGTCGTCCCTTGTTGTGTTGGACAGCATACTTGGAGGTTTGTTGTTGAATGTTCTGCCTTGCCTGCACATGAATACACTTAACCAAATCTGCCTTTTTATGTCCATCCAAACTGGTTTGTTCATTTAAAGGTAAAGGAACAAGGTCCATTGATGTAAGAGGGTTAAAACCATAGAAAATTTCAAAAGACGAATAATGAGTAGAAGAATGCACACACCGATTATATGCAAATTCAACGAATGGTAAACATTCCTCCCATGATTTCAAGTTCTTCTTTATAATGGCTCTAAGCATAGTTCCTAAAGTTTGATTTACTACTGTAGTTTGTCCATCAGTTTGTGGATGACAAGAAATAGAAAATAACAACTTCGTTCCTAACTTTCCCCACAAAACACGCCAAAAATGACTTAGGAACTTAGCATCTTTACCACTTACAATACTCTTTGGAATTTCGTCCAAATGCACAACTTCACCAAAAAATAAATCGGCAACATGAGTTGCATCATCAGTTTTGTTGCAAGGGATAAAATATGCCATTTTAGAGAATCTGTCAACAAAACAAATATGGAATCCCTACCTCTCTTAGATCTTGGCAACCCTAAAACAAAATCCATAGAGATATGCGCCCAAGGTTCTGTTGGAATTGGCAAGGGCATATAGAATCCATGTGGTTTAACTTTAGACTTAGCCTTTTTGCAAGTTATGCATCTTGAGCAAATTCTTTCGACATCCCTTTTCATTTGTGGCCAGAAGAAATGCTCCTTTAAAGTATCTAAAGTTTTAGTAACTCCAAAATGTCCCATTAAACCTCCTCCATGTGATTCAATGACTAGCAATTCACGCAAGCTACATTGAGGAATGCATAGTTTATTTTCCCGAAACAAGAATCCATCATGCTTGTAGAATTTATCAAAAATACCTTTATCACATTTAGTAGACACATTCCAAAAATCAAGATCATTTGCATATAACTCTTTAATATGCTCAAAACCCAACAACTTAGCATTAAGAGTAGAGATTAAAGTATATCTACGTGATAAAGCATCAGCCACAATATTTTCTTTAGCTTGCTTATACTTAATCACATAAGGAAACATCTCAAAAAATTCCACCCATTTAGCATGTCACCTATTAAGCTTTAGTTGTCCTTTTAAATGTTTTAAGGACTCATGATCAGTATGAATCACAAACTCTTTAGGCCATAAATAATGTTGCCAAGTTTGTAATGCTCGAACCAATGCATACAATTCCTTGTCATATGTAGACTATTTCAGTGAGACACCACTCAACTTTTCAGTAAAATATGCAATTGGTTTCTTATCTTGCATAAGAATAGCTCCAATGCCTATTCCAGAAGCATCACATTCAATCTCAAACACTTTAGAAAAGTCAGGCAGTGTAAAAATAGGAGCTGAAACAAGTTTTTCTTTTAGCATGTTAAATGCTAATTCTTGTCTTTTTCCCACTTAAAACCAACTGATTTCTTAATAACTTCAGTTAATGGTGCATCAATAGAATTGAAATTTGGAACAAATCTCCTATAGAATGACGCCAAACCATGAAAGCTTCTTACCTCACTTGCGTTTTGTGGTCTTGGCCATTCTTTGATAGCTTTAACCTTTTCTTCATCGACATGAAGTCCATCAGAAGAAACTACATAACCTAGAAATATAACTTTATCCAAACAGAAAGTACACTTCTTAAGATTAGAAAACAAGCTTTCCTTTCTTAGAATGCATAGCACATTTTTCAAATAGCCTAAATGATCCTTTAGGGTTTTACTTTAAACCAAAATATCATCAAAATAAACCACCACAAATTTGTTTATGCAATCCCTCAAAACATGATTCATCAATCTCATAAAAGTACTTGGTGCATTAGTTAGTCCAAAGGCATCACTAACCATTCATAAAGTTTGTGTTTTGTTTTGAAGGTTGTTTTCCATTCATCTCCTTCTTTCATTCTAATATGATGGTATCCACTTTTAAGATCTATTTTCGAAAAACAAGTAGCACCACTCAATTCATCAAGCATATATCAAGTCTAGGGATAGGAAATCGATACTTTACCGTTATCTTGTTGATGGCTCGACAATCTAACACATTCTCCAAGTGCCATCTTTCTTTGGTACTAGAAGAACAGGTACATCACATGGGCTCATGCTTTCTCTTACATGTCCTTTCGCCAAGAGATCCTCCACTTGCCTTTGAAGTTCCTTAGTCTCCTCGGGATTACTTCGATAGGCCAGTTTGTTGGGAAGTGGAGCTTCAAGAACTAGGTCAATTTGATGTTCAATTCCCCTCATTGGTGGTAATTCACTTGGTAGTTCTTCACGGAATACATCTTCAAATTCCTTCAATAGAGAAATAACACAACTAGGAGTAGAATTATCTATGTTAGCAATAGAGAAGTAAGCCTCCCTATACATGAGTAAGATCATAGGCTTATGATTTACAAGTGCACTCTTAATCTCTCTTTGTTTACATAGAAACTCTCATTTCTATCTCTTAATTCTATTACATTTGAATCATAAATTTCTCTCCTCTCTTTTCCTGTTCTTGCATTTTGAATTCGCAACTTGTCGCCCTTTAGATGCTAAAGTTGTGGGCTGCTGGTCAATCTCCAATCTAGTCGGCACTTGTTCAGCCTTGTTTCCCTTGTGTGTCGATTGAATTGGATTGCCTTTAGGGGCTGTTGGAGAAGTTTTGGTGCTGCTAGAGTTGGGTAAAACCCTTGTTGCATTTTTGGACTTCTTCTCAGCTTCTTGGGATTGAAATTCCTCCATCTTGCTTTGAAGTAATTTCTACTCAATGTAAACTTCGCATGGAATAAGAGGTATTAAGGTGACCTTCCTCCCATCTTTGTCAAAGATGTACCTATTCTTGTATCCATCATGAATAGCCCTTCTATCAAATTGTCAAGGCCTTTCCAATAGCATGTGTGCAACTTGCATCGGTACCATATCACATAAAACTTCATCTTCATATCTTCCAATAACAAAAGGTGCCCTAACTTGCTTACCAACTCTCACTTCACCACATTCATTTAACCATTGCAACCTATAAGGTTTTGGATGGTTAGTACAAGGTAGTCCCAATTTATCAACCATGTATTTACTTGCCACATTTACACAACTTTCACTATCAATGATTAAGTTACAAATTGTACCATACACTTTACATCTAGCATGGAAGATGCTTTCTTGTTGGACCATATTACCTTCTTCCTCCTTAACTTGAGCACTTAGGACTCTTCGCACTACACAAGTTATTTGTGCATTGTGGTCTTCATTTTCATGAGAATCACTCTCTTCTTTCTCCACTTCACTATCTGCTTCCAACGGGGGCATTTCTGCTTCTTCTCCTTCACTTTCGATTTGAATGATTCCTCCTTTTACTACCATGGTCCTTCGGTTAGGACAATGAACAGAGGTGTGGCCTCTTCCCAAACATTTGTAGCATTTGACGTCTCTATTTCTTGAAGGTTGTGCTTGAAATTTCCCCTTGTCTCTACCTTCAGTTGGAGAATTTTTCAGATCAATTTGCACCCTATTTTTTAAGGCTTCATCTCTAATATTAGGGCCTGATTTTGTCTCTTTTGTATCTATCCTAGGCCAACTTGATCTGGAATTTGATGAAGAATTTCCATAGCTAGAACTTCTAAAGATTCGACCCCTAGGAAATTGGCTTTGCTTCAATTGCCTTTCAATTTTTACAGCCATATGCACCATCTCTTCAATGTCTACATAATGCTGCTGTAAGACCTAAGAGGGGGGTGAATTAGGTCTTTGGCTAATTATCGAAATCTTTTTCTTGTTTTGCAAATCCTTTGCCTTAATAAAAGCTCTTCTTTAATTTCACAAACTTCAAGTTTATATGTGATGTGATGGTTAAGATAAGATCATCAAACAATAAGACTACAACCAATCAATCAACAACTATGAATAAGTAATAATAACAAGAACATGTAAATAAATAAAACTAGAAGGAATGAACACACAATTTATAGTGGTTCGATCTTTCTAAGATCTACATCCACTACCTTGAGTCCACACTCAAGGATTTCAACCAATCCACTATATGCTCAAGTTCAACAATTACATAAGAGGCTTACCACACAATGGTTTTACACTCACAACCTCTTTTAGTAATTATACAAATAATACAAGGTTCACCAAACACAATGGTTTTATATCTAAAGACAACCTTAAGACTAATCTAATCCAAGGCTCACCCACATATGGGTTTTACACTACAACCTTTATTAATCTAGTCTATGGCTCACCCTTCCACAAAAGGGTTTTATGTCCAAGTTTTATGCTCTCTTGTAAATTCTTTAGATTCCAAAGACAACAAGTGTAGTGTTTACAAGAGAATACCTATTGAGCAAGTGTAAGCCTACACTAATGAAGCACACTTGAGTTGATAATGACAAACTTTGATGCAAAATGTGATGGATATAAAGAAATGTAGCATAATGAAGCATTAATTTTATAGATGAATGACAAACAATTTGGCACAATGACATAGAATGACTTATAAATAAGCCTATGGTCCAACCAACCTCCATATGCCTCCATTCTTTCATCAAGATAAAAAATTTAGGTTAAAAGCATTTAGAATACTTTCTAAGAGAGGTTTTATAGGTTAGAAATGATTTTCAAAGCTTCCCCTTAGATTGTGCTATTTTCAACAAGTTTGGACTAGAGATGTTATAAGTCCAAATTTTAAAAAATCATCTGAATTACAAACATATTCAAGATAATGATTTGATTTTCCAAGAATAAATATTCCCAAGGTTGTTAAATCATTTTAGGGAAGATAAGGACAATTTTGAGTGAAAATAGCGAATCATTATTTTTTGACAAGAAAGTTCGGGCGTCCAAACTTTTGGCCTGCATCCGAATTTCAAGTCTAAACTTTCAGTAAGCATTGTCAAACAGTGATTTTTGCAATAAAAGTGCAAGCCAAGGTAATCAACCATTGTAAACATACATAATCGTCTCAAAATCAACTCAACACTTTACCTATCCTCATAACAGTAATTCATCAACTCTCAAGCCATATATCAATGCAAAGTAGAAAAGTAGATTCATCTCAATCACAATCATCAATGATGTACATTTTGCAATCACAATAACCTCTTCTCCCCCTTTTTGCCATCAATCAAATATGGAGTGATGAAAGTGAAGTAAGTGCATAAACAAAAGAAACAAGCTCTTAACACTTGTGTATCATCATTGAGCTGCAAAATATAAAAAAAGCTAGAAAGTCACATGGAAAGATGAAATATGAGGATATATAGACTATACTAGATACATGGACTAGGCATGACACATAATGGTCATGAAGTACATAAACTATACTAAGCACATAAATTAGTAAAGCAAAGTAAGAGAGAGTTAAGGAGTGCTTAGTCTTGAATTTTCTTCATTGTCATCACTCCATATTTGTTGGTGGTGATGGCCATATTCCCTTTGAATTCAATGTGTAGAGGGCCTTCACTAGCTAGTTCCTTGCCAGTGTAATTTGGTCTTGGATTTGTAGACAACTGAGACGGTCTCTTTGTTCTCTTCTTCTTAGCCACATGCTTGACTCTCTCTTGGCTAAAGGTCATGGAAGATGGTGAGGTGATCTAGCCTTGTCAATCAAGGTTCCCTCTTCACCAATGTCATCATGTTGCTCATCTTGATTTTCACCTTCTTGCTGCTCCTCTTGATCTCCTTCTTCTTTTTGTGAATCCTCAACCTCTTCTTCATTTTTCCCACTTCTTCTTGCCACTAGTTCAAAGTCATCCCTGTGATCATCATTATTATCATCATCATCATCATCATTATTATCATCATTATCACCATCATCTTCAACATTGTCTACATTTTTCTTTTCCTTCTTTTCTTTCTCATCTTCATCATCATCTTTTTCTTTTCTTCTTGAGGTCTAGAGGTCCTTCACCACTTTGGGCATTCTTTAATAATAGCTCCTCTATGTTCCTCACTCTAGTGTCCAATCTATGTAATTTTTCAAGAACCACCGGGACAAAATATTCAAAGAATTTATACATGTTATCCATCTCTTTGATGTGGTTGTTCAAGGCTTCTTGGAATACTTTGGCAACGATGGTGTCACTTCTAGTGATTCCTTCACTACTAGGCACTTCTTCAACATTGGGATAAGATTCAACAGTAGACACTTCTTCAAACAATCTCTTCTTTGAGGGAGGTTGCTCCCCCTCCCTTGATAAATCATGCTTTTCTTTGTTTTATTCTCTCTTGCTATAGCCTCTTCTTCATCCCCCTCACGAAAATGTGAAAGATTTCAAGGGAAAATAGTGGAATATGGAAGAAATTTAGGTATGGATGAAAGTGGGTCATATGGATTTTGAGAAAAGAGAGAATTCAGATGAGAGAAATAAGATAAATGGCTGTTTGAAGGGTTTTACAATCGCTGTAATTGCAAAGTTTGAACGACTGAACTTTCTAGTATGTATCCGAACTCGCGTCTGAATTTCGCTGTTCCTTCTTAGTTCACCAAATTTGGACAACCAAATATTTGGTCATCTTTCTGAATGTACATCAACTCTTTCTGTCTAAGATCTTATGAACAGCAGTTTGGACGTCTGAATTTTAGTGCATGTATCCAAACCATGCGTCCAAATTTTTCTTATTTTTGTCACAGTCAAATACACACATTAGTAATTGATTTTTGATAGTCCGAAGCTTCTTTTGGACAGCAAAACCTTTCCTTAACCAAAGACTTGGTGAAAATATCAGCAATTTGCTCATTTGTACACATAATCCAAACATATGTCACTTTTAGCTATATAATCACAAATGAAATGATGCTTAATCTCTAAGTGCTTAGTACTAGAATGTTGAATGGTATTTATGCTCAAATTAATGGCATTAGTATTATCACATAAGATAGGTACACATTTGAAATCTAAGCCAAAATTAAGTAGAGTGTGCTTCATCCATAGCACTTGAGCACAACAACTACCGGTGATGATGTATTTGGTCTCGGTCCTAGACAATGACACACAAGCGTGTTTCTTGCTATTTCCAGACACAAGACAATTACTAGAAATTGACAATGACCACTTGTACTCTTACGCTCGACTTTGCATCCGGTAAATTACATCCAATAAGCAATAAGATCAAAGGAAGATGATTTTGTAAACCAAAGTCCAAATCATGTGTATCAATGAGAAAACAAAGAATACGCTTTACAAAAATTAAACGAGACAATTTTGGAAAAAATTGAAATCTAGCACATAAGCACACAACAAACATAATATCCAACCTACTCGCATTTAGAAAAAACAAACTTCTAATCATATCTCTATATACATGAAAGACTTAAGGGGGGAGGTGAATTAGGTCTTTGGCTAATTTTTGAAAACTTTTTCAACTTTGACAAAGTTGATTTGCAAAATGATTAGAATTAAATACTTCACAAAATACGCAAGCAAATACAACAAGATTCAAGTTTAAATGAAATAAAGAGCAAGAGATAACACGAGATTTACAATGGTTCGATCACACAAGATTTACATCCACTACCTTGAGCATTCACTCAAGGATTTTAACCAAGACCAACCATGTAATCAAGGTTCACCTTAACACAAGGGTTTTGAGATAAGAAAGTTACCAACACTTTTGGTAGATGATGACAATTTAGTGTACTTTCACCTTTTTGTCCGTAGAATCTGGACTTTGAACTTTATAGCACAAGATAAAAGATAATTTTTTGATAGCGAGCAATTGGGAAGAGTAGAGAATCTTTTTGGCTAAAAAACTTACAACAACTTTGATGTTTATACCTTTTATAAGGTTTGAAATTTAGTTACTTCAAATAACGACTAGTAACAGTAAAACTCGATCTACTGAATTTGGACAGGATCATCCGAACATTTGTTCGAATTTTTCTGTTTTGAGACTACCAGTGTAAATTTGATCTACCGAATTTGAACACAAGCGTCCGAAAGGTTGTTTGAATTTCTCTAGAAATTTAGCAGTCACGTGATCAAATTTGAACTTTTGAATTGATCAAACTTAGTCAAAAAGAGTAGAAATTAAGAACAACAAGGTTGAAATCATTTTAGACTATGAGATAGATCATTTTAAGAGCTTTTAGTCTGAAATCCGTTATTGTGAACTTAATAAAAATATTTGTAAGATAGATCATTTGTTATTTAAAACCAAGTTTGAAGCTCTCTTAGAAAACTTTTAGATTCCAAAGACAAAAGAGTGTAACATTTACAAAGATAAACCTATGAAGCATAATAAAATTACACTAGGGTCTTCAAAGCCTTCAACAATCTTGAATCAACTCTTATTATTTTGATAAACCTGAGTTGTTCATGAGCTTTTGGCTTCAAGGCAATGAGACTTGCTTTCTTCTCAATCCAAAAATCCTATCACACAACACACAAGCATATTAGTCCTTATCAAGGTTAATCAATATGATTTTCACAGGATATTGCACTTATCAATGTTTGTCACTAATCAAAACAACACGATTTACCCTTAGGGCTTACAATCTCTTTTTTTTTATGATAACAAGCTTTGATGCAAAATGTGAGGGATCTAGACAATTTAAGCATAGAAAATTATTTTTCATATGCTAGTTTAAGATGATAACAACTGAGGAAAATCATTTGAAAATAAACTTTTCACATATTATAGCAAGATGACATAAACATGGCTCAAAATGAGCCTATGACCCAACCAACCTCCATAAAACCTCCATCCTTCTATCAAGATATTGCAGATAGGCAAACATAAAAATACTTCTAAGAGAGATTTTAAAGATTAAAAGTGGTTTTCAAAGCTCTGCCTTAAACTGTGCTCATTTTTCAAAAAACATGTAAACTATGGACTATGAGTCCAAACTGAATATATCCAACATTATGAATGTTTAATCTGAAATAAAGCTTCCCCAAGCTTTTTCAAATGAAGTAGAAGAGATTAAGACAGATTTGAATCAATTTGAACAACAAAAGAGCACTTTTTGACAAAAAATATGGATGCATCCAAATTTTAGGGCTTACGTCTGAATTTCAGTCTTACATCTGACTTTTAAGTCAAAACTTTAGGCAAAGTTCTCAAAAGGTAGATTTTGAAATATAAGTGATTATAACTAATCACACAATCACACAATCATCAAAGTATGGGGATCAACTATAAAACACACTTGTAATCTTAAACATGCAATGCATAAATCAAGATCATCATCATCCTCAAAATGCCAATAACCATTTTTAATGAACACACATCAATAAGCTAAGCCAATAAGCCACATTTATCATTATCATTTCAAATTACACATTTTGCATAAGCATTTCTTCTCCTCTTTTTGTCATCAATCAAATGTGGGTGAGGTAAGTGAAGCAAATATGAATACATAAGCTCTCAATACTATGATATTATCGTTGAGTTTCAAAAGATCACAAGAGCTAGAAAGTCACATTGAAGGCCAAAGCTTGAAAATACATGAGCTAGCTAAATACATTAACCAAGTATGAAACAAAAGTACATAAACTACCTAAATACATAAGTAAAATGAGAGAGAAGGATAGAGAGTGCTTAGTCTTGAATTTTTGTCATCGTCTTCACTCCATATTTGTTGGTAGTGATGACCATGTCTTCCTTGAGCTCGATATGAAGTGACCCCTCACTTACTTTCTCCTTACCAGTGTAGTTTAGCTTTGGAGCGATAGCCAATCGAGAAGATCTCCTTGTACCCTTCTTTTTAGCCAAATGTTTGACCCTTCCTTGTCCAAAGGATGCAGTGGATGGTGTAGTGATCTCGACTTTATCTATGAGGCTTCCTTCTTGGATTCCTCCTTGTGGCTCTTCTTGAGCACCCTAATCTCTTTCACTTTCTCTTGCCACAAATTCAAAATTTTCTCCTTGATCATCACTTCCATCACTAATCATCATCATCATCATCATCCTCATCCTCTTTCTTTTTCTTGCCCTTATCATCTTTGTCATCCATATCTTGAGGCATAGATGGTCCTTCATCACTTTGGTTACTTTTCCTCAAGGGCTTTTCAATGCTTCTTATTTAAGCATCCAAGTCATCCAATTTACCTAAAACCATGGGACCAAAAGATTCAAAGAATTTATACAACTTCTCCATTTCTTTAACATGGTTGTTCAAGGTCTCTTGGAACACCTTGGCTACTATCATGTCACCTCTAGTCACTTCTTCTTCACTAGGCATGCTTCCAAGTCCTTCTTGTGTTTGAGGGTTGGCCTTTTCTTCAAAAAGTCTTCTTTTAGTGTGAGGCTGCTCCCCCTCACTTGATAGATCATTTCTTTTCTTGCTCTTTCTTTCACTTGCCAAAGTCTCCTCTTCATTCTCTTCTTCTTCTTCCACTTCTTCATTCTCCCCTTCATCTTCACTTGTTTCTACCCTCTCGTCCCTTTGAGGGGTTTCTCTTCTAGTTCTCCAAACACCATCCTCATCAGGTGTCAATTGCATTCTTTTGAGGGTATAACATTGAAATGCTTAAATATCCTTGTTAACAATCTTCCATAGGGAAAGTGATGAGAATCAAGAAGCATCAAGATCAAGTGATCAAGACTCATTAAAGATCTCCGCTGGTCCAATCACAAGAGCTAAGGCTAAGAGGATGAAAGAGACCTTGAGTGCATTGCTTGAATGCATAAGGATAAACAAACCACAGAATGATGATCTTTCAAGGGTGTATGTTTTTTTTGGTCTTCCTTTTTCTGTTTTTTTTTGGACTGTTTTTTCTCTTTTTTTTTGGACGATTTTTTTCTTCTTTTTTTGGACAATTTTTTTTTTTTGTAACTCACGAAGGGCACAACTTTGACACCAAGAACACAAACAAAAGAATAGAACTTTTGAGAAGGTAGGCTGACTAGAAAGAGACACAGATAACAACAAGATCAACAACGAAAATCAAATAAAGGAAAATGAAAGATAATAAAAACCTGATTCATAGTCTTTGCTCTGATACCAAGATGATGCCAACCTTAAGTATAGAAACCTAGAACCCAACAACAAACTTTCACAAACGCCCAAGGATGTGTGAAAAAGGTTTAAAAACCCTTAACCCGTTGGATATATGACCCAAGAACCAAATGTATAAACAGAAACCTTAAACTTGTTATCTATAAATACAAGAACTTAAGGTATAATTCAAAGAGATGAACGCCACAAGCTGAATAACTTGATAAGTTCAAAAAGTTCTTTCAAGAACCAAAGATAGTATGTATTCTTACCAAAATATCAATGACATAATGTTCATAAATTTCTGAAAAGATCCTATATAAATAGATATCTCAAAACCCTAACCTAATTGGTTTTGGATTGGAGTAAGTGGCTGAAACACAAGTCCTTAATGGGCTTGAATTTGTAGCTAATTAAATCCAACTAAGGATTAAAATAAAAAAATAGATATGGTCTTTAATAATTAAATGTTCTTAGCCCAAACAAACTTAAAAACTAATTAAAAGACTCCTAAAAATAAGGAAATTTCGTCCAACCCTTATGCTGATTCTGTTAGCCCATTAATTAGCCATCTTGGACATCAATTTGGCAGCCCAATAGACTCCCAAGTGATTAGACAGCTTGCATGTAATAAATTCACCATCATTGATCCTCCTTTTTTTTTTTTTTTTTTAAAAACCACCTGCAATGGTGGGGGGTTTGGCATAGACCCCTACCTGTTTATTAACAATGGTAATAAATTTACAATGAAAGAGAAACTAAAAGAAAACACCAAATAGTAGGCAAAACAGAAAGATAAGCCAATAGTATAAATAGCAAAGATCCTAATTAACTCCGTAGATTTGGAACTCCTTGCTTGTCTAGGATGAGAGGTCCTCGGGCAGCTTGCGGCAGTTGATCCAAAGCATATATATAGGAAGTACCAGCGTCGATATACCCTAAAAGAGAGTTTGTTGACCGGTAAAAGGCTGAGTGTTAGATCATTACAAGAAAAAGCATAAAATAGAGAGATACATGAGAGAAAGTGAGGATTATTTTCTACTAATCTTTAAAATTGCAGCATACATGATGACTTCCAAGGAACACTTGGAAAGTTCTTCTAGTGCACAAGAGTCTTTTGTCATACAAGCTATGCAACAAGAATTCCGAAGGCTACCAACGGCGATGGAGGATATTAAAGATTGATTGAATGGCCACAAACAAATCTTAGCGAGCATGTCAAGAGGCCAACCAAGAATAAATCCCATTGTAGCTCCTAATGTACCACGAGTTGCAAGGAGAGCTGCACGAGTTGAACATGAAGGCGAAGAATCTGAGGAGCAAGAAGAAGAAGAACCCAGCCATGAATCTGAAGGAGAAATAACTAACTACGACCGACAGAGACGTGTTGGGAGAAGAAGGGAGATCGAGTAGATAGAAATTTGGGGAGCATAAAGATGAAAATTCCACCATTCCAAGGGAAGAGTGACCCCAATTTATATCTTGAGTGGGAACGAAAGGTGGAGATGATGTTTGAGTGCCATAACTATTCAGAGGATAAAAAGGTAAAAATAGCTGCTGTTGAATTCACTGACTATGCACTTATTTGGTGGGATCAATTGTTGATTAGTAGGCGTAGAAATAGAGAAAGGGCTATCTCTACTTGGGAAGAAATGAAAAAATCATCAGGAAGATGTTTATCCCTAACTATTACTTCAAAGATTTGTATAGAAAATTGCAGGGATTAACTCAAGGGTCTAAATGCGTGGAGGAATACCACAAGGAGATGGAGATTGCAATGATTAGGGCTGATGTTGAGGAAGAAAGAGAAGCTAATATGACCAGATTTTTGAATGGCCTCAACTGAGAGATTGCAGACATAGTGGAGCTTCACCATTATGTGGAATTGGAGGACATGGTACATATGGCTATTAAGGTGGAAAGACAACTCAAGAGGAAGGGATTTTCAAGAGCTGGTGTTGGTCCGAAATTTGGGGCTGGTTCAAGTTCCTCCTCATCTTGGAAGAACAATTGGAGTCGAAAGGAAGAAAAGGCAGCTTCTAAAACAAAGGAAGATGTTCAAGCAATGGGAGTCACCTCTAGTCAAGAAGGTAACAATTCTCAAACCCAAAGACAAAGAAATCTAAAATGCTTTAAGTGTTTGGGAACAGGTCACATATCCTCTCAATGTCCAAATAAAAGAGCCATGGTGATTAGGGATGATGGTGACATTGTAACCGAAGGAAGTGGAGATGAGGAGATGCCACCTCTAATGGAGGAAAGTGAAGAAGAGAAAAAGAATGTGGGGCTGTTGGAGATGCCTTATTGGCTATAAGATCATTAAACTTGCAAGCTAAGGAGGATGACAATGAGCTACAAAGGGAAACTATCTTCCATATTCGATGTCATGTTCTTGACAAAGTTTGTAATGTTATAGTTGATAGTGGGAGTTGTACAAATGTGGCTAGTACTTTGTTGGTGAACAAATTGAAGCTACCAACTCTTAAGCATCCTAAACCCTATAAGCTACAATGGTTGAATGATAGTGGAGAAGTAAAGGTCAACAAGCAAGTTATGGTTGCATTATCTATTGGGAGATACAAGGACCAGATTCTTTGTGATGTAGTACCCATGCAAGCAAGTCATATTTTGTTGGGCAGACCATGGCAATATGATCGAAGGGTTACTCATGATGGATATAGCAATAAGTATTCATTTGTATTCAATGGAATATCCATAACTCTCTCACCCTTGTCCCAAAAACAAGTGAATGAGGATCAGAAAAGGATCCAAGCATACTATGAAAAAGAGGCTGTTGAGAGAAAAAAAAGAGAGAAAATTGAAAAATATTCAAAAGAAAAAGAGAGTCCAAGGAGATAAAAAGGAGAAGAGAGAAGAGAGTGAAAAAAAAAGAGAAGAAGTTGAGTATTTTTGCCAGTGTAAAAGAGATTGTGTGAGAGCTGAGTTTAAGGCATCCTTTGTACATACTTTGGTGCAAGGAAGTTTTTGGTGCTACTATTAATGAAACTAACTCTTCTTTGCCTAGCATTGTTTGTACTCTTTTGCAGGATTTCTCTGATATATTTCCAGAAGAATTACCGAAAGGATTACCACCTTTGAGAGGAATTGAACATCAAATAGATCTCATTCCTGGAGCACCAATTCCAAACAAACCAGCTTATAGATCCAATCCGGAAGAAACGAAAAAGATACAAAGACAAGTTGATGAACTCTTGGAGAAAGGCCTTGCAAGAGAAAGCATGAGTCGAAGTGTTGTCCCAGTCAATAAGATCACGGTAAAGTACCTAAGAAGGATGATTCTTGGAGAATGTGTGTGGACTGTAGGGCCATCAATAAGATCACGGTAAAGTATCACTTGATGAACTACATGGGGCAAGTTTATTCTCTAAAATTGACCTAAAATTTGGATATCATCAAATAAGAATTCGTGAAGGAGATGAATGGAAGACTGCATTCAAAACTAAACATGGTTTGTATGAGTGGTTAATAATGCCTTTTAGTCTAACTAATGTACCAAGTACTTTCATGTGTTTAATGAACTATGTTCTGCGTCCTTTCATTGGAAAATTTGTCATTGATTATTTTGATGACATCTTAATCTATAGTCAGAATTTGGAGGAACATGTTTGCCATTTAAGGGTTGTTCTAGTGGTACATAGAAGGGAGAAATTATATGCTAACTTACAAAAGTGTGCCTTCTGCACTAATGAGGTAAATTTTCTTGGTTGCTAATGGCATAAAAGTTGATCAAGTAAAGGTAAAGGAAATAAGAGAATGGCCGCAACCTGCCAATGTTAGTGAGGTAAGAAGTTTTCATTGATTAGCTAGCTTTTATAGAAGATTCATTAAGAACTTCTCTACAATTGCTGCACCTTTGACTGAATGCATTAAGAATAATGTAGGTTTTAAGTGGGGAAAAGAGCAAGACGATGCTTTTAATGAATTGAAAGAAAAGTTGTGTTCTACTCCTTTTCTTGCTTTACCTAATTTCACTAAAACTTTTGAGATTGACTGTGATGCTAGTGGAATAGGTATAGGTGATGTACTTATGCAATAACGAAGGCCAATAGCTTATTTTAGTGAAAAACTAAATGGGGCTGCTCTAAAGTATCCAACCTATGATAAGGAGTTATATGCCTTAATTAGATCATTGAAAATTTGGCAACATTATCTAAGGCAAAAAATATTTGTTGTTCATACTGATCATGAAGGACAAACAAAGCTCAATCGGCGCCATGCAAGATTCATTGAGCCTTTCCTTATTTGATCAAGTATAAACATGGTAAGGATAACATTGTTGCTAATGCTTTATCTCGAAGGTATATTCTTATTACTAAGTTAGATTCCAAATTACTTGGTTTTGAACATATTAAAGAATTGTATGTGGGTGATCATGATTTTGCTAACATATATGGCGCATGTGAGCATTCAACATTTGGAAAGTTTTATAGACATGAGGGATACTTGTTTAGAGAGAATAAGTTATGCATACCTCAAACATCCATAAGAGAACTTTTAGTAAGAGAAGCACATGGGGGTAGTTTGATGGGGCATTTTGGCATTAAAAAGACTTTAGATGTATTGAGGGAACATTTTTTCTTGCCACATATGAAACGAGATGTTGAAAGCCTATGTAATGAGTGTATTACTTGCAAACAAGCTAAATCTAAAGTTATGCCACATGGTTTGTTGATAAGGATTGGGCCCCTAACTTCGCCCCAAAAGCGCGCTCGGAGGGGAAGGATTGGACCCAACCTTATAACCTGCAAGGATTCACTCCGCAGTCGATGTGGGATGCATCATCCCCACTCCCTTAGGAGCAGACTGCCTCAGTCGGCGTTCTGTCCCATGTGGGACTTATCGTCCCCACCCCTTAGGAGTGGACTGCCTCAGTCGGCGATCTGTCACATGTGGGACTTATCACCCCCACCGCCGGGAGCTGGCTCTGATAACAAATGATAAGGATTGGGCCCCTAACTTCGCCCCAAAAGCGCACTTGGAGGGAAAGGATTGGACCCAACCTTATAACCTGCACAGGATTCACTCCACAGTCGATGTGGGATGCATCATCCATCATGGGGTTTATCTCGACTCAAGCCATAGCTGCCTTGAAAGCTCAAGTATCTCAAATCCAAAAGTTACATCTGCCATCAAATGGCCAAAAAATTCTCCAAACTGATGCCAGTGATAAGTATTGGAACACCATTCTTTTAGAAGAAGTTAATGGAACTAGACTACCAGAACTCTACTACCATTCCACCTTCAAGGAGATACTTGCAATCAATAATAGAATTATAAAATTCAGTTTCTATCTCATTGGATCCAAATTTCTAGTCAAAACAGACATGAGTTCTTTCCCAAAGATGCTGTAGTTTAAGTAGAAACAAGTTCATCATCCTCAACTACTTCGGTGGGCATCGTGGTTCTCACAGTATTCATTCGAGGTCTAACATATCAAAGATAAGACAAATGTTGCGGTTGAATTAGAAGAAAGTACTAAAAAGTCTAATCTATGTCTGGTAGCAGAAGAAGATGACGAATGCAGCAACAAGAAGGACAAAAAAAAAAAAAAGATCTTCTTGACTAGACCAAAGTTGAGGTATAACTTTCTGATCCTATAGCTTACGAGGAATCTGAAGATGTTTACAATGAACTTTCCAAATAGTACAAAAATCTCATAGAAAAATATGTACAACGCTTGAAAGATTTCAAGTCATTGAAATATGAAAAAGAGGTGCTACAAACATAATTTTTCAAATCTAGCTTATCTGAAATTACTCAAAACTAGTCCTCTTGGTTCTTCTGAAAAATATTTCTGGTTTGCTTCTTAGTCAAACAACTAAGGAGTTAGATGAAGCATTTTCTGAGCTAAAAAACTTGAGAAAAATAATTATCATTTCAAATTATTTGAATACTGTATTTTTGAAGAAAAATGACACTTTACAAAAGAAAGTTTACAAAAGGAAAGGAAAATCTTGATTTGCTTCTTGGAAGTCAAAGATATTCATTTGAAAAAACTGGATTAGGATATGATCCCTCACCTTCTCAAAGAAACCATGTCCCTCACTTTGTAAAGGAAGCATCCTCCAGTCAATCACCTATACTATGTTTTGCTTGTGGTCATGAAGGACACAAAGCTAACTTTTGTAGGAAGAAAAATTCTTGAGCTAAAATGATCTAGGTGCCTAAAAGCTCACAAACTAATGTACCTATTGTCCGAAAATGACCCAATTCAGTTTGAGTACCTAAAAAAAAGTAATCTATTTTGCAGGTGTGCCTCAGGAGAAAAAAAAAAGAAAAAGGACGGTACATAGATATTGGATGCTCTAGGCACATGACAAGTGCCTAAAGTAACCTCGGAGGTCATAGGTTCGACTCCCAGTCATAAAATTTGGGAGCCCCGTTAAAACATGCGCATCCGCTGGAGAGCCCGCAGTGGAGTGTGGTAGACCGAAGGATGAAAAGGGTATACTGGGCCGCTCCCTAATAGCTTAAGCTTTTGGGGGTAATTGAATGAAGGATGAAAAGGGTATATTGGGCCGTTCCCTAACAGCTTAAGCTTTTGGGGCAATTGGTATCAGAGCCTAAAGTAATCTCGGAGGTCACGGGTTCGACTCCTAGCCATAAAATTTGGGAGCCCCGTTAAAACACGTGCATCTGCCAGAGAGCCTGCAGTGGAGCGTGGTGCACTGAAGAATGAAAAGGGTATACTGGGCTGTTCCCTAACAGCTTAAGCTTTTGGGGTAATCTGTAAACCAGTGCTTCAATGTACCGGTGAATCTGGAAGTGAACTCCATAAGGATGTTTTCTGTTGTGATTCCAGCGAGTTCTCTGGTTGTCATCCAAGTATGGAATTCTTGAAGTCTGACAGCCCATTTGTTTGGAGAAATGTCATCGAGTTGGGATGTGAAAGTTCCTGAAGCAGTGAGCTTTTTGGAGGTGTGAAATGATTCTAGTTCATCAACTATGGAAGTTGCTTCAGTTGTTTCTCCTGTATCTTCTTCTTCACTGGTCATGTTGATCTGTGGAATATCTGGTTCAAGTTCATCAGAGGAGGACTGTGTAGAAGAGTTAGATAGAGAGTCTGTTTCTGAATCAGAGGCTGGTTCAGATTCTGTTGGAGAAGAGTACGGTGTCTCAGATGGAGTATGTGCATGAACAACAGCAATATGAGGTATGGTCTGAGATGTAGCAGCTTGTTGGAGCATAGGAGTTAGTGGATTCTTTATCATAGCTTGCTTGTGAACTTTCGGAGGAAGAGGAGTAGGCTTTGGTTGTTGTTGCTGAGCTTGTTTTGCTTTCAACCATTGAGCAGCATTGAAAGTGCTTGGAGATGGTTTGGATCTTTCATATCCTATGGTTCCAAAAGCAGAGTATTGTGTTTTGGGTGGTGGTTGAAAAGGATTTGTGAAAGGTGGGAAGAAGCAGGAAGAGACTGGAGGAACAGTAGTAGCTGGCGGAGGAGGAGAGTAAGGGGTAGACTAAACCTGTGCTTTGAGATAAGTGATATATCCTTCAAGGTCTGCTACTTCTTTCTGCTTTTGTCGAATGACTTCAGTAGGGTTAACACCAGGCATAGGCAAATCATAAGGAACTTGTTTGAATCTTTTCTCCATATTGAAGATCAGCATTTTGGTGGCTTCCAAATCTTGCACTTGAGAATCAATTTTAGTTTCAACAGTAACAAGACAGGAATTTACCTGGGTAACTTTCTGGTCTATCTGAGATAAGATCTTGTTCTAAGCAACATCATTCTCGGATTGCCAGTTGAGGACTGTTTCAACAGGATTAGCTGGTGCAAACTGTCCACTAAGGAGTATGGTTGATGATGAATTCTGGATTTTATGAGAGTGTATGGCGTTATCTTTGATGAAAGGTGTGGTTTGAGGAAAGATAGGATTAATCGGAGGAAAGTCCGCTGGTTGGAACATGCAGATAGTTGGAATATGAGTTGATGGTGTAGGCAGCTTATAGAGTGGGTTGATGGGTTGACAAGTAGGAGGTACTGGTTTTTCTTTAGCAAGGATTTTGAGGCATTTTTGGTAGTAGGGATGATGAAGTGGTGGTTTTGGTTTAGGGGTTAACCAAGTGGACGGAACTTCAGCTATAGAGGGATCATACCTGCTGCGAGTCTGAATGACTTGAGTTCCTTGTTGATAGTCTGGACCTATGTCAGGCTCTTTGTTGTTCAAGTAACACTTGCTTTCGCCCGTTATTGTGTTGGTCAGCATATTGCTTGGTCCTTCGTTCAATTTGCAACCTCACTTTTTCATGCAAAGAACGAATAACTTTAGCTTTCTTCTTAACATCCAAGCTAGCTTGTCCCTCATGTGGTAGACTTTCTACCCAATTCTTCAAATTCCTTTGAGTAATTGCACGTAATAAAGTAGTTAAAGTTCGGTTTACTACCTCAGTTTGGCCATCAGTTTGAGGGTGACAAGTTGTATAGAATAGTAGTTTTGTTCCCAACTTACCCCACAAAGTTTTCTAAAAGTAGCTCAAGAACTTAACATATCTATCACTTACAATATTCTTAGGTATGCCGTGTAGCCTCACAACTTCTTTGAAAAATAAATTGGCTACATGAGAGGCATCGTCGGTTTTCTTGCAAGGAATGAAATGTGCCATTGTGGAAAACCTGTCAACAACAACAAAAATAGAATCCTTTCCACTTTTTGATCTAGGTAATCCTAGAACAAAATCCATGAAAATATACAGTCCAAGGTTCGTAAGGGATAGGTAATGGTGAGTACAAATGATGCATCCCACATCGACTGCGGAGTGAATCCTGTGCAGGTTATAAGGTTGGGTCCAATCCTTCCCCTCCGAGCGCGCTTTTGGGGAGAAGTTAGGGGCCCAATCCTTATCATTTGGTATCAGAGCCAGCTCCCGGCGGTGGGGGTGATAAGTCCCACATGTGACAGATCGCCGACTGAGGCAGTCCACTCCTAAGGGGTGGGGACGATAAGTCCCACATGGGACAGAACGCCGACTGAGGCAGTCTGCTCCTAAGGGAGTGGGGATGATGTATCCCACATCGACTGCGGAGTGAATCCTGTGCAGGTTATAAGGTTGGGTCCAATCCTTCCCCTCCGAGCGCGCTTTTGGGGCGAAGTTAGGGGCCCAATCCTTATCATAAAATGACGTGCAATCCGCAGAAGAACGAACTAGGTGATGGAATTTTCAGCTTGGACAAACAAAGATTCGATTTTCGAACAACAAACAATTCTTATAAACACAATATAATTAAATTCCTACGACACCTCTTAGAAACTTGTTCTAAGCAATCCCGATAATAAGAATTTAACCAATAAGAAGAACACTTACACGCCACAATCGAAAAACTCAATTGATAAGTGAAAGTGAAGTTCTTGGAGTAACAAGAGTAAGAGGATTCAACCCTCTCAAGGTGGTGGCGGCAGCCCCTCAAAATGACACTCAAAATCTGCCCTAATTTTCCTCCAAGAAGACTACTTATAGCTAGGGTTTGAAAGAAAGGTTGGGCTTAATGATACATATAAGCCCAACATAAAAACAAGATACATATGAGCCCAAAATAAAATAATTCCAACAAGGTTGATAGCCCAAGTCTTTAAAACATAATTGCCTCTTGGACTTAAGCCCATTACATAGCCTTCAAGTCCGGCCCAAGTATTTGAGACAAATGGACCAAGTTGGGTTGTGTTCCAACTAAATCTCCTCCAACAAGTTTGGTCTTCAAATGTTGATCCACGTAGGCAAACAAGGCCTCTTGAAGCGTCTTAGCCCTAGCTCTAGTTATTGGCCCGACCGGTATGATTAGCTCTTTATTTGACATGTCTAAGCCATCATAGCAATTCGTAGGATTGCTCACATCAGTCCCTCCCTCCTCACGAAAAATTCGTCCCTCGAATCGAATCCATATCAAAAGGAGAAAGGTCGAGCAACATTAAAGGTCGCGAAACACCATACTCACCTTTGCGAGATCAAGCTTGTAGGCATTATTGTTGATTCTTTCTATCACTTGAAATGGACCATCTCCCCTAGGAGCTAATTTGGACTTCCGTCAGGGCGGGAAAATGTTCCTTCCTTAAGTGCACCCAAACCCAATCACCGGGTTCAAAAGTCACCAATTTTCGTCCCTTTATTGGCTTGTTTGGCGTAGACCTTATTTTTTCTCGCTCAATATGCTGTCTCGCCTTCTCGTGTAGGGCTCGTACCAGCTCAGCTTTGCTCTTACCATCTGTACTAGACAACTCATGCAAAGGTAAAGGCACCAAATCCAAAACAGTTAAAGGATTAAAGCCATATACAAGTTCAAATGGTGAATAACCTCGTGGTTGAGTGCACACTCGGTTATATGCAAACTCGATAAATGGTAAACATTCACTCCACGTTTTAAGATTCTTACCTACTGACAGCACGTAGTAAGGTACCTAAGGTCCTATTGACAACCTCGGTTTGACCATCGATCTGTGGATGACATGTAGTAGAATAAAGAAGTTTGGTACCCAATTTACCCCCACAACACACGCCAAAAAATGACTTAGAAATTTAGCATCTCTATCTCGAAAACAATAGACCTAGGAATGCCATGCAATCTAACAACATCTTTGAAAAAATAAATCAGCCACTTGCACAAAGCATCATCGGTTTATGGCATGCAATGAAATGCGCCATCTTACTAAACCTATCAACAACAACGAAGATGCTATCATATCCCTTTTTGGTCTTAGGCAAACCCAAAACAAAGTCCATAGAGATATCAGCCCAAGGTTCAGCGAGTACGGGTAAAGGGGTATACAAACCATGAGGTTTAACGAGTGGATTTGGCCTCGTCTACATGCAATACACTTGGCACACACACGTTCCACATCATTACGCATTCCGTGCCAAAAGAAATGTTCTTGCAAAATATCCAAAGTTTTAGCAACCCCAAAATGTCCCATCAATCCTCCACTATGAGCCTCAAGCACAAATAAAGTGCGCATAGAGCGATTAGGCACACATAATTGATTACCCCGAAAGAGATACCCATCATGCTTATAGAATTTTCTGAATGCGAGTATGTTCACAAGCGAGAATACACAGTAGCAAAAATCATCATCGAAACATATAATTCCTTAAGCTGCTCAAATCCTAATAATTTAGAATGTAAAGTAGTAATCAAGGAATACCTCCTAGATAAAGCATCAGCTACCACATTATCCTTCCCTTGCTTGTATTGCAGCACATAGGGAAAGGTTTCTAGAAACTCCACCCAGGTGGCATGTCGCTTGCTCAGCTTGCCCTGTCCCTTCAAATGCTTTAAAAACTCATGGTCGGTCCTAATGACAAACTCTCTAGGTTGGAGATAATGCTGCCACACTTCCAATGCTCTCACAACTGCATACAACTCCTTGTCATATGTGGGATAATTGAGTTGTGCACCACTAAGCTTCTCATCGAAATATGCAATCTGGTTTATTCTCCTGCAAAAAGCACAACACCTATACCAATCCCAGAAGCATCACATTCAACCTCAAAAGCTTTCTGAAAATCAGGTAAACATAAAATAGGAGCAGAACATAATTTTTCTTTCAACAATGTAAATGCATGTTCTTGTTCCCGACCCCAAGTAAACCCTTTTTCTTTCTTAATTACCTTAGTTAAAGGAGCAGCAATGGTAGAAAAATCCTTCACAAATCTCCTATAGAAACTAGCAAGTCCATGAAAACTCCTCACGTCACTCACACTCTTTGGAGTTGGCCAATCCTGGATAGCCTTCACCTTCTCACTATCAACCTCAACTCCATGAGAACTGATTACAAACCCTAAAAATACTAACCGCTCAATGCAAAATGTACACTTCTTGAGGTTTGCGTATAGTTTTTCATGTCTTAATACATCTAACCAATACACTAACAATTGTTTACAACACAACCAATACACTAACAATTGTTTACAATCCAGTTTACAACAATATCCAACCCAAAAACAGTAAATAGCATACAATCTTGGAAGCTCAAAACAAGAACTATAACAAGCTAACAATTGGAACAAACAAAATTTTAAAAATTGCCTATCACAAGTAACTCAAAATGGTCCAACGAGCGCGCTTTTGGGGCGAAGTTAGGGGCCCAATCCTTATCATTTGGTATCAGAGCCAGCTCCCGGCGGTGGGGGTGATAAGTCCCACATGTTGCAGATCGCCGACTGAGGCAGTCCACTCCTAAGGGGTGGGGACGATAAGTCCCACATGGGACAGAACGCCGACTGAGACAGTCTGCTCCTAAGGGAGTGGGGATGATGCATCCCACATCGACTGCGGAGTGAATCCTGTGCAGGTTATAAAGTTGGGTCCAATCCTTCCCCTCCGAGCGCGCTTTTGGGGCGAAGTTAGGGGCCCAATCCTTATCATTTGGTATCAGAGCCAGCTCCCGGCGGTGTGGAGGGTTCTTCTTGAGCATTTTGGTAAGTGGATGAATGAACTCAGATGCTCGAGGGATAAAACCTTTGACATAATTAATTATGCCAAGAAACTGCTGGGCTTGCTTCTAAGAGAGGTTGGATTTTGGAAACTTTTGAAGCTCTATGGAGATATGATCTCTCGGAGTGTAAGTATGATGCAAACCTTACTCTAGAATTAGTAAGACCCAACACCATTTGTTGGAATTTCGTCCCCTAAGATTTTTCCAGCAAGTTTAAGCTTGAATTTATATTGACCCTTGTTGTTTTTCAAACAAAAACCAATATCTAAAAGGTGACACCATAAACAAACTCAAGCAATCTGTTTGGTAAGTCAAAGTAGTTCAAGATGAACCTTAGAATTGAAGAGAAAACTCTCTCTAAAATTCCACATGAAAATTCTGAATATTCCCCCCTATTTTGGCCGAATTTTGGCCTTTAAATAGAGTACAAAGTCTTTGGGAAACCCTTATCCAAATTGAATTACAAACCCTAATTAAAATCCCAAATAGGTAACCTTAAATCTAAGAAAAACTAAGCCCAATTAATTTGGACTTTAACTAAAGAAAACAAGTGTTTTAAAAAAACCTAAATAATTATTAATATAACAAGAATTAAATCTCCGAGATGGATTAGGAAATCTCCTTTCAGTTTTTATCCCAAGCTTTCTTGATTCCATGAATACCCTCCATTTTCACGCCTTCATGATCAACCTCTATTTCAACTTGAATGATGAATAGGTGTTGATCTTTAGATTCTTGAGTCATCTTTTCTTCAAGTACACTTCTTAAGATTAGCAAACAAGCTTTCCTTTCTTAGAATGCATAGCACATTTTCAAATGGCTTAAATGATCCTTTAGGGTTTTGATGTAAACCAAAATATCATCAAAATAGACCACAACAAATTTGTTTATGCAATCCCTCAATACATGATTCATCAATATCATAAAAGTACTTGGTGCATTAGTGAGTCCAAAAGGCATCACTAACCATTCATAAAGTGCATGTTTTGTTTTGAAGGTTGTTTTCCATTCATCTCCTTCTTTCATTCGAATCTGATGGTATCCACTTTTAATATCTATTTTCGAAAAACATGTAGCACCACTCAATTCATCAAGCATATCATCAAGTGTAGGGATAGGAAATCGTACTTTACCATTATCTTGTTGATGGCTCGACAATCTACACACATTCTCCAAGTGCCATCTTTCTTTGGTACTAGAAGAACAGGTACAACACATGGGCTCATGCTTTCTCATACATGTCCTTTTGCCAAGAGTTCCTTCACTTGCTTTTGAAGCTCCTTAGTCTCTCGGGATTACTTCGATAGGCCGGTTTGTTTGGAAGTGGAGCTCCAGGAACTAGGTCGATTTGATGTTCAATTCCCCTAATTGGTGGTAATTCACTTGGTAGTTCTTCGGGGAATGCATCTTCAAATTCCTGCAAGAGAGAAATAACACAACTAGGAGTAGAATTATCTATGTTAGCAATAGAGAAATAAGCCTCCCTATACATGAGTAAGATCATAGACTTATGATTTACAAGTGCACTCTTGATCTCTCTTTGTTTTACATAGAAACTCTCCTTTCTATCTCTTAATTCTATTACATTCGAATCAGGAATTTCTCTCTGCTCTTTTCTTGTTCTTCCATTTTGAATTTTCGCAGCTTGTCGCCCTTTAGTTGCTGAAGTTGTGGGCTGCTGGCTAATCTCCAATCTAGTCGGCACTTGTTCAGCCTTGTCTCTCTTGTTTGTTGATTGAAGTGGATTGCCTTTGGGAACTGTCGGAGAGAGTTTGGTGCTGCTAGAGTTGGGTAAAGCCCTTGTTGCATTTTTGGACTTCTTCTCAGCTTCTCGGGATTGAAACTCCCCCATCTTGCTTTGAAGTAATTTCTGCTCAATGTAAACTTCGTGTGGAGTAAGAGGTATTAAGGTGACCTTCCTCCCATCTTTATCAAAGATGTACCTATTCTTGTATCCATCATGAATAGCCCTTCTGTCAAATTGCCAAAGCCTTCCCAATAGCATGTGTGCAACTTGCATCGGTACCACATCACATAAAAATTCATCTTCATATCTTCCAATAGCAAAAGGTACCCTAACTTGCTTACCAACTCTCACTTCACCGCATTCATTTAACCATTACAACCTATAAGGTTTTGGATGGTTAGTACAAGGTAGTCCCAATTTATCAACCATGTATTTACTTGCCACATTTACACAACTTCCACTATCAATGATTAAGCTACAAATTCTGCCATACACTTTACATCTAGCATGGAAGATGTTTTCTCGTTGGACCATATTACCTTCTTCCTCCTTAACTTGAGCACTTAGGACTCTTCGCACTACACAAGTTATTTGTGCATTGTGGTCTTCATTTTCATGAGAATCACTCTCCTCTTTCTTCACTTCACTATCTGCTTCCAAAGGGGGCATTTCTTCTTCTTCTCCTTCACTTTCGGTTTGAATGATTCCTCCTTTTATTACCATGGCCCCTCGATTAGGACAATGAACAGAGGTGTGGCCTCTTCCCAAACATTTGTAGCATTTGAAGTCTCTATTTCTTGAAGGTTGTGCTTGAAATTTTCCCTTGTCTCTACCTTCAGTTGGAGAATTTTTCAGATCAAATTGCACCCTATTTTTTGAGGCTTCATCTCTAGTATTAGGGGCTGGTTTTGTCTCTTTTATATCTATCCTAGGCCAACTTGATCTGGAATTTGATGAAGAATTTCCATAGCTAGAACTTCTAAAGCTTCGACCCCTAGGAAACTAGCTTTGCTTCAATTGCCTTTCAATTTTTACAGCCATATGCACTATCTCTTCAATGTCTACATAATGCTGCAACTCTACTCGATTGGCTATTTCTGTGTTTAATCCACCTAAGAATCTTGTCATTGTAGCTTCTTGGTCTTCCTCCACATTAGCCCTAATCATGGCTATCTCTATCTCCTTGTAATATTCATCAACAGATTTACTTCCTTGAAAAAGAGTTTGTAATCTTCTACAAAGATCTCTGTAGTAATGACTTGGTACAAACCTCTTCCTCATGATAGTTTTCATCTCCTCCCATGTAGAAATTGATGGTTCTCCATTTCTTCTTTGACTGAGCAGGAGTTGGTCCTACCAAACAAGAGCATAATCTGTAAATTCCACAGCAGCAAGTTTGATTTTCTTTTCCTCCAAATAGTTATGGCAATAAAAACAAGTTCTACCTTCCTCTCCCATTCAATGTATGCATCAAGATCATTCTTTCCTTGGAAGGCTGGAATTTTCATTTTGATGCTTCCAACATTTCTATCCAATTCACCTCCTCTCCTTTGATCTCTTCTTCTCCTTTCTCTATAATCTCTATCTTCAAAGAGGGGGTGACCAGAATCGTATCCTTCATCCTCTCCATCTTCTTCTTCAAATATGGGATTGTCTCTTGGAGGTGTAGGCATGAATCGTCCCCTTCTAGGTTGGTGGTGTTGTGCACCTCTAAATCCTCCTCTTCCACCTGGTTCTCACCTCATTTGTGGTTGGGGATCATGTCTAGGCCCTCCTTGGTCAGTTCGCCTTTCAAGGTTGTCAATTCTTGCTCCCATCTCTTGTTTAATCTCATGCCTCAAATCTGTAACCATGGTGGTAAAGGCCTCTATTAATAACGATAGATCGCCATTAGTGAACTCCTTAGGTTGTGATGTTTCTTCTTGTTGAGACATTTTTTCAAAATCTGCAAGAAAAGTTAGAGAGACAAAATAATAATAATAATATTGATAATTGTTTCCTCACAACACTCTCTCACGTGTTTCACTCAACCCTCATGTATCACTCAAAACTAGGTTTTTTCTCACTCTAATGAGCTCACCACTCTTGCCTTTTTCTAGCTCTCTAAAATTTCACATGAAAATTCTGAATATTCCCCCTTATTTTGGCAGAATTTTGGCCTTTAAATAGAGTACAAAGTCTTTGGGAAACCCTTCTCCAAATTGGATTACGAAACCTTAATTAAAATCCCAAATAGGTAACCCTAAATCTAAGAAAAACTAAGCCCAATTAATTTGGACTTTAACTAAAGAAAACAAGTGTTTAAAAAAACCTAAAAAATTATAAATATAACAAGAATTAAATCTCCGAGATGGATTAGGAAATCTCCTTGCAGTTTTTATCCCAAGCTTTCTTGATTGCCACTTCTATTTTCATGAATACCCTCCATTTCCACGCCTTCATGATCAGCCTCCATTTCAACTTGAATGATGAATAGGTGTTGATCTTTAGATTCTTGAGTCATCTTTTCTTCAAGATTCATGTCCAGCATATCTTCTCTTTCTTGCATATAGTTAGCCATGGCTTGTCTCAACTTCTTAGATCTTGAACGAGTTATAGGCCCTTGAGAAATTCTTGGAATGCCATCTTTTTCGTTCTTTGAATCTCTATCAAAGTACATGCAAAGAAATGTATTCCTAGGAAAGTAAAATAGAGAAAGCATTACGCCATAATTTTTAACAATGTCAGTAAATTGGCGTAAGAGGTTTATATGATCATCCAGATTTGAACTAAAATAGAGGATGTCATCAATATAAACCAGTGTAGTGTGCAATATTGGTTCCAAAAACTTGATCATGACCTTTTGAAAAACAGACGGTGCAGGTTTTAATCCAAAATGCATTACTTTCCACTAAAAATGTTGGTTAGGATTACAAAAACCAGTTTTGGGAAAATCATCAGGATGAATTTCCAATTTCCAAAAATTTGATTTTAAATCAAACTTGGAAAACTATTTTGCACTAGAAACTGTGAAAGTAGCGTGTGCCTATGTGGGAGTGGAAACTTATCATCTTGGAGAAAATGATTTAGAGGTTGGTAATTGATTACCAATCTCATTTTTCCACGGACCTGTTCAACCCGCTTATCAATATAAAATGCTTCACAAGACCATTGGGAATCAGTGGGTTCAATAAGGTTTGAATGGAGAAGGTCTTGACACTCTTTTGTGGCTAATTGAAGATGATCAGGGGTCATACCCAAATGACTGGCTTTGGTAGGATTGATATCTTCATTTTTCTTGAAAGGAAGTTTAATGAAGAATTGAGGGTTTTGCCACAAAGGGTTGGAACATTTGGTGAGGAGCTCGGTGTGAGATTCAGCACATGATTGTTGAATGAGTAATTGCTGGATTTCTTGGATAGGGTCTTGAATGGGTTTTTTGGTGATCAAAGAAGTGAATAAAGTTTTATCATCTGCAGTTGCAAATTATCTCTTGTGTTCTGTGCAAAATTCTGTTGGTAGGATGGCTGGATTCATCATTGACACTGCTGTTTTGGTATAAAAAAAGGGTATGACTGGAATGTGTTTATCATACTTGGAGGTGCAAATTTGGACTAGTGGTCGAGGATGAGATTTGATGGATAAGACCGGTAGGAAAGATGTTTTTTATTGTGAAGGATCTGGTTCTGGAGGAACAAGGTTTTGAGGAACAAAGATGTGGTAAGAGGATGCGATTTCATCTTCCTCAATAGCAAAGATAGTGTGATCATCAAGGTCATCTTGTTCAGAGAAAAAAGATTCAAGGTATCATCTTCATAGACTGGACAGACCTGTTCAATCTGAGAGATGAGATTCTGTTTCTTCTTTCTCTGAGCGCATTGCTTGGCATAGTGACCCTTTTATTTGCAAACATAGCAATGATCTGATTTTCATCTAGAGGAACTGGAAAATCCCTATAATATTTATCACAACTATTATCAACTACACAAATACGATTCATCAAGGTATCATTAATCTCAAAATCAATTTGTGACACTCTAGACGAATACCATTGAATCATACTATTTTCAACATGCTCAATCATTTCCTCTTTCAGATTTGCATAGAATTCATAAACCAGAGAAGGATAATAATCTTCATTGATTCCAAGTAGACTATCCCAACTGATTTCATTGAAGAGAGAGAGTACATTACCCATATTGGTGAGTTTGTCGATGTCTACTCTATGGTCAGGGATGGCCTTTCGACTTCTCTTACTTCAATCTTCAAATTCCACGACTGCTCTTATGGAGATGAACCGATCCACTCCAAGACTTGCTTGTGGAATGCGAACTCACCCTGCTTGGCTCATTGATAATGAGCCCTTCGTCTCCCCCTTTGGCTTTTCCATTGCAGAGAAGATTTGATTTTTTAAGATAAAGAAGGATGAGGAACACGAAAATCAAGAGATTTTAGAAGACAAATGATGAAATCTTGGATGATTTTGTGTTTGGACAAGAGAGGGTTGTATGAGTTTTGAAAAGAGAGAATTTGGATGGTTTAAAATGAGAGTTTTGGGTGGTTGAATAGTTTAATAACCACTAAAATTGCGAAATTCTATTAATCGAATTTTCAGGTCTGCATTCAAATTTGTGTCCGAATTTCTTTGTCTCTCCATTTTAGCAAATTCGAACGACCGAACTTCGGGTCATGCATTCAAACTTGCATCCAAATTTTCTTTGTTTTTGCCACAGTTTAACACACACATATTAGTTATTGAATTTTGCAATACCCAAGTTTCTTCTTTGATAACAAAACCTTTCTTCGGCCAAAGGCTTGGTAAATATATCCGAATTTGATCATTTGTGTTCATGTAGTCCAAACAAATATCTCTTTACCTACATGATCTCTAATGAAACAATGTTTGTTCTCTATATGCTTAGTTCTAGAATATTGAATGAGATTTATACGTAAATTTATGGCACTAGTATTGTCACATAGAAGAAGCACATATTTGAAATATATACCATAGTCAAGAAGGGTATGCTTCATCCATAGCACTTGAGCATCCACTACCAAGAAACCACTCTGTGGCACTTGATCTTGAGGGAATATATACTTATATCAAATGAGAGAAAGTGACTTTTGATACCCAAATCTTCTTGGTTCCAAGGGGGTTAGTGATGATACCTTTAGCTTTCCAAATTGTCTTAATACCACCCATAACCTTTCTCTTTATAAAACACATTGTCACCCTTTCTATCACAATATGTGCAACATGAATGAGTCATAGACATAGATGTAGCTTTGACAAAGCAATTTTTGTATTTTGAAGCATTATTGACATGGTTGTATCCAAGACCATCTTTATCTTTAACAAAGGGATATCTTTGAAATCCAAGAAGTTTGTTAAGGTTATCTCTACCATTTGTAAATTTTTCTACACATAGAGTGAGATTATCAACTTTCTTTTTTAACACATCATGATCCACAATCATTTTTTCTAAAGAAGATATTTTGGCACAAAGAGATTTGTTCTCAATAGACATATTTTGTAAAGTAACATTTAAAACTTCTTTCTCAATATTCAAACAATCAATAGATTAAAGAAGTTTCTTATTATCACAAAACAATTTTGAGGTCTCCCTCAATAAATTTTCAATTTTGAATCTCATTTCTTTGTTTTTTTTTTTTGAAACCTTCTTTAATTCACTATACATGTTTACAAGCAATTCACTAGGATCATCAATATCATCATCGTAATGTGTAAAGGTTGATTGATTGGATTGTACTCATCATCTATAGCCAGCTCACATTTGCTCTTTCATTATTCTCATATCCACTATCCTTATTTGCTTGTTGATCCCAAGCGCCTACCAATCCTTTGCCGTTCTTGATAGACTTCTTCTTCTTGAATTTAGTATCTCTTTCCTTCTCCATTGCTTTAGGGAAATCGGCTATAAGATGTTTGGTGCTTTTGCATTCATAGCATTGAGGTTTGAACAATGAAGATGATTGTCCTCCTTCTTGGATGACCTCTTTCCTTTCTTAAGGAATCATTTTTTGTAGAATTTCTTGAACTTCTTAACTACCATGGCCATTTCATCATCTTCTCCATCTTCATCTTCGTCACTACATGAGTCTTCTTGTTCACTTTGATTTTCGGTGGCTTTAAGTACTACTCCTTTTCTCACTTTCTCCTCATCTTCGAGATCATTTTATCTTTTTACCTTCATCTCATGAATAGTAATGATCCAATGAGTTCTTCAAGAGAAAGAAGAGCCTTCAAGTCCTTTGACTCCTCAATTGCAAGAATCTTTGATTGCCAAGTTTTAGGTAGAGTATCTAAGATCTTTCTATTTTGTTCACCAAGTGAGTAATTCTTCCCATAGGACATCAATCCATTTGAGATGTTTTTGAATCTTGTGAACATATCACTAATGTTCTCTCCTTGCTTCATGGTGAACAATTCATAATCTCTTACTAACATAGCAAGCTTTGACTCTTTCACTTGATTTGTGCCTTTATGAGTAACTTGAAGAAGTCTCTACATGTCATAAGAGTATCACATCAGCTAACTTGGTTGTATTCATTTACATCTAAAACACAACTCAAGATGTTCATTGCTTGATAGTTCAAGGTCATCTTTCTTGAGTCATTTTCATCATATTCATCCATAGGCTTGGGTTCCCTTGTCACAACATCGGATTGCATCCTCATTGGTATATAAGGCCCTTTCTCAATTATATTCCACAATTCAAAGTTAATAGACCAAATGCATATCTTTATTCTAGACTTCCAAAAAATTAATTTGTTCCATCAAATAAGGGAGGTCTATTTGTGGAAGATCCTTCCAAATAAGGTATGTTTAACATATTAGCCATAGGATCTTATCTTCTAGGTGGTAAAACCTTTGAAAAGGAAGTCCAAGATGATGCAAACCCTAGGTATAGAAACCTAGAACCCAACAGCAAAATTCCACAAACACCCAATGATGTGTGAAAAGGCTTTTTTTTTAAACCACTTGCAATGGTGGGGGGTTTGGCATAGACCCCTACCTGTTTATTAACAATGGGAATAAATTTACAATGAAAGAGAAACTAAAAGAAAACACCAAATAGTAGGCAAAACAGAAAGATAAGCCAATAGTATAAATAGCAAGATCCTAATTAACTCCGTAGATTTGGAACTCCTTGCTTGTCTAGGATGAGAGGTCCTCGGGCAGCTTGCGGCAGTTGATCCAAAGCATATATATAGGAAGTACCAGCGTCGATATACCCTTGATTGGCCAAGGCATCTGCAACCACATTTGCTTCTCGATAAACATGTGAAAAGGAAAAATTCTTGCCTTTGGTGAGTGAGAGAATATGATGCAAAGTATACCTAAATCTCCAAGCAGGCCTATGTTTAGCAAGAACTGAGTTAAGTAATAGTAGTGAGTCTGTTTGGACTGCCACATAAGAATACTGTAGTGATAGACATAGTTTTACACCCAAAAGTAATCCTTGCAACTCTGCCTCAAAATTAGTTCGGATGCCAATATAGGAGTAAAAGGCAGCAATAAAGTTTCCATTGGATGTTCTAAGAGCTCCTCCGACCGATGAATTCCCTGAATTTCCCTTTGAAGCCCCATCAATATTCAAGATTACTTGATCCGGATCATAATCTTGCTTCCATTTCACTACAAGTGGATGTCGATGTTTTTTTAGAGTAAGCGGATGCATAGGAATGGCAAAAATAGATAAGGCCGAGACAAAGCCCTTTGCATGAGCTAATGATAGGAGGTAACCCAAAATAGATTGCTTCAAATGATATAGAGTCACCCTAGTTGCTTCGAAGCGGTACGTATTCCTAGATTTCCACAACTCCCAACATATAATGGCCGGTACAAGTCGAAGGAGAAATGACTTTGTTCTCTTCTGTAGCCACCATGTTTGCAATCGCAAGTGAAGTGATAAACCTTCCGAAGGCAGTAACCCAAAGAACCCTCTGAAATAAGTCCAAATATGATGTGCAAAAGGACACGTGGAGAAAAGATGATCAAAAGTTTCTGTAGCAAGCCCACAAAAACACCTAGATGCCAAATGAAATCCCAATTTCTTCATAGTACAATCCAAGGGCAGATGACCATTCAGCAATTTCCACATAAACACAGAAACAGTAGTAGGGCATTCCTTACTCCAGATACACTGCCTTGAAAAAATAGCTGGGTTGGCCAGTTGTATAATCTTTAATACCGAGGAAAGCGTGAACTTACCATGAGGCTTGAGCTTCCAAATAAACTGATCACTTTCCTCAGTTAGATGTATAGAATATGAGGAAATTCTTTGTACTAGATGTTGAGGCAAACTAATCAAACCTATCTGGAAATCATTAAAGAAGTGTCTGACAGAGAGGCGATGATCCTGTATCTCAGTAAACTCCTTAAGCTTCCCCTTTAGAGTCCAATCTTCCCACCAGAAATTCGAGTCTCCATTACCCACGATGAGGCCAATATATTGTTCAGCCTCATCCTTCACTTTAAGCACACGTCGCCTAGAATGCGAACACAATCTTGGGAGAGAAACTTCAGATACATGAATGATATCAGTACAATACTTTGCTCTAATGAAAGTTGCCCAAAGAGATTTAACTGTTCGAAAGAACCACCAAAGCTTATATGCAAATGCCTTCTCATATGCATGCAAGGAAATCAGTTCGAGACCATTCTCTTGAGCGGGTTTACATAATTTGGCCCAAGATGTCCAATGTCTACGCCTCCCCTCCAAAGAGGAGCCCCAGAAGAACTCAGCAAATAACTTTTCAAGCTGCAAAAGAACTCCCTTAGGTGGACCAAGAGATGCCAATAGATACAAGGGGATACTTGTGAGGACATGCTTAATAAGGACAAGCCGGGAGAAGTGTGAGGAGAGAGAGATTGAAGTGAAAGAAGGGGGAAAAAGGAAGGAGGTAGTGGCGATGGATACGCCGGAGAGGAGCAGGAACCAGATCGCAACCCCTGTTTCTAAATTCGAGGAGTCCCCTGTCTTTAGTTTTCTTAATAATCTTTCTCCCATCAAGCCAGTTAAGTCTGTTCACATTACCCAGACTCTCAATGCACTAAGCTTTGCATCCTTGCCATCAATTTTTACTTCACCCCATGTCAGTTCGCTAAAGAAATCTAGATTCCTGAGAAGACATCAATTTGTAGATCCATCAAAACCTGAGTTTTCCTCAGATAACGGGAATAAAACTGATGCAGAATAGGGGTATACCAATGTTGTCGATAACTCCAATGAGCAGCAGGAAAATATTGATCGAGGGAATTCTCTTGGTGAAGTTTCTGAAGAACAGTCTTATGATTGCTCAAAGCTGGCCGTTGCACTTGCCCGCACCTTGAACTACGAATGCACTCCGGTTTCTAGTTCAAAGACTAGCTATCCTGTTGAAACTAAATGTGTGTCTGCATTCACTTCAACTTCAGGAGCACTCGTCCCATTCGGCCAAGCAGTGTTAGGGAAAGGTTTATTTGGAAATGGAGTAAGCATGGAGGGAATGACCCAAACAAGTCAAACTGGAGATGCCGCAGGATGTGATTGGGACAATTTAATAACTGATGCTGCTGATCTACTAATTTTTTATTCACCGGATGATGTGCGTGCTGCCAAAAAATTACTGGATCCTGCAACTGGTTTATACAGTGATGCTACTAATGATATGCAAAATATACAAGCGTTGGGTCCTGCTGAGCAAGGAGATGGAAATGAAACAGATAATCCTTCCACTCAACCAGGAGAGGGAAGTTATCTGAAGGGATTTTCTGAGATTCAAGACATGCTTGCAGGTTCTTCTCTGGAAAATAACTGCAAGGATGGGAGCCTCGGTGAGAAAACAGATAGTGAAACTGTTTCTCATTTGTACTGTGGTATGAGAAGACGATGTCTTGTTTTTGAGATGGCTGGAGCTCGCAGAAAGCATTTCGATGATAATTCAAGTTCTGTCTCTCCCATCTTAATGCACAATGGAAATACACCCTCCAGTAGTAAGCAACTGCTTCCCATGACGGGTAGAAATGATTCATCTAAGCGTATTTTGCCTGGAATTGGCTTGCATTTGAATGCTTTAGCAACAGCTCCCAAGGAGTACAAGGTTGTAAAGCAAGATGCTTTAGTTTCTAGTAGATTAGTAATTGCACCCAGTTCCATCTCTAGTTTTCATTCTTCAGCCACTGGTCAAGAAACAGTAAATCAATCTTTGGGAATAATCCCTGCGGAACGGGACATGTACCCTGTTGAAAACGATGTCCCGCTTCTGGAAGGCATCTATGCACATGGTTACTGAAGAGTTCAATCAGAGTAGTCCCAAGAAGAAGAGGCGAAGGGTGGAACAAGCTGGAGAAAGTGAAGGTTGTAAGAGTTGCAACTGCAAGAAATCAAAATGCTTGAAACTTTACTTTGAATGCTTTGTTGCTGGTGTCTATTGTGTGGAACCATGTTCTTGTCAAGAATGCTTCAATAAGCCAATTCATGAGGATACTGTGCTTGCAACTCGCAAGCAGATTGAATCCCGAAATCCTCTTGCTTTTGCTCCCAAAGTGATTAGGGGCTCTGATTCTCTGTCTGAAGCAGGGGATGACTCAACCAAAACTCCGGCTTCTGCTCGACATAAGAGAGGATGCAACTGCAAAAAGTCCGGTTGCTTGAAGAAATACTGTGAATGCTATCAGGGTGGCGTTGGATGTTCCATTAGCTGCAGATGTGAAGGGTGTAAGAATGCATTTGGTAGAAAGGATGGTTCTATTTTCATAGGCACAGAAGCTGAACTAGAAGAGGATGAAACAGAATTATTGGAGAAGAGAGTGAGGGAGCGGTTTACACAGAACTGGAAGCCAAAATGATGTAGAGCAGAACCTTGAATCTGCTCCACCTGCAACACCTTTTCGATGTCCAAGACCTTTGGGGCAGGTCCCATTTTCCTCAAAAAAGAAGCCACCGCGATCTTCATTGCCTTCTATCGGAGGGACCTCATCTCTATATCCTAGCCAAGGCCTTGCCAAGACACCCTTTCTACCGCCACCTCAACCCAAGATTGATAAGAATTTCGAAACGGTTATGGAGGACGAAATGCCTGAGATTCTTCAAGGCAACGGATCTCCACTTACTGGTATCAAGTTTGCATCTCCTAACAGCAAGAGAGTTTCTCCTCCCCATTGCAGCTTTGGAATGTCTCCTGGACGAAGAAGCAGCCGGAAGTTGATTCTGCAATCTATTCCTGCATTTCCTTCTCTCACTCCTAAGCACTGAGAGACAAATTTATTTCTTTGGTGAAGTATGAAGGAAATCCTCGATCCTTCTTGTAGTTATAATGCTTAGTTGTCAGCACTCTTAGCTTTGCCTTTTTGTGCTTGTAAAATAGTTTTTCTGTTTAATAATATTCTCAAGTTATGTAAGATAAAGCCAAATCATTTCAGTTTGCAAGAGATGATCACCTGTTGAATGTGATATATAAGCCTTAATCAAAAAAAAAAAAAAAGGACAAGCCTTCCTCCATGGCTCAAAATCTTACTTTGCCATCCCTGCAATTGAGCAGAAACTTTTTCTACCAAGGGTTGGAAATAAAGAATTTTCTTAACCCCTTTGAAGATTGGACATCCAAGATATATAATAGGAAATGATTTTAGAGAAAAACGGTCACCGCTACTATAGTCTCCTTCCTCCTTTCCGAGGCACGAGTAGAGACATAGAATGAGCTTTTAGCATAGTTGATTTTTTGGCCCGACACCTGCTCATAATCTTTCAAGAAAAGTATGAGTTTTCTGAGGCCTCTCTTCTCTCCAGTTGTGAATATAATAACATCATCTGCAAAGCTTAAGTGAGAGATAGATATACACTGCCTCGGCAAGGAGAAAACACCAATATGATTACCAGCCATTAGATAGTTAAGACCTCTAGATAAAACTTCAGCAGCAATAATAAAGAGGGAAGGGGAGAGAGGGTCTCCTTGTTTAACCCCTCTTAAAGAGGGAAACAATCCACAAGGTTTACCATTAACTAATACAGAGAATTTATTGTAAGCCAAACAATTATGTATTAGATTCATAAAATGAGGGTTGAATCCAAAACGACCCAATATTTGAAGCAAGAATCCCCAAGAAACCCTATCAAAGGCCTTCATCATATCCAACTTAACTACAAGGTTGCTGCCTCTCACTTTCCGGTCCATGGAAGAAACCATTTCAGTAGCAAGTAGAATATTCTCAACAATGTTTCGACCCTTCACAAAACCAGTTTGATTAGGAGAAATCAGATGGGGTAAGTGCTTGGCTAATCGATTGGAAATAGTCTTAGTAATTACCTTATTGGTAAAATTGCAAAGACTTATTGGCCAAAAGTCTGCAAATGAAGACGGTGCTGGTATCTTCGGAATCAAGACAATCAAAGTGCTGGTGAAGCTTTGGGGCATTGGAATACCAGCCAAGAAGTCACAAACCGCTGCATGGAGATCATCAGCTATTATGTCCCAACACTTCTTAAAGAAAGAATCCAGAAAACCATCAATACCGGGGGCACTTTCAGAGCTCAGGGAAAATACTGAACTTTTAACTTCGTCCTTAGTCGGTAGCATGGATAATTCTTTATTATCATTCTCAGAGATGAGGGAATGTATGTACTCCAGCATCGGTTGGAACTGATCCGAAGTCAAATCAGTAGAATCCATTTTGAGAAGAGAGGAGAAAAAACTGACAGCCTCTTGCTCGATATCCTCATCTGAATAAAGTGTCCGACCATTATCATCTCGAATTGCAGCAATACGTAGATGACTCCATCTAGCAGAACATATTCCATGAAAGTATGATGTATTAGCTTCCCCTTCTTTGAGCCATTTGATTCTTGCTTTTTGTCTCCAAAAGATTTCTTCTTGCCGTAGGTGAATTGTTAACCTGCCTTTTGCTAGATTTAATATTGTTCTTGCCTCCTCTATAGGTGAGTTTTCATATGCATATTCAGCATTTAAGACGTCATCCTCAGCTTTAGCAATGTTAGAGTGCAAGGTACCAAATTCAGCAGCATTCCATTGCTTCAAGGCTTGCTTTAGTCTCATTAGCTTCTGTGCAAAAATATGCATTCCATTGCCAAAGAATTCAGCCGCCCAAACCTCTTTAACTATCTGGAAGAAATCTGGTTTGGTCATCCACATATCTTGAAATTTAAAGCTCTTACACCCATATTTCTTAGCTTCAGTGATGGAGAGTAATAATGGAGAGTGATCAGATCCAGTTCGGCTCAAATGCTGCACGGTAGAGTAGGTAAACTTGGAGCTCCAAGACAGATTCATAAGTGCTCTATCCAACCGCCTCCAAGAAGGATGTGATTGAGATGACCTGCACCAAGTGTAGAGAGATCCCGAAAAAGGTACATCCAATAAACCACAATCATTTATAGCAGTGTTAAATTCATTAATAGGCAGCAAAGTTGGGGGAGAACCCAAACACTCTGAAACTGATAGCACAACATTAAAATCCCCAGCCACCATCTACGGGGAAGTAATATAAGCAGCCAATGAAACCAAATCTGTCTACAAAGCCCTACGTGCGGTATAACAACATTTGCCATAAATAAAAGAGCAAGAAACTTCAACCCCACATAGAGATGCTATTGTACCATGGACTAACTGTTCAGTCACCAAAGTTTGCTGGAAAATACTATTATGATTCCAAAACATCCAAATTTTTCCATTAGAGTTACTGAGATAATGTGGAAAACCAAGCCTTAGACCATACCGTGGAAGAAGAGAAGGATCAACAAATGGTTCAATAATGACCACAAGAGAGCATTTGTAAGTAGAAATAAGATGTTTTAGTCGCGAGAAAGAAGAACGATCAGCAATGCCCCTAATGTTCCAAACAATCCAATTATTCATTTTAGAAATTTGTTAAATGACAAAGTGATGGCACGACGAGCTTTGAAATGCATAACATGACCAGAAGACTTAGTAGAAACCCTACATTTAGAGCATGGACATTTAAGTTTGCATAGTAAAAGCTTGCATAAATCTATCCCAGAAGGTAGGGGTCTAGAGTTTTTATCTCCATCAGATTCATAACCTCGCTGAGCAAATTCTGGAACCAAATGGGTTGGAGAATTAATCGCATAATCATCAAAGAAAGTCTTACCCCTCATACATTGTATCAATGGATTCTTGTTTAGCAGTACTTCAGCTGTAATTTCAGATGTTGCATTTGATGTTGCACGGCTACTGGTTGCATTAATATGTTTAACATCAGCCAGCGATGGGTTCACAGTATTTGGTGGAAGAGCATCAATTTCCCCTGAATCAGTTGGCTCATTGCCCACAAATATGGTTGCTGGATTTTCTTTTGGAGTTACCAACTGCAAGTCTATTGCTGGATTTTCTTTTGAAGCCTCGAATTGCATTTCTGTAGTGTTTAGGGATTGGTGAGCCGTTGTCGAGGTTACAACTGGTTGTTGCTTTTCAACCCACTGCAGCACCCTCTTCGTAGAAATGCTTGTAGGTGCCTTAGTGTGAGGGAGAGCATGAGCTGGCTGTTGTTGTTGAGGTTGTGTCACTGTCCTCACAGGAATAGCTTCAATTACATTAGCATTCGGGAGAGCTGTTGTTGGTGGTTGTAGTTGAAGCTGGTGGCAATGCTCAATTGAATGACCTACTTTTTTACAGGTAACACAATATGGAGGAAGATTATCATAGTGAATATCTTGATAAAATCCTGAGGAACCCATTCCAATCCATATTTTGGATGGCAAAGAGGAGAGAATATCAACTTCAACACAAACCCGTGCGACACTAGGCCGAGAAAGGGTGACTGTAGGTTCATCCAATTTCAAGGGCCTACCAATAGCTAAAGAAATAGAAAAGAGAGCATCTTTGCGGAAGAAATAAATGGGCAGACCTGGGAAAGCTGATCCAAATGGGAAGAACCGAAGGTTCAGCCAACACTGTAAAATTTGGAGACCATTTCATGACTCTCATGGGATAACCTAGAAGGCTCCAATGACCTTTCATCCACAAGCGAACATAGTCTTCTTCAAGAGATAGTCTGATCAGAATATGGCGAGGGTCTAACCAACCAAGAGAGCAAGTTCCTTTTAAGCCAATAGTGTTAAACTCCTTACGGAGAACCTCCATGGAAGGCCGTCTATGAGAAAATTTCCCAACAAGAGCAAGGGAGAAAGGTTGCGCTAGGGCAGCAGCTTCAGCAGTAGTAAACAGAATTGCAGGTTTCCCATTGTGAGAAGTAACTTGTTTCAAAGGTATAGCAGAATCGGAGGAGGTTGGGGATGTGAAGAGAGAAGCAAAGGATTTGGAAGTCCAAGCCAACTTCGCCGGAGAGTGGGCGGTTGGCGGTTGATGGTCAGCCATGTCATCCAAAGCCATACACAAACACTAATCTATTTTGGAAAGCTCAAAACAACTAGGGGTTATACAATGAGTAGTAAGAGTGGCAAACTATCATTTTCGGCCAACTTCAAAACCCAGAAAATGCAGAAAAGAATCCAGCGATTTTGGACTAGAATCTCAACAAGAAAGGATGTTTGAAGCATGGGAAATCAGCATAGACTCTTTGTTGGCAGTAATTTCAAACTCTCTACATCAATCAGTTTTTAGCTTAATCAAGGAAAACAATCCAAGTAGCACTTTTCAACCAGCCTAAGGAGTAGTATTCGAAATGTCTGGTTGAGGCAATTCATCAAACACTTAGAGTGCAGAATTTGAAAGAAAGGGTTTCCATGGATGATTTAAAGATAATATGGACAAATTTTAACACAGATCATCCACAAGAGCTCCAATGTAACAAGAAACACAAGAGTGCTAAGTAATACAAAAGAGGCAAAGATAAGCAATGAAGCATAAATACAGCAAGAACAGGGATAATGCAGCAAAACTTTCAACAGATTCTACCCAAAGAAGAAAGATAAGATGATGAGCAATAGGTAGGAATCATAATCAGATGATGTCCTAAGTTTCACAATTCCAGAAATGGGCAGATTTCACAAATCCAGAAATTTTTAGCTTTTGTGAAAAGGCTTCAAAAAAACCCTTAACCCCTTGGATATATGACCCAAGAACCAAAGGTATAAACAGAAACCTTAAACCAACTATCTATAAAGAAAAAAACTTAAGGTATAATTCAAAAAGATGAACACCACAAATTGAATAACTTGATAAGTTCAAAAAGTTCTTTCAATAACCAAAGAGAATATGTATTATCACCAAAATATCAATGGCATCATGTTAATGTTCTCAAATTTCTAAAAAGATCCTATATAAATAGACATCTCAAAACCCTAACCTAATTGGTTTTGGATTTGGAGTAGGTGGCTAAAACACAAGTCCTTAATAAGCTTGGATTTGCAGCTAATTAAGTCCAACTAAGGATTAAAATAAAAAGAATGGATATGAGCTTTAATAATTAAAAGTTCTCAGCCCAGACAAACTTAAAAACTAATTACAAGACTCCTAAAATTTAGGAAATTTCGTCCAGCCCTTAGGCTGAATTTTTGAGCCCATCAATTTGCTATCTTGTACATCAATTTGGCTGCCCAATTGGACTCCAAAGTGGTTGGACAGCTTGCTTGTAGTAAATTAATTATTGTTGATCTATCTTGTACATAATATAGCCTTGAAAACCCATCTTGTTATTGGACTGGTGGACATCTTCAATTGATCTTGATCACTTGAGTTTGGCACCTCTTGATTCTCATCATTCTATCTCTCCTCGAAAAGATTGGTCCTCGAATCTACTCCTACATCATCAGAGTACGTAATAAGTTCAAAGAAACCAATGCTAAACAAGATTCGGTTAATAAGCACATGTATGGGAAGGGACGTACATAAATGGATCCAAGCAATATGCAAACTTCTGAGCAAAGAATCTCATATAAAAATGAAACATTTTAGCACATATCAAGGGAATAGGTTGCATGCTTTTCAACCAAGGATCGTCACAACATTGCAACAAAAGTAACTTATACAAAAGTTCTACTCCCTTCACCGCATAAGTCAATTTCATTAAAATGGAAGGAACAAATTGATTCAAGAAATGGGTCTTTAAATGGCAAATGAAAAAAAAAAAACTTTCTTCAAGCGCATGCATAAATTTAAACTCATGCAGTATATAAGTAGCAAATCCCAACATATCAATCCCATGGCAAACTTCATAAGTTCTTAGCATTTTAAACACCTCTTTGAAAGGTAAATGGTATTTCCAAAGCCTTCAACAACAAAAATCTCCATTATCATGTAAGGAATAGTTATTAGTTAGACCATGCAAAATGTAGTTCTTCAACATTCCCGGCACATTTTTTTCAAAATCACACAAAGTTATCTGTTCAAAAGTATGCAACGATTCTAAATTACAAGATATCTCAAGATATGAAATAGGTGCGTGACCATTCTGAAGCAACACAAGCTCTTTACATGAGTTTTTCAACAAGAAATCTTGCATATTTCCTAGAATTCTTGTGTCCAATTCGGTCAACCGAATTTATCGTGCCAACCTAAAGACAGAAAATTTGGACGATCATTCAAATGCAAAGGTCCATGTTCGGTTGACTAAATTTATTATTATTAATAGTTATTTGAACGTTGCAACTGACTTTTAAACTCTATAAAAGACATAAACTTCTTTTTTTTGGTATTTTTGAGCCTTTAGGAATTTTTACTCTTTCCAATCATTCTTTATAAAAAAGTTCTCTTTTGTCTTGTGCTATAAAGTTGAAACTCAAGATTTCTTAGACAAAAAGATGAAGGGGTGTTAAATTTGTCATCATATATCAAGTTGTTGGTAACTTTCTTATCTCTTACTTCATCTATTTATTTTATTCAAGGTTATCTTCAGGATATAATATATTTTTTATAGGGCGAGCCTTGATTATTGTAAGTAAAAAGAGGTTGTGGAGTAAAACTCTTGTTGGGTGAGCCTCTATTATATTTTGATCAACTTGTGTTATAGTTGAATTTGGTTGAAATCCTTGAGTTAGAGCTAAAGATAGTGGATGTAAATCTTGCGTGATAGAACCACTATAAATTGCTTGTGTTGCCACTTCTCATTTCTCTTTCAATTTGGAATCTTACTATGTTTACTTGCATAACTCATTGAGAGTTTGATTTCAAATATCTTCCAAATCAATTTTCTTAAAAAGGAAAAAGTTTTTGAAAATCAGCCAATGACCTAATTCAACCCCCCCACCTTAGGTCTTTCAATGATATTGCTACCCAAGTCTTGACAACCAAAGGCTCTTGCTATTAAAGAATCAAAAGACTTGAAGACTCTTCCTCTTGAAGAGCTCATTGGATCATTGATTACACATGAGATGAAGATTAAGAGATTAAATGATCTTGAAGATAAAAAGAAAGGTAGAAAATGAGTTATACTTAAAAGCCTCTGACAATCGTAGTGAGTAAGAAGAATTATCAAGTGATGAAGATGGATATGAAGAAGATGATGAGATTACTATGGTAGTGAAAAAGTTTAAGAAATTCTACAAAAAGGAATTTCTCAAAAATGGGAAAAGGCATTCCAAGAAAGGTGGACAATCATCATCATTATTCAAGCCTCAATGCTGTGAATGCAAGAGTATCGAGCACCTTGTAACTGATTACCCTAAAGCATTGGAAAAGGAAACAGAAGCCAAACTCAAGAAGAAGAAATCTCTCAAGAAAAGAAAGGGACTAGTTGGCATTTGGAATTAACATGCCAATAAAGAGAGTTGAGATGACAATGAAAAAAGAGCAAATGTATGTTTCATTGCCATGAATAATCCTAGTGAATTACTTGTTGATATGTATAGCGAATTAAAAAATGTTTCAAAGAGAAACAAGGAGATGAGATTCGAAATTGATGAATTGTTGAATGAAAACTCAAAACTATTTTGTGAAAACAAAAGAATTATTGAATCCATCAATTGTTTGAATATTGAAAAGGATAAATGTTTCCTTGTAAAACATGTCTCTTGAGAACAAATCTCTTTGTGCTAAAATTTCCTCTCGTGAGAAAATGATAATTGACTATGATACTTTGAAAGAGAAAGTTGATGATCTCACTTTATGTGTTGAAAAGTTTACAAATGGTAGAGACAATCTTGACAAACTACTTGGATCTCAAAGATCTTCATTTGTGAAAAATCATCTTGGCCATCATGTGAACAATGGTTCAAAATTTAAAAATTTCTTTGCTAAAGCTACATCTACTTCTGTGTCTCATACTTGTTATACTTATTGTGGTAGACATGGGCACAAGACAACTAGATCTTATGTGAAAATAAAGGTAGAAAGTGGTGTTAAAATCATTTGGAGAGCTAAGGGTACCATCACTAACCCCCTTGGACCCAATAAAATGTGAGTACCATAAGTCACTTCCTCTCATTTGATGTAGGTACATCTTTTCCCAAGATCAAGTGCCACTAAGTGGTTCCTTGATAGTGGATGCTCAAGACATATGATGGGGAATGCTTCACTCATTAGTGAGCTTCATTTTGGAGTAGGTAATATTGGTAAAGGATCTTCCCCTCTCATTAAACAAGTTTTGCTCATTGATGATTTGAAATGAAACTTGCTTAATATTAGCCAATTGTGTGACAATGGATGCAAAGTTGAATTTAAATGTGATACTTGTACCATTCTTGATAATTTAAGTGGCAAAACCATTTTTGTTGCAAATAGTGTTAGAAATGTATATGTGCTATATCTTGATGAACTTGTTGCCAATGATGTTAAATGTCTTGCCGTTTATGATAATGATGGATATTTTTGGCATAGAAGATTAGTTCATGTGAGCATAGATTTTTTGAACAAGCTTTCCTCTCAAGATTTAGTGAGAGGTTTGCCAAAAATGCGTTTTGAAAAAAAGCACCTTTGTGATGCATGGCAATATGGAAAATCATAGAAGTTCTCTTTACGTGTTCATTTATTGATCACCTTCTGTTTCCTTTGACAAAGTCTTCCAGAAAGAAGAAATTCTCAAACCCAAAAGTGCTTGGAAGAACAATTGGAGTTGAAAGGAAGAAAAGGCAGCTTCTAAAACAAAGGAAGATGTTCGAGTAAAGGGAGTCACCTCTAGTCAAGATAAAGGTAACAATTCTCAAACCCAAAGACAAAGAGATCTAAAATGCTTTAAGTGTTTGGGAACAGGTCACATATACTCTCAATGTCCAAATAAAAGAGCCATGGTGATTAGGGATGATGGCGACATTGTAACTGAAGGAAGTGGAGATGAGGAGATGCCACCTCTAATGGAGGAAGGTGAAGAAGAGGAAAGAATAGAAGAAGAATGTGGGGCTGTTGGAGATGCCTTAGTGGATAGAAGATCATTAAACTTGCAAGCTAAGGAGGATGACAATGAGGTACAAAGGGAAACTATCTTCCATACTCGATATCATGTTCTAGACAAAGTTTGTAATGTTATAATTGATAGTGGAAGTTGTACAAATTGAAGCTACCATTAAAGATCCATTAAAGATCTCTGCTGGTCCAATCACAAGAGCTAAGGCTAAGAGAATGAAAGAGACCTTGAGTGCATTGCTTGAATGCATAAGGAATAAACAACCGCATAATGATGATCTTTCAAGGATGCATTTTGCATAAGGAGGATCAATGATGGTGAATTTATTACATGCAAGCTACCCAACCGCTTGGGAGTCTATTGGGCTGCCAAATTGATGTCCAAGATAGCAAATTGATGGGCTCAAAAAGTCAGCCTAAGGGCTGGACGAAATTTTCTAAATTTTAGGAGTCTTTTAATTAGCTTTTAAGTTTGTTTGGGCTGAGAACTTTTAATTATTAAAGCCCATATTCATTCTTTTATTTTAATCCTTAGTAGATTTAATTAGCTGCAAATCCAAGTCCATTAAGGACTTTTGTTTTCATCCACTTACTCTAAATCCAAAACCAATTAGGTTAGGGTTTTGAGATGTCTATTTATATAGGACCTTTTTAGGGTTTCAGAACACATTATGTCATTGATATTTTGGCGAGAATACATACTCTCTTTGGTTCTTGAAAGAACTTTTTGAACTTATCAAGTTATTCAACTTGTGACGTTCATCTTATTGAATTATACCTTAAGTTCTTGTCTTTATAGATAACGGGTTTAAGGTTTATATTTATACCTTTGGTTCTTGGGCCATATATCCAACGGGTTAAGGGTTTTTGAAGCCTTTTTCACACATCCTTGGGCGTTTGTGAAAGTTTGCTATTGGGTTCTAGGTTTCTATACCTAGGGTTCCCATCAGAAGAGAAGAGAAAAATCGACGGCCTCCTGCTCGATATCCTCATCTAAATAAAGTGTTCGACTAGTACCCGTTGAGAGAATTCAAAATTGAAATAAGCCTAAGAAAGCCCGAAATCGGTAGATTATTTGATAATGTAAAGTTGCAGTAAGAGCATAATATACCTGTGAGGCTCCTGCAATCTGGACTTGTACCTTGAGAGCATTCAGCAAATGAGGATCTGCCAAAGACATATTGGAGTTCGGGTACAAAGTTATGAATACCGTGCCTGCATTCAACGTTGCTTCGACAGTGGCTATACAAGCATATTGATATGCGAGAAATCGGGTATCCAAGAGGGCTCCTCTAGCAACCATAGGAAGACCCTTTCTACCATGGAGAGTAAGGGCTATGCGAACAGCACCAAAGTGAAGATGAGTGTAACCGTGTTACTTCCATTGACTGGGAAAGTCTTCTGGGATGTAAAGAGTAACGAATTGCTCTTTACCAGTGGCTATAATAGGATGTTGGTCCATTTTAGAGCATTGGACATATTCACGGACAGAGGAAGGTGTGTGACGGATGAGAGATTTAAAAGACTTCTAAGGAGAGACTATGGACTTGGCATAATGAGTATAAGGATTCATGAACGGGTGATTCTCAGGAGTAAACTGAGAAGATGAATCTACAGTGACTTCATATAAGTAATCTAATTTTTTAGATGTAGTTTGACGGAAAGAAGGAGTAGTTTCTAAAGACACAGATGAACGAGATGTTTTTGGATACATTGTTAACTAGGGTTTCTTCAACTCTAGCTTTATATCTGATACACCAATGGCTCTTATACCAAATATAGTGATGACCTAGAAACTGAAAGTATTCGAAAGAGAATAATCTCAAAAACTCAAACCTAGATTGTCTAAGAAGGTATGACTTGGATCAACACAACGGCCAACTCTTGGGCACTCAAAGGATCTTGTCCTCTTATCTTTCAACAATCCATGAAGGAATAAAATCAATTATTCCATAAAGAATACTCGCAATTTCTAAGTATCACCAAACAAGGATATAAGCTAAAGTCATATCAGAAATATAAGCAGAGAAGAAGAACAGATGGAAACATAGAGAGACATGTTTAGAGCACACTAAGATATTATTACTCGGGAAACTTAGCTTGAGAATACATTACAGCAAAGGGCTCTTTATATAGAGCTCTAAGGAAAAGTTTGGAAGGATAAATTATTTGAGCTTTGATGTCATTGCTTACATAAGGGTAGTGAATGAGGTCATGGCTTATGTCACACCACACTTATCAGCTTTAATCAGCTGGAAATAAAGTAGACATGACAACACACCAAACATTAAAGACAACAATAGTGCAGAGCACTTAAATATAAAAGTCTTCACAGCTGTATTCTTCTGAAGTAGTCGGTAAAGAGACATCATTATCAATGGAGCTAGGGCCAGTGATATTGCGTTCAATAATGATGTCCTGGTGTAGAGCATGTGCCTTTGCCTTTTTTTTTTTCTCTTGAGTGCTTCTCTTCTGAGAGAGGAGTCAGAAGTGGTGTGGGCACCTTGAGCAATATTATCCGAAACCAAACGTGGAAAAATAAATCCATGTGATGACTGATAAGAGCTAGCTGGCTGAAATTAAAGTAGTCAAAAGGTGTTTCGGTGTCTGGCTGAGAATCAGGCAAGTGTTGAAGGTACCAATCACGGGCTATTCGGATGTTTATCTCATGAGGATGGTTAGTAGAATAATTCCAGAAACCATAATCATCAAGCCAAATTTCTTGAGGCATAATTTTATTTTCAACAAAGAGATATTTTTGAGCCTCGAAATATTTGTGAGGAAGATCTAACACAGTGATAGAATTAACTTGATAGAGATGAGAGTATGGGTGGACTGTAAAATCAGGATTGACTGGTCGGTGGATATCAAAGAGGAGGAAGTGTTTAGGAAAGGTGAGGAGTAAGTTCTTCCATTCATCTAAAGGTTTAAACTAAGTTAAAAATTCAAATATACCTAGAGTAAATCCTTTAAGAAATAGTGCAAAATCAATTTCAACGAGGATATGGTACTGTTGACAAAGGTACCAGAAGAACGATTTCACTGGAAGAGGAAAATTAGCAGGTTTAAGAATGAAAACCTGACTGAAGGGGAAGTATGGGTTAACTCCGTATGGTTTAAGGATGGATCCTCCAAATTCTCTAAAAACCTGTAACTCATAAAAAATTCTTTTTTGGATCATTGAGTCAACAGAGCATGAAACTGGATAGTTTGGTGGAAAATCAGGAGGAATACTTGGTGGGTTGGAATGACTGGGTCGGATCATGGCTATAACTGGTTTGGTGGTAAAGGATTCTGGTTGGGAAAGGAAATCAGCCACAACATTAAAGTTACCTTTGATATGTTTGACCTCGAATGAATATTGCGCAAATCACGTTGACCATCTGAGCAGTTGAGGATTTGGAACTTGCTTCCGTCTGAACTGCAACATTTTGGGGAATGAACTCATATCTATTTCAACCAAAAACTTTGATCCGATGAGATAAAAACTGAACTTTTTTATCCCATTTTTGACTGCTAGAATTTCTTTGAAAGTGGAGTGATAATGAATTTCTGCTGGCTTGAATCTTCCACTTGCAAATCCACAAAGATGTCTGGTTCCATTGATTTCTTCAAGTAGCACTGCACTCCATTATTTGACACTTGCATTAGTCTGGAGTATCTTTTGACCATTTGTTGGCAGATGCTATTTCTGAATCTTGGACACTTGTTATTTGAGAGCATCTACAGCTTGAGTCTGTGAGGATGTCCAGGAAGATGGATTTTTTTGAGCATCTTAATGAGAGGATGAATGTGCTTAGAAGCTCTGGGAAGAAAGTTTTGAACATAGTTGACTACACCAAGAAATTGTTGGACTTGTTTCTGTGTAAGATTAGACTCAAGAAACTTCTGTAATTCTTCAGAGATGTGATTTCCAGGAGTGTATGTACCTGCACTGAAATGCATTCCTAGGAAAGTAATTTCCTGTGCAACCAAGATCAATTTTATTTCAGAAGCATTACGCCATAATCTTTAATAATTTGAGTAAATTGGCGTAACAAGTTTACATGAGCATTCTTTGTAGAACTAAAAAACAGGATATCATCAATATAAACCAATGTGGAGTGCAATAGTGGTTCGAAAATCTTGACAACAGCTTTTTGAAACAAAGATGGTGCAGGTTTTAATCCAAAAGGCATTACATTCCACTAGAAATGCTGGTTAGGGATGCAAAAACCTGTTTTAGGACATTCATCAGGATGAATGCCTAATTGCCAAAAACCAGATTTCAAATCAAATTTGGGAAACCATTTTGGACCAGAAAGCTGTGACAATAGTATGTGTTTGTGTGGTAATGGAAACTTATCATTTTATAAAAAATAATTGTGAGGCTGATAATTAATTACCAGTCACACTTTTCCACGAGCTTGTTCAGCCCGTTTATCAACATAGAATAATTCACAAGACCATTGAGAAGCTGTAGATTCAATGAGATCATAATGAAGAATGTCAAGGCATTCTTTTGTGTCTAACTGGAGATGATCAGGGTTCATGCCAGAATGACTGGCTTTGGTAGGGTTGATATCATCATTTTTCTTCAAAGGAAGTTCTGCCACAATGGATGGAACATTTGGTAAGGAATTCTGTATGGGATTCAGCACAAGATTGGGAAACAAGAAGGTTTTGAATCTCAGTGACAGGATTAGGAGTAATTTGGTAAAGTCTTGGAATGGTGCCATATTCTCTGAACTGTTTACCAAAACGAATACCATTGGAAAGGATTTGGAATTTGTGAAGTTTACTGTAAATGTCAAAACTAACAAGAAGATCTTTGTCAGTTTCAGCACAACCAATCAGATGTAAACGAACTTCACATTTAGGGAAGAACTGGATGGTAATAGGTCTTTTAGTAATCAAAGAATTATAGAACGTTTTACCATAAGGAGGAGGAGAGTAAGGAGGAGAGTAAGCAGACAGAGGTAGCTAACCTTAAGGATACATCACTTATCTCAAAGCACAGGTTGAGTCTACTCCTTACTCTCCTCCTCCGCCAGCCACTACTATTCCTCCAGTCTCTTTTGGTTTCTTTCCACCTTTCACAAATCCTTTTCAACCACCATCCAAAACACAATACTCTGCTTTTGGAACCATGGGATATGAAAGGTCCAAACCATCTCCAAGCACTTTCAATGCTACCCAATGGTTGAAAGCAAAACAAGCTCAGCAACAACCACCACAGACTACTCCTTCTCCTCCGGAAGTTCACAAGTTATATATGATTCAGAATCTACTGACTCCTATGCTTCAACAAGCTACAACATCTCAGATTGTACCTCATATTGCTGTTGTTCAAGAACAAACTCCATCTGAGGCTCAGTACTCTTCTCCAACAGAGTCTGAACCAACTTCTGATTCTGAAACAGACTCTCTATCTAACTTCACAGTCTTCCTCTGATGAACTAGAACCGGATATTCCACAGATCAACATGGCTAGTGAAGAAGATGATACAGGAGACACATCTGAAGCTACTCCCATAGTTGATGAACTAGAATCATCTCACCCCTCCACAAAGCTCACTGCTTCAAGAACCTTCACATTCCAGCTCGATGACATTCCTCCAAACAAATGGGCCGTTAGATTTCAAGAATTCCATGCTTGGATGACTACCAGAGAACTAGTCAGAATTACAGCAGAAAACATCCTTACATAGTTCACCTTCAGATTCACCAGCACATTGAAACAAACACTGGTTTACCACTCTCAATTATGTTGAGAGAACTCAATTCTTAAACTCTTCAATTGATCAAGCTGCTTCATTACTTTATTACTATTTTCTTGGTGAACCTGATTCTGATATTGAGTTAAAGAGAAAAGAATTCTTTCAAATGAAGTGTTATTCTTTTCAAATGTCAGATTTAGATAAACATTTGCAACGTATGACTCAGTTATATTATCTTCTTGGTGCAGATGTTAGTTTGAAACAAGTCTTCCTCAGCTCAATCCTTCAAGCTTTAGCTCAAGGAGCTGATGTATACATAAGACAGAAATACCAATCCATCCTTCAAAGCCTTGAAGATCTTTGCCACAAACGGCAAGTTATCAAGCAGTATCTCAAAGGTGATAAAGAGATTGACCAAGTATGCAGGCGTTTAGACCTGATCATTAAATCATGCTACAATAAGTTGTCCTGCAAGAAATCATCCAGAAGAAAGAAGTTCTCCAGAATCCATACCACAGATAGTCATTCTTCAAAGAAAAAATGGAGATACTTCAGAAGGAACACAAATCCTCCAAAAGTCCCAGAAGCAAGTCAGACTGCTGTTATGTCTGCAAACAGAAGGGTCATTATGCTAAACAATGTCCTCAAAAGAAAAAGTGGCAAAACCTCATCTCTCAGATAGAACAGGCTAGCCCTATTTATGATGGCAATGACCTTGAATCCCTTTTTTCTGAACAAAATGAGTTGGATGAACACACTCTCTTTGTCATCAAAGAAGAAGAGATTCCTTTGACCTATCATATTTCAGAACCAGTTCCCTCATAAACAATCCCTCCAGAACATGATCCAACACTTCCAGAAAAGCCTTTTGTTCCAATTCTCACTATCCAAACCCATAAGACACATTCTCAAGCCCCTGTTCAGATCCGAACCTCCAAATATGACAAACCCATTCCTGCCATAGCCTTTTTTGATACAGGTGCTGCAGTATCCATGATGAATCCATCTATTCTACCTCCTAAACACTGGATAGAGCACAAGAAGGAATTCATAACTGCTGATGATATTGAAGTATAGAGAACCAAATGAATTCATAACTGCTGATGATATTGAAGTATAGAGAACCAAATGAGAGAGTCCCTCATAAAATGAAAATCAAGAAGAGAGTGAAGACATGAAAAGTGAGAAGAAGAAGAAGAAGAAGAATTAGAAGAGCATCCACCCTCCAAAAAGAAACTATTTGAAGATGAACAAACCCCTCAAACACACTCCAATGGGATGGATGATTTTGTTGGTAGCAACCATGCTAAGTAAATAGAAAAAATGTACAAGTTCTTTGAAACCTTTGCTCTCATAGTTATTGGTAAGCTTGATGGTTTGTGATGAGAATCAAGAGGTACCCAACTCTAGTGATTAAGATCCATTGAATATCTCTGCTAGGCCAAGCACGAGAGCTTGGGTTTGGAGGATGAGAGAGGCCTTGATTGCATTAGTTGAAAGTGTGTGGAATAAACAAGCAAAATATGATGGGCTTTCAAGGTTATATTATGTACAAGATGGATCAACAATCATTAATTTACTACAAGCAAGCTGTCCAACTACTTCGAAGTCTATAGGGCAGCCAAATTGATGTCCAAGATAGCAAATTGATGGGCTAAAAAATTCAGCCTAAGGGCTGGACGAAATTTCCTAAAATTTAGGAGTCTTTTAATTATTTTAGTCTCTCTAGTCAGCCTACCTTCTCACAAGTTCTTTTCTTTTGTTTGTGTTCTTGGTGTCAAAGTCGTGCCCTTTGTGAGTTACAAAAAAAAGGAAAAAAGGAAAAAATCTTCCAAAAAAACAGAAAAAGAAGACCAAAGAAAGAAGGTCAGTTGGAGAAGAAAAGGAAGAAGATTCATAGAGTCATTAGGATTGGGCACTTCCTATAGATTGCCTTTAAAATCTCCTAACTCTTTTAGGAAATCAAATATACTTTCTAAATCTACTTCCATTAGATTTTTTTTTCCTACATCTTTTTGGGAAATCAAGTTCAATTCCTATTAGAGTTTCTTAATTCCTTTAGGAAAGCAAAAAAAAAAAAACTGTTTCCTATTCTAATTTTTCCATTCTTTTTAGTGAATAGGAGCTATAATTGACTAAATTCTGATTTCTTTCTAGTAATTTAGTTCCTTTTTACTCTCTTTGACTTCCATAATTTGATCTACATTTTTTGGTTGTTGAACTGCTACAAACTTGACTACTTGATTTGATTGATTAGGTCTCAAAGACCTAAAAGAGAGTTTGTTGAGTGGTAAAAGGTTGAGGGTTAGAACATTACAGGAAAAAGCCTAAAATAGAGAGATACCCTAGAGAAAGTGAGGATTATTTTCTACTAATCTTTAAAATTGCAACATACATGATGGCTTATGCACTAGAAGAATTTTCCAACAAACACTTGGAAAATTCTTCTAGTGCCGAAGACTTTTTGATGTGAGCAGGACTACGGACTACCCTGATGGATTGGATATGTCAAATAGAGAGCCAATAATACCAGTTGGACCCATGACCAGAGCTACGGCCAAGGGGCTTCAAGAGGCCTTGTTTGCATATGTAGGCCAACATATAAAGAGGATGGAGCTAGCCAAACCTATTGGAGGAGATTATGCAAGCAAGACTATGGATTGCTATGATGAATTGGACGTGTCCAATAAAGAACTAATTATACCGATTGGGCCTATGACCAGAGCTAGGGTTAAGGTGCTTCATGAGATCTTGTTTGCGTATGTAGGCCAACATTTGAAGAGGATAGAGTTATCCAAACCTGTTGGAGGAGAGTTAGTTGGGCTGCAGCCCAACTTGGTCCATTTATCTCAAATACTTGGGCCGGATGACTTTAGCACTTGAAGGCTATGTCATATATCATTTTTTATGTTGTGCTTACACGCATCATTAGCCCAACCTTTTCATATCTTACCCTAGCTATAAGTAGTCTTCTTTAAGACAATTAGGGAGATTTTTGGTGTCATTGAGAGGGGCTGCTGCCACCATCTTGAGAGGTTAGGATTCCTCTTACTCTTGTTACTCAAAGAACTACACTTCACTTATCAATTGAGATTTTCGATTGTGCCGTGTAAGTACTCTTCTTACTTGGTTAAATTCTGATTATTGGAATTATTTAGAACAAAGTTTCTACGTAGGAATTTAATTATCTTGTTTGTTTGGTCATACACTTGTCTTCGGAAGTTAGAGTTTTGTTTGTTCAAATTGAAAAACCCATAATTTCCATCGTTTCTTCTGCAGATTGCACGTCATATTTATTGTTGTTGGACTGGTTATTGTGTGTAAATTAGACTGTTGTAAGCAATTTGTTGCTGGACTATTGGAGTTTCAAAGATTGTAGTCAATTGTTAGTATATTGGTTGTTGTTTGCTACTTGGATGATTGTAACCTATTGTTATTGGACTAGTTGTTGTTTTGATACTTCGAAGATTGTAAGCTATTGTTATTGGACAGGTTGTTGTTTGTTATTTGGGCTCCAATCAGACTCGTTGGTTTGTTGAGTTAGGTTCTGAAGTGTAGCTTGAGTTTAAGAGGAATTTGAGTGTTAAAAGGCAAGAGTGTGTGAGCTTATTTGAGAGTGTCATTAACCTGACATAAACACGAGGGGAGTGACAACATTAGAGTGAAACACCTGAGGGAGTGTGTGAGGTTGTTTATCATTAACACTGTTTTGCAGGTACAATATCACTTTGCAATGTCACAGGGAGGTAGCACCGAGGAGCACCAAGGGGGAGATACAAATATCGCTTTCACCTTGAGGGTCATGCAGTAACAATTTGAGAGGTTCAACCAAGCCTTTGCGGAAATTAGGGAACAAATAGATGAGATCAGGCAGGAAATATGGAACCTCAGGGGAGACGCATGGGAGCACGGCAACAACAACCACCACCTCGGTATGAACCAGAGGAGGATGAAATGTTTTAAATGCTTGGGTACTGGTCATATTGCATCTAAATGTCCTAATAAAAAGATTATGATTATGTGAGACAATGGAGTGATTGATTCCGAGAATAGCAGCAGTGAATCTGAATTTGTTCTTGAAAATAACTTTGATGATGATGATTGTTTTGAGAAGGCTGTTACAGGGGAAGCACTGGTAGTCATGAGAGTATTGAGTACTAGGGCTGCAGATGAGATTGTAGATCAAAGAGAATTTTTTCGTTCAAGGTGTTTAGTGGGAGGAAAAATGTGCAATTTGATCATTGATGGGGGAAGTTGTACCAATGCAGCTAGTACCACCATGGTAGAGAAATTGAGGCTGACTTGCATGAGACATCCAAAACCTTATAAGCAACATTGGTTTAATGATAGTGCGGAAGTAAGGTAACTAAACAAGTATTAGTGACCTTCCCAATTGGTAGATATGAGGATGAGGTGTTGTGTGATGTGGTTCCCATAAAGGCTGGTCATATACTCCTTAGGAGACCTTGGCAGTTTGATAGGAGAGTATCGCATGATGGGTATACCAATAGGTACTCCTTCAAATTTAAGGGTAGGAATTTCATTCTTATACCTCTATCACCTCGTGAGCTATACTTGGACCAGTCAAAGGTAAGTAAAGGCGAGGAGGGTTGGGCAGAGAGCATAAAAAATTAAAGAGGGAAAAGAGGCCCAAAAGAAAATTGAGAGTGGCCCAAATGTGAGTGACTACACAGTGAGTGAAAGATGTATTGAACAAAAAGAGAGAAAAGTCAACTTGCATGCGAGGTGAAAAGACATGAGAAGAGTATGGGAGAAAGGAGAGCACTAGTCATAGTAAGATATAGAGAGTGTTTGGTTTCTGATACTAATCCTCTTTGATTCTTTGCCTAGCGTGTTTTAATATCTTTTGCAGGATTATGCGGATGTCTTTCCTGAGGAAATGCCCCTAGGACTGCCACCCTTGGGAGACATAGAGCACCAGATAGACTTCGTGCCTGGAGCTCAGATACCTAATCACCTAGCTTACCAGAGTAATCCTGAGGAAACAAAGGAGCTTCAGAAACAAGTGGATGAGCTATTGGAGAAAGGGCACGTGAGAGAAAGCTTGAGTCCTTGTGCCGTACCTGTGTTGTTGATACTGAAGAAAGATGGAACGTGGAGTATGTGCTTGGATTGTAGAGCTGTGAACAAAATTACTGTAAAGTATCGTCATCCTATCCCTAGGTTAGATGATATGATTAATGAACTGCATGTGCATGTATCTTTATAAAAATTGATTTGAAAAGTGGATACCACCAAATTAGAATGAAACCAGGAGATGAATGTAAAATTGCTTTCAAAACTAAGTATGGAATGTATGAGTGGTTAGTCATGCCATTTGTTTTAACTAATGCACCCAACACCTTTATGAGATTGATGAATCATGTCTTACATGCATTTCTTGGGAAATTAGTGGTTGTCTACTTTGATGACATTTTGATATATAGCACTAATCTGGATATGCATGTCATGCATGTGAGGTGTGTCTTAGATGTACTAAGACAGGAAGGAGACTATAGCAGTGGTAACCTGTTTTTCTCTAAAATCATTTCCTATTATATATCTTGGATGTCCAATCTTCAAAGGGGTTAAGAAAATTCTTTATTTCCAACCCTTGGTAGAAAAAGTTTCTGCTCGATTGCAGGAATGGCAAAGTAAGATTTTGAGCCCTGGAGGAAGGCTTGTCCTTATTAAGCATGTCCTCACAAGTATCCCCTTGTATCTATTGGCATCTCTTGGTCCACCTAAGGGAGTCCTTTTGCAGCTTGAAAAGTTATTTGCTGAGTTCTTCTGAGGCTCCTCTTTGGAGGGGAGGCGTAGACATTGTACATCTTGGGCCAAATTATGTAAACCCGCACAAGAGAATGGTCTCGAACTGATTTCCTTGCATGCATATGAGAAGGCATTTGCATATAAGCTTTGGTGGTTCTTTCGAACAGTTAAATCTCTTTGGGCAACTTTCATTAGAGCAAAGTATTGTACTGATATCATTCATGTATCTGAAGTTTCTCTCCCAAGATTGTGTTCGCATTCTTGGCGACGTGTGCTTAAAGTGAAGGATGAGACTGAACAATATATTGGCCTCATCGTGGGTAGTGGAGACTCGAATTTTTGGTGGGAAGATTGGACTCTAAAGGGGAAGCTTAAGGAGTTTACTGAGATACAGGATCATCACCTCTCTGTCAGACACTTCTTTAATGATTTCCAGATAGGTTTGATTAGTTTGCCTCAACATCTAGTACAAAGAATTTCCTCATATTCTATACATCTAACTGAGGAAAGTGATCAGTTTATTTGGAAGCTCGAGCCTCATGGTAAGTTCACGCTTTCCTCGGTATTAAAGATTATACAACTGGCCAACCCAGCTATTTCTTTTCAAGGCAGTGTATCTGGAGTAAGGAATGCCCTACTACTGTTTCTTTGTTTATGTGGAAATTGCTGAATGATCATCTGCTCTTGGATTGTACTATGAAGAAATTGGGATTTCATTTGGCATCTAGGTGTTTTTGTGGGCTTGCTACAGAAACTTTTGATCATCTTTTCTCCACGTGTCCTTTTGCACATCATATTGGGACTTATTTCTGAGGGTTCTTTGGGTTACTGCCTTCGGAAGGTTTATCACTTCACTTGCGATTGCAAACATGGTGGCTACAGAAGAGAACAAAGTCATTTCTCCTTCGACTTGTACTGGCCATTATCTGTTGGGAGTTGTGGAAATCTAGGAATACGTACCGCTTCGAAGCGACTAGGGTGACTCTATATCATTTGAAGCAATCTATTTTGGGTTACCTCCTATCATTAGCTCATGCAAAGGGCTTTGTCTCGGCCTTATCTATTTTTGGCATTCCTATGCATCCGCTTACTCCGAAAAAACATCGACATCCACTTGTAGTGAAATGGAAGCAAGATTATGATCCGGATCAAGTAATCTTGAATATTGATGGGGCTTCAAAGGGAAATCCAGGGAATTCATCGATCGGAGGAGTTCTTAGAACATCCAATGGAAACTTTATTGCTGCCTTTTACTCCTATATTGGCATCCGAACTAATTTTGAGGCAGAGTTGCAGGGATTACTTTTGGGTGTAAAACTATGTCTATCACTACAGTATTCTTATGTGGCAGTCCAAATAGACTCACTACTATTACTTAACTCAGTTATTGCTAAACATAGGCCTGCTTGGAGATTTAGGTATACTTTGCGTCATATTCTCTCACTCACCAAAGGCAAGAATTTTTCCTTTTCACATGTTTATCGAGAAGCAAATGTGGTTGCAGATGCCTTGGCCAATCAAGGGTATATCGACGCTGGTACTTCCTATAGGACCTCTCATCCTAGACAAGCAAGGAGTTCCAAATCTACGGAGTTAATTAGGATCTTGCTATTTATACTATTTGCTTATCTTTCTATTTTGCCTACTATTTGGTGTTTTCTTTTAGTTTCTCTTTCATTGTAAATTTATTCCCATTGTTAATAAACAGGTAGGGGTCTATGCCAAACCCCCCACCATTGCAGGTGGTTTAAAAAAAAAATAAGGTTTGAATGGAGAAGGTCTTAGCATTCTTTGTGGCTAAAAAAAAAAAGGAAAAACTATATGCAAACCTCAAGAAAAGTACATTTTGCATTGAACAGTTAGTGTTTTTGGGGTTTGTAATCAGTTCTCAGGGAGCTGAGGTTGATATTGAGAAGGTGAAGGCTATACAGGATTGGCCAACTCCGAAGAGTGTGAGTGAGGTGAGGAGTTTTCATGGACTTGCTAGTTTCTATAGGAGGTTTCCGAAGGACTTTTCTACCATTGCTGCTCCTTTGACTGAGGTAACTAAGAAAGAAAAAGGTTTTACTTGGGGTCGAGAATAGGAACATGCATTTACATTGTTGAAATAAAAATTATGTTATTCCCCTATTTTATGTTTACTTGATTTTGAGAAAGCTTTTAAGGTTGAATTTATGCTTCTGGGATTAGTGCTTTTGCAGGAAAACAGACCAATTGCATATTTTAGTGAGAAGCTTAGTGGTGCACAACTCAATTATCCCACATATGATAAGGAGTTGTATGTAGTTGTGAGAGCATTGGAAGTGTGGAGACATTATCTCCAACCTAGAGAGTTTGTCATTAGGACCGATCATGAGTAGCACTTGAAGGGACAGGGCAAGCTGAGCAAGCGACATACCACCTGGGTGGAGTTTTTGAAAACCTTTCATTGCAAGCTGAGCAAGCGACATGCCTAAGACCAAAAAGGGATACGATAGCATCTGCGTTGTTGTTGATAGGTTTAGTAAGATGGCACATTTCATTGCGTGCCATAAGACTGATGATGATGTACAAGTGGCTGATTTATTTTTCAAAGATGTTGTTAGATTGCATGGCCTTCCTATGTCTATTATTTCGGATAGAGATGCTAAATTTCTAAGCCATTTTTGGCATGTGCTGTAGGGCAAATTGGGTACAAAACTGTTTTATTCTACTACATGTCACCCACAGACTGATAGTCAAACCGAGGTTGTCAATAGGACCTTAGGTACCTTACTACGTGCTGTCGTTGGTAAGAATATTAAAACTTGAAGTGAATATTTACCATTTATTGAGTTTTCATATAACCGGAGTGTGCACTCAACCACAGGTTATTCACCATTTGAACTTGTATATGGCTTTAATCCTTTAATTGTTTTGGATTTGGTGCCTTTACCTTTGTATGAGTTGTCTAGTGCAGATGGCAAGAGCAAAGTCGAGCTGGTTTGAGCCCTATACGAGAAGGCAAGATAGCATATTGACTAGAAGAATAAGGTCTATGCGAAACAAGCCAATCAAGGACGAAAATTGGTGACTTTTGAACCCGGTGATTGGGTTTGGGTGCACCTAAGAAAGGAACGGTTTCCTGCCCAGAGGAAGTCTAAATTAGCTCCTAGAGGAGATGGTCCATTTCAAGCGATAGAACGAATCAATAACAATGCCTACAAGCTTGATTTGACATGAGAGTATGGTGTTTCTATTACCTTTAATGTTGTTGACCTTTCTTCTTTTGATATGGATTCAGATTCGAGGACGAATCTTTGTGAGGAGGGAGGGACTGATGCGAGCAAGACTATGGATTGCTATGATGACTTGGACGTGTCAAATAAAGAACTAATTATACCGGTTGGGCTTATGACCAGAGCTAGGGCTAAGGTGTTCTATTTGTCTCAAATATTTGCGCCGGATGACTTTAGCATTTGAAGGCTATGTAATAGGCTCAAGCCCAAGAGGAAGTTATGTTTTAAAACTTGGGCTACCAATCTATGTTGGATTTGTTTTGTGTTATGCTTGCATGTATCTTGTTTTTTGTTGGACTTACATGTATCATTAGCCCAACCCTTTCATATCTTACCCTAGCTATAAGTAGTCTTCTTTAAGACAATTAGGGAAATTTTTGGTGTCATTAGAGAGGGGCTACCGCCACCATCTTGAGAGGTTAGGGATTCCTCTTACTCTTGTTACTCAAAGAACTATACTTCACTTATCAATTGAGATTTCTGATTGTGGAGTGTAAGTGTTCTTCTTATTTGGTTAAATTCTGATTATCGGGATTGCTTAGAAAGAAGTTTCTAAGAGGTGTCATAGAAATTTAATTATTTTGTGTATTTGGTCGTACACTTGTCTTCGAAAGTTAGAGTTTTGTTTGTTCAAATCGAAAAACTCATCATTTCCATCGTTTCTTCCGTAGATTGCCCGTCAGGAGAGTTAGTTGGGCCACAGTCCAAATTGATCCACTTGTCTCATATTGTTGGGCAAGATGATTTGGACAATTGAAGACTATGAAGTTGGGCTTAAGTCGAAGAGAAAGGAATGTTTTAAATTTGGGCTGCATGATAATTATCTTGGACTTGTTATTTATGTTGGGCTTGCATGTATTATTAGCCCAATTCTTTCATGTTTTACCCTAGCTATAAATAGGCCTCTTTAAGACAATTAGGGCAGAATTTTGGAGTCATTTTTGGAGTGAGCTGCCGCCACCCTTGAGAAGGAGGTGCTACCGCCATCTTTGAGAGGCAATTCCTCTTGTTCTTGTTACTCAAAGAACTATTCTTCACTTATCAATTGAATTTTTGATTGTGGTGTGTGAGTGTTCTTGTTGCTAAATTAAATTCTGATTATCAAGATTGCTTAGAACAAGTTTTTAAGAGATGTCGTAGGGATTTAATTTATTTTGAGTGTTTCTTCACAATCTTGCTTCGAAAAAGAATTCAGTATTTTTCTTTCTTCAAGGCCAAAAATCAATCTTTTCCATCTTGTATTCCACGGAGTGTGTGTTACTCGTTTGTCATGCAGGCCATGCAACAAGAATTCCAAAGGCTACACACGTCGATGGAGGATATTAAAGATCGATTGAATGGCCACGAGCAAAATCTTAACAAGCATGCCGAGAGGCCAGCCAAGAAGAAATTTCATTGTAACTCCTAATATACCACGAGTTGCAAGGAGTGCTACACGAGTTGAACATGAGGAGAAGTGTTATGAGAGTTCATGGAATGATGAAGGAATGAGAAATACTAAGTATAGAGGGATTTATGATGGTGGAGGCAGAAGGAAAAATCATCATGAAGGAAAGAGTTGAAATAGTAGAATAGAATGGAAAGGTTTTGAGGTTTATGGAAAGGGAAAGAGTAGTGCTAATTGTTGCAAGTTGCACTTACCTAGTTCCCAATGGAAATTTGAGCCAAAACTACTTGGAATGGGAAAGGAGTGTGGATATAGTTTTTACATGTTACAACTTGTCGGAGGAGGAAAAGCTAAGGTTAGTTGTGGGATCCTTTATTCACTTTGCCATTACATGGTGGGATATGCATATGGAATCTAGAAAGAAGAAGGGGAATAAATCTATTAAGTCGTGGTGTGAGTTAAAGGAAGTAATGAGGTTGGACTTTGGAGTCAAGCATTTTAAATGTTAATATAGCAAAGAAAGAAGAACAACAGTGAGAGCAATGCTACTATAGAACTTGCAAAGGAAAGTAAGGTAGAAACTAATGAACTTGAAATGGACAATGAAGTTGTTGAAGAACCACCAAAAAAGGATGAAGAAGTTGAATGTGAAGCTAATGAAGTGGATAATTGCAAACAAGAAGTTAGTCCTACTTTGGTTAAGAAAAGTGAGGATGTTGAGAGAACAATAGAAAAGAGAGACTATGAGCTTGAAAGAAAAGAGTGTAGAGAGTGTGAGCTTCTACAAAATGAGAGTGACTATGAGGAAAAAGAAAAAGAGTGCATAAGAGAAAAGTTGAGCTTGAAGATTCTAGAGAAGAGAGTTGAAAAGAGCATAATTTGAAAAAGAAAGAGAGTGTGATAGTGCTTTCATTCTACTTATGAACTCACTTTCAAGTGAAGAGTTGAGCTTATTTTCTAACAAACTAACTCATTTTCTGCCTAGTGTTTATTCATTTGTATAGGATTTTGGAGCTTCAAGTAAGAAGATAGAAGGAATGATTGGCATAAAAATCATAACAAACCAATAAGCTTCTGTCCTTATTTTCGTAGTCCATGCTTTGAATTTTTCTTTAAGGAAGATAAATTGTTCTTACCTACTTGCTATTATCTTTTGACTTGTCTTATGACTCTTGATTTTACTTGCGTAAATGATGTTAATTTGTTCATAGGAATCATTTGCAAAAGTGCTTGAATGATCATAGAAGTTTTCTTGATGATTTTAATAGCTCTACATATGCCTCGTTACATGTTCATTTATTGATCATTCAGTAGAGATGAAGTAGCAGTAACATTAACAGATGTGTTAGCCTCTGTTGTTGAAACCTTATGTGTGTCTGTCAAACCTCTATGAGCTAGAGCTAGATTCTACTAAAGTCCTGGATCTTCTTCTTTGAAGCGATGGTTTGACAGGCTTCATTGTTCTCAAAGTTTCATATGCGTTGTGCTTCGATGAGGACAAAAGATTCTTCAAAGTACGATTGTGAAGCTGAAGAAGGTCAGAGGTCGAAGAGAGAGAAAAAATGCTGATATTTAGTCTAGAATAATGATCAGACTTAAAGACTAGCAAAATAATTGCCTCTAACAGTTTTCAAAATCATCCTCTAGAACTTATCTACTAAGGAGTCAAAATCTCCCCTATTTTTGTGATTTTTAAAATATTTTCAAAAACAATAAATGCAAAAGAATTAGATAAATATTTACAACGAAATATGCGAAACTCCTCCTACATAGTGTATAACCCCAGTGCACTTCTTAATTCCTCAAATCTTGAGGCATTAAGAGGTTTTGTTAAGATATATTCCAATTGCTTTTGTGTTACAACATATTCAATTATAAGTCTTCTGTTCAATAAGTTCCTTGATAAAGTGATGACAAATGTCAATGTGCTTTTTTCTGCTGTGTTGAATTGAATTCTTTGAAATATCTATTGCACTTGTATTGTCACAATACATCACTAGCTCCTTTTGTGTCAATCCGTAGTCATTTAGCATCTACTTCATCCACAACAACTGAGTACAACAGCTACTTGCTACAACATATTCTACTTCTGGTGTTGATAGAGAAATAAAATTTTGCTTTTTGTTGTACCAAGACACAAGATTATTTCGAAAGTACTTTTTCGATCATCACAATTTCAGCCCAATCAGTAGCACTTTAGCCAATGAGATAAGTATTGGAGTCCTTATTGAAGTTTCCTTGATGTGATTAACATACTTCAGAAATCGTTTGACAGCCTTCAAATGTAACTCTTTTGGAGCTGATTGATACCTTGCACATACTTCAACACTGTATGATATGTTTGGTCTAATTGTAGTTAAGTATAATAAGCCTCCAATAATACTCCTATACATGTGTTGATCAATAAATTGACCTTTGTGTTCTGACAAGTTTAGAGTGATAGAGATCCAAAGAACAAAAAAGATGGCATTCCAAGAATTTCTCAAGGGCCTATAACTCGTTCAAGATCCAAGATGTTGAGGCAAGCTGACGTGCAATCCGCGGAAGAACGAAATAGGTGATGGAATTTTCAGCTTGGACAAACAAAGATGCGATTTTCGAACAACAAACAATTCTTATAAACACAATATAATTAAATTCCTACGACACCTCTTAGAAACTTGTTCTAAGCAATCCCGATAATAAGAATTTAACCAATAAGAAGAACACTTACACGCCACAATCGGAAAACTCAATTGATAAGTGAAAGTGAAGTTCTTGGAGTAACAAGAGTAAGAGGATTCAACCCTCTCAAGGTGGTGGCGGCAGCCCCTCAAAATGACACTCAAAATCTGCCCTAATTTTCCTCCAAGAAGGCTACTTATAGCTAGGGTTTGAAAGAAAGGGTTGGGCTTAATGATACATATAAGCCCAACATAAAAAACAAGATACATATGAGCCTAAAATAAGACAATTCCAACAAGGTTGAAAGCCCAAGTCTTTAAAACATAATTGCCTCTTGGACATAAGCACATTACATAGCCTTCAAGTCCGGCACAAGTATTTGAGACAAATGGACCAAGTTGGGCTGTGGTCCAACTAAATCTCCTCCAACAAGTTTGGTCTTCAAATGTCGATCCACATAGGCAAACAAGGCCTCTTGAAGCGTCTTAGCCCTAGCTCTAGTTATTGGCCCGACCGGTATGATTAGCTCTTTATTTGACACGTCTAAGCCATCATAGCAATCAGTAGGCTTGCTCACATCGAGTCCCCTCCCTCCTCACGAAGATTCGTCCTCGAATCGAATCCATATCAAAAGGGAGAAAGGTCAAGCAACATTAAAGGTCGCGAAACACCATACTCACTTTGTGCAGATCAAGCTTGTAGGCATTGTTGTTGATTCTTTCTATCACTTGAAATGGACCATCTCCCCTAGGAGCTAATTTGGACTTCTGCTGAGGCGGGAAAACGTTCCTTCCTAAGTGCACCCAAACCCAATCACCGGGTTCAAAAGTCACCAATTTTCGTCCTTTATTGGCTTGTTTGGCGTAGACCTTATTTTTACTGCTCAATATGCTTTGTCTCGCCTTCTCGTGTAGGGCTCGTACCAGCTCGAGCTTTGCTCTTACCATCCCTGTACTAGACAACTCATGCAAAGGTAAAGGCACCAAATCCAAAACGATTAAAGGATTAAAGCCATATACAAGTTCAAATGGTGAATAACTCTGTGGTTGAGTGCACACTCCCGGTTATATGCAAAGTCGATAAATGGTAAACATTCACTCCACGTTTTAAGATTCTTACCAACGACGACGACGTAGTAAGGTACCTGAGGTCCTATTGACAACCTCGGTTTGACCATCGATCCCAGTGGATGACATGTAGTAGAATAAAGAAGTTTGGTACCCAATTTGCCCCACAACACACGCCAAAAATGACTTAGAAATTTAGCATCTCTATCTGAAACAATAGACCTAGGAATGCCATGCAATCTAACAACATCTTTGAAAAATAAATCAGCCACTTGCACAGCATCATCAGTTTTATGGCATGCAATGAAATGCGTCATTTTACTAAACCTATCAACAACAACGAAGATGCTATCATATCCCTTTTTGGTCTTAGGCAAACCCAAAACAAAGTCCATAGAGATATCAGTCCATGGTTCAGCAGGTACAGGTAAAGGGGTATACAAACCATGAGGTTTAACAGTGGATTTGGCCTGTCTACATGCAATACACTTGGCACACATATGTTCCACATCTTTACGCATTCCAGGCCAAAAGAAATGTTTTTGCAAAATATCCAAAGTTTTAGCAACCCCAAAATGTCCCATCAATCCTCCACTATGAGCCTCAAGCACAAATAAAGTGCGCATAGAACAGTTAGGTACACATAATTGATTACCCCGAAAGAGATACCCATCATGCCTATAGAATTTTCGGAATGCAGTATGTTCACAAGTAGAATACACAGTAGCAAAATCATCATCAGAAACATATAATTCCTTAAGCTGCTCAAATCCTAATAATTTAGAATGTAAAGTAGTAATCAAGGAATACCTCCTAGATAAAGCATCAGCTACCACATTCTCCTTCCCTTGCTTGTATTGCAGCACATAGGGAAAGGTTTCTAGAAACTCCACCCAGGTGGCATGTCGCTTGCTCAGCTTGCCCTGTCCCTTCAAATGCTTTAAAGACTCATGATCGGTCCTAATGACAAACTCTCTAGGTTGGAGATAATGCTGCCACACTTCCAATGCTCTCACAACTGCATACAACTCCTTGTCATATGTGGGATAATTGAGTTGTGCACCACTAAGCTTCTCACTGAAATATGCAACTGGTTTGTTCTCCTGCAAAAGCACAGCACCGATACCAATCCCAGAAGCATCACATTCAACCTCAAAAGCTTTCTGAAAATCAGGTAAACATAAAATAGGAGCAGAACATAATTTTTCTTTCAACAATGTAAATGCATGTTCTTGTTCCCGACCCCAAGTAAACCCTTTTTCTTTCTTAATTACCTCAGTTAAAGGAGCAGCAATGGTAGAAAAATCCTTCACAAATCTCCTATAGAAACTAGCAAGTCCATGAAAACTCCTCACGTCACTCACACTCTTCGGAGTTGGCCAATCCTGGATAGCCTTCACCTTCTCACTATCAACCTCAACTCCATGAGAACTGATTACAAACCCCAAAAATACTAACCGCTCAATGCAAAATGTACACTTCTTGAGGTTTGCATATAGTTTTTCATGTCTTAATACATCTAAGACACACTTCACATGCATGACATGCATATCCAAATTAGTGCTATATATCAAAATATCATCAAAGTATACAACTACAAATTTTCCAAGAAATGCACGCAAAACATGATTCATCAATCTCATAAAGGTGCTGGGTGCATTAGTTAAGCCAAATGGCATGACTAACCACTCATACAAGCCATACTTAGTTTTAAAAGCTGTTTTCCACTCATCTCCTGGTTTCATTCTAATTTGGTGGTATCCACTTTTCAAATCAATTTTTGTAAAGATACATGCACCATGCAGTTCATCAAGCATATCATCTAACCTAGGAATAGGATGGCGATACTTTACAGTGATTTTGTTCACAGCTCTACAATCCACACACATCCTCCACGTTCCATCCTTCTTCGGCACCAATAGTACAGGTACAGCACAAGGACTCAAGCTCTCTCTCACGTGTCCTTTCTCTAATAGCTCATCCACTTGTTTCTGAAGCTCTTTTGTTTCCTCAGGATTACTCCGGTAAGCTGGACGGTTAGGTATTTGAGCTTCAGGCACAAAGTCTATTTGGTGCTCTATGCCTCTCAAGGGTGGTAATCCCGGGGGCATTTCTTCAGGAAAACATCCGCATAATCCTGCAAAAGAGATGAAAACACGCTAGGCAAAGAATCAAAGAGGATTAGTGTCAGAAACCAAACACTCTCTATATCTTACTATGACTAGTGCTCTCCTCTCTCCTATCGCTCTTCTCATGTCTTTTCCTCTCGCATACAAATTGACTTTTCTCTCTTTTTGTTCAATGCATCTTTCACTCACTGTGGAGTCACTCACATTTGGGCCACTCCCAATTTTCTTTTGGGCCTCTTTTCCCTCTTTAATTTTGTTACGCTCTCTACCCGAACCCTCCTCTCCTTTAATTACCTTTGACTGGTCCAAGTATAGCTCACGAGGTGATAGAGGTATAAGAATGAAATTTCTGCCCTTAAATTTGAAGGAGTACCTATTGGTATACCCATCATGTGATACTCTCCTATCAAACTGCCAAGGTCTTCCAAGGAGTATATGACCAGCCTCCATGGGAACCACATCACACAACACCTCATCCACATATCTACCAATTGAGAAGGTCACAAATACCTGTTTAGTTACTTTCACATCCGCACTATCATTAAACCATTGTAACTTATAAGGTTCTGGATGTTTCATGCAAGTCAGCCCCAATTTCTCTACCATGGTGGTACTAGCTGCATTGGTACAACTTCCCCCATCAATGATCAAATTGCACACTTTTCCTCCCACTAAACACCTTGAATGAAAAAGATTTTCTCTTTGATCCACAATCTCTTCTGCAGCCCGAGTACTCAATACTCTCCTAACTACAAGTGCTTCCCCTGTAACAGCCCTCTCAAAGCAATCATCATCATCAAAGGCATTTTCATGAACAAATTCAGTTTCACTACTGCTATCCTCGGAATCAATCTCTCCATTGTCTCTCATGATCATAATCTTCTTATTAGGACAATGAGATGCAAAATGACCAGTTCCGAAGCATTTAAAACATTTCATGGAAGAATGCTTACTAGAGGTAGCTTGGGTGTTGGAGGTACCTTTCATTTCAGATCCCCCGATTGGTTTCTTAGGTGCTTTCTTGAATTCCACTCTAGGTGCTTCCTTGAATTCCACTCCCTTATCCTTAGGCTTGTCCTCCTTTTTAGGCCATCTAGAGTTCCATCCATAGTTAGAATTTGCTCCGCTCTCATCTGCCACGACCTAGTCTTTAGTTGTCTCTCCACTTTCATGGCCATGTTCACCATGTCCTCAATCTCTAGGTAGTGTTGCAGCTCCACAACGTTAGCTATCTCCCTATTGAGCCCACTCAAAAATCTGCCATTGTCGCCTCCGGATCTTCCTCGATGTTGGCTCCGATCATAGCCACTTCCATCTCCTTGTGATAGTCTTCAAGCTGATTTAGGCCCTTGAGTGAGTCGTTGAAGTTTTTGGTGCATCTCCCTATAGTAGTAAGAAGGCACAAAACGCTTCCTCATGCATGCCTTCATTGCTCCCCACGTAGCAATCGGCATCTCTCCATTTCTCCTCCTAGATGTCACCATTTGATCCCACCATATTAGTGCATAATCGATGAAATTCAACGGCTTCAATTTTTACCTTCTTATCCTCGGAAAAGTTGTGACACTCAAAAATCAAATCCACCTTCCTTTCCCACTCTAAGTAAGCGTCGGCATCATTCCTTCCTTTGAATGCGGGAATCTGCATTTTAATGGATTTGAGGTCTCCGTCTCTTCTATTAAATGGCAAGTCCCTTTGAAATCTCCTAGGTCGGGCGTGCCTCAATCTCCTCCTCCTCCGCAAACTCATCCTCCTCTCGGTTCATACCGAGGTAGAGGTCGACGAGGTGGTGGTTGTTGTTAGCGCACTCCCGCACGTCTCCCTTGAGGTTCCGTACGCCTCTCTTGTCCGATTTCATCAATTTGTTCTCTTATCTCATCAAAGGCTTGGTTGAACCTCTCAAATTGTTGCTTTGCATAGCTTTCAAAGTGAAAGCAATATTTGCATCTCCCCTTGGTGCTCCTCGGTACTACCTCCTTGTGACATTGCGAAGTGATATTGTACACCGCAAAACAACGTTAGAAATAAACAACCTCACACACTCCCTCACGTGTTTCACTCAAATGTTATCACTCCCCTCGTGTTTATGTCACGGCAATGACACCCTCAAATGAGCTCACACACTCTTGCCTTTTACCACTCAATTCCTCTTAAACTCAAGCTACACTTAAGAACCAATCTCAACAAACCAACGAGTCTAGTTGGAGCCCAAATAACATGCAACAACCAGTCCAAGAACACTAGGTTACAAAAGCATCAAGCAATGACCAGCCCAAGAACACTAGGTTACAAGTGTTTACAAATATCAAACAATGACCAGCCCAAGAACACTAAGTTACAACCTTCCAAGTACCAAACAACCCAAAGACAATAGGTTACAATTGTCTAAGTAGCAAACGATAACCAATACACTAACAATTGTTTACAACACAACCAATACACTAACAAGTGCTTACAATCTTTGAACTTCAATATTCCAGCAACAAATTGCCAACAACAGTCCAGTTTACAACAATATCCAACCCAAGAACAGTAAATAGCATACAATCTTGGAAGCTTCAAAAAAAGAACTATAACAAGCTAACAATTGGAACAAACAAAATTTTTAAAAATTGCCTATCACAAGTAACTCAAAATGGTCCAACAAGAAGTATGAATATACTAGAAAGAAAATTTTTTTTTGCACTGACTTTCTACTCTTTTTTTTTTTCGGACCGACTTTTTTTTCTTCTGTTTTTGTTTTCTTTTCTTTTCTTGTCCGAAATATATGTGTATATGTATTTGATTGTACTATTTTTTTTATAACAATTTATCCCAAGCAAATATTACAAAATGCTTAATACAAAGAATTGGAAACCTAGGCTGAAAAATTTCACACCTTTTGAAGCTTCTCGGTTAATCTTTGAAGAAGCCGTTTGAAGTGGCTGTTCGGGCAGTCTTTGAGCTTCAACGGAGCAGAATGAAAATCCTCTCCACACCTCGGCTCTGATACCAAAATGACGTGCAATCCGCGGAAGAACGAAATAGGTGATGGAATTTTCAGCTTGGACAAACAAAGATGCGATTTTCGAACAACAAACAATTCTTATAAACACAATATAATTAAATTCCTACGACACCTCTTAGAAACTTGTTCTAAGCAATCCCGATAATAAGAATTTAACCAATAAGAAGAACACTTACACGCCACAATCGGAAAACTCAATTGATAAGTGAAAGTGAAGTTCTTGGATTAACAAGAGTAAGAGGATTCAACCCTCTCAAGGTGGTGGCGGCAGCCCCTCAAAATGACACTCAAAATCTGCCCTAATTTTCCTCCAAGAAGGCTACTTATAGCTAGGGTTTGAAAGAAAGGGTTGGGCTTAATGATACATATAAGCCCAACATAAAAAACAAGATACATATGAGCCCAAAATAAGACAATTCCAACAAGGTTGAAAGCCCAAGTCTTTAAAACATAATTGCCTCTTGGACTTAAGCACATTACATAGCCTTCAAGTCCGGCCCAAGTATTTGAGACAAATGGACCAAGTTGGGCTGTGGTCCAACTAAATCTCCTCCAACAAGTTTGGTCTTCAAATGTCGATCCACATAGGCAAACAAGGCCTCTTGAAGCGTCTTAGCCCTAGCTCTAGTTATTGGCCCGACCGGTATGATTAGCTCTTTATTTGACACGTCTAAGCCATCATAGCAATCTGTAGGCTTGCTCACATCACAAGCCATGACTACTAGCTACATGCAAGAAAGAGAAGATATGTTGGACATGAATCTTGAAGAAAAGATGATTCAAGAATCTAAAGACCAACACCTATTCATCATTCAAGATGAAATGGAGGCTGATCATGGAGGCGTGGAAATGGAGGGTATTCATGGAAATAGAAGTGGCAATCAAGAAAGCTTGGGATAAAAGTTGAAAGGAGATTTCCTAATCTATCTTGGAGATTTAATTCTTGTTATATTAATAATATATAGTTTTTTTAAACACTTGTTTTCTTTAGTTAAAGTCCAAATTAATTGGGCTTAGTTTTTCTTAGATTTAGGGTTACTTATTTGGGCTTTTAATTAGGGTTTCCTAATCCAATTTGGAGAAGGGTTTCCCAAAGACTTTGTACTCTATTTAAAGGCCAAAATTCGGCCAAAATAGGGGGGAATATTCAGAATTTTCATGTGAAATTTTAGAGAGAGTTTTCTCTTCAATTATAAGGTTCATCTTGAACTACTTTGATTTACCAAACAGATTGCTTCAGTTTGTTTGTGTTTCTTGATTTCTTGTTCTTGTGTTCTTGTGACAAAAACAAAAACAAAAAGATCCTACCTTTTTTTAAATCTCTTGCGTTCTTGCATTTAAAGTTATGTTCTTTCATCTTCTAGAGTTTTGAACTTTAGGGCAGATCCTTTCTTGACTAAAAATAAGTTGTTATTTGTCCTTCTTGCTTCAAAATTCTGGTCACGTGTTATCTTTGCAGTCCGTAGCATCAAAGTTTTGTTCTTTGCTTCTTTCTTGAACGAAATTCAAACCTTAGGAACCTGAAAAAAATCCTTGGACTGAATTTCTCGTTTTGTCTTGAATAGTTGCTGGTTTCTTGTGTTCTTGTATTCTTCTTGTTTTCTTGTCTTCGTTTCTTCCAAAGTTCCAAGTTGTTTGAACCTTGAGCAATCTTGTTTAAGCAATCAAGGCTAAAGGAATTCTTTAGTGTTCTTGAGCAAAAAAAAAAAAAATCTGAGAGCTGAAAAAAAACAAAAAAAAAAGAAAAGAAGAAGAAAACAACCAGAATAGAAAAAGAAAAGAAAGATAGAAATTCTGGTCGGAAGTTTGATTCTTGAATTCTTGTTCTTGTTTGAATGATTAAACCTAAATTCTTGAATCAAGATTGGTGAAAACTTGAAGTTCTTGTACAGCCTTGATTTACTATCAATATCTTGAATGAGAACTTGTCTTGCTCTTTAAAACTGAAGGTACTAAAATTCTTGTAGTTTCTTGGAGTCAAACTTGCATTCTTGATCTTCCAACAGAACTTCTTGATCCCATACTTCACAAATACCTTGTTTGCATATTGACCTTGATCTTTGGCTTCTTTTTCTTTGGTTCTTGGGTTGTTAATCAAACTAGAATCAATAGCATTAAGGCTGATTATTGCTTGTATTCTAAGTATTTGTTTGGAATAAGTTGTTGGAAGTTCTTGAAGAACCCCATGAAGGAAGAGAGCTAGAAAAAGGCAAGAGTGGTGAGCTCATTAGGGTGAGAAAAAGCCTAGTTTTGAGTGATACACGAGGGTCGAGTGAAACACGTGAGGGAGTGTTGTGAGGAAACAATTATCAATATTATTATTATTATTTTGTCTCTCTAACTTTTCTTGCAGATTTTGAAAAGATATCTCAACAAGAAGGAACATCACAACCTAAGGAGTTCACTAATGGCGATCTATCGTTATTAATGGAGGCCTTTACCACCATGGTTACAGATTTGAGGCATGAGATTAAACAAGAGATGGGAGCAAGAATTGACAACCTTGAAAGGCGAACTGACCAAGGAGGACCTAGATATGAACCCCAACCACAAATGAAGTGAGAACAAGGTGGAAGAGGAGGATTTAGAGGCGCACAACACCACCAACCTAGAAGGGGATGATTCATGCCTACACCTCCAAGAGACAATCCCATATTTGAAGAAGAAGATGGAGAGGATGAAGGATACGATTCTGGTCACCCCATCTTTGAAGATAGAGATTATAGAGAAAGAAGAAGAAGAGATCAAAGGAGAGGAGGTGAATTGGATAGAAATGTTGGAAGCATCAAAATGAAAATTCCAGCCTTCCAAGGAAAGAATGATCCTGATGCATACATTGAATGGGAGAGGAAGGTAGAACTTGTTTTTGATTGCCATAACTATTCGGAGGAAAAGAAAATCAAACTTGCTACTGTGGAATTTACAGATTATGCTCTTGTTTGGTGGGACCAACTCCTGCTCAGTCGAAGAAGAAATGGAGAACCATCAATTTCTACATGGGAGGAGATGAAAACTATCTTGAGGAAGAGGTTTGTACCAAGTCATTACTACAGAGATCTTTATAGAAGATTACAAACTCTTTTTCAAGGAAGTAAATCTGTTGATGAATATTACAAGGAGATGGAGATATTCATGATTAGGGCTAATGTGGAAGAAGACCAAGAAGCTACAATGGCAAGATTCTTAGGTGGATTAAACACAGAAATAGCCAATCGAGTGGAGTTACAACATTATGTAGACATTGAAGAGATGGTGCATATGGCTGTAAAAATTGAAAGGTAATTGAAGCAAAGCCAGTTTCCTAGGGATCGAAGCTTTAGAAGTTCTAGCTATGGAAATTATTCATCAAATTCCAGATCAAGTTGGCCTAGGATAGATACAAAATAGACAAAATCAGCCCCTAATACTAGAGATGAAGCCTCGAAAAATAGGGTGCAATTTGATCTGAAAAATTCTCCAACTGAAGGTAGAGACAAGGGAAAATTTCAAGCACAACCTTCAAGAAATAGAGACATCAAATGCTACAAATGTTTGGGAAGAGGCCACACATCTGTTCATTGTCCTAACCGAAGGACCATGGTAATAAAAGGAGGAATCATTCAAACCAAAAGTGAAGGAGAAGAAGAAGAAATGCCCCCTTTGGAAGCAGATAGTGAAGTGGAGAAAGAAGAGAGTGATTCTCATGAAAATGAGGACCACAATGCACAAATAACTTTGTGTAGTGCGAAGAGTCCTAAGTGCTCAAGTTAAGGAGGAAGAAGGTAATATGGTCCAACGAGAAAACATCTTCCATGCTAGATGTAAAGTGTATGGCAGAATTTGTAGCTTAATCATTGATAGTGGAAGTTGTGTAAATGTGGCAAGTAAATACATGGTTGATAAATTGGGACTACTGATGAGAATCAAGAAGCATTAAGATCAAGTGATCAAGAACCATTAAAGATCTCCACTGGTCCAATCACAAGAGCTAAGGCTAAGAGGATGAAAGAGACCTTGAGTGCATTGCTTGAATGCATAAGGAATAAATAACCACAGAATGATGATCTTTCAAGGGTGTATGTTGCACAAGAAAGATCAATGATGGTGAATTTATTACATGCAAGCTGTCCAACCACTTGGGAGTCTATTGGGCTGCCAAATTGATGTCCAAGATAGCAAATTGATGGGCTCAAAAAGTTAGCCTAAGGGCTGGACGAAATTTCCAAAATTTTAGGAGTTTTTTAATTAGTTTTTAAGTTTGTTTGGTCTGAGAACTTTTAATTATTAAAGCCCATATTCATTCTTTTATTTTAATCCTTAGTACATTTAATTAGCTGCAAATCCAAGCCCATTAAGGACTTTTGTTTTCAGCCACTTACTCCAAATCCAAAACCAATTAGGTTAGGGCTTTGAGATATCTATTTATATATGATCTTTCAAAAATTTGAGAACAACATTAACATGATGTCATTGATATTTTGATGAGAATACATACTCTCTTTGGTTCTTGAAAGAACTTTCTAAACTTATCAAGTTATTCAATTTGTGACAATCATCTCTTTAAATTATACCTTAAGTTCTTGTCTTTATTGATAACGGGTTTAAGGTTTCGATTTATACATTCGGTTCTTGGGTCATATATCCAACGGGTTAAGGGTTTTTGAAGCCTTTTTCACACATCCTTGGGCGTTTGTGAAAGTTTGTTGTTGGGTTCTAGGTTTCTATACCTAGGGTTCGCATCATCTTGGTATCACAGCAAAGGCTGTGAATCAGGTTTTTACTATCTTTCATTTTCCTTTTTGTGATTTTCGTTGTTGATCTTGTTGTTATCCGTGTCTCTCTCTAGTCAGCCTACCTTCTCAAAAGTTCTATTCTTTTGTTTGTGTTCTTGGTGTCAAAGTTGTGCCCTTTGTGAGTTACAAAAAAGAAAGAAAAAAAATCGTCCAAAAAAAGGAAAAAATCGTGCAAAAAAAAAGAAGAAGAAAAAAAATCGTCGAAAAAAAACCAGAAAAAAAAGAAGACCAAAGAAAAAAGGGTTGTTTCCTGTTTTGATTTCTTCCTAATTCCTTTAAGGAAAGCAACAAAAAAGGCTGTTTCCTATTATGATTTCTTTCTAATTCCTTTTAGGAAAGCAAAAAAAAAAAAAAGGTTGTTTCATATTATGATTTCTTCCTAATTTCTTTTAGGAAAGCAAAAAAAAAAAAAAAGGTTGTTTCATATTCTGATTTCTTCCTAATTCCTTAGCAAAAAAAATGCTATTTCCTATTCTGATTTCTTCTATTCTTTTCAATAAGTAAGAGCTCTAGTTGACTAAATTCTGATTTCTTTCTTATAATTTAGTTTCTTTACTCTCTTTGACTTCTATAATTTGATATACATCATTCAGTTGTTGAACTGCTACAAACTTGACTACTTGATTTGACTGATTAGTTCTCAAAGAACTAAAAGAGAGTTTGTTGAGTGGTAAAAGGCTGAGTGTTAGATCATTACAAGAAAAAGCCTAAAATAGAGAGATACACGAGAGAAAGTGAGGATTATTTTCTACTAATCTTTAAAATTGCAGCATACATGATGGCTTCCAAGGAACACTTGGAAAGTTCTTCTAGTGCACAAGAATATTTTGTCATACAGGCCATGCAACAAGAATTCCGAAGGCTACACACGGTGATGGAGGATATTAAAGATCGATTGAATGGCCACGAGCAAATCTTAGCGAGCATGCCTAGAGGACAACCAAGAAGAGATCCCATTGTAGCTCCTAATGTGCCACGAGTTGCAAGGAGAGCTAAACGTGTTGAACATGAAGGCGAAGAATCTGAGGAGCAAGAAGAAGAAGAACCTAGCCATGAATCTGATGGAGAAATAACTAACTACAACCGACAGAGACGTGTTGGGCGAATAAGGGGAGATCGAGTAGATAGAAATTTGGGGAGCATAAAGATGAAAATTCCCCCATTCCAAGGGAAGAGTGATCCCGATTTATATCTTTAGTGGGAACGAAAGGTGGAGATGGTGTTTGAGTGCCATAACTATTCAGAGGAGAAAAAGGTAAAAATAGCTGCTATTGAATTCACTGACTATGCACTCATTTGGTGGGATCAATTGTTTATTAGTAGGCGTAGAAATAGAGAAAGGGTTATCTCTACTTGGGAAGAAATGAAAACAATCATGAGGAAGAGGTTTATCACTAACTATTACTTCAAAGATTTGTATAGAAAATTACAAGGATTAACTGATAAGGATTGGGCCCCTAACTTCGCCCCAAAAGCACGCTTGGAGGGGAAGGATTGGACCCAACCTTATAACCTGCACAGGATTCACTCCGCAGTCGATGTGGGATGCATCATCCCCACTCCCTTAGGAGCAGACTGCCTCAGTCGGCGTTCTGTCCCATGTGGGACTTATCGTCCCCACCCCCTTAGGAGTGGACTGCCTCAGTCGGCGATCTGTCACATGTGGGACTTATCACCCCCACCGCTGGGACTGGCTCTGATACCAAATGATAAGGATTGGACCCCTAACTTTGCCCCAAAAGCGCGCTCAGAGGGGAAGGATTGGACCCAACCTTATAACCTGCACAGGATTCACTCCGCAGTCGATATGGGATGCATCATTAACTCAAGGGTCTAAATGCGTGGAGGAATACTACAAGGAGATGGAGATTGCAATGATTAGGGCTGATGTTGAGGAAGAAAGAGAAGCTACTATGGCCAGATTTTTGAATGACCTCAACTGAGAAATTGCAGACATAGTGGAGCTTCACCATTATGTGGAATTGGAGGACATGGTACATATGGCTATTAAGGTTGAAAGACAACTCAAGAGGAAGGGATTTTCAAGAGCTGGTGTTGGTCTGAAATTTGGGACGGGTTCAAGTTCCTCCTAATCTTGGAAGAACAATTGGAGTTGAAAGGAAGAAAATGCAGCTTCTAAAACAAAGAAAAATGTTCGAGCAAAGGGAGTCACCTCTAGTCAAGATAAAGGTAACAATTCTCAAACCCAAAGACAAAGAGATCTAAAATGCATTAAGTGTTTGGGAACAGGTCACATATCCTCTCAATGTCCAAATAAAAAAGCCATGGTGATTAGGGATGATGGCGACATTGTAACCGAAGGAAGTGGAGATGAGGAGATGCCACCTTTAAGGGAGGAAAGAAGAGAAGAAGAACGTGGGGCTGTTGGAGATGCCTTAGTAGCTAGAAGATCATTAAACTTGCAAGCTAAGGAGGATGACAATGAGGTACAAAGGGAAACTATCTTCCATACTCGATGTCATGTTCTTGACCAAGTTTGTAATGTTATAATTGATAGTGGGAGTTGTACAAATGTGGCTAGTACTTTGTTGGTGAATAAATTGAAGCTTCCAACTCTTAAGCATCCCTAACCCTACAAGCTGCAATGGTAGAATGATAGTGGGGAAGTAAAGGTCAACAAGCAAGTTGTGGTTGCATTATCTATTGGGAGATACAAGGACTAGATTCTTTGTGATGTAGTGCCCATGCAAGCAAGTCATATTTTGTTGGGCAGACCATGGCAATATGATCGAAGGGTTACTCATGATGGATATAGCAATAAGTATTCATTTGTATTCAATGGAATATCCATAATTCTATCACCCTTGTCCCAAAAACAAGTGAATGAGGATCAGAAAAAGATCCAAGAATACAATGAAAAAGAAGTTGAAAGAAAAAAAGTAGAGAAAATTGAAAAATATTCAAAAGAAAAAGAGAGGCCAAGAGAAAAAAAAGAGAAGAGAGAAGAGAGTGAAAAAAAAAAGAGAAGAAGTTGAGTATTTTTACGAGTGCAAAAGAGATTGTGAGAGAGCTAAGTTTAGGACATCCTTTGTACATACTTTGGTGCAAGGAAATTTTTATTGCTACTATTAATGAAACTAACTCTTCTTTGCCTAGCATTGTTTGTAATCTTTTGCAGGAATTCTCTGATATATTTCTAGAAGAATTACCGAAAGGATTACCACCTTTGAGAGGAATTGAACATCAAATAGATCTCATTCCCGGAGCACCAATTCCAAACAAACCAGCTTATAGATGCAATCCGGAAGAAACGAAAGAGATACAAAAACAAGTTGATGAACTCTTGGAGAAAGGCCTTGCAAGAGAAAGCATGAGTCCAAGTGCTGTCCCAGTCATTCTAGTACCTAAGAAGGACGATTCTTGGAGAATGTGTGTGGGCTGTAGAGCCATCAATAAGATAACGGTAAAGTATCGCTTACCTATACCTAGGTTAGACGATATGTTTGATGAACTACATGGGGCAAGTTTATTCTCCAAAATTGATGTAATATCTGGATATCATCAAATAAGAATTCGTGAAGGAGATGAATGAAAGACTGCATTCAAAACTAAACATGGTTTGTATGGGTGGTTAGTAATGCCTTTTGGTCTAACTAATGCACCAAGTACTTTCATGCGTTTAATGAACTATGTTCTGCATCCTTTCATTGGAAAATTTGTCATTGTTTATTTTGATGACATCTTAATCTATAATCAGAATTTGGAGGAATATGTTTGCCATTTAAGGTAAATTTTCTTGGTAATATTGTCAATGCTAATGGCATACAAGTTGATCAAGTGAAGGTCAAGGCGATAAGAGAATGGCCGCAACCTGCCAATGTTAGTGACGTATAAAGTTTTCATGGATTAGCTAGCTTTTATAGAAGATTCATTAAAAACTTCTCTACAATTGCTGCACCTTTGACCGAATGCATTAAGAAGAATGTAGGTTTTAAGTGGGGAAAAGAGCAAGACAATGCTTTTAATGAATTAAAAGAAAAGTTGTGTTCTGCTCCTTTACTTGCTTTACCTAATTTCACTAAAACTTTTGAGATTGAATGTGATGCTAGTGGAATAGGTATAGGTGCAGGAAGGCCAATAGCTTATTTTAGTGAAAAACTAAATGGGGTTGCTCTAAAGTATCCAACTTATGATAAGGAGTTATATGCCTTAATTAGACCATTGGAAATTTGGCAACATTATCTAAGGCCAAAAGAATTTGTTGTTCATACTGATCATGAAAGATTGAAGTTCTTGAAGGGACAAACAAAGCTCAATCGATGCCATGCAAGATGGGTTGAATTCATTGAGTCCTTTCCTTATTTGATCAAGTATAAACATGGTAAGGATAACATTGTTGCTGATGCTTTATCTCGAAGGTATGTTCTTATTGCTAAGTTAGATTCCAAATTACTTAGTTTTGAACATATTAAAGAATTGTATGTGGGTGATCATGATTTTGCTAACATATATGGCACATGTGAGAATTTAACATTTGGAAAGTTTTATAGACATGAGGGATACTTGTTTAGATAGAATAAGCTATGCATACCTCAAACATCCATAAGAGAACTTTTAGTAAGAGAATCACATGGGGGTGGTTTGATGGGGCATTTTGGCATTAAAAAGACTTTAGATGTACTAAGGGAACATTTTTTCTGGCCACATATGAAACGAGATGTTGAAAGGCTATGTAATAAGTTTATTACTTGCAAACAAGCTAAATCTAAAGTTATGCCACATGGTTTGTACTCACCATTACCTATCCCTTACGAACCTTGGACTGATATTTCCATGGATTTTGTTCTAGGATTACCTAGATCAAACAGTGGAAAGGATTCTATTTTTGTTGTTATTGACAGGTTTTCCAAAATGGCACATTTCATACCTTGCAAGAAAACCGACGATGCCTCTCATGTAGCTGATTTATTTTTCAAAGAAGTTGTGAGGCTACACGGCATACCTAAGAGTATTGTAAGTGATAGAGATGTTAAGTTCTTGAGCTATTTTTGGAAAACTTTGTAGGGTAAGTTGGGAACAAAACTACTATTCTCTACAACTTGTCACCCTCAAACTGATTGCAAAACTGAGGTAGTAAATCGAACTTTAACTACTTTATTGTGTGCAATTATTCAAAGGAATTTGAAGAATTGGGTAGAAAGTCTACCTCATGTGGAGTTTGCATATAATAGGAGTGTACATTCAGCCACTAATTATTCACCTTTTGAAATTGTTTATGGTTTGAATCACTAACTCCTCTAGATTTGAAGACTTTGCCAATTGAGGAAAGAGCTAGCTTGATGGTAAGAAGAAAGGTGAAGTTATTCGTTCTTTGCATGAAAAAGTGAGGTTGCAAATTGAATGAAGGACCAAGCAATATGCTGACCAACATAATAAAGGGCGAAAGCAAGTGTTACTTGAACCTGGTGATTGGGTTTGGGTAGCCCTCAAAGAACAAGTATCCCAGATACAGAAATTGCATTTGCCGACTACTGGTCAAAAGATACTTCAGACTGATGCCAGCGACAAATATTGGAGTGCTGTTTATGGCTACACTCACCTCCACTTCGGTGTCAAGTGATTGAAAAGATTAATGACAACGCTTACAAAATTGATCTTCCCAGTGAGTAGGTAATGTTAGTGCTACATTCAACATTTCTGATTATCCCTTTTTGATGTAAGAGCTGATTCGAGGACGAATCCTTTCGAGGAGAGAGAGAATAATGAGAATCAAGAAGCATCAAGATCAAGTGATCAAGAACCATTAAAGATCTCCACTGGTCCAATTACAAGAGCTAAGGCTAAGAGGATGAAAGAGACCTTGAGTGCATTTCTTGAATGCATAAGGAATAAATAACCACAGAATGATGATCTTTCAAGGGTGTATGTTGCACAAGGAAGATCAATGATGGTGAATTTATTACATGCAAGCTGTCCAACTACTTGGGAGTCTATTGGGCTGCCAAATTGATGTCCAAGATAGCAAATTGATGGGCTCAAAATGTTAGCCTAAGGGCTAGACGAAATTTCCTAAATTTTAGGAGTTTTTTTAATTAGTTTTTAAGTTTGTTTGGGCTGAGAACTTTTAATTATTAAAGCTCATATTCATTCTTTTATTTTAATCCTTAGTAGATTTAATTAACTGCAAATCCAAGCCCATTAAGCACTTGTGTTTTCAGCCACTTACTCCAAATCCAAAACCAATTAGGTTAGGATTTTGAGATGTCTATTTATATAGGATCTTTTTAGGGTTACATGAACATTATGTCATTGATATTTTGATGAGAATACATACTCTCCTTGGTTCTTGAAAGAAATTTTTGAACTTATCAAGTTATTCAACTTGTGGCGTTCATCTTATTGAATTATACCTTAAGTTCTTGTCTTTATAGATAACGGGTTTAAGGTTTCTGTTTATACCTTTGGTTCTTGGGACATATATCCAACGGGTTAAGGGTTTTTGTAGCCTTTTTCACACATCCTTGGGTGTTTATGAAAGTTTGTTGTTGGGTTTTAGGTTTCTATACCTAGGGTTTGGATCAACTACCTTGTACTAACCATCCAAAACCTTAAAGGTTGCAATGGTTAAATGAATGCGGTGAAGTGAGAGTTGGTAAGCAAGTTAGGGTACCTTTTGCTATTGGAAGATATGAAGATAAAGTTTTATGTGATGTGGTACCGATGCAAGCTGCACACATGCTATTGGGAAGGCCTTGGCAATTTGATAGAAGGGCTATTCATGATGGATACAAGAATAGGTACATCTTTGATAAATATGGGAGGAAGGTCACCTTAATACCTCTTACTCCACACGAAGTTTACATTGAGCAGAAATTACTTCAAAGCAAGATGGAGGAGTTTCAATCCCAAGAAGCTGAGAAGAAGTCCAAAAATGCAACAAGGGCGTTACCCAACTCCAGCAGCACCAAACCCTCTCCAACAGTCCCCAAAGGCAATCCACTTCAATCGACAAACAAGAGAGACAAGGCTGAACAAGTGCCGACTAGATTGGAGATTAACCAGCAGCCCACAACTTCAGCAACTAAAGGGCGACAAGCTACGAAAATTCAAAATGGAAGAACAAGAAAAAAGAAGAGAGAAATTCCTGTTTCGAATGTAAGTGAGATCAAGAGCGCACTTGTAAATCATAAGCCTATGATCTTACTCATGTATAGGGAAGCTTATTTCTCTATTGCTAACATAGATAATTCTACTCCTAGTTGTGTTATTTCTCTCTTGTAGGAATTTGAAGATGTATTCCCTGAAGAACTACCAAGTGAATTACCACCAATGAGGGGAATTGAACATCAAATCGACCTAGTTCCTGGAGCTCCACTTCCAAACAAACCAGTCTATCGAAGTAATCCCGAAGAGACTAAGGCGCTTCAAAAGCAAGTGAAAGAACTCTTGGCAAAAGGACATGTCAGAGAAAGCATGAGCCCATGTGCTGCACCTGTCCTTCTAGTACAAAAGAAAGATGGCACTTGGAGAATGTGTGTAGATTTTCGAGCCATCAACAAGATAACGTTAAAGTATCGATTTCCTATCCCTAGACTTGATGATATGTTTGATGAATTGAGTGGTGCTACTTGTTTTTCGAAAATAGATCTTAAAAGTGGATACCATCAGATTCGAATGGAAGAAGGAGATGAATGGAAAACAGCCTTCAAAACAAAACATGGACTTGATGAATGGTTAGTGATGCCTTTTGGATTCACTAATGCACCAAGTACTTTTATGAGATTGATGAATCATGTTTTGAGGGATTGCATAAACAAATTTGTTGTGGTCTATTTGGATGATATTTTGGTTTACAGCAAAACCCTAAAGGATCATTTAAGCCATTTGAAAAATGTTCTATGCATTCTAAGAAAGGAAAGCTTGTTTGCTAATCTTAAGAAGTGTACTTTCTGTTTGGATAAAGTTTTATTTCTAGGTTATGTAGTTTATTCTAATGGACTTCATGTCGATGAAGAAAAGGTTAAAGCTATCAAAGAATGGCCAAGGCCGAAAAATGCAAGTGAGAAAAAGGCTGATTTGGTTAAGAGTATTCATGCGAAGGCAAGGCAGAACATTCAACAACAAACCACCAAGTATGCTGTCCAACACAACAAGGGACGACGCCTCGTAGCCTTCAATGTTGGAGATTGGGTTTGAATACATTTTCGTAAGGAAAGATTTCCACTTCAACGAAAATCAAAGTTGGAACCTCGGGGAGATGGACCTTTTCAAATAATTGAGAAAATCAATGACAATGCCTACAAAGTTGATCTCCCAAGTGAGTATAATGTTAGAGCTACCTTCAATGTTTCTGACTTAACTTCTTTTGATGTAGGTAACGAAGATTCGAGGATGAATCTTTTTGAGGAGAGGGGGAATGATAGAGATCCAAAGAACGAAAAAGATGGCATTTCAAGAATTCCTCAAGGGCCTATAACTCGTTCAAGAGCCAAGAAGTTGAGACAAGCCATGACTAGCTACATGCAAGAAAGAGAAGATATGCTGGACATGAATCTTGAAGAAAAGATGACTCAAGAATCTAAAGACCAACACCTATTCATCATTCAAGATGAAATGGAGGGTATTAATGGAAATAGAAGTGGCAATCAAGAAAGCTTGGGATAAAAGTTGAAAGGAGATTTCCTAATCCATCTCGGATATTTAATTCTTGTTATATTAATAATTATTTTGGTTTTTTTAAACACTTGCTTTCTTTAGTTAAAGTCCAAATTAATTGGGCTTAGTTTTTCTTAGATTTAGGGTTACCTATTTGGGCTTTTAATTAGGGTTTCCCAATCCAATTTGGAGAAGGGTTTCCCAAAGACTTTGTACTCTATTTAAAGGCCAAAATTTGGCCAAAATAGGGGGGAATATTCAGAATTTTCATGTGAAATTTTAGAGAGAGTTTTCTCTTCAATTCTAAGGTTCATCTTGAACTACTTTGACTTACCAAATAGATTGCTTGAGTTTGTTTGTGGTGTCACCTTTTAGATATTGGTTTTTGTTTGAAAAACAACAAGGGTCAATATAAATTCAAGCTTAAACTTGCTGGAAAAATCTTGGGGGACGAAATTCCAACAAAGGGTGTTGGGTCTTGCTGATTCTAGAGTAAGGTTTGCATCATAGAGTCTTTCATGTTGAACTTCTTAACCAAGTTAAATGCATACTTGGTTTGTGAGATAAAAATGCTATCCTTTGATTGCTTAACCTGCAAACCAAGAAAGAAAGTAAGTTCACCTACTATACTCATCTCATTCAGTTTGCATGAGTTCAACAAACTCCTTTATGAGCTATGTAGTCGTTTGATGAACATATTCTTATTAGCTCCCCTTTGTTGTAGCCTCTTGTTAACAAAAAGTTAGTCAATCTCTTGTACCAAAAGTGCTTTCTTCAACTTGTATACATGATTTGGATGATCTGGATCAACAAATCCCTTTGGTTGTTCAACATACACCTCTTCTTGTAGAAATCCGTTTAAGAACGCACTTTTAACATCCAGTTGTTGAAGTATGATTCTTCTTGAACAAGCAACAGCTAATAATAATCTGATAGATTCCATTCGTGCTACAGGGGCAAATGTTTCGTCAAAGTCCACTCCTTCAACTTGTGTGTAGCCTTGTGCAACAAGTCTTGCTTTGTTGCATGTTATGTTTCCATATTCATCAGTTTTGTTGTAGAACACCCACTTTGTGCCAATCACATTAACTCCATCTAGGCATAAAAAAAGTTCCCAAACATTGTTGCGCTCAAACTGTTGAAGTTTCTCCTACATAGAAACTATCCAGAACTCATTTGTCGAGACCTCTTTGACATTCTTTGGTTCCAGTGTTGAAGTGTAGCATGCAAACATCACCATCTCCTTATAATTGATCTTTGTCTTTCCTCTGATTTTCTTGACTCATCTAAGCCTCCAATGATCAAAGCTGTAGGATGATTCTTTTTAATTCTTGAGGATGACTTTCTGTGTTGAACTGTTTCTTCTGTTATTTCTAAATCTGTTGTAGAATCAATTAACTCCTCTGGCTTTATGTTGATCTTCATATTAAAAGACTCTTGAGGTTTGACAAGATTATCTTATCATTCTTTGTTACAGTAATATCCTCAACCACCACATTGATAGTCTCCATGACAACTCCATTTTTTTTGTTGAATACACGATAGACTTTGTTATTGTTGGAGTAATTAAGAAATACTTCTTCATCACTTCTTGCATCAAACTTCCTCAAAAGTTCCCTATCATTGAGAATGTAACACTTACTGCCAAAAGATATGAAAATAGGTCAAGTTTGGCTTACGTGCTATCTAAATTTCATATGCAGTCTTAGTTGTGTAAGGCCTCAAGTATGTCCTGTTGATGACATGTGTTACAGTGTTAACAGCTTCTGTCCACCAACTTTGAGATATCTCTTTAGAGTGTAACATAACTCGGGCTATTTCTTGAATGGTTTTGTTCTTCCTCTCAACTACACCATTCTATTAAGATGTCTTTGGTGCAGAAAGTTCCTGTTGAATATCATAACTAACATAAAATTTGTTAAACTGTTGGTTGTCAAACTCTTTACCATAATCACTTTGTAATCTGCAAAGCGTTGAATTCTTCTGAGTGTGTAGCTTCAAACACAACTTTTGAAATGCATCAAAATTTTCGTCTCAAATAGTCAATCAAAGTATATCTAGAGAAATCGTCCACACACACTAATATATATTTACCTCTCCATTGTTTCATTGTGAGAAGATCTTTTCTGCTTTCCAATTTGACATGGTCCACATATTCTTCTTATGGTTTTAGGAAGTTTTGGATTGCCTCGTAGTTCTTCTGTTGAGCTCAACTTTTGATACCAAAGATCAACTTTATTATCCTGAGCCGCCATACACCATTGATCAATTGACTTTACCAACTTATAACAATTGTTCGATGTCCTAACTCCAGTGAGAACCAACTTGTTGGAGTCATTCATAACAAAAAACTTGTCTTTGTCAAAGTTAACATGCAGATTATCATCAGGTAGTTAGCTTATGCTTATCAAGTTTTCTTTCATTCCTTCAATAAATAGAACATCTTTGAGTGCATGTATGTATACCTTTGATATTTAGAGTTGCAATACCAACCACTTTATTTTTGGAGCTATCACCAAAGGTTACATTACCTCCTTTACAGGTTGCGCAATTCAACAAAACTCAATTCTGTTCTGTCATGTGCCAAGAATATCCACTGTTAAGGTACCATACATCGTTCATACTTGCTGTAAATGACACGTGTAAATATCCTCTAAGTTATGCCTTTCTGATCCAAATTCACCTTTGTCGAACTATCTGCCTATTCTTGTTGAACTTTGCTTTTACAAGTTTGCACCCTTATTGTAGATCTTTAACAAGTTTCAAACAAATGTCCCAAGTGTGTCTTGCAAGAGAGCAAAAGTTACAAGTAACAATTGGCCTTTTAGGTTTTCTAATGAACTTCATTTTGTCTACAAATGTCATTTTTCTTTCTGGTTTAGTCCTGCTTGTTAAAACAATATTTATGTTGTTGTAGCAGCCTTTTGATGAAGTGTTCTGCCTTCTCCAATTTGTCATTACTGAGTTGAAGTGATTTGATATTCTATTGTACTTGATGTTGAAGTTGCTCACATTTCTGTTACAGTGAACTATTCTGCTGTTGCAGTTTCTGATTTTCTTCTTTTAATCTCCTATGGATCTCGACAATTTTCAGATATTTTGTATACATCAACTCATATTTACTTATTTTTTTCATAAGCAACTTCATCATCATCAATTTCGCTTCTTTCATACTACAATTCATGTCATCACTCCATGTCGTGTTGTATGATCTGTTCTTTTTCAAGTTGTTTGTACACTCAATTTGAGTATGACTGATTCCTCCGCATTTCCAACATATGATACTGCTGTGCTGTCATATTTTCTATCGAAGTCCTTTGCATCACCACTCTTCTTGTGTTCATCTCTTCTTTTGGTACCCTTGTTGAAATTTTACTCATTAAGCTTTCTACTTTCTTTGTTCAATATTTTGCCAAACTTCTTTGTTAACAAGGCAATATTGTCAATATCAAAATTCATGTGGGCTGCTTTCGAGCTTCCTTCAGCTTTTAGTGCAACACATTTGTTTTTATGTTAAGTGTTGACATTCATTTCAAAGGTTTGCAAGTATCCTATTAATTCATCCAGCTTCAACTCTGACAGATTTTTAACTTCTTCGATTGCAGTAACTTTGGCAGCAAATCTTGGCAGCAACGATCTCAAGGTTTTGCATGCCAATTTTTCTTCAGAATAATTTTTTCCAAGTTGAAATTCTTGATTTGCAATATCTCTCAATTTGCAGCTAAAGATGGGAATTGTCTCGCCTTTTGTCATTCTCAATTCCTGAAATTGAGAGGTCAACATCTGTAATTTTGACATTCACATGGCTTGTTCCTTCATACATAATGTTGATCCATCTTGGAACACTGAAATATTCTCGGACATAATAAGGAGTTTGACGGATGAGAGACTTAATAGTCTTCCATGGAGAAGTGACAGATTTAGCATAGTTAGTATATGGATTCTTAAAAGGGTGGTTTTCAGATGTAAACTGGGAAGATGAATCTACGATGAGGTCATATAGGTAATCTAATTTTTTAGAGAGTGTTTAGATTGTTGTTGTTGTGCCTGGCTCTTTTCTGAGCTTGCTTTTCTTTGAGCCACTGAGCAGCGTTGAATGCTGTCGGAGAGGGTTTAGACATTTCGTATCCCATGGTACCAAAAGCTGAATATTGTGAAGTAGAGGGCGGTAGGAGAGGTGCGAATTTGGACTAGTGCTTGGGGATGTGTTTTGACAGATAGGATTGGGAGAGAGGATGGTTTTGTCTGTGGAGGATCTAGTTCTGGAGGAACAGGGTTATCAGGAACAGAAATATGATAAGAAGATGGGATTTCTTCTTCTTCAATTGCAAACAAAGTACGGTTTCAATGGCAGTAAGAGCATCATGTACTTGGGAGGCTCCTGCAATTTGAACTTGTAACTTGAGGGCGTTCAAAAGATGTGGATCTGCAAGAGACATGTAAAAATTTGGATATAGGGTGATGAAGATTGTGCCAGCATTCAGCGTAGCCTCAACAGTAGCTATACAAGCATGATGATATGCTAGAAAATGAGTATCAATTGCTCTGTATCAATGGCTGTGAAGATGGCATTGAGAACCCTAGCATTTTGTTGCATTCAACCTGCGTTCAACATCTATCCAATCCTCCATGGGGTTTTCAACAGTAGTCCCTTCATGTTTCATGATGGTGATGGAGTCCATCCTTTTTGAATCACAATCCATGCATTCTCATCCACAATATGTGTCAAGTCACGTGCCGGCGGGCTCGAGCACGTGACTCATGGGCTTGGCAGCACTCATGACCAACTACTTGGCAACCGTCCTTGCTATTCCAAAATGGATATCCAAGTTGACAATGAGTACCTAGGCCCATGCTCATATATATAGTACTTTACTTACAGTTATCCCATGTAGGATTGGGGCATTACATACACTCCCTTAAGGCGCCCATAACATAATTATTGGCCAAGGATCAAACTACTCTGACACCATAAATGTCACGGTCCGTGCCCGTGGGCCTGAGCACGCTAATCATGGGCCGGGCAGCACCCACGACCAACTACTTGACGACCATTCTTGCTATACCAAAATGGATATCCCAAGTTGACAATGAGTACTTAGGCCCATGCTCATATACAAAGCACTTTACATACAGTTATCCCATGTAGAATTGGGGCATTACAATATAAACGAAGATTCTCATTCATACTTTCTAGTAAGCATAATTTGCTACATTCAACAGTGGTGGCCTTTTTATAGATCTTGCTTCTTTTGCCATAATTGCACAACCTACATTTCCATGATCTCACCTGCTAATTAAATAGTAAAATAGCTACTTTGATACCCATTGTATGATTTGGTTTATGCAACTCTTTCATGTTTGTCAAACTCATGTGTTAAAGTCGATTCTACAAAGTTTAACACACCACACAAAAACAAAAAAGTAAAGTTTGACATAACAAAATTGGTAATGCAGTTCGGCTCAACAACCTAGGTCTATTGGGCCATACACAAAAAAGCAATCCACTAAACTTTATATTTCAAAAGTACATGAACATGCTCCCAATCTCGTCTAGTCATTCCGTATTGAACTTGGCAAAACACCATTTGCCAAAGCTGTATCAACAGCCAGAAATTCAACAACCATAGTGCTGCCTTTACATTTGGAAACACATCAATCACAACTCTTGCCTCCACGATTGTTGAACTGTTATCCAACCATAACTCACTTTTGTTAAACTCTCCTCAATAGGATGTATCGAGCTCATTTTGACAGGATGCGGCAAGATCCCATTTGCACTTATTGCTCTCAATTGATGTCGATCAGTCGCATCATCCTTCTACTCCATGAGTTGGCTTGATTAGAAACTTGTCAAGTGCACTCCCAGTTGAACTTCAGTTTCCAACACTTGAACATAAACAGTACTATTTAATACATGAACAGCTTAACAAGAATATAAATTGTGCTTTTGAATTCTCTCAAAATATAGCTTCCATAACATGAGTTCAAAGAATAACTCTCTCAAGAATATTGCCTGAAAAACATAACAGCCTCTCGTTAGAATAATGTCATGAGTAATGCTAAGAGCTCCTTGAGAGTTTTCTCCAAGAATTTATTTTGAGAGTATCAAGAGAGTTGATTTGCTTTGTCCTAAAGCTCCTATATATAATATGCAAGAGTCTTGAGCTTCCTTCTTCTCCAAAATTGTCATCCCAAAATATAACAAGAAATCCTAAGAATATATGAAGTCAATCTTTGATATTTGGTGTAGATAGATTTTCATGGGATTCTCCAAATCCTAGAAGGTTTAGAATTCTCCAAATATCTTCTTCTTGCCATAATATAATTTTTCTCAAATAATGACAACTTCAAAAGGAGACTCCTTTAATCGATAAAATTCCTCTTGGAAAATAGTATCTCATCAAATCCTAATGCCAAAAGACTTTCCATATATGTTCAATCTCCCCTTTGATAAACATGTCGTAACAATACCATAGTAGAATGTTGTTGATATTAGTCATTAATAGTTGTTTATGGTTGAAGAATTTATATAAAAATATGGTTAATATTCATAATATTTTTGCTAAATTGCATACTGATTACATTGCGAGTACAGCCTTATTTATACTAAAAGCACCAGTCTTCTTATGTTAGACTTTATTTCTTTTAGAAATTAAAATATTTAAAGATATGTAAAACATATATGATGAAACTAAATAGGTGAAACTTCAATTATATGTCCAAGACATAGACACCGGATAAGAGCGTGATTGTTATATATTAGCCTAAGACTTAGACAAATATATAATAGAGATATCAAGGATGGAAGAAGAGGTAGGAATGTGACTGAATGGAAAAGAGAAGAGGGATGGATAATCTAAGTTGATTTAAGAGATACAACACACTATTATTTCACCTTAGGGCTTGGTATCTATTATACACGAAATTCTTCACAAATTAAGTGTATAATTTGACTCCTAATACTTGCTCTTAAGTAACCAACTAAAAAGATATAAATTAGGAAATAGCTTGAACAGGTGTCACACTTTATTCAAAGAGTATTACACAATGTTTAAGCTTAAAAAATCTGATCTCTAAAAATCAGAAACTTGAGGCTTATATAGGCTTTACAATACTTATTTTATGCTCATAATGAAAGTAAAAAAAAAGAAAAATACATGGGGGAAGAGAGGGCCCCGTCCCACACACATATATATTATGCAACATACTCATTACTTAGGAATAAAAACATCATTTTGTCCTCAATGCTCTAGCTTTCCATTTGGGTGAATTTGACCAAGGGTATGGGTAATTTGCAAAAGGGGTTTGGGTAAGTAGGATTAGTTTTGACAATGGGGTAAAGGGAAAGGCATACCTTTTGAAAAAGAGGAAAGGAAAAACTTTTTACAATGGAAAAAGGAAAAGGAATAACTTTTAGCAATGAGATAAAGTGAAGGAATAACTTTTGACAATGGGGTAAAGAAAGTAGTCAAAAGTTGCCTAGGATGGAATAAGGATTTCCTCTCTTTTGGATGTGAAATTTTGTCCATGGGACTTAATGGGCTAGGAAAGACTTTATTTATGGATTATTTTTTAAAGAAATTAAAGTTGAAGTATTGTGGGCTTAGTAGGGTTCGGACCAAGAGAGGGTTTGGGCCAAAAGGGTAGTCATATGGGCTTTAAATGTTTTGGGGTGAAGGAATTCAATCCAAAATGGATCATAGCATTTGGACATGAGAGACTTGACTTCCTTTAGCTCTTGAGGAGTGAGAGTGGACTGTGTAGGATCACCCGGGATATATCAGTGATGGACCTTTGGGACACGAAATTCTATATGCTCCTGATGTGGTGCATACATGTGGATAGGAAAGCACACTCAGGAAAGCTCAAAAGTAAATCCTAAGTATCGATTATGTTGCAAGGATGGAGATATTCAATTGCCTCTATTACCACCTGCACCGGAATACTTGGATAGACAATTGAAAAACCAACACTTTAAAGAAAATATTCAATTGTATAACTCCTCATATGCTATAACTTCTATGGTTGGAAAGATTGATTACAATTTGATGAATAGAGTAGGACCATATTCATTTCGAATCAGTGGAGAAAATTATCATGTATATACAATAAGTTCAATTGTTTATACATGATACTGAACACGAGTTACAAAATTGGATAAATATTCTACGTGGAAGTGATAGCCATACAACAAGAGTCAGCATTGTAATTATTGAAGCATTGAAAACCATGTTGGATGATATAAATTCATATGTTAAAGTATTGTGCGCCAATGAAACAGTAGTAAGCATAGTTGGTGAAAACAGTGGGCAACAATTTCAACACTATTAACTTATACAAGAGGGAAATTTGCAGAGGATTAGTGTGATCCACCCATCTTATATGTGCATTACAGTATCTATTACTATTCCTTACGGTACGAATGGGTGCTGTAGTGGCATCCATTTTGCAACTATTGGTGGAATGAGGGAATTTATTTTCTATGAGAGAATTTTCTTTATTAGAATACAATTTCAAAAAGCTGAAGGGAAATTACTACTTCAAGGAGGACAACTATTCTAGAAATTTGTATTAAATACAAATTGAATACAATATATTAAATTACATAAGAACACACTAGTCCACTCTCATATCAGATTTATATTAAGGATTAGAGGATGCATTACTAGCTGGAGATACATATGCAATAGTAATTTGTAAAAGATTTATCTTTCCTTCGTCTTTCATAAGAGCTCCACGAAATATGACGCAACATTATCAGGATGCAATGGTAATTTGTAAATACTTGGGTCCACCTGATTTATTTATTACATTCACAAATAATCTAAATTGGTCGGAAATAAAATAAGAGTTATAAAGATTGTCAGGACAAAAGCTTGAAGGTAGGCTTGACATTACAATAAGAGTATTTTAGATTAGACAGAAGCATTACCTGAATCATATAACAAAAATATTTCTAGGAAAGTAATAGCAATTAAAAAACATCGTTATTCGTTTATGTTATTACACTATAAATGTCCTTTTTTTCTATTAATTGTATCAAAAGAGAATTTTATGTAGATATTTCAGTAATTAAATTTTATAACATTGACATTGGCACCTAATGATAAGCTAGCATTCCTAAATAGATTGACGAAATAATTTGTATAGAAAAACTAGATGCTTTAATTGAGGAAAATGTTATTGTCCAACCAAAAAATGGTAATGAAAAACTAGATGCTTTAATTGAGGAAAATGTTATTGTCCAACCAAAAAATGGTAATCATCGTTATATATATGTTGATGTGATAAAAACTTATTTAGATTGTTGTTATTTGTTAGCAATTGAAGCATGTTGGAGGAATTTTTTATTGATATTCAGCAACAATACCCTTCAGCTTTGAAACTAGAATATCATCTTCCTAATCAACAATTTATTTTCTTCAACGATAATGATGATCTTCATGATGTACTGGACCATGAAAACATTTATAATACAATGTTAACAAAGTGATTTGAGAAAAAAAGAACTGGTCCACCAACGAAGGGACTAACATATGTTGAGTCCCAGATGACATATATATGGAATTGAAGTGCTAAAAAAAAGACAACAAGGCAGAGTCATAGGTGCATCAAATGATTACCATATGCTTACCCAAATTTTGGAGAACAGTATTATTTGAGAATGCTTTTACACAAAGTCCCTCGGTGCTGAAAGTTTTCATGATATTAAAATTGTTAATGAAGTGATACATCTAACATTCAAATCAATATGTGCAGTGCTTGGTCTCCTGGATGATGATAATCCATGGCATGAAACTTTAGCTAAAGCATCCATATTTGATGAGATATGAGGAATCCAAGATTACAAATTGCTGATAGTGAATTGATAAATATAGGGTTACTGAAAATTAAACTTATATTGAATAAAAATGGTAGGTCTTTGAAGGATTTCCCACTGATGCTCATGCCATTCATTGATAGGGCTAATTTATCAGAGTTATTTGTTGCTTTAAACAATGAACAATGAGAAACATTCAACACTATTATGAATGCTTACAAAGGGAAAATAGGAGGATTGTATTTTAGGTATGGAAGTGGAGGTACAGGAAAAGCTTATTTGCGAAGAACATTATTTTCAAAGATAAGATTTCAGAGAAATATTGTGCTTTTTTGTAGCCTTATCGGGAATTGCAACTCTTTTCTTACCTGGAGGTAGGACAACACATTCGCATTTTAAAATTCCTATAATGCTAAATGAATTATCAAGTCGGTCAATTACATGTAATTTGAATTTAGCACAACTCATTCAAGAAGCCTCCTTACTAATTTGGGATGAAATACCAATGTTACACAGACATGGATTTGAAGCAGTTGATCGATCACTTAAAGATATTTTAAAATTTACTAAAAATTATTCTGAGCAACGTGTTTTTGGTAAAAAATTATTTGTGCTTGGAGGTAACTTTAGACAAACACTACCATCGTCCCAAAGAAAAGAAGAGAAGCAATTGTTTTTGCAGCAGTAAAAGAGTTTGAGATATGGAATCAATGCTATGTCTAATGGAGATCAAGTTTCAAAGAATACAAAAGATGGCATTCCAAGAATTCCTCAAGGGTCTATAACTCGTTCAAGATCCAAGAAGTTGAGGCATTCCATAGCCAACTACATTCAAGGAAAAGAAGATGAGTTGGACATGAATCTTGAAGAAAAGGTCACTCAAGATTTCAAAGAATCCAAAGATCAACACCTATTCATCATTCAAGATGAAATGGAGGCCGATCATGGAGGCGTGGAAATGGAGGGCATTCTTGGAAATGGAAGTGGCAACCAAGAAAACTTGAAATAAAGCTAAAAGGAGATTTCCTAATCCTACTAGGAAATCCAAGGAATTTAAATCCTCCATGAGGCATTAAGAGTTGCAACAAATCTGATTTGGGGTTTCCTTATTCATCTTGGAGATCTAACTCTTATTATATTCATAATTATTTAGTGATTTTTCGTCCAGCCCTTAGGCTGACTTTTTGAGCCCATCAATTTGCTATCTTGGACATCAATTTGGCTGCTCAATGGATTCCAAAGTGGTTGGACAGCTTGCTTGTAGTAAATTAATAATTGTTGATCTATCTTGTACATAATATAGCCTTGAAAACCCATCTTGTTATTGGACTAGTGGACATCTTCAATGGATCTTGATTACTTGAATTTGGCGCCTCTTGATTCTCATCACCTACTATAGAGATAATTGTTATCTTAAAGAACGAGCAATCCTGACTCAAAAAAATGATGAAATTGATTCTTTAAATTAAAAGATGTTAGCAATGCTTTTGGAGGTTTCACTTATATGAGAACAGATACTTATGCCCAAAAGATGGTTAAAAAATGAGCATGCAATGAATCCTCCAGAATATTTACATTCATTAGATTTTTCAAGCCTACTCAATTATTAATTAGAGCTTAAAGGAGCACCCATAATTCTTTTGGGAAATCTAAACCAAGGTAAAGGATTGTATAATGGGTCACGATTGACTGTAGTGAAGATAGGAGATAGAGTTCTAGAGGTTTCATTTGTTCATAGGAATCATTTGAAAAAGTGCTTGAATGATCAAAGAAGTTCTCTTGATATTAATGGCTCTACATATGCCTCGTTTGTTGAAGATGATCATGTGATAAATATATGTAGAAATTATGATATTGAGAGAATTCTAGGAAATATGCATAATTTCTTGTTGAAAAACTCGTGTAAAGAGCTTGTGTTGCTTTAGAATGGTCACACACCTATTTCATATCTTGAGATATCTTATAATTTAGAATCGTCTCACATTTTTGAACAAATAACTTTGTGTGATTTTGAAAAAAATGTGGCAGGAATGTTAAAGAACTACATTTTGCATGGTCTAACTAAGAACTACATTTTGCATGGTCTAACTAATAACTACATTTTGCATGGTCTAACTAATAACTATTCTTTGCTTGATAATGGAGATTTTTGTCGTGGAAGGCTTTGGAAATGCCATTTACCCTTCAAAGAGGTGTTTAAAATGCTAAGAACTTACGAAGTTTTCCATGAGATTGATATGTTGGGATTTGCTACTTACATACAGCATGAGTTTAAATTTATGCATGTGCTTGAAGGAAGTTGTCATTTCCATTTGCCATTTAAAGACTCGTTTCTTGAATCAATTTGTTCCTTCCATTTTAATGAGATGACTTATGTGGTGAAGGGAACATAATTTTTGTATAAGTTACCTTTATTGCAATGTTTTGATGAGCCTTGGTTGAAGAGAATGCAACCTATTCCCTTGATATGTGCAAAAATGTTTCATTTTATATGAGATTCTTTGCTCAAAAGGTTGCATATTGCTTGGATCCATTTATGTACATCCCTTTCCATACATGAGCTTATTAAGTTGAATCTTGTTTTGCGTTGCTTTCTTTTGAACTTATTACATGCTCTGATGATGTAGGAGTAGATTCGAGGACAAATCTTTTCGAGGAGAGAGGGAATGATGAGAATCAAGAGGCCTCCAAATTCAAGTGATCAAGATCCATTGAAGATGTCCACTAGTCCAATAACAAGATGGGTTTTCAAGGCTATATTATGTACAAGATAGATCAACAATCATTAATTTACTACAAGCAAGTTGTCCAACCACTTTGGAGTCCATTGGGCAGCCAAATTGATGTCCAAGATAGCAAATTGATGGGCTCAAAAAGTCAGCCTAAGGGCTGGACGAAATTCCCTAAATTTTAGGAGTCTTTTAATTAGTTTTTAAGTTTTTTGGCCTGAGAACTTTTAATTATTAAAGCCCATATTCATTCTTTTATTTTAATCCTTAGTTAGATTTAATTAGCTACAAATCCAAGCCCATTAAGGACTTGTGTTTTCAGCCACTTACTCTAAATCCAAAACCAATTAGGTTAGGGTTTTGAGATGTCTAGGATCTTTTTAGGGTTTCAGGGGATTAACATTATGTCATTTGATATTTTGGTGAGAATACATACTCTCTTTGGTTCTTGAAAGAACTTTTTAAATTTATCAAGTTATTCAACTTGTGGCGTTCATCTCTTTAAATTTACCTTAAGTTCTTGTCTTTATAGATAACGGGTTTAAGGTTTATGTTTATTCCTTTGGTTCTTGGGTCATATATCCAACGGGTTAAGGGTTTTTGAAGCATTTTTCACACATCCTTGGGCGTTTGTGTAAGTTTGTTGTTGGGTTCTAGGTTTCTATACCTAGGGTTCACATCAGTAAGTCTCCAAATTTGGATATACGTAACTAATTAATTGGTTCAAAGATTTGGGAGTATTCTCTGTGAGATATTATTCTAGCATTTTTATCTAATTCACCTCTCCACTATCACTGTTTGAAGTTGTAGATACTTTTCCTTTGCCAATAGACAAAATCCAATCAGCAAATTGACCAAATTATTGACATTCATAAGTAGAAAGACCTTGTACCATAACACACATATAATACGTACTCATATATTACGTGAAACTTGATAAGGATTGGGCCCCTAACTTCGCCCCAAAAGCGCGCTCGGAGGGGAAGGGTTGAACCCAACCTTATACACTGCCCAGGAATTACTCCCTAGTCGATGTGGGACTCATTAAAACCTCTAGAAGCATTGCTAACATTTTTTTAATTTAAAGAATCAATATCATCTTTTTTTGAGTCAAGATTTCTCACTCTTTAAGATAACAATTATCTCTGTAGTAAGTCTGCAAAATAGGATATACATAATTAATAAATTGGTTCAAAGATCTACCACTGCCAGTATTTTCTATGAGGTAATTGTTCTAGCATTTCACTGTTTGAAGTTGGAGATACTTTTCCTTTGCCAATAGACAAAATCCAATTAGCAAATTGACCCAATTCTTGATGTTCATAAGTAGAAAGACCTTGTACCATAACACATATTCTTTTTTAAATGTAAGACATTGATGCAAACCTTACTCTAGAATCAGCAAAACCGACTCTTTGTTGAAATTTCATCAAGTTTAAGCTTGAATTTATATTGACCCTTGTTGTTTTTCAAACAAAAACTAATATCTAAAATGTAACACTACAAACAAACTCGAGCAATTTGTTTGGTAAGTTAAAGTAGTTCAAGATGAACCTTAGAATTGAAGATAAAACTCTCTATGAAATCTCACACAAAAATTATGAATTATTCCCTGAATTTTGAACTTTAAATAGACTACAAAGTCTTTAGAAATCCCTTCTCCAAATCAGATTAGGAAACCCTAATTAAAAGCCCAAATAGATAACCCTAAATCTTTTAAAAAACTAAGCCTAATTAATCTGGACTAAGCGCAATTAATTTAGAAGTCTTAACTACCTAATGGTTGCTAATGGAGTTTTCTCCTTGCCGAGGTAGTGTATGCCTATCTCTCACCTAAGCTTTGTAGATGACGTTATTATATTCACTACTGGAGAGAAGAGAGGTCTCAGGAGACTCATGGGTTTCTTGAAAGATTATGAATCAAAATTTTGGTGAGAAGATTGGACTCTAAAGGGGAAGGTTAAGGAGTTTATTGAGATACAGGATCATTATCTCTCTGTCAAGCGCTACTTCAATGATATCTCCACAGGTTCTATTAGTTTGCCTCAACATCTAGTTCAATAGATTTCCTCATGTTCTATACATTTAACTGAGGATAATGATCAATTTATTTGGAAGCTAGAGCCTCATGGTAAATTCATGCTTTCCTCAGTATTAAAGATTATAGAGCCGGCTAGCCTCACTATCTTTTCAAGATATTGTATCTGGAGTAAGGAATGCCCTTCTACTGTTTCTGTGTTTATGTGGCGATTGTTGAATGGTCATCTACCCTTGGATTGTTCTATGCAGAAATTGGGATTTCATTTAGCATCTGGGCTTGCTACAGAAACTTTTGATCATCTTTTCTCCACGTGTCCTTTTGCACATCATATATGGACTTATTTCGGAGGGTACTTTGGGTTAGACCTTCGGAAGATTTATCGCTTCGCTTGCGATTGCAAACATGGTGGTTATAGAAGAGAACTCAATCATTTCTCCTTCGACTTGTACCAGCCATTATTTGTTGGGAGTTGTGGAAGTCTAGGAATACCTACCGCTTTAAAGCGACTAGGCCTCTGTATCATTTGAAGCAATCTATTTTGGGTTATCTCCTTTCATTAGCTCATGCAAAGGGCTTTGTCTCGGCTTTATCTATTTTTGGCATTCTTATGCATTATTTCACTCCGGTAAAACATCGACAACCACTTGTAGTGAAATGGAAGCAAGATTATAATCCGGATCAAATAATCTTGAATATTGATGGGGCTTTGAAGGGAAATCCAGGGATTTCATCAGTCGGAGGAGTTCTTAGAACATCCAATGGAAACTTTATTGCTGCTTTTTATTCTTCTATTGGTATCCGAACTAATTTCGAGGTAGAGATGTAGGGATTGCTTTTGGGTATAAAGCTCTATCTATCATTACAGTATTCTTATGTGGCAGTTCAAACATATTCACTACTATTGCTTAACTCAGTTCTTGCTAAACATATACCTGCTTGGAGATTTTGGTCTACTTTGCGTCATATTCTCTCACTCAACAAAGGCAAGAATTTTTCCTTTTCACATGTTTGTCGAAAAGCTAATGTGGTTGCGGATGCCTTGGCCAATCAAGGGTAGATCAACGCTGGTACTTCCTATATATATGCTTTCGATCAACTGCCCCAAGATACCTGAGGACCTCTCATTCTAGACAAGCAAGGAGTGCCTAATTTCGGAGCTAATTAGGATCTTGCTATTTATACTTTTGGCTTATCTTTCTGTTTTCTCTATGATTTGGTGTTTTTTTTAGTTGTTCTTTTATTGTAAATTTATTACCTTTGTTAATGAACAGGTAGGGGTCTATACTTTACAATGATTTTATTCACAGCTCTACAATCCACACACATCCTCCAAGTTCCATCCTTCTTTGGCACCAACAACACAGGTACAACACAACGACTCAAACTTTCTCTCACGTGCCCGGTGCTCTATATCTCTCAAGGGTGGCAATCCCTTGGGCATCTGTATAATCCGGTAAAAGAGATGGAAACATGCTAAGCAAAGAATCAAGAGGGTTAGTTTCAGAAACTAATCACTCTCTATATCTCACTATGATCTCTTTTCTCTCCAAGCGCTCTTCTCATGTCTTTTTCCCTCACCTACAAACTCAGTTTTCTCTCTTTCTTTTCAATACATTTTTCACTCACTATGCAGTCAGTCACTCCCAATTTTCTTTTGGGTCTCTTTCCCCTCTTTAATTTTGTTACGCTCACTGCCTGACCCCTCCTCACCTTTACTTATTTTTAACTGGTCCAGGTATAGTTCACGAGGTGATAGAGGTATAAGAATGAAATTCCTACCCTTAAGACTTTAAAGAGTACCTATTGGTATACCAATCATGTGCTACTCTTCTATCAAACTGCCAAAGTCTCCCAAGCAATATATGATCAGCCTCCATAGGCACCACATCACACAACACCTCATCCTCATATCTACCAATTGAGAAAGTCACCAACACCTGTTTAATTACCTCCACATCTGCACTATTATTGAACCACTGTAGCTTATAAGGTTTGGGATGTCTCCGACAAGTCATCCCCAATTTCTCTACCATGGTTATACTAGATACATTGGTACAACTACACCATCAATGATCAAATTGCACATCTTTCCTCCCAAAAAACACTCGAATGAAAAAGATTTCCCTCTGATCTACAATCTCATCTGCAGCTCTAGTACTCAGCACTCTCCTGAATACTAGTACTTCCTCCCTAACAGCCCTACTATCATCATTGAAGTTATTTTCAATAACAGGTTCAGATTCAAAACTACTATCCTCAGAATCAATCACTTCATTTGATATACCCCGGGGTGATCCTACACAGTACACTCTCATGCCTTAAGGGCTAAGGATGTCAAGTCCCTCATGTCCAAATGCTATGATCTATTTTTGGATTTAATTCCTTCAGCCCAAAATATTTAAAGCCCATATGACTACTCTGTTGGCCCAAACCATCTCTTGGTCCGAACCCAACTAACCCCACAACACTTCAACCTTAATTTCTTTCAAAAATAATTCATAAATAAAGTCTTTCCTAGCCCATTAAGCCCCATGGACGAAATTCCACATCCAAAAGAGAGGAAATCCTTATTCTATCCTAAGCAACTTTTGACTACTTTCTTTACCCCATTGCTAAAATTTATTCCTTTTCCTTTTTCCATTATCAAAAGTTATTCCTTTCCCTTTTTTCAAAAGGTATGCCCAAACCCCTTTTGCAACTTTCCCTTTACCCCATTGTCAAAAATAATCCTACCTACACAAACCCCTTTTGCAAATTACCCATACCCTTGGTCAAATTCACCCAAATGGAAAGCTACAGCATTGAGGACAAAATCATGTTTTTATTCCTAAGTAATGAGTATGTTGCATAATATATATGTGTCTGGGACGGGGACCTCTCTCCCTCCATGTATTTTCCCTTTATTTTTACTTCATTATGAGCATAAAATATGTATTTTAAAGCCTATATGATGCGCGCAAGACTACGGATTGCTATGATGGCTTGGACGTGTCCAATAAAGAGCTAATTCAAGAGGCCTTATTTGCCTATGTGGGCCAACATTTGAATACCAAACCTGTTGGAGGAGACTTAGTTGGGCCGCAACCCAACTTGGTCCATTTGTCTCAAATATTTGGGCCGGATGACTTTACTACTTGAAGGCTATGTAATGGGCTCAAGTCCAAGAGGAAGTTATGTTGTTGGATTTGTTTTATGTTGGGCTTATATGTATCTTGTTGTGTTGGGCTTACATGTATCATTAAGCCCAACCCTTTCATATCTTACCCTAGCTATAAGTAGCCTTATTTGAGGCAATTAGGTCAGATTTTGAGTGTCATTTGAGAGGGGCTACCGCCACCACTTTGAGAGGGTTGATTGCTCTTACTCTTGTTACTCCAAGAACTACACTTTCACTTATCAATTGAGATTTTTGATTGTGGCGTGTAAGTGTTCTTCTTACTTGGTTAAATTCTTATTATCAGGATTGCTTAGAACAAGTTTCTAAGAGGTGTCGTAAAAATTTAATTATCTTGTGTATATAAAAATTATTTGTTGTCCGAAAGTTGAGTCTTTGTTTGTTCAAGCTGAAAGTTCCATCATCTCCATCGTTTCTTTCGCAGATTGCACGTCATTTTGGTATCAGAGCCGAGGTGTGGAGGAGGTTTTCTATTCTGCTCCATCGAAGTTCAAAGACCATCTGAACAGCCTCTTCAACCGTCTTCTTCAAAGGTTTACCGAGGGCGTCTTCAAAAGGTGTGAAATTTCAGCCTAGTGTTTCAAATTTTCTTATTAAGCATTGTAATATTTGCTTAGGTTTGATTGTTATAAAAAAAGTACAATCAATACTTATACACATATATTTCAGACAAGCAAGGAAAAGAAAAGAAAAAAATAGAAATAAAAGAGGTGGTCCGAATAAAAAAGTCAGTGCAAAAATTTTTTCCTTCCTAGCACATTCATACTTCTTGTTGGACCCTTTTGAGTTACATGTGATAAGCAGTTTTTAAAATTTTAGTTTTTCCAATTGTTAGCTTGTTGTATTCTTGTTTGGAGCTTCCAAGATTGTATGCTATTTATTGTTGTTGGACTGGTTATTGTTTTTAAATAGGACTATTGTTGCCAATTTGTTGCTGGATTATTGGACACTACAAGGAAATGCGCATTTAGCGACGGAAATTTGCGACGGGGCAAATCCCTCTCTAATTAACGACGGATTTGCGAGGGAGAAAGTGATGTTGACCGAAAAATATTCCCTCGCTAATCCCTTGCTAATTAGCGAGAGATTAGAGAGGGACATGCAGTTTTAATTTTAAAAATATATTTTTTACTTTCATAAATAAAACCCTCGCTAATCCCTCGCTAATTAGCTAGAGATTAGCGAGGGACATGCAGTTTTAATTTTAAAATATATATTTTTTACTTTCATAAATAAAGCCCTAGCTAATCCCTCGCTAATTAGCGAGAGATTAGCGAGGGACATGCAGTTTTAATTTTAAAATATATATATTTTACTTTCATAAATAAAGCCCTAGCTAATCCCTCACTAATTAGCGAGGGATTAGCTAGGGAAATGCAGTTTTAATTTTAAAAATAAATTCTTAAATTGTTAAATAAATCCCTCGCTAATCCCTAGCTAATTAGCGAGGGATTAGCAAGGGACATGCAGTTTTAATTTTAAAATTAAATTCTTAAATTCTTAAATAAGTCCCTCGCTAATCCTCGCTAATTAGCGAGGGATTAGCGAGGGAAATGCAGTTTTAATTTTAAAAATAAATTCTTAAATTCTTAAATAAATCCCTCACTAATCCCTCTCGCTAATCCATCGCTAAGTAGCGAGAGATTAGAGAGGCAAATGCAGTTTTAATTTTAAAAATAAATTCTTAAATTCTTAAATAAGTCCCTAGTTTAAATTTCAAAAATAAATTTTTAAATTCTTAAATACAATCCCTAGCTAAATCCCACGCTAATTAGCGAGGGATTTAGCGAGGGACATGTAGTTTTAATTTTAAAAGTAAATTTTTTAATCCCTAAATAAATCCCTCGCTAATTAGCGAAGGATTTAGCGAGGGACATGTAGTTTTAATTTTAAAAGTAAATTTATTAATTCCTAAATAATTCCCTCGCTAATCCCTCGCTAATTAGCGAGGGAAATGCAGTTTTAATTTTAAAAATAAATTCTTAAATTCTTAAATAAATCCCTCGCTAATTAGTAAGGGACATGTAGTTTTAATTTTAAAAGTAAATTTTTAATTCCTAAATATATCCCTCACTAATCCCTAGCTAATTAGCGAGGGATTAGCAAGGGACGATTAATTTTAATTTTAAAACTTTATTTTTTAGTTCTTAAATTTCACTTCCGTCGCTAATCCCTCCTTAATTAGCGAGGGATTAGCGAGGGAACATGAAATTTGCTATATTTTTGGTAATATTGTATGTTTATGTTTATGTATTAGGGACATATAAATTTCTTCTTATATGTTTGTGTATTAATCGTTTTAATAATATTGTATGATTGTATTTTGTAAAGTTAATATGTACATGTGATATATATTATTTATGTGAAAGGAAAAATATATTATATTACATATAAGATATGTGGCTGTGAGTTAACATATCATATTATTTATAGCATTCATTGTTGATTGCTTTAATTACTATATTTTGTTACGGTAATTAAAGTTATTTGGAGTAGATATCTATATTACTTGGTTAAATTTATTAAATTATTAATCATTCTTCAAAGATTGTTCTTGTTAATTCCCAACATGTTTTATTCTGTATTAGTCGTGCAACAAAATTTTAATAAGCTCAAAATAAAAATTTATGGTGACATTTTATCTGATTTTTAAATTTTTCGTCGCTAATCCCTCGCTAATTAGCGAGGGATTAGCGTTGGAATAGTGATTGAAATATTAGGAAATTATTTATATTTAAAATTTTAATTTTTCATCGCTAATCCCTCGCAAATTAGTGAGGGATTAGCGACGGAATAGTGATTTATATTATTATGAAATTGTTTATATTTTAAATTTAAAATTTCCCTCGCTAATTTGAGGAATGCTTTCTAATTGAATTTAGGCATTTACCGGTTTGTGTCGTTAAGGACGCATCATCAACTACTGAAATTACTGATGAACGCTTGTTTTAAATGCGTTTTCTTGCTGAATTTGGTGCTCTTCGGGCAGAAAGAAGTGTGAGTTCTTTGAGGACCTTTCACCCAAAAAAAACCCTTCCTTTCCGGTGTACTGTTGAGGAAAGGAGGCCATCGCCGCATTGTTGAAGGAGCTCCGGCACCGCCGCTCTGAAGATTAATTCGGCCACCTCTGCGACGAAGAGGTAAATTATCTAGCTCATCTATCCTTTTTATGTTTTTTGAAGAGCATGGTGTTAGGTTTGCATCAGAGGGACTTGCTACGATTTTCTACTATTCGAACATGGTTGCCCTTTCAAATAATAAAATCAGCCGTTGCTACTGTTTCTGTTATTCAAAGACAGAAGAGATGGCATTGAATATGTTGCAAGAAATTTGAATAGTGGAAGCCTCTTCTGGTATGCCGCACTCCGAGCATTTTGTTTATCTTTTTCTCTCCTTCTTTGGATTTTTGGGCATATACCTATGGTTGTCTATTGTTGGGTATTGTCTGTTGTTCACTGTCGATCTGTGTTAGAGGAAGCAAAAAGGGACGAACTGGATTTTAATAGAGAGGAAATTACTTGAAGATTAGTGTCAGTTATGGCATGTGAGAGTTTAGTGTGGTTAGAATTATTTCCTTGAAGATTAATTTGATCCATCAAAGAAATATTATATATTGCCCCATTTTGTAATTAAATATTGCAAATGTATCTTCCAAACCGAGTATAACATATCTTACTGCAGCTAAGAATTTTGTGTTAGCATCCTTGTATATTCAGCCTGCTTGTTTTCTTGACACTGTGTTATCCCCTCTTGAATATTTGCATTATATGAAGTTCATTGAGTTCTGGGGAAAATCTTCCTAACGGGTCGCTTGTTTGAGGAAGGGGAAGGAGAGGAATAATCTGATTCATGCTAATGAAGTATATACATTTATGTTGCTTTAACCGCTAAAGCTTTTTATCATCTTTGAATTTTTGTTCAAGAAGCTTCTTTCTCGAAACATGTAAAAGATATCAGATTGTGAACGTGTTAAATAATCTATGAAATAATTTTTATTGACATTCGTCTTTATGAAATAGTCTCTCACCATCGATGGATGCTGTTAGAGAGATAGCACTGATATTTCAATGACATTACACTGCACCCTATGCCAGATTTGCTGATATTCCTGTAGATGTTAGGAAAATGTGGTTCGATTTATGGACTGTAAGTGATAAAATAAATAAATTTTATTCTTTTTATATTCTAGAGGTAGGTGTTAATATAATGATCATAATACCCTAAACCGAAGATGTTGTTTTATCTAATGCTTTTGCAGAGTCGCTTTAGGTGGCTCCCAGAGCATAGCATTTAGATACGGGAAATTTGGAACAAGAAATGTCGCGAGCGACTTTCTGATCAGTTAAGCAAGGCACGCGCTAAACAAAAGCGTCCAAATTGGATTTCACCTGAATTTTGGGAGCAGATGCTACATGAGTGGACAACTGAGAGGTTTTAACGCGTATCTTCTGCAGCTAAACGGAATAGAGCTGTTGCCAGTGGCCCATCTCACACGGGCGGGTCTATATCTTTTTACAGAGCATGAGAATCAGATGGTACGTGTCGTTATTTCACATTCTTTAAACTTGTTCTTACATAGCTTTTACAAAAAATAATAATTTGTATTTTTTATGTTGTAATTATAGCGGAAAGAAAAAGGTGGTGACTTTCGTTATGTGGATTTATTTTAGAAACTTCATACTTTTCAAAAAGGGCCAAAGCATGGCGAGTTTGTCAATGATAAGTCACGACAAACTTTGGTATGAATTAACATTCTGTTACGCTTATACAATTGCAATTATAGTTGTTGATATTTATACACCGTTTTTTCTTTTCTGTTTCTGCAGGATAATGTTATCACAATTAAGGAGTGTTCTTCTCAGCCAGAGTCCGAATGTTCTGTGACTTCTCGACAACTGCCTGACGACAAGTCACTATTCATTGAGGTTGTGGGAGGATTCAAGAAGAATTGCGTCTTCGGACTAGGCTCTGAGGGATCGAAGGCAAAACGGGGGTTGAATCATTCTTCTTCTGAGGGAGCGCCGACTTTCTCGTCCCACATTGTTATCCAGCTACAGAAGAAGTTGGATGATGAGACAAGGATGCGGCGAAAAGTTGAGAAGAAGTTGCATAACGTGCAACAGATTATGACACAGTACTTTTAGTTCTTGTCACAAACTCTAAATCTGCCTTCGCCTCCGTTGCTTGGTGACAATGATAATACGGATGATGAGGATGACAACGAATACACAGTTGACCCACCGGATGATCATCCTCCTCCACAGGGCCCAACAGATTCTTCACCGCCTCAGCCACCGCCCTCAGCTCCGACTCCGGGATTTGCCGTGATGGCAAATTAATATATTGCAGATATTTTATTAGATATGTATAACTTTATTTCACATTTTATATTCTGCAAAAATTTTATTTATTCATGTACAGCAGGTTATAAAATTTTAATTTTGAATTTTTACAGGAAATTTTTATATAATTATCTAATTTTTTAAAAAATTTAATAAATTAGCGACGGATTTGCGACGGATAATTATTATTTTTAATTAAAAAGCGACGGATTAGCAACGGTATAATGATTTTTTAATTAAAGTTAGCGACGGAATAGCGACGGAATATTAAAATTTAAATTAATTTTAAATATAAATCCGTCGCTAATCCCTCGCAAATTAGCGATAGATTCTGCGACGGAAAAAATAAATTTTAATAAAAGATAAAATTCGATCGCTAATTCCTCGCAAATTAGCAACGGAATTTGCGACGGAATATTAATTTAAATAATTATTTTTTATTCCGTCGCTAATCTGTCGCTAATTTGCGAGGGATTAGCGACCAAATTTTATTTTATTATTAAAAATTATTTTTTCCGTCGCAAATTCCGTCTCAAATTTGCGAGGGATTAGCGACGGATAGTTAAAATTTTTAATTTTAATTTAAATATTCCGTCACAAAATCCGTTGCTAAGTCCCACACTAATACTTTAGCCCGTGGGCATTGACCAATAATTTTTTCCCTCGCAAATCGGTCGTTAATTTCAAGGAAAATACGTTTTGGTAGCAATTTGCGACGACGTTTTTAGAGAGTTGCGACGGATTTACGACGGATTTGTCCGTCGCTAACGCCGCAATTTCTTGTAGTGGGAGTTTCAAAGGTTGTAAGCTATTATTAGTGTATTGGTTGTTACTTGCTACTTGGACGATTGTAAACTATTGTCATTGGGCTAGTAGTTGTTTTGATACTTGGAAGATTGTAAGCTACTGTTATTGTACTGGTTTGTGTTTGTTATTTGGGCTTCAATTGGACTCGTTGGTTTGTTGAGTTCGGTTCTGAAGTGTAGCTTGAGTTTAAGAGGAATTTGAGTGTTAAAAGGCAAGAGTGTGTGAGCTCATTTGAGAGTGTCATTGCCGTGACATAAACACGAGGGGAGTGACAACATTTGAGTGAAACACGTGAGGGAATGTGTGAGGTTGTTTTATCACTAACGTTATTTTGCAGGTACAATATCACTTCACAATGTCACAAGAAGGTAGCACCGAGGAGCACCAAGGAGGAGATGCAAATATTGCTTTCACTTTGAAAGCTATGCAGCAACAATTTGAGAGGTTCAACCAAGTCTTTGTTGAGATAAGAGAACAAATTGATGAGATCAGACAAGAGAGGCGTGCGGAACCTCAGGGAAGACGTGCAAGAGTGCGCCAACAACAACCACCACCTCGTCGACCTCTACCCCAGCTTACAGGAGTAATCCTGAGGAAACAAAAGAGCATCAGAAACAAGTGGAAGAGCTACTGGAGAAAGGGCACGTGAGGGAAAACTTGAGTCCTTGTGCCGTACCTGTACTATTGGTGCCGAAGAAGGATGGAACGTGGAGGATGTGTGTGGATTGTAGAGCTGTGAACAAAATCACTGTAAAATATCGCCATCCTATTCCTAGGTTAGATGATATGCTTGATGAACTGCATGTTGCATGTATGTTTACAAAAATTTATTTGAAAAGTAGATACCACCAAATTAGAATGAAACCAGGAGATGAATCAAAAACTGCTTTCAAAACTAAGTATGGATTGTATGAGTAGTTAATCATGCCATTTGGTTTAACTAATGCACCCAGCACCTTTATGAGATTGATGAATCATGTCTTGCGTGCATTTCTTGGAAAATTTGTGGTTGTATACTTTAATGACATCTTGATATATAGAACTAATCTAGATATGCATGTTATACATATGAAATGAGTCTTAGATGTATTAAGACAGGAAAAACTATATGCAAACCTCAAGAAGTGTACATTTTGAATTGAACGGTTAGTGTTTTTGGGGTTTGTAATAAATTCTCAGGGAGTTGAGGTTGATAGTGAGAAGGTGAAGGCTATCCAAGATTGGCCAACTCCGAAGAGTGTGAGTGAGATGAAGAGTTTTCATGGACTAGCTAGTTTCTATAGGAGGTTTGTGAAAGACTTTTCCACTATTGCTGCTCCTTTAACTGAGGTAATTAAGAAAGAAAAAGGGTTTACTTGGGGTCAAGAACAAGAACATGCATTTACATTATTGAAAGAAAAATTATGTTCTGCCCATATTTATGTTTACTTGATTTTGAAAAAGCTTTTGAGGTTGAATGTGATGCTTCTGTGATTGGTATAGGTGTTGTGCTTTTGTAGGAGAACAGAGCAGTTGCATATTTTAGTGAGAAGCTTAGTAGTGCACAACTCAATTATCCCACATATGACAAGGAGTTTCTAGAAGCTTAGTATTGCAGTACATAGGGACAGGACAAGTTGAGTAAGCGACATGCCACCTGGGTGGAGTTTCTAGAAACCTTTCCCTATGTACTGCAATACAAGCAAGGCAAGGAGAACGTGGTAGCAAATACTTTATCTACGAGGTATTCTTTGATTACTACTCTACATTTTAAATTATTAGGATTTGAGCAGCTTAAGGAATTATATGCTTCTGATGATGATTTTGCTACTGTATATTCTGCTTGTGAACATACTGCATTCCAGAAATTCTATAAGCATGATGGCTATCTCTTTCGGGGTAATCAATTGTGTGTGCCTAACTGTTCTATGCGTACTTTATTTGTGCTTGAGGCTCATAGTGGAGGATTGATGGGACATTTTGGGGTTGCTAAGACTTTGGATATTTGGCAAGAACATTTTTTTGGCCCGGTATGCATAAGAATGTGGAACGTGTGTGTGCCAAGTGTATTGCATGTAGGCAGGCAAAATCCACTGTTAAACCTCATGGTTTATATATCCCTTTAACTGTACCTGCTGAACCATGGACTGATATCTCTATGGACTTTGTTTTGGGTTTGCCTAAGACCAAAAAGGGATACGATAGCATCTTCGTTGCATGCCATAAGACTGATAGGTTTAGTAAGATGGCGCATTTCATTGCATGCCATAAGACTGATGATGTTGTGCAAGTGACTGATTTATTTTTCAAATATGTTGTTAGATTGCATGGCCTTCCTAGGTCTATTGTTTCGGATAGATATGCTAAATTTCTAAGTCATTTTTGGCGTGTGTTGCAGGGCAAATTAGGTACCAAACTGCTTTATTTTACTGCATGTCACCCACAGACTAATGGTCAAATCGAGGTTGTCAATAGGACCTTATGTATCTTACGACGTGCTGTCGTTGGTAAGAGTCTTAAAAACTTGCAGTGAATGATTACCATTTATCGAGTTTGCATATAACCGGAGTGTGCACTCAACCACAGGTTATTCACCATTTGAACTTGTACATGGCTTTAATCCTTTAACTGTTTTGGATTTGGTGCCATTACCTTTGCATGAGTTGTCTAGTACAGATGGTAAGAGCAAAGCTAAACTGGTACGGACCCTACACGAGAAGGCAAGACAGCATATTGAGCGGAAGAATAAGGTCTATGCCAAACAAGCCAATAAAGGTCAAAAATTGGAGACTTTTGAACTCGGAGATTGGGTTTGGGTACACCTAAGAAAGGAATGGTTTGATAGAGATTCAAAGAATGAAAAAGATAGCATTCCAAGAATTCCTCAAGGGCCTATAACTCGTTCAAGATCCAAGAAGTTGAGGCAAGCCATGGGTAACTACATGCAAGAAAGAGAAGATATGCTGGACATGAATCTTGAAGAAAAGATGACTCAATAATCTAAAGACCAACACCTATTCATCATTCAAGATGAAATGGAGGGTATTCATGGAAATAGAAGTGGCAATCAAGGAAGTTTGGGATAAAAGCTGAACGGAGATTTCCTAATCCATCTCCAAGATTTAATTCTTGTTATATTAATAATTATTTAGGTTTTTTTATACACTTGTTTTCTTTAGTTTAAGTACAAATTAATTGGGCTTAGTTTTTCTTAGATTTAGGGTTACCTATTTGGGCTTTTAATTAGGGTTTCCTAATCCAATTTGGAGAAGGGTTTCCCAAAGACTTTGTACTCTATTTAAAGGCCAAAATTCGGCCAAAATAGGGGGGATATTCAGAATTCTCATGTGAAATTTAGAGAGAGTTTTCTCTTTAATTCTAAGGTTCATCTTGAACAACTTTGACTTACCAAACAAATTGCTTGAGTTTGTTTGTGGTGTCACCTTTTTAGATATTGGTTTTTGTTTGAAAAACAACAAGGGTCAATATAAATTTAAGCTTAAACTTGCTGGAAAAATCTTGGGGGATGAAATTCTAACAAAGGGTGTTGGGTCTTGCTGATTCTAGAGTAAGGTTTGCATCACGGTTTCCTGCCCAGCGAAAGTCCAAATTAGCTCCTAGAGGAGATGGTCCATTTCAAGCGATAGAAAGAATCAATAACAATGCCAACAAGCTTGATCTGCCAGGTGAGTATGGTGTTTTCCGCGACCTTTAATGTTGTTGACCTTTCTCCTTTTGATATAGATCCAGATTCTACGACGAATCTTCGTGAGGAGGGAGGGACTAATGCGAGCAAGACTACAGATTGCTATGATGGCTTGGACATGTCCAATAAAGAGCTAATTATACCGGTTGGGACAATGACCAGAGCTAGGGCTAAGGCGCTTCAAGAGGCCTTATTTGCCTATGTGGGCTAACATTTGAAGACCAAAACTGCTGGAGGAGACTTAGTTGGGCCGCAGCCCAACTTGGTCCATTTATCTCAAATATTTGGGCCGGATGACTTTACTACTTGAAAGCTATGTAATGGGCTCAAGTCCAAGAGGAAGTTATGTTTTTAAAACTTTTGGGCTGCCCATCTTGTTGGATTTGTTTTATGTTGGGCTTATATGTATCTTGTTTTTATGTTGGACTTACATGTATCATTAAGCCCAACCCTTTCATATCTTACTCTAGCTATAAGTAGCCTTCTTTGAGGCAATTAGGTCAGATTTTGAGTATCATTTGAGAGGGGCTGCCGCCACCACTTTGAGAGAGTTGATTCCTCTTACTCTTGTTACTCCAAGAACTACACTTTCACTTATCAATTGAGATTTCCGATTGTGGCGTGTAAGTGTTCTTCTTACTTGGTTAAATTCTTATTATCGGGATTGCTTAGAACAAATTTCTAAGAGGTGTCGTAGGATTTTAATTATCTTGTGTGTATAAAAATTATTTGTTGTTCGAAAGTTGAGTCTTTGTTTGTTCAAGCTGAAAATTCCATCATCTTCATCGTTTCTTCCGTGGATTGCCCGTCACTATATAAGCCTCAAGTTTCTGGTTTTTAGAGATCAGATTATTGAAGCTTAAACCTTCTGTAATACTCTTTGAATAAAGTGTGACACTTGTTCAAGCTATTTCCTAATTTATATCTCTTTAGTTGGCTACTTAAGAGTGAGTATTAGGAGTCTAATTATATACTTAATTTGTGAAGAATTTCGTGTATAATAAATACCAAGCCCTATGGTGAAATAAGAATGTGTTGTATCTCTTAAATCAACCTAGATTATCCTTCCCTCTTTTCTTTTCCATTCAGTCACATTCCTACCTCTTCTTCCATCATTGATATCCCTCTTATATACTTGTCTAAGTCTTAGGCTAATATATAACATTTGGTATCAGAGCACACTTGTTCTACATCCCTGCGGGACTAGAAGCCCAGTGCCTTACCAAAATACCTATATCTTCATTTTCACTAGCTCTATTCCCACTTCTCTACTCCATTTCCTCCCATAAAACAGCCCCAACACATCCATTCAAGCCTCTCCTAATCTTTCTCAAATCTAAACCCACTCTCCCTGCTATCCCAAAACAGCAAGCATGTCTCACAAGCTTTCTAAGATGACCGAGGAGAAGCTCATTTCTGCCTTCGAGCAAATGAAGCGTGAAAACGAATATCTTCGGAGGCAAGTTGAGGATCTCACCAAGTACAAGAAAAGTATGATGATGGATACAAGTGAATTCGAGAATGAGCATGAAGAAAAGGAGATTCTAAATCCTTTCTCCATGAATGGCGAAGCTACTAACAGCAGCAACACTCAAGGGAATCACATCCACACTCCCATGGCAGATTTCAAGGTAGACATTCCTACTTTTGAATGAAGGATTGATCCCGACGAGTTCTTAGAATGACTTGAAACGGTGGAGCGTGTCTTTGATTTCAAGGACATACCGGAAGACAAGAAAGTGAAAATTGTCGCCTTAAAATTCAGAAAGAATGCTTCTACTTGGTGGTCCAACATTACCACTAAAAGAAGGCATCAAGGCAAAGAACCCGTAAGATCATGGAGGAAGATGTGTAGAATCTTGAAAGAGAAGTTTCTACCATCTCACTACTTGCAAGAAAACTTTGCTAAATTGCATAGTTTAAGAAAAGGGAGTAAAGCGGTGAAAGAATACACCAGAGACTTTGAGCAACTTTTGCTCAAGTGTGACCTCAAAGAAGATGATGCTCAAACCTTTGTGAGGTATCTTCATGGTCTAAATGACTAAATCGCTAATGTTGTGGAGCTGCAAACATATGACACTTTAGAAGATCTATCCCAGTTAGCCCACAAAGTTGAAAACCAACTCAAGAAGAGCAAATCTTCTTTCACCCAAGCTAGCCCTTCATATATCAAACCAACCTACACTCCCTCTAAATCCACCTCCACACCTACTACCCATAATGTATCCAATGTCGTACCACCCTCCTCCTCTTCCAATATCCAAAATCTACCCAAAGCTCCTCAATCAAACTCTAAAACACCCCGTTGTTTTCGCTGCCAAGGATTAGGACATTATGCCTTTGATTGTCCTAACAAGAAAGTTGTGGCCTTAGTTGATGTTGAAGGGCCGACATAGAAGGAGAAGAAATCAGTGATGAAGTTGAGTACTTAGGCCCGGATGAAGGTGAACTCTTAGTCATTCGAAGGACTTTGAGTAGTATGGCGTGCCAATAAGACCAACTTCAGCGGGAGAACACCTTTCATACTCGTTGTACTGTTAAGGGCAAAGTATGTTCTCTTATCATTGACGGAGGAAGTTGCACTAATGTTGATTCTCAAACCATGGTGGACAAGCTTAGCTTGGAGCCTTCATCCTATCCAAATCCTTACACCATCAAGTGGCTAAACCATGGTAAGGAACTTCGCGTGGACTCTCATTGCTTAATTTCCTTAAGTATTGGAAAAACTTATGTTGATGATGTGTGGTGTGATATTATTCCCATGGATGCTTGTCACATTCTCTTGGGAAGACCATGGCTATTTGATAGAAAAGTCATCCATGATGGCTATTATAACACTTACACTTTTCTCATGAACAAAAGGAAAATCACCCTTACTTCCTTACCACCTCAAACCATTTCACCCTCCTCTAAAGAAAACAACCGAACCTTCAAAGAGTTGATCCTACTTGACATCCATGAATACGAATCCCTAAACTTCCCTTGTCACCCTATGGCTGAACCTATCCTCAAAAGATTTGCCCATGTTTTTTCTGAATATGTCTCACACGGATTACCACCTAAATATGACATCCAACATAAGATTGATCTTTTACCCAGAGCCACCTTACCAAACAAACCAGCATATAGAATGAACCCGGAAGAAACCAAGGAATCCAAAGGAAAGTAGATGGACTGCTAGCACTTTTGGTTCCAAAGAAGAATGGCACGTGGAGAACGTGTTGTGATAGTCGGTCTATTAACAAGATCACTATCAAGTACTAGTATCTCATTCCCCGCCTTGAAGATATGTTAGATAAGCTGCATGGTTTGGAGGTGTTCTCAAAGATAGATCTTCGTAGCGATTATCACCAAATCAGAATCTATGAAGGAGATGAGTGAAAAATTGCATTCAAGACAAAGTTCGGGCTCTATGAATGGCCAGTTATGCCATTCGGGTTGACCAATGCACCATGAGACTGATGAACCAAGTCCTTAAACCATTTATAGGTCATTTTTTCGTAGTCTACTTTGATGACATTATGATCTATAGCAACAATGAAGGTGAACATGTGAACCATTGAATCGTAGTTCTACAAAGGTTAGATGAAGAGAAACTGTACGGCAATTTGGAGAAAAGTCAATTTTTTGCTGCCCAAACCTAGTTCTTAGGCTACATTGTGCCTAGCCAAGGAATTCAAGTGGACGAAAAGAAGATCCAAGCAGTCCGAGATTTGCCCAAACTAACCTCATTGCAGCAAGTAAGGAGTTTCCATGGATTGGCCTCGTTTTATTGAAGATTTGTGAAGGACTTTAGCACCATCACAACACCACTCACGGATTTGACCAAAAATCAGAAGTTCAAGTGGAATGAGAAAGCCCAAGGAGCATTTGGAACCATCAAGCATCGGTTAACACATGCCTCCGTGTTAGTCTTACCAAGTTTTGACAAGCTATTTGAAGTAGAATGTGATGCGTTCGGTGTCGGAATTGGGGCTGTCCTTTCACAAGAAGGTCACCCGGTGTCTTACTTTAGTGAGAAGCTCAATAAAAACCCGAAGATGATACTCCACTTATGACAAAGAGTTTTATGCTCTTGTTCGCTCCCTTGAACATTGGCGTCATTACTTGATAAGCAAGGAGTTCATATTACATTTTGACCATGAAGCATTGAAATACCTTCAAGGCCACACAAGCTTCGTCCCAAACATGCCAAATGGGTAGAATACATCCAAACCTTTACCTTCACCATCCGACACAAAAATGGAACCCTGAACAAAGGCGCTGATGCCTTATCACGGAGTCATTTATTACTGACGGTACTTAGTACCACGGTTGTTGGCTTTGAATTTGTGAAGGAACTCTACCCAAAAAGATGAAGATTTCAAAGACATATATGCTCTAAATGTCTTAAAAGGCCATTTGGAGATTATCTTGTCAAAAATGGATATTTGTTTCGGAGAAACAAACTCTGCGTTCCGAAGTGCAATATTCGTGAAACCTTGATTGATGAAGTCCACGGAGGAGCACTAGCCGGTCACTTTGGCATAGAGAAGACGAACATGCTACTTAATGAGCACTACTTTTGGCCAAAAATGAATGGAGATGTGGAGCACTTCATCAAGAGATGTAGAACTTGTCAAATGGCTAAAAGTCATTCTTTAGCCCAAGGTTTACACATGCCTCTCCCCGTACCCTGCTGTCCATGGAAGGATGTAAGCCTCAATTTCATTACCGGTCTACCAAGAACACAACGTAGCAAAGATTCTATCATGGTAGTGGTAGATCGCTTCTCGAAGATGGCACACTTTGTGCCATGTCAAACTACCAATGATGATTCACAAATTGCAGACTTATATTTTAGGGATATTGTTAAGCTACATGGCATCCCGAGGAGCATGGTTTCAAATCTCGATAGCAAGTTTTGTAGCCATTTTTGGCTACACTATGGCGTAAGATGCGAACCAAGTTAAATTTCAGCACTTCGAGTCACCCTCAAACAGATGGTCAAACGAAGGTGACCAATCGAACTCTAGGAACTCTTCTACGAGTCCGATATTTGGTATCAGAGCCATTGGTGTATTCGAAATAAAGCTAGAGTTGAAGAAACCCCAGTTAATCATGTATCCAGAAACATCCCGTCCTCTGTGTCTTTAGATACTACTCCTTCATTCCGTCAAACTGCATCTAAAAAATTAGATTATCTATATGAAGTTACTATAGATCCATCTTCTCAGTTTGCTCATGAGAATCACCCGTTCATGAATCCTTATACTAATTACGCCAAGACCATAGCCTAACCTTGTAAGTTTTTTAAATCTCTCATCCGTCACACACCTTCCTCTGTCCGTGAATATGTCCAATGCTACAAAATGGACCAACATCCTATTATAGCCACTGATAAAGAGCAATTCGTTACTCTTTACATCCCAGAAGACTTTCCCCGTCAATGGAAGCAACACGGCTATACTCATCTTCACTTTGGTGCTGTCCGTATTGCCCTTAATCTCCATGGCAGAAAAGGTCTCCCTATGGTTGCCCGAGTTGCCCTCCTAGATACCCGATTTCTTGCATATCAACATGCTTGCATAGCCACGGTTGAAGCAACGCTGAATGCAGGCACTGTATTCATCACTCTGTACTCAAACTTCAACATATCTTTAGCAGATCCTCATCTGCTAAACGCCCTCAAGGTACAGGTCCAGATTGCAGCAGCCTCCCAGGTACATGATACACTTACTGCAACTTTACATTATCAAATGATCTACCGAGTCCAAAATCATGCCATAGATCTCTCCCTTCCTGGTGGAGAAGATGCTCTACTTATCAAGGTAGATGACAAACAGTCAGCTGTTTGCACTCATGTCCCGAGACAGATTCCTAAATCTGAACTTCTCAGTCTCCTCCCTGACGCTTGGGTCACTGAATACGAAAAGGTTCACGAGGATGCAAATCAACCTCTCAAATCCTCCTCTTCCCAGATCTCCCAGTCTGTCAAGCAAAACTATCCTCAGATTGCCATGATTCGGCTCCCAGTTTGCTAATTCTCCGTCATATCACCAAGCTGAACTTGACAAACTTGCTATAGCAGATCCAGCAGACCCACTTATATCTTTCCGGGATACCTTTTCTGATATTATCAAGTGGTACCAACCAGATGCTAGACCAGTTGTCTTTGAAACTGATCCATTCTCCAATCACTGTTATTGGGGTGGATGTACTTCTTGTGCATCTTATCAGAATTGCTGCCTTGAATATGGTCTTGATCCAGAAGACTGCACCTGCGATCGTTCTAGTCGCAGACGAAGAAAGACGAAGAAACAACCTCCTTCTCCATGCTCCAACAAAGCACCTGACATAGATCCAGATTACCAGCAAGGAGCTCAAGTAGTCCAGACCCGCAGCAGGTATGACCCTTCTATAGCGGAAGTCTCGTCCACATGGTTACCTCCTAAACCAAAACCACCACTTCATCCCTATTACCAGAAATGTCTCAGAATCCTTGCCAAAGAAAAACCTATACCACCTACTTGCCAACCCATCAACCCCTTCTATAAGCCACCTAAGTTATCAACTCCTATTCCAGCCGTCTGCATGTTTCAACCTGTAGTTTTTCCTCCCATTAATTCTCCCTTTCCTCAAACCACACCTTTTACCAAAGATAATGCCAGACATTCTCACAAAATACAGAATGCATCCTCAACCATACTCCCTAGTGGACAAACCGCACCACCAGCTAACCCTGTTGAAGCTGTTCTCAACTGGCACTCTGAAAATGCTGTTGCTCAGAACAAGATCTTATCTCGGATAGATCAGAAAGTTGCCCAGGTAAATTCCCGCCTTGTTACTGTTGAAACTAAAGTTGATTCTCAAGTACAAGATTTTGAAGCCACCAAAAGGCTAATCGTCAATATGGAGAAAAGATTGAAACAAGTTCCTTATCATTTGGCTATGCCTGGAGTTAATCCTGCTGAAGTCATTCGACAAAAGTAGAAAGAGGTAGTTGACCTTGAAGGATACATTGCTTATCTCAAAGCACAAGTTGAGTCTACTCCTTACTCTCCTCCTCCACCAGCTACTACCTTACCTCCAATCTCTTCCAGTTTCTTCCCACCTTTCACAAATCCTTTTCAACCACCACCCAAAACACAGTACTCTGCTTTTGGAACCATGGGATATGAAAAGTGACGTGCAATCCGCGGAAGAACGAACTAGGTGATGGAATTTTCAGCTTGGACAAACAAAGATTCGATTTTCGAACAACAAACAATTCTTATAAACACAATATAATTAAATTCCTACGACACCTCTTAGAAACTTGTTCTAAGCAATCCCGATAATAAGAATTTAACCAATAAGAAGAACACTTACACGCCACAATCGAAAAACTCAATTGATAAGTGAAAGTGAAGTTCTTGGAGTAACAAGAGTAAGAGAATTCAACCCTCTCAAGGTGGTGGCGGCAGCCCCTCAAAATGACACTCAAAATCTGCCCTAATTTTCCTCCAAGAAGGCTACTTATAGCTAGGGTTTGAAAGAAAGGGTTGGGCTTAATGATACATATAAGCCAACATAAAAACAAGATACATATGAGCCCAAAATAAGACAATTCCAACAAGGTTGAAAGCCCAAGTCTTTAAAACATAATTGCCTCTTGGACTTAAGCACATTACATAGCCTTCAAGTCCGGCCCAAGTATTTGAGACAAATGGACCAAGTTGGGCTGTGGTCCAACTAAATCTCCTCCAACAAGTTTGGTCTTCAAATGTCGATCCACATAGGCAAACAAGGCCTCTTGAAGCGTCTTAGCCCTAGCTCTAGTTATTGGCCCGACCGGTATGATTAGCTCTTTATTTGACACGTCTAAGCCATCATAGCAATCTGTAGGCTTGCTCACGTCAGTCCCCTCCCTCCTCACGAAGATTCGTCCTCGAATCGAATCCATATCAAAAGGAGAAAGGTCGAGCAACATTAAAGGTCGCGGAAACACCATACTCACTCGGCGAGATCAAGCTTGTAGGCATTGTTGTTGATTCTTTCTATCACTTGAAATGGACCATCTCCCTAGGAGCTAATTTAGACTTCATCTGGGCAGAAAACGTTCCTTCCTTAAGTGCACCCAAACCCAATCACCGGGTTCAAAAGTCACCAATTTTCGTCCTTTATTCGCTTGTTTGGCGTAGACCTTATTTTTCTGCTCAATATGCTGTCTCGCCTTCTCGTGTAGGGCTCGTACCAGCTCAGCTTTGCTCTTACCATCTGTACTAGACAACTCATGCAAAGGTAAAGGCACCAAATCCAAAAGCAGTTAAAGGATTAAAGCCATATACAAGTTCAAATGGTGAATAACTCTGTGGTTGAGTGCACACTCCGGTTATATGCAAACTCGATAAATGGTAAACATTCACTCCACGTTTTAAGATTCTTACCAACGACAGCACGTAGTAAGGTACCTAAGGTCCTATTGACAACCTCGGTTTGACCATCAGTCTGTGGATGACATGTAGTAGAATAAAGAAGTTTGGTACCCAATTTGCCCCACAACACACGCCAAAAATGACTTAGAAATTTAGCATCTCTATCTGAAACAATAGACCTAGGAATGCCATGCAATCTAACAACATCTTTGAAAAATAAATCAGCCACTTGCACAGCATCATCAATTTTATGGCATGCAATGAAATGCGCCATCTTACTAAACCTATCAACAACAACGAAGATGCTATCATATCCCTTTTTGGTCTTAGGCAAACCCAAAACAAAGTCCATAGAGATATCGGTCCATGGTTCAGCGAGTACGAGGTAAAGGGGTATACAAACCATGAGGTTTAACAGTGGATTTGGCTCTGTCTACATGCAATACACTTGGCACACACACGTTCCACATCTTTACGCATTCGGGCCAAAAGAAATGTTCTTGCAAAATATCCAAAGTTTTAGCAACCCCCAAAATGTCCCATCAATCCTCCACTATGAGCCTCAAGCACAAATAAAGTGCGCATAGAACAGTTAGGCACACATAATTGATTACCACGAAAGAGATACCCATCATGCCTATAGAATTTTCGGAATGCAGTATGTTCACAAGCAGAATATACAGTAGCAAAATCATCATCCGAAACATATAATTCCTTAAGCTGCTCAAATCCTAATAATTTAGAATGTAGAGTAGTAATCAAGGAATACCTCCTAGATAAAGCATCAGCTACCACATTCTCCTTCCCTTGCTTGTATTACAGCACATAGGGAAAGGTTTCTAGAAACTCCACCCAGGTGGCATGTCGCTTGCTCAGCTTGCCCTGTCCCTTCAAGTGCTTTAAAGACTCATGATCAGTCCGAATGACAAACTCTCTAGGTTTGAGATAATGTTGCCACACTTCCAATGCTCTCACAACTGCATACAACTCCTTATCATATGTGGGATAATTGAGTTGTGCAACACTAAGCTTCTCACTGAAATATGCAACTGGTTTGTTCTCCTGCAAAAGCACAGCACCTATACCAATCCCAGAAGCATCACATTCAACCTCAAAAGCTTTCTCAAAATCAGGTAGGCATAAAATAGGAGCAGAACATAATTTTTCTTTCAACAATGTAAACGCATGTTCTTGTTCCCGACCCCAAGTAAACCCTTTTTCTTTCTTAATTACCCAGTTAAAGGAGCAGCAATGGTAGAAAAATCCTTCACAAATCTCCTATAGAAACTAGCAAGTCCATGAAAACTCCTCACGTCACTCACACTCTTCGGAGTTGGCCAATCCTGGATAGCCTTCACCTTCTCACTATCAACCTCAACTCCATGAGAACTGATTACAAACCCCAAAAATACTAACCGCTCAATGCAAAATGTACACTTCTTGAGGTTTGCATATAGTTTTTCATGTCTTAATACATCTAAGACACACTTCACATGCATGACATGCATATCCAAATTAGTGCTATATATCAAAATGTCATCAAAGTATACAACCACAAATTTTCTAAGAAATGCACGCAAAACATGATTCATCAATCTCATAAAGGTGCTGGGTGCATTAGTTAAACCAAAAGGCATGACTAACCACTCATACAATCCATACTTAGTTTTGAAAGCAGTTTTCCATTCATCTCCTGGTTTCATTCTAATTTGGTGGTATCCACTTTTCAAGTCAATTTTTGTAAAGATACATGCACCATGCAGCTCATCAAGCATGTCATCTAACCTAGGAATAGGATGGCGATACTTTACAGTGATTTTGTTCACAGCTCTACAATCCACACACATCCTCCACGTTCCATCCTTCTTTGGCACCAATAAAGTGCAGTGCAAAGCACAAGGACTCAAGCTCTCTCTCACGTGTCCTTTCTCTAATAGCTCATCAACTTGTTTCGAAGCTCTTTTGTTTCCTCGGGATTACTCCCAGTAGGCTGGACGGTTAGGTATTTGAGCTCCGGGCACAAAGTCTATTTGGTGCTCTATGCCTCTCAAGGGTGGTAATCCCGGGGGCATTTCTTCGGAAAAACATCCGCATAATCCTTGCAAAAGAGATGAAAACACGCTAGGCAAAGAATCAAGAGGGTTAGTGTCAGAAACCAAACACTCTCTATACCTTACTATGACTAGTGCTCTCCTCTCTCCCATCGCTCTTCTCATGTCTTTTTCTCTCGCATACAAGTTGACTTTTCTCTCTTTTTGTTCAATGCATCTTTCACTCACTTTGTGTAGTCACTCACGGTTGGGCCACTCCCAATTTTCTTTTGGGCCTCTTTTTCCCTCTTTAATTTTTGTCACGCTCTCTACCCGAACCCTCCTCTCCTTTACTTACCTTTGACTGGTCCAAGTATAGCTCACGAGGTGATAGAGGTATAAGAATGAAATTTCTGCCCTTAAATTTGAAGGAGTACCTATTGGTATACCCATCATGTGATACTCTCCTATCAAACTGCCAAGGTCTTCCAAGGAGTATATGACCAGCCTCCATAGGGAACCACGTCACACAACACCTCATCCACATATCTACCAATTGAGAATGTCACCAATACCTGTTTAGTTACCTTCACATCCGCACTATCATTAAACCATTGTAACTTATAAGGTTCTGGATGTTTCATGCAAGTCAGCCCCAATTTCTCTACCATGGTGGTACTAGCTGCATTGGTACAACTTCCCCCATCAATGATCAAATTGCACACTTTTCCTCCCACTAAACACCTTGAATGAAAAAGATTTTCTCTTTGATCTACAATCTCTTCTGCAGCCCGAGTACTCAATACTCTCCTAACTACAAGTGCTTCCCCTGTAACAGCCCTCTCAAAGCAATCATCATCATCAAAGGCATTTTCATGAACAAATTCAGTTTCACTACTACTATCCTCGGAATCAATCTCTCCATTGTCTCTCATAATCATAATCTTCTTATTAGGACAATGAGATGCAAAATGACCAGTTCCGAAGCATTTAAAACATTTCATGGAAGAATGCTTACTAGAAGTAGCTTGGGTGTTGGAGGTACCTTTCATTTCAGATCCCCCGATTGGTTTCTTAGGTGCTTTCTTGAATTCCACTCCCTTATCCTTAGGCTTGTCCTCCTTTTTAGGCCATCTAGAGTTCCAGCCATAGTTAGAATTTGCTCCGCTCCTTGCTGCCAGTCTAGTCTTTAGTTGTCTCTCCACTTTCATGGCCATGTTCACCATGTCCTCAATCTCTAGGTAGTGTTGCAGCTCCACAACATTAGCTATCTCCCTATTGAGCCCACTCAAAAATCTGGCCATTGTCGCCTCCGGATCTTCCTCGATGTTGGCTCGGATCATAGCCACTTCCATCTCTTTGTGATAGTCTTCAACTGATTTAGGCCCTTGAGTGAGTCGTTGAAGTTTTTGGTGCATCTCCCTATAGTAGTAAGAAGGCACAAAACGCTTCCTCATGCATGCCTTCATTGCTCCCCACGTAGCAATCGGCATCTCTCCATTTCTCCTCCTAGATGTCACCATTTGATCCCACCATATTAGTGCATAATCAGTAAATTCAACGGCTGTAATTTTTACCTTCTTATCCTCGGAAAAGTTGTGACACTCAAAAATCAAATCCACCTTCCTTTCCCACTCTAAGTAAGCGTCGGCATCATTCCTTCCTTTGAAAGCGGGAATCTGCATTTTGATGGATTTGAGGTCTCCGTCTCTTCTATTAAATGGCAAGTCCCTTTGAAATCTCCTAGGTCGGCGTGCCTCAATCTCCTCCTCCTCCGCAAACTCATCCTCCTCCGGTTCATACCGAGGTAGAGGTCGACGAGGTGGTGGTTGTTGTTGGCGCACTCCCGCACGTCTCCCTTGAGGTTCCGCACGCCTCTCTTGTCTGATTTCATCAATTTGTTCTCTTATCTCATCAAAGGCTTGGTTGAACCTCTCAAATTGTTGCTGCATAGCTTTCAAAGTGAAAGCAATATTTGCATCTCCCCCTTGGTGCTCCTCGGTACTACCTCCTTGTGACATTGCGAAGTGATATTGTACCTGCAAAACAACGTTAGAAATAAACAACCTCACACACTCCCTCACGTGTTTCACTCAAATGTTATCACTCCCCTCGTGTTTATGTCACGGCAATGACACCCTCAAATGAGCTCACACACTCTTGCCTTTTACCACTCAATTTCTCTTAATCTCAAGCTACACTTAAGAACCAATCTCAACAAACCAACGAGTCTAGTTGGAGCCCAAATAAACATGCAACAACCAGTCCAAGAACACTAGGTTACAAAAGCATCAAGCAATGACCAGCCCAAGAACACTAGGTTACAAGTGTTTACAAATATCAAACAATGACCAGCCCAAGAACACTAGGTTACAACCTTCCAAGTACCAAACAGCCCAAAGACAATAGGTTACAATTGTCTAAGTAGCAAACGATAACCAATACACTAACAATTGTTTACAACACAACCAATACACTAAGAAGTGCTTACAACACAACCAATACACTAACAAGTGCTTACAATCTTTGAAACTTCAATAGTCCAGCAACAAATTGCCAACAACAGTCCAGTTTACAACAATATCCAACCCAAGAACAGTAAATAGTATACAATCTTGGAAGCTCCAAAACAAGAACTATAACAAGCTAACAATTGGAACAAACAAAATTTTTAAAAATTGCCTATCACAAGTAACTCAAAATGGTCCAGCAAGAAGTATGAATATACTGGAAAGAAATTTTTTTTTTTTTTTTTTCGGACCGACTTTTTTTTTCTGTTTTTTTTTCTTCTGTTTTTTTTCTTTTCTTGTCCGAAATATATGTGTATATGTATTTGATTGTACTTTTTTTTTAAATAACAATTTATCCCAAGCAAATATTACAAAATGCTTAATACAAAGAAATGAAAACCTAGGCTGAAATTTCACACCTTTTGAAGATGCGTCGGTTAGTCCAAGTATGAAGCCGTTTGAAGTGGCTGTTCGGGCAGCCTTTGAGCTTCAACGGAGCAGAATGAAGATCCTCCTCCACACCTCGGCTCTGATACCAAAATGACGTGCAATCCGCGGAAGAACGAACTAGGTGATGGAATTTTCAGCTTGGACAAACAAAGATTCGATTTTCGAACAACAAACAATTCTTATAAACACAATATAATTAAATTCCTATGACACCTCTTAGAAACTTGTTCTAAGCAATCCCGATAATAAGAATTTAACCAATAAGAAGAACACTTACACGCCACAATCGGAAAACTCAATTGATAAGTGAAAGTGAAGTTCTTGGAGTAACAAGAGTAAGAGAATTCAACCCTCTCAAGGTGGTGGCGGCAGCCCCTCAAAATGACACTCAAAATCTGCCCTAATTTTCCTCCAAGAAGGCTACTTATAGCTAGGGTTTGAAAGAAAGGGTTGGGCTTAATGATACATATAAGCCCAACATAAAAACAAGATACATATGAGCCCAAAATAAGACAATTCCAACAAGGTTGAAAGCCCAAGTCTTTAAAACATAATTGCCTCTTGGACTTAAGCACATTACATAGCCTTCAAGTCCGGCCCAAGTATTTGAGACAAATGGACCAAGTTGGGCTGTGGTCCAACTAAATCTCCTCCAACAAGTTTGGTCTTCAAATGTCAATCCACATAGGCAAACAAGGCCTCTTGAAGCGTCTTAGCCCTAGCTCTAGTTATTGGCCCGACCGGTATGATTAGCTCTTTATTTGACACGTCTAAGCCATCATAGCAATCTGTAGGCTTGCTCACATCAAAAAGTCCAAGCCATCTCCAAGTACTTTCCATGCTGCTCAATGGTTAAAAGCCAAACAAGCCCAGCAACAACCACCACAGCCTACTCCTTCACCTCCGGAAGTTCACAAGCAGGCTATGATTCAGAATCCACTGACTCCTATCCTTCAGCAAGCTGCCACATCTCAGACTATACCTCATATCGCTGTTGTTCAAAAACAAACTCCATCTGAGGCTCAGTACTCTTCTCCAACAGAGTCTGAACCAACTTCTGATTCCGATACAGACTCTTCTACACAGTCTTCCTCTGATGAACTTGATCCAGAAATTCCACAAATCAACATGACTCGTGAAGAAGAAGATACCGGAGATACATCTGAAGCTACTCCCATCATTGATGAACCAGAATCATCTCACCCATCCAAGAAGCTCACTACTTCAGGAACCTTTACATTCCAGCTCGATGACGTTCCTCCAAACAAATGGGCTGTAAGATTTTAAGAATTCCATACTTGGATGACCACCATAGAACTCACTGGGATCACAGCAGAAAACATCCTTACAGAGTTCACCTCCAGATTCACCGGCATATTGAAGCACTGGTTTACAACTCTCAATTATATTGAGAGAACTCAATTCTTAAACTCTTCACTTGTTCAAGCTGCTTCATTACTTTATTACTGTTTTCTTAGTGAACCTGATTCTGATCTTGAGTTAAAATGAAAAGAATTCTTTCAAATGAAGTGTTATTCTTTTCAAATGTCAGATTTAGATAAACATTTGCAACGCATGACTCAACTGTTTTATCTTCTTGGTGCAGATGTTAGTTTGAAACAAGCCTTCCTCAGCTCAATCCCTCAAGCTTTAGCTCAAGGAGCTGATGTTTACATAAGACAGAAATACCAATCCATCCTTGGTATGCCTCCTGGTCAAATCCGACAGGCCATCCTCCAAAGCCTTAAAGATCTATGCCATAAATGTCAAGTCATTAAGCAGTATCTCAAAGGTGATAATGAGATTGACCAAGTATACAGACGTTCAGACCTGATCATTAAATCATGCTGTAACAAGTCGACCTGCAAGAAATCATCCAGAAGAAAGAAGTTCTCCAGAATCCATACCACAGACAGGCGATCTTCAAAGAAAAAATAGAGATACTTCAGAAGGAAACACAAATCCTCCAGAAGTCCCAGAAGCAAGTCAGACTACTGCTATGTCTGCAAACAAAAAGGCCATTATGCTAAACAATGTCCTCAGAAGAAAAAGCGACAAAACCTCATCTCTTAGATAGAACAGGTTAGCCCTGTCTATGATGACAATGATCTTGAGTCCCTCTTTTCTGAACAAGATGAATTGGATGAACACGCTCCCTTTGCCATTGAAGAAGATGAGATTCCCCTGTCCTATCATATTGCAGAACCAGTTGAACAAATCCCTTCAAACACAATTTCTCCAGAACCCTATCCAACACTCCCAGAAAAACCTTCTGTTCCTATTCTCACTATCCAAACTCATAAAACACATCCTCAAGCCCCTGTTCAAATCCGAACCTCCAAGTATGACAAACCCATTCCTGCCATAGCCGTTTTTGATACAGGAGCTGCAGTATCCATGATGAATCCATATGTTCTACCTCCTGAACACTGGACAGAACACTAGAAGGAATTCATAACTGCTGATGGTAAAACGTTATACATCTTTGATTACTAAAAGACCTATTACCATCCAGTTCTTCCCTAAATGTGAAGTTCGTTTACATTTGATTGGTTGTGCCGAAACTGACAAAGATCTTCTTGTTGGTTTTGACATATACAGCAAACTTCACAGATTCCAAATTCTTCCCAATGGTATTCGTTTTGGTAAACAGTTCAGAGAATATGGTATCATTCCAAGACTTTACCAAATCACTCCTAATCCTGTCACTGAGATTCACCAACTTCTTGTCTCCCAATCTTGCGCTGAATCCCATATAGAATTCCTCACCAAATGTTCTCATCCATTATGGCAAAATCCTCAATTCTTCATCAAACTCCCTTTCAAGAAAAATGAGGATATCAATCCTACTAAAGCTAGTCATTCTGGCATGAACCCTGACCACCTCCAGTTAGCTACAAAAGAATGCCTAGACCTTCTTCATTCTGATCTCATTGAACCAACTGATTCTCAATGGTCTTGTGAAGCATTCTATGTAGATAAACGGGCTAAACAAGCTCGTGGAAAAATGTGTGGTAATTAATTATCAGCCTCTAAATTATTTTTTACAAGATGATAAATTTCCACTACCACACAGGCACACACTGTTGTGCAACTTTCTGGTGCAAAATGGTTTTCCAAATTTGTTTTGAAATCTGGTTTTTGACAATTAGGCATTCATCCTGATGAACGTCCTAAAACAGGTTTTTGCATACCTAACCAGAATTTCCAATGGAAAGTAATGCCTTTTGGATTGAAACCCACACCATCTTTATTTCAAAAAGCCATGGTCAAGATTTTTGAACCACTATTGCACTCTGCACTGGTTTATATTGATGATATCCTACTTTTCAGTTCCACAAAGGATGATTATATAAACTTGTTAAGCCAATTTGCTCAGATTTTTAAAAATTATGGCGTATGGTTTTTCTAAAAGAAAAATGATCTTGGCTGCCCCGAAAATTACTTTCCTAGGAATGCATTTTAGTGCAGGTACATACACTCCAGGAAATCATATTTCTGAAGAGCTGCAAAAGTTCACAGAGTCCAATCTTACACAGAAACAAGTCCAACAGTTTCTTGGTGTAGTCAACTATATTCGAGACATTCATCCCAGAGCTTCTGAGCACATTCATCCTCTCACTAAGATGCTCAAGAAAAATCCATCTTCTTGGACATCCGCACAAACTCAAGCTGTAGCTGCTCTCAAAGAACAAGTGTCTAAGATTCAGAAATTGCATCTGCCAACAAGTGGTCAAAAGATACTCCAGACTGATGCGAGCGAAAAATATTGGAGTGCTGTTCTACTTGAAGAAATCAATGGAACCAGACACCTACGTGCATTTGCAATTGGAAGATTCAAGCCAGCAGAGATACATTATCACTCCACTTTCAAAGAAATCCTTGCTGTCAAAAATGGGATAAAGAAATTTAGTTTTTATCTCATTGGGTCAAAATTATTGGTTGAAACAGATATGAGTTCATTCCCCAAGATGTTATAGTTCAAACAGAAGCAGGTCCCAAATCCTCAACTGCTCAGATGGTTAATGTGGATTGCGCAATATTCATTCGATGTCAAACATATCAAAGGTAAATCTAATGTTGTGACTGATTTCCTTTCCCGACCTGAATCCTTTACCACCAAACCCGTGATAGCTATGATCCGACCCAGTCATTCTAGCTCATCAATTGTTCCTCCTAATTTTCCTCTAGACTATCCAGTTCCATGTTCTGTTGACTCAATAATTCAAAAGAGAAATTTTTATGAGTTACAGATTTTTAGAGAATTTGGAGGATCCATCCTTAAACCATCCGGAGTAAATCCATACTTCCATTTCAGTCAGATTTTTATTCTTCGACCTGATGATTTTCCTACTCCATTAAAATGGTTCTTCTGGTACCTTTGTCAAGTGTACCACATTCTCATTGAAATAGATTATGCATCATTTCTTAAAGGTTTTACCCCAAGCATCCTTGAGTTCTTAACCTGGTTTAAACCTTTAGAAGAATGGAAAAATTTATTTCTCACCTTCCCGAAACACTTCCTCCTTTTTGATATTCACCGACCAGTCAATCCTGATTTCACAGTTCACCATACTCTCATCTCTATCAGGTTAATTCCATCACTGTGCTTGATCACCCATACTCTCATCTCTATCAGGTTAATTCCATCACTGTGCTTGATCTCCCTTACAAATATTCCGAGGCCCAAAAATATCTCTTTGTAGAAAATAAGATTATGCCTCAAGAAATTTGGTCTGATGATTATGGCTCTTGGAATTATTCTACCAACCATCCTCATGAGATAAACATCAAAATAGCCCGTGCTTGGTACCTCCAACACTTGCCTGATTCCCAGCCAGTCACCGAAACACCTTTTGACTACTTTAATATTCAGCCAACTAGCTCTTCTCGGCCATCACATGGATTTTACTTTCCACGTTTGATCTCTAGTAATATTGCCTGGACCACTTCTGACTACTCTGTCAGAAAAGATGCTCTCAAAAGGAAAAAGAAAAAGGCAAAGGCACATACACTGCATCAAGACATCATTATTGAATGTAATATCACTGACCCTGGCTCCACTGATAGTGATGCCTCTTCACCAACTACTTCAGAAGAATACAGCTGTGACGATTTTTATATTTAGTGCTCTGCACTATTGTACTTTCGTGTCTACTTTATTTCCAGCTGATCAAAGCTAATAAGTATGGTGTGACATAAGTCATGACCTCATTTGCTAACCTTATGTAAGCAATGACGTCCCAGCTCAATAATTTAGCCTTCTAGACTTTTCTTTGGAGCTCTATATAAAGAGCCCTTCATTGTAATATTCAGACAGCCCGAGTTTTCTGAGTAATAATATCCTTGTGTGCTCTAAACATGTCTCTCTAAGTTTCTCTCTGTTCTTCTTCTCTGCTTATATTTCAGATATGGCTTTAGCTTATATCCTTGTTCGGTGATACTTAGAAATTGTGAGTATTCCTTCTTGAATGATTGATTTCATTATTGCTTGGATTGTTGACAGATAAGAGGACAGGATCCTTTGAGTGCCCAAGAATTGGCCGTTATGTTATCCAAGTCATACCTTCTTAAACAGTCCAGGTTCGAGGTTTGAAGTTATTCTCTTTCGAATACTTTCAGTTTCTAGGTCATCAGGTTTGAGGTTTGAAGTTATTCTCTTTCGAATACTTTCAGTTTCTAGGTCATCACTATATTTGGTATCAGAGCCATTGGTGTATTTGAAATAAAGCAAGAGTTGAAGAAACCCCAGTTAATCATGTATCCAGAAACATCCCGTTCCTTTGTGTCTTTAGATACTACTCCTTCATTCTTTCAAACTGCATCTAAAAAATTAGATTATCTATATGAAGTTACTATAGATCCATCTTCTCAGTTTGCTCCTGAGAATCACCCGTTCATGAATCCTTATACTAATTACGCCAAGTCCATAGTCTAACCTTGGAAGTCTTTTAAATCTCTCATTCGTCACACACCTTTCTCTGTCCGTGAATATGTCCAATGCTCCAAAATGGACCAACAACCTATTATAGCCACTGGTAAAGAGCAATTCGTTACTCTTTACATCCCAGAAGACTGTCCGTATTGCCCTTACTCTCCATGGCAGAAAAGGTCTCCCTATGGTTGCCCGAGTTGCCCGACCAGATACCCGATTTCTTGCATATCAACATGCTTGCATAGCCACAGTTGAAGCAACGCTGAATGCAGGCACGGTATTCATCACTCTGTACCCAAACTTCAACATGTCTTTAGCAGATCCTCATCTGCTAAACGCCCTCAAGGTACAGGTCTAGATTGCAGGAGCCTCCCAGGTACATGATGCTCTTACTGCAACTTTACATTATCAAATGATCTACCGAGTCCAAAATCATGCCATAGATCTCTCCCTTCCTGGTGGAGAAGATGCTCTACTTATCAAGGTAGATGACAAACAGTCAGCTGTTTGCACTCATGTCCCGAGACAGATTCCTAAATCTGAGCTTCTCAGTCTCATCCCTAACGCTTGGGTCACTGAATACGAAAAGGTCCACGAGGCTGCAAATCAACCTCTGGAATCCTCCTCTTCCCAGATCTCCCAGAATTCTGATGGCTCTGTGTCCATCAGATTTGACCATAAGCATCTCCAGTCTGTCAAGCAAAACTATCCTCGGATTGCCATGATCCGGCTCCCAGTTGCTAATCCTCCGTCATATCACCAAGCTGAACTTGAAAAACTTGCTATAGCAGATCCAGCAGACCCACTTATATCTTTTCGGGATACCTTTCCTGATATTATCAAGTGGTACCAACCAGATGCTAGGCCAGGATCTATTACCACACGCTGAATTTGCTTACAACCGAACCTCGAGCAAAACTACTGGATTCTCACCCTTCATGATTGTCTATGGAACCAACCCACTCACACCCTTGGAGCTTGAACCAATCACGGCCCAAACAAAGTTTAGTTGGGAAGGAGAAAAGAGAGCAAAAGAAATTCAGGAATAATATCCTATTGGTATCAGAGCCATTGGTGTATAAGAAATAAAGCTAGAGTTGAAGAAACCCTAGTTATCCATGTACCCAAAAACATCTCGTTCATCTGTGTCTTAGATACCGCTCCTTCTTTCTGTCAAACTGGATCTAAAAAATTAGATTACTTATATGAAGTCACTGTAGATTCATCTTCTCAGTTTACTCCTGAGAATCACCCGTTCATGAATCCTTATACTAATTATGCCAAGTCCATAGTCTCTCCTAGGAAGTCTTTTAAATCTCTCATCCATCAAACACGTTCATGAATATGTCCAATGTTCTAAAATGGACCACTGGAAGCAACACGATTACACTCACCTTCACTTCGGAGTTGTCCGTATAGCCTTACTCTCCATGGCAGAAAGGGTCTTCCTATGGTTGCCCGAGTTTCCCTCTTGGATACCTGATTTCTCACATATCAACATGCTTGTATAGCCACAGTCGAAGCAACGTTGATTGCAGGCACGATATTCATAACTTTGTACCCGAACTTCAATATGTCTTTGGCAGATCCTCATATGCTAAATGCCCTCAAGGTACAAGTCCAGATTGCAGGAGCCTCCCAGGTACATGATGCTCTTACTACAACTTTACATTATCAAATGATCTATCGAGTTCAAAATCATGCTATAGATCTCTCCCTTCCTGGTGGAGAAGATGCTCTTCTCATCAAGGTAGATGACAAACATTTAGCTATTTGCACTCATGTCCCAAGATAGATCCCTAAATCTAAATTTCTCGGTCTCCTTCCTGACACTTGGGTCACCGAATATGAAAAGGTCCATGAGGCTGTAAATCAACCTCTGGAATCCCCTTTTTCTCAGATCTCTCAGAATTCTGATGGTTCTGTGTCCATCAGATTTGATCATAAGCATCTCCAGTTTGTCAAGCAATACTATCCGAGGATTGCTATGATTCGCCTTCCAATCGCTAATCCTCCATCCTATCATCAATCAAAACTTGACAAACTCGCTACATCAGATCCAGCAGACCCACTCATATCTTTCAGGGATACCTTCTCTAATATTATCAATTGGTACCAGCCAGATGCCCGACCAATTGTCTTTGAAACAGATCCATTCTCCAATCATTGTTATTGTGGTGGATGCACTTCTTGTGACTATTGTCAAAATTGCTGCTTTGAATGTGGTTTTGATCCACAAGATTACACTTGCAGATATTCCGCCAGAAGAAGGAAGAAGAAACAAATTCCTTCTCTATGTTCTACCAAAGCACCTGACATAGATCCAGATTATCAACAAGGAACTCAAGTCATCTAGACTCACAACAGGTATCATTCCTCTATTGTTGAAGTCTCGTCCACATGTTTACTTCCTAAACAAAAACCACAACTTCATCCCTATTATCAGAAATGCCTTAAAATCCTTGCTAAAGAAAGCTAGTATCTCCTACTTGTCAACCCATCAACCCATTCTACAAATCACCAACTACTATTCCAGCCTGCATGTTCCAACCTGCAGACTTTCCTCCTATTAATCCTATCTTTCCTCAAACCACACCTTTTACCAAATATAATGCACGACACTCTCACAAAATCCAGAATTCATCCTCAACTATACTCCCTAGTGAACAATCCACACCAGCTAACCCTATTGAAACTATTCTCAATTGGCAATCTGAGAACGTTGTTGCTCAGAACAAGATCATATTCCAGATAGATCATAAAGTTACCCAAGTAAATTCTTGTCTTGTTACTCTTGAAACTAAAGTTGATTCTCAAGTACAAGATTTGGAAGCTACCAAAAGACTGATAGTCGATATGGAGAAAAGATTGAAACAAGTTCCTTATGATTTGCCCATGCCTGGTGCCACAAAAGGCAAGTTATCAAGCAGTATCTCAAAGGAGATAAAGAAATTGACCAAGTATGCAGATGATCAGACTTAATCATCAAATCATGTTGCAATAAGTCTTCTTGTAAGAAATCATCCAAAAGAAAGAAGTTCTTCAGAATCCATACCACAGACATACGCTCTTCAAAGAAAAAATGGAGATACTTCAGAAGGAAACAAAAATCCTCCAGAAGTCCCAGAAGCAAGTCAGACTACTGCTATGTCTACAAACAAAAAGGTCATTATGCTAAACAATGTCCTCAGAAAAAGAAGAGGCAAAACCTCATCTCTCAAATAGAACAGATTAGCCCTATCTATGATGACAATGACCTTGAGTCCCTCTTTTCTGAACAAGAAGGATTGGATGAACACACTCACTTCGCCATCGAGGAAGATGAGATTCCTTTGTTCTATCATATTTCATAACCAATTCCCTCAGAAACAATCCCTCCAGTGACGCAAACCTTACTCTACAATCAGCAAGACCCAACACACTTTGTTGGAATTTCGTACCCCAATATTTTTCCAGCTAGTTTAAGCTTGAATTTATATTGACCCTTGTTGTTTTTCAAACAAAAACCAATATCTAAAAGGTGACACCACAAACAAACTCAAGCAATCTGTTTGGTAAGTCAAAGTAGTTCAAGATGAACCTTAGAATTGAAGAGAAAACTCTCTCTAAAACTGATATATCCCGGGGTGATCCAACACAGTCCACTCTCACCTCTCAAGAGTTAAAGGAAGTCAAGTCCCTCATGTCCAAATGCTATGATCCATTTTGGATTGAATTCCTTAACCCCAAAACATTTAAAGCCCATATGATTACCCTGTTGGCCAAAACCCTCTCTTGGTCCGAACCCAACTAAGCCCACAACACTTCAACCTTAATTTCTTTCAAAAATAATCCATGAATAAAGTCTTTCCTAGCCCATTAAGGCCCATGGACGAAATTCCACATCCAAAAGAGAGAAAATCCTTATTCCATCCTAGGCAACTTTTGACTACTTTCTTTACCTCATTGTCAAAAGTTATCCCTTCACTTTGTCCCATTGCTATATTCCATCCTAGGCAACTTTTGACTACTTTCTTTACCTCATTGTCAAAAGTTATCTTTGTCCCATTGCTATATTCCATCCTAGGCAACTTTTGACTACTTTCTTTACCTCATTGTCAAAAATAATCCTATCTACCCAAACCCCTTTTGAAAATTACCCATACCCTTGGTCAAATTCACCCAAATGGAAAGCTATAGCATTGAGGACAAAATCATGTTTTTATTCCTAAGTAATGAGTGTGTTGCATAATATGTGTGTGGGATGGGGCCCTCTCTCCACCCATGTAATTTTCCTTTGTTTTTACTTCATTATGAGCATAAAATATGTATTGTAAGGCCTATATAAGCCTCAAGTTTCTGGTTTTTAGGGATCAGATTTTTGAAGCTTAACCTTGTGTAATACTATTTGAATAAAGTGTGACACTTGTTCAATCTATTTCCTAATTTATATCTCTTTAGCTGGCTACTTAAGAGTGAGTATTAGGAGTCTATTTATACACTTAATTTGTGAAGAATTTCGTGTATAATGGATACCACAGCCCTAAGGTGAAATAAGAGTGTGTTGTATCTCTTAAATCAACTTAGATTATCCATCCCTCTTCTCTTTTCGATTCAGCACATTCCTACCTCTTCTTCCATCCTTGATATCTCTCTTATATATTTGTCTAAGTCTTAGGCTAATATCTAACATTTGGTATCAGAGCACACTTGTTCTACATCCCAACGAGACCAAAAGCCTAAAGACCTATATCTTCATTTTCACTGCCTCAAACCTTTGTGAGGTATCTTCATGGTCTAAATGACCAAATCACTAATGTTGTTGAGCTGCAAACATATGACACTTTAGAAGATCTATCCCAGTTAGCCCACAAAGTTGAAAACCAACTCAAGAAGAACAAATCTTCTTTCACCCGAGCTAGCCCTTTATATACCAAACCAACCTACACTCCCTCTAAATCCACCTCCACACCTACTACCCATAATGTCTCCAAAGCCGTACCACCCTCCTCCTCTTCCAATATACAAAATCTACCCAAAGCTCCTCAATCAAACTTTAAAACACCCCGTTGTTTTCGCTGCCAAGGATTAGGACATTATGCCTTTGATTGTCCTAACAAGAAAGTTGTGGCCTTAGTTGATGTTGAAGGTGAGGCCAACATAGAGGGAGAAGAAATCAGTGATGAAGTTGAGTACTTAGGCCCGGATGAAGGTGAACTCTTAGTCATTCGAAGGACTTTGAGTAGTATTCAGCGTGAGAACATCTTTCATACTCGTTGTACTGTTAAGGGCAAAGTATGTTCTCTTATCATTGACGGAGGAAGTTGCACTAATGTTGCTTCTCAAACCATGGTGGACAAGCTTAGCTTGGAGCCTTCATCCCATCCGAATCCTTACACCATCCAGTGGCTAAACCATGGTAAGGGACTTCGCGTGGACTCTCGTTGTTTAATTTCCTTAAGTATTGGAAAATCTTATGTTGATGATGTGTGGTGTGATATTATTCCCATGGATGCTTGTCACATTCTCTTGGGAAGACCTTGGCTATTTGATAGAAAAGTTATCCATGATGGCTATTATAACACTTACACTTTTCTCATGAACAAAAAGAAGATCACCCTTACTTCCTTACCACCTCAAACCATTTCACCCTCCACTAAAGAAAACAACCCAACCTCACTTTCTACCCTTTTACAAGCCGAATACCATGAACATGAATCCTTCAAAGAGTTGATCCTACTTGACATACATGAATCCGAATCCCTAAACTTCCCTTGTCACCCTATGGCTGAACCTATCCTCAAAAGATTTGCCCATGTATTTCCCGAAGATGTCCCACATGGTTTACCACCTAAACGTGACATCTAACACAAGATTGATCTTTTACCCGGAGCCACCATACCAAACAAACCAGCATATAGGATGAACCCGGAAAAAACCAAGGAAATCCAAAGGCAAGTAGATGGACTGCTAGCCAAAGGATTCATTAGAGAGAGTTTGAGCCTGTGTGCTGTCCCGACACTTTTGGTTTCGAAGAAGAATGGCACGTGGAGAATGTGTTGTGATAGTCGGTCTATTAACAAGATCACTATCAAGTACTGGTATCCCATTCCCCAACTTGAAGATATGTTAGATGAGCTGCATGGTTCAGAGGTGTTCTCAAAGATAGATCTTCGTAGCGGTTATCACCAAATCAGAATCCATGAAGGAGACGAGTGGAAAACTGTATTCAAGACAAAGTTCGGGCTCTATGAATGGCTAGTTATGCCATTCGGGTTGACCAATGCACCAAGCATATTCATGAGACTCATGAACCAAGTCCTTAAACCATTTATAGGTCATTTTGTCGTAGTCTACTTTGACGACATTCTGATCTATAGCAAGAATGAAGGTGAGCATGTGAACCATTTAATCTTAGTTCTACAAAGGTTAGATGAAGAGAAACTGTATGGCAATTTGGAGAAAAGTCAATTTTTTGCTGCCCAAACCGAGTTCTTAGGCTACATTGTGTCTAGCCAAGGAATTCAAGTGGACGAAAAGAAGATCCAAGCTGTCCGAGATTGGCCCATACCAACCTCATTGCAGCAAGTAAGGAGTTTCCATGGATTGGCCTCCATTTATCGAAGATTTGTGAAGGAATTTAGCACCATCACAGCACCACTCACGGATTTGACCAAAAATCAGAAGTTCGAGTGGAATGAGAAGGCCCAAGGAGCATTTGAAACCATCAAGCAACGATTAACACATGCTCCCGTGTTAGTCTTACCAAGTTTTGACAAGTTATTTGAAGTAGAATGTGATGCGTCCGGTGTCGGAATCGGGGCTGTCCTTTCACAAGAAGGTCACCCGGTGTCTTACTTTAGTGAGAAGCTCAATGACACCCGAAGACGATACACCACTTATGACAAAGAGTTTTATGCTCTTGTTCGCTCCCTTGAACATTGGCGTCATTACTTGATAAGTAAGGAGTTCATATTACATTCTGACCATGAAGCATTGAAATACCTTCAAGGCCAACACAAGCTTCGTCCCCGATATGCCAAATGGGTAGAATACATCCAAACCTTTACCTTCACCATCCGACACAAAAATGGAACCCTGAACAAAGGCGCTGATGCCTTATCCCGGAGGCATTTATTACTGACGGTACTTAGTTCCACGATTGTTGGCTTTGAATTTGTGCAGGAACTCTACCCAAAAGACGAAGATTTCAAAGACATATATGCTAAATGTCTTAAAAGGCCATTTGGAGATTATCTTGTCAAAGATGGATATTTGTTTCGGAGAAACAAACTCTGCATTCCAAAGTGCAATATTCGTGAAACCTTGATTGATGAAGTCCACGGAGGAGCACTAGCCGGTCACTTTGGCATAGAGAAGATGAACATACTACTCAAGGAGCACTACTTTTGGCCAAAAATGGATGGAGATGTGGAGCACTTCATCAAGAGATGTGGAACTTGTCAAATGGCTAAAAGTCATTACTTAGCCCAAGGTTTACACATGCTTCTCCCCGTACCCCACTGTCCATGGGAGGATGTAAGCCTCGATTTCATTACCGGTCTACCAAGAACACAACGTAGCAAAGATTCTATCATGGTTGTGGTAGATCGCTTTTCGAAGATGTCACATTTTGTGGCGTGTCAAACTACCTATGATGCTTCACAAATTGCAGACTTATACTTTAGGGATATTGTTAAGCTACATGGCATCCGGAGGAGCATGGTTCAGATCGCGATAGCAAGTATCTTAGCCATTTTTGGCTAACACTATGGCGTAAGATGGGAACCAAGTTGAATTTCAGCACTTCGAGTCACCCCCAAACAGATGGTCAAACGGAAGTGACCAATCGAACTCTAGGAACTCTTCTACGAGTCCTAGTCAAGAAGAACATCCGGCAATGGGAGGATCTATTACCACATGCTGAATTTGCTTACAACCGAACCCCGAGCAAAACTACTGGATTCTCACCCTTCATGATTGTCTATGGAACCAACCCACTCACACCCTTGGAGCTTGAACCAATCACAGCCCAAACAAAGTTCACAATACCGTTCGAGAGAAGATCGAGAAGGAAAATGAGCGTGTGAGCACACGCATCAACAAGACAAGACGAGGCATCAATTTCAAACCTGGAGACCTTGTATGGATACACCTTCACAAAGAGCGTTTTCCAACCAAACACAAATCAAAGTTGCTTCCCCGAGCCGATGGTCCATTTGAGGTTCTCACCAAAGTCAATGGCAATGCCTACAAGATTGACCTTCCCGGAGATTATGGAATTTCTGCTACATTTAATGTTAGCGACTTAAGTCCATACTATGATTTGGAAGATATTCCGAGTTTGAGATCAAACTCTTTTGAAGATGGGGAGAATGATATATCCCGGAGTGATCCAACACAGTCCACTCTCACCTCTCAAGAGTTAAAGGAAGTCAAGTCCCTCATATCCAAATGCTATGATCCATTTTGGATTGAATTCCTTCACCCCAAAACATTTAAAGCCCATATGATTACCTTGTTGGCCCAAAGTTTGAAGGTCAAACTCTTTTGAAGATGGGGAGAATGATATATCCCGGGGTGATCCAACACAGTCCACTCTTACCTCTCAAGAGTTAATGGAAGTCAAGTCCCTCATGTCCAAATGCTATGATCCATTTTGGATTGAATTCCTTCACCCCAGAACATTTAAAGCCCATATGATTACCCTGTTGGCCCAAACCCTCTCTTGGTCCGAACCCAACTACGCCCACAACACTTCAACCTTAATTTCTTTCAAAAATAATACATGAATAAAGTCTTTCCTAGCCCATTAAGGCCCATGGACGAAATTCCACATCCAAAAGAGAGAAAATCATTATTCCATCCTAGGCAACTTTTCACTACTTTCTTTACCTCATTGTCAAAAGTTATCCCTTCACTTTGTCCCATTGCTATATTCCATCCTAGGCAACTTTTGACTACTTTCTTTACCTCATTGTCAAAAGTTATCTTTGTCTCATTGCTATATTCCATCCTAGGCAACTTTTGACTACTTTCTTTACCTCATTGTCAAAAATAATCCTACCTACCCAAACCCCTTTTGAAAATTACCCATACCCTTGGTCAAATTCACCCAAATGGAAAGCTATAGCATTGAGGACAAAATCATGTTTTTATTCCTAATTAATGAGTGTGTTGCATAATATGTGTGGGATGGGGCCCTCTCTCCACCCATGTAATTTTCCTTTGTTTTTACTTCATTATGAGCATAAAAAATGTATTGTAAGGCCTATATAAGCCTCAAGTTTCTGGTTTTTAGGGATCAGATTTTTGAAGCTTAACCTTGTGTAATACTCTTTGAATAAAGTGTGACACTTGTTCAATCTATTTCCTAATTTATATCTCTTTAGCTGGCTACTTAAGAGTGAGTATTAGGAGTCTATTTATACACTTAATTTGTGAAGAATTTCGTGTATAATGGATACCACAGCCCTAAGGTGAAATAAGAGTGTGTTGTATCTCTTAAATCAATTTAGATTATCCCTCACTCTTCTCTTTTCCATTCAGCACATTCCTACCTCTTCTTCCATCCTTGATATCTCTCTTATATATTTGTCTAAGTCTTAGGCTAATATCTAACAAAAATTTCACACGAAAATTCTGAATATTCCCCCTATTTTGGCCGAATTTTGGCCTTTAAATAGAGTACAAATTCTTTGGGAAACTCTTCTCCAAATTGGATTGGGAAACCCTAATTAAAAGCCCAAATGGGTAACCCTAAATCTAAGAAAAACTAAGCCCAATTAATTTGGACTTTAACTAAAGAAAACAAATGTTTTAAAAAACCTAATAGTTATTAATATAACAAGAATTAAATCTCCGAGATGGATTAGGAAATCTCCTTTCAGCTTTTATCCCAAGCTTTTTTGATTGCCACTTCTATTTCCATGAATACCCTCCATTTCCACGCCTCCATGATCAGCCTCCATTTCATCTTGAATGATGAATAGGTGTTGGTGTTTAGATTCTTGAGTCATCTTTTCTTCAAGATTCATGTCCAGCATATCTTCTCTTTCTTGCATGTAGTTAGTCATGGCTTGGCTCAACTTCTTGGATCTTGAACGAGTTATAGGCCTTTGAGAAATTCTTGGCATGCCATCTTTTTCGTTCTTTGGACCTCTATCATTCCCCCTCTCCTCAAAATGATTCGTCCTCAAATCTTCGTTACCTACATCAAAAGAAGTTAAGTCAGAAACATTGAAGGTAGCACTAACATTATACTCACCTGGGAGATCAACTTTGTAGGCATTGTCATTGATTTTCTCAATTATTTGAAAAGGTACGTCTCCCCGAGGTTCCAACTTTGATTTTCGTTGAAGTGGAAATCTTTCCTTACGAAAATGTATCCAAACCCAATCTCCAACATTGAAGGCTGCGTGGGCGACGTCCCTTGTTGTGTTGGACAGCATACTTGGTGGTTTGTTGTTGAATGTTCTGCCTTGCCTTTGCATGAATACTCTTAACCAAATCAGCCTTTTTCTGTCCATCCAAACTGGCTAGTTCATTTTAAGGTAAAGAAACAAGGTCCAGTGGTGTAAGAGAGTTAAAACCATAGACAATTTCAAAAGGTGAATAATGAGTAGAAGAATGCACACACCGATTATATGCAAATTCAATTGATGCGAACCCTAGGTATAGAAACCTAGAACCCAACAGCAAACTTCCACAAACGCCCAAGGATGTGTGAAAAAGGGTTCAAGAACCCTTAACCCATTGGATATATGACCCAAGAACCAAAGGTATAAACAGAGACCTTAAACCCGTTATCTTTTTTTTTAAAAAAAAAAAACCACCTGCAATGGTGGGGGGTTTGGCATAGACCCCTACCTGTTTATTAACAATGGTAATAAATTTACAATGAAAGAGAAACTAAAAGAAAACACCAAATAGTAGGCAAAACAGAAAGATAAGCCAATAGTATAAATAGCAAGATCCTAATTAACTCCATAGATTTGGAACTCCTTGCTTGTCTAGGATGAGAGGTCCTCGGGCAGCTTGCGGCAGTTGATCCAAAGCATATATATAGGAAGTACCAGCGTCGATATACCCTTGATTGGCCAAGGCATCTGCAACCACATTTGCTTCTCGATAAACATGTGAAAAGAAAAAATTCTTGCCTTTGGTGAGTGAGAGAATATGACGCAAAGTATACCTAAATCTCCAAGCAGGCGTATGTTTAGCAAGAACTTAGTTAAGTAATAGTAGTGAGTCTGTTTGGACTGCCACATAAGAATACTGTAGTGATAGACATAGTTTTACACCCAAAAGTAATCCCTGCAACTCTGCCTCAAAATTAGTTCAGATGCTAATATAGGAGTAAAAGGCAGCAATAAAGTTTCCATTGGACGTTCTAAGAACTCCTTCAACCGATGAATTCCCTGGATTTCCCTTTGAAGCCCCATCAATATTCAAGATTACTTGATCCGGATCATAATCTTGCTTCCATTTCACTACAAGTGGATGTCGATGTTTTTTCGGAGTAAGCGGATGCATAGGAATGCCAAAAATAGATAAGGCCGAGACAAAGCCCTTTGCATGAGCTAATGATAGGAGGTAACCCAAAATAGATTGCTTCAAATGATATAGAGTCACCCTAGTCGCTTCGAAGCGGTACGTATTCCTAGATTTCCACAACTCCCAACAGATAATGGCCGGTACAAGTCGAAGGAGAAATGACTTTGTTCTCTTCTGTAGCCACCATGTTTGCAATCGCAAGTGAAGTGATAAACCTTCCGAAGGCAGTAACCCAAAGAACCCTCCGAAATAAGTCCAAATATGATGTGCAAAAGGACACGTGGAGAAAAGATGATCAAAAGTTTCTGTAGCAAGCCCACAAAAACACCTAGATGCCAAATGAAATCCCAATTTCTTCATAGTACAATCCAAGGGCAGATGACCATTCAGCAATTTCCACATAAACACAGAAACAGTAGTAGGGCATTCCTTACTCCAGATACACTGCCTTGAAAAATAGCTGGGTTGGCCGGTTGTATAATCTTTAATACCGAGGAAAGCGTGAACTTACCATGAGGCTCGAGCTTCCAAATAAACTGATCACTTTCCTCAGTTAGATGTATAGAATATGAGGAAATTCTTTGTACTAGATGTTGAGGCAAACTAATCAAACCTATATGGAAATCATTAAAGAAGTGTCTGACAGAGAGATGATGATCCTGTATCTCAGTAAACTCCTTAAGCTTCCCCTTTAGAGTCCAATCTTCCCACCAGAAATTCGAGTCTCCACTACCCACGATGAGGCCAATATATTGTTCAGCCTCATCCTTCACTTTAAGCACACGTCGCCAAGAATGCGAACACAATCTTGGGAGAGAAACTTCAGATACATGAATGATATCAGTACAATACTTTGCTCTAATGAAAGTTGCCCAAAGAGATTTAACTGTTCGAAAGAACCACCAAAGCTTATATGCAAATGCCTTCTCATATGCATGCAAGGAAATCAGTTCGAGACCATTCTCTTGAGCGGGTTTACATAATTTGGCCCAAGATGTCCAATGTCTACGCCTCCCCTCCAAAGAGGAGCCCCAGAAGAACTCAGCAAATAACTTTTCAAGCTGCAAAAGAACTCCTTTAAGTGGACCAAGAGATGCCAATAGATACAAGGGGATACTTGTGAGGACATGCTTAATAAGGACAAGCCTTCCTCCAGGGCTCAAAAATCTTACTTTGCCATCCCTGCAATCCAGCAGAAACTTTTTCTACCAAGGGTTGGAAATAAAGAATTTTCTTAACCCCTTTGAAGATTGGACATCCAAGATATATAATAGGAAATGATTTTAGAGAAAAACCGGTTACCGCTGCTATAGTCTCCTTCCTCCTTTCCGAGGCACGAGTAGAGACATAGAATGAGCTTTTACCATAGTTGATTTTTTGGCCCGACACCTGCTCATAATCTTTCAAGAAAAGTATGAGTTTTCTGAGGCCTCTCTTCTCTCCAGTTGTGAATATAATAACATCATCTGCAAAGCTTAAGTGAGAGATAGATATACACTGCCTCGGCAAGGAGAAAACACCAATATGATTACCAGCCATTAGATAGTTAAGACCTCTAGATAAAACTTCAGCAGCAATAATAAAGAGGGAGGGGGAGAGAGGGTCTCCTTGTTTAACCCCTCTTGAAGAGGGAAAAAATCCACAAGGTTTACCATTAACTAATACAGAGAATTTATTGTAAGCCAAACAATTATGTATTAGATTCAGAAAATGAGGGTTGAATCCAAAACGACCCAATATTTGAAGCAAGAATCCCCAAGAAACCCTATCAAAGGCCTTCATCATATCCAACTTAACTACAAGGTTGCTGCCTCTCACTTTCCGGTCCATGGAAGAACCCATTTCAGTAGCAAGTAGAACATTCTCAACAATGTTTCGACCCTTCACAAAACCAGTTTGATTAGGAGAAATCAGATGGGGTAAGTGCTTGGATAATCGATTGGCAATAGTCTTAGTAATTACCTTATTGGTAAAATTGCAAAGACTTATTGGCCGAAAGTCTGCAAATGAAGACGGTGCTGGTACCTTCGGAATCAAGACAATCAAAGTGCTGGTGAAGCTTTGGGGCATTGGAATACCAGCTCAGAAGTCACAAACCGCTACATGGTGATCATCAGTGATTATGTCCCAACACTTCTTAAAGAAAGAACCCAGAAAACCATCAATACCGGGGGCACTTTTAGAGCTTAGGGAAAATACTGAACTTTTAACTTCGTCCTTAGTCGGTAGCATGGATAATTCTTTATTATCATTCCAAGAGATGAGGGAAGGTATGTACTCCAGCATCGGTTGGAACTGATCCGAAGTCAAAGCAGTAGAATCCATTGTGACAAGAGAGGAGAAAAAAACTGACAGCCTCTTGCTCGATATCCTCATCTGAATAAAGTGTCCGACCATTATCATCTCGAATTGCAGCAATACGTAGATGACTCCATCTAGCATAACATATTCCATGAAAGTATGATGTATTAGCTTCCCCTTCTTTGAGCCATTTGATTCTTGCTTTTTGTCTCCAAAAGATTTCTTCTTGCCGTAGGTGAATTGTTAACCTGGCTTTTGCTAGATTTAATATTGTTCTTGCCTCCTCTGTAGGTGAGTTTTCATATGCATATTCAGCATTTAAGACGTCATCCTCAGCTTTAGCAATGTTAGAGTGCATGGTACCAAATTCAGCAGCATTCCATTGCTTCAAGGCTTGCTTTAGTCTCATTAGCTTCTGTGCAAAAAATATGCATTCCATTGCCAAAGAATTCAGCCGCCCAAACCTCTTTAACTATCTGGAAGAAATCTGGTTTGGTCATCCACATATCTTGAAATTTAAAGCTCTTACACCCATATTTCTTAGCTTCAGCGATGGAGAGTAATAATGGAGAGTGATCAAATCCAGTTCGGCTCAAATGCTGCACGGTAGAGTAGGTAAACTTGGAGCTCCAAGACAGATTCATAAGTGCTCTATCCAACCGCCTCCAAGAAGGACTTGATTGAGATGACCTGCACCAAGTGTAGAGAGATCCCGAAAAAGGTACATCCAATAAACCACAATCATTTATAGCAGTGTTAAATTCATTAATAGAAAGCAAAGTTGGGGGAGAACCCAAACACTCTGAAACTGATCGCACAACATTAAAATGCCCAGCCACCATCCACGGGGAAGTAATATAAGCAGCCAATGAAACCAAATCTGTCCACAAGGCCCTACGTGCGGTATAACAACATTTGCCATAAATAAAAGAGCAAGAAACTTCAACCCCACATAGAGATGATATTGTACCATGGATTAACTGTTCAGTCACCAAAGTTTGCTGGAAAATAATATTATGATTTCAAAACATCCAAATTTTTCCATTAGAGTTACTGAGATAATGTGGAAAACCAAGCCTTAGACCATACCGTGGAAGAAGAGAAGGATCAACCAATGGTTCAATAATGACCACAAGAGAGCATTTGTAAGTAGAAATAAGATGTTTCAGTCGCGAGAAATAAGAACGATCAGCAATGCTCCTAATGTTCCAAACAATCCAATTATTCATTTTAGAAATTTGTTAAATGACAAAGTTGATGTGAGCAATCCTACGAATTGCTATGATGGCTTAGACATGTCAAATAAAGAGCTAATCATACCGGTCGGGCCAATAACTAGAGCTAGGGCTAAGACGCTTCAAGAGGCCTTGTTTGCCTACGTGGATCAACATTTGAAGACCAAACTTGTTGGAGGAGATTTAGTTGGACCACAGCCCAACTTGGTCCATTTGTCTCAAATACTTGGGCCGGACTTGAAGGCTATGTAATGGGCTTAAGTCCAAGAGGCAATTATGTTTTAAAGACTTGGGCTATCAACCTTGTTGGAATTGTTTTATTTTGGGCTCATATGTATCTTGTTTTTATGTTGGGCTTATATGTATCATTAAGTCCAACCTTTCTTTCAAACCCTAGCTATAAGTAGTCTTCTTGGAGGAAAATTAGGGCAGATTTTGAGTGTCATTTTGAGGGGCTGCCGCCACCACCTTGAGAGGGTTGAATTCTCTTACTCTTGTTACTCCAAGAACTTCACTTTCACTTATCAATTGAGTTTTCCGATTGTGGCGTGTAAGTGTTCTTCTTATTGGTTAAATTCTTATTATCGGGATTGCTTAGAACAAGTTTCTAAGAGGTGTCGTAGGAATTTAATTATATTGTGTTTATAAGAATTGTTTGTTGTTCGAAAATCGAATCTTTGTTTGTCCAAGCTGAAAATTCCATCACCTAGTTCGTTCTTCCGCGGATTGCACGTCATTTTGGTATTAGAGCCGAGGTGTGGAGGAGGATTTTCATTTTGCTCCGTTGAAGCTCAAAGGCTGCCCGAACAGCCACTTCAAACGGCTTCTTCAAAGACTAACCGAGAAGCTTCAAAAGGTGTGAAAATTTCAGCCTAGGTTTTCAATTCTTTGTATTAAGCATTTTGTAATATTTGCTTGGGATAAATTGTTATAAAAAAAAAATAGTACAATCAAATACATATACACATATATTTCGGACAAGAAAAGAAAAGAAAAAAAAACAAAAGAAAAAAAAAAGTCGGTCCAAAAAAAAAAAAAAAAAGAGTACAAAGTCAGTGCAAAAAAACTTTTCTTTCTAGCATATTCATACTTCTTGTTGGACCATTTTGAGTTACTTGTGATAGGCAATTTTTAAAATTTTGTTTGTTCCAATTGTTAGCTTGTTATAGTTCTTGTTTTGAGCTTCCAAGATTGTATGCTATTTACTGTTTTTGGGTTGGATATTGTTGTAAACTGGATTGTAAACAATTGTTAGTGTATTGGTTGTGTTGTAAACAATTGTTAGTGTATTGGTTATCGTTTGCTACTTAGACAATTGTAACCTATTGTCTTTGGGCTGTTTTGGTACTTGGAAGGTTGTAACCTACTGTTCTTGGGCTGGTCATTGTTTGATAATTGTAAACACTTGTAACCTAGTGTTCTTGGGCTGGTCATTGCTTGATGCTTTTGTAACCTAGTGTTCTTGGGCTGGTTGTTGCATGTTATTTGGGCTCCAACTAGACTCGTTGGTTTGTTGAGTTTGGTTCTTAAGTGTAGCTTGAGTTTTAGAGGAATTGAGTGGTAAAAGGCAAGAGTGTGTGAGCTCATTTGAGGGTGTCATTGCCGTGACATAAACACGAGGGGAGTGATAACATTTGAGTGAAACACGTGAGGGAGTGTGTGAGGTTGTTTATTTCTAACGTTGTTTTGTAGGTACAATATCACTTCGCAATGTCACAAGGAGGTAGTACTGAGGAGCACCAAGGGGGAGATGCAAATATTGCTTTCACTTTGAAAGCTATGCAGCAACAATTTGAGAGGTTCAACCAAGCCTTTGATGAGATAAGAGAACAAATTGATGAAATCAGACAAGAGAGGCGTGCGGAACCTCAAGGGAGACGTGCGGGAGTGCGCCAACAACAACCACCACCTCGTCGACCTCTACCTCGGTATGAACCGGAGGAGGATGAGTTTGCGGAGGAGGAGGAGATTGAGGCACGCCGACCTAGGAGATTTCAAAGGGACTTGCCATTTAATAGAAGAGACGGAGACCTCAAATCCATTAAAATGCAGATTCCCGCTTTCAAAGGAAGGAATGATGCCGACGCTTACTTAGAGTGGGAAAGGAAGGTGGATTTGATTTTTGAGTGTCACAACTTTTCCGAGGATAAGAAGGTAAAAATTGCAGCCGTTGAATTTACTGATTATGCACTAATATGATGGGATCAAATGGTGACATCTAGGAGGAGAAATGGAGAGATGCCGATTGCTACGTGGGGAGCAATGAAGGCATGCATGAGGAAGCGTTTTGTGCCTTCTTACTACTATAGGGAGATGCACCAAAAACTTCAACGACTCACTCAAGGGCCTAAATCAGTTGAAGACTATCACAAGGAGATGGAAGTGGCTATGATCCGAGCCAACATCGAGGAAGATCCGGAGGTGACAATGGCCAGATTTTTGAGTGGGCTCAATAGGGAGATAGCTAACGTTGTGGAGCTGCAACACTACCTAGAGATTGAGGACATGGTGAACATGGCCATGAAAGTGGAGAGACAGCTAAAGACTAGGTCGGCAGCAAGGAGCGGAGCAAATTCTAACTATGGCTGGAACTCTAGATGGCCTAAAAAGGGAGGACAAGCTTAAGGATAAGGGAGTGGAATTCAAGGAAGCACCTAAGAAACCAATCGGGAATCTGAAATGAAAGGTACCTCCAACACCCAAGCTACCTCTAGTAAGCATTCTTCCATGAAATGTTTTAAATGCTTTGGAACTGGTCATTTTGCATCTCAATGTCCTAATAAGAAGATTATGATTATGAGAGACAATGGAGTGATTGATTCCGAGGATAGTAGTAGTGAAACCGAATTTGTTCATGAAAAATGCCTTTGATGATGATGATTGCTTTGAGAGGGCTATTACGGGGGAAGCACTTGTAGTTAGGAGAGTATTGAGTACTCGGGCTGCAGAAGAGATTGTAGATCAAAGAAAAAATCTTTTTCATTCAAGGTGTTTAGTGGGAGGAAAAGTGTGCAATTTGATCATTGATGGGGGAAGTTGTACCAATGCAGCTAGTACCACCATGGTAGAGAAATTGGGGCTGACTTGCATGAAACATCCAGAACCTTATAAGTTACAATGGTTTAACGATAGTGCGGATGTGAAGGTAACTAAACAGGTATTGGTGACATTCTCAATTGGTAGATATGTGGATGAGGTGTTGTGTGATGTGGTTCCCATGGAGGCTGGTCATATACTCCTTGGAAGACCTTGGCAGTTTGATAGGCGAGTATCACATGATGGGTATACCAATAGGTACTCCTTCAAATTTAAGGGCAGAAATTTCATTCTTATACCTCTATCACCTCGTGAGCTATACTTGGATCAGTCAAAGGTAAGTAAAGGAGAGGAGGGTTCGGGTAGAGAGCGTGACAAAATTAAAGAAGGAAAAGAGGCCCAAAAGAAAATTGGGAGTGGCCCAAATGTGAGTGACTACACAGTGAGTGAAAGATGCATTGAACAAAAAGAGAGAAAAGTCAACTTGTATGCGAGAGAAAAAGACATGAGAAGAGCGATGGGAGAGAGGAGAGCACTAGTCCTAGTAAGGTATAGAGAGTGTTTGGTTTCTGACACTAACCCTCTTGATTCTTTGCCTAGCGTGTTTTCATCTCTTTTGCAGGATTATGCGGATGTTTTTACAGAAGAAATGCCCCCGGGATTACCACCCTTGAGAGGCATAGAGCACCAAATAGACTTTGTGCCTGGAGCTCAAATACCTAACCGTCCAGCTTACCGGAGTAATCCTGAGGAAACAAAAGAGCTTCAGAAACAAGTTGATGAGCTATTAGAGAAAGGACACGCGAGAGAGAGCTTGAGTCCTTGTGCTGTACCTGTACTATTGGTGCCAAAGAAGGATGGAACGTGGAGGATGTGTGTGGATTGTAGAGCTGTGAACAAAATCACTGTAAAGTATCGCCGCCATCCTATTCCTAGGTTAGATGATATGCTTGATGAACTGCATGGTGCATGTATCTTTACAAAAATTGACTTGAAAAGTGGATACCACCAAATTAGAATGAAACCAGGAGATGAATGAAAAACTGCTTTCAAAACTAAGTATGGATTGCATGAGTGGTTAGTCATGCCATTTGGTTTAACTAATGCACCCAGCACCTTTATGAGATTGATGAATCATGTTTTGCGTGCATTTCTTGGAAAATTTTGTGGTTGTATACTTTGATGACATTTTGATATATAGCACTAATTTAGATATGCATGTCATGCATGTGAAGTGTGTCTTAGATGTATTAAGACATGAAAAACTATATGCAAACCTGAAGAAGTGTACATTTTGCATTGAGCGGTTAGTATTTTTGGGGTTTGTAATCAGCTCCCATGGAGTTGAGGTTGATAGTGAGAAGGTGAGGGCTATCCAGGATTGGCCAACTCCGAAGAGTGTGAGTGACGTGAGGAGTTTTCATGGACTTGCTAGTTTCTATAGGAGATTTGTGAAGGATTTTTCTACCATTGCTGCTCCTTTAACTGAGGTAATTAAGAAAGAAAAAGGGTTTACTTGGGGTCGGGAACAAGAACATGCATTTACATTGTTGAAAGAAAAATTATGTTCTGCTCCTATTTTATGTTTACCTGATTTTCAGAAAGCTTTTGAGGTTGAATGTGATGCTTCTGGGATTGGTATAGGTGCTGTGCTTTTGCAGGAGAATAAACCAGTTGCATATTTCAGTGAGAAGCTTAGTGGTGCACAACTCAATTATCCCACATATGACAAGGAGTTGTATGCAGTTGTGAGAGCATTGGAAGTGTGGCAGCATTATCTCCAACCTAGAGAGTTTGTCATTAGGACCGACCATGAATCTTTAAAGCATTTGAAGGGACAGGGCAAGCTGAGCAAGCGACATGCCACATGGGTGGAGTTTCTAGAAACCTTTCCCCTATGTCTTTGCAATACAAGCAAGGGAAGGAGAATGTGGTAGTGATGCTTTATCTAGGAGGTATTCCTTGATTACTACTTTACATTCTAAATTATTAGGATTTGAGCAGACTTAGGAATTATATGTTTCGATGATGATTTTGCTACTGTGTATTACGCTTTGTGAACATACTGCATTAGAAAATTCTATAAGCATGATGGGTATCTCTTTCGGGTAATCAATTATGTGTGCCTAATCTGCTCTATGCGTACTTTATTTGTGCTTGAGGCTCATAGTGGAGGATTGATGGGACATTTTGGGGTTGCTAAAACTTTGGATATTTTGCAAGAACATTTCTTTTGGCCCGGAATGCGTAAAGATGTGGAACGTGTGTGTGCTAAGTGTATTGCATGTAGACGAGGCCAAATCCATCGTTAAACCTCATGGTTTGTATACCCCTTTACTCGTACCTGCTGAACCATGAACTGATATCTCTATGGACTTTGTTTTGGGTTTGCCTAAGACCAAAAAAGGATATGATAGCATCTTCGTTGTTGTTGATAGGTTTAGTAAGATGGCGCATTTCATTGCATGCCATAAAAGCGATGATCTTTCGTGCAAGTGGCTGATTTATTTTTCAAAGATGTTGTTAGATTGCATGGCATTCCTAGGTCTATTGTTTCAGATAGAGATGCTAAATTTCTAAGTCATTTTTGGCGTGTGTTGTGGGGCAAATTGGGTACCAAACTTCTTTATTCTACTACATGTCATCCACAGACTGATGGTCAAACCGAGGTTGTCAATAGGACCTTAGGTACCTTACTACGTCGTTTGTCGTAGGTAAGAATCTTAAAACGTGGAGTGAATGTTTACCATTTATCGAGTTTGCATATAACCGGAGTGTGCACTCAACCACAGGTTATTCACCATTTGAACTTGTATATGGCTTTAATCCTTTAACTGTTTTGGATTTGGTGCCTTTACCTTTGCATGAGTTGTCTAGTACAGATGGTAAGAGCAAAGCCCGAGCTGGTACTGAGCCCTACACGAGAAGGCGATACAGACATATTGAGCGAGAAAAATAAGGTCTACGCCAAACAAGCCAATAAAGGGACGAAAATTGGTGACTTTTGAACCCGGTGATTGGGTTTGGGTGCACTTAAGGAAGGAACGTTTTCTGCCCAGTGGAATCCAAATTAGCTCCTAGGGAGATGGTCCATTTCAAGTGATAGAAAGAATCAACAATAATGCCTACAAGCTTGATCTCGCCGAGTGAGTATGGTGTTTCGCGACCTTTAATGTTGTTGACCTTTCTCCTTTTGATATGGATTGATTCGAGGGACGAATCTTCGTGAGGAGGAGGGGATCGATGTGAGCAATCCTACGAATTGCTATGATGGCTTAGACATGTCAAATAAAGAGCTAATCATACTGAGTCGGGCCAATAACTAGAGCTAGGGCTAAGACGCTTCAAGAGGCCTTGTTTGCCTACGTGGATCAACATTTGAAGACCAAACTTGTTGGAGGAGATTTAGTTGGACCACGACTCAACTTGGTCCATTTGTCTCAAATACTTGGGCCGGACTTGAAGGCTATGTAATGGGCTTAAGTCCAAGAGGCAATTATGTTTTAAAGACTTGGGCTATCAACCTTGTTGGAATTGTTTTATTTTGGGCTCATATGTATCTTGTTTTTATGTTGGGCTTATATGTATCATTAAGTCCAACCTTTCTTTCAAACCCTAGCTATAAGTAGTCTTCTTGGAGGAAAATTAGGGCAGATTTTGAGTGTCATTTTGAGGGGCTGCCGCCACCACCTTGAGAGGGTTGAATTCTCTTACTCTTGTTACTCCAAGAACTTCACTTTCACTTATCAATTGAGTTTTCCGATTGTGGCGTGTAAGTGTTCTTCTTATTGGTTAAATTCTTATTATCGGGATTGCTTAGAACAAGTTTCTAAGAGGTGTCGTAGGAATTTAATTATATTGTGTTTATAAGAATTGTTTGTTGTTCGAAAATCGAATCTTTGTTTGTCCAAGCTGAAAATTCCATCACCTAGTTCGTTCTTCCGCGGATTGCACGTCAAAAGTGATGGCCCGACGAGCTTTGAAATGCATAACATGACCAGAAGACTTAGTAGAAATCCTACATTTAGAGCATGGACATTTAAGTTTGCATAGTAAAAGCTTGCATAAATCTATCCCATAAGGTAGGGGTCTAGAGTATTTATCTCCATCAGATTCATAACCTCGCTGAGCAAATTCTGGAACCAAATGGGTTGGAGGATTAATCTCATAATCATCAAAGAAAGTCTTACCCCTCATACATTGTATCAATGGATTCTTGTTTAGCAGTACTTCAGCTGTGATTTCAGATGTTGCATTCGATGTTGCACGGCTACTGGTTGCATTAATATGTTTAACATCAACCAGCGATGGGTTCACAGTATTTGGTGGAAGAGCATCAATTTCCCCTGAATCAGTTGGCTCATTGACCACAAATATGGTTGCTGGATTTTCTTTTGGAGTTACCAACTGCAAGTCTATTGCTGGATTTTCTTTTAAAGCCTCGAATTGCATTTCTGTAGTGTTTAGGGATTGGTGAGCCGTTGTCGAGGTTACAACTAGTTGTTGCTTTTCAACCCACTGCAGCACCCTCTTCGTAGAAATGCTTGTAGGTGCCTTAGTGTGAAGGAGAGCATGAGCTGGCTGTTTTTGTTGAGGTTGTGTCACTGTCCTCATAGGAATAGCTTCAATTACATTAGCATTCGGGAGACCTGTTGTTGGTGGTTGTAGTTGAAGCTGGTGGCAATGCTCAATTGAATGACCTACTTTTTTACAGGTAACACAATATGGAGGAAGATTATCATAGTGAATATTTTGATAAAATCCTGAGGAACCCATTCCAATCCATATTTTGGATGGCAAAGAGGAGAGAATATCAACTTCAACACAAACCCGTGCGACACTAGGCCGAGAAAGGGTGACTGTAGGTTCATCCAATTTCAAGGGCCTACCAATAGCTGAAGAAATAGAAAAGAGAGCATCTTTGCGGAAGAAATGAATGGGCAGACCTGGAAAGCTGATCCAAATGGGAAGAACAGAAGGTTCAGCAAACACTGTAAAATTTGGAGACCATTTCATGACTCTCATGGGATAACCTAGAAGGCTCCAATGACCTTTCATCCACAAGCGAACATAGTCTTCTTCAAGAGATAGTCTGATCAGAATATGGCGAGGGTCTAACCAACCAAGAGAGCAAGTTCCTTTTAAGCCAATAGTGTTAAACTCCTTACGGAGAACCTCCATGGAAGGCCGTCCATGAGAAAATTTCCCAACAGGAACAAGGGAGAAAGGTTGCGCTAGGGCAGCAACTTCAGCAGTAGTAAACAGAATTGCAGGTTTCCCATTGTGAGAAGTAACTTGTTTCAAAGGTATAGCAGAATCGGAGGAGGTTGGGGATGTGAAGAGAGAAGTAAAGGATTTAGAAGTCCAAGCCAACTTCGCCGGAGAGTGGGCGGTTGGCGGTTGATGGTCAGCCATGTCATCCAAAGCCATACACAACCACTAATCTATTTTGGAAAGCTCAAAACAACTCAGGGGTTATACAATGAGTAGTAAGAGTGGCAAACTACCATTTTCGGCCAACTTCAAAACCCAGAAAATGCAAAAAAGAATCCAGCGATTTTGGACTAGAATCTCAACAAGAAAGGATGTTTGAAGCATGGGAAATCAGCATAGACTCTTTGTTGGCAGTAATTTCACACTCTCTACATCAATCAGTTTTTAGCTTAATCAAGGAAAACAATCCAAGTAGCACTTTTCAACCATCCTAAGGAGTAGTATTCGAAATGTCTGGTTGAGGCAATTCATCAAACACTTAGAGTGCAGAATTTGAAAGAAAGGGTTTCCATGGATGATTTAAAGATAATCTGGACAAATTTTAACATAGATCATCCACAAGAGCTCCAATGTAACAAGAAACACAAGAGTGCTAAGAAATACAAAAGAGGCAAAGATAAGCAATGAAGCATAAATACAGCAAGAACAGGGATAATGCATCAAAACTTTCAACAGATTCTACCCAAAGAAGAAAGATAAGATGATGAGCAATAGGTAGGAATCATAATCAGATGATGTCCTAAGTTTCACAATTCCAGAAATGGGCAGATTTCACAAATCCAGAAATTTTCAGCTTTCTCAGAGTTCAGCAAAAATTATGCAAATGTGGGCTGATTTTCCAGTCTTCTTCACCATTTATCGAGTTTGCATATAACCGGAGTGTGCACTCAACCACAGGTTATTCACCATTTGAACTTATATATGGCTTTAATCCTTTAACGGTTTTGGATTTGGCGCCTTTACCTTAGCATGAGTTGTCTACTACATATGGAAAGAGCAAAGCCGAGCTGGTACGAGCCCTACACGAGAAGGCGAGACAGCATATTGAGCAAAAAAATAAGGTCTACGCCAAACAAGCCAATAAAAGTAACTTTTGAACCCGGTAATTGGGTTTGGGTACACTTAAGAAAGGAACGTTTTCCTGCCCAATGAAAGTCCAAATTAGCTCCTAGGGGAAATGATCCATTTCAAGTGAAAGAACGAATCAATATACAATGCCTACAAGCTTGATCTGCCAGGTGAGTATGGTGTTTCTGCGACCTTTAATGTTGCTGACCTTTCTCCTTTTGATATGGATCCATATTCGAGGACGAATCTTCATGAGGAGGGAGGGACTGATGCAAGTAAAACTACGGATTGCTATGATGGCTTGGGCTAAGGCACTTAAAGAGGATTTATTTGCCTATGTCAGCCAATATTTGAAGAGCATAGAGTTAACCAAACCTATTGAAAGAGAGTTAGTTGGGCCGCAGCCCAACTTGGTCCATTTGTCTCAAGTACTTGGGCCAGATGACTTTACTACTTTAAGGCTATGTAATGGCTTAAGTCCAAGAGGAAATTATGTTTTGAAGACTTGGGCTGCCAACCTTGTTGGATTTGTTTTATGTTGGGCTTCTATGTAATTTGTTTTATGTTGAGCTTATATGTATCATTGAGCCCAACCATTTCTTTCAAACCCTAGCTATAAGTAGTCTTCTTGGAGGAAATTAGGTCAGATTTGGAGTGTCATTTTGAAGGGCTGCCGCCACCACCTTGAGAGGGTTGAATCCTCTTACTCTTGTTACTCCAAGAACTTCACTTTCACTTATCAATTGAGTTTTTCGATTGTGGCGTGTAAGTGTTCTTCTTATTGGTTAAATTCTTATTATCGGGATTGCTTATAACAAGTTTCTAAGAGGTGTCGTAGGAATTTAATTATATTGTGTTTATAAGAATTGTTTGTTGTTCGAAAATCGAATCTTTGTTTGTCCAAGCTGAAAATTCCATCACCTATTTCATTCTTCCGCGGATTGCACATCAAGATGAAAGTATATTTTTTGGTTATTCATCACATAAAAAGGCTTATAGAGTTTATAATAAAAGAACATTGTGTGTTAAAGAAACCATTCATGTGACATTTGATGAATCTAACATTTATCTTGAAAGAAGAAATGAAGATGATGTTGCTTCTTCAATAATGGATAATCAAACTCATCATCAAGCACCAACTTTGGAAGAACATGCCAAAGAAGAAGAAATAATAGAGCAAGAACAAGATGGTCAACCAAGCAATGATCAAGAACTTCCAAAGGATCTAAGATATGCAAGAGGTCATCCTAAGGAGCAAATCATTGGTGATGTCTCCCAAAGAGTTAAAACAAGGCGGTACTTTATTGACAACTTTGCTCTTTTATCACATATTGAACCTAAAAACATTGATGATGCATTGTGTGATGATTTTTGGATTATTGCCATGCAAGAAGAGCTAAATCAATTTGAAAGAAACAAAGTTTGGACTCTTGTTCCAAGACCTCTTGATCATTCCATAATTGGTACAAAATGGGTATTTAGAAACAAATTAAATGAACAATGAGAAGTTGTTAGAAATAAAGCTAGATTTGTTGCTCAAGGATTTAATCAAGAAGAGGGCATTGATTATGATGAAACTTTTGCTCTTGTAGCTAGACTTGAGTCTATAAGAATTCTATTATCTTATGCCTATTTTAAAGGTTTGAAACTATTTCAAATGGATGTCAAAAGTGCATTCCTAAATGGTTTTATTGAAGTAGAAGTGTATGTGGAACAACCACCTATTTTTATTCATGAAAAAATTCCTAATCATGTTTTCAAGTTAACCGAAGCTTTGTATGGACTAAAAAAAGATCCTAGAGCTTGGTATGAAAGATTAAGTGGATTTCTTCTTTCAAAAGGATTTTCAAAAGGAAAAGTTGACATAACTTTATTTATAAAAACTTCTTGCACTAATGATCTCTTACTTGTGCAAATTTATGTTGATGATATTATTTTTGGTGCTACTAATACATCTCTTTGTGATGATTTTGCTAAATTAATGCAAAATGAATTTGAAATGAGTATGATGGGAGAACTCAAATTTTTTCTTGGACTACAAATTAAGCAAACTAAGGATGAAGTCTTTATAAATCAAGCAAAGTACACCAAAGAACTTTTGAAAAGATTTGGAATAGATCAAGCAAGGAAAAGGGATAAGCACTCCAATGAGCTCATCAACCAAACTTGATAGAGATGAGAAAAGTAAAAATGTTGATGAAAAGATATATAGAGGTATGATTGGAAGTTTACTCTATCTCACAGCAAGTAGACCAGATATTATGTTTGTTGTATGTTTATGTGCTAGATTTCAATCTTGTCCTAAAGAGTCTCATTTAATTTCTGTCAAATGCATCTTTCGTTATTTGATTGATACACATGTATATGGTCTTTGGTTTTCAAAATCTTCATCTTTTGATCTTGTTGGATATTCGGATGCTGATTTTGCTGGATGTAGAGTTGAACGTAAAAGTACTAGTGGTCATTGTCAATTTCTTGGTAGTTGTCTTGTGTCATGGTATAATAGAAAACAAGCATATGTGTCTTTGTCCACTGCAGAAGCTGAATATATTGCAGCTGGTAGTTGTTGTGCTCAACTATTATGGATGCAAGCCTATACTATGTGATAATACTAGTGAGAGGCAGCAACCTTGTTGTTAAGTTGGATATGATGAAGGCCTTTGATAGGGTTTCTTGGGGATTCTTGCTTCAAATATTGGGTCGTTTTGGATTCAACCCTCATTTTCTGAATCTAATACATAATTGTTTGGCTTACAATAAATTCTCTGTATTAGTTAATGGTAAACCTTGTGGATTTTTTCCCTCTTCAAGAGGGGTTAAACAAGGAGACCCTCTCTCCCCCTCCCTCTTTATTATTGCTGCTGAAGTTTTATCTAGAGGTCTTAACTATCTAATGGCTGGTAATCATATTGGTGTTTTCTCCTTGCCGAGGCAGTGTATATCTATCTCTCACTTAAGCTTTGCAGATGATGTTATTATATTCACAACTGGAGAGAAGAGAGGCCTCCGAAAACTCATACTTTTCTTGAAAGATTATGAGCAGGTGTCGGGCCAAAAAATCAACTATGGTAAAAGCTCATTCTATGTCTCTACTCGTGCCTCAGAAAGGAGGAAGGAGATTATAGCAGCGGTAACCGGTTTTTCTCTAAACTCATTTCCTATTATATATCTTGGATGTCCAATTTTCAAAGGGGTTAAGAAAATTCTTTATTTCCAACCGTTGGTAGAAAAAGTTTCTGCTCGATTGCAGGGATGGCAAAGTAAGATTTTGAGCCCTGGAGGAAGGCTTGTCCTTATTAAGCATGTCCTCACAAGTATCCCCTTGTATCTATTGGCATCTCTTGGTCCACCTAAGGGAGTTCTTTTTGCAGCTTGAAAAGTTATTTGCTTTGAGTTCTTACGGGGCTCCTCTTTGGAGGGGAGGCGTAGACATTGGGCATCTTGGGCCAAATTATGTAAGCCCGCTCAAGAGAATGGTCTCGAACTTATTTCCTTGCATGCATATGAGAAGGCATTTGCATATAAGCTTTGGTGGTTCTTTCGAACAGTTAAATCTCTTTGGGCAACTTTCATTAAAGCAAAGTATTGTACTGATATCATTCATGTATCTGAAGTTTCTCTCCCAAAATTGTGTTCGCATTCTTGGCGACGTGTGCTTAAAGTGAAGGATGAGGCTGAACAATATATTGGTCTCATCGTGGGTAGTGGAGACTTGAATTTCTGGTGGGAAGATTGGACTCTAAAGGGGAAGCTTAAGGAGCTTACTGAGATACATGATCATCACCTCTCTATCAGACACTTCTTTAATGATTTCCCGGATAGGTTTGATTAGTTTGCCTCAACACTCTAGTACAAAGAATTTCCTCATATTCTATACATCTAAGCTGAGAAAGTGATCGGTTTATTTGGAAGCTCGAGCCTCATGGTAAGTTCACGCTTTCTCAGTATTAAGATTATACAACCGGCCAACCCTAGACTATTTTCTCAAGGCGGTGTATCTGGGAGTAAGGAATGCCCTACTACTGTTTCTGTGTTTATGTGGAAATTGCTGAATGGTCATCTGCCCTTGGATTGTACTATGAAGAAATTGGGATTTCATTTGGCATCTAGGTGTTTTTGTAGGTTTGCTACAGAAACTTTTGATCATCTTTTCTCCACGTGTCCTTTTGCACATCATATTTGGACTTATTTCGGAGGGTTCTTTGGGTTACTTGCCTTCGGGAAGGTTTATCACTTCACTTGCGATTGCAAACATGGTGGCTCGAGAAGAGAAAAAAAGTCATTTCTCCTTCGACTTGTATCGGCCATTATCTGTTGGGAGTTGTGGAAATCTAGGGAATACGTACCGCTTGAGCGACTAGGGTGACTCTATATCATTTGAAGCAATCTATTTTGGGTTACCTCCTATCATTAGCTCATGCAAAGGGCTTTGTCTCGGCCTTATCTATTTTTGGCATTCCTATGCATCCGCTTACTCCAAAAAAACATCGACATCCACTTGTAGTGAAATGGAAGCAAGTTTATGATCCGGATCAAGTAATCTTGAATATTGATGGGGCTTCAAAGGGAAATCCAGGGAATTCATCGGTCGGAGGAGTTCTTAGAACATCCAATGGAAACTTTATTGCTGCCTTTTACTCCTATATTGGCATCCGAACTAATTTTGAGGCAGAGTTGCAGGGATTACTTTTGGGTGTAAAACTATGTCTATCACTACAGTATTCTTACGTGGCAGTCCAAACAGACTCACTACTATTACTTAACTCAGTTCTTGCTAAACATAGGCCTGCTTGGAGATTTAGGTATACTTTGCGTCATATTCTCTCACTCACCAAAGGCAAGAATTTTTCCTTTTCACATGTTTATCGAGAAGCAAATGTGGTTGCAGATGCCTTGGCCAATCAAGGGTATATCGACGCTAGTACTTCCTATATATATGCTTTGGATCAACTGCCGCAAGCTGCCCGAGGATCTCTCATCCTAGACAAGCAAGGAGTTCCAAATCTACGGAGTTAATTAGGATCTTGCTATTTATACTATTTGCTTATCTTTCTGTTTTGCCTAAAAAAAAAAAAAGAACATGATGTCATTAATATTTTTGTGAGAATACATACTCTCTTTACTTCTTGAAAAAAAAAATGTGATAATACTAGTGCTATCAATTTAAGCATAAATCCCATTCAGCATTCTAGGACTAAGCATATTGAGATTAAGCATCATTTTATTCGTGATCATGTTGCTAAAGGAGATATATGTTTGAACTATGTGAATACAAATAATCAAATTGCTGATATTTTTATCAAGCCTTTGGCTAAAGAAAGGTTTAATTATCTAATAAAGCTTTTAGGAATCTCAAAATTCAATTACTAATGAGTGCATTGAAGTTTGTCAAAAACAGGGAAAGTTCGGATGCATTGAGTGAAATTGCAACGTCCAAACTTTATCCAGAAAATTCTGGACAAAAAAGTTCAAAAGCATGTTCGAACGCATGACAAAAAGTTTGGACGTCCTAACTTTTTAAAACTGAAGAAACAGAGAAGTTCGGACTCAAGTTCGGACCCAGATCAGAAACTTCGGTTGTCCAGATCAGAAACTTCGGCCCATCCACGTCCAAACCCTAATCTCTCTGAAATTTCACAATTTTCACATCAATCCACTAGGGTTTTTGAGTTCCTAACCCTAAACACTTCTTAGAATTCACTACATTTCACATAGAAAAATATCATGGTGAGAACTAAGAGAGCAAATGTTGTGAAAGGAAAAGGGAAAGCAAAGGAAGGAAATGGAGGACGGATTCTCAATGAACGAAGAAGAATTAGAGTTCCTCAATCATCATCCGGAATAGACAGATTTGTCTCCATCAAAGCAGCATCAGAATTTAAAGATTGGATCAAAAAATCCAGAAAGATTATCACTGGAAACAAGGTGAATATTGATAAACTATCAATATGGATAATGTGTTATCTCTGTTTAGTGCTATTGGATGGAGTAATCTGTTATTAATTTTTTTTAAACCACCTGTAATGGTAGGGGGTTGGCATAGACCCCTACCTGTTCATTAACAAAGGTAGTAAATTTACAATGAAGAACAACTAAAAGAAACACCAAATCGTAGAAAAAACAGAAAGATAAGCCAAAAGTATAAATAGCAAGATCCTAACTAGCTCGTATAAACAGAACGAAGTAGATGATGGAATTTTCAGTTTGGACAAACAAAGATTCGACTTTCGAGCAACAAACAAATCTTATAAACACAAAATAATTAAATTCCTACGACACCTCTTAGAAACTTGTTCTAAGCAATCTCGATAATAAGAATTTAACCAAGTAAGAAGAACACTTACACGCCACAATCGGATAACTCAATTGATAAGTGAAAGTGAGGTTCTTGGAGTAACAAAAGTAAGAGGAAACAATCCTCTCTAGGGGTTGGCGGCAGCCTCTCAAAATATCACTCAAAATCTACCCTAATTTCCTCCAAGAAGACTACTTATAAGACTACTTATAGCTAGGGTTTGAAAGAAAGGGTTGGGTTTAATAATACATATAAGCCCAACATAAAACAAATCCAACAAGGTTGGTAGCCCAAGTCTTTAAAACATAATGTCCTTTTGGACTTAAGCCCAATCACCGGGTTCAAAAGTCACCAATTTTCGTCCTTTATTGGCTTGTTTGGCGTAGACCTTATTTTTCTGCTCAATATGCTGTATCGCCTTCTCGTGTAGGGCTCGTACCAGCTCAGCTTTGCTCTTACCATCTGTACTAGACAACTCATGCAAAGGTAAAGGCACCAAATCCAAAACAGTTAAAGGATTAAAGCCATATACAAGTTCAAATGGTAAATAACCTATGGTTGAGTGCACACTACGGTTATATGCAAACTCGATAAATGGTAAACATTCACTCCAAGTTTTAAGATTCTTACCAACGACAGCACGTAGTAAGGTACCTAAGGTCCTATTGACAACCTCGGTTTGACCATCCGTCTGTGGGTGACATGTAGTAGAATAAAGCAGTTTGGTACCCAATTTGCCCCACAACACACGCCAAAAATGGCTTAGAAATTTAGCATCTCTATCTGAAACAATAGACCGAGGAATGTCATGCAATCTAACAACATCTTTGAAAAATAAATCAGCCACTTGCACAGCATCATCAGTCTTATGGCATGCAATGAGATGCGCCATCTTACTAAACCTATCAACAACAACGAAGATGCTATCGTATCCCTTTTTGATCTTAGGCAAACCCAAAACAAAGTCCATAGAGATATCAGTCCATGGTTCAGCAGGTACAGGTAAAGGGGTATACAAACTATGAGGTTTAACAGTGGATTTGACCTGTCTACATGCAATACACTTGGTACACATACGTTCCACATCCTTACGCATACCAGGCCAAAAAAAAAATGTTCTTGCAAAATATCCAAAGTCTTAGCAACCCCAAAATGTCCCATCAGTCCTCCACTATGAGCCTCAAGCACAAATAAAGTACGCATAGAACAGTTAGGCACACACAATTGATTACCCTGAAAGAGATAGCCATCATGCTTATAGAATTTTAGAAATGCAGTATGTTCACAAGCAGAATATACAGTAGCAAAATCATCATCAGAAACATATAATTTCTTAAGCTGCTCAAATCCTAATAATTTAGAATGTAGAGTAGTAATCAAGGAATACCTCCTAGATAAAGCATCTGCTACCACGTTCTCTTTTCCTTGCTTGTATTGCAGTACATAGGGAAAGGTTTCTAGAAACTCCACCCATGTGGCATGTCGCTTGCTCAGCTTGCCCTGTCCCTTCAAGTGCTTTAAAGACAAACTCTCTAGGTTGGAGATAATGTTGCTACACTTCCGATGCTCTCACGACTGCATACAACTCCTTATCATATGTGGGATAATTGAGTTGTGCACCACTAAACTTCTCACTAAAATATGCAACTGGTTTGTTCTCCTGCAAAAGCACAGCACCTATACCAATCCCAGAAGCATCACATTCAACCTCAAAAGCTTTCTCAAAATCAGGTAAACATAAAATAGGAGCAGAACATAATTTTTCTTTCAATAATGTAAATGCATGTTCTTGTTCCCGACCCCAAGTAAACCCTTTTTCTTTCTTATTGACCTCAGTTAAAGGAGCAGCAATGGTAGAAAAGTCCTTCACAAACCTCCTGTAGAAACTGGTAAGTCCATGGAAACTCCTCACGTCACTCACACTCTTTGGAGTTGGCCAATCCTGGATAGACTTTACCTTCTCACTATCAACCTCAACTCCATGAGAACTGATTACAAACCCCAAAAATACTAACTGTTCAATGCAAAATGTACACTTCTTAAGGTTTGCATATAGTTTTTCCTGTCTTAATACATCTAAGACACACTTCACATACATGACATGCATATCTAGATTAGTGCTATATATCAAAATGTCATCAAAGTATACAACCACAAATTTTCCAAGAAATGCACGCAAAACATGATTCATCAATCTCATAAAGGTGCTGGGTGCATTAGTTAAGCCAAATGGCATGACTAACCACTCATACAAGCCATACTTAGTTTTAAAAGCAGTTTTCCACTCATCTCCTGGTTTCATTCTAATTTGGTGGTATCCACTTTTCAAATCAATTTTTGTAAAGATACATGCACCATGTAGTTCGTCAAGCATATCATCTAACCTAGGAATAGGATGACGATACTTTACAGTGATTTTGTTCACAACTCTACAATCCACACACATCCTCCACGTTCCATCCTTCTTCGGCACCAACAGCACAGGTACGGCACTAGGACTCAAGCTCTCTCTCACGTGCCCTTTCTCCAATAGCTCATCCACTTGTTTATGAAGCTCCTTCGTTTCCTCAGGATTACTCCGGTAAGCTGAACGGTTAGGTATTTGAGCTCCAGGCACAAAGTCTATTTGGTGCTCTATGCCTCTCAAGGGTGGTAGCCCCGGGGGCATATCTTCAGGAAAAACATCCGTATAATCCTGCAAAAGAGATGAAAACACGCTATGCAAAGAATCAAGAAGGTTAGCGTTGGAAATCAAACATTCTCTATATCTTACTATGACTAGTGCTCTCCTCTCTCCCATCGCTCTTCTCATGTCTTTTCCTCTCGCATACAAGGTGACTTTTCTCTCTTTTTGTTCAATACATCTTTCACTCACATTTGGGCCACTCCCAATTTTCTTTTGGGCCTCTTTTTCTTCTTTAATTTTGTTACGCTCTCTACCCGAACCCTCCTCTCCTTTACTTACCTTTGACTGGTCCAAGTATAGCTCACGAGTTGATAGAGGTATAAGAATGAAATTTCTGCCCTTAAATTTGAAGGAGTACCTATTGGTATACCCATCATTTGATACTCTCCTATCAAACTGCCAAGGTCTTCCAAGGAGTATAAGGCCAGCCTCCATGGAAACCACATCACACAACACCTCATCCACATATCTACCAATTGAGAAGGTCACCAATACTTGTTTAGTTACCTTCACATCCGCACTATCATTAAACCATTGTAACTTATAAGGTTCTGGATGTTTCATGCAAGTCAGCTCCAATTTCTCTACCATGGTGGTACTAGCTACATTGGTACAACTTCCCCCATCAATGATCAAATTGCACACTTTTTCTCCCACTAAACACCTTGAATGAAAAAGATTCTCTCTTTAATCTACAATCTCATCTGCAGCCCTAGTACTCAATACTCTCCTAACTACTAGTGCTTCCTTTGTAACAGCCCTCTCAAAGCAATCATCATCATCAAAGTTATTTTCAAGAACAAATTCAGATTCACTACTACTATCCTCAGAATCAATCACTTCATTGTCCCTCATAATCATAATCTTTTTATTAGGACATTGAGCTGCAAGATGACCAGTTCCGAAGCATTTAAAACATTTCATAGAAGAGTGCTTACTAGAGGTTGCTTGGGTGTTGGAGGTACCTTTCATTTCAGGTCCCCCGATTGGCTTCTTCGGTGCTTCCTTGAAGGCCACTCCCTTATCCTTAGGCGTGTCCTCCTTTTTAGGCCATCTAGAGTTCCATGCATAACTAGAATTTGCTCCGATTCTTGCTGCCAACCTAGCTTTTAGCTGTCTCTCCACCTTCATGGCCATGTTCACCATATTCTCAATCTCTAGATAGTGTTGCAGCTCCACTACGTTAGCTATTTCCCTATTGAGCCCACTCAAAAATCTGGCCATTGTAGCCTCCGAATCTTCCTCGATGTTGGCTCGGATCATAGCCACTTCCATCTCCTTGTGATAGTCTTCAACTGATTTAGAACCTTGAGTGAGTCGTTGAAGTTTTTGGTGTATCTCCCTATAGTAGTAAGATGTCACAAAACGCTTCCTCATGCATGCCTTCTAGATGTCACCATTTGATCCCACCATATTAGTGCATAATCAGTAAATTCAACGGTTGCAATTTTTACCTTCTTATCCTCGGAAGAGTTGTGGCACTCAAAAATCAAATCCACCTTCCTTTCCCACTCTAAGTAAGCGTCTGCATCATTCCTCCCCTTGAATGCGGGAATCTGTATTTTAATGGATTTGAGGTCTCCATCTCTTCTATTAAAGGGCAAGTCTCTTTGAAATCTTCGCGGTCTGCGTGCCTCAAACTCCTCCTCCTCCTCAAATTCATCCTCTTCCGGTTCATACCGAGGTAGAGGTCGACGAGGTGGTGGCTGTTGTTGGCGCACTCCAGCACGTCTTCCTTGAGGTTCCACACGCCTCTCTTGTCTGATTTCATCAATTTGTCCTCTTATCTCATCAAAGGCTTGATTGAACCTCTCAAATTGTTACTGCATAGCTTTCAAGGTGAAAGCAATATTTGCATCTCCTCCTTGGTGCTCCTCGGTGCTACCTTCTTGTGACATGGTGAACTGATATTATACCTGCAAACAACGTTAGTGATAAAATAACCTCACACACTCCCTCACGTGTTTCACTCTAATGTTATGACTCCCCTCGTGTTTATGTCACGACAATGACACCCTCAAATAAGCTCACTCACTCTTGCCTTTTAACACTCAATTCCTCTTAAACTCAAGATACACTTAAGAACCAAACTTAACAAACCAACGAGTCCAGTTGGAGCCTAAATAACTAGCAAAAACCAGTCCAAAACAACAGCTTATAATCTTCCTTTCAAGTATCGAACAAGGACCAGCCCAAGAACACTAGGTTACAAGTGTTTACAAGTGTCAAACAATGATCAGCCCAAGAAAACTAGGTTACAATATTTGAAATTCCAATAGTTCAGCAACAAATTGCCAACAATATTCCAGTTTACAAACAATATCCAGCCCAAGAACAGTAAATAACATACAATCTTGGAAGCTCCAAACAATAATTATAACAAGCTAACAATTGGAGCAAACAAAAGTTTAAAAACTACCTATCACAAGTAATTCAAAATGGTCCAACAAGAAGTATGAATATGCTAAGAAGAAAAAAAAATTTGCACTGACTTTGTACTCTATTTTTTTTTCGGACCGCCCTTTTTTTCTTTTTTTTTCCTTTTCTTTTCTTGTTCGAAATATATGATTGTACTGTTTTTTTATAACAATTTATCCCAAGCAAATATTACAAAATGCTTAATACAAAGAATTGAAAAACCTAGGCTGAAATTTCACACTTTTTGAAGATGCGCCGGTTAATCTTTGAAGAAGCCATTTGAAGTGGATGTTCGGGCAGTCTTTGATCTTCAACAGAGCAGAATGAAAATCCTCCTCCACACCACGACTCTGATACCAAAATGACGTGCAACCCGCGGAAGAACGAAGTAGATGATGGAAATTTCAGTTTGGACAAACAAAGATTCGACTTTAGAGCAACAAACAAATCTTATAAACACAAAATAATTAAATTCCTACGACACCTCTTAGAAACTTGTTCTAAGCAATCCCGATAATAAGAATTTAACCAAGTAAGAAGAACACTTACACGCCACAATCGGATAACTCAATTGATAAGTGAAAGTGAGGTTCTTGAAGTAACAAGAGTAAAAGGAAACAATCCTCTCTAGGGATTGGCGGCAGCCTCTCAAAATATCACTCAAAATCTGCCCTAATTTTCTCCAAGAAGACTACTTATAGCTAGGGTTTGAAAGAAACTACTTATAGCTAGGGTTTGAAAGAAAGGGTTGGGCTTAATAATACATATAAGCCCAACATAAAACAAATCCAATAAGGTTGGCAGCCCAAGTCTTTAAAACATAATGTCCTTTTGGACTTAAGCCCATTACATAGTCTTCAAGTAGTAAATTCATCCGAGCCAATTATTTGAGTCAAATGGACCAAGTTGGACTGTGGCCCAACTAACTCTCCTCCAATAGGTTTGGTTAACTCTATCCTCTTCAAGTGTTGGTCCACATAGGCAAATAAGGCCTCTTGAAGCGCCTTAGCTCTAGCTCGGGTCATAGCCCATTACATAGTATTCAAGCCATCATAGCAATTCGTAGTCTTGCTCGCATCATCTAGGATGAGAGGTCCTCGGGCAGCTTGGGGCAGTTGATCCAAAGCATATATATAGGGAGTACTGGCGTCGATCTACCCTTGATTGGCCAAGGCATCCGCAACCACATTAGCTTCTCGATAAACATGTGAAAAGGAAAAATTCTTGCCTTTGATGAGTGACAGAATATGACGCAAAGTATACGTAAATCTCCAAGCAGGTATATGTTTAGCAAGATCTGAGTTTAGCGATAATAGTGAATCTGTTTGGACTGCCACATAAGAATACTGTAATGATAGACAGAGTTTTACACCCAAAAGCAATCTCTGCCTCAAAATTAGTTCGGATACCAATAGAGGAATAAAAAGCAGCAATAAAGTTTTCATTGGATGTTCTAAGAACTCCTCCGACTGATTAAATCCCTGGATTTCCCTTAGAAGCCCCATCAATATTCAAGATTACTTGATCCGGATTAGTAATTGATGAAGAATACTATCCTAATCTCATATATGAATTCTATGCAAATCTTAAAGAAGAAAGAATTGAACAGGTAGGGGATGATGTAGTTCAATGGTACTCATCTAGAGTATCCCAAGTGGATTTTGAATTTAATGATGCTTTGGTTAATAGAATTGGTGGAGTAAGCGATATTGGAGAAAAGTACTTTTCTTTGGGTCAACATTGTTATAACCGTGAGTTATTTACCTATAAAAGATTTGTGGAAGCCTTTATAAAAGGTAGACAGTTTAGGTCCATAAAAGAGAGGAAACCAAAGCTTTTGATGCTAGAGGAAGAGTTATGCACCATATGATAACAACCATGATTGTCCCTAATTTTGATCATAAATCATTTGTTGGAAATATACATATGGTGATTATGCTTGCTTTGCATGAGCATAGAAGACTGAATTTTGGGTATATAGCAGTGAAGAATATGTTTAGTATTAAGAAGGCAGCCAACAAAGTTTTACCTTTTGGGAGACTTTTAAAAAGAATTTTCAAACATTTCCAAGTTAAACTTCCTATTAGGGGACAAGCTTTCAAGAGTGGACAAATTTATACTAATGATACTCTTAGAAGAATGCAATTGGTTCTTGATGAAGCTAGTGTATGGAGGACTAATATATGAAGATAGCAGAAGCTGAAGAAAGTGAGAATACTGAGGAAGAAGATGATGAGATAGAAGTATGGGTAAGGGAAATGAAAACAAAGAGAAGGCATGATTCATCAAGTGAGGGGGAGCAACCTCTCTCTAAGAGAAGACTATTTGAGGAAGTGCCTACTTCTTAGTCACATCCTTGTGTTGAGAAGTTCCTACTGATTAAGTTACTAGAGGAGACACCATTGTTGCTAAGGCATTCAAAGAAGCCTTGAACAATCATATTAAGGAGATGGAGAAAATGTATAAGTTCTTTGAAACTTTTGCTCCTATGGTTCTTGGAAATTTGGATAGTTTGGAAAATAGAGTGAAGCACATTAAGGAAATATTAATGAGAAATACTCAAAGTGGTGAGGGACCCTCTAGAACTCAAGAAGAAAAAGATGATGATAAGAGAGATGAGGAAGACAAGAACAAGGAAAAAGAAAAGGCTGATGACAGTGATGATGATGATCATAGGAAATGACCGTGAGAAAGCTGTTGAGTCAAAGAGAGGAGATCAAGAAGAGCAGCAAACTGGAATTAGCCAAGAAGGGAATCTGATTGCAAGAGCTGAAGTGACATCACCATCTAATCCAACATTCAGGCAAGGAAGAGTCAAGCATGTGGCAATCAAGAAAGGATCAAGAAAGAAATCTCCATCAACATCACAAGACTGAGCATCTCTTTCATCTTATCTCTATTTACTGCCTTTATTTGTTTTTGATATGCTTAGTCAGGCTTATGAACAGTAGTTTACACAATTTCTCTATTTTTTTGTTTAAAATTCTGAAATTTAAATTATTTAATGTGGATTTTGTAATAGTTGAAGCTCAATGATGAAACCTTAATGTTGAGAGCTTCTTTTGTTAATGATACTTGGATCACCCCAAGCTTAATTGCTACTATCAAAAAGGAGAAAAAGTTGATTTACAAAAATATGCTAAAACTAGTAGATACTGTTTTTGTTGCTTCTAGTTGAATATACTAAACTGTTACTTCTATACCCCATCTTTGAGTGATGACAAAAGGGGGAGAAAGAATGATGATGATTGCAATGTGACTGCAATTTGATGGCAATGTGATGTGTGTGTAATCAAGAATGATGACTGCAATGTGATATGTTTGTATGCTATGCTTGTGCTAATGAAATATGTCTATGTTTGTGCTAAGTTGTAATATAATGTGTAATATGAAAATACTTGCATTTGGCTGTATTTGAAATATAAATTGAAATTGGTTGAATTCTGCAACCTTGAGATAAGGTTAAGATGAGATTTTTGAAATCTTGATGTTGGTTTGTAACTTGATTTATAATTTTAAGTTATTTCATGAAATGCATAAGTTTTGTGGTTTTGCAAAGCTAAACTGAGTGTTATTATGAATATACATATTTAAATACTTCTATAGTTTATTTGCAAAAGCAAAATCATCTTTTCAAAAGTTCGGACTTGAAGTTCGGATGCAAACCAAAAGTTTGGATGCATCCAAACTTTCTTGCCAAATGTATTTTTCTATTGTTTAAATTGTTTGAAAACTGTCTAAATCTTTCATATCATATTTGAACAACCTTAAGAAAACTTACTTTCAAAAATTGCAGCCTTCATCTCATATGTTTTAAAGTTCGGACTTGGAGTTTTAAAAGTTCGGATGCACGCTTCATAAATTCGGATGCATCCATATTTTGTTACCAAAAAGTGCTCTTTTGTTGTTCAAATTGATTCAAATATGTTTTAATCTCTTCTACTATGTTTGAACAACCTTAGGAAAGCTTATTTTAAAAAATTGAAGCTTTTATTTCACTTATTTTATAGTTCGGACTTGATATGTCAAAATTCGGATGCATAGTATCTTAAGTCCAAACTTGTTGTAAAATGAGCACAATCTATGGGGGAGCATTGTTAATCTTTTCTGACCTTTAATACCTCTCTTCTATCCTATTTGTTGGAAGGAAGGAGGCAAAAGGAGGTTGGTTGGGTCATAGGCTCATATTGAGCCATTTGATTGTCAATGTGCTAAATTGGTTATTATTCATCAATGACATCAATGCTTCTTTGTATTACATTATTTAAATCCATCACATTTTGCATCAAAGTTTACCATCATAAAAAAGGACGAGATTGTTAGCCCTAAGGGCAAATCATGTAGGTTTGATTAGGCTCAAAATTCCAATTGCTGTGAGTTTGTTGGTTCAAATCTTGACTATACACACTATTATTCTTGAAGAAGACTGGAAAATCAGCCCACATTTGCATAATTTTTGCTGAACTCCGAGACAGCTGAAAATTTCTGGATTTGTGAAATCTGCCCATTTCTGGAATTGTGAAACTTAGGACATCATCTGATTATGATTCCTACCTATTGCTCATCATCTTATCTTTCTTCTTTGGCTAGAATCTGATGAAAGTTTTGCTGCATTATCCCTGTTCTTGCTGTATTTATGCTTCATTGCTTATCTTTGCCTCTTTTGTATTACTTAGCACTCTTGTGTTTCTTGTTACATTGGAGCTCTTGTGGATGATCTGTGTTAAAATTTGTCCAGATTATCTTTAAATCATTCATGGAAACCCTTTCTTTCAAATTCTGCACTCTAAGTGTTTGATGAATTGCCTCAACCAGACATTTCGAATACTACTCCTTAGGCTGGTTGAAAAGTACTACTTGGATTGTTTTCCTTGATTAAGCTAAAAACTGATTGATGTAGAGAGTGTGAAATTACTGCCAACAAAGAGTCTATGCTGATTTCCCATGCTTCAAACATCCTTTCTTGTTGAGATTCTAGTTCAAAATCGCTGGATTCTTTTCTGCATTTTCTGGGTTATGAAGTTGGCCGAAAATGATAGTTTGCCACTCTTACTACTCATTGTATAACCCCTGAGTTGTTTTGAGCTTTCCAAAATAGATTAGTGGTTGTGTATGGCTTTGGATGACATGGCTGACCATCAACCGCCAACCGCCCACTCTCCGGCGAAGTTGGCTTGGACTTCCAAATCCTTTGCTTCTCTCTTCACATCCCCAACTTCCTCCGATTCTGCTATACCTTTGAAACAAGTTACTTCTCACAATGGGAAACCTGCAATTCTGTTTACTACTGCTGAAGTTGCTGCCCTAGCACAACCTTTCTCCCTTGCTCTTGTTGGGAAATTTTCTCATGGGCGGCCTTCCATGGAGGTTCTCCGTAAGGAGTTTAACACTATTGGCTTAAAAGGAACTTGCTCTCTTGGTTGGTTAGACCATCGCCATATTCTGATCAGACTATCTCTTGAAGAAGACTATGTTCGCTTGTGGATGAAAGGTCATTGGAGCCTTCTAGGTTATCCCATGAGAGTCATGAAATGGTCTCCAAATTTTACAGTGTTGGCTGAACCTTCGGTTCTTCCCATTTGGATCAGCTTTCCAAGTCTGCCCATTCATTTCTTCCATAAAGATGCTCTCTTTTCTATTTCTTCGACTATTGGTAGGCCCTTGAAATTGGATGAATCTACGATCACCCTTTCACGGCCTAGTGTCGCACGTGAGTTTGTGTTGAAGTTGATATTCTCTCCTCTTTGCCATCCAAAATATGGATTGGAATGGGTTCCTCAGGATTTTATCAAGATATTCACTATGATAATCTTCCTCCATATTGTGTTACCTGTAAAAAAGTAGGTCATTCAATTGAGCATTGCCACCAGCTTCAACTACAACCGCCAACAACAGCTCTCCCGAATGCTAATGTAATTGAAGCTATTCCTGTGAGGACAGTGACACAACCTCAACAACAACAGCCAGCTCATGCTCTCCCTCACACTAAGGCACCTACAAGCATTTCTACGAAGCGGGTGCTGTAGTGGGTTGAAAAGCAACAACCAATTGTAACCTCGAAAATGGCTCACCAATCCCTAAACACTACAAAAATGCAATTCGAGGCTTCAAAAGAAAATCCAGCAATAGACTTGCAGTTGGTAACTCCAAAAGAAAATCCAACAACCATATTTGTGGGCAATGAGCCAACTGATTCAGGGGAAATTGATGCTCTTCCACCAAATACTGTGAACCCATTGCTGACTGATGTTAAACATATTAATGCAACCAGTAGCCGTGCAACATCGAATGCAACATTTGAAATCACAGCTGAAGTACTGCTAAACAAGAATCCATTGATACAATGTATGAGGGGTAAGACTTTCTTTGATGATTATGCGATTAATCCTCCAACCCATTTGGTTCCGAATTTGCTCGGCGAGGTTATGAATCGATGGAGATAAATACTCTAGACCCCCTACCTTCGGGATAGATTTATGCAAGCTTTTACTATGCAAACTTAAATGTCCATGCTCTGAATGTAGGGTTTCTACTAAGTCTTCTGGTCATGTTATGCATTTCAAAGCTCGTCGGGCCATCACTTTGTCATTTAACAAATTTCTAAAATGAATAATTGGATTGTTTGGAACATTAGGGGCATTGCTGATCGTTCTTCTTTCTCGCGACTGAAACATCTTATTTCTACTTACAAATGCTCTCTTGTGGTCATTATTGAACCATTGGTTGATCCTTCTCTTCTTCCACGGTATGGTCTAAGGCTTGGTTTTCCACATTATCTCAGTAACTCTAATGGAAAAATTTGGATGTTTTGGAATCATAATATTATTTTCCAGCAAACTTTGGTGACTGAACAGTTAGTCCATGGTACAATAGCATCTCTATGTGGGGTTGAAGTTTCTTGCTCTTTTATTTATGGCAAATGTTGTTATACATACGTAGGGCTTTGTGGACAGATTTGGTTTCATTGGCTGCTTATATTACTTCCCCTTGGATGGTGGCTGGGGATTTTAATGTTGTGCGATCAGTTTCAGAGTGTTTGGGTTCTCCCCCAACTTTGCTGCCTATTAATGAATTTAACACTTCTATAAATGATTGTGGTTTATTAGATGTACCTTTTTCGGGATCTCTCTACACTTGGCGCAGGTCATCTCAATCACGTCCTTCTTGGAGGCGGTTGGATAGGGCACTTATGAATCTGTCTTGGAGCTCCAAGTTTACCTACTCTACCGTGCAGCATTTGAGCCGAACTGGATCTGATCACTCTCCATTATTACTCTCCATCGCTGAAGCTAAGAAATATGGGTGTAAGAGCTTTAAATTTCAAGATATGTGGATGACCAAACCAGATTTCTTCCAGATAGTTAAAGAGGTTTGGGCGGCTGAATTCTTTGGCAATGGAATGCAGATTTTTGTACAGAAGCTAATGAGACTAAAGCAAGCCTTGAAGCAATGGAATGCTACTGAATTTGGTACCTTGCACTCTAACATTGCTAAAGCTGAGGATGACGTCTTAAATGCTGAATATGCATATGAAAACTCACCTACAGAGGAGGCAAGAACAATATTAAATCTAGCAAAAGCCAGGTTAACAATTCACCTACGGCAAGAAGAAATCTTTTGGAGACAAAAAGCAAGAATCAAATGGCTGAAAGAAGGGGAAGCTAATACATCATACTTTCATGGAATATGTTCTACTAGATGGAGTCATCTACGTATTGCTGCAATTCGAGATGATAATGGTCGGACACTTTATTCAGATGAGGATATCGAGCAAGAGGCTGTCAATTTTTTCTCCTTTCTTCTCACAATGGATTCTACTTCTTTGACTTCGGATAAGTTCCAACCGATGCTGGAGTACATACCTTCCCTCATCTCTGAAAATGATAATAAAGAATTATCCATGCTACCGACTAAGGACGAAGTTAAAAGTTCAGTATTTTCCCTAAGCTCTGAAAGTGCCCCCGGTATTGATGGTTTTCTGGGTTCTTTCTTTAAGAAGTGTTGGGACATAATCGGTGATGATCTCCATGCAGCGGTTTGTGACTTCTGGGCTGGTATTCCAATGCCCCAAAGCTTCACCAGCACTTTGATTGTCTTGATTCCGAAGGTACTAGCACCGTCTTCATTTGCAGACTTTCGGCCAATAAGTCTTTGCAATTTTACCAATAAGGTAATTACTAAGACTATTGCCAATCGATTAGCCAAGCACTTACCCCATCTGATTTATCCTAATCAAACTAGTTTTGTGAAGGGTCGAAACATTGTTGAGAATGTTCTACTTGCTACTGAAATGGTTTCTTCCATGGACCGGAAAGTGAGAGGCAGCAACCTTGTAGTTAAGTTGGATATGATGAAGGCCTTTGATAGGGTTTCTTGGGGATTCTTGCTTCAAATATTGGGTCGTTTTGGATTCAACCCTCATTTTCTGAATCTAATACATAATTGTTTGGCTTACAATAAATTCTCTGTATTAGTTAATGGTAAACCTTGTGGATTTTTTCCCTCTTCAAGAGGGGTTAAACAAGGAGACCCTCTCTCCCCCTCCCTCTTTATTATTGCTGCTGAAGTTTTATCTTGAGGTCTTAACTATCTAATGGCTAGTAATCATATTGGTGTTTTCTCCTTGCCGAGGCAGTGTATATCTATCTCTCACTTAAGCTTTGCAGATGATGTTATTATATTCACAACTGGAGAGAAGAGAGGCCTCAGAAAACTCATACTTTTCTTGAAAGATTATGAGCAGGTGTCGGGCCAAAAAATCAACTATGGTAAAAGCTCATTCTATGTCTCCACTCGTGCCTCGGAAAGGAGGAAGGAGACTATAGCAGCGGCAACCGGTTTTTCTCTAAAATCATTTCCTATTATATATCTTGGATGTCCAATCTTCAAAGGGGTTAAGAAAATTCTTTATTTCCAACCCTTGGTAGAAAAAGTTTCTGCTCGATTGCAGGGATGGCAAAGTAAGATTTTGAGCCCTGGAGGAAGGCTTGTCCTTATTAAGCATGTCCTCACAAGTATCCCCTTGTATCTATTGGCATCTCTTGGTCCACCTAAGGGAGTTCTTTTGCAACTTAAAAAGTTATTTGCTGAGTTCTTCTGGGGCTCCTCTTTGGAGGGGAGGCGTAGACATTGGACATCTTGGGCCAAATTATGTAAGCCCGCTCAAGAGAATGGTCTCGAACTGATTTTCTTGCATGCATATGAGAAGGCATTTGCATATAAGCTTTGGTGGTTCTTAGAGCAAAGTATTGTACTGATATCATTCATGTATCTGAAGTTTCTCTCCCGAGATTGTGTTCGCATTCTTGGCGACGTGTGTTTAAAGTGAAGGATGAGGCTGAACAATATATTGGCCTCATCGTGGGTAGTGGAGACTCGAATTTCTGGTGGGAAGATTGGACTCTAAAGGGGAAGCTTAAGGAGCTTACGGAGATACGGGATCATCACCTCTCCGTCGGGACACTTCTTTAATGATTTCCAGATAGGTTTGATTAGTTTGCCTCAACATCTAGTACAAAGAATTTTCTCATATTCTATACATCTAACTGAGGAAAGTGATCAGTTTATTTGGAAGCTCGAGCCTCATGGTAAGTTCACGCTTTCCTCGGTATTAAAGATTATACAACCAGCCCAACCCAACTATTTTTTTCAAGGCGGTGTATCCGGAGTAAGGAATGCCCTACTACTATTTCTGTGTTTATGTGGAAATTGCTGAATGGTCATCTGCCCTTGGATTGTACTATGAAGAAATTGGGATTTCATTTGGCATCTAGGTGTTTTTGTGGGCTTGCTACAGAAACTTTTGATCATCTTTTCTCCACGTGTCCTTTTGCACATCATATTTGGACTTATTTCGGAGGGTTCTTTGGGTTATTTCCTTCGGAAAGTTTATCACTTCACTTGCGATTACAAACATGGTGGCTACAGAAGAGAACAAAGTCATTTCTCCTTCGACTTGTACCGGCCATTATCTGGTTGGGAGTTGTGGAAATCTAGGAATACGTACCGCTTGAAGCGACTAGGGTGACTCTATATCATTTGAAGCAATCTATTTTGGGTTACCTCCTATCATTAGCTCATGCAAAGGGCTTTGTCTCGGCCTTATCTATTTTTGGCATTCCTATGCATCCGCTCACTCCCGAAAAAAACATCGCCATCCACTTGTAGTGAAATGGAAGCAAGATTATGATCCGGATCAAGTAATCTTGAATATTGATGGGGGCTTCAAAGGGAAATCCAGGGGAATTCATCGGTCGGAGGAGTTCTTAGAACATCCAATGGAAACTTTATTGCTGCCTTTTACTCCTATATTGGCATCCAGAACTAATTTTGAGGCAGAGTTGCAGGGGATTACTTTTGGGTGTAAAACTATGTCTATCACTACAGTATTCTTATGTGGCAGTCCAAAACGAGACTCACTACTATTACTTAACTCGGTTCTTGCTAAACATAGGCCCGCTTGGAGATTTAGGTATACTTTGCGTCATATTCTCTCACTCACCAAAGGCAAGAATTTTTCCTTTTCACATGTTTACCGAGAAGCAAATGTGGTTGCAGATGCCTTGGCCAATCAAGGGTATATCGACGCTGGTACTTCCTATATATATGCTTTGGATCAACTACCGCAAGCTGCCCGAGGACCTCTCATCCTAGACAAGCAAGGAGTTCCAAATCTACGGAGTTAATTAGGATCTTGCTATTTATACTATTGGCTTATCTTTCTGTTTTGCCTACTATTTGGTGTTTTCTTTTAGTTTCTCTTTCATTGTAAATTAATTACCATTGTTAATAAACAGGTAGGGGTCTATGCCAAACCCCCCACCATTGCAGGTGGTTTAAAAAAAAAATGTAGGTTTGATTAGTTTTGATTTATGACAAACATTGATAAGGACTAATATGCTTGTATGTTGTGTGAAAGGAGTTTTGGATTGAGAAGGAAGCAAGTCTCATTGCCTTGGAGCTAAAAATGCTAAGGACAACTCATTATGCTTAAAAGATCATGGATATAGAGCATGTTCTATGAATAAGAAGGCTTTGAAGAATCTAGTGTAGGGTTACACTTGATGAAATAGGTATATTCTTGTAAACTCTACACTTGTGTCTTGGAATCTATTGAATGCATAAGACAGTATAAAACTTGTTTTTGAATCATAAATGGCTTTGAGTAAAATCTTAATGATCAAATACTTTGGTAATGGTTTCTGAGTTCAAAAGAGTTTGTATGATATATTTTTTGATCCTAAATAATTCAAAACATTTTGAGATTAATTTTCAAATGTTTTCACAAAATTTGGAAGTTTGGACGCAAGTTCGAACGTCCAAACTGTGACATGGTTACTGTTTTTTCAGAGAAGTTCGAACGCATGAGGCAAAGTTCGGACGTCTGAACTTTTCCAGACAACATGTCACAGTGAAGTTCGGATGAAAGTTCGGCAGTAGAAGAGCAAGTTCGGACGTCCGAACTTCCCCGAAACTAGCCGTTACTAGCCATTTATAGCTGTTGATACTGATTTTAAAACTCTATAAAGCCATAAACTCTTGAATTTTTGTAAGTTTTGAATCTCTGAGAAATCTAAACATTCTAAATCATTTATAGCTCTCTTTTGTCTTGTGCTTTCATTCAAGATTCCAAAGACAACAAAGTGAAGTGGTGCTATGTTGTGTAATCATCTACCAAGAAGTGGTAACACCTTATCCATTCTTCATATTATTCTGTTTTCATACTTGCTCAATACAAGGTTATCTTGTAACGTAAAATCCTTTTGGTAAGGGTGAGCCATAGACTAGATTAATCAAGGTTGTAGTGTAAAATTCATATGTGGATGAACCTTGATTAGATTGGTCTTTAGGTTGTTTTTAGATATAAAATCCTTGTTGAAGGGTGAGCCTTGTTTGTAGAATTTCAATAGAGGTTGTAAGAGTAAAACCAATGTGTGGTGAGCCTCTTATGTAATTGTTGAACTTGAGCATATAGTAGATTGTTTGAAATCCTTGAGTGTATACTCAAGGTTGTGGAGGTAGATTTTGAGAAGATTGAACCACTCTCAATTTCTTGTATTCATTGCACTTAATTTGTTTATTACTTTGTTATTGATTTGATCATTATCTCATTGAATTAAGTAATCATAATTTTGCACCAACCTAGTTTATAAAGGAAAAAGGTTTTAAAAATTAACCAAAGACCTAATTCACTCCCCTTCTTAGGTCTTTCAGTCATGCTAACGATTGGCCCGTGAGTAAACAATTATTTGTTTCTTGTTTACAAATAACATTGAAGAGTTCAAGAAACGATAGTTCAGCATAATGGAGGAGGCTCATTAGTTTTACAGCGAATATGCACATGGATCAACTTTGAGAACAAATGTTTCTCTAACAAAATCAGTGCAGCGCGAGTTCTGTACATGAAGTATATGTGTAACAAAGAAGAGTTTAGAAAAGGAAGCAAATTAGGCTCGAAGAACAAGACAACACTAGTAAATCACGTAGAAGCTAAACCTTTGGTTGTACGCAGGAGAAGCGAGTAGAGAATAGAATGTCTGGCACACATTCAAATGGTGCTAAATATAATTGATGTGTTTACATCATTACCAAATGGATATACAGAACACAACCACGATCTAAAAGCAAAGGAGTCTTCGTACATGCTAAGATCGAATCGTAAAATGAGTAATGTTCAAGGAGTTGTAGCTGAATTGAATGAAGATGCTAGAATTCGAATGAGATCTTCGTATGAATTGATGTCCATGGCAATTGGAGGCAAAGGAAGCCTGGAGTTTCTTTCCAAGGACCTGAAGGACCATCTTGCCAGGAGAAGGTAGAAGGCTATGAAGCTTGGGAAAGCGACAACATTGCATGAATATTTTTCGTGGTGAGGTATATCGCAATCCCTCATTTTACTATGACATTGAGGCTGACAGCGAGGAGAGTATTGCAAATGTATTTTGGGTAAACGGAAGAATGAAGTTGGACTACAATTTCTTTGGAGATTCCATCACGTTTGACATGACATACAAAACAAACAAAAGTTATAGGCATGTTGTGTGTGAACAATTATGCCCACATGGACTAAATAATTATTCGTTCTACTATTTATAATTGTTCATTCTCATTGAATAATTATTCACTCTTGCATAAATAATGTTCACTGCTGACTAATTATTCATTTTGGTGTGAACATTAGTCTCCTCAGAATGAATAATTATTCACTCTACCATGAGTCACTGTTTTGGTTCTAGTATATAATTAATCATTCTTGCATGAAAAATATCCACTGTTGAATGAAGAGAATAATTATTCATTTTGGTCTGAAGGATAAACCCCCTCAGAGTAAATAATTATTCTCTCCTGTGATGATTCATTGAATCATTATTCACGTTTGCATGAATAGTATTCATTGTTGTGTGAAGAGAATAATTATTCACTTTGGTAAAAAAAATTATTATCGGAACCCTGTGTAACTGTTCATCCAATGTGAAAATTATTCCCTGTTGGATGGAAAGCTATTCACTTTGTTGAGTGAATAATTATTCATTTTAAGATGGAAAATTAGTCACTTTGGAGTGAATAATTATTCTTTCAGCAATAATAATTTCTCTGTCTTTGTCATGTAGCTCTTTTCGTAAGTTTCAACCATCACCACCATAGTTATCTCTTTAGAGCCACCCTAATATACGATGAGACGACAGAATCATTTGAGTAGTTGTTCAATTCATTTATGAGATGCATGGATGGCAAAGCAACGGTTACCATGACCCTGCCATGGCTACCGCCATTAAAATTGCTCTTCCTACGATGTTTCATGCTCTTTGCAATTGGCACATAAAGTAGAATGCACAAAAGAATTTGGGTCCCTTGTGCACCCTAAACTTTGCAATTTATTTTTTTATTTAATGTACGACACGGACAATAAGGCAGAGTTCGACTTTGTATGGACAAAGTTGATCGATGATTGTTTTTCGAGTGGACCCTAGTTCTCCTACAACCTACTGGCACGGAGTGTGATAGAGATCCAATGAACGAAAAAGATGGCATTCTAAGAATTCCTCAAGGGCCTATAACTCGTTCAAGATCCAAGTAGTTGAGGCAAGCCATGACTAACTACATGCAAGAAAGAGAAGATATGCTGGACATGAATCTTGAAGAAAAGATGACTCAAGAATCTAAAGACCAACACCTATTCATCATTCAAGATGAAATGGAGGGTATTCATGGAAATAGAAGTGGCAATCAAGAAAGCTTGGGATAAAAGCTTAAAGAAGATTTCCTATTCCGTCTCGGAGATTTAATTCTTGTTATATTAATAATTATTTAGGTTATTTAAACATTTATTTTCTTTAGTTAAAGTCCAAATTAATTGGGCTTAGTTTTTCTTAGATTTAGGGTTACCTATTTGGGCTTTTAATTAGGGTTTCCTAATCCAATTTGGAGAAGGGTTTCCCAAAGACTTTGTACTCTATTTAAAGGCCAAAATTCGGCCAAAATAGGGGGAAAAATATTCAGAATTTTCATGTGAAATTTTAGAGAGAGTTTTCTCTTCAATTCTAAGGTTCATCTTGAACTACTTTGACTTACCAAACAGATTGCTTGAGTTTGTTTGTGGTGTCACCTTTTAGATATTGGTTTTTTTTAAAAAAACAACAAGGGTCAATATAAATTCAAGCTTAAACTTGCTGGAAAAATCTTGGGGGATGAAATTCCAACAAAGGGTGTTGGGTCTTGCTGATTCTAGAGTAAGGTTTGCACCAGTTTGGTATCATAGCTCGGCTTTTCCACCAGGTTACTATCCTTTTCATGTTTTCTTGTATTTCTTGATTTCTTGTTCTTGTGTTCTTGTGACAAAAAAAAACAAAAAGATCCTACCTTTTCTGAAATTTCTTGCATACTTGCATTTAAAGTTGTGTTCTTTCATCTTCTAGTGTTTTGAACTTTAGGGCAGATCCTTTCTTGACTAAAAATAAGTTATTATTTGTCCTTCTTGCTTCAAAATTCTGGTCACGTGTTATCTTTGCAATCCGTAGCATCAAAGTTGTGTTCTTTGCTTCTTTCTTGAACGAAATTCAAACCCTAGGAACCTAAAAGAAAATCCTTGGACTGAATTTCTCGTTTTGTATTGAATTCTTGCTGGTTTCTTGTGTTCTTGTATTCTTCTTGTTTTCTTGTCTTCGTTTCTTCCCAAAGTTCCAAGTTGTTTGAACCTTGAGCAATCTTTTTTTAAGCAATCAAGGCTAAAGGAATTGTTTACTGTTCTTGAGCCAAAAAAAAAATAAAAATCTGAGAGCTGAAAAAAAACGAAAAAAAATAGAGAAGAAGAGAACAACCAGAATATAAAAAGAAAAGAAAGAAAGAAATTCTGGTCGGAAGTTTGATTCTTGAATTCTTGATCTTGTTTGATTGATTAAACCTAAATTCTTGAATCAAGATTGGTGAAAACTTGAAGTTCTTGTACAGCCTTGATTTACCATCAATATCTTGAATGAGAACTTGGTTTGCTCTTTAAAACTGAAGGTTCTAAAATTCTTGGAGTTTCTTGGAGTCAAAATTGCATTCTTGATCTTCAAACAGAATTTCTTGATCCTAAACTTAACAAATACCTTGTTTGCATATTGACCTTGATCTTTGGCTTCTTTGTCCTTGGTTCTTGGGTTGTTACTCAAACTAGAATCAATAGCATTAAGGCAGATTATTGCTTGCATTCTAAGTATTTGTTTGGAATAAGTTGTTGGAAGTTCTTGAAGAACCCCATGAAGGAAGAGAGCTAGAAAAAGGCAAGAGTGGTGAGCTCATTAGAGTGAGAAAAGGCCTAGTTTTGAGTGATACACGAGGATTGAGTGAAACACGTGAGAGAGTGTTGTGAGGAAACAATTATCAATATTATTATTATTATTTCGTCTCTTTAACTTTTCTTGCAGATTTTGAAAAGATGTCTCAACAAGAAGAAACATCATAACATAAGGAGTTCACTAATGGCGATCTATCGTTATTAATGGAGGCCTTTACCACCATGGTTACAGATTTGAGGCATGAGATTAAACAAGAGATGGGAACAAGAATTGACAACCTTGAAAGGCGAACTGGCCAAGGAGGACCTAGACATGATCCCCAACCACAAATGAGGCGAGAACAAGGTGGAAGAGGAGGATATAGAGGAGCACAACACCACCAAACTAGAAGGGGACGATTCATGCCTACACCTCCAAGAGACAATCCCATATTTGAAAAAGAAGGTGGAGAGGATGAAGGATATGATTCTGGTCACCCCATCTTTGAAGATAGAGATTATGGAGAAAGGAGAAGAAGAGATCAAAGGAGAGTGGGTGAATTGGATAGAAATGTTGGAAGCATCAAAATGAAAATTCCAGCTTTTCGAGGAAAATTTGAACCGGAACCATACTTGGAATGGGAAAGGAGTGTGGATATTATCTTCATGTGTTATAACTTGACAGAGCAGGAAAAGCTAAAGTTAGTTGTGGGATCTTTTACTCATCTAGCCAGTACATGGTGGGATATGCATAATAAATTTAGAAAGAAGAAGGGAAAGAAATCCATTAAGTCATGGGGTGAGTTAAAGGAAGTAATGAGGTTGGACTTTGGCATCAAGTATCTTGAACGCTTAAAAAGAATAGAGCAAAGAGAGAAGACCATGAGTGACAATAGTATTTCTAAAGTACTTGGAAAGGAAAACAAGGTGAGGACTATAGAACCTCAAGGGGACAATGAAATTATTGAATATCAGCCAAAGAAGGATGAAGGAATTGAATGTGAAGCCTTTAAGGGTGAAAAGTACAAATATGAGATTAGTCCTACTTTGATTGAGGAAGAGAAAATTGAAGAGGGAGTAAAAGAAAAGAACGAAAGTAAGAACATTGAGAGCTCAAAAGAACAGACAGAATGTGAGCTTGAAGAAAATGAGAGAGATTATGAGGGTGAAGAAAAAGAATGCACAAGAGAAGTAGTGAGCTATGAAAAGCATGAGAGGAAAGAACAAAAGAGCATGAGTGAACTTGAAAAAGAAAGAGAGTGTGATAGTGTTTTCATTCAAAAGCCACCAAAGAACTCACTCTCAAGCGAGGAGATGAGCTTAATTTCTAATAAACTAACTCATTTTCTTTCTAGTTTTTATTCACTTGTGCAGGATTTTAGAGCTTCAAGCAACAAGAAGAAGAGAAAGCTAGATATGGAAATCATCCAAAAATCAATAAGCTGCTTTCCCTATTCTCCTCATCCATGCTTTGTGTTTTTCTTTAAAGAGGATAAGGTATTCTTATTTGCTTGTTACTTTTATTTGAATAATCTTGTGATTCTTAGTTTTACTTGCTCAACTTGTGGCACACTTGATTCTGAAATTCATGTGCAAAAGTGCATGATTGGTAGTAAAAGTTTTCTTGTGTTAAATGATTCTACATGGGGATCACTTGTTAATAATAACCTTATGATATTCATGTGTCTACCTTGACAATAGAAGACCACTAGACTATATGCATGAATTCTTGTTAAACTATTCTTGTGAAGAAGAGCTGGACTTACCATGTTTTAAGAAGAATGAAATTTTGTTATGGTCTTCAGTTGGAAAGAATCATTTTTCCATTAACCACTTCCTCTATGAGTTTGATATTGGTTTAGGTTCCTTAAGGCTTTCGCCTATGCTTTTTGATCATGATATTGTGTAAAGCTTTGGGAATTTTTTTTACCCTTCAAAGAAGTGTTTAAAATGCTGAGAACTTATGAAGTTTGGCATGGGATTGCTCTGTTGGCATATCCTACTTACGTACTTCAGGAGTTTAACTTTATATGGATCTATTATCACAAATCTTGTTCTACATTGGTTCCTTCGGCCCTCATTATGTGCCTACATGATATAGGTCACGAAGATTCGAGGACGAATCTTTTTGAGGAGAGGGGGAATGATAGAGATCCAATGAACAAAAAAGATGGCATTCTAAGAATTCCTCAAGGGCCTATAACTCGTTCAAGACCCAAGTAGTTGAGGCAAGCCATGACTAACTACATGCAAGAAAGAGAAGATATGCTGGACATGAATCTTGAAGAAAAGATGACTCAAGAATCTAAAGACCAATACCTATTCATCATTCAAGATGAAATGGAGGGTATTCACAAGTGGCAAAAAAGAAAGCTTGGGATAAAAGCTGAAAGAAGATTTCCTAATCCGTCTCGGAGATTTAATTCTTGTTATATTAATAATTATTTAGTTTTTTTAAACATTTGTTTTCTTTAGTTAAAGTCCAAATTAATTGGGCTTAGTTTTTCTTAGATTTAGGATTACCTATTTGGGCTTTTAATTAGGGTTTCCTAATCCAATTTGGAGAAGGGTTTCCCAAAGACTTTGTACTCTATTTAAATGCCAAAATTCGGCCAAAATAGGGGGAATATGCAGAATTGTCATGTGAAATTTTAGAGAGAGTTTTCTCTTCAATTCTAAGGTTCATCTTGAACTACTTTGACTTACCAAACAGATTGCTTGAGTTTGTTTGTGGTGTCACCTTTTAGATATTGGTTTTTGTTTGAAAAACAACAAGGGTCAACATAAATTCAAGCTTAAACTTGCTGGAAAAATCTTGGGGGACGAAATTCCAATAAAGGGTGTTGGGTCATGCTAATTCTAGAGTAAGGTTTGCATCAGAGTGCTTCGGAGATTTACACACATAATTGTAAGGTTTCATAAATAGTATATAAGACACTTGACGGCAGTTCTTCGAGAGTTAACAAGCAGGTGGTTCTCGCCCAAGCAGATGAAGCTATCATTGAGTGTAGCTGCCATCTATATGATACACTTGGGTTACTCTATCATCATGCATTAAAGATTATGGATGTTCTAGGCTCGTTAAGGAATTAACAATTTAGAGCGGTTCCACCTAAGTACATGATTAAAAGGTAAACAAGAAATACAAAGAGTGGGCTCGAAGTCTCGTCTACAATTGGTTGTAGTAGCCCTTCAGAGTACGGAGAACGTTACCAGTTTCTCATAGCTAAGATGGTTTTGTTGGCCACAAACATTTTTATGGATGACAATGTGTATAAAGTTGTTGACCAAGCGATGGATGTCTTTTGTAAACATACTAAGCTGCTTCTGTTATCATCTCCTGGCTTCACAACATGCACAAAGGAGGTCGTAGTGCTTGTAAATGGTACGTTGAATAATTATGACCACTTATGACATTACGTTGTATGAATAAATTCTGCTTCTTGCTATGTAACTCCTCTTCTGCCTTGTGGAACATAGACATTCATGTCTCCACAAACAAAAAATGGTGAACAAGTAATCGGGAAGACCCTCAAAGCAAGAATAAACCTGAATAGATAGCGCAAACGGTTATAGAGCATCCAAGAACAGTTGTGTCAATGGAGAAAGGTTGTATCCAAACAAATACAAGACAAGGTATCTGCACTGAGTGGGGAGCGAGACTCCGTGTGCGATGAAAGCGAAGAACGGGTGTGTAGAGAATATTATGGATTCCCATCACACTTTGTTGGTTTTGTTGAGTAAATAATTATTCCCTCTTACACAAACTGCATTGGTTTTGTTGAGTGAATAATTATTTTCTCTTATACACACTGTTTTGATTTTATTCATTGAATAATTATTCCCTTCTATATAAAATCTGTTGGTTTTGTTAAGTAAATAATTATTCCCTCCAATATAAACTCCATTGGTTTTGTTCAGTGAATGATTATTTACTTCCTTACTAATTCATGCCCATACTAGGTTGACTGAATAATTATTTATTCCTGTATACACTGTTTTGGTTTTGTTGAGTGAAACAATTATTCACTCCCCTGCTAATTCATGTCCTTACTAGGTTGTTGAGTGAATAATTATTTGCTCCCTTGCTAATTCATGTCCTTACTAACGTTTGTTGAGTGAATAATTATTTAGACCTGTACACACTGTTTGGTTCTATTGAGTGAATAATTATTCACTCTCTCACTAATTCATGTCCTTACTATACTAACTGTATAATTACTCATTCCTATAATGATGATTTTGGTTTTATTGAGTGAACAATTATTCATTATTATTGCACTGGATTTTATGAATAAATTTTACTCAACCTCACTAAGTGAATAAATAAATGTTCATTCATTCATATGAAATTTTGAATCAACAATTCATTCCCTATGCGTATTTGAATAATTATCGAATAATTATTTGAGTGAATAATTATTCATTCCCCTTGTGTTTGCAAAAGGCATTGAGTGAATAATTATTCATCTCTCGTGTGTGTCTGAATAATGACAGCATTTGTTGTGAATTATTCACATCTCTATAACCAATGACAACTACAAACTATTCCTACCTAAACTGGCCCAATTTACTACAACAAATATAAACTATTCTGTCTACTTATTTGTTTTCTGCCATGCAGTAGTCATTTCCCAAACTTCAGGTAGCATTTCATTTTCCTCTTGCCCCAGCAACCTTGCTGTGATTTGCCTACGCCCAATGTTAACATTTCCAGGCTTCAACCACGTAAAATAGCACTCTTGTGCTAAGTGGCCAACCCATGACTCTATTAGTCAACAAACAAAAATACCACAACTGTTGTTGTCCGACTGAATGGGAACTGTTGGGACGTCCCACCTAAACTACTACCAATCAATATCCTTCCTTCCTTCCTTCCCCACATACTGAACCACGTGGTGAAATATTTGATCACCAGATCACCAACTGGTTGGTGAGACTGTCTAAAGGTTGATTGGCATGCAATGCTATTCAGGCACAAGAAATGGTTGGTGGCAACATCTATGTTGAACAAGTAAAAATGATGATATGAGATTATTGGGAAGAAGTACTGCAAAACAGAACAAGGAATCATAAGCAACAATGAACCAATAATCAACGAAATATATAAAATGAATAATTATTTAGCACATTCATTTTGGAGCTAATAATTATTCATAGTGTAATGAATAATTATTCACTTGGCTCATACTCACGTATTCATAGGTGGACGAGTCAAATAAATCACCACCAGGGAAGTAATTGAGTTTGGACAGAATTCACTCGATGTCCACCTCCATTTCTTCCAGCAAAGGCTCACTGGCAAACTTTAAACAGCCTTCTGCCCACTTCTGAAGAAAAAAAATAATTGGAATGAATAATTATTCAGAGCTTATACAGGTATTCTTGACAAGTTAACCCAAATGGTATACCCCTATTATGGTTGTGAAGAAAAATATGTGCATCACATTCCCATAAGCATGCTGACAGTTGAGGAAGTGGGCATATGCATCAATCACAGCACAAATTTTTTTTTGTCTCAACCGGCACCTTGGCAACCATTGGATACCATCCCTCAATAAAATATCGCCCCTGTAGAGAGAATATCTTGATAATAATTATTGTTCTATTTTTAATGTAGTGAATAGTTATTCACTATGCAATGTGAATAACTATTCAAACAATAAAGTAAATAATTATGAACCTTGTTAAGTGAATAATTATTCGTATCGTATTGTGAATAATTATTCAAGCCCTCAAGAGAAAAATTATTCACCAGATAATTATTCAAACTCTTAAGTGAATAATAATTCTATCTTGAAAATAATTATTCACTTAACAACTATAAACATTTCAATCAAAGCAGTGAATAATTATTCATTTAATAAAAAACACTTACTCTTTCCTATCTGGATCTGTCCGGGCCTAGGCATAAGCAACGAGAAGTTTCTTATCAGCACTGAGGGTGAATGCATTCGCCAGCCTGACTGCAAAGGGTGATCGAAAAAATTTCTTGGGCTTTATTAGCCACCGATGCTTATACAACACTTCTGATGGGACGTCCTTCGCTGGAGCAACGGGTTCATCTGCACCAAGCATTCTCTCAGGAACTTCAACCCCTACAATGGCCATTTCAGTCCCGGTGACATTTGAACAATTTTTGTTTAAACCCATATTACAACAGTTAAGACAATACAAATAAGGAATAAATTATCCTCTCAACCATAAATAATTATTAAGCATACAATACTGAACTAACTAAACGGATAATTATTCAATGTATGAAATTATTCCATACCATATACCCATTGTACGAAAATACAATTACACATTGGACGAAAAAAATTATTCACAGAATAGTAATGTGGTTATACAATACTGAGAGGAATAATTATTCATTGATGCATGAATAGTGATTCACCATTTCACGATCAGGACCCTACTCTGGCTCTTAGTCACACCTATATTTTTATTTGCTACAGAGGTAGGACGACCACACTTCCTTGTGAGGGGCCACTTAACTGGCATCTTCCATTTGAGTGTAGGCTACTGGGGCTCGACCGGCTCTTCCCCATGGCCAATGTTTGTATCACCAGCTGTGGGAACGGTCTCTTCTGTAGTGGCCAACACGGTCGGTGGATTGTTTGCCCTAGCCTCATGGTTGAAGAGAACTATGGCCTATTCACCGGGGCTCATCGCCCTTAATTTGTATTGGCCACATTTTCCAACGATACTTATGGCTTCCTCCTCGGCGGGCAGCAAATACTCACCCTCATCGCCATCTAACAGTTGTCTCAATTCAGCTTCAATTTGTTCAAGCTTGACTTGAAGCCGCCTCCGCCGAGCATGCAATTCTAACTTCCGTGCACTCTTTGGCCTTGAACACCTTGTCTTGAACCAAAGGCTTCCCATGCTTCCAATACCTTGTGGGTAGTCCACCAAGTGCATGTCCATTGGACATCATTCGGGATGGCGCATAGTTTTTGTAAGTAGCATATCTGAATCCAAAATAATCATCGAGTAAGTGTCGGCAAATAATGAATAATTATTCACTCTTTTAACGATCGATATTCCTCGTTTGATGGAATAATTATTCCTAGCTAATGCACTCTTATAGAGCGAATAATCATTCGCTCTGGGTAAAAATTATTCTCTACAGAGAAGAATTATTCATGTAATAAATAATCATTATATGCTATTAAGTGAATAACAGTACACATCATTATTATTCATTACGTGAATAATTATTCACTCTGTAGAGAATAATTTTTGTGAAGAGCGAATGATTTTTGCTCTATAAGAGTGCATTAGGTAAAAATAATTATTCCTTTAATAAGGACTTAGTGATTGTTAAAAGAGTGAATAATTATTTGCTTTCCAAATGAAATAATTAATTGTGAACTATAATATCTTTTACCAGGAGGAGATGCATATTGCTATCTGGCCATTTTCAAGATTATCATAGTGAATATCTTGATAAAATCCTGAGGAACCCATTCCAATCCATATTTTGGATGGCAAAGAGGAGAGAATATCAACTTCAACACAAACCCGTGCGACACTAGGCCGAGAAAGAGTGACAGTATGGTCCCAAGCACCAAGAGAATGTACATCTTAGCAAAGTTTCTGCTAGCAAATCTGATTGGCATATTGACTCTCGAACCTCATCAATACAAACATGATTTTCGGGTGACGATGACAGCCCCATGGCCCTAGCAAACTGCAAAGCTCTCTTTGACCAGGCTACCTATCTCGAGCTTTATAGGGAATCAATTCTTTGGCTTGAAGTATGGAAGCCGTAAACAGTTCGAAGAACATCCACTTTTTCAAGAGAAAAAAACCATGGTTGTAGGGTCGTAGCTTCGGTAGAGATGTTCTACCATCTCCGCTTTAATGGTGGTAAGTTGTAGTTGTGTTAAGCTATCAAAGCTAGCGGCTTTATTGGCATCCATCTTCAACTTGCCTTCATGATCCCTCAGTAGTGCATGGTTAACGTTCACAATCAGTTGTAGACAACACTTTAGTTGGAATCTCTGAGGAGCTATGTCTAAAAATGCAATGGATTGTAAACATTTGTCTAGGTCTTGTTGGAAGGCAATGGAGGAAGCAGAGCCGAGAGAGTCTACAGAATGTTGTATAGAGAAAGTGATGAGTTATCTTTGTTCTTTGGTTAATATTCACTCTTTAATAATTTAGTGAATAATTATTCACCATTATCAGATACCAACATCTAGAGGAGGTTGGTATTGGGATAATAATTATTTGTTCTTATATGTCGAACATAGTTGAACAGTGACGTCACGTGATATTACTCGTTATTCAATACTGAAGCAAATAATTATTCATTCTTATCGTATGCCAACACAAAGCAAGGTCTAACATGAAGAGAATAATTATTCGTTCCTACAGATTGCAGCTGGTGAACAGTTACTTCATGTGATTATTACTAGCTCTTCATTAATGAAGTGAATAATTATTCACTTTCACCTGATGCAAACATTAAGGAGATTCGTATGAAGAGAATAATTATTCTCTCATACTTGATGGTACGTGGTGAACAGTTACTTCACGCCATCTGAAGCATTCTACAGTGACATATGAGAGAAAAAACGCTAGTTGTCAAGATATAATCATAACTTTATTTAAATTTCAAAAGATTTCAAACAGCCAACTGCCTTTCTCAATGTCCAAAATACCTTTCGAATTTCCTAACCGTCGTATCAAAAGGGAGAAGAGCCAATGGCAATAAAGATGTCTTCATGTGCTAACAAATAGAACTATCAGCACCGTAGCCAACAAGCCTTTTTGTTCTTGGTTAATAGATAATTGCAGTCTCAAAAGTGCAGTTTTGCTTAATATCTCTTGGGCTACTTTTATTTCCTTTACTTGTTGGTGGTTATTGCTTAATAGAAATAATTGTGTGTTTAAAAAATATTTTTATTTCCTTTACTTGTTGGTAGTTATTGCTTAATAGAAATAATTGCGTTTTTAAAAAATACAAGCCTAAATGTGTAGATATTTATCAAATTATAAAAAAGCCACACAACATAATATTTAAATAGAAATAATCTTTGTTCTTATGTTGGTAAGAATGATTCATTCAACTTTTAATGAATAGATACTCACCAAAAGTGAGAAAATAATGAGAAAGGAAAAGGAAAGTAATAATTCAAACATGTTATAGATGCGATATGAAATGATTTTTGTAACATACCTATAGTGCATCAAAAATTTTTTAAATCTCTATTAAGTATTGATTAAAAAGAAAGAAAAATATTGCTTTACTTCCCTAAATTGTGCCACTAATAATAATGATACTAATATCGGTAACATTAATATGACACATGTGAGTGTAGCTAATTCCTTTAAATATCCTAAATGAATTTTCGATATTTTCAATGTTGATAAACTTTTTTTGAATTATAGAATTGTAGTTTTTCTATTTTTTACCATTTTGTGATTATCATTTGAAAGTTTTCATACTATATATTTATATTTTAATACTAGTATATTATTTTAGTTTGTTTTAGATTAAAAAATTATGAATAGCACTATCAAATGGACTGCCCCGCATGTTTGTCTGTGTAATTGGATGACTTTGAACCTAGGTGGTCTAAGCCCATTTAAATGTAGGACTAACCTGCCTGCTCCATTTGGCCAGCGGGTTACCGCGAGCAAGCCCTTCAAATTTTTTTTAATAAAGATATGAAATGACGTCATTTCATGCTTAGTGGGTGAAAAATAAAAATAAAATTTCTATTTTCTATTCAAATTCAATCTTCTCCTCCACCTCTATTCTAAACTCCAACCTCCAATCCTCCTGTTACCATATTTCTTTAAGCAAGAAGAGAAGACTGCCGTAAGAGTGATAACTGATAACCCAAAACCCTAAATTTACCTTCTCAATTCAATCCCTTCCTACACCTTATGATTGCCTAATCCATGGTCACAAGCTTACCAGTCACCGCACCAATGCTCTTCGCTAGTACAACTATCAAGATTCATTTCGATAACCATCAAGAATTCGTAGCTTATTGCTACCTAACAGATAATGTTGGGAAACATGTAGCTATCATGAGTTATTTGTTCTTTGATTTGTTGGCTTAGGGTTTTAGGGTGATGATGAGAAGATCAAGTGATCAAGACCCATTGAAGATCTCTGCTGGTCCAATCACAAGAGCTAAGGCTAAGAGGATGAAAGAGGCCTTGATATCATTGCTTGAAAGCATGAGGAATAAACAACCAAAAGATGATGAGCTTTCAAGGGTATATTCTGCACAAGGAGGATCAATGACGGTTAATTTATTGCAAGCAAGCTATCCAACCATTTAGGAGTCTATTGGATTGCCATATTGATGTCCAAGATGACAAATTGAAGGGCTAAAAAATTCAGCATAAGGGTTGGACGAAATTCTCTTATTTTTAGAAGTGTTTTAATTACTTTTTAAGTTTGTTTGGGTTGGGAACTTTTATTTATTAAAGTTCATATTTAATCTTTTATTTTAATCTCTGATTGGATTTAATTAGCTTAAAATAGGTGCAAGTTCAAGCCCATTAAGGACTTGTGATTCAGCCACCTACTCCAATTCCAAAACCAATTAGGTTAGGGTTTTGGGATGTCTATTTATATAGGATATTTTCTAAAATTTTAGAACATTATATCATTGATATTTTAGTGAGAATACACACTCTCTTTGGTCCTTGAAAGAACTTTTTGAACTTATCAAGTTATTCAACTTGTGGCATTCATTCTTTTAAATTATACCTTAAGTTCTTGTCTTTATTGATGACGGATTTAAGGTTCTTTGTTTACAGCTTTAGTTCTTAGATCAAATATATAATAGGTTCAGGGTTCTTGAAATCTTTTTCACACATCCTTGGGCATTTGTGGAAGTTAGATTCTAGGTTTTTATACCTAGGGTTCACATCAGGTGATTTGTTCTTTGATTTTAAATTCCTCACAGATATGAATAATGAATTTCTAGTTGCTTGAAGTTTGTGAAAAAAGAACAAACCTCCTACTATATTTGTTCATTAATAACATTAAATGCAGCAAGTTTGGATGAAGAAGACTTTTCCATGTTCTCCTTTATCTTGCACGAAGTAGTATTAGCTGCCGGTTTATTCAAACCATAATAGTCCCTGACATTGAAGTCCTTGGATTGTCAATGACTGTGGTCTTTGTTCTTAGGCTAGCTGGGCAAACAAATAGATAGAAATTGCAAATGGGTCAACCAATTGGAACTAATATGTAAAACTAATGTATCCAGTTGTAAAAATGAGAGCCCAAAACCAAATATATTAACCATACCTTGAAGCACAATAGAAAATCATAGTAAATACAATCAACAAGAGAAGGCTATGAAAACATAGAATAGAGCAAAAACTCATATTTCCAAATAATATAGTTTACTATTGAGGGGACAAAGTTTCTTTTCCTCAAAAGAGAATAACAGGGTAGATCATGCAAAATAAATACAACAACCATATAATTACCCAATTTACCTTTATTTTGAGTGAATTCATGAGGTGACTATAATTTACATACCTTTATTTTATTAAAATTTTGATTCTAGATTTTTTTACTTTGATCTTAATTTAATTACTATTTACTCATATAATGTAGTATGGAAAGCCAAAACATTGTTGATCTTGATGGTGATGGTATGAGCAGCCAAGGCAAAATAGCAATGTCGTGGCAAATGCATTGGAGTCAAATACCAAACCTTTAAAAAAGGCTAGGATTGCTACTTTAAATGTGTGGTCATACTTCAAGGACCTAGGCATTGGAAAAGATGGAAAGCCAAGAGCATAATGTCTTGGTTGCAGGAAAGAGTATGTAACACGAGGGTCTAAGTGTGAGACATTGAGCATTAATCGTCATGCCAAAGTATGCCTTTAATTAAAATCTCGATATCAAAATATTGGTAATATGCATATAGACAATGTAGGAAAGATAAGAAGTCAAAATATTTCTCAAAAAATTATTTGTGAAAAAATTGCTATTGTAATTATTAGTCATGATCTTCCAATTTCATTTGTTGAGTATGTAGGGCTTAAAATGTTCTTATGTATTGCAATATGGACGGGCGAAACATTTCTAGGAATACTGCGGCATCAGATGTGAAAACTTTGTATAGACAAGAAAATTAGCTTAAAGCAAATAGTAGCTAATGTTCCTAGTCGAATTTATCTTACATTCAATGTTTGGACAATTTGCATATTTGAGGATTATATTTGTTTGACTACACATTTCATTGATGTTGATTGGAGACTAAATAGTTACATACTCTCCTTTTTTAATTTTTCTCTTCCACATTTTGGGGTTGAATTGCAAATAAAAATATATGATTTGCTAACATATTATGTAATTGGTAAAAAAAATTTCAATCACCCTGGACAATGCATCTCCTAATGACAATATGTACGATACTTTTACATGAGCAACTTTGTGTGCAAGACAGTTTGTTATGTAATGGTGAATTTTTTTCATATTCGTTGTTCCGCCCATATTATGAATCTTATTGTGGAAGAAGGGTTAAAAGTGGTTAATGATGCTTTGAATAAGATTAGAGAGAGTGTTAAATATGTCCAGGGTTTGGAAGGGAGAACGAAAGCTTTTGAAGAATGTGTTAAACAAGCAGGCATCAAGTGGGGGTACATTTGAGACTAGATTTATTTACTTGATGGAATTCTACATACATGATGCTTGAGAGTCTTTGAGATATCGGGATGCATTTTCTAGTCGTTCTTTGAGTGAAAAAATTATAAGTGTTGACTCAAGGATACAACATTTTAGTTTTGATGACTAAAAAAACATGTTTTAAGTAATCTAATGAGTATTTGTTAATATGATTTCAGAATATGCCTTGAATGATCATGATCAAGCCATATAAGTTCAAGAATCAAGCAGTGTACATTTATGGGTATAAGTTTTTAGATTCTTGTTAAGAATTGATTTGAGATAATATATCCCAATGTATGCTTTAGTCAAAACCAAAGTTCTCGATATTAAAAATATGCCTCAAAAGTTTTTATTCAGAGAATGCATCTGAAAATCTTTCAAGAAAAGGGTAAAATGTTTCGGTTCTAGTATTTAGATCAAGCTACTTTCAATACTATCAAGCTAGATTTATTTGTATCAAGCTATATTTAGTAGAATGCAGAACTTCAAGGCAACTCAGCATGACAGTGACTCATCATTGTTCACCTGATGACGTGTTAGTGTGGCTTTACAGTTAGCCAAAATGACTTTTTTAACTTTACAGTTAGGTAGAATCACTTTTTAAAAAGTAGTCAAACTTCAACTTTTTTACTTACACAAATATGGCAAAAAGGTGTTTTGAACCAATTTTTACGACAAAAGGAATAAGTTGACTTTCTGTGAAAGAATCAATCTAGGATGACTAGAATTCACATGTTCACTTATGCTTTACAAAAAGTTAATTTTTCTAAAGAAAAAATTTTTGACCTTTGAACAATACTTGACTAAAGTACCATTTGACTAAATTATCTTTAATCTTTTCATAAGAAATACGTATCTGCTATAAATATTACCCTCTACAGCCTTAAATCTCCAAGAGACGTGTATATGTTTCTCAAAACAGTTGAGAGTTCTTCAAGCTAAAAGCAGAAAAGCTGAAATCTGAGAGAGAAACACTTCTAAACAGAAAAGAGAAAAAGTGTCAAGTATGAGCTGATAGTGGAAACAAGTGAAAGCTTCAATCTTTTCATTTCCATCTCTTAACAATTCACAATTGCTGATTGTAAACTTGTGCCACCAAGGCTAAGGATGTTCTTGAGTGAAAAATAGTTACTAGATCAATTGAAAATCTAGAGATAGTTGCTAGATCTATGCGTAAAACTAGTGGGTACAACTTAAGAGTTTCTTCAGTGTTACACTAAGTTACACTAATTCTCTTATGATACTCAAGCTAATGTTACACTAAGTTAGCTCAATCTGAGAAAATTAGCTTGACACTCGTACTGGATTTCATCTATTATCTTACCAGCCAACTAGTAGCACTTCAACTTTCATATTTTTAATTCCACTTTAAAAGGTCAATAATTTTGAAAAAATCCAATTCACCCCCCTCTTGGACATTTTTGGGACTTATAATTGGTATCAAAGCTAGTCTCTTGTAAGCCAAAAGGTTTAACAGCCTCGGGAAGCTCTATGGCTAGTACGTCCGAGGTTGCTGATTATGGTTTACCAAAAGGACAATCCATTGTAAATGTTGGAAAGTCATTGTAAATGGTCCTATTATTCCAACAAACACTATTGAGGATGTCAAGATTGTTAAGCTAAAATCTGAGTATTCTAAAGCTGATTGGAGAAACATTCAAATTAATGACAAAGCCTTGAACATTCTTCACTGTACACTTTATGTGAATGAATACAACAAAAAATTTTCATGTAAATCTGAAAAATAAGTGTGGGATAAACTTAAGGTTACCTATGAAGGAACCAATAAAGTTAAAGTAAAAAATCAGTATGTTATGGAGAGACTATGAATGTTCACTATGAGACCGGATGAAACTATTTCTGAAATAAACAATAGATTCACTGACATTGTGAACTCACTGAAAGCTATGGGCAAAGAGCTAACTAGGGAAGAAATGGTCAAAAAGATTCTTGGATCCCTGACTGAAAAATGGGAAGCTAAAGTTACCATTCTATGTAAAGCTAAAGATCTAACCATATATTGTTATAATGAACTAATCAGTTCACTCTTGACACATGAAATGATGATGACTTGTTCAAAGAACTCTACCAGCGAGAAAAAGAAAAAAGGTGACATTGCCTTGAAAGTTTTATCCAGTGACAATGAAACATCTAGTGAAATGGAGAAAGATGAGATGGATCTACTAGCTTAAAAATTCATAAGATTCTACAAAAAAAAAAAAAGCAAACATCTCAAAAGGATGCTGAAGAAGAATCTTCCCCCAAAGCTAGAATCTCAGCCAAAGAAAGAAAGAACAGAAGTTATGTGCTATGAATGCAATAAGCCTAGACATATCAAGCCAAACTGTCCCAAACTAAAGTAAACGGGAAAGAAGGAGAAAAAGAAAGCCATGATAGCTAGCTTCTGGAGTGACAGTGATGATTCCAACTCCTCAAGTGAAGAAGAAGAAGAAGGAAGTACTGAAAAGGAAAACACTAAGTCTAATAGTAGAAAAGATGGCGAATGCATCAAGAAGGACAAAGATGCATATCAACTCAACCAGATAAAAATGAAATACATCTTTCTGACTCTATAGCTTATGAAGGACTTGAAAATGCTTACAATGAACTTTACAAAGAGTACAAAATCTCAAAAAGAAATACAAGCAATTCAAGAAAGATTTCAAGTCAGACAAAAAATGAAATACATCTTTCTGACTCTATAGCTTATGAAGGACTTGAAAGTGCTTACAATGAACTTTACAAAGAGTACATAAATCTCAAAAAGAAATACAAGCAATTCAAGAAAGATTTCAAGTCATTGAAATCTAAAAAAGAGGTACAACAGACGAAATTTTTTGAATCTGAAATTACTCAAGCTAGTCCTCCTGGTTCCTCTGAAAATATTTCTAGTTTGCTTCTTTGTCGAACATGTAAGGAGTTAGATGAAGCTTTTTATGAGTTGAAAATTTTGAGAAAAGAGATTGTTATTTCAAGCAATTTGAATACTAAAATTTTGAAGGAAAATGACTCTTTAAAAAAGAAAGTTGACTACTTGACACAAGATTTGACAAAATTTACAAAAGGAAAAGGGAATCTTGATTTGCCCCTTGGAAGTCAAAGATACTCATTTGAAAAACTTTGGTGAAAATAGCAAAGGCAAAATCATAGGTACTGGTAAAGTAGGAAAAGATCCTAGCATTGAAGATATCTCTTTAGTGAATGGCTTGAAGTATAATTTGTTGAGTGTGAGTCAGTTATGTGACAAGAACATGAAAGTAATCTTTGAACCCTCCTATTATAAAGTTTCCAGAATGCATGATGATAGTGTAGTATCACTGGTAAAAGAGTTGAAAATATTTATATGTTTGATACAAATTGTTTGGATAGCTTGAATGGTATATGTTTAGCTTCATTAATTGATGATAACTTATTGTGACATAGAAGGTTAGGTCATGCTAGCATATACTTCATCTTAAAACTTTCAAAGAAACGGCCTATTGATGATCTTCCTAAGCTTAAATTTGAAAAAGATAGCATGTGTGATGTATGTCAGCTTGAAAAATAAACTAGATCATCATTCAAATCCAATGGGATTATCTCTAGCACTAGACCACTTGAATTGCTTCACTTTGGTTTATTTGGTCATGTTACTCCATCTAGCTTATGTGATAAATCTTATATTTTTGTCATTGTTGATGATTACTCTACATTTTCTTCGACCCTCTTCCTAGTTTGAAAGGATGAGGCATTTAACCAGTTTGTTAATCTGTGCAAGAAAATTCAAAATCAGGAGGGATATGGTGTGACTCAATCAAAAGTGATCACGACAAAGAATTTGAGAGAAAATCATCACAAGAAGCCAACTCAAAAAACAAATGGTTGGAAATGTTGCCTTTATCTCATAGATTGAGCCCAAAAGGCATGAGAAAGCACAAGAAACTCTACCTAGAAGCCAGCCCAGAGGCCCAAAAGTTAGTCTATCATAGGCACAAAATGGGTGTTCAGAAACAAGGTTGATGAAAATGGGAATTTTGTAAGAAATAAAGCAAGGTTAGTTGGTCAAGGATACAACCATGAGAATGGTATTGATTTTGAAGAAACATTCACTCCTGTTGCCAGATTAGAAGCTATTAGTATGCTGTGTGCATTTGCATATTTCAAAAACTTCTTACTTTACCAAATGGATGTTAACAGTGCATTTCTAAATAGTTTTCTAAAAGAAGAAGTTTATGTTAAGCAACCATCTGATTTTAAAAGTTATGAAAAATCCAATCATGTTTTTAAGCTAATTATGGCCTTGTATGATCTGAAACAAGCTTCACGAGCTTGGTATGCAAGACTTAGCAAGTTCTTATTATAAAATGATTTTTCAAGAGGAAAGGTGGATAAAACCTTGTTTACCAAAAGTAAATCCAAACAACTTCTCATTGTTCAAGTTTATGTGGATGACATAATTTTTGAAGCTACTGATGAAAATTGTGAAAGGATTTGCTAGCTTGATTGATGCAAGAAGAATTCAAAAAGAGTATGATGGGAGAGTTGAATTTCTCCCTTGGATTGAAAATAAAGAAGCTCAAAGATGGGATAGTAATCAATCAAGCTAAATACATAAAAAGTTGTTGAAGAAATTTCAGATAGAAAATACAAAGCCAAGTAAGACACCCATGAGTACCACAGTCAAGCTAGATAATGACGAGAAACGTAAGAATGTGAATAGGAATCTATACAGAGGTATGATCGAATCATTACTTTGTCTCATAGCAAGTAGGTTTGATATTCACTTCAGTGTATGTCTCTGTACTCGTTTTCAAGCCTAATACTAAGGAATCACATCTGATTGCTATTAATGGAATTTTAAGATACCTCGTAGGAAATAAAAATTTAACTTATGGTGTCCTACAAACACTTCATTTGACTTGGTTGGGTATAGTGATGCTGATTTTATAGGAAGCAAAGTTGCTAGAAAAAACACATCAGGAAAGTGTCAATTCCTTGGTCATGCACTGCCTCATGGCATAGTGTATGTCTCTGTACTCGTTTTCAAGCCTAATACTAAGTAATCACATCTGACTGCTATTAAGGGAATTTTAAGATACCTCGTAGGAAATCAAAATTTAACTTATGGTATCCTATAAACACTTCATTTGACTTGGTTGGGTATAGTGATGCTGATTTTATAGGAAGCAAAGTTGCTAGAAAAAACACATCAGGAACGTGTCAATTCCTTGGTCATGCACTGCCTCATGGCATAGTAAGAACAAACCTTAGTTAGCTTGTCAACTGCTGAATCAAAATATATCTCAATTGGAAGTTGTGTAGCTCAAATCTTGTGGATAAAGCATCAGCTTATGGATTTTGGTATGAGGTACAAAAATATTCCAATTTTCTGTGACAACATGAGTGCCATCAATCTTACCAAAAATCCTGTGTAGCATTCTAGAACAAAAATATTGATATTAGATATCACTTCCTTAGAGAGCATGTTGAGTTTGGAACTATCGAGCTAATTTTTGTGCCTACTGATAAGCAATTTGCAGATATTTTCACAAAACTTTTAAGTGAGGAACCCTTTTACAAAATTCACATGGAACTTGGTTTACTAAAACTCAAGTAATAAATCTAATGATTTTTCTCTTTTTGTGTGCATTCACATATGCATGTAATATACATATACATGCATACATACATACATACATATATATATATATGTATATATATATATATATATGTATGTATGTATGTATGTATGCATGTATATGTATATATTACAAAACTTTTTAACTCTTTTACCTTTTGTCTTGAAAAAGGATTTCTCAAAATTTCTCCTGAATTCGTACATACTCACAAGATGTGTGAACAGCTGTAAACTTCAAGTCATAATCAAAGATGTGTACTTGAGTCATTCTAGAATATCTATAAAGTTGATATGCTCAAATCACCTTTTGATTGATGTGACTACTCATTTTCATCTTTTGCTTAAGATAGCATTTTTGTTCCAAGTCAGATAATGTACATCTACCATTTTGGCAAATGATGATTTTGGGCAAACAAAAGCCAAGGATACTTAATATTATGGATTATATTGCAGTTAAAGTTTCTTTTTGACTAGTGGTTAGACCCATCAGAAAAGTAACTGTTGGCTAAAACTCTCTCTCGCTCCTCATTAACACATTCACCATTACTTCATTCCATTTCCATGATTTGACTGTTACTCCATCAATTCATCTTCTTCTCATTTAACTCTTTCCCCAAGCAGTTTCATCTAAATGGATTGAGACTTCATCTTTTCAATTTTCTCACAATATCAAAGCTCTTCAATTCTTCTCTTTGAAGCTTTTATACATACTAAAAGAGTTCCAGTTCTCAAGAGCATCTTCCTATTTCCCCAAACTTCTGACATTTCTGAAATGGTACCAAAAAGAAAGGAAGTGAAGTTCTCTCCAAGTGAAAAGCCTTTTGGGTCATAATCATCAAAAAGAAGAAAATTGGTGAAAAGGAAGCAATCTCAACAAATTTGAGAAGAGCTCAAAGAAGAAAGGGGAAACTCTCATATCAAACCCCATTACTCCTTCAAGAACTAGTGACTAGGATTATTTTGGTGAGCCTAGGCTGCCATACAAGAGCTGGTTCGAAGCTTAAGGATGGATGAGATTTATGAAGATTAACATTGTGGTGTACCTAAATTTGGTGAAGGAATTCTACAATATAGTCTAGGAAGTTGGGCAAATGTGCTTGAGGTGACACTGAAGAAAATGAAGCACCACATTACCTTGGATATTCTGTCCAAAGCTTATGGCATTCCCAACTCTGCAGCCATAGTCTTCTAGAAAGGAGATATCAACAAGGTGATAGGCTACTTTGAAATGGACTTCAAACAAGAGGTAATCGAAAATTCCAACCTTTCTAATAGAAATGTAAGGTATGTTGTCCAGTGAGAAAGTTAAAGAAGAAAGTGAGGAAGAAGAAAAGAATCCTATGGAGAAAGAGAACAGTGAATAAGAAGAAAGTAGTGAGGAGTCATAAGAGAAGGAAGAAAAGAAACAGACAAGTGAAAGCTTTGAAAAGGAAAGTGAAAGTGTTGATGTTGAAGGCAAGGGTGATGAACTTGGAAGTCAGAAATAGATCAATCCGACAATCAAGCTACTAAGAAAGTAGCTCCACAACTTGCTGGAGGAAGGTAGAAAAGAATTGCCCTAAAAACTACAAAATCTAGTATGGCAGAATTGGAGGAATCAGACAAATTGGAAACTGAAGAGGTTCAGAAACTTGAGAAGAAGAACCAGTGATAGACCTTGAGGAAATGGAGTAAGCTCAAACTGAAAGGAGGACTGGAAAAGAACTAGAGCTAGACCTTGAGGAAATGGAGTCTGAAAAGAAAGGCGAAGCTACTATTGATGTGGAAGAATTGAGAAAAATTGATGATAATATGACCAATGTTGCCATGTCATGCTCTAGCTCTATTGATCACTTTAAGCTCAGGGCCAAATATTTAGGAATAGAGGAGACCTTCAAAAGTGACTCGGGAGACTACAAGGAGTATTAGCAAAGGTTTGTTATAGCTTTGAGTATGGTCTCAAAATGTTGCTATCTGAATGTTAGGAAACCTTCAAGCTAGTCTTGAGGGAAGTAAACACTCAAGCTCAACCCAAGAAGGAAACGCCAAGTCAGGAAGAACCAAATGTGGGGAAACAACCTGATGCTTCACAGGAGAAAGTGATGCAAACCTTACTCTAGAATCAACAAGACCCAACACCCTTTGTTGGAATTTCGTCCCCCAAGATTTTTCCAGTAAGTTTCAGCTTGAATTTATATTGAACCTTGTTATTTTTCAAACAAAAACCAATATCTAAAAGGTGACACCACAATCAAACTTGGTGAATTATTCCCCCTAATTTGGCCTTTAAATAGAGTACAAATTCCCTAATTAAAAGCCCAAATAAATAACCCTAAATGTAAAAAAAAAAAAAAACTAAGCCCAATTAATCTGGACTAAGCCAATTAATCTAGACTTTAATTAAAGAAAATAAGTGTTTAAAAAGCCCTAAATAATTATGAATATAATAAAAATTAGATCTCCAAGATGGATTAGAAATTCCCAAATTAGATTTGTTGCAACTCCTAATGCCACATGAAGGATGTAAAATGCCTTGAATTTCTTAGTAGGATTAGGAAATCTCCTTTTAGCTTTATTCAAGCATTCTTGGTTGCCACTTCTATTTCCATGAATGCCTTCCATTTCCATGCTTCCATGATCAGCCTTTATGTCATCTTGAATGATCAGTAGATATTGTTCTTTGGATTCTTTGAAATCTTGAGTCATCTTTTCTTCAAGATACATGTCCAATTCATCTTCTTTTACTTGAATGTAGTTGATCATGGCATGCCTCAACTTCTTGGATCTTGAACGAGTTATAGGCCCTCGAGGAATTCTTGGAATGCCATCTTTTTCGTTCTTTGAAACTTAATCTCTATCAGAAAGAGGAACATTCACCTACTGTTCCTGAGCCTGAACTTCTTATTCCTCAGGCTACTCCAATTGTTCAGATTAGCAAAGGTATCTCCAAACCTATTGACCTTAATCCAACCCCTGCCATTCCCAGTTCTACCTCTGGTAATATTGTTTCTATACCCTCTCTTTGTCTTTCAACTGCTATTTACATTACACCTATTCAAGCAATTCTATTTGAATTGTTTGATACTCTAGGTTCTGTGCCTGCTCAAGCCATTCCTCCTATAGTTCCATCTGCAGGACCCTCTACAAGAAGAAGGAAAACCACAAGGGGTGTAGCTTTTGGCACTGATCGCTAGAAGAAGTACTCACAGATTGCAATTTCTGTTATATTACTTTTTCTTAGCTTAGATGAATGCCTTTGAACAATTTCATTTACTGTTTCTCTAACATTTTTTTTGGATTTTAGCTCGATATGTTTTTTCTTTCTATTATCAAGCTAACTATTTCATATATGGTCTAACAAATTCTGACTATTGAACAAGAACTCATAGCTATTTACAACAAGAGAGTATGCATGAATTCAGAGGGAACAAAAACATTTATCCTTACTTTTAGAAAAACCAAAAAGATTTTTTCATTATATATATATATATATTCAAAAATTCAAAAATATTTCTCTTGTTCAAAGCAGGCATAATCAAGCTACTTATTGCTTTACTATTTGACTTCATTTAATTTCTACTTAACAAGTTTTGTCATTCATAAAAAAAAAGGGAGAATGTTGACTCAAGGATACAACCTTCTAGTTTCGATAACTAAAAATATATGTTTTAAGTAATCTAATGAGTATTTGTTGAGATGATTTCAGAATATGCCTCAAATAATAATGATCAAGCCATATAAGTTCAAGAATCAAGCAGTGTACATTTATAGGTATAAGTTTTTAGATTCTTGTTAAGAATTGATTAGAGATAATATATCACAATGTGTGCTTTAGTCAAAACCAAAGTTTTCGGCTTAAAAATATGCCTCAAAAGTTTTTATTCAAAAAATGTATTTTGAAAATCTATCAAGAAAAAGAAAAAATGTTACGATTTTGGTCTTTATATCATGTAAAAGACCTAAGAGGGGGTGAATTAGATCTTTCGCTAATTTTTGAAATCTTTTTCTTTTTAACAAAATTAATTTTGGAAGATGATTGAAATCAAACACTTAACTAGATATGCAAGTGAACACAATAAAAATTAAATTTAAAGAAAATAGAAGACGAGACAACACAGCCAATTTATAGTGGTTCGATCACTCAAGATCTACCTCAACTACCTTGAGCACATACTCAAGGATTTCAATCAAACTTAACTATAACACAAGTTGATTAAATAATACAATAGAGTCTCACCCTACAAGGTTTTACACCACAACCTCTTTTCAAAACAAATTAATCAAGGCTCACCCTAATACAAGGGTTTTTATCTACAAGATAACTTTGAAAACATAAGCAGATGAAGTATGAGATAAGAAAGTTACCAATAATTTGGTAGATGATGACAAATTAGCAGACATTCACTTTTTTGTCTAATGAATCTTGACTTTGAACTCTTTAGTGCAAGACAAAAGAGAGCTTTTTGATAAAAGAATTATTGGGAAGAGTAAAGATTCTTAAAATGGTCGACCGAACTTGGACCTCTGCGTCTAAATGATCGTCAAAATTTTTCTGTCTTCAGGCTGCTAGGGTAAATTCAATCGACCAAATTTGGACACAAGATTCAAATGGTCATCCAAATTTCTTGGAAATTCAGTAGCCATGAAGTATAATTCGGACGTTCGAATTGGAGTCTGAAATTTTCAAATTTAGTCAAAATGATTAGAAATCAAGCATAACTAGTTTGAAATCATTTTGGACTATAAAATAGATCTTTTTAAAAGCTTTTAGTCCAAAGACTATTATTAAGAACTTGATAAAAAACATTTGTAAGATAAATCATTTCAAATTGAAAACCAAGTTTGTAGCTCTCTTGAAAAAATTTTAGATTCCAAAGACAAACAAGGTTTACAAAGATATACCTATAATGTATTTGTAAACCTACACTAAAGTCTTCAAAGCCTTCAATAATCTTGAACCAACTCTTTTATCTTCAACCACTTTGATAACCTTGAGTTGTTCATGCACTTTTAGCTTCAAGACAATGAGACTTGTATTCTTCTCAATCTAAAAATCCTATCACACATCAATTAAGCACATTAGTACACATCAAGAATAATCAACATTATTTTCATAGGACATTACATTTATCAATGTTTGTCATCAATCAAAATAACATGATTTGTCATTAGGGCTTACACCAAGTTACTTTCAAAATTATCAAGTTAGATTTATTTGTGTAAAGCTATTTTTACTATAATGTAGAATTTCGAGATGAGTCATCATGACAGTGACTTATCACTGTTCACTTGACGACGTGTTAGTGTGCCTTTATAGCTAGCGAAAATCACTTTTTCAACTTTACAACTAGGTAGAATTACTTTTTCAAAAGTAGTCAAGCTTTAACTTTTTTGACTTACACAAATATAGCAAAAAAGTGTTTTGAATCAATTTCGAAGGCAAAAAGAATAAGCTGAATTTCTATGAAATAATCAAGTTAGGACAACTGGAATTCACATGTTCACATATGTTTTACAAAATGTTAATTTTTTGAAAAATAACTTTTTGACCTTTAAACAAGACTTGACCAAAGCACCATTTGACTAAATTATCTTTAATCTTTCCATAGGATATTGTATCTGCTATAAATATAACCCTTTGCATCCTTAAATCTTCAAGAGCCATGTATGTGTTTCCCAAAGAAGTTGAGAGTTCTTCAATATCAAAATAGAAAAGCTTAAATCTAAGAGAGAAACACTTCCGGACAAAAAAGAGAGAAAAGTGCAAAATATGAGCTGATAGTGGAAGCAAGTGAAAACTTCAATCTTTTCTTTTTCATCTCTTCAAAATTCACAAGTGAAAGTTATAAACTTGTGTCACAAAGATTGAAGAAGTTCTTGGGTGGAAAACAATTACTAGATCTATTGAAAATCTAGAAATAGTTGCTAGATCTATTGTAAAACTAGTGGTAATAGTTGCTAGATCTATTGTTAAGCTAGTAGTGATAGTTGCTAGATCTATGTGTAAAACTAGTGGGTACAACTTGAGTTTTTCTTGGGTGTAAGATACTTAGAGTTATATAGTTTGATCTCTACCGTTAAAGAGATTAGGTTAGTGAAAATTCTTGAGATAGGATTCTTGGGGAATGGATGTAGGCATATTGTTGAAGTGCTATAAAAATACTTGTGTCTCTTTTAATTTTTGCTTCACACATTTTTTACTATTTGCATAGTTTAATGCTATTTACTTTTCATTTTACAAACATATCTTATTGAAAAATGATCAAGGTCAAAGCATATTCTCCACACAATAGAAAAGCATGCTAAAGCTATTAACCATACAATATTACAAAAGTTGTCTTTCATGACTGAAGGATGAAAAGGGTATACTGGGTCGTTCCCTAACAGCTTAAGCTTAAGGGGTAATTGGTATCAGAGCCTAAAGTAATCTCGGAGGTCACGGGTTCGACTCCCAGTCATGAAATTTGGGAGCCCCGTTAAAACACGCGCGTCCGCCGGAGAGCCCGCAGTGGAGCGTGGTGGACTGAAGGATGAAAAGGGTATACTGGGCCGTTCCCTAACAGCTTAAGCTTTTGGGGTAATTACTGTATATGTCAAAACCAACAAGAAGATCTTTGTCAGTTTCAGCACAACCAATCAAATGCAAACGAACTTCACATTTTGGGAAGAACTGGATGGTAATGGGGTGTTTCTGATCATTAAATCATGCTGCAATAAGTCGTCCTGCAAGAAATCATCCAAGAGAAAGAAGTTCTCCAAAATCCATACTACAGACAGAAGATCTTCAAAGAAAAAGTGGAGATACTTTAAAAGAAAACACACATCACTTCTATGCATTATCCAAAACAATGGAAAGTTACGCATCCTATGATACTCAAGCTAATGTTACATTGAGTTATCTCAATCTAGGAAAATTAGCTTGACATTCAAACTGGATTTCATCTTTTGTCTTATCAACCAACTAATAGCACTTCAACTTTCACATTTTTAATTCTTCTTTAGAAAGGTCAATAATTTTGAAAAATTCCAATTCACCCCCCTCATAGACATTGTTGGGATCTACAATAAGTATTGCCTATCTTTAGAAGAATGGACAAGGCATCAAAAAATGTTTGAATCTCCACCTTTTTATGAGATTACCAAGTTGATATCTAAATTGATGCAAATCTTACTCTAGAATCAGCAAGTCCCAACAAACTCTATTGGAATTTCGTTCCTCAAGATTTTTTCAGCAAGTTTATGCTTGAATTTATATTGACCCTTGTTGTTTTTCAAATAAAATCAATATCTAAAAGGTGACACCACAAACAAACTCAAGTGACTTGTATGGTAAGTCAAAGTAGTTCAAGATGAATCTTAGAATTGAAGAGAAAACTCTCTCTGAAATTTCACACAAAAATTCTGAATTATTCCCCCTATTTTGGCCGAATTTTGTCCTTTAAATAGAGTACATTTAAAAATTCTTTTTCCAAATTGGATTAGGAAACCATAATTAAAAGCCCAAATAGATAACCCTAAATCTTAAAAAAAAAACCTAAGCCCAATTAATCTGGACTTTAACTAAAGAAAACAAGTGTTTAAAAAGCCCTAAATAATTATCAATATAATAAGATTTAAATCTTAAATCTCCAAGATCGATTAGGAAATCTCCTTTTAGTTTTTATTCCAAGTTTTCTCGATTGCCACTTCTATTTCTATGAATGCTCTCCATTTCCATGCTTTTATGATCTGCCTTCATGTCATCTTGAATGATCAGTAGGTGTTGTTCTTTGGATTCTTTGAAATCTTGAGTCATCGTTTCTTCAAGATACATGTCCAATTCATCTTCTTTTCCTTGAATATAGTTAATCATGGCATGCCTCAACTTCTTCAATCTTAGACGAGTTATAGGCCCTTGAGGAATTCTTGGAATGCCATCTTTTTTGTTCTTTGAATCTTTATCATAGATCCTCTTATCCAAGTTCTAACTTGTATCTTATGCAAGTATGCAAAATTGAGTGCTTATTGGTGAGTAATGCAAATAACGAAGACATTGTCATAAAGGATATGGTCATGAGGATCTGAGTCAAATTTGACAAGTATTGGAAGGAGTATGGTGTTTTTCTTGGACTTGGGGTAGTTCTTGATCCTCGTATCAAATTTCAATTGTTGGAAAAGTGTTATAATAAGTTGATCATATTTCTAGTAGTGAGAATGTAGATTTGGTGAAAACAAAGTTGAATATGTTATTTGACCAATATTCAAAAAGATCAACAAATGCTTCTAATTCTTTCTCACATGAGCATGTCTCTTCTCTTCAACCAAGTGGAAGTTGATTGGGAATAGATGTAGAAGATTTGGAGAAACTATTCTCTCCTACTAATGTAAGTTTCTTCTTTATCCATGTTCAATTTTATTATTTGAATACCTTTCAAAATTTAAACTTTTTGCTACTTTTGTCTTTATTTTTCATTTTGTATATTTGATTGACTAGGACTTTAAGATATTTGATAGCCATGTTGCTACCAAAATTGGAAAATCTCAATCAAAAACATACTTGGATGAGACAAAACATAAATGGAGTCATTTCTAAAATATGGATGTCTTACAATATTGGAGAGATAACAAGTATATGTTCTTTGAATTAGCTTTGATGGCTTCTGATGTTTTGAGCATTTCAATCACTATCGTAGCTTCTGAATCTGCATTTAGTATTAGTACTTGAGTTCTTTGCAAATGCAAGAGTTGCCTTCTATCTCAAAATGTACAGGGTTTACTATGTGCACTTGATTGGTTCCATGGTTTCATTCCGAGAGTAAGTCATAAATGTTATATGATTGATAAATACAAATTTGTTTACTATAAATTTATTTTTACAATTATCATGTACTAACTATTTTATATTTTATTTTTATAGATGAAGATGAGAAGTTAATAGTAAAAGAATCAACTACATCTAGAGTGGATTCAAATATTTCGAAGATGAAGATGGAGAGGATTAGAAACCATCATTTGATTTAAAATTTTAAATAAGTTTGATTGTTGTTTATATTTTTTTTCTATTATGGATTTGCATTATTTGGTTATTTTGGATTTGGAATGTGGTGTGGTTTTCGATGTAGGCTATTTAGTTTATAATAATAGAAGATTGATATATCATATATGGAGCCAATATTGTTAAAAGAAAAAAAAAGGCTAAGCCCGCAGGCTGGCCCATTTATCTCGTGAGCCTAGTATGGACAGATATGGGCTGAAGGTTTTTTAGCCAGCAAAAATGCGTGCCAGCCACGCCACTTTGTTTAAGAGGCAGCCTGTGACAGGCCGGTCCACCGATCCTGTTAGCCCTAAGGGCAAATCATGTAGGTTTGATTAGTTTTGATTAATGACAAACATTGATAAGGACTAAAATGCTTGTATATTGTGTGATAGGATTTTCGGATTGAGAAGGAAGCAAGTCTCATTGCCTTGGAGCTAGAAATGCAAGAAAAACTCAAATATGCCAAAGTGATTGAAGATTGAAGAGTTTGTTCAAAATGAATGAAGGCTTTGAAGACATGAGGCATAGTGATTGAAGATTGAAGAGTTTGTTCAAAATGAATGAAGGCTTTGAAGACATGAAGTGTAGGTTACATGTGGTTAATAGGTAAACATTGTAAACCCTACACTCTTAAGCCTTGGAATCTATGAGTTGCAATTGAGAGCACAAAACATGATTTAAATGGTTTCAATGGTTTTGAACTTACCAAATTTATCAAGTTTTCATAAATGATTTTTGCACTTAAAATGTCTTTAATGACTTATCTTTAAGGCTGGGATATTTTCCAACTTGTTTGAAATGATTTGGACATGTTTTGACAAAGTTTCAAAAGTTCGGATGCAAAGTTCGGACGCATAGGGCAAAGTTCGGACGTCCGAACTTTCCCTACGCTGTGAAGAGCAAATTCTGTATTGTGAACAGTAACACTGTTCAATGTACAGTACAACTATTTTTCAGAGAAATTCGGACGCAAGTTCGGACGCATGAGACCAAGTTTGAACGTCCGAACTTTTGTGAATAGTGCAAAAACAGTGGCACTGTTCATATGAACAGTATACTATTTTTCAGAGGAGTTTGGACGCACGTTCGGACGCACAATGCTAAGTTTTGGTCGTCCGAAGTTTTGAACCAAACGTGAACAGTCACTGTTCATATGAACAGTGATTCTCTCAGAAAAGTTCGGACGTAAGTTCGGACGCTGAGGAGAAAGTTTGGACGTCTGAACTTTACTGTTACTAGCCGTTTGAACTCATTTTTGAATTTTATAAAAGCCATAAACTCTAGATTTTTTAGTAGAACTTTGAACTTAACAAATCTTACATGCTCTAACTTATTTTACAACAAATCAAATTGAAAAGCTCTCAAATTGCCTTGTGCTCAAAGGTGTACATTCAAGATTCCAAAGGCAAAGGTGAAGTGGTGCTAGCAATTGTATTTATCTACCAAGAAGCGTTGGTAATATTCAAACTCATTTATTCCTCATTTAATTCTGTTTTTTCTACTAGCTCATTGCAAGGTTATCTTGTGATATAAAACCCTTGAAATCCTTGAGTGTGGACTCAAGGTAGTGGATGTATATCTTGAAGAGATCGAACCACTATAAATCGTATGCTCATTTTCTTATTGATTTACTTGCCTACATAATTGTTGATTGATTGGTTGTGACATTATTGTTTGATGATCTTGTGTTAACCATCAAATCACATATAAGCTTGAAGTTTATTGACTTAAAGAAGAGCTTTTATTAAGGCAAAAGATTTGCATAATAGGAAAAAGATTTTGATAATTAGCCAAAGACCTAATTCACACCCCCTCTTAGGTCTTTCAGATCCAACTAGAGCGAACCGGCCCATTTGACAGTGCTAATGGTAAGGATACAATGTACCAAATCAATAGTGATTATTGGGACATATTTGAAATAGATGTCCAAAGTACAAATAGTAGTACAAAGTTTTTTGAAGAACTAGTTGATCAAGAGTTAATTGATTACAAGCTCTAAAAGAGTTAGCTAATCTTTATCTAATGGTTAATTTTATAATGCATTATTATCCATATAGTCTCGTTAGTTTAGCCTTAATAATATTTTCATTATATCAAGACATTGGATGAATGAACTTTTGAAACATACACATTACTATTATGACCTAAAATAAATGTCAATTGTAGATACTACCATTATTCTTTCTAGTTTATATTGAATAAAAATTATAAAATTGAGACACAGTATTGAGTAAACTTGAAGTTTACTAATTTAAATAATTTATTAGTAGGTATAACTGGTTGGACCATTTTGGATTATTGAAATACAAATAATGATTGGAAATTTGTGAAAATATTTCGAAATCATATGTTTCCTAATATTTCCTATGTACTAGAAAAACAAATAATTCCTAAGTACTACTTTTTTGCATGTAAATTAAAGTTACTAATAGTACTTGGGGTTGAATGTGTAAATTTTGGAATGAATATTGTGAAATGTTTAGTTGTTGCATCAACAAAATAGTTACATGTATATTGTTGGTTTTTGCAACTTGAGTTTGCAATTCATTGATAATTAGCTCATACTTTACATTCTACCAACGACATAATTTATCATAATAATATTGGTTATATTGAGATAAATGATTAATATCATGCATAATATATTAATGATTTGAATTTATTCTGTATATAGTAGCTCTTGTTTGGTACTTTTCCAACGTAATATAAATACTCCTTTTTGTAATAGGTTTGTGGTAAAAAATCAAATGATCTCTATATAAGAGTTCTCATCTAAGATTTAGAAGTATGCTATATATATATATATATATATATATATATATATATATATATATATATATATATATATATATATATATATATATATATATATATATATATATATATATATATATATATATATATATATATATATATATATATATATATATATATATATATATATATATATATATATATATATATATATATATATATTGTTCCAGTACAATGTAATGAAATAGGTTCTTTAACACTGTTCACCATATGAACAGTGATTTTCTCAGAAAAGTTCGGATGCAAGTTCGGACGCAGAGGAGAAAGTTTGGACGTCCGAATTTTTCTGTTACTAGCCGTTTCTAGCCGTTTTATTGCCGTTTGAACTCATTTTTTAATTCTATAAAAGCCATAAACTCCAGATTTTTTAGTAGAACTTTGAACTTAACAAATCTTACATGCTCTAACTTATTTTACATCAAATCAAATTGAAAAGCTCTCAAATTTCCTTGTGCTCAAAGGTGTACATTCAATATTCCAAAGGCAAAGGTGAAGTGGTGCTAGCAATTGTATTTATCTACTAAGAAGCGTTGGTAATATTCAAACTCATTTATTCCTCATTTAATTCTGTTTTTTCTACTAGCTCATTGCAAGGTTATCTTGTGACATAAAACCCTTTTGTGTTAGGGTGAGCCATAGACTAGATTAATCAAGGTTGTGGTGTAAAACCCATTCTGTGGGTGAGCCTTTGATTAGATTAGTCTTTAGGTTGTCTTTGGATATAAAACCCTTGTGGAAGGCTGAACCTTGTTTGTATAATTACTAAAAGAGGTTGTGAGTGTAAAACCATTGTGTGGTGAGCCTCTTATGTAATTGTTGCAATTGAGCATATAGTGGATTGTGTGGACTCAAGGTAGTGGATGTAGATCTTGAAGAGATCGAACCACTATAAATCGTGTGCTCATTTTCTTATTGCTTTACTTGCCTACATAATTGTTGATTGATTGGTTGTGACATTATTGTTTGATGATCTTGTGTTAACCATCAAATCACATATAAGCTTGAAGTTTATTGACTTAAAGAAGAGCTTTTATTAAGGCAAAGGATTTGCATAATAGGAAAAAGATTTTAATAATTTGCCAAAGACCTAATTCATCCCCCTCCCCTCTTACGTCTTTCAATTGGTATCAGAGCAAGGTCTTCTTTTTAAGGTCTAACAACTTAGAATTAAAGATCATATGGCTAGTTTATCAAATTTGCCTTATATGGAAGGTTCCTCTACAAATAGACCTTCTTTGTTTGATGGTTCTAATTTTACATTTTGGAAATCTAGAATTAGAATTTTTATATGTTCTATTAACTTTGATTTGTGGAGTATCATTGAGAAAGGTCCCTATGTGCCTATGAGAATAAAAGCTGATGGAATTACAAGGGAACAAAAGTCTATGGAGGAACTTGATGAGAACGACTCAAGAACGATAACCTAAACTACCAAGCAATGAACATCTTGAGTTGTGCATTGGACGTGAATGAATACAATAGAGAGAGTGAATGTGACACCGCTCACGATATGTGGAGACTTCTACAAGCAACACACGAGGAAAGAGCCAATATGTGTTTCATGGCAATAAATGATGAGGTACAGTCTACTTCTACTTGTTGTGATGATAATATTGATGATCCTAGTGAATTACTTGTTGAAATGTATGAAGAATTAAAAAAGGCCTCAAAAAGGAATAAGGAAATGAAAATCAAAATTAATGATTTATTGAATGAGAATTCAAAATTGTTTTGTGAAAATAAAAAGCTTCTTGATTCTATTGAATGCTTGAATATTGAAAAAGAAGTTTTAAATGTTTCTTTACAAAACATGTCCCTTGAAAATAAGATTCTTTGTGAAAATATTTTGTCTCTTGAAAGAATGCTTGTTGATCATGAGACTTTGAAAAAGAAGGTTGATGAACTTACATCATGTATAGAAAAATTTACAAAAGGAAGGGACAATCTTGATAAAATTCTTGGAGCTCAAAGATCTCTCCTTGTCAAAAATGGTCTTGGTTACAATTATGTAAACAATGTGCCTAAATATAACAAATTCTTTGTTAGAGCTACTTCTACTTCCATGCATCATACTTGTTGTACTTATTGTGGAAAACATGGACATAAAGTCACCAAATGTTATGTTAAAAGAAAAGTAGAGAATGGTGTAAAAACCATTTGGAGAGTTAAGGGAAATATTACTAACCCTCACGGACCCAAGAAAGTATGGGTACCAAACGAAACTTCCTCTTCTTTATTGCAGGTACTCTCCAATTCAAACTCAAGCACCACTAAATGGCATATTGATGATGTTGGCTTAAAGAATAACAGAAAACACCTCATGCATAATCAAGCTCAAAGCAACCGATGAAGTAACCAATGTTGGTAAAGGTTCCTCTCTTCTTTTTAAACAAATGTTGCTTAGTGATAATTTTAAATATAATTTGCTTAACATTAGTCAATTATGTGATAGTGTGAAAAGTTGAATGTGAATGTAATACTTGCACTATACTTGATGGTGTCAATAGTATAACTATTTTTGTTGCAAATTGTATTAATGCCTTGCCTTGATGAACTTGTTGCTTATAAAGTTAGATGATTTTCCACTCATGATAATGACGGTTATTTATGGCATAGTAAACTTGGTCATGATAAAATGATTAAAATAACTATGATTGAATATCTATGCATTTTCTTGGACAAAAACATCTTTATGAAACTTCACAAAATGTTCAGACTTGAAGTTTGGATGTAGACCACAATTCGGTCGCCCGAACTTATGTGACAATACGACATTTTGTGATTTTGATTAATTACTCTTAAAATGTTGCAATATGTGTTTTATCTTGATAAGCTTGAATGTCTTGTGGCTTATGATAATGATGGATTTTCTTGGCATAAAAGATTAGGTCACGTAAGCATAGATTTGTTGATCAAACTTTCCTCTTAAGATTTAGTTGGAGGATTACTAAAAATATGTTTTAAGAAAATTATCTTTGAGATACTTGTCAATATGGAAAACAAACAAAAGAATATTTCAAACACATGAAAATGCATTTAGACCTCAATCATCTTGAACATGTTCATATGGATTGATTTGGACTTATGAGGTACTCTAGTATTAATGACTTGAAGTATGCCTTAGTAGTGGTTGAGGATCTTTAAATATTCACTTTAGCATTATTCTTTGCTCAAAAGAAGATAAAGTGTTTCATATGATTGTAAAACTATTCAAAAAGGTTCAAACCTCCCTTGAGTGCAAATTGATTTCCATTAGAAGTGACAATGGTAGAATTTTACAACTAAGTCTTTACAAAATTTGCTTTGAAAATTGAATTTCATATAATTGTTTCAACTGCAAAAACCCCACGACAAAATGGTGTTATTTGAAAAGAAAATTTAAACTTTGTAAAAATTGGCTAGGTCCATGCTTTGTGAAAATTCTTCCTCAAAAATATTTTTAGTCCAAAGTCGTAAACATCACATGTTATGATAAATAGAATCCTTTTAAGATCATTTTGAAGAAAAACATCTTTTGAATTCTCTTTTATAGAATGCCTCAAATTGCATATTTTAAAATGTTTGGTTATAAATGTCTTATCTTAAATTCTTGTGTTAACCTACTTAAAATTTGATAGAAAACTTGATATTGGTATATCTCTTATCTATTCTTCTAACAAAAAGGCATATAGAATTTTATAACAAAAAGAACCTTACATGATGAGGAAACCATTCATGTTAGCTTTGATGAATCTTACATTTACTTGGAAAGAAAAGATGAAGATGATGTAGGTACATCTATGAATGACTGTCAAATCCATCTTCAAGCACCAACTTTGGAGGATCATACCAATGAGCAAGAAATGATTGAACAAAATGATCAACATAGTGGTGACCAAAAGCTCTCAAAGAACTTAAGATATCCAAGAGGCCACCCTAAGGAGCAAATCATTGGTGATATTTCCCAAGGAGTAAAAATAAGGCGGTACTTTATCAATAACTTTATTCTTTTATTGCACATGAGCCTAAAGTATTGATGATGCATTGTGTGATGATTTTTGGATTATTTGTATGCAAGAGGATTTAAATAAATTTGAAAGATACAAAATTTTGGATATTCCTATATCTCATGATCATTCCATTAATGGAACTAAATGGTTTTTAGAATTAAACTTATTGAATCCGAAGAAGTTGTTAGAAACAAAGTTAAACTTGTTGCCTAAGGATTCAATCAAGAAGAAGCAATTGATTATGATGAAACCTTTGTTCCGAATGAAAACTTGAGTCCATAAGAATGCTTTTGACTTGTACTTGCTTTAAGTTATTTCAAATGAATGTCAAAAGTGCTTTTCTAAATGGTTTTATTGAGGAAGTGGTTTATGTGGAACAATCACCCAGTTTTGCTCATGAAAAGTTTTCTAACCATATTTTCAAACTATCCAAAGTCTTATATGATTTAAAACCAGCTCCTAGAATTTAGTGTGAAAATTGAGTATTTTCCTTCTTTCAAAAGGATTTTCAAGAAGAAAACTGAAACTACCCTTTTTATAAAATCCTCATGTAACAATGATCTATAACTTGTCCAAATACATGATATAATTTTTGGTGCTTCTAATACTTCACTTTGTGATGTGTTTTCCAAGTTGATGCAAAGTAAATTTGAAATGAGCATGATAGGAAAACTCAATTTCTTTCTTGGCCTACAAATCATGCAAACGAATGATGGCACTTTCATGAATCATATTAAGGTATAAGAACTTTCATAAGTTTATCAACTATGCTTGACAAGAATAAAAAGGTTTCATAAGGAATAGTCAACTCTGTTTGACAGCAAGTAGAGCCAATATTATGTTTGTCATGTGCTTGTGCGCTAGATTTTATCTTGTCCTAGAGAGTTTCATTTGATTGCTATTAAACACATTCCCTATTACCTTATTGATACTCTAAGTGATTATGGTATATGTTTCAAATGTGGATATGTTATGTGATAACACTAATGCAATAAATTTGATCATCATACTATTCAACAAACTAGGACAAAGCATATAGAGATCACTCTACTAAGAATAATACTTGTTTAAAGCATGTTTACATTAATGATATCATTACTATGCCATTAGCCGAAGTAAGATTTGACCAATCTTGGAAGTAGCTTAGGGAATTCAAAATCCAATAACTAACGAGTGTATTCAAGTGTTGTAGCTTCAGATGATGACAAAGATGTCTAGCATGGGAAAAGGAAAGAGAAAAGCCAAAGAAAGAGAAGGAGGATCAGTGATTAATGAACCAAGGAAGGTTCATGTTTTGCAAAAGCATGTCATGGCTGGATAGATTTGTCACAGTGGAGGCTGCTACTGAACTTGATGACTGGACAAAAAGGAATCATAAGATATATCCAAGTCACAAGGTGGATGTCATCAAACTATTCAAAATGGGTAATATACTCTCATTTTTAAATGATGTGAGCTGGACTGGCTTGCCTATGTTTGATGAATGCTATTACCTTCCTTAGTTTATGAAGTTTATGCAAATATTAAGGAAGAAATAGTTGAGCAAAGCAAGTTGGTAATAAAGCTATTCAGTGGTGTTCTTCAAGAATATCACAAGTTGATTTTTGAGATTGATAATGCATTGCTCAATAGAATTTGTGATGTTGAGGATGTTTGGGCTTAGAGATTATTCTTCTGGGAAACATTGTTTTATAAGTAAGTTATACTCACATGAAAGGATTGAGGATGCCTATACACATGGTAGAAGCGTCAAGACTATAAAGAAAAGGAAAATAAAGAAGATGAAGAAAAAATATTGGCAAGGGAAATGAAGACAAAGAGGAGGCATGACTCATCTAGTGAGGGGGAGCAACCTTCCACAAAAGAAGACTATTTGAAGAGGTATTCTCTATTGAAGGAAATGAAGTTGAAGATGATAATCTCACTAGAGGTGATACCATAGTTGCCAAGGTGTTTCAAGAGACATTGAGCAACCATGTAGAAGAAATGAAGATGATGGACAAATTCTTCAAGTCTTTTGCTCTGATAATTCTTGGCAAATTTGATGATTTACAAGCTAGAGTCAAGAATATGGAAGAAGACTTGAGAAATATTTCTCAAGTTATTTTAAATAGTGCAAGTTCCTATAAAGCCAAAGAAGAAGAAATGAAAGAAGATGAGAAAGAGAACAATGAAGAGAAAAATGAAGAAGATCAAGAAGATAATATGGGTGGAGATGGCAGCAATAAAGTTGACAGTAATGACAGTGAAAATTGAAATGACTATCAATTTATTGCTAAAGAAGAAGACAAAAGATGAAGGAAAAGGCAGTGAAGCATCCCAAGAAGAAGAAGAACATGAGAATGAAGAACAAAGTGGTAGAGTTCAAGAGAACAAGCAAGAAGAAGGAGGTGAAGGGAGTTTAACAAAGTCAAATCACAAATCCATAACCAATTTCCTTCAGCCAAGGGAGGAGGAAAATGTGGTTCAAAGAAAGAAGATCCAAAGTTCCTCTCGATTGGTAACTTTCCAAAGCACAACTACACGAGCAAGGAGTCAGCAAATGAAGGAGTCCATCATATAGAGATCAAGGAGACATGGCCATCATAACAAACAAATTTGGAAGTGAAGACCATGAAGCGCATCCAAGACTAAGCATTTCTATCCCTAAACTCTATTTTGTTGCTTATTTTAGATTATGACTTAATGCACATGTTATGCTTTAACATTGAAATTTACTTATGCCTTTCTAGTCATTATAATGTTTTGAAGCTCAATATGTGAAATCTTTGTGATAAGAGCTTCTTTTGTTTCACTTTTGTTATCCAAGTATTCTCACCCCAAGTTTAATTGCTGCTAAAAAAGGGGAGAAGAATTTGATTTATCATTATTGAAATGCTACATAATGATTATTGCTGTTAGGATGATAATTATTTGACTAGACATATACTGTTTATGAGAGTAGGTCATATATTGCTTAATTGCTAAATGAGAGTTGATCAACATACTGCTTATATGTGACACATGTTGTCTCATTTTCATTAAACCCTGTCTTTGATTGATGACAAAAGGGGGAGAAGAAATGTGATGACAAAATGTGTGAAAATGTGAAATAGCAGTGGCAAGGGGGAGAAAGAATGTTGACTGTAAAATATGCTATGTGCTTGTTGTATTGTAATGTGCTTGCTGTAAATGTGCTATGTATGAGTGCTATAGGTTGAAATGTAAACTAAAGGTGTATTGTGCAAATATATGGTTGCATTTGAAATTTAAATTGAAAATGATTGTTTTCTGAGATTTTGAAAATTGTTGAGCTGAGATTGTGAAATTTTTTATCATGGTTCTTGACTTGACCTGTGACTTTATGTTACATCATGAAAACAATTAAATACATGAGTTTTGTGGTTTTGCAAAGCTAAATTGAGTGTTATTGTTGCTATACATATTTGAGTACTTCTATAGTTCATTTAAGAATGCAAAATCACCTTTTTAAACTTGCTATCAAAAGTTTGGACTTGAAGTTCTGATGCAAACCAAAAGTTCTGATGCATCCAAACTTTCTTGCCAAAAATGTTTTTCTATTGTTCAAATTGTTTGAAAACTATCTTAATCCTTCCTATCATATTTGAACAATCTTAGAAAAGCTTATTTTCAAAAATAGAAGTTTTTATCTCACATATTTTACAATTTGGAATTGAAAGGTCAAAAGTTGGATGCATGATTTAAAAATTCGGATGCATGTTTCAGAAATTCGGATGCATGCATATTTTGTTGCCAAAACATGCTCTTTTGTTGTTCAAATTGATCCAAATATGTTTTAATCTCTTCCATTATATTTGAGCAACCTTAGGAACACTTTATTTCACTTCAAACATTCATTACATTGCATTTATTGCAGTTTGGACTTAAGATCAAAAAATTCGGATGCAAGGTTTAAAAAATTCGGATGCATGTTTTGAAATTCGGATGCATCCATATTTTGTTACCAAAATGTGCTCTTTTGTTGTTCAAATTGATTCAAACATGTTTCAATCTCTTCTACTATGTTTGAACAATCTTAGAAAAGCTTATTTTCAAAAATTGAAGCTTTCATTTCACTTATTTTATAGTTCGGACTTGATATGTCAAAATTCGGATGCATAGTATCTCAAGTCCAAACTTGTTGAAAAATGAGCACAATCTAAGGGGGAGCATTGTTAAACTTTTACAACCTTTAAAACCTCTCTTAGAAGTTTTCTAAATACTTAAATGCTATATCTTCTATATGTAGTTGGAAGGAAGGAGGTTAAATGGAGGTTGGTTGGGTCATAGGCTCATATTGAGCCTTTTGCATGTCAATGTGCTAAATTGACTATTATCCATCATTGACATAAATGCTTCTTTGTACTACATTGTTTAAATCCATCACATTTTGTATCAAAGTTTGTCATCATCAAAAAGGGGGAGATTGTTAGCCCTAAGGGCAAATCATGTAGGTTTGATTAGTTTTGATTAATGACAAACATTGATAAGGAATAAAATGCTTGTATATTGTGTGATAGGATTTTTGGATTGAGAAGGAAACAAGTCTCATTGCCTTGGAGCTAGAAATGCAAGAACAACTCAAATATGCCAAAGTGATTGAAGATTGAAGAGTTTGTTCAAGATGAATGAAGGCTTTGAAGACATGAAGTGTAGGTTACATGTGGTTAATAGGTAAACATTGTAAATCCTACACTCTTAAGCCTTGGAATCTATGAGTTGCAATTGAGAGCACAAAACATGATTTAAATGGTTTCAATGGTTTTGAACTTACCAAATTTATCAAGTTTTCATAAATAATTTTTGCACTTAAAATGTCTTTAATGACTTATCTTTAAGGCTAGAATATTTTTCAACTTGTTTGAATGATTTGGACATGTTTTGACAAAGTTTCAAAAGTTCAGATACAAAGTTCGGACGCATAGGGCAAAGTTCGGACGTCCGAACTTTCCCTACGCTGTGAAGAGCAAATTCTGTATTGTGAACAGTAACACTGTTCACATAAACAGTACCACACTGTTCAATGTACAATACCACTATTTTTTTAGAGAAATTCGGACGCAAGTTCGGACGCATGAAACCAAGTTTGGACGTCCGAACTTTTGTGAATAGTGCATGAACAGTGAATACTGTTTATATGAACAGTAACACTATTTTTCAGAGAAGTTCGGACGCATGTTTGGACGCACAATGACAAGTTTTGGTCGTCCGAAGTTTTGAACCAAACGTCAACAGTGATTTTCTCAGAAAAGTTCGGACGCAAGTTCGGACGCAGAGGAGAAAGTTTGGACGTCCGAACTTTACTGTTACTAGCCGTTTCTAGCCGTTTTATGGCCGTTTGAACTCATTTTTGAATTCTATAAAAGCCATAAACTCCAGATTTTTTAGTAGAACTTTGTACTTAACAAATCTTACATGCTCTAACTTATTTTACATCAAATCAAATTGAAAAGCTCTCAAATTGCATTGTGCTCAAAGGTGTACATTCAAGATTCCAAAGGCAAAGGTGAAATGGTGCTAGCAATTGTATTTATCTACCAAGAAGCGTTGGTAATATTCAAACTCATTTATTCCTCATTTAATTCTATTTTTTCTACTAGCTCATTGCAAGGTTATCTTGTGACATAAAACCCTTTTGTGTTAGGGTGAGCCATAGACTAGATTAATCAAGGTTGTGGTGTAAAACCCATTGTGTGGGTGAGCCTTTGATTAGATTAGTCTTTAGGTTGTCTTTGGATATAAAACCATTGTGGAAGGGTGAACCTTATTTGTATAATTACTAAAAGAGGTTGTGAGTGTAAAACCATTGTGTGGTGAGCCTCTTATGTAATTGTTGAAATTGAGCATATAGTGGATTGGTTGAAATCCTTGAGTGTGGACTCAAAAGGTAGTGGATGTAGATCTTGAAGTGATCGAACCACTATAAATCGTATGCTCATTTTCTTATTGCTTTACTTGCCTACATAATTGTTGATTGATTGGTTGTGACATTATTGTTTGATGATCTTGTGTTAACCATCAAATCACATATAAGCTTGAAGTTTATTGACTTAAAGAAGAGCTTTTATTAAGGCAAAGGATTTGCATAATAGGAAAAAGATTTTGATAATTAGCCAAAGACCTAATTCACCCCCCCTCTTAGGTCTTTCAGATCCAACTAGAGCGAACCGGCCCATTTGACAGTGCTAATGGTAAGGATACAATGTACCAAATCAATAGTGATTATTGGGACATATTTGAAATAGATGTCCAAAGTACAAATAGTAGTACAAAGTTCTTGAAGAACTAGTTGATCAAGAGTTAATTGATTACAAGCTCTAAAAGAGTTAGCTAATCTTTATCTAATGGTTAATTTTATAATGCATTATTATCCATATAGTCTCGTTAGTTTAGCCTTAATAATATTTTCATTATATCAAGACATACACATTACTATTATGACCTAAAATAAATGTCAATTGTAGATACTACCATTATTCTTTCTAGTTTATATTGAATAAAAATTATAAAATTGAGACACAGTATTGAGTAAACTTGAAGTTTACTAATTTAAATAATTTATTAGTAGGTATAACTAGTTGGACCATTTTGGATTATTGAAATACAAATAATGATTGGAAATTTGTGAAAATATTTCGAAATCATAAGTTTCCTAATATTTCCTATGTACTAGAAAAACAAATAATTCCTATGTACTACTTTTTTGCATGTAAATTAAAGTTACCAATAGTACTTGGGGTTGAATGTGTAAATTTTGGAATGAATATTGAGAAATGTTTAGTTGTTGCATCAACAAAATAGTTACATGTATATTGTTGGTTTTTGCAACTTGAATTTGCAATTCATTGATAATTAGCTCATACTTTACATTCTACCAACGACACAATTTATTATAATAATATTGGTTATATTGAGATAAATGATTAATATCATGCATAATATATTAATGATTTGAATTTATTTTGTATATAGTAGCTCTTGTTTGGTACTTTTCCAACGTAATATAAATACTCCTTTTTGTAATAGGTTTGTGGTAAAAAATCAAATGATCTCTATATAAGAGTTCTCATCTAAGATTTAGAAGTATGCTATATATATATATATATATATATATATATATATATATATATATATATATATATATATATATATATATATTGTTCTAGTACAATGTAATGAAATAGGTTCTTTAAATAGATTATCAAATATGTTGGAAGTGAATCTCAAGGGAGAGATTCATACTTGTTGATTTTGATATGCTATCCCAACATAAAGAGGAGTACACTTGAGAGCGGATAAAGATATTGGTTTGTGTCTCATCTTCATCCTTATAAAAAATACCTTGAATTAGAAGTTCAAAGGATAATTTATATAGTCAAATATATTAACTGACCAATATTCAGGAAAAAAAGCTTCTATTATATTTGATGTCTCTGAAAGATAGTCTACCACTAACAATAAATTTGAGATACAATTAAAGCATGGTAGATAAGACGGTTCCAATGATACAAACTTTTCATTTATGGAAAGACTTAAGACTGTAATATATATTAAAGTCAAAGAGATGTAAATTCAAGTAGAAGTTTCTCCAAACATTACTCATGAATTATTTTCAAAAGAAATTTAGGTACCTAAAAATTGTGACAATGATGAGATTTCAACATGATTGGGGACTACTAAAACCGCACGAGTATAACATATCAATAATATTAATGCACGTAATAAGTTGAATTAGAATGAAGATTTTTAGAATCAAAGTCTACATACTCGAAATGATAAAGTTCACAAAAAAATATGAAAAGTCCGGATGATTCACAAGTACACTTGAAGTGTACATGAATTCCCAATAAGAATTACACACTTGAAGTATAATACCAAAAAGATGGTAATGGATATTTGTTTATAAATTACGGACTATAAAAAATGAGTATTTGCTATGACTGGTGGCATAAGATTCCTCTTAAGAGCCTAGCATTGATTATGAAGGAATATATTATTTTTGGTGAATATAATTAATAGCGCACAATATACTTAATATGTGTTTTATGAATAAATATATTTTTTATGGTGGATATAATTAATAGCACACGATGTACTTAATATATGTTTATCATTGTTGTCATTGATAATGATATTTATATTTGAAGTCTCTAATGGACTAGATATGCTTGAGGTATATAAGTGGATTATTCTTGTAAAACATAATGAGATTGTCTTAGTGAATTCTTATTAAAGAATCATTGAGTATGTCTATGTATAAGAAAATTTATACATAACTATACTTGTTATATGTGCTTCATTGTTAAAAGATATCCTTATTGCACAATTTGTTTATTGAAATAATGTTCTCCACATTAGCAGAAGAATATCATCAATCGAAAAAGGGATATTATTCGACCTTCATAGCTTGATCTATTCACAAGCATTAATGAACCGGAAGTTCTGAGGATTGTTTATTTGCATAGAATTGCAAATTGATTGTTTTATGTGTGAATTCCTATTTCGATAGATCTCCTAACAGGACAAATATGTGAATTCTATAGTTATATTTTTCGAAGTACACTTGAAGCGTGACTGATCTTTTGATTTTGAAAGTAAAATCTTAAACTAAAGTAGGATTTAATAATCAAGATATTTTTTCAAAAAGAATTTATAAAAGCAAGTTTTGTTTTTGTGACCAACGGTTTTGAAAAATCAATATTTTGAAGATGTTTCATATGGACACGACACATCAATGGTCATTGAATTGTTACACAGCACATACAAAGGGATGTTGGAAAAATCTTTGATAATGAAGTACAATAACTATGCATTATTAGTGCATATACTTGCCTGTGTGCAACCGAATATCTATTCTAATTATTCTCTAACCAATGATTTTTATAATGACCTTAAATTTGTCATTTGATTTCTACTTGAGATAGTTTATTTTGAATCATTGAGAAAATTAAACTCCTGTTGAGATAAATATACAATATGTAAGTTACTTATATGATTCACATAAACTATGTCATTTATAAACATGTGTTGATTATAACATCAACTTCTTTAACTCATATTGAAGAAATAAAAATTCATAAAATTAGTTGAGAATATGTATGATCATGATTAATGTATTATTATATTTGAGATAATCATGTATCATTTGAGAAGGAATTCTAACTATATGTTGGATGATTATAAAGTTTAAAAATGTATCAAAGGAGATATGATAAAGCATATTTTTATTGATATTTTTTTTACTTATGAGTTCCAAAAGAAATGTGATATTAATGTGCAATAAATTCAATTATGTGATGACTGGATAAATTTATTCACAAAGACTTGACCGACAATAACATTTGATTGGAATGCGTCAGTTAAGAAATATCAAGATATTATCTCATTAGGGGAAGTAATAATAACATAAAGAATAGTGCACTCTTTTTCCTTTACTAGAATTTTTTTCTCTGAATTTTTTTTATATAATAAGGTTTTAATAAAGCATATTCTTGATGTAATGGATATCAAAAGGGAAGTGTTATAAATATATGAATTATGTAGATGTTCATTATCCCAAGTATTAATTCATGTTTAAGGTTATGGAATATAAAATATTAGGGGTTGAACCAAAGTCATAACATTCTTCCTTTAAAAAACACTATCCCCGTTACCTCTATTATTTTAGAGAATTTGGCAGATCACGAGATGTAATTTATGTAAGTTAAAGAGAAGTCGATTAATAACCTATGATAAAAAATGTAACTTCTAACTCTTATATAAGGTGAAAAAAATCAATAACATTCTAGTATCTATATTTTATGAGTTCTTTCTTTCTCTATTTTGTTATAATTCGAAGTCTTCTTCATTGTTATTTTATAGTTACTTTTGTATCTATTGCAACTTAATTTTACAATAAATACTAAATATTTTAATTGATTATTAAAGTACATCTTGTTTTAATCATATTTTGATATGATACAAAAATTTAAAAAACATTAAAATAAATTCAGCTGGCCGAATAACTTGCTTTTTTTTTTAATTTTGAAATTCATTAATTAGAATCAAAATTAGTAGCAGACATAACGAAAATAATTTTGAAAGTAATTGAAGATGCATTATTCAAACATATCTTTCTTTAATCAAGAGTTAATTATAAAAATATCGTTAAAATACATATATTTTGAAAAATAAATGTTTAATTTTACATGTTGTAAATGAAAACATTCAAATCCAAAATAAAATAATTATATTTTTATATTTTTTATAATAATAATAATAATATACTAGTAATTTTAACTAGCTACATATGACCTGCACTGCAAATTTATTAATAACAATTCTAATTGTTTCAACAACTTAACAACACTATTTTCTATTGAATTAATTCAAAATAGTAATATAAATTTATCTGTAATTAATTGAAAATATTTAATCATATTTGTTTTAAAGTTACGAGTCAATCTGCTATGCCGTTACCTTCTTTTCCCCCCTTAAAAAAACCTGTTATACTATTCCTTGCTACCTAAATGGCAATTATGAGATCCTAATAGAACTTTTTAAAAAGTATGAATGATGCTGCTATTTTTTTGTTTGAAAATAAACGATACTAATCTACAGTTTTAAAAATTTAAAATAAGTATATGTACACACAATCTCTTTATAAATTTATTTTTCTTCCAAAGAAAAAAGATATAGACAATCGAAAGGCACATTTTATTTCGTCTAAAAACTTTTCTTTCTTTGATCTTTTTCCTTTTTCTTTTTTTTTATTTGCTGAGTTCCTTCTTTGATTCAATATTACAATTTTTTCCTTTTCTTTTCCACTTTAGCAGTGCTTTTGGGCTCAAAGGAAAGGAAGATGAAACAATCATGCTTGCCTTTTCACCCACCGCTCATCTGGTGTATTTATAAGCAGAATGAAAGCTTCATACAATGATTCCACCCCTTCGTTTTACCCGAATCACAGTCCCTACCCCACTGGCATTCATGTTGTATACGCAGCACAATCAAGACATTACTATTTACTACCACCGCCAAACATCATCAAAGGGAAAACATTTAACAGCAAAGAACAGACAAAATCACAAATAGTAGAGCCAGAAATTAACCATATCGGAAAACTTATTTATGTACTATATACCATTATTTATGCCAATTATTTTATTTATACTATGTAACAGAGGTTTTTGCAATAAAGAAAACCAAAAAGTACAGATCCTCACAAAATTCTACAGCTTACTGCAGATTTATATTAAAAGCCCCCAGACAGGGCCACATGTGGAGCACAACAAGGTGTCAAGGTAGAGGAGCCATGGACATTTACCCCCATGTGCCTACTTCTTAATTACCAATTTTGCCCCTCATGTTCACTCAAGATTTACATAACAGAACATGCATTAGGGTTGTCATCACTGAAGATCTGGGGAGGATATGCTTGAAGTTCTTGTTGGACGAACCTTGGAGGGTACATCTGATAGTTCTGAGGGTAATTGTAGTAAAACTCATCCTTTTTCACCTCTAATTTGGGATCTTCTGGTTCAGCCTCTGGTGGTTTGGCTGGCTGCTCTCCACCATCAGCCCCTCCTCCTTGCTTATCTTTGCCCTCTTCCTCACCTTTCTTGGCATCCTTTTCGACGCCGGCGCCGCCACTTTCTTCGGCTTTCTTCTCTTCTTTGGCTTCTTCCTTGGGTTTCTCCTCCTCTTTCTTCTCTGGCTCAACTTTAACTATAAGTGCATGCTTTCCAGTCCTCTTGTATATGAAATCAATCAGCTTCGGTGGCTCAAACGAACCTTTCACAGTAACTTGTGAGCTCTTTAAATCGGGCTCTGCATTTTCAACTCCTACATCCAAAAGTAGGGTGGCTTAAATTTTCTTAGAATTAAGCATCCCTTCTTTTATAGGAAATGAAATTAATTGATTGACTGAATATAAAGAATTGAATATTTTAATACATTAGGGAACCTAAAGATTTCAAAAGGTTAAGAATATAGAATCACAATAAAGAAAACTATAGATACTACTTATTTACAGATTCAAAAGAAAGAAAACTCCAGAGTCTGCTTTCCCAATAAAGCTGAAAAGAGCAAGAAAAAATAACTTGAAACCAGCATGAAAAAATGTTCCTGATCACCCAAAAGAGCACCACCCCACGCCCATCCCCTCTCCCACCGACCACCACCCGAAAAATACTAACCTTTCATTCTCTGTATACGCCTTCTGATTTCTTGAGCACAAGCCTCACAGTGCATGTGAACATTCAAAACTGCTGTAATGACCTGAGGCTGCAGAATAAAAAAAACGTGTATATGACTAATTTAAACACTGAATAAACAAAATTAATACACTCTCCATACAAAGATTTTCAGAAAATAATTAAAGAAACTTTTACTTATTAATAAAACAAACAAAAAAACATTAATTACAAACCTCTTCCTTTTTGTCTTCTGGTTTAGCAACTTCTTTCTCTTCAGGCTTCTTCAGCTCCTCAGGTGGAGGTTTCGGGATCGGAGAGAGTAGCTCGACCTGGCGGTGGCTCTTCCTCTGAACCCTCTCCAAAACCTTGAGTGGATCTGCCTTTTCACCTTTCACCACCACCTTATGTGTCTTGCAATCAGTCTCAACATTCTCCACTCCTATATAATTTGCAGACAAGTATGGTAAACCACAAAAATTTTCTAGCTTGAAAAATCAACAGAATCAAAGTAAAAGAAAATCATTTATTTCATAACAAAGAAAGGAATAAAGTTACCATCAAACCCTTTGAGGCATCTGCGAACTTTCCGAGCACAACCTTCACAATGCATGTAGACTCTCAAAATGATTTGTTGGGGGGCGGGGGGTGGAGGATCTTTGGATTCCTCCTCGGCCTTTTTCGCCTCTTCTTTTGGCTTCTCATCTGCCTTGGGGGCTTCTTCCTTTTTCTGCTCAGGCTTCTCCACCTTCTCCTCCGGTTTCTTCTGTTCCTGAAAAAATCAATTGAACATATCAGCAACAAAGCAACCAGGTTTTATTGTCTTTTCATAGAAGGGATTAGATTAAGAAATTAACAACCTCTCCCATTGAGAGCTTTCTTCCACAGGATGGAAATGACAATGGGGATGGTTGGATATATCTGATAAGCTTTGAGTTGCTAAAATATCACTTTGTGTGTTCCTTTCTTTCTCTCTCCTATGTGCCTCTATTTATTTTCTTGCTCAGCGCTCACTCACTATGATTTCCTAAACTCCAAAAAGGGTTATAGAGTATGGGCCGCTGCCGCAACTTCACCTCTCGCTCTCGACCATCAGACCTAGAGAGCACACAGTTTCGTCATCATAACTGACGCGGCCGTTTTACGGATGGCACGTGCAAGTCAGAGGCATCCTTGCGTTGCGACTTGGGAGATTTTTGGCACTGTTTGAAGATATTCATTTTTTCTTTTTCTGTTTTCCATTTGATAATTACTTGTGAAAGCGGATAGCTATATGAGCGAAAACAAGTCGCTTTAAAAATTTACAGTAAAAAATTAAGTCTTATTTCCGATGTACAAGAATTAGGAATATCAATTGGGCCGGGCTGGTTCGAAATCGGTCAGGTCGACTGGTTTAATTGTAGGTTCGGGTTAAAAAGATCAGTCCGAATAATATTCGGGCCGAATTCGAGTTGAGGTAAACTTAATCCGATTTCAACTTGACCCGTAAAAATTATATATAAAATATATATTTATATGTATATATATATATTATATAATAATAATATTATTATTATATAAAAAATTTTAAAAATCGAGCTCATATTTTTCCAGCCCGATGTCAATCGAGTCAAGCTCGAGCTTGGCAAAGCCCGACTCACTCAGTCCGATTGACAGGCCTAACAAGAATTAGGCCGTTCATCTAACTTAGCCTTGAAATTGTTTCTTTAAAATTTTTTAGTCTCTAAATTATTTTACTTATTTGAGAAGAATTAGAGAGAATTTAATTTGGATATTTTTATTTTAAATTTTATAAAAATTAAATTATTTATAATAAGATATGAGCATTCCAACTTGAAATTTGGCATCGGACTCTGAATGAAACACCATCCAAATACTCATGAAATTATTTTTCAACTTTTTTAGTCTCCAAGTAATTTTCAATTTAATTGTTTTAGTCATTTAAGAGTTTTAGATTAACTAGTCCTTCAACAATATTTCTAATTTTTTAGTTCTTAATAATTATAACTTTCTTCTCTTGTCCTTCCATCCTCGAAGCTCGATTATAAATTTACAATCTCAAATATTTTTAATAATTAAAATAAAAATTCATTCAAAATGTAACAATCACTATTAAAAAATAAGGCTTTTGTTGACACATCTTAGCATCAGAATAAGAGGTGTATCCTGATACTTCAAGGCTATTGGCGCTTATTAAAAGTGTAGTCTAAACTCACGTAGCAATAGATCATGTTGACTCTTTCTAGTATCAATATAGATAGATACTCAATAACAATGGTTCATAGTGTTATGAAAAATCTTTTATTCCCACGCTTTTAAGCCCCCAATTAGACCTTATAATGGTAAAAAAATTTAAACTTTTGAACGTATATTGCTACACTAAAAAGTGCCAGGATAAATAAATCAATATAGTTTTAAGCACTAGGATAAATGTTTGAACAGTGCTAGAGCGGGATGTCTGTTAGTGCAAATCAAAACGCCATTTTATGTTGTTTATACCCAAGCTTTTTAATGTCTTGTATAAGCAATTTTGTTTTTGTTTTTATTTTATTTTGGCTTGGTAATCTGGTATAAGCAATTCATCAACATATGACTACACTTTTAAATGTTATCAGACCCCTTTTTTTTTTTTTTTTGCCATAGCCAAGCTATTGTATCTACTATTACCATGCAACAATGAAGTAATAATATACCTGGAAACAATTATAATATTGAACACTTATAAGAAACATCTTAATTCAAATGTTTATACCACTAATATTGATATCAAAATCCAGCAATAATAATAATAGTATCACTTCAATTCTCGAAAACTGTACTCAAATTCAAACAACAATTGAAATGCTAAAGAGGGATTCAATTATAGAACTAATAATATAGCATCACTTACAGTTCTCCAAAACCTTCATCAACAACTAAAAAACCAACCAGACATTACTACATAAAAAGCAGTCCGAACAAAGAACTTGTCCAGTTAGCCAAAACCTTCCAAAAGAACCCACAAAATAATAGGACTTTGCCCATGAGATAACACTCTACACCAAATTAATCTCCATTATAATTGTTTCTTCTCACCTACAGTGTCATAAAACAAAGTTAGTACTAGTAATTGGTAAAAAATATTATTTAAACGAGAAAACATAAGGCAGTAGATATACAAGAGGAGAGTACCAAAGGACATGGCCAAGCAACAAGTGCTCCAATAGTCTGAATAGGATCATATCGCCGAATCAATCTCTCCTCATGATGCAAGGTAACCAAAACCTCTACCTCACACTAATTTTCTCCAAGTTCTTGGCCCCCAACATGTGAGGATGAATCCATGCATATGATGCGACCTTGTGCAACTACTTTAGAATTGTCAAGCACACTTAGAAGTGAAACTAAATTTCAAACCTATGAAAATATTTCATAAATATTCAAGTTAAGTTATACACCATCCCAAGTTCATAAAGTATTGTGCACAAAGATAGATGTAACAAACATGTATCATGAATAGAAACAATATAAATGTCTTATAGGAAATTTGGCAAGGTATATAAATTGAGATCACATTGTTTGGAGGAAATCTACAAAGCAAGATAGACATAAACAAATTGAAAGTACTCAAGGTTGGTAGACCTAAATAACATCAACATGAAATCATTTGTAATATCATTCAACAAGCAACAATCCATCTTCAAATGGCATGCATACATTGTCTCTACATGCATCAAGGGGAAAATAAAATCTTATGCTCGTAAAATAAAAATAGAGTCACAACAACTCAACAAAAACAATTTTACAGTGGAAATGTAATACCCTTAATGCTCCATTTCTAGTGCGAATAGCCAGAGGAGATCTTGAGAGAACTTTTGTACCATTGCCAATAACTGAAGAAAGATTATGATGAGAATCCTAGGTATAAAAACCTAGAACCAATAGCAAACTTCCTCAAATGCCAAAGGATGTATGAAAAAGGCTTCAAGAATCCTTAACCCGTTGGATATATGACCCAAGAACCAAAGGTATAAACAGAAACCTAAAACCTATTATCAATAAAAATATGAACTTAAGGTATAACTCAAAGCAATGAAGGCCACAACTTAAATAAATTGATAAGTTCAAGAAATTCTTTCAAGAACCAAATAGAAAATTTATTCTCACTAAAATATCAATCACATAATGTTGTTCTGAAATTTCTGAAAATGTCCTATATAAATAGATATCTCAAAACCCTAGCCAAATTAGTTTTGAATTTGGAGTAGGTGGGTAAATCACAAGTCCTCAATGGGTTGGGACTTGCAGCTATTTTAGCTAATTAAATCCAACTAAGGATTAAAATAAAGAATGGATATGGGCTTTAATAACTAAAAGTTTATAGCCCGAACAAACTTAAAAACTAATTACAATACTCCTAAAGATTAGGAAATTTCGTGTAGCCCATAAGTTGAAGTTTGAAGCCCATCAATTTACTATTTTGGACATCAATTTGGTTGTCCAATGGGCTCCAAAGTGGTTGGACAGCTTTCTTGCAGGAAATTAATACTCATTGATCCTTCTTGTACATAATATAATCTTGAAAGCCCATCATATTTTTCTTGTTTATTCCATACACTTTCAAGTAATGCTATCAAGGCCTCTCTCATCGTCCAAGCCCAAACTCTTGTGATTGGACTAATGGAGATCTTGAATGGATCTTGATCACTTGAGTTTGGTGCCTCTGGATTCTCATCATTCAATCTCTCTTCGAAAAGATTCGTCCTCGAATCTACTCCTATATCATCAAAGCACGTAATAAGTTGTAAAAGAACCAACATAGAACAAGATTCGTCATAATAAGCACATGTATGGGAAGAGAGTTGCATTAAGATCCAGTACTCCTTAGGCATGAGAAATTGGGAAGCAAGGCATGGATTTTGAGCCTTTTAGTCTTTAGGGAGCTCAAACTCTATAAACGGTTCCAAGCAATATGCAACCTTTTGAGCAAAGAATCTCATATATAGAATGAAACATTTTAGCACATATCAAGAAAATAGGTTGCATGCATGCTTTCTAGCCAAGGCTCTTCACAACTTTGCAGTAGTAACTTCTAAGAAAATTCTATTCCCTTCACCATATAAGTCATCTCACTAAAATGGAAGGAACGAATTGATTCAAGAAATGAGTCTTTAAATGGCACATGAAAATAAAAACTTCCTTCAAGTACATGCATAAATTTAAACTCATGATGTATGTAAGTGTATCCCAATAAGAAACCCAAGGGTTTTCTGGGCCAGCTCGTGCAACCATATCAAGATGATCTTGATTGTCTGATGGAGAATTGTCTACTGGAAATTGAATCATAGAGATCCTTGGATATGATTGGCAGTAGACTGAAGATGCTTGTGGTCAAATCTGATAGAGACACTGCCATTAGTATTCTGACATATTTGAGAGGAAGAAGATTCCAGAGATTGATTGGCGGCCTCATGTACCTTTCCATACTCTGTAACCCAGGCGTCTAGAAGAAGCTATAAAAGCTCTATTTTTGGAATTTTTCTTGGGACATGAGTACACATGGCTGACTGCTTATCATCGACTTTGATAAGGAGAGCATCATCTCTGCTAGGGAGAGAGAGATCGATGGCATGATTTTGCACTATATAGATCATCTGATAATGAAGAATTGCGGTAAGAGCATCATGAACTTGGGATGCTCCTGCGATCTAAACTTGCACTTTCAGAGCATTCAAAAGATGTGAATCTACAAGAGACATATTGAAATTTGGATATAGGGTGATAAACACAGTGCCTGCTTTCAGTGTAGCTTCAACAGTGGCTACACAAAATTGCTGATATGCTAGAAAATGAGTATCTAGCAAGGCAACTTGGGCAACCATAGGAAGGCCTTTTATGCCATTAAGAGTGAGAGCTATTCGAACAGCTCCAAAGTGGAGATGGGTGTAACTATGTTGCTTCTATTGACGAGAAAAATCCTCTGGAATATAAAGAGTAACAAATTGCTCTTTACCAGTAGCAACAATAGGATGTTGGTCCATCTTTGAGCACTGAACATATTCTCAGACAGAAGATGGAGTTTGGCAGATGAGAGACTTAAAAGTCTTCCATGAAGACGTAATAGATATAGCATAATTAGTATATGGGTTCATAAAAGGATGGTTCTCAGGTGAGAAATAGACATAGCATAATTAGTATATGGGTTCATAAAAGGATGATTCTCATGTGAGAGCTGAGAAGATGAATCTATAGTGACTTCATACAGGTAATCTAGTTTTTTGGAGACTATTTGTCTAAAAGACGGAGTAGTGTCTAAGGAAAAGGGGGCTTCTTCGACTCTAGCTTAATTCCTGATACACCAATGGTATATACCTGATGCTAAGCCAGTCGTATTTGAGACGGATCTCTTCTCCAATCACTATTATTGGGGACACTGTGATTCTTGTGAAGAATGTCAAAAATACTGTTCTCAGTGTGGTATTGAGCCGTACATCTGTGATGACTATCAAAGCTGTAGAAAGAGAAGAAAAAGGAAGCAGAATCCTTCTTCGTGCTCAACAAAAGAACCTGACATAGATCCAAACTATCAAAAAGGATCTCAGGTTATTCAGACTAGCAGCAGGTATGATTCTTCAATTGTTGAAATCCCATCCACTGGTTACCCTCTAAATCAAAACCTCCTCTCCATCCTTACCACCAAAAATGTCTCCGTATCCTTGCTAAAGAAACACCAGCAAAGCTACCTCTACCATGTCAGCCAATCAACCCACTTTACAAACCTCCAACTCCAATTCGAGCTATCTGTATGTTCTCACCTACAGATTTTTCACCACTCAACAGAGTATTTCTTCAAACCTCCTCTTTCATCAATGATAATGTCAAACACTCATATAAAATCATCAATGCTTCATGCACTATCCTACCCAGTGGACAATCAGCACCAGCAAATCCTATTGAGACAGTCTTGAATTGGCAGTCTGAAAACGCAATGGCTCAGAATAGAATCCTAAATTAGATTGACCAAAAGGTCACTCAGGTAAACTCTCGTCTTGTTATTGTTGAAACAAAAGTTAACTCACAAGCACAAGACCTTGAGGCTACCAAGCGTCTCATCATAAACATGTAAAAGAGATTAAAATAGATTCCTTACGATCTTCCCATGCATGGTGTCAATCCTGCTACTCTCATCCAACAGAAGTAGAAGGAATGACTTCTCTGCAAGATTATATTACATATCTGAAAGCACAAGTAGAAGCAGTATTGTAAGACCTAAGATGGGGTGAATTAGGTATTTGACTAATTATCAAAATCTTTTCCCTTTTTGCAAATCCTTTGCCTTAATAAAAGCTCTACTTTAAATTCACAAACTTCAAGTTAATATGTGATTTGATGGTTGAGACAAGATGATCAAACAATAAGATCACAACCAATCAATCAACAACTAAGAACAAATAATAATAACACAAGTATGTAAACAAGTAAAGCTAAAAGGAAATGAACACACGATTTATAGTGGTTCGATTTCTCAAGATCTATATCCACTACCTTGAGTCCACACTCAAGGATTTTAACCAATTCACTAAATGCTCAATCCAAGCAAATACACAAGAGGCTCACCCAACAAGGGTTTTACACCAAGAACCTCCTTTGCAATCCTACAAACAAGGCTCACCCTTCCACAAGGATTTTATATCCAAAGACAACCTAAAGACAAATCTAATCCAAAGCTCACCCACACACAGGTTTTACACCACAACCTTGATTAATCTAGTCTATGACTCACCCTTACCAAAAGAATTTTACGTCACAAGATAACCTTGTATCAATCACAACAATAATATAAAGATAGATTTTGGACGTTACCAACACTTCTTGGTGGATGAATACAATTGCTGGAATCACTTCACTTCTTGCCTTTAGAATCTTGAATTTTAACCTTTGAGCACAAGGCAAATTCAGAGCTTTTCAAATAATTTTGATGTAAAACAAGTTAGAGCTTGAAGGATTTCTTAAGTTCAAAAGTTCATTAAAAAATTTGGAGTTTGTGGCTTTTATAGATTTTAAAAATCAGCTGAAACGGTCATAAAACGGCTAGTAACTGCTAGTTTCAGAAAATTTGGACGATACTATTCAAAATTCAGATGACCGAATTTTTCTTGAGCATCCGAACTATGCGTCCGAATATTCTGGAAAATACTGTTCACGCGAACAAAGTTACTGTTCACTGGTACTGTTAAAAATTTGGACGACCGAACTTAATCAGCTGCGTCTGAATTTCTCTGGAAAATACTGTTCATGTGAACAATACTGTTCACCGGTATTGTTTAAAATTCGGATGACCATTGATGAAAAACTTAATAATTCAGGTAAGTTCAAAACCATTGAAACCATTTAAATCAAGTTTTGTGCTCTCAATTGCAACTCATAGATTCCAAGGCTTAAGAGTGTAGGTTTTACAAAGTTTACCTATTAAGCATATGTAACCTATGCTTCATATCTTCAAAGTCTTCAATCATTAAGAACAAACTCTTCAATCTTCAATCGCTTTGACATATTGGAGTTGTTCTTGCATTTTAGCTTTAAGGCAATGAGACTTCATACTTCTTAATACAACAATCCTATCACACAAATGACATAAAGATTAGTCCTCATCAATGTTTGTCATTAATCAAAACTTAATCATGACCTCATGATTTGCCCTTAGGGCTAACAATCTCCTCCTTTTTTATGATGACAAACTTTGATGCAAAATGTGATGGATTTAAATAGTGTAGAACAAAGAAGTATTGATGTCAATGATAGATAATAACCAATTTGACACAATGACATTCAAATGGCTCAATATGACCCTATGACCCAACCAACCTCCATTTTCCTCCTTCCTTCCAACAACTAGGATAGAAGATATAGCATTTAAGCATTAATAAAACTTCTAAGAGAGGTTTTAAAGGTCTAAAAAGGTTAACATTGCTCCCCCTTAGATTGTGCTCATTTTTCAACAAGTTTGGACTTGAGATGCTGTGAATCCGAATTTTGACATAGCAAGTCCGAACTGTAAAATAAGTAAAATGAAAGTTTCAAATTTTGAAAATAAGCTTTTCTAAGGTTGTTCAAACATAGTAGAAGAGATGAAAATATATTTGAATCAATTTGAACAAAAGAGCACTTTTTGGCAACAAAATATGCATGCATCCGAATTTCAGAACATGCATCTGAATTTCAAAACATGCATCCGATTTTCAAGTCCGAACTTTTGGTAGCAAGTTTGAAAAAGTGAATTTGCATTTTCAAATGATTTATAGAAATACTTAAATATGTATAGTCACAATAGCACTCAAATTAGCTTTGCAAAACCACAAAACTCATACATTTAATTGTTTTCATGAAGTAACTTAAAGTCATAGGTCAAGTCAAGAACCATGATCAAAAGTTTCAAAATCTCAACTCAACCATTTTCAAATTCTCAGAAAACAACCATTTTCAATTTAAATTTTAAATGCAACCACATAATACAAAGAATACACATTGTGTCCAACCACATAATACATAATATACACATTGTGTCCAACCACATAATACACAGTTTCCAAATGCATGCAGCCATACAAATGCTGCCACATTTTTTACCATTCACACAACATATAGCACATTTTGTCATCATTCTTTCTCCCCCTTTTGTCATCACTCAAATATGGGGTTAATGAAAATGAGACAACATGTATACATATAAGCAGTATATTAACCAACTCTCATTTGGCAATTTTCTAGTCAAATAATTAACATCCTAACAACAATAAGCATTTAGTAACAATTTATCAACAATAAGCAATATGTAGTATCTCAACAACAATAAATCAACTTCTTCTTCCCTTTTTAGCAGCGATTAAACTTGGGGTGAGAGTACTTGGACAACAAAAGTGAAACAAAGGAAGCTCTTATCACAAAGATTTCACATATTGAGTTTCAAAACATTATAATAACTAGAAAGCCACAAGTAAATTTCAATGTTAAAGCATAACATGTGCATCATGACATAAACTAAAATAAGCATCAAAATAGAGTTTAGGGATAGAAAGGCTTAGTCTTGGATGTGCTTCATAGCCATGTTTCCCTTGATCTCTATATGATAGAGTCCTTCATTTGCTGACTCCTTGCCCGTGTAGTTCGGCTTTGGAAAGTTACCAATCAAGAGGATCCTTGGATCTTCTTCCTTTGAGCCACATTTTCCTCCTCCCTTGGCTGAAGGAAATTGGTGATGGATTTGTGATTTGACTTTGCTAAACTTCCTTCACCTCCTTCTTCTTGCTTGTTCTCTTGGGCTTTATCTCTTTGTTCTTCATTCTCATGCTCTTCTTCTTCTTTGGATACTTCACTGCCTTTTCCTTCATCTTTGTCTTCTTCTTTAGCAACAAATTGATAGACATCTCAATTTTCACTATCATTACTATCATCCTTATTGCTTCCATCTCCACCCATATTATCTTCTTCATTTTCCTCTTCACTGTCCTCTTTCTTATCTTCTTTCTTTTCTTCTTCTTTGGATTTTATAGGAACTTGCACCATTTAAAACCACTTGACAAATCTTTCTCAAGTCTTCTTCCATATTTTTTACTCTAACTTTTAAACCATCAAATTTGCCAAGAATCATTGGAGAAAAGGACTCGAAGAATTTGTCCATCTTCATCATTTCCTTTACATGGTTGTTCAATGTCTCTTGAAACACCTTGGCAACTATAGTATTACCTCTAGTGAGATTATCGCCTTCAACTTATTTTCTTTGAATAGAGGGTACCTCTTCAAATAGTCTTCTTTTTGTGGGGAGTTGCTCCCCCTCACTTGGTGACTCATGGTTGTTTTTGAATTTCCTTTCTCTAGCAAGGATTTCCTCTTCATCCTCTTCTTCTTCTTCATTTTATTCTTCCTTCTCTTCATTACTTTCTTCCTCCTTTTCTTCATCATCACTAGCATCTCTTCTATCACCCCTTAGAGGAGTTTCTCTTCTAGTCCTTCATACATTATCATCATCAAGTATCCAAGGAATTCTCTTTAGTGAGTTGTTGGTGTAGACTTCTTCACTCTTTATTGGTAAACCACTAGAAGACAATTGCACTTGGAGATACTTGAAAATTCCTGTTAATAACCTTCCATACGGCAATGCCTTATGCTTGTTTCTTCTAGTTGCCATTATATTCTTTAGCACTATATATCCAAAATTCAATTTTCTTTTCTTATGCATGGCTAACATAATTACAGTATACATATTATCAATAGAAAATTTGTGCCCAAAGTATGCTATAATCAAGGTAGTAAGCATGTGATGCAAAATTCTTTCACTAGCATCAAAAAGCTTTATCTCTCGCTCTCCTTTCTAGTCTTGAGGCTTCTACTATTTATATAGGCATTCTCAACCCTTTCATGTGAGTATAACTCACTTATAAAACAATGTCCCCTGGAAGAATAATTCCTAAACCCAACATCCTTAACATCACAAATTCTATTGAGCAATGCATTATCAATCTCAAAAATCAACTTGTGATATTCTTGAAGAATATCACTGAATAGATTTATTACCAATTTGCTCAACTTTTTCTTCCTTAAAATTTGCATAAACTTCATACACTAGAGAAGATAATAGCATTCATCAAACACAAGCAAACTAGTCCAACTCCTATCATTTAAAAATGAGAGTATATTATCCATTTTAGATTGTTTGATGACATCCACCTTGTGGCTTGGATTTATCTCTTGGTTCCTTTTTATCCAATCATCAAATTCAGTAACAGCCTCTACTGTGATAAATCTATCCAGCCATGCCATGCGTTGAGGAACATGAACCTTCCTTGGTTCATTGATCACTGGTCCTCCTTCTTTTTCTTTGGGTTTTCCCTTTCTTTTTCTCATGCTAGACTTCTTTGTCCTCACCATTATGAATTTCAGAGAAAATATGTGATTTTCAAAGAGTATTTAGTGCTTAGAATATGGGAATCAAGTGGGATTAGTGATTTAATAGTGAAGTTTGGACATCCAAATGTTTTGTATGCGTCCAAACCTTGCATCCGAAATTCACCTGGAGCTAGAACACTTGAATACACTCATTAGTTATTAAAATTTTAAATCCCTAAGCTTCGTCTAAGATTGGTCAAACCTTTCTTCGGCTAATGGCTTACTAAAAATATCATTAATTTGTTCATTCAAACATGCTTTAAACAAATATTACCCTTAGTAGAATGATCTCTAATGAGATGAAGTTTTTGATCTCTATATGCTTTGTCCTAGTTTGTTGAATAGTATGATGGTCAAATTTGTTGCACTAGTGTTATCACATAACATAGCCACACATTTGAAATACATACCATAATCACTTAGAGTATCAATAAGGTAATAGAGAATGTGTTTAACAACAATCAAATGAGACTCTTTAGGACAAGATGAAATCTAGCACACAAAAACATGACAAACATAATATTGGCTCTACTTGCTATCAAATAGAGTTGAGTACTCCTATGAAACCTTTTTATTCTTGTCAAGCATAGTTGATAAACTTATGGAAGTGCTCACACTTTAACTTGATTCATGAAAGTACCATCCTTGGTTTGCTTGATTTGTAGGCCAAGAAAGAAATTGAGTTTTCCTATCATGCTCATTTCAAATTTACTTTGCATTAACTTGGCAAACACATCACAAAGTGAAGCATTAGAAGCACCAAAACTTGTATCATATATTTGGACAAGTTATAGATTATTGTTACAAGAGGTTTTAATGAAAAGATTTATGTCAAGTTTTTTTTAAATAACTTTTGAAAGAAGAAAATTACTGAATATTTCATACCAAGCTCTAGTAACTTGTTTCAATCCATATAAGGCTTTTGAGAGTTTGAAAACATAATTATGAAATTTTTCATGAGTGAAATCAGGAGGTTGTTTTACATAAAATTTCCTCATTAATAAACCCATTTGAGAAAGCACTTTTGACATAATTTGAAAGATTTCGAAACCTTCAAAACATGCAAATGCCAAAAATATTCTAATTGATTTAAATCTACAAATCAGAGCTAAAGACTCATTATAATCACTGACATATTCTTGATTGAATCCTTAGGTAACAAGTCTAACCTTGTTTCTAACAACTTCTCTGGATTCAATAAGTTTATTTCTAAAAACCATTTAGTTCCAATAATGGAATGATCATGAGATTTAGGAATATCCAAATTTTGTATCTTTCAAATTTTCTTAATTCCTCTTGCATAGCAATCATCCAAAATCATCACACAATACATCATCAATACTTTTAGGCTCATATGAGATAAAAGAATAAAGTTATCGATAAAGTACCTCTTATGTTTACTAAAATACCTAAGAGGGGGGTGAATTAAACAAACCTTTATGCATTTAGACCAAGAATAGATTATATGAGCAAAATAGAGACAATTTATAGCAAAGCAATGGAAGAAAGCAATAGCAATGAATTCAAACAATTTATAGTGGTTCGATCCTTAAGATCTACGTCCACTACCTTAAGCTCACACTTAAGGATTTTAAACAATCTACTATTTGCCCAGGTTTACAAATTAGAAGAAAGGCTCACCACACTATGGTTTTACACTCACAACCTCTTCTAGTAACTTTTACAATACAAGGCTCACCAAACACAATGGTTTTATATCTCAAACGACCTTGAATCATAACTTCAAGGATCACCCTTATCTAAAGGGTTTTATGTTATCAAGAAAACCTTGCTAGAGCTAGTAGAACAACACAATTTGATAAATAAAGGAGAGTGTGTAGATGTTACCACTTGTTGGTAGATATTACACAAAGTTGCACCTTCACACTTTGATGTCTTTGGATTGATCAATTGAATGCACAAGACATAAGAGATCTTAAGAAATGTTTGCTAAAGGCTTTTGAATGCTTAGAGTTTTCAAGAGTTCAAAACTTTCAAAAGATTACACGTTTATAGCTTTTATAGAATTTGAAAATCGGTTTTAACAGCTATAAAACGGCTAATTAACGGCTATTTTCAGGAAATTCAGACGACCGAATTCTGTCTGCTGCGTCTGAATCTTCGTCCGAATTTCTCTGGAAAAACAGTGACCATGCTGAAGGCCAAAATTCGGACGACCGAATTTTTCTTCATGCGTCCGAATCTTCTTCCGAATTTCTCTAGAAGAACAGTAGCAAACTTTTGTTACAAAATTTGGACGACAAAACTTTGTAAAATCATTTGAGATTTAACTTCAATAAGTTTGAAAAATATTTGATATGTATAGAAATCTTATTTAGACATATATAAGTTTGAAAACCAAAAATCAAATTCCTTTGATCATATAAAGTTTACTTAAAAATTTTTAGGACACAACACCACATTCATCAAAAAGTTCATTCAAAGCCTTTTAAGATAATAAGACATTTTTATGCTCTCTTATGCATTCAATGATAACAAAGACATACAATTGTACAGTTTACATAGAGATTTACCTACTAAGTATATACACTCTACACTTCAAATCTTCAATGCCTTTAGATCATCTAAGAACAACCTTCTTCAAACTTCAATCACTTTGCTTTACTGAAGTTGTTCTTGCACTTTGGCTTCACAACAATGAGACTTCATACTTCTTAGTTCACACAACATACAAGCATATTAGTTCTCATCAATATTTGTCATTAATCAAAACTACATGATTTGCCATTAGGGCTAACAATCTCTCCCGTTTTGATTATGACAAACTTTGATGCAAAATGTGATAAATTAAAACGATGTAGTACATAGAAGTATTAATGTCAATGATAGAAAATAACCAATTTAGCACATTGACATACAAAAGGCTCAATATGAGCATATGACCCAACCAACCTCCATTTACCTCCTTCCTTCCAACCACTAGGATAGAAGATATAGCATTTAAGCATTTAGAAAAGATTCTAAGAGAGGTTTTAAAGGTTGTAAATGTTTAACAATGCTCCCCCTTAGATTGTGCTCATTTTTCAACAAATTTAGACTTGAGATACTATGCATCCGAATTCTGACATGTCAAGTCCAAACTCAAAGATAATTAAAATGAAAGCTTCAATTTTTGAAAATGTGCTTTCATAAGATTGTTCAAACATAGTAAAAGAGTTTAAAACATGTTTGAATCAATTTAAACAACAAAAGAGCACATTTTGGCAACAAAATATCGATGCATCCAAATTTCAGAACATGCATAAAAAAATTAAGCACAATAGCAAAATTAAGTCTGCACAAAATATCAAGTTCATCACATAATCATCATTGCAGTCATCATTCATCATTTTTCCCCCTTTTGTCATCACTCAAAAAAAAATGGAATCAATGAAAATGAGATTAACAATTTAACACATAAAGGAAGCTCTTACCACTGAGATTTCATCATTGAGCTTCACTATTACATAAAATGCAGCAAAATACTTAACAAGTTCAGAATACATAACACATAACAACAGTAAATACATAACAGATAAACATTCAGTACAGATAAGCAACTTAAAAGCAGTAAATAGAATAGAAGGAAAGAAAGCTTAGTCTTGTGATGCTGATGTTGATGGAGAGGCTCGGCTCACTCTTTTCTTGATGGCCAAGTGCTTCACTCTTCCATGTGACTGAAAGAGATTATTGATGGAGAGACTATTTCAGCTTGTGCTACTTGGCTGCCTGCTACTTGTGGCTCTTCATGTGCATGTTCTTCCTCTTCTTCTTCTGCAACAGTCTCTTCATTTCCACCTTGATCATCATTTTCATCATTACTGTCATTATCATCTCCTTTCTTTTCTTCCTTATCTCCTTCTTCCTCATTTCTATCTTGAAGCTTAGAGGGTCCTTCACCACTTTGAGCATTTCTCATAAGGATTTTTTCAATGTGCTTTACCCAACTCTCCAGTCCATTTAATTTTCCAAGAACCATTGGAGCAAATGATTCAAAGAACTTATACATCTTCTCCATTTCCTTGACATGATTGTTCAAGGCTTCTTGGAATGCTTTGGCCACTATGGTGTCACCTTTAGTTGCTCCTTTACCACTTGAACCAATTCCAGTTTCTTCTTCAAACAATCTCCTTTTTGTTGGAGGTTGCTCCCCATCACTTGAGATGTCATGCTTCCTCTTTGTCTTCATTTCTCTAGCAAGGGTTTCTTCTTCATCCTCTTATTCTTCCTCTTCTTCACTTTCTATCTTTTCTTCTCTTCTTATTCTTTTTGGAGGGGTTTCTCTTTTTGTCCTCCATACATTATCCTCATCAAGAACAAACTGCATTCTCTTAAGAGTTTCATTGGTGTAAATCTCCCGACTCTTAAAAGCTTGCCCTCTTCCCGGAAGTTTAATCTTAAATGCTTAAAGATTCTTGTCAACAACCTTCCAAATGGGAATGCCTTGGTTACTATTTTTCTGGCAGTAATCATGTGTTTCAAGGCTATGTAACCAAAGTTCAATCTCCTTTGCTCATGCAAGGCTAATATGATTACCATATGCATATTTCCAACTGAAGACTTATGTCCAAAGTTAGGAACAATCATAGTAGTCACCATATGATGTAACACTCTACCTCTAGTATCCAAGTTCTTGATTTCCCTCTCTTTTATAGATCTAAACTCTCTTCCATTGATAAATGCCTCTTCAAATCTAACATATGTAAAGAGTTTACGATCATAGAATGCATGGAAGGTAAATAATATCTAGCTCCATTGTCACCTACTCCACAAATTCTGTTTATCAATGCTTCACTAAATTCAATGTCAACTTGGAAAACTCTAGATGAATACCATTGTATCACATTATCCACTACAATCTCAATTCTTTCCTCCTTTAGGTTTGCATAGAATTCATATATCAAGGTAGGATAAAATTCTTCATCAATGAACAACAAACTACTCCAACCAACATTATTGAAACAAGATAGAACAATATCCATGCTAGAGAGTTTATCAACATCCACCTTATATCCAGGGATAATCTTTCTGCTATTTTTATTCCATTCATCAAATTCATGAGTAGCCTTGATCGAGAAAAACCTGTCAACTCCAAATAATGTTTGAGGGATTTGAATTCTTCTTGGTTGGTTGAAGATTGAGTTTCCATCTCCTTCCTTAGCCTTTCCTTTCCCTTTCTCAACATTTGGCTTCTTTGTTCTCACCATTGATATTTTCTGTTGAGAAGTAGTGATTTTTGGTATGAATTTAGGGTTAGAAGTTCAAAAGTGAAGGCAAATCGGGATGAGAATGTGTAGTTTTGAAGGGATTTTGATTCTGATGTGAATGGGTATGAGAGCCTTTTAAAAGGATGTGAAATTCGGAAGTTGAAGTGTTGAGAAAATTGTTTGACTTTCATTTAAATAGTTGCATCTGTAAAATTCGGACAACCGAATTCTCAGGTCTGCGTCTGAATTTTTGGTCGAAAGTTTCTGTTGCTTCAGTTCAGAAAATTCGGTCGACCAAATTACCGAATTTTCTGTAGTGCATTCGAATTCTGGATCCGAAAATTTCCTGTTTTCATCAAAACTTCAACACACACATTAGTCATTGAATTTTGAAATTCTTAAGAGTCTTCTTAGGTGATTGAATCTTTCCTCAGCCAAAGGCTTTGTAAATATGTCAGCTATTTGATCATTTGTATTTATATATTCTAAGCATATATCTTTCTTAATCACTTGTTCATGAATAAAATGATGTTTTATCTCTATATGCTTAGTCCTAGAATGTTGAATGAGATTTATGCTCAAATTGGTAGCACTAGTATTATCACATAGTATAGGCACAATTGAATTTAAGACCATAATCAAGTAAGGTATGCTGCATCCATAACAATTGTGCACAACAACTACCCACAGCTATGTATTCAGCTTCTGCAGTGGATAAAGACACACAAGCTTGCTTTTTACTAAACCAAGATACAAGACAACTACCAATAAACTGATAATGACCACTTGTACTTTTACGTTCAAATTTGCATTCAGCATAGTCAACATCAGAGTATTCAATAAGTTCAAAAGATGAAGTTTTTGAAACCAAAGACCATAGTCATATGTATCAATCAAATAGCGAAAAATACGTTTGACAGAAATCAGATGAGATTCTTTAGGACATGATTGGAATCTAGCACACAAGCATACAACAAACATAATATCTGGTCTACTAGCTGTGAGATAGAGTAAACTTCCAATCATACTTCTATATTATTTCTTATCAATATTTTTACCTTTCTCATTTTTGTCAAGTTTAGTTGATGAACTCATTGGAGCACCTATTCCTTTTGCTTGATCAATTCCAAATCTTTTTAGTAGCTCCTTGGTATACTTTACTTGATTGATGAAGACTCCATCCTTGATTTATTTAATTTGCAGCCCAAGGAAGAAATTTAGTTCTCCCATCATGCTCATCTCAAATTCATTTTGTATTGATTTGGCAAAATCTTCACAGAGAAATGTATTAGTAGCACCATATATAATATCATAAACATAAATTTGCACAAGTAAAATATCATTTTTAGAAGATGTTTTTATAAAAAGAGTTGTGTCCACTTTTCCTTTTGTAAAGCCTTTTGAAAGAAGAATACCACTCAATCTTTCATACCAAGCTCTTGGGGCTTGTTTCAATCCATATAGAGCTTTGGTTAACTTGAACACATAATTTGGAAATTTTTCATGAATAAAACCAGGAGGTTGTTCTACATAAACCTCTTCTTCAATGAAACCATTTAGAAAAACACTTTTGACATCCATTTGAAATAGTTTAAAACCTTTAAAACAAGCAAATGCCAAAAGTATTCTTATAGATTCTAATCTGGCCACTGGAGCAAAAGTCTCATCATAATCAATGCCTTCTTCTTGGTTGAAACCTTGAGCAACAAGTCTAGCTTCATTTCTAATAACTTCTCCTAGTTCATTTAACTTATTTATAAAAATCCACTTTGTACCAATAACAGAATGATCATGAGGTCTAGGAACAAGAATCCAAACTTTATTTCTCTCAAATTGATTTAACTCTTCTTCCATAGCAATAATCCAAAAATTATCACACAATGCATCATCAATATTTTTCGGTTCAATATGAGATAAAAGGGCAAAATTATCAATAAAGTACCGCCTTGTTTTAACATATTGGGAGACATCACCAATGATTTGCTCCTTAGGATGACCTCTTGCATATGTGAGATCCTTTGGAAGTTCTTGATCATTGCTTGATTGACCATCTTGTTCTTGCTCCATTATCTCTTCTTCTTTGGCATGATCTTCCATTGTGGGTACTTGGTGTTGAGTTTGATTTTCAACCATTGAGGAGCCTGCATCATCTTCATTTCTTCTTTGAAGATAAATGTTAGATTCATCAAAGGTTACATGAATAGTTTCTTCAACACACAATGTCCTTTTATTATAGACTCTATATGCCTTTTTATTTGCTGAATAACCAAGAAATATTCCTTCATTTGATTTTCTATCAAACTTACCAAGATAGTTACTATTGTTTAAAATGAAGACTTACAACCAAAAACTTTAAAGGAGACAATTGATGGAGTTTTATCAAATAGAAGTTCAAAAGGTATTTTTCTTATAAAAGGTCTTAATAAAACTCTATTCATGATATAACAAGCTGTATTTACAGCTTCAGCCCAAAAATATTTTGGTAATGAGTTTTCACAAAGCATTGATCTAGCCATTTCTTGTAAGGTTCTGTTTTTCCTCTCAACAACACCATTTTGTTGAGATGTTTTGACAGCTGAAAAATTGTGAGTAATACCATACTCATCACAAAATTTTGTAAAATCTTGGTTACATAATTCTCTTCCATTATCACTTCTAATAGAAATCAGTTTACAATCAAGAGAAGTTTGAACCTTTTTGAAAAGTTTTGAAAATTCATAAAACGTTTCATCTTTTTGTGCTAAGAAGATTACCCATGTAAATATTGAAAAATCATCAACAATCACATAAGCATATCTTTTACCACCAAGACTAGTAGTCCTCATAGGTCCAAATAAATCCATGTGAACTAGTTCAAGAGTTTTTGAGGTAAAAACCATTTTCTTTGGTTTAAAAGATGTTTTTGATTGTTTTCCATATTGACAAGCATCACAAAGACGGGTTTTACAAAATGCAATTTTGGTAATCCTCTAACTAGCTCTTGTGTAGAAAGTTTGTTCAATAAATCCATGCTCACATGTCCTAATCTTCTATGCCATAAAAATCCTTCATTGTCATGAATGGCAAGACATTTAATATCATTAGTAATAAAATCATCAAGATACAACACATATACATTACCAGCTCTTTTAGCAACAAAAATAGTTTTGTTACATGCACTGTCAAGAATAGTACAAGTATCATATTTAAACTCTACTTTGCATCCATTGTCACATAATTGACTAATACTAAGTAAATTATACTTTAAACCTTCAATAAGTAAAACTTGCTTGATAAGAGGGAAGGAACCTTTACCAATGTTACATATTCCAAGTATTTTCCCTTTCTTCTTATCTCCAAATGTGACAAAACCTTCACTTGTAGTTTGAAGCTCACTAACAAGTGATGCATTTCCAGTCATGTGCCTTGAGCAGCCACTGTCAAGAAACCATTTTGTGGCATTTGATCTTGAGGCAAATTGTACCTACACCAAATTAGAAAGAGTGAATTTTGGTACCCATATCTTCTTGGGTCCAAGGGGCTTAGTAATAGTTCCTTTGACTTTTCAAATGGTTTTAACACCATTTTCTATCTTTCTTTTTATAAAACATCTAGAAACCTTGTGTCCATGCTTGCCACAATATGTGCAACAAATATGTGACCTAGAATGAGAAGATTCTTTAACAAAAGACTTTTTCTGTTTTGGAGCAAAACAATCATGTGTAAAACCAAGACCATGTTTTACAAATGAAGATCTTTGATAACCAAGTAATTTATTTAAATTTTCTCTTCCATTTGTAAATCTCTCAATGCATAAAGTTAGATCATTAACTTTCCTTTTTAAAAACTCTGATCCTTTATCATTAATTCAAGAGAAATAATTCTTGTACAAAGCTTTTTGTTTTCAAAAGATATGTTTTGTATGGTTGTATTCAAAACTTCTTTTTCAATGGTAAGACAACTAATGGTTTCAAGAAGTTTACCATTTTCAACACATAATTTTGAATTCTCATTGGATAAATCATTGATTTTGAATTTCATTTCTTTATTTCTTTTTGAAGCCTTTTTCAATTCTTCATATAGTTCTACAATCAAATCACAGGAATCAATATCATCATCACATACATTTGAAATGGAAGGTGAAGATTGTACCTCATCATCAATGGCCACAAAGCATATGTTGGCCTTTCCTTCATTGTCATCCTCGCTTTCTTGTCGATCCCACGTTCCTGCTAATCCTTTTCCTTTCTTGACAGATTTCTTTCTATTTTCGCTGTCTCTTTCCATTTCCAACACTTTAGGACAATCAGCAACAAGATGCTATGTGCTCTTGCATTCAAAGCATTGAGGTTTGTAGGATGAGGATTGTCCACTCTTCTTGACTGGTTTTCTTCCTTTCTTGAGGAACTCCTTTTTGTAGAATCTTTTGAACTTCCTCACTGCCATTGCAATCTCTTCTTCTCCACTGTTTTCTCCTTCTTCTTCACCTGAAGACTGTTCTTGTTCACTCAAGTGATTTGAGGACTTGAGTACCACTCCTTTTCTTCCCTTTTCTTCATCCTTCTTGTCATTTAGCCGTTTCATCTTCATTTCATGGGTTAGTAGAGATCCAATGAGCTCTTCAAATCCTTGGATTCCTCAATAGCAAGTGTCTTAGGCTGCCAAGATTTTGGTAGAGCATCTAAAATCTTCCTGTTTTGCTCTCCCATAGTATAGCTTTTACCATAAGCTTTCAAGCCATTAAAAATATTAGTAAATCTTGTAAACATATCACTAACATTTTCACCTTGTTTCATGGTAAACAGTTCATAATCTCTAACAAGCATAGCAAGTTTGGATTCTTTAATTTGATTAGTACCTTCATGTGTAATTTGGAGTAATCTCCACATGTCATAAGCAGAATCACATCTACTAACTCTATTGTATTCAGTAACATATAAAGCACAACTTAATATATTCATAGCCTGATAATTTAAAGTCATTTTTTTAGAATCATGCTCATCAAATTCATCAGTGGACTTGGGTTCTAAGGTTATTCCATTTGCACTCATTTTCATTGGGACATAAGGACCTTTCTCAATTATGTTCCACAAATCAAAATTGATAGAACAAATATAAATTTTAACTCTAGATTTCCAGAAAGTGTAATTTGTTCCATCAAACAAATGTGGTCTATTTGTGGAGGATCCTTCTAGGTAAGGAAGGTTTGACATATTAGCCATAGGATCTTTGTCTTCTAGGTTGTAAAACCACACAAAGAAGTTCTAGCTCTGATACCAATTGAAATACCTAAGAGGGGGGTGAATTAGGTATTTGGCTAATTTTTGTAAAAACAAACCTTTTATGCGTTTAGACCAAAAACATATTATATGAGCAAAATAGAGACAATTTATAGCAAAGCAATGGAAGAAAGCAATCGCAAAGAACTCAAACAATTTATAGTGGTTCGATCCTCAAGATCTACATCCACTACCTTAAGCTCACACTTAAGGATTTCAAACAATCTACTATTTACTCAGGTTTACAAATTACAAGAGAGGCTCACCACACTATGATTTTACACTCACAACCTCTTCTAGTAACTTTTACAATACAAGGCTCACCAAACACAATGATTTTATATCTCAAACAACCTTGAATCACAACTTCAAGGATCACCCTTATCTAAAGGGTTTTATGTTATCAAGATAACCTTGCTAGAGCTAGTAGAACAACACAATTTGATAAATAAAGGAGAGTGTGTAGATGTTACCACTTGTTGGTATATATTACACAAAGTTGCATCTTCACACTTTGATGTCTTTGGATTGATCAATTGAATGTACAAGACATGTTTGCTAAAGGCTTTTGAATGCTTAGAGTTTCCAAGAGTTCAAAACTTTCAAAAGATTACATGTATATAGCTTTTATAGAATTTGAAAATAAGTTTTAACAGCTATAAAACGGCTATTTTTAGGAAATTCGGACGATAGAATTCTGCCTGCTGCGTCCAAATTTCTCTGGAAAAACAGTGACCATGCTGAAGGCCGAAATTCGGACGACCGAATTTTTCTTCATGCGTCCGAATATTTTTCCGAATTTCTCTAGAAGAGCGTAGCAAACTTTTGCTACAAAATTTAGACGACCAAACTTTATAAAATCATTTGAGATTTGACTTCAATAAGTTTGAAAACATTTGATATGTATAGAAAACTTATTTAGATATATATAAGTTTGAAAATCAAAAATCAAATTCCTTTGATCATATAAAGTTTACTTAAAAATTTTTAGGACACAACACCACATTCATCAAAAAGTTCATTCAAAGCCTTTTAAGATCATAAGACTCATTTTATGCTCTCTTATGCATTCAATGATAACCAAGACATACAAGTGTAGAGTTTACATAGAGATTTACCTACTAAGTATATACACTCTATACTTCAAGTCTTCAATGCCTTTAGATTATCTAAGAACAACCTTCTTCAAACTTCAATCACTTTACTTTACTGAAGTTGTTCTTGCACTTTGGCTTCACAACAATGAGACTTCATACTTCTTAGTTCACACAACCTATCATACAACATGCAAGCATATTAGTTCTCATCAATATTTGCCATTAATCAAAACTACATGATTTGCCCTTAGGGCTAACATTTACTCCTTGGAAGATATCACCAATGATTTGCTCCTTAGTGTAGCCTTTTGGATATCCTAAGTTCTTTGGTCATCTTGATTTTGTTCAATCATTTCTTCCTCATTGATATGATCCTCCAAAGTTGGTGCTTGAAGATGGGTTTGATAGTCATTCATAGATGTACCTACACCATCTTCATCTTTTCTTTTCAAGTAAATGTAAGATTCATCAAAACTAACATGAATGGTTTCCTCATCATGTAAGGTTATTTGGTTAGAAGAATAGTTAAGAGATATACCAATATCCGATTTTCTATCAAATTTAAGTAAGTTATCACAAAAATTTAAGATAAGACATTTATAACCAAACATTTTAAAATATGCAATTTGATCTGTAAAAGAGAATTCAAAAGATGTTTTTCTTCAAAATGATTTTAAAAGAATTCTATTTATCATAGCATGTGGTGTTTACTGCTTTGTCCCAAAAATATTTTTGAAGAAGAATTTTTACAAAGCATAGACCTAGCCAATTTTTGCAAAGTTCAAATTTTCCTTTCAATAACACTATTTTTTTTTTGTAGGGGGGGTTTGCAGTTGAAACAATTATATGAAATTCAATATTCATCACAAATTTTGTAAAGACTTGGTGGTAAAATTTTCTCATTGTCACTTCTAATGGAAATCAATTTGCACTCAAGGGAGGTTTGAACTTTTTTTGAATATTTTTACAAACTTATGAAACACTTCATCTTTTTGAGCAAAGAAGAATGCTAAAGTGAATATTGAGAAATCATCAACTACTACTAAGGCATACTTCAAGTCATCAATACTAGAGTTCCTCATATGTCCAAATCAATCCATATGAACATGCTCAAGATGTTTTGAGGTCTAAAAGCATTTTCATGGGTTTGAAATATTCTTTTATTTGTTTTCCATATTGACAAGTATCTCAAAGAAAATTTTCTCAAATCATATTTTTAGCAATCCTCCAACTAAATCTTGAGAGGAAAGTTTGTTCAACAAATCTTCTATGCCAAGAAAATCCATCATTATCATAAGCAACAAGACATTCAAGCTTATCAAGATAAAACACACATTGAAACATTTTGTGAGTAATTGATCAAAATTACAAAATATCATTTTGTCATACAAGTTCGGACAACTGAACTTATGGTCTACATCCAAACTTCAAGTCCGAACATTTTGTAAAGTTTCATACAGATGTTTTTGGCAAAGCAAATGCATAGATATTCAATCATAGTTATTTTAATCATTTTATCATGACATATAATCAATTTCGGGAACATATCGACCATGAATTCAATCTCATGTCATCAATGTTACCTAATCAACTTGATAGAAGCAATTGACAAGTCATGGTTGGCAAATTTTCAAAGCTTAACAGAAGGGATTCTCAACTGAAACTTTGCATGTTGGCACTTAACTTCTTATTCATTGTCACATAATTGACTAATGCTAAGCAAGTTATAGTTCAAATCAACACTAAGAAACATTTGTTTAAAAATAAGAGAGGAACCTTTACCAACATTGGATACTCCAAGAATTCTTCCTTTCTTCTTGTCTCAAAAACAAATCCTTCATTGGTTGCTTTGACCTTGTTTATGAATGAGGTGTTTTCTATTATTCTTTAAGCCAACATCATCAATATACCACTTAGTGGTGCCTGAGTTTGAATTGAAAAGTACTTGCAATAAAGGAGAGAAAGTATCCTTTGGTACCCATACTTTCTTGGGTCCATGGGGGTTAGTAATAACTGCCTTAACTATCCAAATGGTTTTTACACCATTCTCTACTTTTCTTTTAACATAACATTTGGTGACTTTATGTCCATGTTTTCAACAATAAGTACAACAAGTATGATGCATGGAAGTAGAGGTAGCTCTAACAAAGAAGGTGTTATATTTAGGCACCTTGTTTATATAATTATAACCAAGACCATTTTTGACAAGAGGAGATATTTGAGCTCCAAGAATTTATCAAGATTGTCCCTTCCTTTTGTAAATTTTTATATACATGATGTAAGTTTATCAACCTTCCTTTTTAAAGTCTCATGATCAATAAGCATTCTTTCAAGAGACAAAATCTTTTCACAAAGAATCTTATTTTCAAGGGACATGGGTCATGTTTTGTAAAGAGACATTTAAAACTTCTTTTTCAATATTCAAGCATTCAATAGAATCAAGAAGCTTTTATTTTCACAAAACAATTTTGAATTCTCATTCAATAAATCATTAGTTTTGGTTTTCATTTCCTTATTCCTTTTTGAAGGCTTTTTAAATTCTCCATACATCTCAACAAGTAATTTACTAAGATCATCAATATCATCATCATAAGAAGTAGAGGTAGATGGAGTAGGTTGTACCTCATCTTCCATTGCCATGAAGAACTCATTTGCTCTTTCTTCTTCATGAGTGACCTGAAGTAGCTTCCACATTTCATGAGCGGAATCACATTCCATCACTCTATTGTATTCATTGACGACCAATGCACAACAAAGAATGTTCATTGCTTGGTAGTTTAATGTCATCTTCCTTGAATCGCTCTCATCATACTCTTCCATGGGCTTTGGTTCTCTTGTAACTCCATTGGCTTTCAATCTAAATGGCACATAGGGACCTTTTTCAATAATATTCCACAATTCATAGTCAATAGAACAAATGTAAATCTCAATCCTAGACTTCCAAAAAGTATAATTAGAACCATCAAATAATGGAGGTCTATTAGTGGAGGAACCTTTCGTATAAGACAAATTTGATAAACTAGCCATATAATCTTTATTTTTAGGTTGTTAGACCTTAAAAAGAAGACCTTGCTCTGATACCAATTGTAAGACCTAAGAGGTGGGTGAATTAGGTCTTTGTCTAATTATCAAAATCTTTCCCTTTTTTGCAAATCCTTTACCTTAATAAAAGCTCTACTTTAAATTCACAAACTTCAAGTTAGTATGTGATTTGATGGTTGAGACAAGATGATCAAACAATAAGATCACAACCAATCAATCAACAACTAATAACAAATAATAATGACACAAGTATGTAAACAAGTAAAGTTAAAAGGAAATGAACACACGATTTATAGTAGTTTGATCTCTCAAGATCTACATCCACTACCTTGAGTCCACACTCAAGGATTTTAACCAATTCACTAAATGCTCAATCCAAGCAATTACACAAGAGGCCTACCCAACAAGGGTTTTACACCAAGAACCTCCTTTGCAATCCTACAAACAAGGCTCACCCTTACTCAAGGATTTTATATCTAAAGCTAATCCAAAGCTCACCCACGTATGGGTTTTACACCACAACCTTGATTAATCTAGTCTATGACTCACCCTTACCAAAAGGATTTTTCATCACAAGATAACCTTATATCAATCACAACAATAATGTAAAGATAGATTTTGGATGTTACCAACACTTCTTGGTGGATGAATACAATTGCTAGCACCACTTCACTTCTTGCCTTTGGAATCTTGAATTTTAACCTTTGAGCACAAGGCAAATTCCGAGCTTTTCAAATAATTTTGATGTAAAACAAGTTAGAGCTTGAAGGATTTCTTAAGTTCAAAAGTTCATTAAAAAATCTGGAGTTTGTGGCTTTTATAGATTTTAAAAATCAGTTGAAACGGTCATAAAACGGCTAGTAACGGCTAGTTTTAGAAAATTTGGATGATACTGTTTAAAATTCAGACGACCAAATTTTTCTTGTGCATCCAAATTTTTCTGGAAAATATTGTTCACGTGAACTGTGTTACTATTCAAAATTCGGACGACTAAACTTAACCAGCTGTGTCCGAATGTGCATCCGAATTTCTCTAGAAAATACTGTTCATGTGAACAATGTACTGTTCACTAGTACTATTTAAAATTCAGATGACCGAATTTTTCCAGGTGCATCCGAATTTCTCTAAAAAAATAGTCGATACTGTTCATTGAACATTAGCTATTGTTCATAGTGTAAGAAAAATTCAAACGATCAAATTTTCATCATGCGTCCGAACTTACATCCGAACTTGCATTCCAATTTTTCAAACTTTGTCAAAACATATTCAAATCAATTCAAACAAGTTGGAAAACATTCTAGCCTCAAAGATAAGTCATTAAAGACTTTTAAGTGCAAAAACCATTGATGAAAAACTTGATAATTCAGGTAAGTTCAAAACCATTGAAACCATTTAAATCAAGTATTGTGCCCTCAATTGTAACTCATAGATTCCAATGCTTAAGAGTGTAGGGTTTAAAAAGTTTATCTATTAAGCACATGTAATCTACACTTCATGTTTTCAAAGTCTTCAATCATTAAGAACAAACTCTTCAATCTTCAATCGCTTTGACATATTGGAGTTGTTCTTGCATTTTAGCTTTAAGGCAATGAGACTTCATACTTCTTAATCTAACAATCCTATCACACAAATGACATAAAGATTAGTCCTCATCAATGTTTGTCGTTAATCAAAACTTAATCACGACCTCATGATTTGCCCTTAGGGCTAACAAGTACCCTTTCCTACTACATTACCAGTCACTAGTGCTTCTCAACCATCTTCTAATTTTTTCCATCCTTTCACAATTCCATTTTTACCACCTTCAACTTCTCAATATTCAGCTTTTGGTACCATAGGTTATGAAATGTCCAAGCCATCTCTGACTTCTTTTAATGCTGCTCAGTGGCTCAAAGCCAAACAAGCTCAGAAACAACAGAAACAGCCTACTTCTCAGTCACAGACTCCTCCTCCATAAGAACAGAGGCAAGCGATGATTCAGAATCCATTTACTCCGATGCTCCAACAAGCTGTTTTGCCTCATATTGTTGTGGTTCAGGAACAAGCTTCATCTGAAGCAAAGTACTCTTCTTCTGAAGAGCCAGAGTCTAACTCAGAACAAAATCATAATCACTTTTGGATCCAGATTCCTCTAAAATATCCTCCTCAGAAGATTTTGATCTAGAGATTCCTCAGATTAACATGACTCATGAAGAAGCACATGAAGCAGAAACATCTAAAGCCACTCCTATGATGAACCTGAACAACCTCCATCATCCAAGAAACTCATTGCCTCAGGCACTTTCACTTTTCAACTGGATGTTATTCCTTTAGTAAAGTGGGCAGTTCGGATCCAAGATTTCATGTTTGGATGGCTACTAGAGAATTGTCTGGTATCTCTACAGAGAACATCCTCACAAAATTCACCTCCATATTTACCAGTACCTTGAAACACTGGTTTACAACTTTCAACTATGTTGAGAGGACTCAATTCTTAAACTCTTCTGTTAATCAAGCTACCTCTTTACTTTATATTGTTTTCTGGTCTTGGATTAAAAAGAAAAGAGTTCTTTCAAATGAAATGTTAATCTTTTCAAAGAACTTATTTAGATAAACATTTGCAGTGTATGACTCAATTATTTTATACTCTTCGTGTAGATGTTAGTCTCAAGCAAGCGTTCTTCAGTTTGATTCCTCAAGCATTAGCACAAGGAGTTGATGCATATTTCCATTAGAAGTATCAATCCATCCTTGGTATAACTTTTGGACAAATCAGACAAGCAATACTTCAAGGACTTCAAGATCTTTTCCATAAAAGGCAAGTCATCAAACAATATCTCAAAGGAGATACATAAATTGACCAACCATGCAAGAGAACTGATCTCATCATTATGTCCTCATGTTGCAAAAATTCCTTTTGCAAGAAGTCTTCCAGAAAGAAGAAATTCTCTAGAATTCATACTACTAATTGCCTATCTTACAGAAAAAAATAGCAATACTTTTGGAAGAAGAGAAGATTTTCCAGTTCCTCTCGATGAAAGGCAAATCATTGCTATATCTGCAAACAGAAAGGTCACTATACCAAGCAATGCCCCCAGAGAAAGAAGAGACAGAACCTCATCCCAAATCAAACAGGTTTGTCCAGTCTATAAAGATAATGATCTTGAATCTCTTTTCTCTAAACAGGATGACCTTGATGACCACGCTCTCTTTGTTATTGAAGAGGACGAAATTCCATCCTCTTACCACATCTCTATTCCTCAAGAACCTGTTCCTCCATAGCCAGATCCTCCACAACCAAAAATATATTCCCTACTAGTCTTATCCATCAAATCTCACCCGCAAGCTCCAGTCCAAATTCGCACCTCCAAGTATGATAAACTCATTCCAGCCATAGCCTTCTTTGATACAGGAGTTGTGGTGTCCATGATGAATCCAACTGTCCTATCACCAGAATTTTGGACAGAACACAAGAGAGAATTTGCAACAATAGATGGTAAAACTTTTTTCACTTCTCTAATTACCAAAAACCCTATTACCATCCAGTTTTTTCCAAATGTGAAGTTTGTCTAAATCTTATCGGCTATTATGAAACCGATAAAGATTTATTTGTTGATTTTGATATTTACAGTAAACTTCACAAGTTTCAGATTCTCCCTAATGGTATTTATTTTGGAAAGCAGTTCAAAGAGTATGGTTTTATTGTCAAACTATACCTGATTACTCAAGACCCTGTCAAAGAAATCTAGCAATTACTCATTCAACAATCATGTGCTGAATCTCACATTGAGTTCCTCACCAAATGTTCCAACTCTCTGTGGCAAAACCCTCAATTCTTCATTAAGCTTCCCTTCAAGAAAAATGAAGACATCAATCCTACCAAAGCCAGTCATTCGAGTATGAACCCTGATCATCTTCAATTAGCCACTAAAGAATGCCAAGACCTCCTCCATTCAAATTTTATTGAACCCACTGATTCCAAATGATCTTGTGAAGTGTTCTATATTGATAAGCGGGGCGAACAAGTCCGTGGAAAAATGAGATTGGTAATTAATTACCAACCTCTAAATCATTTTCTACAAGATGATAAGTTTCCACTTCCACACAGGCACACACTACTTTCACAACTTTCTGGTGCAAAATGGTTTTCCAAGTTAGATTTAAAATTAGGTTTTTGGGAATCAGGAATTCATCATGATGAACGTCCCAAAACTGGTTTTTGTATTCCTAACCAGCACTTCCAATAAAAAGTAATGCCCTTTGGATTAAAACCTGCTCCATCCCCTTTTCAAAAGGCCATGATCAAGATTTTTGAATCACTATTACACATTATAATAGTTTACATTGATGACATCCTCCTTTTCAGTTAAAATCTGGATGATTATATAAGTCTTTTATGCCAATTTGCTGATATTGTTAAAATCTATGGCATAATGCTTTCTCAAAAGAAAATGATCTTGGCAAAACAAGAAATTACTTTCCTAGGAATGCATTTCTCTATAGGAACTTACACTCCGGTAGATCATATCTCCACAGAGCTTCAAAAGTTTCCTGAATTCAACCTCTCTCAAAAACAAGTCCAGCAGTTTCTTGGCATAATTAATTATGTCAGAGATTTTATCCCTCGAACATCTAAGTTTGTTTACCCACTCAACAAAATGCTCAAGAAGAACCCTCCACATTGGGGTTTATCTCAGACTCAAGTCGTAGCTACTCTAAAAGCTTAGGTATCTCAAATTTAGAAGTTACATCTGCCATCAAATGGCCAAAAAAATCCTCTAGATTGATACCAGTGATAAGTATTGGAGTGTCATTCTACTAGAAGAAGTTAATGGAACCAGATAGTTATGTAGATTCTCAAGTGGCAGATTCAAAGCATCAGAACTCTACTATCATTTCACCTTCAAGGAGATACTAGCAGTCAAGAATGGAATTAAGAAGATTAGTTTCTATCTCATCATATCCAAAATTTTTGATAGAAACAGACATGAATTCTTTCCCAAAGATGCTACAGTTTAAGCAGAAATAAGTTCCTCATCCTCAATAACTCAAGTGGGCAACGTGATTCTCATAGTATTAATTTGAGGTCAAACATATCAAAGGTAAGACCAATGTTGTGGCTAATTTCCTATCCAGACTTTGTTCTTTCAATACCAACCCCTTATTGAAAGGTTGTTCGTTGTTCACGAATTCTTGTTTAGGCAGTTCATACCATCCATACTATAGTGTTTTGATCTACGATTTCAATTCTTCCATGTCTCAGCAGTAACACATTGTTCCATGGAGCTAAGGTCCAAAATATGGAAGAAACAAGTGTTTCCACAACTCTACCACCCATCCATTTAATCCCTCTTTTCAACAATTTTGGATCTCTAGTGGACCTCTCAGTAGGATTCGAACTCAGATGAAGTTCTGACCATCTATCAGAGAAAAAAGAACGAACGGATCTTGTAGGATTCCCAAGAAATTCTTCGATTTCTTCCGGAAGCAGATGATTAATCATCTGCTTCTCACGTTCCGTGAATAGCCGGGACATTGAGGAATAGCCAGAAAGGCATTTCGGGAATCGGTCTGATTCTATCTCTGTTCGTTCCGTTTGAAGAAAGGAAGGATCCCAAAGAATCGATCTTTCTTTTAGTTGTTGAATCTCTCTTTGATTTGACCAATGTGTCTCTATGAAATTACGTCGATACTTCCACATATTATGGGTAACGTAGGAGACATCTCTATTTTCCCCCCCGGGAATCTTTAGAATTACCACTGCTTAGCTTTCAATTCGCCTCTGACCATCAAATGAAATGTGAATAACCCGTCCTCCTCTCTTTGAAAGAAGGGGCGCTTCCGGTTCTGTCGGTGCTTGAAACAATTTTGTCTTCTCCATATTACTATATCTCTAGAGTCAATAATTTTATATGAGGAACTACTGAACTCAATCACTTGCTGCCGTTACTCTTCAGTTTTCTGTTGAGGTCTATCCTGTAGAGGTACTCAAATTGGATTAGTGATCGATTTCTAGGTTTCGTCGTAAACCTAATTGGTTAAGAAAAATTCAAAGCCTAGACTACAAAAATAAGGAAAGAAGTTTATTAGTTGTTTTATGATTTTTATGCCAAGCTTTCCTTCTATCATCTTACTTGAAGCTCCAAAATCCTGCACAAATGAATAAACACTAGAAAGTGAGTTAGTTTGGCTTTAGAATGAAAGCACTACCACACTCTCTTTCTTTTTCAAATTCACTCATGCTCTTTTTATCTCTATTCTCAAGAATCTTCAAGCACAACTTTTCTCTGGAGCACTTTTTTTCTTTGTTGTCATAATTACTCTCATTTTGTGGAAGCTCAAACTTTCTACACTCTTTTCTTTCAAGCTCATAGTCCCTCTTTTCTTTTGTTCTCTCAACATCCTCACTTTTCTTAACCAAAGTAGGACAAACTTCCACTTCATTAACTTCACATTCAACTTCTTCAACTACTTCATTGTCCTTTTGAGGTTCAATAGTTTCCACCTAGCTTTCCTTTCCAAGTGCTATAGTAGCGCCGCCCTCATTCTTGTTCCTCCTTCTTTGCTCTATTCTCTTTAAACATTCAAAATACTTGACTCCAAAGTCCAACCTCATTACTTCCTTTAACTTACCCCATGACTTAATGAATTTATTTCCCTTTTTCTTTCTAGATTCCTTATGCATATCCCACCATGTAATGGAAAAATGAGTAAAGGATCTCGCAACCAATGTTAGCTTTTCCTCCTCCGTCAAATTATAACATGTAAAGACTATATCCATACTTCTTTCCCATTCCAAGTAGGGTTTTGGTTTAAATTTGCCTTGGAAACTAGGTAAGAGGAACTTTCCATAGCTAGCACTACTTTTTTCCTTTCCATAAACCTCATAACCCTTCCATTCTACTCTACCATTTCCACTCTTTCCTTCATGATGATTTTTTCTTCTACCACCACCATCATAAATCTCTCTATACTTAGTATTCCTTATTTCTTTATCATACCATGAACTCCCATAGCACTTCTCCTCATGTTCAACTTGTGTAGCTCTCTCCTTACAACTTGCGACTCATTAGAAGTTGCAATGGGGGTTCCTTCTTGGCTGGCCTCTCTGCACAGTAGCTAAAATTTGCTTGTGGTCATTCAATTGATCTTTAATATCCTCCATCTTGTTGCATGGCCTTCATAAAAAAAGAGTCTTGTGCACTAGAAGAACTTTTCAAGTGTTCCTTGGAAGCCATCATGTATTCTGTAATTTTAAAGATCAGTGGAAGATAATCCTCACTTTCTCTCGTGTGTCTCTCTATTTTAGGCTTTTCTTGTAATGATCTAACAATTAGCCTTTCACCACTCAATAAACTCTCTTTTAGTTCTTTGAGAATTAATCGATCAAATCAATTTGTCAAGTTTGTAGTAATTCAACAACCGAATGATGTAGATCAAATTTATAGAAGTAAAAAGAACTGAATTTACTGAAAAAAATCAGAATCTAATCAATTATAGTTCCTACTACTGAAAAGAATAGGAGAAATAAGAATAGGAAACAATTATTTTTTTCTTTCCTAAAGGAATTAGGAAACTCTAATGGGAATAGAGTTTGATTTCCTAAAAAGATTAGGAATAAAAATTTGATGAAAGTAGATTTACTAAATATATTTTGATTTCCTAAAAGAGTTACGAGATCTTAAAGGAAATCTATCCTAATATAATTAGGAGAATCTTTAAATGTGGTGCTCAATCCTTATGACTCTAGGAATCTTCTTTCCTTTTCTTCTCCAACTGACCTGCTTTCTTTGGTCTTCTTTTTTTATTTTTTTGGAATTTTTAACACAATGCAAGACCTAGAAAATTCTAGTGTTAAAAGTCTAGAATTTTTTTTTTTGTCAGAAGGAAAGCAATCTAACTTTTTTTCTCCTTGTAACTCACAAAGGGCACGACATTGACACCAAGAACGCAACAAAAGAATAGAACTTTTGAGGAGGTAGGCTAAATAGAGAAAGACACGGACAACAACAAGATCAATAATGAAAATCAAAGAAATGAAAACAAAAGATAGTAAAAATTTGATTCACAACTTGCGCTCTGATACCAAGATAATGCAAACCCTAGGTTTAAAAATCTAGAATCCAATAGCAAACTTTCGCAAATGCCCAAGGATGTGTGAAAAAGGCTTCAAGAACCCTTAACCCGTTAGATATATGACCAAGAACCAAAGGTATAAACCGAAACCTAAAACTCGTTATCAATAAAAATCAGAACTTAAGGTATAACTCAAAGTAATGAAGGCCACAAGTTAAATAACTTGATAAGTTCAAGAAGTTCTTTCAAGAACCAAATAAAAAATTTATTCACTAAAATATCAATCATATAATGTTGTTCTGAAATTTCTAAAAAAGGTCTTATATAAATAGATATCTCAAAATCCTAACCAAATTGGTTTTGAATTTGGAGTAGGTGGTTAAATCACAAATCCTCAATGGGTTGGGATTTGCAGCTATTTTAGCTAATTAAATCCAACTAAGGATTAAAATAAAGAATGGACATGGGTTTTAATAACTAAAAGTTTATAGCCCAAACAAACTAAAAAACTAATTACAATCCTCCTAAACTTTGTTGATGAACTTAAAAGTTTTTTATGATTCTTTGAAAAACAAGGTGTTTGATAAAGGCTTATAGTTCAAAAACTTTTCAATGACTTATCTTTTAGTCCTAAATGATTTCAAACTTGTTGTGGTTAAATTCCAAAAGATTTGACAATGTTTTGAAAAGTTCGAACTCTAATTCGGAAGTCCGACTTGAAACTTGGCTGCTGAATTTTCAAAACAATTCGGACGGCCAATTAGGATTATAGAGGTCCAAATTCAAATGATCAAATTTTTCAGATGCAAAGTTTGGATGACAAAACTTTTCCTGCAGCTTAGTAAACAAAAAATTTTAGATGATCAATTCAGACGCAGAAGTCCAAGTTTGGTTGACCGAGTGACAATGTTACTAGCTATTTTTAAACATTGTATTTGAATTTTTGAGTTAATAAAAGGTTGAAAACTTCGATTTGAGCAATATTGATGAACTCCCATGTTATTATCTTTAGAACATCAAAGATCAAAGAAAAGCTTTCATTGTTCATGTGCTTCATGTGGTTATCTAAGGATTCCAAAAGCAATAGTGAAGTGGTGCTAGAATTGTTGAATATCTACCACCTTGTTTTGTAATCACTATCCTTATATCATTTTTTATTTTGTTAATCAAGGTTGTCTTGAGGCATAAAATCTTTTGGGTGAGGGTGAGCCTTGATTTGATTGTTTAAGGTTGTCTTGTGATATAAAACCTTTTTTTGGTAAGAGTGAGCCTTGTTTGTTAGATTGAAAAAGTGGTTATTGGTGTAAAACCCTTTTGATGGTGAGCCTCTTGTGTATTTGCTAAACTTGAGAATTTAGTAGATTGGTTGAAATCCTTGAGTGTGTACTCGAGGTAGTGGATGTAGATCTTAGAGAGAACAAACAAGTATAAATTGTTTTTTTTATTTATTTTTTTTTTAAAATTATTGTAGCACATAGCATATCATTCATTATTAAATTCTAAAGAATGGCAGACTGTAAAAATACAAAGCAAAGATCTTACAGAAACTAAGTCATGAAGTAGATTCCTGTTAAAGTAAATTAGTGCTGTACCCGCCAAAGCAAGCGATCCAGGAATTTTCCTTGCTCAAACTGTGTGAAAGCTTTTCTTGGGAAACGCTATCGGGAACTCGTATGTTGATGCCAGAAAGTGAAAACTATTAACGGTTTTACCTCCCAGTCTTAGCCCTTTTCATTCCTGTGCTATTAAAAGGAGACATGCTTGGGCTCATACTCGGGCTTTCTTCCCTAAGCGTGCCATTGAGTAAAGCCAATTCTCTTAATTGTTCCTTCTTATAGAGATCCATGGATTCATCCACATGTTTTAAAAGCTTTTCCAATACGTCAACTGCACGATCCACTCGAGAATCGATGATATCTTCAGGGAATTCAGCCTCCACCAAGATGTGCAGTGGCTCATTAAGGTGTTCATATCCAGGTTTATCCTTTAGTTTCTCTTCCTTGAGAGAATCCTTCACTGAACCTCGGCCTCTTATATATATTCTACATTCTGTTACAGCTTCAACCCTTTTCAGTGAGTTTCCGCGAGGTCCCAGAATTCTTCCTACAAAATTATAATTAGGAAACTTCTCTACAGGAACATCCAATCTGATGACTCTCTTCACAATAGGAATGGTTGGTGTCCCCGAAGCCAATTGCCAATCCAAAGAGGAAGGTTGAAATGTTGTAAATTCCTGGAGAAGTCTGTTATCCTCAGTACCCACTGCATTCCATCCTTCCACATTCATCAAACCTCCACTAGGTTGTTGACCTAATGCCCTATATTGATGCTCATGCCCCAACCATTCGCGATCCAAGACTTGTTTCGATATCAACCCCGACACTCGCATGATTTCTTGATTAAGGAGTCTACTGCAAACTGGCAGAATTTGCATGAATGGTCCCAATGTTTGTTCCCAATGTTTGTCTCTCTCCTAAAAGATCTGCCAAATATCTTTCACGATCTGAAATAGAACTAGACCTCTGAAGTGAGGCATGGACTCCAGTTGGAGAAAACTGAAAGTAACTTCCTGCTGGGATTCTATTCTCCATACACCCAGAGAACGCAGACAGCTGCAAGAAACTGGGGCAATGGGACTGGGAAGAGACAGGGTTCGAGGCAAAAGCGTAGGTGCAGAATGGGAAGAGAGCGCAGGGCCGCAGAGGCAAGTCTTCTTCCCCCCTTATGGGACCTCTTACTGCTTGTGGGGGGAAGGGAGAAAGAGAAACAAGTATAAATTGTTGTGTTTCTTTGTCTACACTTAGTACTTGCTTTTATTTGTGCTATATTTATTTGTTCTTTTTGGTTGTTAATATTGGTTGTGGACTTATTGATTACTATTCTTCTCTCAACAGCTCTTTTCCAAACACAAAATCTTGGAGGTTGTGAATTTGACAAAGGAGATTCTATTATGGAAGAAGCTTTTAAAAATTAGTCAAAAATCTAATTCATTATCTCTTAGGTTTTTGAATTGGTATCAGAGCAAGGGTTTCTTTTTGGCAGTTTACAAATTAGAAGTTACAATCTTATAACTAATATTTCAAACCTCCTTTATTTGGTGGGATCTTCCACAAATCGACCTCTTTTGTTTGATAGAACAAACTGCACTATTTGAAAATCTAGAATTAAGTTTTATATTAGTCCTATTAACTTTGATTTGTGGAGTATCATTGAGAAGTTTCCTATGTCCCAATGAGGTTGAAAGCCCATGAAATTACAAGGGAACCAAAGACAAGTGAAGAATTTGATGAGTGTGATTCAAGTAAAATGACATTAAATTATCAAGCAATGACATCCTTAGTTGCTCTTTGGAAGTAAATGACTACAATAGAGTCAGTGGATGTGACTCTAGTCATGAAATATGGAAGCTACTTATGCAAACCTTACTCTAGAATCAGTAAGACCCAACACCCTTTGTTGGAATTTCGTCCCTAAGATTTTCTCAACAAGTTTAAGCTTGAATTTATATTGACCCTTATTGTTTTTCAAACAAAAACTAATATCTAAAAGGTGACACCACAAACAAACTCAAGCAATTTGTATGGTAAGTCAACGGAGTTCAAGATGAACCTTAGAATTGAAAAGAATACTCTTTCTAAAATTTCACACGAAAATTCTGAATCTCCCCCCTATTTTGGCTGAATTTTGGCCTTTAAATAAAGTACAAAGTCTTTGGAAATCCCTTCTCCAAATTGGATTAGAAAACCCTAATTAAAAGCCCAAATAGGTAACCCTAAATCTGAGAAAAATTACGCCCAATTAATTTGGACTTTAACTAAAGAAAACAAGTGTTTCAAAAACCCTAAATAATTATTAATATAATAAGAATTAAATCTCTGAGATGGATTAGGAAATCTCCTTTCAGCTTTTATTCCAAGCTTTCTTTATTGCCACTTCTATTTCCATGAATACCATCCATTTCCACGCCTCCATGATCAGCCTCCATTTCATCTTGAGTGATGAATAGGTGTTGGTCTTTAGATTCTTGAGTCATCTTTTCTTCAAAATTCATGTTCAGCTCATCTTCTTTTTCTTGCATGTAGTTGGCCATAGCTTGCCTTAACTTCTTGGATCTTGAACGAGTTATAGGCCCTTGAGGAATTCTTGGAATGCTATCTTCTGCATTCTTTGAAACTTCATCTCTATCTACTTGAAGTCACTTATGAAGAAGAAAGAGCAAATGTGCGCTTCATTGCTATGTAAAGTGAGGTCCAATCCACTACTTCTACTTCTATGTCTTGTGATGATCCTAGAGATCTTCTTGATATGTATAGAGAATTAAATAAGCTTACAAAAAGAAACAAAGTAATGAGATCAAAAATTGATGAGTAATAGCATAACAATTCTAAGTTGTCTAGTGAAAACAAAAAGAAGTCTTGATTCTATTGAGTGTGAGTATTGAAAAGGAAGTTTTAAATGTTTCCTTACAAAACATGTCCCTTGAAAATAAAATTCTTTGTGAAAATATTTCATCCCATGAAAATATGCTTATTGATCATGAAGTTTTGAAAAAGAAAGTTGATGACCTTACTTCATGTGTTAAAAAATTTACAAAAAAGAAGGGACAATCTTAATAAACTTTTTAGAGCTCAAAGATCCTCTCTTGCCTAAATATAAAAACTTCTTCGTTAAAGCTACTTCTACTTTCATAACTCATACTTGTTGTACTTATTGTGGAAGACATGGGCATAAAGCCACTAAATGTTTTGTGGAGTGAAGGGAATCATTTCTAATCCCCATGAATCCAAGAAAATATTGGTACTAAAGGTTACTTCAGGTCCTTTAGTGTAGGTACACTTCCCTCCAAGATCAAGTGCCACTAAGTGATTTCTTGATAGTGATTGCCCAAGATATATGACGAAAAATGCCTCACTCATAAGCAAGTTCCAAGCTACTAATGGATGATTTGTTACCTTTGGAGACAAGAAGAAAGTAAGAATCCTTGGAGTAGGTAATGTTAATAAAGGTTCTTCACCTATCGTTAAACAAGTATTGCTTATTGATAATTTGAAATACAACTTTCTTAGCATTAGCCAATTGTGTGACAAAGGATGCAAAATCTAATTTAAATGTAATACTTATACTATTCTTAATAGTGTAAGTGACAAAACTATTTTTCTTGCCAATAGAGTTGGAAATGTATATTTACTATGTCTTGATGAACTTGTTGCTAATGATGTTAAATGTCTTGTCATTCATGATAATGATGGATATCTATCTCATAGAAGATTAGGTCATGTGAGCATGAACTTGTTGAACAAACTTTCCTCACAAGAATTGGTTTACCAAAAATGCGTTTTGAGAAAAATAGTGTTTATGATGTTTACCAATATGAAAAACAAACAAAAACATCTTTCAAACCCAAGAAAATGGTTTCTACCTCAAAATCTCTTGAGCTTGTCTATATGAATTTATTTCGAGCAATGAGGACCACTAGTATTGGTGGTAAGAGGTTTGCTTATGTAATAGTTGATGACCTTTGAAGATTTATATTTGTACTCTTTCTTGCTCAAAAAGATGAAGTTTTTTATGAATTTGTAAGACTTTTCAAAAGGGTTGAAATCCCATTGGTTGCAAATTGATCATTAGAAGTGATAATGGGATAGAGTTGTACAATCAAGACTTTACAAAACTTTGTGATGAAAATGGTATTTCACATAATTTTATGGCTGCCAAAACTCCACAACTTAATGGTGTTGTTAAAAGGAAAAATCAAACATTGCAAGAAATGGCTAGGTCTCTGCTTTGTGAAAACTCTTTGTCAAAATATTTTTAGGCCAAAGCCATAAAAACTGCATGCTATATGATGAATAGAGTTCTTTTATGACTATTTTTAAAAAAACACTATTTGAACTTCTCTTTGGTAGAACCCTTCAATGGCACATTTTAATGTGTTTGGTTCTAAATGGTCTATCTCGAATACTCGTGACAACCTAGGAAAATTTGATAGAAAATTGGATGAAGGCATCTTCCTTGGTAATTAATCCAACAAAATGGCCTGTAGATTTTATAATAAAAGAACTTTATGTGTTGAAGAAACCATTCGTGTGAGCTTTGATGAATATAACATCTATCTTGAAAGAAGAGATGAAGATGATGTATGTACCTCAATGAATGATAATCAAACTCATCTTCAAGAACCAACTTTGTAAGATCATACTAATGAAGAATAAATGATTAAACAAGAACAAGAAAGCCAACCTAGTATGACCAAGAGCTCCCTAAAGACTTGAGACATGTAAGAGGTCACCCTAAAGAGCAAATCATTGGTGATGTCACCCATAGGAGTTAAAACAAGGCGGTACTTTATTGACAACTTTGTTCTTTTATCTCATATGGAGCCTAAAAGCATTGTTGATGCCTTGTATGATGAGTTTTGGATTGTTGCTATGCAAGAAGAAGTAAACAAATTTGAAAGAAACAAAGTCTGGAACCTTATCCAAGACCCTATGATCACCCCGTTATGGGTACTAAATGGATTTTTAGAAACAAACTAAATGAATCCGGAGAAGTTGATAGAAATAAAGCTAGACTTGTTGCCCAAGGATTCAATCAAAAAAAGAGTATTGACTATGATGAAAATTTTGCTTTGATAATAGATTTGAATCTATTAGAATGCTTTTGACATTTACTTGCTTTAGAGGTTTTAAATTATTTCAAATGGATGTCAAAAGTGCATTTTTTAAATGGTTTTATTGATGAAGAAGTTTATGTGGAATAACCTCCCAATTTTCTCATGGAAAATTTCCTAATAATGTGTTCAAACTATCCAAAACTTTATATGGATTGAAACAAGCTCCTAGAGCTCGATATGAAAGATTGAGTGGTTTTCTACTTTTGAAAAAGATTTTCAAGGGAAAATGTTGACGCAACTCTTTTCATAAAAACCTCTTGTAACAATAATCTCTTTCTCGTACAAATCTATGTGGATGATATCATATTTAATGCTACTAATATATCACTTTGTGATGATTTACCAAGATGAGCATGGTGGGAGAAATGAGAATAGTGGGAGAACTCAACTTCTTTCTTGGCCTTCAAATCAACTAAACCAAGGATGACACTTTAAAAAATCAAGAAAAATATACCAAAGAATTGTTGAAGGAATTTGGAATGGATCAAGCAAAAGGTATTACCATACCTATAAGTTCATCAACCAATCTTGACAAAGATGAAAAAGGTAAAAACGTTGATGAAAAGATGTATAGAGATATTATTGGTAGCTTGTTTTATCTTACTACTAGTAGACAAAATATCATGTTTTTCGTGTGTTTATGTGCTATATTTCAATATTGTCTAAAATAGTCTTATTTGATTGCTGTTAAACATATTCTTCATTATCTAATTAATACACATGATTATGGACATTGGTTTACAAAATCATCATCTTTTGATCTTATTGCTTATACTGATGCCAATTATGCTGGATGCAGAGTAAAGCGTAAGAGTACTAGTGGTTATTGTCAATTTCTTGATAGTTGTCTTGTGTGTCATTATCTACTGACAAGGTCAAATATATCATCATCGGTAGTTGTTGTTCTCAAGTGATATGGATAAAGCACACTCAACTTGATTTTGACTTAAATTTCAAATATGTGTCTGTTTTATGTGATAATACTAGTGTTATAAATTTGACCATTAATCCTATTCAACATTCTAGAATTAAGTATATAGAAATTAAATACATTTTATTCATGATCATGTAGCTAAAAGTGACATATGTTTAGATTATGTATGTACAAATAGCTGACATTTTCACCAAGCCATTGGCCGAAGAAAAGATTTGCTATCTTAGAAGAAGTTTAGGAATTTCAAAATTCAATTACTAATGCATGTATTCAAGTGTTGAAAATACATGTAAAATTTGGACAAGATGTTCGGACGCTTGTTCTGTAATTCGAACTTCCAAACTTTATCTTTGGAAATCCCAAATAGAAATATTTTTTCGCATGACCAAAAATTTGGTTATCCGAATTTGTTAAAGAAGGATTAGAAAAGTTCGGACACAAGTTCAGACATAGACTAGAAAAGTTGGTCTTCTGAACTGTGCAGTTTTAGCGGTTCTTAAAATGTACTGAATAGATATTTCCCTCATTGTTATCAAAATCTATAATTTGAACTCTATTTTCTCTCAAACCCACAAAAACCTACTCTTATTCAAACTGAAATCTCTTCCATATTTCACCATTCTACTTGAAATCTTCCACGTTTTTGTGTTCTATGCCCCTAAATTTTCCTTGAAACTTACTTCATTCCTCATAAAACCATCACGGTGAGATCAAAAAGAGCAAATGTTGGAAAAGGTAAAGGCAAGGGAAAATAAGTGAATAGTGGGTTAATAATCAATGAACCATGAAGTGTTCGAATTCCTCAGTCATCCTTCGGAGTGGATTGTTTTGTGTCTGCCAAGGCTGACGTGGAATTTGAAGATTGGAGTATAAGAAATAGGAAGATAATTCCCAAACACAAAATTGACTTAGACAAGCTCTCCGGTATGAGTAATGTTGTCTCTCTTTTTGGAGCAATGAGTTGGAGTAGTTTGCTAGTAGTTGATGAAGATTATTATCCAATGCTTGTGTATTTTATGCCAATCTTAAAGAAGAAAGGATTGAATAGGTGAGAGATAATATTGTGCAATGGTATTCATCTAGAGTATCTCAAGTTGACTTTGAATATAATGATGTTTTAGTCAATAGGATATGTGAAGTATATGAAGTATATGAAGCATTCACTAATGGTTTTGGCTTTGGAGAAAGAAGAAGAAGAACTAAAATTTCGAAACAATGATTGTGAGGAAACCCAAAAATTAAATCTCTACTACACCTCTTAGAAACTTGTCCTAAGCAATCCCGATGATCATAATTTAATTAATAAAGAAGAACACTCATACATCACAATTGAATTTTTAATTGATAAGTGAAAAGTGATTCTTTGAGTAACAAAAACAAGAGAAATGACAACCTCTCAATGGTGATCGGCGGCAACACTCAAGAAAAATCCAAAAAAACTGCTCTAGTTTGTCCTAAAAGAAGCTTATATATAGCCAGGGTAAACATTAATGAATTGGGCTAATAATATATGTAAGTCCAATATAAATAACAAGTCTAATATAATTAAAACATGCGCCTCCAAGTCTGAGCCCCAAGGTCTGGTCCAAGCTTGACTCCCTCTTGGGCTTAAGTGATGCTACTTAGCCCAACTCCATAGTCTTCAAGCGTCAAAATCATCCGGTCCCAAGGATTTGAGACAAGTGGATCAATTTGGATTGTGGTCCAACTAGCTCTCCTCCAATAGGTTTGGCCAGCTCCATTCTCTCTATGTGTTGGCTACATATGCAAATAAGGCCTCCTGAAGCCTCTTGATCCTAGCTCTAGTCATGGGTCTAACTAGCATAGCTAGCTCTCTATTTGACACATCTAACTTATCATGGTGGTCATGGTCTTGCTCGCATCACACAATGATCGTTCCCAATTTTGGTCATAAGTCATCCATTGGAAACATGCACATTGTGATTATGCTTGCACTTCATGAACATAGTAGATTGAATTTTGGATACATGACATGAAGCATATAATGGGAGAAAGAATGACGAGAAACAAGGATTTTTCTTATAGGAGATTGGTTACAAAAATCTTCAAGCATTTCCATGTCCAACTTCCTGGAAGAGAATTAGCCATCAAGAATAGAGAGATATATACAAATGAATCCCTCAAGAAGATGCAACTATATCTCAGTGAAGATGGCATATGGGAACAAAAAGGGAGACTTCTTTGAAGAATGAAAGACAAAAAAAGAGAGAAGACGTGGACAATGAAGAAGAGTAGGAAGAACAAGAGAAAGATGAAGAAGAGATTCAAGCAAGGGAGATGAAGAATAAAAAGAGGCATGATTTACCAAGTGAGGAAGAAGATTGTTTGAAGACAGGTCAACTCCTCAATCACATCCCAATGTTGAAGAATAGCTTAGTGGTGAAAGGATTACTAGAGGAGATACCGTTGTTGCAAAGGTATTTCAAGAAGCTCTAAATAATCACCAAAAGAATAGAGAAAATGTACAAATTCTTTGAAACTTTTGCTCCAATGGTCCTTGAAAAACTTGATGGACTGGAAACTAGAGTGAGAAACATAGAGTAGCTATTGATAAAAAATCCTCAAAGTAGTGAAGGAACCTCCAAATCTCAAGAAAGAGAAGAGAAGAAAGAAGATGAAGATGAGGAGGAAACGAATGAAGAGAAAGTTGAGGAAAAAGTTGATGATGATGATAATGAAAAGAAAGGAGGAAGTAGTAATGATGGTGATGATGACCATGGAGATGATTTTGAATTAGTAGCAAGAGAGAGTGAGAAAAATGAAGAAGAGGATGAAGACTAGCAAAAAGAAGAAGAAGAGGGTGAAACGCAAGATCAAGAAAGCAGAGATCAAGAAGAAAGACAAGAGGAAGTTGGTGAAGAAGGAAGCTTGATTGAGAAAGCTGAGATTACCTCACCTTCTACCAGCTCTTTTAGCCAAGGAAGAGTAAAGAATGTGTCAAAGAAGAAGGGAACAAAGAGATCCTCTCGATTGGCTACAACTCCAAAGCCAAATTATACCGAAAAGGACCTAGCAAGTGAAGGTCCCCTCCACATCAAACTCAAAGGCAACATGGCCATCACCTCTAGCAAATATGGAATGAAGACCGTGAAAAAAATCCAAGACTGAGCACCTCTTAACCCTATTTCTTATTTCATTGCGTTTCTAACTTATGTACTTAGTATAGCTTATGTACTTCATGACTATTTTGTGCCATGCCTAGTCTATATATCTAACACAGTCTATGCATCTTCACATTTCATAGTTTCATATGCCTTTCTAGCTTATGTAATGTTTTGATGAAGCTCAATAATGATACACTTATGTTGAGAGCTTCTTTTTGTTGATGTCACTTCATTTTGACAACCCCATATTTGATTGATGACAAAAGAGAGATAAGTGATGATATGATAATATGATTGCAAAATGTGTCTTACATTATGATATGGATAAGAATTAAATGAAATGTGATTGATATGATTTGGTAGATATATTGATGATTTAGTTGATACTATGGGATATGTTGATATGATCATGGATGATTTCTATGGTTGAGTGATTAATCATTTGTGAAGTTTAAGCACTTATATTGTAAAATTCACCTATTCAAACTTTTACCAAAAGTTTAGACGCAGACCAAAACTTCAGACACATCCAAACTTTCTTGCCAAAAAGTGTTTTTGATGTTATTCAAATTGTTCAAAAACTATTCCAATTTTTTCTAGAATGTTTGAACAACCATAGGAAAGCTAATTTTTAAAAATTACAATCATTATCTAGTTCATTTTGCTATTTATTCGGACTTGAAATTTCAAATTTCGGACTTATAACAACTCAAGTCCAAACATTTTAAAAAATGAGCACAATCTAAGAGTGAGCTTTGAAAATCTTTTTTAAGCTTTAAAACCTCTCCTAAAAGTATTGTTTATTGCTTAAATGCTATATCCTTATTATGACGCAAGGAATGAGGAATATGGAGGTTTGTTGGGCCATAGACTCATCATGAATTGTGTCAAATTCTTTATCATTCACCTATGACATTAATGCATTTTGTGCTACACATTTTAAATCTATCACATTTTATATCAAAGTTTGTCATCATAAAAAAATAGAGAGATTGTAACCCTAAGGGAAATTTTAGTAGTTTTAATTAATGACAAACATTGATGAGGACTAATTCATATGCTAATTGTGTGATAGAATTTTTGGATTAGAAGCCAAGTGTTTTCATTACCTCAGAGCTATAATACTAAGGACAACTCAAATGAGCTCAAGTGATTGAAGAATATAAAGTTTGTTCAAAAAGATTGAAGGTTTTGAAGACACTTTCGTGTAAGTTTGCTTTGGCCTAATAGGTATATTTTGTAAACCTTACACACCTTACATTTGAAATATGTGCATTGCATATTGAAGCATGAACCATTTTGATCTAGCCTAAACTTTGTTGATGAACTTATAAGTTTTTCATCATTCTATAAAAAAATAAAGTTTTTTATAACGACTTATAGTTCAAAAGCTATTCAATGACTTATCTTTTAATCCAAAATGATTTCAAACTTGTTGTGACTAAATTTTAAAAGATTTGAAAAAGTTTTGAAAGTTCAGACTCCAATTCAGACATCAGACTTGAAACTTGGCTACTGAATTTCTGAAGAAATTTGGACGACTAATTAGAATTGCAAAGGTCCAAAATCAGATGATCAAATTTTTTAAATGAAAAGAAAGGACGACCAAACTTTTCCTATAGTCTAGTAGAAAAAAAGTTCGGACGACCAATTCGGATGCAGAGGTCCAAGTTTGATAGACTGAATGACACTGTTACTAGTCTTTTTTTTGAATGTTGTATTTGAATTTTTGAGTTACATAAAAGGCTAGAAACTCATATTTTGAGCAAGATTGATGAATTTACATACTATTATCTTGAGAACATCAAAGATCAAAGAAAATCTTTCATTGTTCATGTGCTTCATGTGATTATCCAAGGATTCCAAAAGCAAAAGTGAAGTGATCCTAGAATTGTTGAAAATCAACCATCTTGTTTCACAATCTCTATCCTTATCTCATCTTTTAATTTGTTTAATCAAAGTTGTTTTGAGACATAAAACTCTTTTGGTGTTGGTGAGCCTTGATTTGATTGTTCATGGTTGTCTTGTGACATAGAACATTTTTTAGTCAGGGTAAGGCTTGTTTATTGGATTAGAAAAGAGATTAGTGGATGTAGATCATGAAAAGAACGAACCACTTTAAATCGTTGTTTCTTTCTCTACACTTATTACTTGCTTTTATTTGTATTATCTTTATTTGTTATTTGTGATTGTTAATATTGATTGTAAATTTCAATAAGGGGGATTCTATTAAGGAAAATAGTTTCAAAAATTAATTTAAAACCTAATTCATCCCTTATGTTTTCATAAGGTTTTACAGTTTCACAATTGTATCAATGTGCATTTTCCAATGTTTCAGTATTGTACTTTGTTGGAACTCCTTTTCCAAGAGGACACAAGTATTAGCAAAAATTTCTAATCCAATATGAGGACTAGTTTTGCAATCTTGATTTCTGCCTGCTCGATTAAATTTTGCCTCCACATAGTCTGTTAGGTATAATGAGCAAAAAGTTAAAGCATTCCTCAACCAAATACCCTTCAGCAATAGAACCTTCAGGGCGACTCCTATTTCACACGTAAGACTTCATTGTGCTCAAATACCTCTGTCAACAAAAGTCTTCTACCACAAAAATCCATCATTATCATGAGTAGCAAGACATTTTATATCATTAGTGATAAGTTCATCAAGATATAACACATAGACATTACCAACTCTTTTAGGAATAAAAATGGTTTTGCTACTTTTACTATAAAAAATAGTACAAGTATCACATTTAAATTCTACTTTACATCCATTGTCATATAATTCACTAATGCTAAGTAGATTATACTACAAACCATCAATATGTAATACTTGCTTAACAAGAGGGAAAGAACCTTTACCAATGTTACCCATTCCAAGTATTTTTCCTTTCTTCTTATCACCAAATGTGACAAAGCCTTCACTTATTGCTTGAAGCTCACTAACAAGTGAGGCATTTCCAGTCATATGTCTCGAACACCCACTGTCAAGAAACCATTTTGTGGCACTTGATCTAGAAGCAAATTGAACCTACACCAAATTGAAAAGAGTGATTTTTGGTACCCATATTTTCTTGGGTCCAAGGGGGTTAGCGAAAGTTCCTTTGACTTTCCAAACAGTCTTAGCACCATTTTCTATCTTTCTTTTTAGAAAACATTTAGAAACCTTGTGTCCAAGCTTGCCACAATATGTGCAACAAATATGAGGCTTAAAATTAAAAGTTTCTTTAGCAAAAGTACTTTTATATTTTGAAACATAGCTATCATGATTAAAACCAAGACCATGTTTTGCAAATGAAGATCTTTGATAGCAAGTAGTTTATTTAAATTTTCTCTTCCATTTGTAAATTTTTCAATGCATGAAGTAAGATCATTAACTTTTCTTTTTAAAATCTGATGATCACTAAGCATTTTCTCAAGAGAAATGACTTTTATGCAAAGCTCTTTATTTTCAGAAGAGATGTTTTGTACAGTTGCATTTAAAACTTCTTTTTCATTGTTAAGACAATTTATGGTCTCAAGAAGTTTATCATTTTCAGCACATAATTTTGAATTCTCATTTGATAAATCATTGATTTTGCATTTCATTTCTTTATTTCTTTTTAAAGCCTTTTTCAATTCTTCATACATCTCTATAAGTAATTCACTAGGATCAACATCATCATCATGAAGATTAGAAATGGAGGGAGAAGATTGTACCTCATCATCAATTGCCATAAAGCATATGTTGGCCTTTCCTTCACTGTCATCTTCACTTTCTTGTTGATCCCAAGTTCTAGCCAGTCCTTTTCCTTTCTTGGCAAATTTCTTTTTGTTCTTGCTGTCTCTTTCCCTTTCCAAAACTTTGGGATAATCTGCAACAAGATGTTCTGTACTCTTGCATTCAAAACATTGAGGTTTGAAGGAGGAAGTCTATCCACTCTTCTTGATTGGATTTCTTCCCTTTTTGAGAAACTCCTTTTTGTAGAATTTCTTGAACTTCCTAACTGCTATGGCAATTTCCTCTTCTCCACTGTTACCATCTTCTTCTTCACTTGAAGATTCTTCTTGTTCACTCAAGTGATTTGAAGTCTTGAGTACAACTCCTTTTCTTTCCTTTTATTCATCTTCTTTGTCATTTAATCTTTTCATCTTCATTTCATGTGTGAGCAGAGATCCAATAAGCTCTTCAAGCGGAAGAGTTTTTAAGTTCTTGGACTCCTCAATAGCAAGTGTCTTCGGCTGCCAAGATTTTGATAGAGCATCCAAAATCTTCTTGTTTTGTTCTCCAATAGTATAGCTCTTTCCATAAGCTTTTAATCCATTGAAAATGTTAGTAAACCTTGTAAACATATCACTAACATTCTCACCTTGTTTCATGGTAAAAAGTTCATAGTTTCTAACAAGCATGGCAAGTTTAGATTCTTTAACTTGGTTTGTACCCTCATGAGTTATTTGGAGTAATCTCCACATATCATGAGCAGTGTCACAACCACTAACTCTATTATATTCAGTTACATCTAAAGCACAACTTAATATGTTCATGGCCTGATAATTTAATGTCATTTTCTTTGAATCATGTTCATCAAATTCGTCCGTAGACTTTGGTTCTGAGGTTAATCCATCAGCTCTCATTTTCATAGGAATATAAGGACCTTTTTCAACAATATTTCACAAATCAAAATTGATAGAACAAATATATATCTTAACTCTAGATTTCCAAAAGGTATAGTTTGTTATATCAAACAAAGTGGTCTATTTGTGGAAGACCCTTCTAGGTAAGGTAAGTTTGAAATATTAGCCATAAGATCTTTAACTTCTATGTTGTAAAACCACACAAGAAGTCCTTGCACTGATACCAATTGAAATAGCTAAGAGGGGGGTGAATTAGGTATTTGGCTAATTTTCGCAAATACAGTCCTTTTATAATTCTAAGCAAAGAAACATATTGTATGTGCTTGATTCAATGGAAGAGTAAGACAAATAATAGCCAAGTAGTAGAACAATATAAGAACAAAGAACACAAGTAATTTACAGTGGTTCGATCTCTTCAAGATCTACGTCCACTACTTAAGCCTACACTTAAGGATTTCAAACAATCTACTATATGCTCAAGTTCACAAATTACATAAGAGGCTCATCACACAATGGTTTTACACTCACAACCTCTTTTAGTAATTATACAAACAAGGCTCACCCTTCCACAAGAGGTTTTATATCTAAAGACAACCTATAGACCAATCTAATCCAAGCTTCACCCACAAACGGGTTTTACCTCACAACCTTGATTAAACTAGTCTATGGCTTACCCTTATCAAAAGGGTTTTACGTCACCAGATAACCTTGCAATGAGCTAGTAGAAAACAGAATTTGATAAAGAGAGAAGAGTGTGTAGATGTTATCACTTGTTGGTAGATGTTTACAAAATGTTGCACCTTCACACTTTGATGTCTTTGGAATGATTAATTGAATGCACAAGATGAAAGAGAGCTTTAAAGTTTGCTAACAGCTTTTGAAATGCTTAGAGTTCATAAATACTCAAAACTTACAAAAAATCTGACGTTTATAGCTTTTATAGATGTGAAAATTCAAATGCAACAGCTATAAAACGGCTAGTAACGTCTAGTTTCAGAGAAGTTTGGACGTCCAAACTTTTCCTTATGCTTTCGAACTTACGTCTGAATTTCTCTGGAAGCACAGTAACTATTTTCAAAGTTTGGACGAACAAACTTGCATCCAAACTTATCAAATTTTGTCAAACCTTTTGACAATCATTGTTAATAACATTGAAAATGTTTTGCATGAATGGACACATCATTTAAACACATTTAAACAAAAAAACCGTTACCAAAATATTTTGATCATACAAAATCTTCTTAAGATCATTTAAGATTTCAAAAACATACTTGTTATCACAAAGTTTATTTAAAATCATTTCAAAAACAAGTTTTGTGCTCTCTCATGCATTCAATTGAATCCAAGACATACAAGTGTAGAGTTTAAAGAAAAATATACCTATTTAGTATAATAAATCTACACTCTAAGTCTTCAATGCCTTCAATCATTTTGAACATACTCTTCAATCTTCAATCACCTTTGGCATAGTAGAGTTGTTCTTGCATTGTGACTCCAAGGCAATAAAACTTCATGCTTCTCAATCTATCAATCCTATCACTCAACATACAAATACATTAGTCATCATCAATATTTGTCATTATTCAAAACTAATATGATTTGCCTTTTAGGGCTAACAATCTCCCCCTTTTTGATGATGACAAACTTTGATGCAAAATGTGATGGATTTAAACAATGTAGTACAAAGAAGCATTGATGTCAATGATAGATAATAACTAATTCAGCACTTTGACACCCAAATGGCTCAATATGAGCCTATGACCTAATCAACCTCCATTTGCCTCCTTCCTTCCAACAAAGATAGAAGATATAGCATTTAAGCATTTAGAAAACCTCTAAGAGAGGTTTTAAAGGTTGTAAAATTTTAACAATGCTCCCCCTTAGATTGTGCTCATTTTTTCAACAACTTTGGACTTGAGATGCTAAGCATTCGAATTCTGACATATCAAGTCCAAACTTTAAAATAAGTAGAATGAAAACTTCAAATTTTGTAAATGAGCTTTCCTAAGGTTTTTCAAACATATTAGAAGAGATTAAAACATATTTGGATCAATTTGAACAACAAGAGAACATTTTTGGCAACAAAATATGGATGCATCCGAACTTTGAAATTTTAAGTCCAAACTTTAAAATATGTGAGATGAAGGCCAGAATATTTGAAAATAAGCCTTTCTAAGGTTGTTCAAACATGATAGGAAGAATTAAAACAGTTTTCAAGCAATTTGAATAACAAAAGAATCAGTTTTGGCATCCAATGGAAACTTTATTGCTGCCTTTTACTCCTATATTGGCATCCGAACTAATTTTGAGGCAGAGTTGCAGGGATTACTTTTGGGTGTAAAACTATGTCTATCACTACAGTATTCTTATGTGGCAGTCCAAACAGACTCACTACTATTACTTAACTCAGTTCTTGCTAAACATAGGCCCGCTTGGAGATTTAGGTATACTTTGCGTCATATTCTCTCACTCACCAAAGGCAAGAATTTTTCCTTTTCACATGTTTATCGAGAAGCAAATGTGGTTGCAGATGCCTTGGCCAATCAAGGGTATATCGACGCTGGTACTTCCTATATATATGCTTTGGATCAATTGCCGCAAGCTGCCCGAGGACCTCTCATCCTAGACAAGCAAGGAGTTCCAAATCTACGGAGTTAATTAGGATCTTGCTATTTATACTATTGGCTTATCTTTCTGTTTTGCCTACTATTTGGTGTTTTCTTTTAGTTTCTCTTTCATTGTAAATTTATTACCATTGTTAATAAACAGGTAGGGGTCTATGCCAAACCCCCCACCATTGCAGGTGGTTTTTTTTAAAAAAAAAAAAACAAAAGAATCAGTTTTGGCAAGATAGTTTGGATGCATCCGAACTTTTTTTGATTTGCATCCGAACTTCAAATCCAAACTTATGAACTCTATCCTCACATATTATAATTCTTCAGTTTAAATTCTCATAGTGTATCACATACTCATATATATAACATATATTGCAAAAGCACACACATTTGCACATTTTTGTAGCACGCACACATTGCACATTGTTTAGCACAGAAAGCGCACTCATTGTAGCATTAATATTTCTCCCCCCTGACATATGCATGGAAAAATTCACATATTCATGCATGAGGTATCCACTACTAGTTAACATTTTCACACATTTTGTCATCAACATTTCTTCTCTCCCTTTTGTCATCACTCAAGGATGGGAAAATAAAAATGAGACTGACAATTACTAAAGGAAGCTCCCAACTCTAAGGTTTCATCATTGAGCTTCATAAAAAGAAACTATTACATGGGCCATATTAAAAACTGGTGATAAAGTACAAAAAGTTAAAATGCAAAAACAGAGAAAGAACAGAAAACAACTAGTAAATGTTCATAATAAGTAAAAATAGTAAATGAAGATGAGAGTGAATATGTGCTTAGTCTTTGGATGTTGATGGAGAGTCCTTTCTTGGTTTCTTCTTAACAGCAACATGTTTGACTCTTCCATGGCCAAATGCTGGATCAGATGAAGTTACTATTTCAGCTCTTGCAATTTGACTTCCTTCTTGACTGACTCCAGTTTGCTGCAATCCTTGATCTCTTCCTTGAGACTACATGACCTGCTCATTGCCAATCCCTTGATCACCATCATCATCTTCATCATCACTGTCACTGCCTTCTTCACTTTTCTTGTTATCTTCATCATGCTCATCATCCTTTTCCTCTTGAGTTCTAGAAGGCCCTTCACCACTTTGAGGATTTCTTATCAATATTTCCTCAATGTGATTGACTCTATTCTCAAAACTGTCCAATTTTCCAAGCACCATAGGAGCAAATGTTTCAAAGAATTTATACATTTTCTCCATTTCTTTCATGTGGTTGTTTAGTGCTTCTTGAATTTTATTTTCTCTTGAAACCTCTTCAGCACTGGTACCTTCTCCAGCAATAGGATGTGATTGTGAAGTTGGCTCTTCTTCAAAGAGTCTTCTTTTGGAGGGAGGTTGCTCCCCCTCACTTGTTGAATCATGCCTTCTTTTATTCTTCATCTCTCTTGCCCATGTTTCTACCTCATCTTCTTCTTCTTCTTCAGTTTCCTCACTTTCCTCTGCTTCAACTCTCTTTGGAGGGGTCTCTCTTCTAGTTCTCCATACTCCCTCATCATCCAAGGTCAATTGCATTCTTTTGAGAGAGTCATTTGTATAAATCTGGCCTCTTTTAAAATTCTGTCCTCTAGCAGGACATATGGTAAGCCTTGTTATCAGTCTTTCTAGCCCCAAACATATGCTTCAATGCCATATATCCAAAGTTTAATCATCTATGCTCATACAAAGCCAGCATAATCACCATATGAATGTTTCCCACAAACGTTTTGTGTCCAAAGTTAGGAATAATCATGGTAGTTATCATATGATGCATAAATCTTCCCCTTGCATCCAAAGCTTTAATTTCTCTTTCTTTAACTGTCCTAAACTCTCTGCCATTTGTGAATGCCCCTTCAAATCTAGCATTTGTGAACAATTCTCTTTCATAGCAATGTTGTCCCATAGAGTAATATTTTGCACCAACATCACTCACTCCACAAATTATATTCACCAATGTATCATTAAATTTAAAATCTATTTGAGATACTCTAGATGAATACCATTGATTAACATCTTCTCCTTCATATTCTATTCTTTCTTCTCTTAGATTAGCATAGAATTCATATACAAGAGAAGGATAATATTCTTCATCAATATCCAACAAATTACTCCAGCCAATATCACCAAATAAAGATAGGACATTACCCATATTGGTGAGCTTTTCAAAATCAACTCTGTTTTCAGGGATGATTTTCCTTGATTTCTTGTTCCAATCTTCAAATTATGATGCAGCTTTGATTGAGATAAACTTGTCTGCTCCAGATGATGATTGAGGAACCCTAATTCTTCTTGGTTCATTGAGAGTTCGTCCTCCTTCACTGACCTTTGCTATCCCTTTTCCTTTTTCAATATTGGCTCCTTTAGTTCTCGCCATTTTGATTCTCTAACAGAAAAACAGCATGTTTTGAGAGGTATATAGGGTTAGGAATTAAAAAATCCAAGTATTTTGATGTGAAAATGGTGAAATTACAGAGGGATTTATGTTTGGACGTGAGTGGGTAGAGAGAAATTTTGAAGAAGTGTTATCAAATATAAGTTCAGAAGGTGTTTTTCTTATAAAAGGTCTTAATAAAACTCTATTCATTACATAGCAAGCAGTATTTACAGCTTTAGTCCAAAAGTATTTTGGCAAGGATTTTTCACAAAGCATTGATCTAGCCATCTCTTGTAAAGTTCTATTTTTCCTTTCAACAGCACCATTTTGTTGAGGTGTTTTAGCAGCTGAAAATTGTGAGTAATACCATTTTCATCACAAAATTTTGTAAAATCTTGATTGCAAAATTCTCTTCCATTGTCACTTCTAATAGAAATCAGTTTATATTCAAGAGATGTTTGAACCTTTATAAAAAGTTTTGCAAATTTATGAAATGTTTCATCCTTTTGAGCTAAGAAGATCACCCAAGTAAATCCTGAAAAATCATCTACAATCACATAAGCATATCTTTTACCACCAAGACTAGTGGTCCTCATTGGTCCAAATAAATCCATATGAACTAGTTCAAGAGGTTTTGAAGTGGAGACCATTTTCTTTGGTTTAAAAGATGTTTTTGATTGTTTTCCATATTGTCAAGCATCACAAAGACGGGTTTTAACAAAATGCATTTTGGGTAATCCTCTAACTAGCTCTTGTGCAGAAAGTTTATTCAATAAATCCATGCTTACATGTCCTAATCTTATATGCCACAAAAATTCATCATTATCATGAATAGCAAGACATTTTATATCATTAGTGATAAGTTCATCAAGATATAACACATAGACATTACCAACTCTTTTAGGAATAAAAATGGTTTTGCTACTTTTACTATAAAAAATAGTACAAGTATCACATTTAAATTCTACTTTACATCCATTGTCACATAATTTACTAATGCTAAGTAGATTATACTACAAACCATCAATATGTAATACTTGCTTAACAAGAGGGAAAGAACCTTTACCAATGTTATCCATTCCAAGTATTTTTCCTTTCTTCTTATCACCAAATGTGACAAAGCCTTCACTTATTGCTTGAAGCTCACTAACAAGTGAGGCATTTCCAGTCATATGTCTCGAACACCCACTGTCAAGAAACCATTTTGTGGCACTTGATCTAGAAGCAAATTGAACCTACACCAAATTGAAAAGAGTGATTTTTGGTACCCATATTTTCTTGGGTCCAAGGGGGTTAGCGAAAGTTCCTTTGACTTTCCAAACAGTCTTAGCACCATTTCCTATCTTTCTTTTTAGAAAACATTTAGAAACCTTGTGTCCAAGCTTGCCACAATATGTGCAACAAATATGAGGCTTAAAATTAAAAGTTTCTTTAGCAAAAGTACTTTTATATTTTGAAACATAGCTATCATGATTAAAACCAAGACCATGTTTTGCAAATGAAGATCTTTGATAGCAAGTAGTTTATTTAAATTTTCTCTTCCATTTGTAAATTTTTCAATGCATGAAGTAAGATCATTAACTTTTCTTTTTAAAATCTGATGATCACTAAGCATTTTCTCAAGAGAAATGACTTTTATGCAAAGCTCTTTATTTTCAGAAGAGATGTTTTGTACAGTTGCATTTAAAACTTCTTTTTCATTGTTAAGACAATTTATGGTCTCAAGAAGTTTATCATTTTCAGCACATAATTTTGAATTCTCATTTGATAAATCATTGATTTTGCATTTCATTTCTTTATTTCTTTTTAAAGCCTTTTTCAATTCTTCATACATCTCTATAAGTAATTCACTAGGATCAACATCATCATCATGAAGATTAGAAATGGAGGGAGAAGATTGTACCTCATCATCAATTGCCATAAAGCATATGTTGGCCTTTCCTTCACTGTCATCTTCACTTTCTTGTTGATCCCAAGTTCTAGCCAGTCCTTTTCCTTTCTTGGCAAATTTCTTTTTGTTCTTGCTGTCTCTTTCCCTTTCCAAAACTTTGGGATAATCTGCAACAAGATGTTCTGTACTCTTGCATTCAAAACATTGAGGTTTGAAGGAGGAAGTCTATCCACTCTTCTTGATTGGATTTCTTCCCTTTTTGAGAAACTCCTTTTTGTAGAATTTCTTGAACTTCCTAACTGCTATGGCAATTTCCTCTTCTCCACTGTTACCATCTTCTTCTTCACTTGAAGATTCTTCTTGTTCACTCAAGTGATTTGAAGTCTTGAGTACAACTCCTTTTCTTTCCTTTTATTCATCTTCTTTGTCATTTAATCTTTTCATCTTCATTTCATGTGTGAGCAGAGATCCAATAAGCTCTTCAAGCGGAAGAGTTTTTAAGTTCTTGGACTCCTCAATAGCAAGTGTCTTCGGCTGCCAAGATTTTGATAGAGCATCCAAAATCTTCTTGTTTTGTTCTCCAATAGTATAGCTCTTTCCATAAGCTTTTAATCCATTGAAAATGTTAGTAAACCTTGTAAACATATCACTAACATTCTCACCTTGTTTCATGGTAAAAAGTTCATAGTCTCTAACAAGCATGGCAAGTTTAGATTCTTTAACTTGGTTTGTACCCTCATGAGTTATTTGGAGTAATCTCCACATATCATGAGCAGTGTCACAACCACTAACTCTATTATATTCAGTTACATCTAAAGCACAACTTAATATGTTCATGGCCTGATAATTTAATGTCATTTTCTTTGAATCATGTTCATCAAATTCGTCCGTAGACTTTGGTTCTGAGGTTAATCCATCAGCTCTCATTTTCATAGGAATATAAGGACCTTTTTCAACAATATTTCACAAATCAAAATTGATAGAACAAATATATATCTTAACTCTAGATTTCCAAAAATGTATAGTTTGTTCTATCAAACAAAGGTGGTCTATTTGTGGAAGACCCTTCTAGGTAAGGAAAGTTTGAAATATTAGCCATAAGATCTTTAACTTCTAGGTTGTAAAACCACACAAGAAGTCCTTGCACTGACACCAATTGAAATAGCTAAGAGGGGGGGTGAATTAGGTATTTGGCAAATTTTCGCAAATATAGTCCTTTTATAATTCTAAGCAAAGAAACATATTGTATGTGCTTGATTCAATGGAAGAGTAAGACAAATAATAGCCAAGTAGTAGAACAATATAAGAATAAAGAACACAAGCAATTTACAGTGGTTCGATTTCTTCAAGATTTACGTCCACTACCTTAAGCCTACACTTAAGGATTTCAAACAATCTACTATATGATCAAGTTCACAAATTACATAAGAGGCTCACCACACATTGGTTTTACACTCACAACCTCTTTTAATAATTATACAAACAAAGCTTACACTTCCACAAGGTTTTTATATCTAAAGACAACCTAAAGATCAATCTAATCTAAGGCTCACCCACACACGGGTTTTACACCACAACCTTGATTAAACTAGTCTACGGCTTACCTTTATCAAAAGGGTTTTACGTCACAAGATAACCTTGCAATGAGCTAGTAGAAAACACAATTTGATAAAGAGAGAAGAGTGTGTAGATGTTACCACTTGTTGGTAGATGTTTGCACAATGTTGCACCTTCACATTTTGATGTCTTTGAAATGATCAATTAATGCAAAAGATGAAAGAGAGCTTTAAAGTTTGCTAAAAGCTTTTGGAATGCTTAGAGTTCATAAAGATTCAAAATTTACAAAAATTCTTACGTTTATAGCTTTTATAGATGTGAAAATTCAAATGTAACAGCTATAAAACAGTTAGTAACGACTAGTTTCAGAGAAGTTCGGACGTCCGAACTGTACTATGCCAAGCTGTCTGGAAAAGTTCGGACGTCCAAACTTTTCCTCATGCGTCCGAACTTGCATCCGAAATTCTCTGGAAGCACAGTAACCATTTCCAAAGTTTAGAAAACCAAACTTGCATCCAAACATATCAAATTTTGTCAAATCTTTTGACAATCATTGTTAATAACATTGAAAACGTTTTGCATGAATGGACACATCATTTAAACACATTTAAACACAAAAATCGTAACCAAAATATTTTGATCATACAAAATCTTCTTAATATCATTTAAGATTTCAAAAACATACTTGTTATCACAAAGTTTATTTAAAATCATTTCAAAAACAAGTTTTGTGCTCTCTCATGCATTCAATTGAATCCAAGACATACAAGTGTAGAGTTTAAAGAAAAATATACCTATTTAGCATAATAACTCTACACTCTAAGTCTTCAATGCCTTCAATCATTTTGAACATACACTTCAATCTTCAATCACCTTTGGCATAGTAGAGTTGTTTTTGCATTGTGACTCCAAGGCAATAAAACTTCATGCTTCTCAATCAATCAATCCTATCACTCAACATACAAACACATTAGTCATCATCAATATTTGTCATTATTCAAAACTAATATGATTTGCCCTTTAGGGCTAACAAAACACGTGAGGGAGTGTGAGAGGGTGTTTATCACTAACTTTATTTTGCAGGTACAACATTATTTCACAATGTAACAGGGAGGTAGTTTTGAGGAGCACCAAGGGGGAGATGCAAATATCGCTTTCAGTTTGAGAGCCATGCAGCAACAATTTGAGAGGTTCAACCAAACCTTTGCTGAAATAAGGGAACAAATAGATGAGATCATGCAAGAGAGACTTACAGGAGTACACAACCCCAACCTCATAGACCTCTACCTCGGTATGAACCAGAGGAGGATGAATTTGAGGAAAGTGAAGAGGAGTTTGAAGCACGTAGACCTAGAGGAGCTCAGAGAGAAATGCCATTTAATAGAAGAGATGGAGACCTCAAATCCATTAAAATGCAGATTCTCGCATTCAAGAGAAACGATGCAAAGGCTTACCTAGAATGGGAAAGGAAAGTGGACTTGGATTTTGAGTGCCACAATTTTTTTGAGGATAAGAAGGTAAAACTAGTTGTTATTGAGTTTACAGATTATGAACTATTATGTTGGGATCAAACGGTGACATCTAAGAGGAGAAATTGAGAGATACCAATTGCTGCTTGGGAAGCTATGAAGGCATGTATGAGAAAACATTTTGTGCCTTCTTACTACTATAGGGAGATGCACCAAAAACTTCAGCGACTCACGCAAGGGTCTAAATCAATAGAAGATTACCACAAGGAAATGGAGGTGGCTATGATCCAGCCAACATAGAGGAAAATCCAGAGGCTAGATAATGGCCAGATTTTTGAGTGGAATCAACAGGGAGATAGCTAATGTTGTGGAGCTGCAACACTGCCTAGAGATTGAGGACATGGTGAACATGGCCATGAAGGTAGAGAGACAGCTCAAAGCTAGGCTGGTAGCAAGGAGTGGAGCAAATTCTAGCTATTCATGGAACTCTAAATGGCCTAGAAAGGAGGAGAAGTCTAAGAATAAGGGATTTGACTTCAAGAAAGAACCTGAGAAACAAATTGGGGGATTTGAACTGAAAAGTACCTCTAAAACCCAAGCTACCTCTAGTAAGTATTTATCTATAAAATATTTTAAATGCTTAGGTACTAGTCATATTGCATCTCAATATCCTAATAAAATGTTATGATTATGAGGGACAATGGATTAATTGATTCTGAGGATAGTAGTTCTGAATCTGAACATGTTTTTGAAAATAACTTCGATGATGATAGTTTCTTTGAAAGGGTTGTTACAGGGGAAACACTAGTAGTCAGGATAGTACTGAGTACTAGAGCTACATATGAGATTTAGATCAGAGGCAAAATATTTTTCATTCAAGGTGTTTAGTAGGAGGAAAGGTATGTAATTTGAACATTGATAGGGGTAGTTGAACCAATGTAACTAGTATAACCATGGTAGAGAAATTGGGGCTGACTTGTAGGAGACATCTAGAACCTTATAAGCTACAGTGGTTTAATGATAGTGCAGATGTGAATGTGACTAAACAGATGTTGGTGACTTTCTCAATTGGTAGATATAAGGATGAGGTGTTGTGTGATGTGGTGCCCATGGTGGCTGGTCATATATTGCTTGGGAGATCTTGGCAGTTTGATAGAAGAGTAGCACATGATGGGTATAACAATAGTTTCTCCTTTAAGTTTAAGGGTAGGAATATCATTCTTATAATTCTATCACCTCGTGAACTATACCTGGACCAGTTAAAAATAAGTAAAGGTGAGGAGGGTTCAGGCATTGAGCATAACAAAATTAAAGAGGGGAAAGATGCCCAAAATAAAATTGGGAGTGACCCAATAGTGAGTGAAAAATGTATTAAAAAGAAAGAGAGAAAAGTGAGCTTATATGCGAGGGAAAAAGACATGAGAAGAACGATTGGAGAGAAGAGAGCACTAGTTATAGTGAGATATAGAGATTGTTTAGTTTTTGACACTAACCCTCTTGATTCCTTGCCTAGCATGTTTTCATCTCTTTTGCAAAATTATGCAGATGTCTTTCCTGAGGAGATGCCCAAGGGACTGCCACCCTTGAGAGGTATAGAGCACCAGATAGACTTCGTGCCTAGAGCTCAGATTCCTAACCACCCAGCTTACCGGAGTAACCCTGAGGAAACAAAGGAGCTTCAGAAGCAAGTGGATGAACTATTAGAGAAGGGGCACGTGAGAGAAAGCTTGAGTCCTTGTGATGTGCCTATGTTGTTGGTGCCAAAGAAGGATGAAACATGGAGGATGTGTGTGGATTGCCAAGCTGTGAATAAAATCACTGTAAAGTATCGCCATCCTATTCCTAAGTTAGATGATATGCTTAATAAACTGCATGGTGCATGTACCTTTACAAAAATTAATTTGAAAAGTGGATACCACCAAATTAGAATGAAACCAGAAGATGAATAGAAACCTGCTTTAAAAACTAAGTATGGGTTGTATGTGTGGTTATTCATGCCATTCAGTTTAACTAATGCACCCAGCACTTTTATGAGGTTGATGAATCATGTCTTGCGTGCATTTCTTGGAAATTTTGTAGTTGTTTACTTTGATGACATCTTAGTATATAGCACTAATTTAGATATGCATGTCATGCATGTGAGGTGTGTCTTGGATGTACTGAGACAGGAAAAACTATATGTAAATCTTAAGAAGTGTACATTTTGCATTGATAGACTAGTATTTTTTGGGTTTTAATCAGTTCTCAGGGAGTTGAGGTTGATAGTGCGAAGGTGAAGACTATCTAGGATTGGCAAACACCTAAGAGTGTGAGTGAGGTAAGGAGTTTTCATGGACTTGCTAGTTTCTACAGGAGGTTTGTGAAGGATTTTTCTACTATTACTGCTCCTTTGACTGAGATAATTAAGGAGAAAGGGTTTACCTGGGGTCAGGAACAAGAACATGCATTTACATTGTTGAAAGAAAAATTATGTTCTGCTCCTATTCTATGTTTACCTAATTTTGAGAAAGCTTTTGAGGTTGAATGTGATGCTTCTGGGATTGGTATAGGTGTTGTGCTTTTGCAGGAAAACATACCTATTGCATACTTTAGCGAGAAGCTTAGTGGTGCACAACTCAATTATCCCACATATGATAAGGAGTTATATGCGATTGTGAGAGCATTGGAGGTGTGGCAACATTATCTTCAACTTAGGGAGTTTGTCATTATGACAGATCATGAGTCCTTAAAGCACCTGAAGGAGATAAATACTCTAGACCCCTACCTTCTGGGATAGATTTATGCAAGCTTTTACTATGCAAACTTAAATGTCCATGCTCTGAATGTAGGGTTTCTACTAAGTCTTCTGGTCATGTTATGCATTTCAAAGCTCGTCGGGCCATCACTTTGTCATTTAACAAATTTCTAAAATGAATAATTGGATTGTTTGGAACATTAGGGGCATTGCTGATCGTTCTTCTTTCTCGCGACTGAAACATCTTATTTCTACTTACAAATGCTCTCTTGTGGTCATTATTGAACCATTGGTTGATCCTTCTCTTCTTCCACGGTATGGTCTAAGGCTTGGTTTTCCATATTATCTCAGTAACTCTAATGGAAAAATTTGGATGTTTTGGAATCATAATATTATTTTCCAGCAAACTTTGGTGAATGAACAGTTAGTCCATGGTACAATAGCATCTCTATGTGGGGTTGAAGTTTCTTGCTCTTTTATTTATGGCAAATGTTGTTATACCGCACGTAGGGCTTTGTGGACAGATTTGGTTTCATTGGCTGCTTATATTACTTCCCCTTGGATGGTGGCTGGGGATTTTAATGTTGTGTGATCAGTTTCAGAGTGTTTGGGTTCTCCCCCAACTTTGCTGCCTATTAATGAATTTAACACTGCTATAAATGATTGTGGTTTATTGGATGTACCTTTTTCGGGATCTCTACACTTGGCGCAGTCATCTCAATCACGTCCTTCTTGGAGGCGGTTGGATAGGGCACTTATGAATCTGTCTTGGAGCTCCAAGTTTACCTACTCTCACGTGCAGACATTTGAGCCGAATTGGATCTGATCACTCTCCATTATTACTCTCCATCGCTGAAGCTAAGAAATATGGGTGTAAGAGCTTTAAATTTCAAGATATGTGGATGACCAAACCAGATTTCTTCCAGATAGTTAAAGAGGTTTGGGCGGCTGAATTCTTTGGCAATGGAATGCAGATTTTTTGCATGAAGCTAATGAGACTAAAGCAAGCCTTGAAGCAATGGAATGCTACTCGAATTTGGTACCTTGCACTCTAACATTGCTAAAGCTGAGGATGACGTCTTAAATGCTGAATATGCATATGAAAACTCACCTACGAGAGGAGGCAAGAACAATATTAAATCTAGCAAAAGCCAGATTAACAATTCACCTACGGCAAGAAGAAATCTTTTGGAGACAAAAAGCAAGAATCAAATGGCTGAAAGAAGGGAAGCTAATACATCATACTTTCATGGAATATGTTCTACTAGATGGAGTCATCTACGTATTGCTGCAATTCGAGATGATAATGGTCGGACACTTTATTCAGATGAGGATATCGAGCAAGAGGCTGTCAATTTTTTCTCCTCTCTTCTCACAATGGATTCTACTGCTTTGACTTCGGATAAGTTCCAACCGATGCTTTGGGAGTACATACCTTCCTCATCTCTCGAAAATGATAATAAAGAATTATCCATGCTACCGACTAAGGGACGAAGTTAAAAGTTCGAGTATTTTCCCTAAGCTCCCGAAAGTGCCCCCAGTATTGATGGTTTTCTGGGTTCTTTCTTTAAGAAGTTGTTGGGACATAATCGCTGATGATCTCCATGCAGCGGTTTGTGACTTCGGGCTGGTATTCCAATGCCCCAAAGCTTCACCAAAGACTTTGATTGTCTTGATTCGAAGGTACCAAAGACCGTCTTCATTTGTGAGACTTTTCGGCCAATAAGTCTTTGCAATTTTACCAATAAGGTAATTACTAAGACTATTGCCAATCGATTAGCCAAGCACTTACCCCATCTGATTTCTCCTAATCAAACTGGTTTTGTGAAGGGTCGAAACATTGTTGAGAATGTTCTACTTTGACGTGCAATCCGCGGAAGAACGAACTAGGTGAAGGAATTTTCAGCTTGGACAAACAAAGATTCGATTTTCGAACAACAAACAATTCTTATAAACACAATATAATTAAATTCCTACGACACCTCTTAGAAACTTGTTCTAAGCAATCCCGATAATAAGAATTTAACAAATAAGAAGAACACTTACACGCCACAATCGGAAAACTCAATTGATAAGTGAAAGTGAAGTTCTTGGAGTAACAAGAGTAAGAGGATTCAACCCTCTCAAGGTGGTGGCAGCCCCTCAAAATGACACTCAAAATCTGCCCCTAATTTTCCTCCAAGAAGGCTACTTATAGCTAGGGTTTGAAAGAAAGGGTTGGGCTTAATGATACATATAAGCCCAACATAAAAACAAGGTACATATGAGCCCAAAATAAGACAATTCCAATAAGGTTGAAAGCCCAAGTCTTTAAAACATAATTGCCTCTTGGACTTAAGCACATTACATAGCCTTCAAGTCCGGCCCAAGTATTTGAGACAAATGGACCAAGTTGGGCTGTGGTCCAACTAAATCTCCTCCAACAAGTTTGGTCTTCAAATGTCGATCCACATAGGCAAACAAGGCCTCTTGAAACGTCTTAGCCCTAGCTCTAGTTATTGGCCCGACCGGTATGATTAGCTCTTTATTTGACACGTCTAAGCCATCATAGCAATCCGTAGGCTTGCTCACATCAGATCCCTCCTCCTCACGAAGATTCGTCCCTCGAATCGAATCCATATCAAAAGGAGAAAGGTCAGCGAACATTAAAGGTCGCGGAAACACCATACTCACTCGCGAGATCAAGCTTGTAGGCATTGTTGTTGATTCTTTCTATCACTTGAAATGGACCATCTCCCCTAGGAGCTAATTTAGACTTCCGATGGGCAGAAAACGTTCCTTCATTAAGTGCACCCAAACCCAATCACCGGGTTCAAAAGTCACCAATTTTTCGTCCCTTTATTGGCTTGTTTGGCGTAGACCTTATTTTTTCTGCTCAATATGCTGTCTCGCCTTCTCGTGTAGGGGCTCATACCAGCTCGACTTTGCTCTTACCATCTCGTACTAGACAACTCATGCAAAGGTAAAGGCACCAAATCCAAAAGCAGATTAAAGGATTAAAGCCATATACAAGTTCAAATGGTGAATAACTCTGTGATTGAGTGCACACTCCGGTTATATGCAAACTCGATAAATGGTAAACATTCACTCCACGTTTTAAGATTCTTACCAACGACAAAGACGTAATAAGGTACCTAAGGTCCTATTGACAACCTCGGTTTGACCATCGATCCCATGGATGACATGTAGTAGAATAAAGAAGTTTGGTACCCAATTTGCCCCCACAACACACGCCAAAAATGACTTAGAAATTTAGCATCTCTATCTCGAAAACAATAGACCTATGAATGCCATGCAATCTAACAACATCTTTGAAAAAATAAATCAGCCACTTGCACAAAGCATCATCGGGGCTTTTATGGCATGCAATGAAATGCGCCATTTTACTAAACCTATCAACAACAACGAAGATGCTATCATATCCCTTTTTTGGTCTTAGGCAAACCCAAAACAAAGTCCATAGAGATATCAGTCCATGGTTCAGCAGTACAGGGTAAAGGGGTATACAAACCATGAGGTTTAACGATGGATTTGGCCTTTGTCTACATGCAATACACTTGGCACACACACGTTCCACATCTTTACGCATTCGGGCCAAAAGAAATGTTCTTGCAAAATATCCAAAGTTTTAGCAACCCCAAAATGTCCCATCAATCCTCCACTATGAGCCTCAAGCACAAATAAAGTGCGCATAGAACAATTAGGCACACATAATTGATTACCCCGAAAGAGATACCCATCATGCCTATAGAATTTTCGGAATGCAGTATGTTCACAAGGAGAATATACAGTAGCAAAATCATCATCCGAAACATATAATTCCTTAAGCTGCTCAAATCCTAATAATTTAGAATGTAGAGTAGTAATTAAGGAATACCTCCTAGATAAAGCATCAGCTACCACATTCTCCTTCCCTTGCTTGTATTGCAACGACATAGGAAAGGTTTCTAGAAACTCCACCCGGGTGGCATGTCGCTTGCTCGACTTGCCCCTGTCCCCTTCAAGTGCTTTAAAGACTCATGATCGATCCCGAATGACAAACTCTCTAGGTTGGAGATAATGTTGCCACACTTCCAATGCTCTCACAATCGCATACAACTCCTTATCATATGTGGGATAATTGAGTTGTGCACCACTAAGCTTCTCATCTGAAATATGCAATCGGTTTGTTCTCCCGCAAAAGCACAAAGCACCGATACCAATCCCGAAGCATCACATTCAACCTCAAAAGCTTTCTAAAAATCAGGTAAACATAAAATAGGAGCAGAACATAATTTTTTCTTTCAACAATGTAAATGCATGTTCTTGTTCCCCGACCCCAAGTAAACCCTTTTTTCTTTCTTAATTACCTCGGTTAAAGGAGCAGCAATGGTAGAAAAAATCCTTCACAAATCTCCTATAGAAACTAGCAAGTCCATGAAAACTCCTCACGTCACTCACACTCTTCGGAGTTGGCCAATCCTGGATAGCCTTCACCTTCTCACTATCAACCTCAACTCCATGAGAACTGATTACAAACCCCAAAAATACTAACCGCTCAATGCAAAATGTACACTTCTTGAGGTTTGCATATAGTTTTTCATGTCTTAATACATCTAAGACACACTTCACATGCATGACATGCATATCCAAATCAGTGCTATATATCAAAATGTCATCAAAGTATACAACCACAAATTTTCCAAGAAATGCACGCAAAACATGATTCATCAATCTCATAAAGGTGCTGGGTGCATTAGTTAAGCCGAATGGCATGACTAACCACTCATACAAGCCATACTTAGTTTTAAAAGCTGTTTTCCACTCATCTCCTGGTTTCATTCTAATTTGGTGGTATCCACTTTTCAAGTCAATTTTTGTAAAGATACATGCACCATGCAGCTCATCAAGCATGTCATCTAACCTAGGAATAGGATGGCGATACTTTACAGTGATTTTGTTCACAGCTCTACAATCCACACACATCCTCCACGTTCCGTCCTTCTTCGGCACCAATAGTACAGGTACAACACAAGGACTCAAGCTCTCTCTCACGTGTCCTTTCTCTAATAGCTCATCCACTTGTTTCTGAAGCTCTTTTGTTTTCTCAGGATTACTCCGGTAAGCTGGACGGTTAGGTATTTGAGCTCCAGGCACAAAGTCTATTTGGTGCTCTATGCCTCTCAAGGGTGGTAATCCCGGGGGCATTTCTTCAGGAAAAACATCCGCATAATCCTGCAAAAGAGATGAAAACACGCTAGGTAAAGAGTCAAGAGGGTTAGTGTCAGAAACCAAACACTCTCTATATCTTACTATGACTAGTGCTCTCCTCTCTCCTATCGCTCTTCTCATGTCTTTTCCTCTCGCATACAAGTTGACTTTTCTCTCTTTTTGTTCAATGCATCTTTCACTCACTGTGGAGTCACTCACATTTGGGCCACTCCCAATTTTCTTTTGGGCCTCTTTTCCCTCTTTAAATTTGTTACGCTCTCTACCCGAACCCTCCTCTCCTATACTTACCTTTGACTGGTCCAAGTATAGCTCACGAGGTGATAGAGGTATAAGAATGAAATTTCTGCCCTTAAATTTGAAGGAGTACCTATTGGTATACCCATCATGTGATACTCTCCTATCAAACTGCCAAGGTCTTCCAAGGAGTATATGACCAGCCTCCATGGGAACCACATCACACAACACCTCATCCACATATCTACCAATTGAGAAGGTCACCAATACCTGTTTAGTTACTTTCACATCCGCACTATCATTAAACCATTGTAACTTATAAGGTTCTGGATGTTTCATGCAATTCAGCCCCAATTTCTCTACCATGGTGGTACTAGCTGCATTGGTACAACTTCCCCCATCAATGATCAAATTGCACACTTTTCCTCCCACTAAACACCTTGAATGAAAAAGATTTTCTCTTTGATCCACAATCTCTTCTGCAGCCCGAGTACTCAATACTCTCCTAACTACAAGTGCTTCCCCTGTAACCCTCTCAAAGCAATCATCATCATCATCAAAGGCATTTTCATGAACAAATTCAGTTTCACTACTGCTATCCTCGGAATCAATCTCTCCATTGTCTCTCATAATCATAATCTTCTTATTAGGACAATGAGATGCAAAATGACCAGTTCCGAAGCATTTAAAACATTTCATGGAAGAATGCTTACTAGAGGTAGCTTGGGTGTTGGAGGTACCTTTCATTTCAGATCCCCCGATTGGTTTCTTAGGTGCTTCCTTGAATTCCACTCTAGGTGCTTCCTTGAATTCCACTCCCTTATCCTTAGGCTTGTCCTCCTTTTTAGGCCATCTAGAGTTCCATCCATAGTTAGAATTTGCTCCGCACCTCGCTGCCAGCCTAGTCTTTAGCTGTCTCTCCACTTTCATGGCCATGTTCACCATGTCCTCAATCTTTAGGTAGTGTTGCAGCTCCACAATGTTAGCTATCTCCCTATTGAGCCCACTCAAAAATCTGGCCATTGTCGCCTCCGGATCTTCCTCGATGTTGGCTCGGATCATAGCCACTTCCATCTCCTTGTGATAGTCTTCAACTGATTTAGGCCCTTGAGTGAGTCGTTGAAGTTTTTGGTGCATCTCCCTATAGTAGTAAGAAGGCACAAAACGCTTCCTCATGCATGCCTTCATTGCTCCCCACGTAGCAATCGGCATCTCTCCATTTCTCCTCCTAGATGTCACCATTTGATCCCACCATATTAGTGCATAATCAGTAAATTCAACGGCTGCAATTTTTACCTTCTTATCCTCGGAAAAGTTGTGACACTCAAAAATCAAATCCACCTTCCTTTCCCACTCTAAGTAAGCGTCGGCATCATTCCTTCCTTTGAATGCGGGAATCTGCATTTTAATGGATTTGAGGTCTCCGTCTCTTCTATTAAATGGCAAGTCTCTTTGAAATCTCCTAGGTCGGCGTGCCTCAATCTCCTCCTCCTCCGCAAACTCATCCTCTTCCGGTTCATACCGAGGTAGAGGTCGACGAGGTGGTGGTTGTTGTTGGCGCACTCCCGCACGTCTCCCTTGAGGTTCCGCACGCCTCTCTTGTCTGATTTCATCAATTTGTTCTCTTATCTCATCAAAGGCTTGGTTGAACCTCTCAAATTGTTGCTGCATAGCTTTCAAAGTGAAAGCAATATTTGCATCTCCCCCTTGGTGCTCCTCGGTACTACCTCCTTGTGACATTGCGAAGTGATATTGTACCTGCAAAACAACGTTAGAAATAAACAACCTCACACACTCCCTCACGTGTTTCACTCAAATGTTATCACTCCCCTCGTGTTTATGTCACGGCAATGACACCCTCAAATGAGCTCACACACTCTTGCCTTTTACCACTCAATTCCTCTTAAACTCAAGCTACACTTAAGAACCAAACTCAACAAACCAACGAGTCTAGTTGGAGCCCAAATAACATGCAACAACCAGCCCAAGAACACTAGGTTACAAGTGTTTACAATTATCAAACAATGACCAGCCCAAAAACAGTAGGTTACAACCTTCCAAGTACCAAACAGCCCAAAGACAATAGGTTACAATTGTCTAAGTAGCAAACGATAACCAATACACTAACAATTGTTTACAACACAACCAATACACTAACAATTGTTTACAATCTTTGAAACTTCAATAGTCCAGCAACAAATTGCCAATAACAGTCCAGTTTACAACAATATCCAACCTAAAAACAGTAAATAGCATACAATCTTGGAAGCTCAAAACAAGAACTATAACAAGCTAACAATTGGAACAAACAAAATTTTAAAAATTGCCTATCACAAGTAACTCAAAATGGTCCAACAAGAAGTATGAATATGCTAGAAAGAAAAGTTCGGACCGACTTTTTTTTTTCTTCTGTTTTTTTTCTTTTCTTTTCTTGTCCAAAATATATGTGTATATGTATTTGATTGTACTGTTTTTTTTTAACAATTTATCCCAAGCAAATATTACAAAATGCTTAATACAAAGATATGGAAACCTAGGCTGAAATTTTCACACCTTTTGAAGCTTCTCGGTTAGTCTTTGAACAAGCCGTTTGAAGTGGCTGTTCGGGCAGCCTTTGAGCTTCAACGGAGCAGAATGAGAATCCTCCTCCACACCTCGGCTCTGATACCAAAATGACGTGCAATCCGCGGAAGAACGAAATAGGTGATGGAATTTTCAGCTTGGACAAACAAAGATTCGATTTTCGAACAACAAACAATTCTTATAAACACAATATAATTAAATTCCTACGACACCTCTTAGAAACTTGTTCTAAGCAATCCCGATAATAAGAATTTAACCAATAAGAAGAACACTTACACGCCACAATCGGAAAACTCAATTGATAAGTGAAAGTGAAGTTCTTGGAGTAACAAGAGTAAGAGGATTCAACCCTCTCAAGGTGGTGGCGGCAGCCCCTCAAAATGACACTCAAAATCTGCCCTAATTTTCCTCCAAGAAGGCTACTTATAGCTAGGGTTTGAAAGAAAGGGTTGGGCTTAATGATACATATAAGCCCAACATAAAAACAAGGTACATATGAGCCCAAAATAAGACAATTCCAACAAGGTTGAAAGCCCAAGTCTTTAAAACATAATTGCCTCTTGGACTTAAGCACATTACATAGCCTTCAAGTCCGGCCCAAGTATTTGAGACAAATGGACCAAGTTGGGCTGTGGTCCAACTAAATCTCCTCCAACAAGTTTGGTCTTCAAATGTCGATCCACATAGGCAAACAAGGCCTCTTGAAGCGTCTTAGCCATAGCTCTAGTTATTGGCCCGACCGGTATGATTAGCTCTTTATTTGACACGTCTAAACCATCATAGCAATCCGTAGGCTTGCTCACATCATACTTGATACTGAAATGGTTTCTTCCATGGACCGGAAAGTGAGAGGCAGCAACCTTGTAGTTAAGTTGGATATGATGAAGGCCTTAGATAGGGTTTCTTGGGGATTCTTGCTTCAAATATTGGGTCGTTTTGGATTCAACCCTCATTTTCTTAATCTAATACATAATTGTTTGGCTTACAATAAATTCTCTGTATTAGTTAATGGTAAACCTTGTGGATTTTTTCCCTCTTCAAGAGGGGTTAAACAAGGAGACCCTCTCTCCCCCTCCCTCTTTATTATTGCTGCTGAAGTTTTATCTAGAGGTCTTAACTATCTAATGGCTAGTAATCATATTGGTGTTTTCTCCTTGCCGAGGCAGTGTATATCTATCTCTCACTTAAGCTTTGCAGATGATGTTATTATATTCACAACTGGAGAGAAGAGAGGCCTCAGAAAACTCATACTTTTCTTGAAAGATTATGAGCAGGTGTCGGGCCAAAAAATCAACTATGGTAAAAGCTCATTCTATGTCTCTACTCGTGCGGCAACCGGTTTTTCTCTAAAATCATTTCCTATTATATATCTTGGATGTCCAATCTTCAAAGGGGTTAAGAAAATTCTTTATTTCCAACCCTTGGTAGAAAAAGCTTCTGCTCGATTGCAGGGATGGCAAAGTAAGATTTTGAGCCCTGGAGGAAGGCTTGTCCTTATTAAGCATGTCCTCACAAGTATCCCCTTGTATCTATTGGCATCTCTTGGTCCACCTAAGGGAGTTCTTTTGCAGCTTGAAAAGTTATTTGCTGAGTTCTTCTGGGGCTCCTCTTTGGAGGGGAGGCGTAGACATTGGGCATCTTGGGCCAAATTATGTAAGCCCGCTCAAGAGAATGGTCTCGAACTGATTTCCTTGCATGCATATGAGAAGGCATTTGCATATAAGCTTTGGTGGTTCTTTCGAACAGTTAAATCTCTTTGGGCAACTTTCATTAGAGCAAAGTATTGTACTGATATCATTCATGTATCTGAAGTTTCTCTCCCAAGATTGTGTTCGCATTCTTGGCGACGTGTGTTTAAAGTGAAGGATGAGGCTGAACAATATATTGGCCTCATCGTGGGTAGTGGAGACTCGAATTTCTCGGTGGGAAGATTGGACTCTAAAGGGGAAGCTTAAGGAGCTTACGAGAGATACAAGATCATCACCTCTCTGCATGGGACAACTTCTTTAATGATTTCCAGATAGGTTTGATTAGTTTGCCTCAACATCTAGTACAAAGAATTTCCTCATATTCTATACATCTAACCGAGGAAAGTGATCGGTTTATTTGGAAGCTCGAGCCTCATGGTAAGTTCACGCTTTCCTCGGTATTAAAGATTATACAACCAGCCAACCCAAATATTTTTTCAAGGCGAGTGTATCTCGGGAGTAAGGAATGCCCTACTCATCATGCTTTTACGTGTTTATGTGGAAATTGCTGAATGGTCATCACGCCCTTGGATTGTACTATGAAGAAATTGGGATTTCATTTGGCATCTAGGTGTTTTTGTGGGCTTGCTACGAAACTTTTGATCATCTTTTCTCCACTTGTCCTTTTGCACATCATATTTGGACTTATTTCGGAGGGTTCTTTGGGTTATTGCCTTCGGGAAGGTTTATCACTTCACTTGCGATTACAAACATGGTGGCTACGAGAAGAGAACAAAGTCATTTCTCCTTCGACTTGTACCGGCCATTATCTCGTTGGGAGTTGTGGAAATCTAGGAATACGTACCGCTTGAGCGACTAGGGTGACTCTATATCATTTGAAGCAATCTATTTTGGGTTACCTCCTATCATTAGCTCATGCAAAGGGCTTTGTCTCGGCCTTATCTATTTTTGGCATTCCTATGCATCCGCTCACTCCGAAAAAACATCGCCATCCACTTGTAGTGAAATGGAAGCAAGATTATGATCCGGATCAAGTAATCTTGAATATTGATGGGGCTTCAAAGGGAAATCCAGGGAATTCATCGGTCGAAGGAGTTCTTAGAACATCCAATGGAAACTTTATTGCTGCCTTTTACTCCTATATTGGCATCCGAACTAATTTTGAGGCAGAGTTGCAGGGATTACTTTTGGGTGTAAAACTATGTCTATCACTACAGTATTCTTATGTGGCAGTCCAAACCGACTCACTACTATTACTTAACTCAGTTCTTGCTAAACATAGGCCCACTTGGAGATTTAGGTATACTTTGCGTCCTATTCTCTCACTCACCAAAGGCAAGAATTTTTCCTTTTCACATGTTTACCGAGAAGCAAATGTGGTTGCAGATGCCTTGGCCAATCAAGGGTATATCGACGCTGGTACTTCCTATATATATGCTTTGGATCAACTACCGCAAGCTGCCCGAGGACATCTCATCCTAGACAAGCAAGGAGTTCCAAATCTACGGAGTTAATTAGGATCTTGCTATTTATACTATTGGCTTATCTTTCTGTTTTGCCTACTACTTGGTGTTTTCTTTTAGTTTCTCTTTCATTGTAAATTAATTACCATTGTTAATAAACAGGTAGGGGTCTATGCCAAACCCCCCACCATTGCAGGTGGTTTAAAAAAAAAAAAAAAAGCACCTGAAGGGACAGAGCAAGTTGAGCAAGAGACATGCCACGTGGGTGGAGTTTCTGGAGTCATTCCCCTATGTACTGCAATACAAGCAAGGGAAGGAGAATGTGGTAGCTAATGCTTTATCTAGGAGGTATTCCTTGATTACTACTCTACATTCTAAGTTATTAGGATTTGAGTAGCTTAAGGATTTATACGCTTCCGATGTCAATTTTGCTACTGTATATTCTGCTTGTGAACATACTGCATTCCAGAAATTCTATAGGCATGTTTGCTATCTCTTTAGGGGTAGTCAATTGTATATGCCTAATTGTTCTATGAGTACTTTATTTGTACATGAGGCTCATAGTGGTGGTTTGATGGGTTATTTTGGGGTTGCTAAGACTTTGGATATTTTTCAAGAATATTTTTATTGGCCAGGTATGTGAAAGGATGTTGAATGTGTGTGTGCCAAAGTGTATTGCATGTAGACATGCAAAATCCACTGTCAAACCTCACGGTTTGTACACTCCTTTACTAGTGCCTACTGAACCAGGGACTGATATCTCTATGGACTTTGTCTTGGGTTTGCCTAGGACAAAAAGATGCTATGATAGGTTTAGTAAAATGGCGCATTTCATTGCATGTCATAAGACTGATGATGCTGTGCAAGTGGCTAATTTATTTTTTAGAGATGTTAGATTGCATGGTCTTCCTAGATCTATTGTTTCAGATAGAGATACTAAATTTCTAAGCCATTTTTGGCGTGTTTTGTGGGGAAATTGGATTCAAGATCATCCTCTTCAAGAATAAGACATACCTGCTCAATCTGGGAGATGAGGTTTTGTCGTTTCTTTTTCTAAGAGCATTGTTTGGCAAAATAGCCCTTCTATTTACAGACATAACAATGGTCTTCCTTTGACTGATTAGTCCTGGAAAACTTTCTCCTTGTTCTAGAATATCTCTATCGCTTCTTAGAAAACGGTCTGTCTGAAGTATGAATCTCGAAGAATCTCTTCTTTTTGGAAGATTTCTTGCAAGATGATTTTGAACAGCATTTGAAATTGAGTCTAACATCTGCACCAAGAATGTAAAATAGTTGAGTCATGCTTTGCAAATGTTTATCTAAATCATTTCGTTGAAAAGAGTAACATTTAATTTGGAAAAACTCTTTTCTTTTCAACTCAAGATCAGAATCTAGTTCACCAAGAAAACAGTAATAAAATAAAGAAGTAGCTTGATCAATTGAAGAGTTTAAGAATTGATTTCTCTCAACATAGTTGAGAGTAGTAAACCAGTGAGAATCGTCTCTGCGGGAATTCCAAACAGTTCTCATATGGCAATCCAAGCATGAAATTCTTGCATATGAATAGCCTTAAATCTGTTATCATTAAAGAAAAGAACTTAAGGTATAATTCAAATAGATGAACGCCACAAGTTGAATAATTTGGTAAGTTCAAAAAGTTCTTTCAAGAATCAAAAAAGTATCTATTCTCACCAAAATATCAATGACATAATGTTTTGAAATTTCTAAAATATATCCTATATAAATAGATATCTCAAAACCCAACCTAATTGGTTTTGGATTTGGAGTAGATGGTTGAAACACAAGTCCTTAATGGGCTTGAATTTGTAGCTATTTTTACCAAACTAAATCTAACTAAGGATTAAAATAAAAGAATGGATATGGGCTTTAATAAATAAAAGTTCTTAGCCAAACAAACTTAAAAACTAATTGAAAACTCCTAAATTTAGGAAATTTCGTCCAGCCCTTAGGCTGAATTTTTGAGCCCATCAATTTGATTGCCCAATGGACTTCAAAATGGTTGGACAGTTTGCTTGTAGTAAACTAATGATCATTAATCCATCTTTACATAATATAACCTTGAAAGCCCATCATATTTTGCTTGTTTATTCCACACACTTTCAAGCAATGCGATCAAGGCCTCTCTCATCCTCCAATCCCAAGCTCTTGTTATTGGACTAGTGGAGATCTTTAATGGATCTCGATCACTTGAGTTTGGTGCCTCTTGATTCTCATCATTCCCTCTCTTCTCGAAGAGATTCATCCACGAATCTACTCCTACGTCATCAAAGCATGTATGGGAAGGGAGGTACATAATGGATCCAATCAATATGCAACCTTTTGAGCAAAGAATCTCATATAAAAATGAAACATTTTAGCACATATCAAGGGAATAGGTTGTATTCTCTTCAACCAAGGCTCTTCAAAATGTTGCAACAAAGGTAACTTATACAAAAATTATGTTCCTTCACCACATAAGTCATCTCATTAAAATGGAAGGAACCAATTGATTCAAGAAATGGGTCTTTAAATGGCAAATGGAAATGACAACTTCCTTCAAGCACATGCAAAAATTTAAACTCATGCAGTATATAAGTAGCAAATCCCAACATATCAATCCCATGGCAAACTTCATAAGTTCTTAGCATTTTAAACACCTCTTTGAAGTGTAAATGGTATTTCCAAAGCCTTCCACAACAAAAATCTCCATTATCAAACAAGGAATAGTTATTAGTTAGACCATCTAAAATGTAATTCTTCAACATTCCCACCACATTTTTTTTCCAAAATCACACAAAATTATTTGTTAAAAATATACACCGATTCTAAATTACAAGATATCTCAAGATATGAAATAGGCGCGTGACTATTCTGTTGCAACACAAGCTCTTCACATGAGTTTTTCAACAAGAAATTATGCATATTTCCTAGAATTCTCTCAATATCAAAATTTCTACACATATTTATCACGTGATCATCTTCAACTAACGAGGCATATGTAGAGGCATTAAAATCAAGAGAACTTCTATGATCATTCAAGTACTTTTGCAAATGATTCCTATGAACAAATGAAACACCATTTGAGCAAGTAAAATTAAGAATCATAAGACAATTCACAAGATAATAACAAGCAGGTAAGAACAATTTATCCTCCTTAAAGAAAAATTCAAAGCACGGACTATGAATATAAGGAAAGAAGCATATTGGTTTTTTTATGATTTCTATGCCAAGCTTTCCTTCTATCATCTTACTTGAAGCTCCAAAATCCTATACAAATGAATAAGCAAAAGGCAAAAATTTAGTTTGTTAGAAAATAAGCTCGACTCCTCACTTGAAATTGAGTTCATAAGTGGCTTTAGAATGATAGCACTATCGCACTCTCTTTCATTTTCAAATTCACTCATGCTATTTTTGTCTCTCTTCTCTAGAATCTTCAAGCTCAATCTTTTCTCGCGTGCGCTCTTTTTCTTTTCCCCCATAGTCACTCTCATTTTGTTGAAGCTCACACTCTCTACACTCCTTTCTTTCAAGCTCATAGTCCCTCACCTTTCTCATTCAAAGTAAGACAAACTTCTTGTTTGCGATTATCCACTTCATTAGCTTCACATTCAACTTCTTCATCCTACTTTGGTGGTTCTTCAACAACTTCATTACCCTTTTGAGGTTCAATAGTTTCCACATTGCTTTCCTTTCCAAGTTCTATAGTAGCTCCGCCTTTGCTGCTATTCTTCTTTCTTTGCTCTATTCTCTTTAAACATTCGAAATGCTTGACTCCAAAGTCCAATCTCATTACTTTCTTTAACTCACCCCATGACTTAATGGATTTCTCCCCCTTCTTCTTTCTAGATTCCTTATGCATATCCCACCATGTTGTGGCAAAGTGAGTAAAGGATCCCACAACCAACCTTAGCTTTTCATTCTCCATCAAGTTATAACATGTAAAGACAATATCCACACTCCTTTCCCATTCCAAGTAGGGTTTTTGCTCAAATTTTCCTTGGAAACCAGGCAAGTGCAACTTGACACAACTAGCACTACTCTTTCCCTTTTCATAAACCTCATAACCTTCCATTCTACTCTTTCCTTCATGATGATTTTTCCCTCTACCACCACCATCATAAATCCCTCTATACCTAACATTCCTCATTCCTTCATCATACCATGAACTCCCATAACACTTCTCCTCATGTTCAACTTGTGTAGCTCTCCTTGCAACTCGTGGTAGATTAGGATTTGCGATGGGGTTTCTTCTTGGCTGGCCTCTCAGCATGATCACTAATATTTGCTCATGTCCATTCAATCAATCTTTAATATCCTTTATCGCCGTGTGTAGCCTTCAAAATTCTTGTTGCATAGCCTGCATGACAAAAGAACCTTGTGCACTAGAAGAACTTTCCAAGTGTTCCTTAGAAGCCGTCATGTATGCTGTAATTTTAAAGATTAGTAGAAAATAATCCTCACTTTCTCTCATGTATCTCTCTATTTTAGGCTTTTTCTTGTAAAGATCTAACACTCAGCCTTTACCACTCAACAAACTCTCTTTTAGTTCTTTCAGAACTAATCGATCAAATCAAATTGTCAAGTTTGTAGCAATTCAGCAACCGAATGATGTAGATCAAATTTATGCAAGTAAAAGCAACTGAATTTACTGAAAAAAATTAGAATTTAGTCAATTATATTTCCTACTTACTAAAGAAATTAGGAGAAATCACAATAGGAAACAACTATTTTTTTTGCTCTCCTAAAGTAATTAGGAAACTTTAATGGAAATAGACTTTGATTTCCTAAAAAAATTAGGGAAAAAGAATCTGATGGAAGTATACTTTGATTTCCTAAAAGATTTAAGAAATCTTAAAGGCAATCTGAAATAGATTTTCTAATAGAATTATGGAAATCTTTAGGTGTGGCGCCCAATCCTTATGACTTTAGGAATCTTCTTTCCTTTTCTTCTCCAACTGGCCTTCTTTCTTTGGTCTTCTTTTTCTGTTTTTTGTTTGACGATTTTTTTCTGTTTTTTTTTTGACAATTTTCTTTCTTTCTTTTTTTTTTTGGTAACTCACAAAAGGCACGACTTTGACACCAAGAACACAAACAAAAGAATGGAACTTTTGAGAATGTAGACTAACTAGAGAGAGACACAGATAACAACAAGACCAACAACAAAAATCAAAGAAAGGAAAACGAAAGATAGTAAAAACCTAATTCACAGCCTTTGCTCTGATATTAAGATGATGCGAACCCTATGTATAAAAACTTAGAACTCAACAACAAACTTCCACAAATGCCCAAAGATGTGTGAAAAAGGCTTCAAAATATAAATCTCCTCTGAATAGTTATGGCAGTCGAACACCATCTCAATCTTTCGTTCCCACTCAAGATATAAATTGGGATCACTCTTGCCTTGGAATGATGCAATTTCCATCTTTATGCTCCCTCAATTTCTATCTACTCGATCTCCCCTCTTCTTCCAACACGTCTCTGTCTGTCATAGTTTGTTCTTTCTCTTTCAGATTCATGGCTGGGTTCTTTTTCTTCTGGTTCCTCAGATTCTTCTCCTTTATGTTCAACTTCTGCAGCTCTCCTTACAACTCGTGGTACATTAGGAGTTGTAATGGGTTTTCTTCCTAGCTGGCCTCTCGGCATGGTCACAAAGATTTGCTCATGGCTATTCAATCGATCTTTAATATCCTACATCGTCGTGTGAACTAGAACAACATTCCAAATGTTCCTTGGAAGCCATCATGTATGTTGTAATTTTAAAGATTAGTGAAAAATAATCCTCACTTTCTCTCATATATCTCTCTATTTTAGGCTTTTTCTTGTAATGATCTAACACTCAACCTTCTACCACTTAACAAATTCTCTTTTAGTTGTCTGAGAACTAATCAATCAAATCAAGTAGCCAAGTTTGTAGCAATTCAACAATCGAAGGATGTAGAACAAATTAGGAAGACTTGAAAGAAATCAGAATTTAGTCAATTATAGCTCCTACTAACTAAAAAAATGGAAGAAATCAGAATAGGAAATAGTTTTTTGCTTTCCTAAAGAAATTAGGAAACTCTAATGGGAGACTTTGATTCCCTAAAAAGATTAGGCAAAAAGATCTGATGAAAGTAGATTTAGATAGTATATTTTGATTTCCTAAAAGAGTTAGGAGATCGTAAAGGCAATCTGAAATATATTTTAATAGAATTAGGAGAATCTTTAGGAGTGGTGCCCAATAATCTTTAGGAGTGGTGCCCAATCCTTATGACTCTACGAACATTGTTTCCTTTTCTTCTCTAATTGACCTGGCACGACTTTGACACCAAGAACAAAAAAAAAATAGAACTTTTGAGGAGGTAGGCTGACTAGAGAGAGACACAGACAATAACAAGATCAACAATGAAAATCAAAGAAAAAAATGAAAGATAGTAAAAACCTAATTCACAGCCTTTGTTCTGATACCAAGATGATATGAACCTTAGGTATAATAATAACCTAGAACCCACATTAAACTTTCACAAATGCCCAAGGATGTGTGATAAAGGCTTCAAGAACCCTTAACTCATTGGATATATGACCCAAGAACCAAATATACAAACCGAAACGTTAAATCCGTTATCAATAGAGACAATAACTTAAGGTACAATTTAAAGGAATGAACGCCACAAGTTGAATAACTTGATAAGTTCAAGAAGTTCAACCAAAGAGTGTATGTATTCTTACTAAAAATATCAATGACATAATGTTATCCCTAACCTAATTGATTCTGGATTTTAAGTAGGTGGATGTGGGCTTGGATTTGTAGCTATTTTTAGCAAATTAAATGCAACTAAAGATTAAAATAAAATACTGGATATGGGCTTTTAATAAATAAAAATTCTCAACCCAAACAAAGTTAAAAACTAATTAAAAGACTCCTAAAAATAAGAGAATTTCGTCAAGCTCTTATGCTGAATTTTTAGCCCATTAATTGGCCATCTTGGGCACCAATTTGGCTGCCCAATAGACTCCCAAGTGGTTGGACAGCTTGCATGTAATAAATTCACCATCATTGATCTTCCTTGTGAAGAATTCACCATTTCAAGCAATGCTATCAAAGCTTCTTTCGTCCTCTTAGACTTAGCTCTTGTGATTGGACCAGTAGAGATCTTTGATGGGTCTTAATCACTTGATCTTGGCACTTCTTGATTCTTATCAACTCCTTCGCAACCATATGTAGCAAATTACATATGGAAAACCTTGAAGGAACTCAAACCATTTGACATGCTTTTGTTGAGCTTATGTGAGATAGTTCAAAGGTTTCTCTAAAAGTTTTTGATGTGAATCAAGAGACACCAATCTCAAGTGACCAAGATCCATTGAAGATGCCCACTGGTCCAATCATAAGATGGATTTCAGGTTATATTATCTACAAGAAGGATCAATGATCATTAATTTATTGCAAGCAAGCTATCCAGCTATTCGAGAGTCTATTAGGCTGCTAAATTGAAGTCCAAGATGAAAAATTTAAGGGTTAAAAAATTCAACATAAGGGTTGGAAGAAATTTCCTTATTTTTAGGAGTGTTTTAATTAGTTTTTAAGTTTGTTTGGGCTGGAAATTTTTATTTATTAAAGCCCAATCAATTCTTTTATTTTAATCATCAAAAACCAATTCGGTTAGGGTTTTGAGATATCTATTTATATAGGATCTTTTCAAAAATTTCAGAACAACAAACAACATTATGTCATTGATTCTTTTTAGTGAGAATACATACTCTCTTTAGTTTTTGAAAGAACTTCTTGAACTTATCAAGTTATTCAACTTGTGACATTCATTTTTTTGAATTATACCTTAAGTTCTTTTCTTTATTGATAACGCTTTTAAGGTTTTGATTTATACCTTTGGTTCTTAAGTCATATACCTAATGGGTTAAGGGTTCTTGAAGCCTTTCTCACACATCCTTGGACATTTGTTGAAGTTTGCTATTAGGTTTTAGGTTTTTATACCTATGGTTCGCATCGTCTTGGTATCAGAGCAAAGGTTGTGAATCAGGTTTTTACTATCTTTCATTTTTCTTTCTTTAATTTTTGTTGTTGATCTTGTTGTTGTCCATGTCTCTCTCTAATCAGCCTACCTCCTCAAAAGTTCTATTCTTTTTGTTTGTGTTCTTGGTGTCAAGGTCCTGTCCTTTGTGAGTTACAAAAAAAGAAAAAAAGAAGGAAAAAATCGTCCAAAAAAACAGAAAAAATTCGTAAAAAAAACCAAAAAAAGAAGACCAAAGAAAGAAGGTCAATTGGAAAAGAAAAGGAAAGAAGATTCCTAGAGTCAAAAGGATTGAGCGCCACTCCTAAAGATTCTCCTAATTCTGTTAGGAAATCTATTTCTGATTGCCTTTAAGATCTTCTAACTCTTTTAAGAAATCAAAATATAACTCTTTTAAGCTTGGCATGAAAATCATAAAACAACCAATAAGCTTCTTTCCTTATTTTCTTAGAAAAAATATGGTGGGAATATTGAAGAACTACATTTTGCATGGTCTATCTAATCATTATTCCTTGCTTGATAATGAATATTTTTGTTGTGGAAGGCTTTGGAAATACCATTTACCCTTCAAAGAGGTTTTTAAAATGCTAAGAACTTATGAAGTTCACCATGGGATTGATATATTGGGATTTGCTACTTACATACTGCATGAGTTTAATTTTATGCATGTGCTTGATGGAAGTTGTCATTTCCATTTGCCATTTAAAGACTCATTTCTTGAATCAATTCATTCCTTCCATTTGAATGAGATGGCTTATGGAATCTTTTTCCTTGATATGTGCTAAAATATTTCATTTTTATATGAGATTCTTTGCTCAAAAGGTTGCATATTGCTTGGATCCATTTATGTACCTCCCTTCCCATACGTGCTCTTATTATGACGAATCTTGTTTTGCGTTGGTTCCTTTGGAACTTATTATGTGCTTTGATGATGAAGGAGTAGATTCAAGGATGAATCTTTTCGAGGAGAGAGGGAATGATGTGAATCAAGAGGCGCCAAACTCCAGTGATCAAGATGCATTGAAGATGTCCACTAGTCCAATTACAAGATGGATTTCAAGGTTATATTTTCTACAAGAAGGATCAACAATCATTAATTTATTATAAGCAAGTTGTCCAACCACTTGAGAGTCTATTAGGCTTCCAAATTGAAGTCCAAGATGGAAATTTTTGGGTTTAAAAATTCAACACAAGGGCTAGAAGAAATTTCCATATTTTTAGGAGTGTTTTAATTAGTTTTTAAGTTTGTTTGAGCTGGAAACTTTTATTTATTAAAGCCCAGTCAATTTTTTTATTTTAATCCATAGTTAGATTTAATTAGCTAAAAGTAGCTACAAATCTAAGCCCATTTAGGACTTGTGATTCAGCCACCTACTCCAAATCCAAAACTAATTCGGTTAGGGTTTTGAGATATCTACTTATATAGGATCTTTTCAGAAATTTCAGAACAACAAACAACATTATGTCATTGATATTTTTAGTGAGAATACATACTCTCTTTGGTTTTTGAAAGAACTTCTTGAACTTATCAAGTTATTCAACTTGTGGCATTCATTCTTTTGAATTATACTTTATGTTCTTATCTTTACTGATAATGGGTTTAAGGTTTTGATTTTTAAGGTTTCGATTTATACCTTTGTGAAAGACCTAAGAGGGGGTGAATTAGGTCTTTGGCTAATTATCGAAATCTTTTTCTTATTTGCAAATCCTTTGCCTTAATAAAAGCTCCCCTTTAAAATCTCAAACTTCAAGTTTGTATGTGTTTTGATGGTTAAGATAAGATCATCAAACAATAAGACCACAACCAATCAATCAACAACTATGAACAAATAGTAATAACACAAGCATGTAAACAAGTAAAGCTATAAGGAAATAAACACACGATTTATAGTGGTTTGATCTCTCCAAGATCTACATCCACTACCTTGAGTTCCCACTCAAGGATTTCAACCAATCCACTATATGCTCAATTTCAACAATTGCATAAGAGGCTCACCACACAATGGTTTTACACTGACAATCTCTTTTAGTAATTATACAAATAAGGCTTACCCTTCCACAAGGGTTTTATATCTAAAGACAACCTAAAGACCAATCTAATCCAAGGCTCACCCACACAAGGGTTTTACACCACAACCTTGATTAATCTAGTCTATGGCTCACCCTTACCAAAAGAGTTTTTATATCACAAGATAACCTTATAATGAGCTAGTAGAAAAACAGAATTAAAATGAAGAATGGAGTTTGCATATTACCAACACTTCTTGGTGGATAATTACAATTGCTAGCACCGCTTCACCTTTGCCTTTGGAATCTTGAATGTACACCTTTGAGCACAAGGCAATTTGAGAGTTTTTCAATTTAATTTGATGTAAAACAAGTTAGAGCATGTAAGATTTGTTAAGTTCAAAGTTCTACTAAAAAATCTGGAGTTTATGACTTTTATAAAATTTGAAAATGAGTTCAAACGGCTATAAAACTGCTAGTAACGACTAGTTTCTGGAAAGTTCGGACGTCCGAACTTTCTCCTCTGTGTCCGAACATACATCTGAACTTTTATGGGGAAATTGTTCATGTGAACAGTGTACTATTCATGCACTGTTCACAAAATTCGGACGACCGAACTTGGCATTCTGTGTCCAAACGTGTGTCTGAAATTCTCTGAAAAAATAGTACTGTTCATGTGAACAGTTTTACTGTTCACGGTGTTGTTCAAAAATTCGAACGACCAAAACTTGGTCGTTTGCGCCGAAATTCTCTGGAAAAATAGTGATACTATTCATGTGAACAGTATTGCTATTCACAAAAATAAAAATTACTGTTCACAGCGTAGGGAAAGTTCGGACGTCCGAACTTTGCATCCGAACTTTTGAAACTTTGTCAAAACATATCCAAATCATTTCAAACAAATTGGAAAACATTCTAGCCTTAAAGATAAGTCATTAAAGACATTTTAAGTGCAAAAATCATTTATGAAAACTTGATAATTTAGGTAAGTTCAAAACCATTGAAACCATTTAAATCAAGTTTTGTGCTCTCAATTGCAACTCATAGATTCCAAGACTTAAGAGTGTAGGGTTTACAAAGTTTACCTATTAACCACATGTAACCTACACTTCATGTCTTCAAAGCCTTCATTCATCTTGAACAAACTCTTCAATCTTTAATCACTTTGGCATATTTGAGTTGTTCTTGCATTGCAAGCTCCAAGGCAAAGAGACTTGCTTCCTTCATAATCCAAAAATCCTATCACACAACATACAATCATATTAGTCCTTATCAATGTTTGTCATTAATAAAAACTAATCAAACCTACATGATTTGCCCTTAGGGTTAACAATCTCCCCCTTTTTGATGATGGAAAACTTTGATGCAAAATTTGATGGATTTAAACAATGTAATACAAAGAAGCATTGATGTCATTGATGAATAATAGCCATTTAGCACTTTGACATTCAAATGGCTCAATATGAGCCTATGACCCAACCAACCTCCATTTGCCTCCTTCCTTCCAACAATTAGGATAGAAGATATAGCATTTAAGCATTAAGAAAACTTCTAAGAGAGGTTTTAAAGGTTGTAAAAGTTTAACAATGCTCCATCTTAGATTGTGCTCATTTTTCAACAAGTTTGGACTTGAGATACTATGCATTTGAATTTTGACATATCAAGTCCGAACTGTAAAATAAGTGAAATGAAAGCTTCAATTTTTTAAAATAAGCTTTCCTAAGGTTGTTCAAACATAGTAGAAGAGATTAAAACATATTTGAATCAATTTGAACAACAAAAGTGCACTTTTTGGTAACAAAATATGGATGCATCCGAATTTCTAAATCATGCATCCGAACTTTTAAAATTCCAAGTCCAAACTTTAAAATATATGAGATAAATGCTGTATTTTTTGAAAATAAGTTTTCCACAAGCACCTAACATCAAAATTGAAACTATGATTGCTCCTAACATGCACCTCTAACGCCACAGAACATAAACCACGGTGTCCACATCTAACAAAATCTTTCCTCTACAAAGGAATGACCAAATGGAACATTCCGACCAACTACGACTCAAATGCTCTACCTACATATGTCATTCCTAAAAGAAAAAGCTTGTCAGAGAGCGGAACTTTTTTTTTGTGATGGACTTAGAGTTGCATCTCTATATCTCATATCCAACTAAAAGGGAATTTGGGTCCTAGTTTAGCTATCGTACGTGCTCTCTCTTCTTGCATTCGGATCCTTGGTGGCAGCCCATAGACATAATCTTGAGCATTCTGAGCGTGCCCAAATAGTATAGTTAGAGCAGTCAACTAAAAAATTACATTATCTCTGCATAGCCCTGATAGTATGAGAGCAGAGTTGATATACAATGGTCAATTTTTTTAAAAAAAACTGTTATTCATTTCCATCGTGCATTAAATGTTCTGGCATGGAGATTTTCTTCCTCATCATGTCAGAAAAGCCAGCACAATTTCATCAGGGTAAATTTCGAATAATTTTTCAGCTATCTTTGTGTAGGTAGTTTCATGATGCTACTTATATGAGCCAATTGTACCACAGATTTCGGCCAACTTCATATCACCATGTTCTTTCGCCTATCTGGTTTTGTTTTCATGGGAAATAAAAGTAGCCTTTTTTTTTGTAAATGAGGTATATATGAATCCTAGGTAACAATTGTATTCAGTTCGCCGGTCCTGTAAAAGTTAAAAAAAAAAGGTCAGTGCTCTAGATAATATGATAGTGCATAACCAAAAGGGATATATTAAATTATACTAATTCAAAGTTTTTCATTACATTGTGAATTTCTTCAAAATAATAAACTTATGCACATCCGCAAGGAGTCACATTTTTAATAGCCATGTATTAATAAAACCAGACACGTATATATTTTTTTTATGTAATTTCCTTTTACATTCATTCTGGAAATTGTAGCCAATTAGTAGAGCAAGGGCATCAACTAACAATGACAAATCCCATGCCTCGAAAGTTGGCAATAGCGGCAGTGATTCTCCGTGGCTTTCAAATCGTATACTCCATTTTGATTATGGCCTTGAACAAGTTGCCACATCTTTTCCATGCTTTTTCTCCTCCTTTCTCCAACGTGGTTGAGAATAGGATTAGTTTGCAATTTTCATAATTTTGAACTAAATAGATATATTGGAGAAAATATTTTTGAAATAATTTGACTTTTGTAAAAGTCTTACAAATGTATAGTGTCAGATCGGGATCCTCGCTTCACTTCTAGATTTTGAAAAAGTTTCCAACGAGCACTTGTAAATATGAATACAATCTTTCATCCACAGATAAATGGGCAATTAGAGAGAGTTATACAAATCTTGGAGGATAGGTTGTGTGCTTACGTTATGAGTAATTCCACTAGTTGCGATGATGATTTGCCGCTCATTGAATTTGCCTACAACAATAGCTTTCAAAGTAATTTGGGTATGACATCGTTTGAGGTTTTGTATGAGAGAAGGTGTAGGACTCCAGTATGTTGAAGGGAGGTAGGAGAAGCCGAGATATCCAGTGTAGATTTAGTGTAGCGCACCATAGAAAAGATTCCAATCATTAGAGAATATCTTCGGGTAGCACAAAGTCGGCAAAAGAGTTATGCAGACAAGAGACGTAGAGCATTGAAATTTTAACTAGGAGACTTGGTATTTTAAAAAGTATCACCGTAGAAGGGCATTCTTAGATTTATACGTAAAGGAAAGCTAGGGCCGCATTATGTTGGACCTTGCGAGATCACTAAAAAGGCTGGCCCTGTTGCATATAGATTGTCATTACCTGCGGAGTTTAGTCGCATTTATTATATCTTCAAGTATCTGCTCTTCGAAAGTATATAGCGGATTCTTAGCATGTGTTGATTGAACAACAGGTAAATTTAGAAGAGAATTTGACTTAGGTGGAGTAGTCGGTGCAAATAATTGATCGAAAGGGGCAAAAGAAGTCAAGTCGTTCATATGGTTTAAGTACTTTGGAGAAATCATGGTATAGAGGAGTCTACGTGGGATTGTGAAGAGCTTACGAAAAATCAATACCCTTATCTTTTCTAGAATTTTGCCTAACCTATGAGGTAGCATTTATTTTAGAGGATGATTGCCCCATTCATTGCATAGGCATTTTCAACATTCATTATTATTTAACGAATCGACAATTCATATATACATATGCATTAGCTTCAAAAATATTTTTATACATGTATACTTCTTTTTCTTTGGAATTTCGGGGACGAAATTTATTTTAGAGGATTAGAATTGTAAAACCATAAATTTTAGTTTTACTAAATAAAATTTTCAAGTGGTTTTATGATAACTATAAATTGTTAAAAATCTACTTTACACATTTTTAAATTTAAGAGATATATATACATTATAAGTTTTAGGGTTAATTTATAATTATAAAAAAATTAAAGAATGATTTGTAAATTATTTATAAAAAAACAATAACAGAGGATCAGCACGGCTGATCCTCATTTCATTCATTTCCTCCCATTTCTCCTCTCTTTTCTTTCTTCTCTCTTCTCTATCTCTCTCTTCAATTCTTCACCAAATATTCACCAATTCTTCACACAAAAACTAAATCTTTCAAACCCAAGTGTACAACTACATCAAAAGTCTCCAAATCAAGGTAAAATCTTCAAAATTTTCTCATTTTGGTTAAGTTTAATTATTTTCGGAAATTACTGTAGCAGTAAATTTATATGAATGTTAACAAATTGTTGGATGCTCCGATTTTATTCAATTTTTGAACGAAGGTTCATGTTACTCTATTATACCTACAGAAAAAGTTTAGTTAATGTTCAAGCATGTTTGATATATTTTCTGAATTTTTGAATAATATGGACATATTTTCTATTTTTGTGAAAATTTTGTTTTGAGTTAATATTGAGCGTTTAAAGGTTTATTGGATTGTTATAATGCAAAAGGAGTATGAAATATATAAAAGGAATGAAACAAAATATTTTTCTGAATTGATATATTAGGAATAAAATGGGATAATTTTCCTAAATTTGTATATTTGGAATAAAATAGAATAATTGAGATTTTTGTAGAGAGTGGTGTATTTTATTAAAATTAATTATTTTAATTTTCCTAAATTGGTATATTTGGAATAAAATAGAATAATTGAATTTTTGTGGAGAATGATGGATTTTATTAAAATTAATTATTTTAATATTTTGTTCCTTTAAAAAATGATTAGTTCCTATTTTAAAACAATTTTATCAAATTCAATAAATTTTTTATCTAATTAATATTAATCATGCATTCATTCATGTATGATATAGAGATATCAATATTTTAGCATTTTAGAATGATATTAAATTTATTTGTTACCACGTAATGTTAGGTCCTGAGATTGCCGAGGTAGAATCAAGGGTGGAGTAACCTAGGTTTATGCTTTTTGTTTGAGGTGAGATTTCTAACTTACTTGTGGAGGTTGAGGATCGCCAAATTTTATCATTTTAAGTTATGTTATTTTAATATATTTTATTTATTTATTTTACGTTACGTAAAGTATTTATTTTACCGTGGCTCGACTTTGTGAATGTATGTTGTGGAAACTTTGAATTATTATTTTGCCGTGGCTCGGCTTTGTGACTAAATGTGTTGCTGACCTTGAATTGTTATTTTGTCGTGGCTCGGCTTTTGTGAATAAATATGGTTAACTTTAAATTATGAGTTTGTTGTGGCTCAGTTTTTTTGTGAAAATATGTAATATTAATATAAGTTGTTATTTTACCGTGGCTCGACTTGTATATTTATATAATATACTAAACTATGAGAATTGATTTAGTTGTAAATGTGAACTATGTGTAAACTCCGCCGTCGGGATATGAATTGACTCCCCTGCAGGGTGAGATTTTTGAGTGTGTGGAGAGTCCCTTTGGGCCGTATGTGAGAAGGCCATTGGGAGGTGTTGTGTGGAGAGTTCCTTTGTGCTGCGTGTGAGATGGCCATTGGAATGGCGGCGGAAGTTTTTATGTGCTTGTATGGACTTGTAAGAGTCGTATGAATTGTGTTTTGATGATTTTACCATTATTTTTCAAAAATGATTATTTTTACTTGAAAATACATATATGTATATATAAATATATCATATTTCCATGATTTCTAAATCGGATTATTATGTTGTATTAAACGAAGTTATTCGTATAAAAAAAATTGAAAATAATTTTATACGTTGTATTTACTCACAAACTGTATAGGTATTTAGAAATTTCACTGGGCTTCGTAGCTCATTATTCTCTCATCATATTTCAGGATTTTATAGTTGAGTTAAGAGTATACGTCGCACGTGACAGTTGAGTCATCAGCAGCAGCTAATATTTTGGAGGCATTTATCATTTATTGGTCTGTCAATGCATTGTAATATTTTAAATGGTTATTAATTTAATTAGTATGTATACAGAAAGATCTCAATCTTTCAAAAACAGTTGAATTTTTTATAAACCATTTTATATAATCTTTTGCTATAGAACGGTTGGTGTGCCTTATATTATTTTAGCTATTATTTGTTTAGAATTTATACTTGTATCATATAGATATATTACAGGTCGCATTGCACCTCTGGAACAGGAAAGTGATGATTCACTCCTAGGTAGGGCCCGCCCAGGAGTGGGTTGTTACATAGCATCTCACCAATAATAAATCAAATTCTTCTCCCCCTTTTTTAGCAGCAATTAAACTTGGGGTGAGAGTACTTGGACAAAAAATAGTGAAATAAAAGAAACTCTTATCACAAGGATTTCACATATTGAGTTTCAAAACATTATAATGACTAGAAAGACATAAGTAAATTTCAATTGTAAGTCCTAAGAGGGGGGTGAATTAGGTCTTAGGCTAATTTTCAAAATCTTTTCCTGTATTGCAAATCCTTTGCCTTAATAAAAGCTTGTCTTCAAATTCACAAACTCTAAGTTTATATGTGATGTAATGGTTGAGACAAGATGATCAAACAATAAAACCACAACCAATCAATCAACAACTAAGAACAAATAATAATAACATAAGCATGTAAACAAGTAAAGCTATAAATAAATGAACACACGATTTATATTGGTTCGATCTCTCCAAGATCTACATCCACTACATTGAGTCCACACTCAAGGATTTCAACCAATCCACTATATGCTCAATTTAGGCAATTACACAAGAGGCTCACCACACAATGGTTTTACACTAACAACCTCTTTTAGTAATTATACAAACAAGGTTCACCATTCCACAAGGGTTTTATATCTAAAGACAACCTAAAGACCAATCTAATCAAAGGCTCACCCACAAACGGGTTTTACACCACAACCTTGATTAATCTAGTCTATGGCTCACCCTAACACAAAAGGGTTTTATGTCACAAGATAACCTTGCAATGAGCTAGTAGAAAACACAATTGAGAGAAGAAAAGAGAGTGTGTAAGATGTTACCCCTTATTGGTAGATGATTACACAATGTTTCTCCTTCACACTTTGTTGCCTTTGGAATCTTGAATTTCAATCTTTGAGCACAAGGCAATTTGAGAGCTTTTCAATTTAATTTGATGTAAAACAAGTTAGAGCATGTAAGATTTGATAAGTTCTAAGTTCTGCTAAAAAAGCTGGAGTTTATGGCTTTTATAAAATTCAAAAATGAGTTCAAACGGCCATAAAACGACTAGTAACGGTTAGTAACAGTACAGTTCGGACGTCCAAACTTTCTTCTCTGCGTCCGAACTTTTCTGGGAAATTTACTGTTCACATTTTGGTTCAAAAGTTCGGACAATCAAAACTTGGCATTGTGCGTCCGAACGTGCGTCTGAATTTCTCTGGAAAAATAGTGGGCACTGTTCATGTGAACAGTAACACTGTTCACAATACAAAATTTGCTCTTCACAGCGTAGGGAAAGTTCGGACGTCCGAACTTTGCCCTATGTGTCAGAACTTTGCATCCGAACTTTTAAAACTTTGTCAAAACATATCCAAATCATTTCAAACAAGTTGGAAAACATTCTATCCTTAAAGATAAGTTATTAAAGACATTTTAAGTGCAAAAATCATTTATGAAAACTTGATAATTTTGGTAAGTTCTAAAACATTGAAACCATTTAAATCAAGATTTGTGCTCTCAATTGCAACTCATAGATTCCAAGGCTTAAGAGTGTCGGGTTTACAATGTTTACCTATTAAGCTCATGTAACCTACACTTCATATCTTCAAAGCCTTCATTCATCTTGAACAAACTCTTCAACCTTTAATCACTTTGACATATTTGAGTTGTTCTTGCATTGCTAGCTCCAAGGCAATGAGACTTGCTTCCTTCTCAATCCAAAAATCCTATCACACATCATACAAGCATTTTAGTCCTTATCAATGTTTGTCATTATTCAAAACTAATATGATTTGCCCTTTAGGGCTAACAATCTCCCCCTTTTTGATGATGACAAAATTTGATGCAAAATGTGATGGATTTAAACAATGTAGTACAAAGAAGCATTTATGTCAATGATGGATAATAGCCAATTTAGCACATTGACATGCAAAAGGCTCAATATGAGCCTATGACCCAACCAACCTCCATTTGCCTCCTTCCTTCCAACTCTAGGATAGAAGATATAGCATTTAAGCATTTAGAAAAGATTCTAAGAGAGGTTTTAAAGGTTGTAAATGTTTAACAATGCTCCCCCTTAGATTGTGCTCATTTTTCAACAAGTTTGGACTTGAGATACTATGCATTTGAATTTTGACATATCAAGTCCGAACTGTAAAATAAGTGAAATGAAAGTTTTAATTTTTGAAAATAAGTTTTCTTAAGGTTGTTCAAACATAGTAGAAGAGATTAAAACATGTTTGAATCAATTTAAACAACAAAAGAGCACATTTTGGCAACAAAATATGAATGCATCCGAATTTCAGAACATGCATCCGAATTTTTAAACCTTGCATCCAAATTTTGAGCTTTCAAGTCCAAACTGTAAAATGTGTGAGATAACAGCTTTAATTTTTGAAAATAAGATTTTCTAAGATTGTTCAAATATGATAGGAAGGATTAAGATAGTTTTCAAACAATTTGAACAATAGAAAAACATTTTTGGCAAGAAAGTTTGGATGCATCCGAACTTTTGGTTTGCATCCGAACTTCAAGTCCAAACTTTTGATAGTAAGTTTGAAAAGGTGATTTTGCATTCTCAAATGAACTATAGAAGTACTCAAATATGTATAGCCACAATAGCACTCAATTTAGCTTTGCAAAACCACAAAAACTCATGTATTTAATTGTTTTCATGATGTATCTTATAGTCACAGGTCAAGTCAAGAACCATGATGAAAAAATCTCAGAAAACAATCATTTTCAATTTAAATTTCAAATGCAACCACAGAATACACAGTTTCCAAATGCATCCACGCAAATGCAGTTTTCCAAATCCAAATGCAGCCATAGCTTGTCATCATTCACACAACATACAGCACATTTTGTCATCATTCTTTCTCTCCCTTGACATATGCATGGATTTTCAGAAAATTCACCCAATTTCTATTCATGCATGAGGAATTCCACTGCTATTTTGTATTTTCACACATTTTGCCATCACATTTCTTCTCCCCCTTTTGTTATCAATCAAAGATGGGGTTAATGAAAATGAGACAATATGTATCACATATAAGCAGTATGATGATCAACTCTCATTTAGCAATTTAGTAATATATTGACCAACTCTCATAAACAGTATATCTCTAGTCAAATAATTAGCATCCTAACAGCAATAATCATTATGTAGCCTCTCAACAATAATAAATCAAATTATTCTCCCCCTTTTTAGCAACGATTAAACTTGGGGTAAGAATACTTGGACAACAAAAGTGAAACAAAAGAAGCTCTTATCACAAAGATTTCACATATTGAGCTTCAAAACATTATAATGACTAGAAAGACACAAGTAAATTTCAATATTAAAGCATAACTTGTTCATCAATGCATAAGCTAAAATAAGCATCAAAATAGAGTTTAGGGATAGAAATACTTAGTCTTCGATGCGCTTCATGGTCTTCACTTCCAAATTTGTTTGTTATGATGGCCATGTCTCCTTGATCTCTATATGATGGGCTCCTTCATTTGCTGACTCCTTGCTCGTGTAGTTGTGCTTTGGAAAGTTACCAATCGAGAGGATCTTTGGATCTTCTTTCTTTGAACCACATTTTTCTCCTCCCTTGGCTGAAGGAAATTGGTGATGGATTTGTGATTTGACTTTGTTAAACTCCCTTCACCTCCTTCTTCTTGCTTGTTCTCTTGAGTTCTACCTCTTTGTTTTTCATTCTCATGTTCTTCTTCTTCTTGGGATGCTTCACTTCCTTTTCCTTCATCTTTTGTCTTCTTCTTTAGCAATAAATTGATAGTCATTTCAATTTTCACTGTCATTACTGTCAACTTTATTGCTGCCATCTCCACCCATATTATCTTCTTGATCTTCTTCATTTTTCTCTTCACTGTTCTCTTTCTCATCTTCTTTCATTTCTTCTTCTTTGGCTTTATAGAAACTTGCACTATTTAAAATAACTTGAGAAATTTTTATCAAGTCTTCTTTCATATTCTTGACTCTAGTTCTAAATCATCAAATTTGCCTAGAATCATTGGAGCAAAGGACTTGAAGAATTTGTATGGCTGTTCAATATCTCTTGAAACACCTTGACAACTTATTTTCCTTCAATAGATTGTACTTCTTCAAATAGTCTTCTTTTTGTGTAAGGTTGCTCCCCCTCACTAGATGAGTCATGCCTCCTCTTTGTCTTCATTTACTTTGCCAATATTTCTTCTTCATCTTCTTCTTCCTCAACCTCTTCACTTTCTTCAACCTCTTTTCTTCTTAAAGGAGTTTCTGATTTTAGCCCTTTATACATTATCATCATCAAGTATCCAAGGAATTTTCTTTAGTGAGTTGTTGGTGTAGACTTCTTCACTCTTTATTGGTAAACCACTGGAAGACAATTGCACTTGGAGATACTTGAAAATTCCTGTTAATAACCTTCCATACGGCAATGCCTTATGCTCAGTTCTTCTAGCTGCCATTATATTCTTTAGCACTATATATCCAAAATTCATTTTTCTTATGCATGGCTAGCATAATTACAACATACATATTATCAACAGAAGACATGTGCTCAAAGTATGCTATAATCAAGGTAGTAAGCATTTGGTGCAAAATTCTTTTACTAGCATCAAAAAGCTTTTATCTCTCTCTCCTTTCTAGTCTTGAGGCTTCTACCATTTATATAGGCATTCTCAGTTCTTTCATGTGAGTATAACTCACTTATAAAACAATGTCCTCAGAAGAATAATGCCTAAACTAAACATCCTCAACATCACAAATTCTATTGAGCAATGCATTGTCAATCTCAAAAATCAACTTGTGATATTCTTGAAGAATACAACTAAATAGTTTTATTACCAACTTGCTCAACTCTTTCTTCCTTAATATTTGCATAAACTTCATAGACTAAGGAAGGTAATAGCATTCATCAACCACAAGCAAACTAGTCCAGCTTACATCATTTAAAAATGAGTGTATATTATCCATTTTGGATAGTTTGATGACATCCACCTTGTGACATAGATTTATCTTATGGTTCCTTTTTATCCAATCATCAAATTCAATAGCAGCCACCACTGTGACAAATCTATCCAGCCATGACATGCTTTGCAAAACATGAACCTTCCTTGGTTCATTGATCACTGATCCTCCTTCTCTTTCTTTGGCTTTTCCCTTTCCTTTTCCCATGCTAGGCATCTTTGTCCTCATCTGAAGCTACAACACTTGAATACACTCATTAGTTATTGGATTTTGAATTCCCTAAGCTTCTTCCAAGATTGGTCAAACCTTTCTTCGGCTAATGGCATAGTAATGATATCATTAATTTGTTCATTAATGTAAACATATTTTAAACAAGTATTACTCTTAGTAGAGTGATCTCTATATGCTTTGTCCTAGTTTGTTGAATAGTATGATGATCAAATTTATTGCATTAGTGTTATCACATAACATATCCATATTTGAAACATATGCCATAATCACTTAGAGTATCAATAAGGTAATAGGGAATGTGTTTAATAGCAATCAAATGAAACTCTCTAGGACAAGATAAAATCTAGCGCACAAGCACATGACAAACATAATATTGGCTCTACTTGCTATCAAACAGAGTTGACTACTCTTATGAAACCTTTTTATTCTTGTCAAGCATAGTTGATAAACTTATGAAAGTTCTTATACCTTAACATGATTCATGAAAGTGCCATCCTTCATTTACATGATTTGTAGGCCAAGAAAGAAATTGAGTTTTCCTATCATGCTCATTTCAAATTTACTTTACATCAACTTGGAAAACACATCACAAAGTGAAGTATTAGAAACACCAAAAATTGTATCATATATTTGGACAAGTTATAGATCATTGTTGTATGAGGATTTTATAAAAAGGGTAGTTTCAGTTTTCCTCTTGAAAATCCTTTTGAAAGAAGGAAACTACTCAATTTTTCACACTAAATTCTAGGAGCTGGTTTTAAATCATATAAGACTTTGGATAGTTTGAAAATATGGTTAGGAAACTTTTCATGAGCAAAACCGGGTGATTATTCCACATAAATCACTTCCTCAATAAAACCATTTAGAAAAGTACTTTTGACATTCATTTGAAATAACTTAAAGCAAGTACAAGTCAAAAGCATTCTTATGGACTCAAGTCTTCATTCGGAACAAAGGTTTCATCATAATCAATTCCTTCTTCTTGATTGAATCCTTAGGCAACAAGTCTAACCTTGTTTCTAATAACTTCTCCGGATTCAATAAGTTTATTTCTAAAATCATTTAGTTCCAATAATGAAATGATCATGAGATTTAGGAATATCCAAAATTTTGTATCTTTCAAATTTATTTAAATCCTCTTGCATAGCAATAATTAAAAAATCATCACACAATGCATCATCAATACTTTAGGCTCATATGCAATAAAAGAATAAAGTTATTGATAAAGTACCGCCTTATTTTTACTCCTTGGAAGATATCACCAATGATTTGCTCCTTAGGGTGGCCTTTATGGATATCCTAAGTTCTTAGGGAGCTCTTGGTCACCACTAGGTTGGTCATCTTGATTTTGTTCAATCATTTCTTCCTCATTGGTATGATCCTCCAAAGTTGGTGCTTGAAGATGGGTTTGATAGTCATTAATAAATGTACATACATCATCTTCATCTTTTCTTTCCAAGTAAATGTAAGATTCATCAAAACAAACATGAATGGTTTCCTTATCATATAAGGTTTTTTTCATTATAAACTGTATATGCCTTTTCATTAGAATAATAGCTAAGAGATATACAAATATCTGATTTTCTATTAAATTTAAATAAGTTATCACAAGAATTTAAGATAAGACATTTATAACCAAACATTTTAAAAATATGCAATTTGAGGCGTTCTATAAAAAAGAATTCAAAAGATGTTTTTCTTCAAAATGATCTTAAAAGAATTCTATTTATCATAGCATGTGGTGTTTAAGGCTTTGGACAAAAATATTTTTGAAGAAGAGTTTTCACAAAGCATAGACCTAGCCAATTTATGCAAAGTTCAAAATTTTCTTTCAATAACACCATTTTATTGTGAAGTTTTTGTAGTTGAAACAATTATATGAAATTCAATTTTCAAAGAAAAATTTGTAAAGACTTTGTTGTAAAATTCTCCCATTGACACTTGTGATAGAAATCAATTGCACTCAAAGGAGGTTTGAACCTTTTTGAGTAGTTTTTCAAACTTGTGAAACACTTCATCTTCTTGAGCAAAGAATAATGCTAAGGTGAATATTGAGAAATCATCAATTACTACTAAGGCATACTTCAAGTCATCAATACTAGAGATCCTCAATACTAGAGATCCTCATAAGTCCAAATCAATCCATATGAACATGATCAAGATGTTTTGAGGTCTAAAATCATTTTCATGGGTTTGAAAGATTCTTTTGTTTGTTTTTCATATGGGCAAGTAGCTCAAAGACAATTTTCTCAAAACACATTTTTAGCAATTCTCTAATTAAATCTTGATAGAAAATTTTGTTCAACAAATCCATGTACACATGACCAAATCATTTATGCCAAGAAAATCATTATCATAAGCAACAAGACATTCAAGCTTATCAAGATAAAACACATATTCAAAAATTTGTAAGTGATTGATCAAAATCACAAAATATCATTTTGTCATACAAGTTCGGGCAACCGAACTTATGGTCTACATCCAAACCATGGTTGGCAAATCTTCAAATCCACAAAAAAAATTCTCAACTGAAATTTTGCTTGTTGGCATTTAACTTCTTATTCATTGTCACACAATTGGCAAATGCTAAGCAAGTTATAGTTCAAATCAGCAATTAGAAACATTTGTTTAAAAAGAAAAGAGGAACCTTTACCAACATTGGTTACTTCAAGAATTCTTCCTTTCTTTTCAAAAACAAATCCTTCATCGATTGCTTTGACCTTGATTATGCATGATGTGTTTTCTGTTATTCTTTAAGCCAACATTATCAATATGCCATTTAGTGGTGCTTGAGTGTGAATTGAAGCGTACCTGCAATAAAGGAGAGGAAGTTTCCTTTGGTACCCATACTTTCTTGGGTCCGTGAGGGTTAGTAATAATTCTCTTAACTCTCCAAATGATTTTTACACCATTCTCTACTTTTCTTTTAACATAGCATTTGGTGACTTTATGTCCATGTTTTCCACAATAAGTATAACAAGTAAGATGCATGGAAGTAGAAGTAGCTCAAACAAAGAAGTTGTTACATTTAGGCACATTGTTTACATAATTATAACCAAGACTATTTTTGACAAAAGGAGATCTTTGAGCTTCAAGAATTTTGTCAAGATTGTCTCTTCCATTTGTAAATTTTTTAACACATGACGTAAGATCATCAACTTTCTTTTTCAAAATTTCATGATCACTAAGCATTTTTTCAAGAGAAGAAACTTTTGTACAAAGAGATTTATTTTCAAGAGATATGTTTTGTAAAGAGACATTTAAATCTTCTTTTTCAATATTCAAGCATTCAATAGAATCAAGAAGCTTTTTATTTTCACAAAACAATTTTGAATTCTCATTCAATAAATCATTAATTTTGGTTTTCATTTTCTTATTCCTTTTTGAGGCCTTTTTTAATTCTTCATACATTTCAACAAGTAATTCACTAGGATCATCAATATCATCATCATAATAAGTAGAGGTAGATGGAGTAGGTTGCTCATCTTCCATTGCCATGAAGCACACATTTGTTCTTTCGTCTTCATGAGTGACTTGAAGTAGCTTCCATATTTCATGAGCAGAATCACATTTCATCACTCTATTGTATTCATTGACAATCAATGCACAACAAAGAATGTTCATTGCTTGGTAGTTTAATGTCATCTTCCTTGAATCGCTCTCATCATACTCCTCCATGGGCTTTGGTTCTCTTGTAACTCCATCAGATTTCAATCTCAATGGTACATAGGGACCTTTCTCAATAATATTCCACAATTCATAGTTAATAGAACAAATGTAAATCTCAATCGTAGACTTCCAAAAAGTATAATTAGAACCATCAAACAATGGAGGTCTATTAGTGGAGAAACCTTCCATATAAGGCAAATTTGATAAACTAGCCATATGATCTTTACTTCTAGGTTGTTAGACCTTAAAAAGAAGACCTTGCTCTGATACCAATTGTAAGACCTAAGAGGGGGTTGAATTAGGTCTTAGGCTAATTTTCAAAATCTTTTCTTGTATTGCAAATCCTTTGCCTTAATAAAAGCTTGTCTTCAAATTCACAAACTCTAAGTTTATATGTGATGTAATGGTTGAGACAAGATGATCAAACAATAAAACCACAACCAATCAATCAACAACTAAGAACAAATAATAATAACATAAGCATGTAAACAAGTAAAGCTATAAATAAATGAACTCACGATTTACAGTGGTTCGCTCTCTCCAAGATCTATATCCACTACCTTGAGTCCACACTCAAGGATTTCAACCAATCCACTATATGCTCAATTTAGGCAATTACACAAGAGGCTTACCACACAATGGTTTTACACTCACAACCTCTTTTAGTAATTATACAAACAAGGTTCACCCTTCCACAAGGGTTTTATATCTAAAGACAACCTAAAGACCAATCTAATCAAAGGCTCACCCTCAAACGGGTTTTACACCACAACCTTGATAAATCTACTCTATGGCTCACCCTAACACAAAAGGGTTTTATGTCACAAGATAACCTTGCAATGAGCTAGTAGAAAACACAATTGAGAGAAGAAAAGAGTGTGTAAGATGTTATCACTTTGTTGGTAGATGATTACACAATGTTTCTCCTTCACAATTTGTTGCCTTTGGAATCTTGAATTTCAATCTTTGAGCACAAGGTAATTTGAGAGCTTTTCAATTTAATTTGATGTAAAACAAGTTAGAGCATGTAAGATTTGTTAAGTTCTAAGTTCTTCTAAAAAATCTGGAGTTTATGGCTTTTATAAAATTCAAAAATGAGTTCAAACGGCCATAAAACAGCTAGTAACGGCTAGTAACAGTAAAGTTCGGACGTCCAAACTTTCTTCTCTGCCTCCGAACTTGCGTTCGAACTTTTCTGGGAAATTTACTGTTCAAAAGTTCGGACGACCAAAACTTGGCATTGTGCGTCCGAACGTGCGTCTAAATTTCTTTGGAAAAATAGTGGGCACTGTTCATATGAACAGTACACTGTTCACAATACAGAATTTGATCTTCACAGCGTAGGGAAAATTCGGACGTCCGAACTTTGCCCTATGCGTCGGAACTTTACATCCGAACTTTTGAAACTTTGTCAAAACATATCCAAATCATTTCAAACAAGTTGGAAAACATTCTATCCTTAAAGATAAGTTATTAAAGACATTTTAAGTGCAAAAATTATTTATGAAAACTTGATAATTTTGGTAAGTTCAAAATAATTGAAACCATTTAAATCAAGTTTTGTGCTTTCAATTGCAACTCATAGATTCCAAGGCTTAAAAGTGTAGGGTTTACAATGTTTACCTATTAAGCTCATGTAACCTACACATCATGTCTTCAAAGCCTTCATTCATCTTGAACAAACTCTTCAACCTTTAATCACTTTGACATATTTGAGTTGTTCTTGCATTGCTAGCTCCAAGACAATGAGACTTGTTTCCTTCTCAATCAAAAAATCCTATCACACATCATACAAGCATTTTAGTCCTTATCAATGTTTGTCATTATTCAAAACTAATATGATTTGCCCTTTAGGGCTAACATCAATGTTAAAGCATAAAGTGTGCATCAAGGCATAAACTAAAATAAGCATCAAAATAGAGTTTAGGGATAGAAAGGCTTAGTCTTGGATACATTTCATGGTCTTCACTTCCAAATTTGTTTGTTATCATAGCCATGTTTTCCCTTGATCTCTGTATGATAGGTTCCTTCATTTGTTGACTCCTTGCCCGTGTAGTTCTGCTTTGGAAAGGTACCAATCGAGAGGGTCTTTGGATCTTCTTTCTTTGAACCACATTTTCCTCCTCTCTTGGCTGAAGGAAATTGATGATGGATTTATGATTTGACTTTGTTAAACTCCCTTCATCTCCTTCTTCTTGCTTGTTCTCTTGGACTTTACCTTTTTGTTCTTCATTCTCATGCTCTTCTTCTTTTTGGATGCTTCACTGCCTGTTCCTTCATCTTTTGTATTCTTCTTTAGCAATAAATTGATAGTCATCTCAATTTTTACGGTCATTGCTATCATCTTTATTGCTGCCATCTCCACTCATATTATCTTCTTGATCTTCTTCATTTTCCTCTTTACTGTCCTCTTTCTCATCTTCTTTCTTTTCTTCTTCTTTGGATTTATAGGAACTTGCACCATTTAAAACCACTTGAGAAATCTTTCTCAAGTCTTCTTCCATATTCTTGACTATAGCTTCTAAACCATCAAATTTGCCAAGAATTATCAGAGCAAAAGACTTGAAGAATTTGTCCATCTTCTTCATTTCCTCTATATGGTTGTTCAATGTCTCTTGAAACACCTTGGCAACTATGGTATCACTTCTAGAGAGATTATCATCTTCAACTTCTTTTCCTTCAATAGAGAGCACCTCTTCAAATAGTCTTCTTTTGTGGATGGTTGCTCCCCCTCACTAGATGAGTCATGTCTCCTCTTTGTCTTCATTTCCCTTGCCAATATTTCTTCTTCATCTTCCTCAACCTCTTCACTTTCTTCAACCCCTTCTCTTCTTAAAGGAGTTTCTGATTTTAGCCCTTTATACATTATCATCATCAAGTATCCAAGGAATTTTCTTTAGTGAGTTGTTGGTGTAGACTTCTTCACTCTTTATTGGTAAACCATTGCAAGACAATTGCACTTGGAGATACTAGAAAATTCTTATCAATAACCTTCCATACGGCAATGCCTTATGCTCGGTTCTTCTAGCTGCCATTATATTCTTTAGCACTATATATATCCAAAATTCATTTTTCTTTTCTTATGCATGGCTAGCATAGTTACAGTATACATATTATCAACAGAAGATTTGTGCTCAATGTATGCTATAATCAAGGTAGTAAGCATGTGATGCAAAATTCTTTCACTAGCATAAAAAGGCTTTTATCTCTCTCTCCTTTCTAGTCTTGAGGCTTCTATCATTTATATATAGGCATTCTCAATTCTTTCATGTGAGTATAACTCACTTATAAAACAATGTCCCTAGAAGAATAATACCTAAACCCAACATCCTCAACATCACAAATTCTATTGAGCAATGCATTATCAATCTAAAAAAAAAAATCAACTTGTAATATTCTTGAAGAATACCACTGAATAGCTTTATTACCAATTTGCTCAATCTTTTTCTTCCTTAATATTTGCATAAACTTCATAAACTAAGGAAGGTAAAAACATTCATCAAACACAAGAAAACTAGTCCAGCTCACATCATTTAAAAAATGAGTATATTACCCATTTTGGATAGTTTGATGACATCCACCTTGTGACTTGGATTTATCTTATGGTTCCTTTTTGTCCAATCATCAAGTTCAATAGCAGCCTCCACTTTGACAAATTTATCCAGCCATGACATGCTTTGAGGAACTTGAGCCTTTCTTGGTTCATTAATCACTGGTCCTCCTTCTCTTTCTTTGGCTTTTCCCTTTCCTTTTCCCATGCTAGGCTTCTTTTTCCTCACCTGGAGCTACAACACTTGAATACATTCATTAGTTATTGAATTTTGAAATTCTTAAGTTTCTTTTAAGATTGGTCAAACCTTTCTTCATCCAATGGCTTAGTAATGATATCATTAATTTATTCATTAGTGCAAACTTGCTTTAAACAAATACTACCCTTAGTAGGAAGATCTCTAATGAGATGAAGTTTGATCTATGTATGCTTTGTCCTAGTTTGTTGAATAATATGATTGTCAAGTTTGTTGTATTAGTGTTATCACATAACATAGCCACATATTTGAAATAGACCATAATCACTTGGAGTATCAATAAGGTAATAGAGAATGTATTTATCAACAATCAAATGAGACTCTTTAGGACAAGATGAAATACTAGCACACAAGCACATGGCAAACATAATATTGGCTCTACTTGCTGATAAATAGAGTTGACTACTCCTATGAAACCATTTTATTCTTGTCAAGCATAGTTGATAAACTTATGGAAGTACTTATACCTTAACTTGATTCATAAAAGTGCCATCCTTGGTTTGCTTGATTTGTAGGCCAAAAAAGAAATTAAGTTTCCCATCATGCTAATTTCGAATTTACTTTGCATCTACTTGGAAAACACATCACAAAGTGAAGCACCAAAAATTGTATCATATATTTGGACAGGTTATAGATCATTGTTGCATGAGGATTTTATAAAAAGGGTAATGTTACTTGTTAGCCCTAAGGGCAAATCATGTAGTTTTGATTAATGACAAATATTGATGAGGACTAATATGCTTGTATGTTGTGTGATAGGTTTTGTGAACTAAGAAGTATGAAGTCTCATTGTCTTGAAGCCAAAGGAACAACTTCAGTAAAGCAAAGTGATTGAAGTTTGATGAAGGTTGTTCTTAGATGATCTAAAGGCATTGAAGACTTGAAGTGTAGAGTGTATATACTTAGTAGGTAAATCTCTATGTAAACTCTACACTTGTATGTCTTGGTTATCATTGAATGCATAAGAGAGCATAAAATGAGTTTTATGATCTTAAAAGACTTTGAATGAACTTTTTTGATGAATGTGGTGTTTTGTCCTAAAGATTTTTAAGTAAACTTTATATTATCAAAGGAATTTGATTTTCAGACTTATATATGTCTAAATAAGTTTTCTATACATATAAAATATTTTTCAAACTTATTGAAGTTAAATCTCAAATGATTTTACAAAGTTTGAATAAGCTTCCAAAAAAATTGGTCGTCCAAATTTTGTAGCAAAAGTTTGCTACTGTTCTTTCAGAGAAATTCGGAAGAAGATTCGGACGCATGAAGAAAAATTCGGTCCGAATTTTGGCCTTCAACATGGTCACTGTTTTTCCAGATAAATTCAGACGAAGATTCGGATGCAACAGAAAAATTTGATCATCCGAATTTCCTGAATATAGTTGTTAACTAGCTGTTTTATGACAGTTTAACTAATTTTTGAATTCTATAAAAGCCATAAACTCCAGATTTTTTTGTAGAACTTTGAACTTAAGAAATCCTTGAAGCTCTAACTTGTTTTACATCAAAATTATATCAAAAGCTCTCAAATTGCCTTGTGCTCAAAGATTGAAATTCAAGATTCCAAAGGCAACAAAGTGTGAAGGTGAAACATTGTGTAATCATCTACCAACAAAGTGGTAACATCTTACACACTCTCTTTTCTTCTCTCAATTGTGTTTTCTACTAGCTCATTGCAAGGTTATCTTGTGACATAAAACCCTTTTGTGTTAGGGTGAGCCATAGACTAGATTAATCAAGCTTGTGGTGTAAAACAAGTTTGTGGGTGAGCCTTTGATTAGATTGGTCTTTAGGTTGTCTTTAGATATAAAATCCTTGTGGAAGGGTGAACCTTGTTTGTATAATTACTAAAAGAGGTTGTGAGTTAAAACCATTGTGTGGTGAGCCTCTTATGTAATTGCCTAAATTGTGCATATAGTGGATTTGTTGAAATCATTGAGTGTGGACTCAAGGTAGTGGATGTAGATCTTGGAGAGATCGAACCACTATAAATCGTGTGTTCATTTTCTTATTGCTTTACTTGTTTACATACTTGTGTTATTATTGTTTGTGCTTAGTTGTTGATTGATTGGTTGTGGCCTTATAGTTTGATAATCTTGTATTAACCATCAAATCACACATAACTTGAAGTTTGTGAATTTAAAGAAGAGCTTTTATTAAGGCAAAGGATTTGCAAAAAGGGAAAAAGATTTTGGTAATTAGCCAAAGACCTAATTCAGCCCCCTCCCCTCTTAGGTCTTTCAATTGGTATCAGAGCAAGGTCTTCTTTTTAGGGTCTAACAACCTAGAAGTAAAGATCATATGGCTAGTTTATCAAATTTGCCTTATATGGAATGTTCCTCCACAAATAGACCAGCTTTGCTTGATGGAACAAATTACATTTTGAAAATCTAGAGTTAAGATATATATTTGTTCTATTAACTTTGATTTGTGGAATGTTGTTGAGAAAGGTCCTTATATACCCATGAAAATGAGAATTGATGGAGTTACTAAAGAGCCAAAGTCTATGGACGAATTTGATGAGGGTGACTCAAAGAAGATGACATTGAATTACCAAGCCATGAATATCTTAAGTTGTGCATTAGATAAGAATGTGTACAATCGAGTGAGTGAATGCGACACCGCTCATGATATGTGGAAATTACTTCAAGCCACTCATCAAGAAGAAAGAGTCAATGTATGCTTTATGGCAATAAATGATGAGGTACAATCCACTCCTTCAACCTCTACTTATTGTGATGATGATGTAGATGATCCTAGTGAACTACTTGTTGAAATGTATGAAGAATTTAAAAAGGCTTCAAAAAGAAATAAGGAAATAAAATTCAAAATTAATGAGTTATTGAATGAAAATTCAAAATTATATTGTGAAAACAAAAAACTTCTTGAATCTATTGATTGTTTGAATATTGAAAAGGAAGTTTAAAATGTCTCTTTACAAAACATGTCTCTTGAAAATAAGATTCTTTGTGAAAAGATTTTGTCTCTTGAAAGAATGCTTGTTGACCATGAATTTTTGAAAAGGAAAGTTGATGATCTTACATTATGTATTGACAAATTTACAAATGGAAGAGACAAGCTTGACAAACTATTTTGCTCTCAAAGATCTCCTCTTGTCAAAAATGGTCTTTGCTATAATTATGTAAACAATGTGTCTAAATATAAAAACTTCTTTGTTAGAGCTACTTCTACTTCCATGCATCATACTTGTTGTACTTATTGTGGAAAACATGGACATAAAGCTACCAAATGTTATGTTAAAAGAAAAGTAGAGAATGGTATAAAAACCATTTAGAGTGTTAAGGGAAATATTACTAACTCCCACGGACTCAAGAAAGTATGGGTACCGAAGGATACTTCCTCTCCTTTATTGCAGGTACACTTCAATTCAAACTCAAGCACTACTAAATGGCATATTGATGATGTTGGCTTAAAGAATAACAGAAAACACCTCATGCATAATCAAGGTCAAAGCAACCGATGAAGGATTTGTTTTTGTAAAGAAAGGAAGAATTCTTGAAGTAACCAATGTTGGTAAAGGTTCCTCTCTTCTTTTTAAGCAAATGTTGATAATTGCTGATTTGAACTATAAATTGCTTAGCATTAGCCAATTGTGTGACAATGAATAAGAAGTTAAATGCCAACATGCAAAATTTCAGCTGAGAATTTTTTTGGATTTGAAGATTTGCCAACCATGACTTGTCAATTGCTTCTATTAAGTTGATTAGGTAACATTGATGATATGAGAATGAATTCATGTTTATATGTTCTTGAAATTGATTATATGTCATTATAAAATGATTAAAATAGATATGATTGAATATCTATGCATTTACTTGGCCAAAAACATCTTTATGAAACTTTACAAAATGTTTGGACATGAAGTTTAGATGTAGACCATAAGTTCGGTCGCCCGAACTTGTATGACAAAATGATATTTTGTGATTTTGATCCATTACTCACAAAATGTTTCAATGTGTGCTTTATATTGATAAGCTTGAATGTCTTGTTGCTTATGATAATGATTTTCTTTGCATAAAAGATTTGGTCACGTGAACATGGATTTGTTGAACAAACTTTTCTATCAAGATTTAGTTAAAGGATTGCTAAAAATGTGTTTTTGAGAAAATTGTCTTTGAGATACTTGTCCATATGGAAAACAAACAAAAGAATCTTTCAAACCCATGAAAATGATTTTAGACCTCAAAACATCTTGAGCTTGTTCATATGGATTGATTTGGACTTATAAGGAACTCTAGTATCGATGACTTGAAGTATGCCTTACTAGTAGTTGATGATTTCTCAATATTCATTTTAGCATTATTCTTTGTTCAAAAAGATTAAGTATTTTATAAGTTTGTGAAATTATTCAAAAAGGCTCAAACCTCCCTTGAAAATTTGGAGAAGTGACAATGGGAGAATTTTACAACAAAGTCTTTACAAAATTTGCTTTGAAAATTGAATTTCATATAATTGTTTCAACTGCAAAAACTTCACAATAAAATGGTGTTATTGAAAGAAAATTTTGAACTTTGCAGAAATTGGTAGGTCTATGCTTTGTGAAAATTCTTCTTCAAAAATATTTTTGGGCCAAAGCTGTAAACACAACATGCTATGATAAATAGAATTCTTTAAAGATCATTTTCAAGAAAAACATCTTTTGAATTCTCTTTTATAGAATGCATCAAATTGCATATTTTAAAATGTTTGGTTATAATGTCTATCTTAAATTCTTGTGTTAAATTACTTAAATTTGATAGAAAACTTGATATTAGTATATCTCTTATCTATTCTTCTAACAAAAAGGCATATAGAATTTTATAACAAAAAGAACCTTACATGATGAGGAAACCATTCATGTTAGCTTTGATGAATCTTACATTTACTTGGAAAGAAAAGATAAAGATCATGTAGGTACATCTATGAATGACTATCAAATCCATCTTCAAGCACCAACTTTGGAGGATCATACCAATGAGTAAGAAATGATTGAACAAAATGATCAACATAGTGGTGATCAAAAGCTCTCAAAGAACTTAAGATATCCAAGAGGCCACCTAAGGAGCAAATCATTGATGATATCTCCCAATGAGTAAAAATAAGGCGGTACTTTATCAATAACTTTATTATTTTATTGCATATGAGCCTAAAGTATTGATGATGTATTGTGTGACGATTTTTAGATTATTGCTATGCAAGAGGATTTAAATAAATTTGAAAGATACAAAATTTTGGATATTCCTAAATCTCATGACCATTCCATTATTGGAACTAAATGGTTTTTAGAAATAAACTTATTGAATCCGGAGAAGTTGTTAGAAACAATGTTAGACTTGTTGCCTAAGGATTCAATTAAGAAGAAGGAATTGATTATGATGAAACCTTTGTTCCGAATGAAGACTTGAGTCCATAAGAATGCTTTTGACTTGTACTTGTTTTAAGTTATTTCAAATGAATGCCAAAAGTGCTTTTCTAAATGGTTTTATTGAGGAAGTCATTTATGTGGAATAATCTCCCGATTTTACTCATGAAATGTTTCCTAACCATATTTTCAAACTATCCAAAGTCTTATATGATTTAAAACCAGCTCCTAGAATTTAGTGTGAAAGATTGAGTAGTTTCCTTCTTTCAAAAGGATTTTCAAGAGGAAAACTGAAACTACCCTTTTTATAAAATCCTCATGCAACAATGATCTATAACTTGTCCAAATATATGATACAATATTTGGTGCTTCTAATACTTCACTTTGTGATGTGTTTTCCAAGTTGATGCAAAGTAAATTTGAAATAAGCATGATAAGAAAACTCAATTTCTTTCTTGGCCTACAAATCAAGCAAACCAAGAATGGCACTTTCATGAATCATGTTAAGGTATAAGCACTTCCATAAGTTTATCAACTATGCTTGACAAGAATAAAATGGTTTCATCAGAGTAGTCAACTCTATTTGACAGCAAGTAGAGCCAATATTATGTTTGCCATGCTAGATTTCACCTTGTCCTAAAGAGTCTCATTTGATTGTTGTTAAACACATTCTCTATTACCTTATTGATACTCTAAGTGATGATGGTCTATATTTCAAATGTGTGGATATGTTATGTGATAACACTAATGCAATAAATTTGATCATCATACTATTCAACAAACTAGGACAAAGCATATAGAGATCATACTTCATCTTATTAGAGATCATTCTACTAAGGGTAATATTTGTTTAAAGCATGATTGCACTAATGAACAAATTAATGATATTCTTACTATGCCATTAGCCGAAGAAAGGTTTGACCAATCTTGGAAGTAGCTTAGGGAATTCAAAATTCAATAACTAATGAGTGTATTCAAGTGTTGTAGCTTCAGGTGAGGACAAAGATGCCTAGCATGGGAAAAGGAAAGGGAAAAGCCAAAGAAAGAGAAAAAGGATCAGTGATCAATGAACCAAGGATGGTTCATGTTTTACAAAGCATGTCATGGCTGGATAGATTTGTCACAGTGGAGGCTGCTACTGAACTTGATGATTGGGCACAAAGGAACCATAAGATAAATCCAAACCACAAAGTGGCTATCATCAAACTATTCGAAATGGGTAATATACTCTCATTTTTAAATGATGTGAGCTGGACTAGTTTGCCTATGTTTGATGAATGCTATTACCTTCCTTAGTTTATGAAGTTTATGCAAATATTAAGGAAGAAAGAGTTGAGAAAGTTGGTAATAAAGCTATTCAGTGGTGTTCTTCAAGAATATCACAAGTTGATTTTTGAGATTGATAATGCATTGCTCAATAGAATTTGTGATGTTGAGGATGTTGGGTTTAGACATTATTCTTTCAGAGAACATTGTTTTATAAGTAAGTTATGCTCACATGAAAGGATTGAGAAAGCATGTACAAATGGTAGAAGCCTCAAGACTATAAAGAAGAGAGAGTTGAACATGAGGGGAATAATGTAATTCAATGGTATTCCTCTAAAGTATCTCAAGTGGACTTTGAGTTCAATGATGCCTTGGTGAACAAAATTTGTGGAGTAGATGATAATGAGGCAAGATATTACTCATTGGGACAGCATTGCTTTATTCATGAATTGTTCACAAATGAAAGATTTGAAAAGCCTTATAGTATGGTAGACTATTAACAAAAATGTGAGGAGTTTGAGGAAGAAGAAAATGATGAAGAAGAAGAGGATGAAGAGGAAATCCTTGCTGAAGAAAGGAAAACTAAAATGAGGCATGAAGTGAGGGGGAGCAACCTTACACAAAAAGAAGACTATTTGAAGAAGTACCATCTATTGAAGGAAAATAAGTTGTCAAGGTGTTTCAAGAGATATTGAACAGCCATACAAATTCTTCAAGTCCTTTGCTCCAATGATTCTAGGCAAATTTGATGATTTAGAAGCTAGAGTCAAGAATATGAAAGAAGACTTGAGAAAGATTTCTCAAGTTATTTTTAATAGTGTAAGTTCCTATAAAGCCAAAGAAGAAGAAATGAAAGAAGATAAGAAAGAGAACAGTGAAGAGAAAAATGAAGAAGATCAAGAAGATAATATGGGTGGAAATGGCAGCAATAAAGTTGATAGTAATGACAGTGAAAATTGAAATGAATATCAATTTATTGCTAAAGAAGAAGACAAAAGATGAAGGAAAAAGCAGTGAAGCATCCCAAGAAGAAGAAGAACATGAGAATGAAGAACAAAGAGGTAGAGCTCAAGAGAACAAGCAAGAAGAAGGAGGTGAAGGGAGTTTAACAAAGTCAAATCACAAATCCATCACCAATTTCCTTCAGCCAAGGGAGGAGGAAAATGTGGTTCAAAGAAAGAAGATCCAAATATCCTCTCGATTGGTAACTTTCCAAAGCACAACTACACGAGCAAAGAGTCAACAAATGAAAGACCCCATCATATAGAGCTCAAGGGAGACATGGCCATCATAACAAACAAATTTGGAAGTGAAGACCATGAAGCGCATCCAAGACTAAGCCTTTCTATCCCTAAACTCTATTTTGATGCTTATTTTAGTTTATTCCTTGATGCACACGTTATGCTTTAACATTGAAATTTACTTGTGCCTTTCTAGTCATTATAATGTTTTGAAGCTCAATATGTGAAATCTTTGTGATAAGAGCTTCTTTTGTTTCACTTTTGTTGTCCAAGTATTCTCACCCCAAGTTTAATTGCTGCTAAAAAAGGGGGAGAAGAATTTGATTTATCATTGTTGAAATGCTACATAATGATTATTGCTGTTAGGATGATAATTATTTGACTAGACATATACTATTTATGAGAGTTGGATAATACTAAATGAGAATTGATCAATATACTACTTATATGTGATACATGTTGTCTCATTTTCATTAACCCCATCTTTGATTGATGACAAAATGGGGAGAAGAAATGTGATGACAAAAAGTGTGAAAATGTGAAATAGCATTGGCAAGGGGGAGAAAGAATGTTGACTGCAAAATATGCTATGTGCTTGTTGTATTGTAATGTGCTTGCTGTAAATGTGCTATGTATGAGTGCTATAGGTTGAAATGTAAAATGAATGTGTATTGTGAAAATATATGGTTGCATTTGAAATTTAAATTGAAAATGATTGTTTTCTGAGATTTTGAAAATGGTTGAGTTGAGATTGTGAAATTTTTCATCATGGTTCTTGACTTGACCTATGACTTTAAGTTACATCATGAAAACAATTAAATACATGATTTTTGTAGTTTTGCAAAGCTAAATTGATAGCTATTGTGGCTATACATATTTGTGTACTTCTATAGTTCATTTGAGAATGCAAAATCACCTTTTCAAACTTTCTTGCCAAAAATGTTTTTCTATTGTTCAAATTGTTTGAAAACTGTCTTAATCCTTCCTATCATATTTGAACAATCTTAGAAAATCTTATTTTCAAAAATTAAAGCTGTTATCTCACACATTTTACAATTTGGACTTGAAAGCTCAAAATTCGGATGCATGTTTTAGAAATTCGGATGCATGCATATTTTGTTACCAAAACGTGCTCTTTTGTTGTTCAAATTTATCCAAATATGTTTTAATCTCTTCCATTATGTTCGAACAATCATAGGAAACTTTATTTCACTTTAAATATTCATTATATTGAATTTATTGCAGTTTGGACTTAAGATTTAAAAATTTAGATGCAAGGTTTAAAAAATTCGGATGCATGTTCTGAAATTCAGATGCATCCATATTTTGTTGCCAAAATGTGCTCTTTTGTTGTTCAAATTGATTCAAACATGTTTTAATCTCTTCTACTATGTTTGAACAACCTTAGAAAAGCTTATTTTCAAAAATTGAAACTTTCATTTCACTTATTTTGCAATTCGGACTTGATATGTCAAAATTCAGATGCATAGTATCTCAAGTCCAAACTTGTTGAAAAATGAGCACAATCTAAGGGGGAGCATTGTTAAACATTTACAAACTTTAAAACCTCTCTTAGAATCTTTTCTAAATGCTTAAATGCTATATCTTCTATCCTAGTTGTTGGAAGGAAGGAGGTTAATGGAGGTTGGTTGGGTCATAGACTCATATTGAGCCTTTTGTATGTCAATGTGCAAAATTGGTTATTTTCTATCATTGATATTAATACTTCTATGTACTACATCATTTTAATCTATCACATTTTGCCTCAAAGTTTGTCATCATCAAAAAGAGGAAGATTGTTAGCCCTAAGGGCAAATTATGTAGTTTTGATTAATGACAAATATTGATGAGGACTAATATGCTTGTATGTTGTGTGATAGATTTTGTGAACTAAGAAGTATGAAGTCTCATTGTCTTGAAGCCAAAAGAACAACTTCAGTAAAGCTAAGTGATTGAAGTTTGATGAAGGTTGTTCTTGGATGATCTAAAGGCATTGAAGACTTGAAGTGTAGAGTGTATATACTTAGTAGGTCAATCTCTATGTAAACTCTACACTTGTATGTCTTGGTTATCATTGAATGCATAAGAGAGCATAAAATGAGTTTTATGATCTTAAAAGACTTTGAATGAACTTTTTTGATGAATGTGGTGTTTTGTCCTAAAGATTTTTAAGTAAACTTTATATGATCAAAGGAATTTGATTTTCAGACTTATATATGTCTAAATAAGTTTTCTATAAATATCAAATGTTTTTCAAACTTATTGAAGTTAAATCTCAAATGATTTTACAAAGTTTGAATAAGCTTCCAAAAAAATTGGTCGTCCGAATTTTGTAGCAAAAGTTTGCTACTGTTCTTCCAGATAAATTCGAAAGAAGATTCAGACGCATGAAGAAAAATTCGGTCCGAATTTTGGCCTTCAGCATGGTCATTGTTTTTCCAGAGAAATTCAGACGAAGATTCGGACGCAGCAGAAAAATTCGGTCGTCCTTTGAATTCTATAAAAGCCATAAACTCCAGATTTTTTTGTAGAACTTTGAACTTAAGAAATCCTTGAAGCTCTAACTTGTTTTACATCAAAATTATTTGAAAAGAACTCAAATTGCCTTGTGCTTAAAGATTGAAATTCAAGATTCCAAAGGCAACAAAGTGTGAAGGTGAAACATTGTGTAATCATCTACCAACAAAGCGGTAACATCTTACACACTCTCTTTTCTTCTCTCAATTGTGTTTTCTACTAGTTCATTGCAAGGTTATCTTGTGACATAAAATCCTTTTGTGTTAGGGTGAGCCATAGACTAGATTAATCAAGGTTGTGGTGTAAAACCCATTTGTGGGTGAGCCTTTGATTAGATTGGTCTTTAGGTTGTCTTTAGATATAAAACTCTTGTGGAAGGGTGAACCTTGTTTGTATAATTACTAAAAGAGGTTGTGAGTGTAAAACCATTGTGTGGCGAGCCTTTTGTGTAATTGCCTAAATTGAGCATATAGTGAATTGGTTGAAATCCTTGAGTGTGGACTCAAGGTAATGGATATCGAACCACTATAAATCGTGTGTTCATTTTCTTATTGCTTTACTTGTTTACATACTTGTGTTATTATTGTTTGTGCTTAGTTGTTGATTGATTGGTTGTGGCTTATAGTTTGATAATCTTGTATTAACCATCAAATCACACATAACTTGAAGTTTGTGAATTTAAAGAAGATCTTTTATTAAGGCAAAGGATTTGCAAAAAGGGAAAAAGATTTTGATAATTAGCCAAAGACCTAATTCATCCCCCTCTTAGGTCTTTCATTACTTTTCCTCTTGAAATGCTTTTGAAAGAAGGAAACTACTCAATCTTTCACACTAATCTCTATGAGTTGGCTTTAAACCACACAAAACTTAGGATAGTTTGAAGATTTGGTTAGGAAACTTTTCATGAGCAAAACCGGGTGATTGTTCCACATAAATCACTTCCTCAATAAAACCATTTAGAAAAGCACTTTTGACATAACTTAAAACTTTTTAAGCAAGTACAAGTCAAAAGCATTCTTATGGACTCAAGTCTAGCATTCGGAACAAAGGTTACATCATAATCAATTCACTCTTCTTGATTGAATCCTTAGGCAACAAACAACTTCTCTGGATTCAATAAGTTTATTTCTAAAAAACCATTTAGTTCCAATAATGGAATGATCATGAGATTTAGGAATATCAAAAATTATGTATCTTTCAAAATTATTTAATTCCTCTTGCATAGCAATAATCCAAAAATCATCACACATTGCATCATCAATACTTTTAGGCTCATATGCGATAAAAGAATAAAGTTATTGACAAAGTACAGCCTTATTTTTACTCCTTGGGAGATATCACCAATGATTTGCTCCTTAGGGTGGCCTCTTGGATATCTTAAGTTCTATGAGAGCTTTTGGTCACCACTAGGTTGATCATCGTGATTTTATTCAATCATTTCTTCCTCAATGGTATGATTCGTCAAAGTTGGTGCTTGAAGATGGGTTTGATAGTCATTCATAGATGTACCTACATCATCTTCATCTTTTCTTTCCAAGTAATATAAGATTCATAAAAACTAACATGAATGGTTTTCTCATAATGTAAGGTTCTTTTTGTTATAAACAATATATGCCTTTTTGTTAGAAGAATAACTAAGAGATATACCAATATCCGGTTTTCTATCAAGTTTAAGTAAGTTATCACAAGAATTTAAGATAAGACATTTATAACCAAACATTTTAAAATATGCAATTTGAGGCATTCTATAAAAGAGAATTCAAAAGATGTTTTTCTTCAAAAAGATCTCAAAAGAATCATATTTATCATAGCATGTGGTGTTACGACTTTAGGCCAAAAATATTTTTGAAGAAGAATCTTCACAAAGCATAGACCTAGCCAATTTTTTACAAAGTTTAAATTTTCCTTTCAATAACACCATTTTGTTGTGGGGGTTTTTGTAGTTGAAACAATTATATGGAATTCAATTTTCATGACAAATTTTGTCAAGACTTGGTTGTAAAATTCTCCCATCACTTCTAATGGAAATCAATCTTCACTCAAGGGAGGTTTGAACCCCCTTTTTTTTTAAATAGTTTTACAAACTTAAGAAACACTTCATCTTTTTGAGCAAAGAAGAATACTAAAGTAAACATTGAGAAATCATAAACTACTACTAAGGCATACTTCGAGTCATCAATACTAGAGTTCCTCATAAGTCCAAAACAATCCATATAAACAAGCTCAAGATGTTTTGAGGTATAAAAGCATTTTCATGGATTTGAAAATTTCTCTAGTTCTTTTTCCATATTGACAAGTGTTTCAAAGACAATTTTCTCAAAGCAATCCTCCAACTAAATCTTGAGAGGAAAGTTTGTTCAACAAATCCATGCTCACGTGACCAAATCTTCTATGCCAAGAAATCCATCATTATCATAAGTAACAAGACATTCAAGTTTATTATGCCGTAAATAACCGTCATTATCATGAGTGGAAAATCATCTAACTTTATAAGCAACAAGTTCATCAAGGCAAGGCACTAATACAATTTGCAACAAAAATAGTTCTACCATTGACACCATCAAGTATAGTACAAGTATTATATTTACATTCAACTTTTCACACTGTCACATAATTGACTAATGTTAAGCAAGTTATATTTCAAATTATCACTAAGCAACATTTGTTTAAAAAAAAGAGAGGAACCTTTACCAACATTGGTTACTCCAAGAATTCTTCCTTTCTTCTTGTCTCAAAAACAAATCCTTCATTGGTTGCTTTGACCTTGCTTATGAATGAGGTGTTTTCCTTTATTCTTTAAGCCAACATTATCAATGTACCGCTTAGTGGTGCTTGAGTTTGAATTAAAGTGTACCTGCAATAAAGGAGAGGAAGTATCCTTTGGTACCCATACTTTCTTGGGTCCGTGGGGGTTAGTAATAATTCCCTTAACTCTCCAAATGGTTTTTACACCATTCTCTACTTTTCTTTTAACATAACATTTGGTGACTTTATGTCCATGTTTTCCACAATAAGTACAACAAGTATGATGCATGGAAGTAGAAGTAGCTCTAACAAAGAAGTTTTTATATTTAGGCACATTGTTTACATAATTATAGCCAAAACTATTTTTAACAAGAGGAGATCTTTGAGTTCCAAGAATTTTATCAAGATTGTCCCTTCCTTTTGTGAATTTTTTAATACATGATGTAAGTTCATCAACCTTCTTTTTCAAAGTCTCATGATCAACAAGCATTCTTTCAAGAGACAAAATATTTTCACAAAGAATCTTATTTTCAAGGGACATGATTTATAAAGAGACATTTAAAACTTCTTTTTCAATATTCAAGCATTCAATAGAATCAAGAAGCTTTTTATTTTCACAAAACAATTTTGAATTCTCATTCAATAAATCATTAATTTTGGTTTTCATTTCCTTATTCCTTTTTGAATCCTTCTTTAATTCTCCATACATCTCAACAAGTAATTCACTAGGATCATCAATATCATCATCATAATAAGTAGAGGTAGATGGAGTTGGTTGTACCTCATCTTCCATTGCCATGAAGCACACATTTGCTCTTTCTTCTTCATGAGTGACTTGAAGTAGCTTCCACATTTCATGAGCAGAATCACATTCCATCACTCTATTGTATTCATTTACGACCAACGCACAACAAAGAATGTTCATTGCTTGGTAGTTTAATGTCATCATTCTTAAATCGCTCTCATCATACTCCTCCATAGGCTTTGATTCTCTTGTAACTCCATCGGATTTCAATCTCAATGGCACATAGGGACCTTTCTCAATAATATTCCACAATTCATAGTTAATAGAACAAATGTAAATCTCAATCCTAGACTTCTAAAAAGTATAATTAGAACCATCAAATAATGAAGGTCTATTAGTGGAGGAACCTTCCGTATAAGTCAAATTTGATAAACTAGCCATATGATCTTTACTTATAGGTTGTTAGACCTTAAAAAGAAGACCTTGCTCTAATACCAATTGAAAGACCTAAGAGGGGGGATGAATTAGGTCTTTGGCTAATTATCGAAATCTTTTTCTTATTTGCAAATCATTTGCCTTAATAAAAGCTCTTCTTTAAAATCACAAACTTCAAGTTTGTATGTGTTTTGATGGTTAAGACAAGATCATCAAACAATAAGACCACAACTAATCAATCAACAACTATAAACAAATAATAATAACACAAGCATGTACTGTTCATGTGAACAGTGTACTGTTCTGGGAATATAATGTTCATGCACTGTTCACAAAATTCGGACGACCGAACTTGGCATTCTGCTTCCAAACGTGCGTCCAAAATTTTCTGGAAAATTAGTGTACTGTTCATGTGAACAGTGTACTGTTCACGGTGTTGTTCAAAAATTCGGACGACCAAAACTTGGTCGTGTGCGTCCGAAATTTTCTAGAAAACAGTGATACTGTTCATGTGAACAGTGTACTTATCCGAAATTCTCTGGAAAAATAGTGATATTGTTCATGCGAACAGTGTACTGTTCATGTGAATAGTGTTACTGTTCACAAAACAAAAATTACTGTTTACAGCCCTATGCGTCCAAACTTTGCATCTAAACTTTTGAAACTTTGTCAAAACATATCCAAATCATTTCAAACAAGTTGGAAAACATTCTAGCCTCAAAGATAAGTCATTAAAAACATTTTAAGTGCAAAAATCATTTATGAAAACTTGATAATTTAGGTAAGTTCAAAACAATTGAAACCATTTAAATCAAGTTTTGTGCTCTCAATTGCAACTCATAGATTCCAAGACTTAAGAGTGTAGGGTTTTCAAAGTTTACCTATTAAGCACATGTAACCTACACTTCAAAGCCTTCATTTATCTTGAACAAACTCTTCAATCTTTAATCACTTTGGCATATTTGAGTTGTTCTTACATTGCTAGCTCCAAGGCAATGAGACTTGCTTCCTTCTTAATCCAAAAATCCTATCACACAACATACAAGCATATTAGTCTTTATCAATGTTTTCATTAATCAAAACTAATCAAACCTACATGATTTGCCCTTAGGGCTAACACTTTGGTTCTTGGGTCATATATCCAATGGGTTAAGGGTTCTTGAAGCCTTTTCACATGTCCTTGGATATGTGTGGAAGTTTGTTGTTGGGTTCTAGGGTTCACAACAGTTTTTCACTAAACTACGTCACAAACTTTTTATTTTGGATTAGGACTGCTCCTATTCCTACCCCAATAGCATCACCCTCAATCTCAAAGGTCTTGTCAAAGTTGGGGAGAGCTAGGATTGGTGAGTTGCACAACCTTTCTTTGAGGGTATTGAAGGCCTTTACTTGGGCTTCCTCCCACTTAAATCACACTACTTTCTTAATGTTCTCGTTTAAAGGAGCCGCAACAGTGCTAAAGTGATGAGAATCAAGAGGCACCAAATTCAAGTGATCAAGATCCAATGAAAATGTCCACTAGTTCAATCATAAGATAGGCTTTCAAGGTCATATTATGTACAAGAATGATCAATGATCATTAATTTATTGCAAGTAAACTGTCCAACCACTTGAGAGTCTATTGGGTTGCCAAATTGAAGTCTAGGATGGAAAATTGATGAGGTAAAAAATTCAGCATAAGGCCTGGACAAAATTTTCTTATTTTTAGGAGTGTTTTAATTAGTTTTTATGTTTGTTTGGGCTGAGAATTTTTATTTATTTAAGGTCATATCCATTCTTTTATTTTAATCCTTTGTTGGATTTAATTAGCTAAAAACAGAGGCAAATCCTAGCCCATTAAAAAAATTGTGTTTCATCCAAATCTAAAACCAATTAGGTTAGGGTTTTGACAAATCTATTTATATAGGATCTTTTCAAAAATTTCAAAAATTATGTCATTGATATTTTTAGTGACAATACATACTTTCTTTGGTTTCTGAAAGAACTTTTTGAACTTATTAAGTTATTCAACTTCTGGCATTCATTTTTTTTATTTATACCTTAAGTTCTTATCTTTATTGATAATGGTTTAAGGTTAATGTTTATACATTTGGTTCTTGGGTCCTATATCCAATGGGTTAAGGGTTCTTGAATCCTTTTTCACATATCCTTGGACGTTTGTAAAGGTTTTCTGTTGGATTCTAGGTTTTTATACTTAGGGTTCACATCATCTTGGTATCAGAGTGAAAGTTATGAATCAGGTTTTTACTATCTTTTATTTTGTTTTCTTTGATGTTCATTGTTGATCTTGTTGTTGTTCGTGTATCTCTCTAGTTAGCCTACCTCCTCAAAAGTTCTTTTTTTTTGTTTTTTGTTTTTGGAGATGATGCGAACCTAGGTATAAAATCCTAGAACCCAATAGCAAACTTCCACAAATGCCCACGGATGTGTGAAAAATGATTCAAGAACCCTTAATCCATTGGATATAGGACCCAAGAACCAAAGGTATAAATAGAAACCTTAAATCCGTTATCAATAAAGATAACAACTTTAGGTATAAATCAAACGAATGAACACCACAAGTTGAATAACTTGATAAGTTCAAGAAGTTCTTTCAAAAATCAAAGAGAGTATATATTCTCACTAAAAATATCAATGACATAATGTTATGAAATTTTTTAAAAGATCATATATAAATAGATATCTTAAAATCCTAACCTAATTGGTTTAGGATTTGGAGTAGGTGGCTAAAACACAAGTCCTTAATGGGCTTGGATTTGTAGCTATTTTTAGCTAATTAAATCCAACTAATGATTAAAATAAAAGAATGGATATGGGCTTAAATAAATAAAAGTTCTCAGCCAAACAAATTTCAGGGTTAGCAAACAACATTTTCTCTTCTAAGTGCATCAAGGACATTTCTCAAATGATATACGTGACACCAAAATTTTCAATGAAATCCCTAAGAACATGATTCATTAATTAACCTCATATAAGTACTTGGTACATTAGATAAGTCATAGAATGAATCTCCCAAATTCTCTAAAATCTTGTAACTCATAATGGTTTCTTACGTGAATCATGGAACCAATGGAATTTGGGCACGGGTAAGCACATGAATACTGTGAGAACTACGTTGCCCACCTGAGTAGTTGAGGATAAAGAACTTGTTTCTGCTTAAAATGCAGCATCTTTGTGAAAGAGCTCATGTCTGTTTCTACTAGAAATTTGGATCTGATGAGATAGAAACTAAACTTCTTAATTCTATTCTTAACTACTAGTATCTCCTTGAAGGTGGAATAATAGTAGAGTTCTGATGTTTTCAATCTGCCACTTGAGAATCCACATAACTATATGGTTCCATTAACTTCTTCTAGCAGAATGACGCTCTAGTACTTATCACTGGCATCAGTCTGGAGGATTTTTTGGCCATTTGATTGCAGATGTAGCTTCTGGATTCTAGATACTTGAACTTTCAGAGTAGCTGCGACTTGAGTCTAAGATGAATCCAATGCAAGAGTTGAAGAACACTTTATGAATGGTGTTAGATTTAGATCATTAAGGGAAAGAGAAATTAAGGCATTCAATGCTAGAGGCCGTGTCTTGCATCACATGATTACTACTATGATCATTCCAAATTATGGACAAAAATCATCGATTGGGAATATGCATATGGATTTATGGCATTGAAGCATATGTTTAGTGTAAGGAAAACGGCTAATAAAGGTTTTCCCTATGGAAGATTATTAACAATGGTATCTAAACATTTCAATGTTCAACTTCTCGGAAGGGGAGGCTCCATGAAAGGTGGAGAAATCTACTCAAATGATACCCTCAAAAGAATATCTAAGAGCTGGAATATTTTGTCAACAAAAAGAAAATACAAGACACAAAAGGAAAAGGCAAAGAGAAAGTGGAAGAATCAGCAAACTATTCAGCAAAAGTGGAAAAATCAGCAACAAAAAGTAAAGATTCAGAGGAGTTCAATGAAGAAATCCCAACAATCATAATTTGTAGACTACCATCGATACGAGTCATCCCAAAAATAGTATTGTTAACCCTAAGGGCAAATCATGTAGTTTTGATTAATGACAAATATTGATGAGGACTAATATGCATGTCATTTGTGTGATAGGATTGTTGGATTAAGAAGTATGAAGTCTCATTGCCTTGGAGCTAGCAATGCAAGAACAACTCTAAGATGCCAAAGTGATTGAAGGTTGAAGAGTTTGTTCAAGATGATTGAAAGCTTTGAAGACATGAAGTGTAGGTTACATGTGGTTAATAGGTAAACTTTGTAAACCCTACACTCTTAAGCCTTGGAATCTATGAGTTGCAATTGAGAGCATAAAACTTGATTTAAATGATTTAAATGGTTTTGAACTTACCTAATTATAAAGTTTTTATTAATAGTTTTTGTACTTAAAAGGTCTTTAATGACTTATCTTTAAGGTTAGAATGTTTTCCAACTTGTTTGAAATGATTTGGATATGTTTTGACAAAGTTTCAAAAATTTGGAAGAAGATTCGGACGCATGCAGAAGAAACTATTCACATGAACAATATTTTCTGAAACTAGCCGTTACTAGCCGTTTTATGGCTGTTTAAACTAATTTTTGAATTTTATAAAAGCCAAAAACTCCAAATTTTTTAGTAGAACTTTGAACTAAATAAATCCCACATTCTCTAACTTGTTTTACATCAAATTGAATTGAAAAGCTCTCAAATTGCCTTGTGCTCAAAGGTGTACATTCAAGATTCCAAAGGCAAAGTGTAAAGGTGAAACATTGTGTAAAAATCTACCTACATGTGGTAACATCTACACATTCTTATCTTCTTATTAAATTGTGTTATTTTCTACTAGCTCATTTGCAAGGTTATCTTTTGACATAAAACCCTTTTGTGTTAGGGTGAGCCATAGACTAGATTAATCAAGGTTGTAGTGTAAAACCCGTGTGAGGGTAAGCCTTGGATTAGATTAGTCTTGAGGTTGTCTTTAGATATAAAACCCTTGTGGAAGGGTGAACCTTGTTTGTATAATTACTAGAAGAGGTTGTGAGTGTAAAACGATAGTGTGGTTAGCCTCTTATGTAATTGTTGAACTTGAGCATATAGTGGATTGGTTGAAATCCTTGAGTGTGGACTCAAGTTAGTGGATGTAGATCTTGGAGAGATCGAACCACTATAAATCGTGTGTTTATTTTCTTATAGCTTTATTTATTTACATGCTCATGTTATTATTACTTATTGATTGTTGTTGATTGATTGGTTGTATTTTGATGATATTATCTTAACCATCACATCACATATAAACTTGAAGCTTGTGGAATTAAAGAAGAGCTTTTATTAAGGCAAAGTATTTTCAAAACAACGAAAAGATTTTGATAATTAGCCTAAGACCTAATTCACCCCCCCTCTTAGGTCTTACAATTGGTATCAGAGCAAGGTCTTCTTTTTAAGGTTTATCAAATTTGCCTTATATGGAAGGTTTCTCCACAAATAGACCACCTTTGTTTGATGGAACAAATTACACATTTTGAAAATCTAGAGTTAAGATATATATTTGTTCTATTAACTTTGATTTGTGGAATATTGTTGAGAAAGGTCCTTACATACCAATGAAAGTGAGAATTGATGGAGTTACTAAAGAGCCAAAGTCTATGGACGAATTTGATGAGGGTGACTCAAAGAAGATGACAATGAATTACCAAGCCATGAATATCTTGAGTTGTGCACTGGATATGATTGTGTACGATCAAGTGAGTGAATGCGACACCGCTCATGATATGTGGAAACTACTTCAAGCTACTCATGAAGAAGAAAGAGTAGATGTATGCTTTATGGCAATAAATGATGAGGTACAATCCACTCCTTCTACCTCTACTTATAGTGATGATGATATTGATAATATTGATGATCCTAGTGAATTACTTGTTGAGATGTATGGAGAATTAAAAAAGGCTTCAAAAAGGAATAAGGAAATGAAAATCAAAATTAATGATTTATTGAATGAGAATTCAAAATTATTTTGTGAAAATAAAAAGCTTCTTGATTCTATTGAATGCTTGAATATTGAAAAAAGAAGTTTTAAATGTCTCTTTGCAAAACATGTCCCTTGAAAATAAGATTCTTTGTGAAAATATTTTGTCTCTTGAAAGAATGCTTGTTGATCATGAGACTTTGAAAAAGAAGGTTTATGAACTTACATCATGTATAGAAAAATTTACAAAAGGAAGGGACAATCTTAATAAAATTCTTGGAGTTCAAAGATCTCCTCTTGTCAAAAATGGTCTTGGTTATAATTATGTAAATAATGTGCCTAAATACAACAACTTCTTTGTTAGAGCTACTTCTACTTCCATGCATCATACTTGTTATACTTATTGTGGAAAACATGGACATAAAGTCACCAAATGTTATGTTAAAAGAAAAGTAGAGAATGGTGTAAAAACTATTTGGAGAGTTAAGAGAATTATTACTAACCCTCACGGACCCAAGAAAGTATGGGTACCAAAGGATACTTCCTCTCCTTTATTGCAGGTACACTTTCATTCAAACTCAAGCACCACTAAGCAGTACATTGATGATGTTGGCTTAAAGAATAACAGAAAACATCTCATTCATAATCAAGGTCAAAGCAACCGATGAAGAATTTGTTTTTGAGACAAGAAGAAAGGAAGAATTCTTGGAGTAACCAATGTTGGTAAAGGTTCCTCTCTTCTTTTTAAACAAATGTGGCTTATTGCTGATTTGAACTTTAACTTGCTTAGTATTAGCCAATTGTGTGACAATGGATAAGAAGTTAAATGCCAACATATGAAGTTTTAGTTGAGCATTCTTTGTTGTTAAGATTTAAAGATTTGCCAACAATGACTTACCAATTGCTTCTATGAAATTGATTAGATAACATTGATAATGTGGAATTAAATTCATTGTTGATATGTTCTTGAAGTTGACTATATGTCATGATAAGATGAATAAAATAGCCATGATTGACTATCTATGCATTTGGTTTACCAAAATCATCTTCTTAAAACTCTACAAAAAGGGTTTGGATGTAGACCATAAATTTGGTCGTCCGAATTTATATGACAATATGACATTTTGTGATTTTGATCAATTACTTGCAAAATGTTTCATTATGTGTTTTCTCTTGATAAGCTTGAATGTCTTGTGGCTTACGATAATGATGGACATTCTTGGCATAGAAGATTTGGTCAGTGAATATGGATTTGTTGAACAAACTTTCCTCTCACGATTTAGTTGGAGGATTGCTAAAAATGTGTTTTGAGAAAATTGTCTTCAAGACACTTGTCAATATGGAAAACGAACTAGAGAATTTTTCAAACACATGAAAATTCATTTAGACCTCAAAACATTTTGAGCTTGATTCATATGGATTGATTTGGACTTATGAGAAACTCTAGTATTGATAACTTGAAGTATGCCTTAGTAGTAGTTGATGATTTTTCAATATTCACTTTAGCATTCTTCTTTGCTCAAAAGGATGAAGTGTTTCATAAGTTAAAAAAAAAAAACTATTCAAAAAGTCTAAACCTCCTTTGAGTGAAAATTGATTTTCATTAGAAGTGATAATTAGAGATTTTACAAACAAGTCTTTACAAATTTTGTTTTGAAAATTGAATTTCATAAAATTGTTTCAACAGCAAAAACCTCACAATAAAATGGTGTTATTAAAAGGAAAATTTGAACTTTGTAAAAAAAAAAATTGGCTAGGTCCATGCTTTGTGAAAATTCTTCTTCAGAAATATTTTTGGTTCAAAGTTGTAAACATCACATGCAATGAAAAATAGAATTTGAAATACCTAAGAGGGGGGTGAATTAGGTATTTAGCTAATTTTCGCAAACTTAAACCTTTTATGCGTTTATACCAAGAACAAGTTATATGAGCTAATTAGAGATAATTGATAGCAAGGCAGTAATGAAAGCAATAGCAAAGAACTCAAACAATTTATAGTGGTTCGATCCTCAAGATCTACATCCACTACCTTAAGCTCACACTTAAGGATTTCAACAAATCTACTAATTGCTCAGGTTTACAAATTACAAGAGAGGTTCACCAAACTATGGTTTTACACTCACAACCTCTTCTAGTAATGTTTACAATACAAGGCTCACCAAAAACAATGGTTTTATATCTTAAACAACCTTGAATCACACTTTCAAGGATCACCCTTATCTAAAGGATTTTATGTTATCAAGATAACCTTGCTAGAGCTAGTAGAACTACAGAATATGATAAATAAATGAGAGTGTGTAGAAGTTACCACTTGATGGTAGATATTACACAAATTTGCACCTTCACACTTTGATGTCTTTGGATTGATTAATTGAATGCACAAGACATAAGAGAGCTTAAGAAATGTTTGCTAAATGCTTTTGAATGCTTGGAGTTTTCAAGATTTTAAGAGTTACAAAAATTTGCATGTTTATAGCTTTTATAGAATTTGAAAATCTGTTAAAACGTTCATAAAACGGCTAGAAACGGCTAGTTTCAGAAAATTCGGACGACCGAATTTCTTGGCTGCGTCCGAATCTTCGTCCGAATTTCTCTGGATGAATAGTAACCATGCTGAGAACAAAAATTCGGACGACCGAATTTTTTGCTGCGTCCGAATCTTCTTCTGAATTTCTCTGGAAGAACAGTGACCATGCCGAAGGCCAAAAATTCGGACGACCGAATTTTTTGGCTGCGTCCGAATCTTCTTCCGAATTTCTCTTGAAGAATAGTAGCAAACTTTTGCTACAAAATTCGGACGACCGAATTTTTTGGAAGTATTTTCAAACTTTGTAAAATCATTTGAGATATAACTTCAATGAGTTTGAAAAACATTTGATATGTATAGAAAACTTATTTAACCATATATAAGCTTGAAAAACAAGAACATATGAAGTTTACTAACATATCTTATAAAAAGATTCATTCAAAGCCTTTTAAAATCATAAGATTATTTTTATACTCTCTTATGCATTCAATGATAACCAAGACATGCAAGTGTAGAGTTTACATAGAGATTTACCTAAAAGTTAAATGTACTCTACACTTCAAGTCTTCAATGTTTTTTGATCATCTTTAGAACAACATTCTTCAAACTTCAAATACTTGCTTAACTGAAGTTGTTCTTGAACTTTTGCTTCAAAGCAATGAGACTTCATACTTCTCAGTTTACAGAACCTATCACACAATAATCAAACATTTTAGTCCTCATCAATATTTGTCATTAATCAAAACTACATGATTTGCCCTTAGGGCTAACAATCTCCCCCTTTTTGATGATGACAAACTTTGATGCAAAATGTGTTGGATTTAAACAATGTAGTACAAAGAAGTATTGATGTCAATGATAGAAAATAATCAATTTAGCACATTGACATGCAAAAGGCTCAATATGAGCCTATGACCCAACCAACCTCCATTTTCCTCCTTCCTTCCAACAACTAGGATAGAAGATATAACATTTAAGCATTTAGACAACTTCTAAGAGAGGTATTAAAGGTTAGAAAAGAATAACATTGCTCCCCCTTAGATTGTGCTCATTTTTCAACAAGTTTAGACTTGAGATGCTATGCATCCGAATTTTGACATATCAAGTCCGAATTTTAAAATAGGTTAAAAGAAAGCTTCAATTTTTGAAAATAAGCTTTCCTAAGGTTTTTCAAACTTAGTGGAAGAGATTAAAACAAGTTTGAATCAATTTGAACAACAATAGAGCACTTTTTGACAGCAAAATATGCATGCATCCGAATTTCAGAACATGCATCCGAATTTTTATTTTTGATCATGCATCCAAATTTTTAAATCTTAAGTCAAAACTGTAATAAATTCAATATAATGAATGCCTAAGGTTGTTCAAACATAATAGAAGAGATTAAAATAGATTTAGATCAATTTGAACAACAAATGAGCACATTTTGGTAACACAATATGGATGCATCCGAATTTTATATCATGCATCCGAATTTTGAATCCCATGCGTCCGAATTTTTAATCTCATGTCCAAACTGCAACAGATTCAATATAATTGAAATTGTGAAATGATATAAAGGTTTCATAAGATTGTTCAAACGTAGTGGAATAGACTAATACAGATTTGAATCAATTTGAACAACAAAAGAATACATTTTGAATACATCCAATTCTTAAAACCTTGCATCCGAATTGTAATGCATAAAAAATTCATATTGATGCAACATTCAGTAGTATTAAAGATTAAGTTCACATAAGATTAAGTCACATAAGATCAAGTTTTCACATGTATTGCATCATATTGCATCATATTTTCTCCCCCTTTTGTCATCATCAAATAAAAGGGATCAATGAAAATGAGATGTTCAAGTTACCATATAAAGGAAGCTCTCATCACTGGGATTTCATCATTGAGCTTCACTATTACAAAAACAATATTTAACAAGTTCAGAATAGAAAATGCAGCAAAATGCTTAGAAAACTGAACAAAATACAGTAAAGAGATTAGAAGAGAAGGCTTAGTCTTGTGATGATGAGGTTGATGGGGAGGCTTGGCTCACTCCTTTCTTGACTGCCAAGTGCTTGACTCTTCCTTGACTGAAAGAGATTGTTGCTGGAGATACAATTGCAGCTTGAGCTACTTGGATTCCTGCCACTGGTAGATCTTCATGAGCCTGTTCTTGTTCTTTTTCTTCTGCTGTGGTCTTATCATTTCCACCCTGATCATCCTCTTCGTTACTGCTATCCTCATTATCTTCTTTCTCTGCTTCTTTATTTCTATCTTGAGGCCTAGAGGGTCCTTCACCACTTTCAGTATTTCTCATTAGGATTTCCTCAATGTGTTTCACTCTACTCTCTAGTCCATCTAATTTTCCTAGAACCATTGGAGAAAATGATTCAAAGAACTTATACATCTTCTCCATTTCCTTGACTTGATTGTTCAAGGCTTCTTGGAATGCTTTGGCTATTATGGTGTCACCTCTAGTTATTCTTTCACCACTTGACTCAACTTCAGTTTCTTCTTCAACTACTCTATCATACGTAAAGAGTTGACGATCATAGCAATGCATTGAGGGTGCATAATATTTAGCCCCACTGTCACTTACCCCACAAATTCTGTTAATCAGGGCTTCACTTAATTCAATATCAACTTTGGATACTCTAGTTGAATACCATTGTATCCTATCATCCCCAACAATCTCAGTTCTTTCTTCCTTTAGGTTTGCATAGAATTCATATACCAAAGTAGGATAAAAATCTTCATTAATAAACAACAAACTACTCCATCCAACATCATTGAAACAGGACAGAACCATATCCATACTAGATAGTTTATCAGCATCCACCTTATATCCAGGAATAATCTTTCTACTATTCTTATTCCATTCATCAAATTCATGAGTAGATTTGATAGAGATAAACCTGTCAACTCCAGATTGTGTTTGAGGAATGCGAATCCTTCTTGGTTGATTGAGGATTGGGTCTCCATCTCCTTCCTTAGCCTTTCCTTTTCCTTTCTCAACATTGGGCTTCTTTGTTCTCACCATGATGTTTTCTCTTGAGAAGGATTTGTTTTCTGTACGAAATTAGGGCTTAGAAGTTTAAAAATGAAGGAAAATCGGGATGAGAGTGTGTGGATTTGAAGAGATTTTGATTCGGACGTGAATAGGTATGAGAGGTTTTGAAAGGATGTAAAATTCGGAAGTTGTAATGTTTGGAAGAAACCGTTCGATTTTCATAAAGGAATGCATCCGCAAAATTCGGACGATCGAATTTTAGGTCTGCGTCTGAATTTTCGGTCGAAAGTTTCTGTCTCTTTGGTTCAGAAAATTCGGTCGACCGAATTTTCTGTCCTGCGTCTGAATTTTTGATCAATAAATCTCTGTTTTCATCACAACATTAATACACATATTAGTCATTGAATTTTGAAATTCCTAAGAGTCTTCTTAGGTGATTAAACATTTCCTCAGCCAAAGGCTTTGTAAATATGTCAGCAATTTGATCATTTGTATTTACATGTTCTAAGCATATATCTTTCTTAATCACATGATCACGAATGAAATGATGTTTTATCTCTATATGCTTGGTTCTAGAGTGTTGAATGGGATTAATGCTCAAATTGATAGCACTAGTATTATCACATAGTATAGGTACACACTTAAATTTAAGACCATAATCAAGTAAAGTATGATGCATCCATAATAATTGTGCACAACAACTTCTTGCAGCTATGTATTCAGCTTCTGCTGTGGATAAAGATACACAAGCCTGCTTTTTACTAAACCAAGATACTAGACAACTACCAAGAAATTGACAATGACCACTTGTACTTTTACGCTCAACTTTGCATCCAACATAGTCAGCATCAGAATATCCAATAAGTTCAAAAGATGAAGTTTTAGAAAACCAAAGACCATAGTCATGTGTATCAATCAAATAACGAAATATTCGTTTGACAGAAATTAGATGAGATTCTTTAGGACATGATTGGAATCTAGCACACAAGCAAACAGCAAACATAATATCTGGTCTACTAGCAGTGAGATAGAGTAAACTTCCTATCATTCCTCTATATAATTTCTCATCAATACTTTTACCTTTCTCATCTTTGTCAAGTTTAGTTGATGAACTCATAGGAGTACTTATTCCTTTTGCTTGATTCATTCCAAATCTTTTCAATAGCTCCTTAGTATATTTTTCTTGATTGATGAAGACTCCATCCTTGGTTTGCTTAATTTGTAGTCCAAGGAAGAAACTTAGTTCTCCCATCATGCTCATCTCAAATTCATTTTGCATAGTTTTAGCAAACTCTTCACAAAGAGAAATATTAGTAGAACCAAAAATAATATCATCAACATAGATTTGTACAAGCAAAATATCATTTTTAGAAGATGTTTTAATAAAAAGAGTTGTGTCTACTTTTCCTTTAGTAAAACCTTTTGTGAGAAGAAAACCACTTAATCTTTCATACCAAGATCTTGGAGCTTGTTTCAGTCCATATAGAGCTTTGGTTAGCTTATACACATAATTTGGAAATTTTTCATGGATAAAACCAGGAGGTTGTTCTACATAAACCTCTTCTTCAATAAAACCATTTAGAAAAGCACTTTTGACATCCATTTGAAAAAGTTTAAAACCTTTAAAGCAAGCAAATGCCAAAAGTATTCTTATAGATTCTAATCTGGCTACTGGAGCAAAGGTCTCATCATAGTCAATGCCTTCTTCTTGGTTGAAACCTTGAGCAACAAGTCTAGCTTTATTTCTAACTACTTCTCCTAGTTCATTTAACTTATTTCTAAAAACCCATTTTGTACCAATAACAGAATGATCATGAGGTCTAGGAACAAGAGACCAAACTTTATTTCTTTCAAATTGATTTAGCTCTTCTTCCATAGCAATAATCCAGAAATTATCACACAATGCATCATCAATATTTTTTGGTTTAATATGAGATAAAAGAGCAAAGTTATCAATAAAATACCGCCTTGTTTTTACCCCTTGGGAGACATCACCAATGATTTGCTCCTTAGGATGACCTTTTGCATATGTGATATCCTTTGGAAGTTCTTGATCATTGCTTGATTGACCATCTTGTTCTTGCTCCATTATTTCTTCTTCTTTGGCATGATCTTCCATTGTAGGTGCTTGGTGTTGAGTATGATTTTCAACCATGATGTGCCTATATCATCTTCATTTCCTCTTTGAAAATAAATGTTAGATTCATCAAAGGTTACATGAATAGTTTCTTCAACACACAATGTTCTTTTATTATAGACTCTATATGCCTTTTTATTTGATGAATAACCAAGAAAGATTCCTTCATCTGATTTTCTATCAAACTTACCAAGATAATTGCTAGTGTTTAAAATGAAGCATTTACAACCAAAAACTTTGAAATAGACAATTGATGGAGTTTTGTCAAATAAAAGTTCAAAAGGTATTTTTCTTATAAAAGGTCTTAGTAAAACTCTGTTCATGATATAACAAGATGTATTTACAGCTTCAGCCCAAAAATACTTTGGTAATGAGTTTTCACAAAGCATTGATCTAGCCATTTCTTGTAAGGTTCTATTTTGCCTTTCAACAACACCATTTTGTTGAGGTGTTTTGGCAGTTGAAAAATTGTGAGTAATACCATATTCATCACAAAATTTTGTAAAGTCTTGATTACAAAATTCTCTTCCATTATCACTTCTAATAGAAATCAGTTTGCAATCAAGAGAGGTTTGAACCTTTTTGAAGAGTTTTGAAAATTCATAAAATGTTTCATCTTTTTGTGCTAAGAAGATTACCCATGTAAATCTTGAAAAATCATCAACAATCACATAAGCATAACTTTTACCACCAAGACTAGTAGTCCTCATAGGTCCAAATAAATCCATATGAATTAGTTCAAGAGGTTTTGAGGTAGAAACCATTTTCTTTGGTTTAAAAGATGTTTTTGATTGATTTCCATATTGACAAGCATCACAGAGGCGAGTTTTATCAAAATGCAATTTAGGTAATCCTCTCACCAGCTCTTGTGTAGAAAGTTTGTTTAATAAATCCATGCTTACATGTCCTAATCTTCTATGCCATAAAAATCCATCATTGTCATGAATGGCAAGACATTTAATATCATTTGTAATAAGCTCATCAAGATACAACACATATACATTACCAACTCTTTTAGCAACAAAGATATTTTTGTTCCTTGCATTGTCAAGAATAGTACAAGTATCACATTTAAACTCTACTTTGCATCCATTATCACATAATTGACTAATACTCAGTAAATTATACTTTAAATCTTCAATAAGTAATACTTTCTTGATAAGAGGGAAAGAACCTTTACCAATGTTACCTATTCCAAGTATTTTCCCTTTCTTCTTATCTCCAAATGTGACAAAAACTTCACTTGTAGTTTGAAGTTCACTAACAAGTGATGCATTTCCAGTCATATGCCTTGAGCATCCACTGTCAAGGAACCATTTTGTGGCACTTGATCTTGAGGCAAATTGTACCTATACCAAATTTGAAAGGGTGATTTTTGGTACCCATATTTTCTTGGGTCCAAGGGGGTTAGTAAAAGTTTCTTTGACTTTCCAAATGGTTTTAACACCACTTTCTATTTTTCTTTTGATAAAACATCTAGACACCTTGTGTCCATGTTTACCACAATAAGTGCAGCAAATATGTGATCTAGAATGATAAGATTCTTTAGCAAAATATTTTTTCTGTTTTGGAGCAGAATAATCATGAGTAAAACCAAGACCATGTTTTACAAATGAAGATATTTGATAGCCAAGTAATTTATTCAAATTTTCCCTTCCATTTGTAAATCTCTCAATGCATAAAGTTAGATCATTAACTTTCCTTTTTAGAAGCTCATGATCTTTTATCATTGATTCAAGAGAAATAATTCTAGTGCATAGCTTTTTGTTTTCAAAAGATATGTTTTGTATAGTTGTATTCAAAACTTCTTTTTCAATAGCAATGCAACTAATGGTTTCAAGAAGTTTTCCATTTTCAACACATAATTTTGAATTCTCATTAGATAAATCATTTATTTTGAGTTTCATTTATTTATTTCTTTTTGAAGCCTTTTTTAATTCTTTATATAACTCAACAATAAGATCACTGGAATCAATATCATCATCATGTACATTTGAAATAGAGGGTGAAGATTGTACCTCATCATCAATGGCCATAAAGCATATGTTGGCATTTCCTTCACTTTCATCCATACTTTCTTGTTGATCCCATGTTCCAGCTAATCCTTTTCATTTCTTGACAGATTTCTTTTTGTTTTTGCTTTCTCTTTCTTTTTCCAAAGCTTTAGGACAGTCAGCAACAAGATGCTCAGTGCTTTTACATTCAAAACATTGAGGTTTGTAGGATGAGGATTGTCCACTCTTCTTGACTGGTTTTCTTCCTTTCTTGAGAAACTCCTTTTTGTAGAATCGTTTAAACACTGCCATTGCAATCTCTTCTTCTCCACTGTTTCCTCCTTCTTCTTCACTTGAAGACTGTTCTTGTTCACTCAAGTGATTTGAAGACTTGAGTACAACTCCTTTTCTTCCCTTTTCTTCATCCTCCTTGTCATTTAGCCGTTTCATCTTCATTTCATGAGTCAGTAGAGAACCAATGAGCTCTTCAAGTGGAAGAGTCTTCAAATCCTTGGATTCCTCAATGGCAAGTGTTTTAGGCTGCCAAGATTTTGGTAGAGCATCTAAAATCTTTCTGTTTTGCTCTCCCATAGTATAGCTTTTACCATAAGCTTTTAAGCCATTGAAAATGTTAGTAAATCTTGTAAACATATCACTAATATTTTCACCTTGTTTCATGGTAAATAGTTCATAATCTCTAACTAGCATGACAAGTTTAGATTCTTTAACTTGATTAGTACCTTCATGTGTAATTTGAAGTAATCTCCACATGTCATGAGCAGAATCACATCCACTAACTCTATTTTATTCAGTAACATCTAAAGCACAACTTAATATATTCATGGCTTGATAATTTAAAGTCATTTTCTTAGAATCATGCTCATCAAATTCATCAGTGGACTTGGGTACTGAGGTTATTCCATCAGCACTCATTTTCATTGGGACATAAGGACCTTTCTCAATTATGTTCCACAAATCTAAATTAATAGAACAAATATAAATTTTAACTCTAGATTTCCAGAAAGTGTAATTTGTTCCATTAAACAAAGGTGGTCTATTTGTGGAAGATCCTTCTAGGTAAGGTAGGTTTGACATATTAGCCATTGGATCTTTGTCTTCTAGGTTGTTAAACCACACACAGAAGTTCTAACTCTGATACCAATTGAAATACCTAAGAGGGGGGTGAATTAGGTATTTAGCTAATTTTTGCAAACTTAAACCTTTTATGCGTTTATACCAAGAACAAGTTATATGAGCTAATTAGAGATAATTGATAGCAAGGCAGTAATGAAAGCAATAGCAAAGAACTCAAACAATTTATAGTGGTTCAATAGCAAAGAACTCAAACAATTTATAGTGGTTCGATCCTCAAGATCTACATCCACTACCTTAAGCTCACACTTAAGGATTTCAACAAATCTACTAATTGCTCAGGTTTACAAATTACAAGAGAGGTTCACCAAACTATGGTTTTACACTCACAACCTCTTCTAGTAATGTTTACAATACAAGGCTCATCAAAAACAATGGTTTTATATCTTAAACAACCTTGAATCACACTTTCAAGGATCACTCTTATCTAAAGGATTTTATGTTATCAAGATAACCTTGCTAGAGCTAGTAGAACTACAGAATATGATAAATAAATGAGAGTGTGTAGAAGTTACCACTTGATGGTAGATATTACACAAATTTGCACCTTCACACTTTGATGTCTTTGGATTGATTAATTGAATGCACAAGACATAAGAGAGCTTAAGAATGTTTGCTAAATGCTTTTGAATGCTTGGAGTTTTCAAGATTTCAAGAGTTACAAAAATTTGCATGTTTATAGCTTTTATAGAATATGAAAATCTGTTAAAACGTTCATAAAACGGCTAGAAACGACCAGTTTCAGAAAATTCGGACGACCGAATTTCTTGGCTGCGTCCGAATCTTCGTCCGAATTTCTCTGGATGAATAGTAACCATGCTGAGAACAAAAATTTGGACGACCGAATTTTTTGCTGCTTCCGAATCTTCTTCCGAATTTCTCTGGAAGAATAGTGACCATGCCGAAGGCCAAAAATTCGAACGACCGAATTTTTTGGCTGCGTCCGAATCTTCTTCCGAATTTCTCTTGAAGAATAGTAGCAAACTTTTGCTACAAAATTCGGACGACCGAATTTTTTGGAAGCATTTTCAAACTTTGTAAAATCATTTGAGATATAACTTCAATGAGTTTGAAAAATATTTGATATGTATAGAAAACTTATTTAACCATATATAAGCTTGAAAAACAAGAACATATGAAGTTTACTAACATATCTTATAAAAAGATTCATTCAAAGCCTTTTAAAATCATAAGATTATTTTTATGCTCTCTTATGCATTCAATGATAACCAAGACATGCAAGTGTAGAGTTTACATAGAGATTTACCTAAAAGTTAAATGTACTCTACACTTTAAGTCTTCAATGGTTTTTGATCATCTTTAGAACAACATTCTTCAAACTTCAAATACTTGCTTAACTGAAGTTGTTCTTGAACTTTTGCTTCAAAGCAATGAGACTTTATACTTCTCAGTTTACAGAACCTATCACACAATAATCAAACATTTTAGTCCTCATCAATATTTGTCATTAATCAAAACTACATGATTTGCCCTTAGGACTAACAGAATTCTTTTAAGATCATTTTGAAGGAAAATATCTTTTGAATTCTCTTTTATAAAATGCCTAAAATTGCATATTTTAAAGTGTTTGGTTATAAATGTCTTATTCTGAATACTTGTGAAAACTTACTTAAATTTGATAGAAAATTGGATGTAGATATATCTCTTAACTATTCTTCTAACAAAAAAGGCCTATAGAGTTTATAGTGAAAAGAATCTTATATGATGAGGAAACCATTCATGTTTATTTTTGATGAATCTTACATTCACTTGGGAAAGAAAGATGAAGATGATGTAGGTACATCTATGAATGAATATCAAAGTCATCTTCAAGCACCAACTTTGGAGAATCATACCAATGAGGAAGAAATGATAGAACAAAATCAAGATGACCAATCTAGTGGTAACCAAGAGCTTTCAAAGAACTTATGATATCCACAAAGGCCACCCTATGGAGCAAATCATTGGTGATATCTCCCAAGGAGTAAAAATAAGGCGGTATTTTATCAATATCTTTATTCTTTTATTTCATATGAGCCTAAAAGTATTGATGATGCCTTGTGTGATGATTTTTGGATTATTGCTATGCAAGAGGAATTAAATAAATTTGAAAGATACAATATTTTGGATATTCCTAAATCTCATGATCATTCTATTATTGGAACTAAATGGTTTTTAGAAATAAACTTATTGAATCCGGAGAAGTTGTTAGAAACAAGGTTAGACTTGTTGCCTAAGGATTCAATCAAGAAGAGGAAATTGATTATGATATGAAACCTTTGTTCCGAATGCTAGACTTGAGTCCATAAGAATGCTTTTGACTTGTACTTGCTTTAAGTTATTTCAAATGAATGTCAAAAATGCTTTTCTAAATGGTTCTATTGAGGAAATGGTTTATATGGAACAATCACCCGGTTTTGCTCATGAAAAGTTTCCTAACCATATTTTCAAACTATCCTAAGTTTTGAATGGTTTAAAACCAGCCCCTAGTTTCCTTGAGTAGTTTCCTTCTTTCAAAAGATTTTCAAGAGGAAAACTGAAACTACCCTTTTATAAAATCCTCATGTAATAATGATCTATAACTTGTCCGAATACATGATACAATTTTTTGTGCTTCTAATACTTCACTTTGTGATGTGTTTTCCAAGTTGATGCAAAGTAAAATTGAAATAAGCATGATAGGAAAACTCAATTTCTTTCTTGGCCTACAAATCAAGCAAACCAAGGATGGCACTTTTATGAATCAAGTTAAGGTATAAGCATCCATAAGTTTATCAACTATGCTTGACAAGAATAAAATGGTTTCATAGGAGTAGTCAACTCTATTTGACACCAAGAAGAGCCAATATTATGTTTGTCATGTGCTTGTGTGCTAGATTTCATCTTGTCCTAAAGAGTTTCATTTGATTGTTGTTAAACACATTCTCTATTACTGCATTGATACTCTAAGTGATTATGGTCTATATTTCAAATGTGTGGCTATGTTATGTGATAACACTAATGCAATAAATTTGATCATCATACTATTCAACAAACTAGGACAAAGCATATAGAGATCAAACTTAATCTCATTAGAGATCACTCTACTAAGGGTAATACTTGTTTAAAGTATGTTTGCATTAATGAACAAATTAATGATGTCATTACTAAGCCATTGGCCGAAGAAAGGTTTGACCAATCTTAGAAGAAGCATAGAAATTTCAAAATTCAATAACTAATGAGTGTATTCAAGTGTTGTAGCTCCAGGTTAAGACACTAAAGCCAAGCATGGGAAAAGGAAAGGGAAAAGCCAAAGAAAGAGAAGAAGGATCAGTGATCAATGAACTAAGGAAAGTTCATGTTTTGCAAAGCATGTCATGGCTGGATAGATTTGTCACAGTGGAGACTGCTACTGAACTTGATAATTGGACAAAAAGTAACCATATGATAAATCCAAGTCACAAGGTGGATGTCATCAAACTATCCGAAATGGTTAGTTCTTGATAAGGATGGAATATGGAGAACAAATGCAGAAACTCCTTTAAGAAAGAGAGAGTCGAACATGAGGGGAATAATGTAGTTCAATGGTATTCCTCTAAAGTATCTCAAGTGGACTTTGAGTTCAATGATGCCTTCGTGAACAAAATTTGTGGAGTAGATGATAATGAGGCAAGATATTACTCATTGGGACATCATTGCTTTATTCATGAATTGTTCACAAATGAAAGATTTGAAAAGCCTTATTGTATGGTAGACTATTAACAAAAATGTGAGGAGTTTGAGGAAGAAGAAAATGATGAAGAAGAAGAGGATAAAGAGGAAATCCTTGCTGCAAAAGGAAAACTAAAATGTGGCATGAAGTGAGGGGGAGCAACCTTCCACAAAAGAAGACTATTTAAAGAGGTACTCTCTATTCAAGAAAAAGAAGTTGAAGATGATAATCTCACTACATGTGATACCATAGTTGCCAAGGTGTTTCAAGAGACATTGAACAACCATGTAGAGAAAATGAAGAAGATGGACAAATTCTTCAAGTCTTTTGCTCTGATGATTCTTGGCAAATTTGATGGTTTAGTAGCTAAAGTCAAGAATATGGAAGAAGACTTGAGAAAGACTTCTCAAGTGGTTTTAAATGGTGTAAGTTCCTATAAAGCCAAAGAAGAAGAAAAGAGATGGCAGCAATAAGAATGATAGTAATGATAGTAAAAATTGATATGACTATCATTTTATTGCGAAAGAAGAATACAAAAGATGAAGGAAAAGGCAGTGAAGCATCCCAAAAGAAGAAGAGCATGAGAATGAAGAACAAACAAAGGGGTAAAGCTCAAGAGAACAAGCAAGAAGAAGGAGGTGAAGGGAGTTTAACAAAGTCAAATCACAAATCCATCACCAATTTCCTTCAGCCAAGGGAGGAAGAAAATGTGGTTCAAAGAAAGAAGATCCAAGATCCTCTCGATTGGGAGCTTTCCAAAGCAAAAATACACAAGCAAGAAATCAACAAATGAAGGACCTTATCATATAGAGATCAAGGGAGACATGACCATCATAACAAACAAATTTGGAAGTGAAGACCATGAAGCACATCCAAAGACTAAGCCTTTCTATCCCTAAACTCTATTTTGTTGCTTATTTTAGATTATGACTTAATGCACATGTTATGCTTTAACATTGAAATTTACTTGTGCTTTTCTAGTCATTATAATGTTTTGAAGCTCAATATGTGAAATCTTTGTGATAAGAGCTTCTTTTGTTTCACTTTTGTTGTCCAAGTACTCTCACCCCAAGTTTAAATTGCTGATAAAAAGGGAGAGAAGAAGCCAATTTATTATTGTTGAGATGCTACATAATGATTATTGCTGTTAGGATGATAATTATTTGACTAGAACTATACTATTTATAAGAGTAGGTCAATACATTGCTAAATTGCCAAATGAGAGTTGATCAATATACTGCTTATATGTGATACATGTTGTCTCATTTTCATTAACCCCATCTTTGAGTGATGACAAAAGGGGGAGAAGAAATGTGATGACAAAATGTGTGAAAATATGAAATAGCAGTGGAATTCCTCATGCATGAATAGAAAATGTGTGAATTTTCTGAAAATCCATGCATATGTCAAGGGGGAGAAAGAACAAAATATGCTATGTGTTTGTTGTACTGCAATTGCTTGATGTAATTGTGATGTGTAATGTGAATGTGCTATGAATGTGTACTGTGAAACTAATTGGTTGCATTTGAAATTTAAAATGATTGTTTTCTGAGATTTTGAAAATGGTTAAGTTGGGATTGTGAAGTTTTTATCATGGTTCTTGACTTGACCTATGACTTTACATTACATCATGAAAACAATTAAATACATGAGTTTTGTGGTTGTGCAAAGATAAACTGAGTGCTATTGTAGCTATACATATTTGAGTACTTCTATAGTTCATTTGAAAATGCAAAATCACCTTTTCAACTTGTTTCCAAAAATTTGGACTTGAAATTCGGATGCAGACCAAAAATTCGGATGCATCAAGATCTTCTTGTCAAAAATGTATTTTTTGTTGTTCAAATTGTTTGAAAACTGTTTTAATCATTCATATCATATTTGAACAATCTTAGAAAAGCTTATTTTCAAAAATTAAAGTTGTTATCTCACATATTTTACATTTTGGATTTGAAATCTTAAAATTCGGATGCATGCATATTTTGTTGCCAAAATGTGCTCTTTTGTTGTTCAAATTGATTCAAATATGTTTTAATCTCTTCCATTATGTTTGAACAACCTTAGGAACACTTTATTTCACTTTAAACATTCATTATATTGAATTTATTGCAGTTTGGACTTAAGATTTAAAAAATTCGGATGCAAGGTTTAAGAATTCGGATGCATGTTCTGGGATGCATGCATCTTTTGTTACCAAAATGTGCTCTATTGTTGTTCAAATTGATTCAAACTTGTTTTAATCTCTTCCACTATGTTTGAACAACCTTAGGAAAGCTTATTTTCAAAAATTGAAGCTTTCATTTCACTTATTTTACAATTCGGACTTGATATGTCAAAATTCGGATGCATAGCATATCAAGTCCAAACTTGTTGAAAAATGAGCACAATCTAAGGGGGAGCAATATTAATCTTTTCTGGCCTTTAATACCTCTCTTAGAAGTTGTCGTAATGATTAAATGCTATATCTTCTATCCTAGTTGTTTGAAGGAAGGAGGCAAATGGAGGTTGGTTGGGTCATAGGCTCATATTGAGCCATTTGAATGTCAATGTGCTAAATTGGTTATCTTCTATCATTTCAATGTGCTAAATCCATCACATTTTGCATCAAAGTTTGTCATCATCAAAAAGGGAGAGATTGTTAGCCCTAAGGGCAAATCATGTAGTTTTGATTAATGACAAATATTGATGAGGACTAATATGCTTGTATGTTGTGATAGGATTTTTGGATTGAGAAGGAAGCAAGTCTCATTGCCTTGGAGCTAGCAATGCATGAACAACTCAAATATGTCAAAGTGATTAAAGATTGAAGAGTTTGTTCAAGATTAATGAAGGCTTTGAAGACATGAAGTGTAGGTGACATGTGGTTAATAGGTAAACTTTGTAAACCCTACACTCTTAAGCCTTGGAATCTATGAGTTGCAATTGAGAGCACAAAACTTGATTTAAATGATTTAAATGGTTTTGAACTTACCTAATTATAAAGTTTTTATTAATAGTTTTTGTACTTAAAAGGTCTTTAATGACTTATCTTTAAGGTTAGAATGTTTTCCAACTTGTTTGAAATGATTTGGATATGTTTTGACAAAATTTCAAAAATTTGGAAGAAGATTCGGACACATGCAGAAGAAATTCAGTCGTCCGAATTTTGTGAAGAATTTTCCAGCACTGTGAACAGTGAACAACGCATGCATAGTAACACTATGAACAGTGAACAACGCATGCATAGTAACACTGTGAACAGTAAACAACGCATGCATAGTAACACTGTTCACATAAATAGTACCGACTGTTCTTCCAGAGAAATTCGGAAGAAGATTCGGACGAAATTGGAAAATTCGGTCGTCCGAATTTTTGTGACCGGTGCATGAACAGTGCATGAACAGTACCAATATTCACATGAACAGTATTTTCTGAAACTAGCCGTTACTAGCCGTTTTATGACTGTTTAAACTGATTTTTGAATTCTATAAAAGCCAAAAACTCCAGATTTTTTAGTAGAAATTTGAACTAAACAAATCCCACATTCTCTAACTTGTTTTACATCAAATTGAATTGAAAAGCTCTCAAATTGCCTTGTGCTCAAAGGTGTACATTCAAAATTCCAAAGGCAAAGTGTAAAGGTGCAACATTGTGTAAAAATCTACCTGTATGTGGTAACATCTACACATTCTTATCTTCTTATTAAATTGTGTTATTTTCTACTAGCTCATTTGCAAGGTTATCTTTTGACATAAAACCCTTTTGTGTTAGGGTGAGCCATAGACTAGATTAATCAAGGTTGTAGTGTAAAACCCGTGTGAGGGTAAGCCTTGGATTAGATTAGTCTTGAGGTTGTCTTTAGATATAAAACCCTTGTGGAAGGGTGAACCTTGTTTGTATAATTACTAGAAGAGGTTGTGAGTGTAAAACGATAGTGTGGTTAGCCTCTTATGTAATTGTTGAACTTGAGCATATAGTGGATTGGTTGAAATCCTTGAGTGTAGACTCAAGGTAGTGGATGTAGATCTTGGAAAGATCGAACCACTATAAATCGTGTGTTCATTTTCTTATAGCTTTATTTATTTACATGCTCATGTTATTATTACTTATTGATTGTTGTTGATTGATTGGTTGTAGTTTGATGATATTATCTTAACCATCACATCACATATAAACTTGAAGCTTGTGGAATTAAAGAAGAGCTTTTATTAAGGCAAAGGATTTTCAAAACAACGAAAAGATTTTGATAATTAGCCTAAGACCTAATTCACTCCCCTCTTAGGTCTTACAATTGGTATCAGAGCAAATGTTTTTAAAATGTTACAAAAGTAGTAATTTGAATATGTCCAATTGTAAATATTAACATCAAACACATGGATTATGTTACTCTTCTCTCTATAGCTTTGAAAATAGCTTGTTAGCCCTAAGGGCAAATCATGTAGTTTTGATTAATGACAAATATTGATGAGGACTAATATGCATGTCATTTGTGTGATAGGATTGTTGGATTAAGAAGTATGAAGTCTCATTGCCTTGGAGCTAGCAATGCATGAACAACTCAAATATGTCAAAGTGATTAAAGATTGAAGAGTTTGTTCAAGATTAATGAAGGCTTTGAAGACATGAAGTATAGGTGACATGTGGTTAATAGGTAAATATTGTAAACCCTACACTCTTAAGTCTTGGAATCTATGAGTTGCAATTGAGAGCACAAAACTTGATTTAAATGGTTTCAATGGTTTTGTAGCAAAACCTTAGCTTATGAAGTTTATGCAAATATTAAGGAAGAAAGAGTTAAGCAAGTTGGTAATAAAAGCTATTTAGTAGTATTCTTCAAAAATATCACAAGTTAATTTTTGAGATTGATAATGCATTGCTCAATAGAATTTGTGATGTTGAGGATGTTGGGTTTAGGCATTATTCTTCTGGGGACATTGTTTTATAATTGAATTATACTCACATGAAAGAATTGAGAATGCCTATATATATATAAATGATAAGAAGCCTCAAGACTAGAAAGGAGAGAGAGATAAAAGCCTTTTTATGCTAGTAAAAGAATTTTGCATCACATGCTTACTACCTTGATTATAGCATACTTTAAACACAAATATTCTGTTGATAATATGTGTGTTGTAATTATGCTAGCCATGCATAAGAAAAGAAAAATGAATTTTGGATATATATATATATAGTGCTAAAGAATATAATGGCAGCTAGAAGAACCGAGCATAAGCCATTGTCGTATGGAAAGTCATTGACAGGAATTTTCAAGTATCTCCAAGTGCAATTGTCTTGTAGTAGTTGACCAATAAAGAGTGAAGAAGTCTACACCAACAACTCACTAAAGAGAATTCCTTGAATACTTGATGATGAAAATGTATGAAGGGCTAGAAGAAAAACTCCTCTAAGGGGTGATAGAAGAGATGCTAGCAATGATGGAGAAAAGGAGGAAGAAAGTAATGAAAAAGAAGGAAGAAGAAAATGATGAAGAATAAGAGGATGAAGAGGAAATCCTTGCTAGAGAAAAGAAATTAAAATGAAACATGACTCATCTAGTGAGGGGGAGCAACCTTCCACAAAAGAAGACTATTTGAAGAGTTGCCAAGGTGTTTCAAGAGACATTGAACAACCATGTAGAGGAAATGAAGAAGATGGACAAATTCTTCAAGTCTTTTGCTCTGATAATTCTTGGCAAATTTGATGGTTTAGAAGCTAGAGTCAAGAATATGGAAGAAGACTTGAAGAAAGATTTCTCAAGTGGTTTTAGATGGTGCAAGTTCCTATAAAGCCCAAGAGAACAAGCAAGAAGAAGGAGATGAATGAAGTTTAACAAAGTCAAATCACAAATCCATCACCAATATCCTTCAACCAAGGGAGCAAGAAAATGTGGTTCAAAGAAAGAAGATCCAAGATCCTCTTGATTGGTAGCTTTCCAAAGCAGAATTACACAAGCAAGGAGTCAACAAATGAAGGACCCCATCATATAGAGCTCAAGGGAGACATGGCCATCATAACAAACAAATTTGGAAGTGAAGACAATGAAACGCATCCAAGACTAAGTCTTTCTATCCCTAAACTCTATTTTGATGACTATTTTAATTTTATGCCTTAATGCACATGTTATGATTTAACATTGAAATGTACTTGTGCCTTTCTAGTCATTATAGTGCTTTGAAGCTCAATATGTGAAATCTTTGTGATAAGAGCTTCTTTGTTTCACTTTTGTTGTCCAAGTACTCTCACCCCAAGTTTAATTGCTGATAAAAAAAAAAGGGAGAGAAGAAGTTGATTTATTATTGTTGAGATGCTACATAATGATTATTGCTGTTAGGATGATAATTATTTGACTAGAACTATCATCGTTAATGAGAGTTGATCAATATACTGCTTATATGTGATACATGTTGTCTCATTTTCATTAACCCCATCTTTGAGTGATGACAAAAGGGGGAGAAGAAATTGGGATGACAAAATGTGTGAAAATGTGAAATAGCAGTGGAATTTCTCATGCATGAATAGAAAATGTGTGAATTTTCTGAAAATCCATGCATATGTCAAGGGGAAGAAAGAATGTTGACTGCAAGATGTGCTATATGCTATGTGCTTGCTGAAAATGTGCTATGTATATGTGCTATAGGTTGAAATGTAAAATGAATGTGTTTTGTGAAAATATATGGCTGCAATTGAAATTTAAATTGACTATGTTATACTATGTGAGGTTTTGGTTATTTTTTGAGTTTTTGGAATATGGTTAAGTTGAGATTAAAATCTTGAACTTGGTTCTTGACTTGACCTACAATTGAATGCATTAGTTTTGTGGTTTTGCAAAGCTAAAATGAGTGCTATTGTAGCTATACATATTTGAGTACTTCTATAGTTCTTTTGAAAATGAAAAATCACTTTTTTCAACTTGTTTCCAAAAATTTGGACTTGAAATTCGGATGCAAACCAAAAAATTCGGACGCATCAAGATCTTCTTGTCAAAAATGTCTTTTCTCGTTGTTCAAATTGTTTGAAAACTGTTTTAATCCTTCCTATCATATTTGAACAATCTTAGAAAAGCTTATTTTCAAAAAATAGAAGTTGTTATCTCACATATTTTATAGTTTGGAATTGAAAGCTCAAAATTCGGATGCATGATTTAAAAAATTCGGATGCATGTTTGGGAAATTCGGATGCATGCATATTTTGTTGCCAAAACATGTTCTTTTGTTGTTCAAATCAATTCAAATATGTTTTATTCTCTTCCATTATGTTTGAACAACCTTAGGAAAGATTTATTTCACATTAAACATTCATTATATTGAATTTATTACAATTTGGACTTGGAATGTCAAAATTCGGATGCATGAGTTTAAAAATTCGGATGCATGATTTAAAATTCGGATGCATCCATATTTTGTTGCCAAAATGTGCTCTATTGTTGTTCAAATTGATTCAAACTTGTTTTAATCTCTTCCACTATGTTTGAACAACCTTAGGAAAGCTTATTTTCAAAAATTGAAGCTTTCATTTCACTTATTTTACAATTCGGGCTTGATATGTCAAAATTCGGATGCATAGCATCTCAAGTCCAAACTTGTTGAAAAATGAGCACAATCTAAGGGGGAGCATTGTTAAACTTTTACAACCTTAAAACCTCTCTTAGAACTTTTTCTAAATGCTTAAATGTTATATCTTCTATCCTAATTGTTGGAAGGAAGGAGGCAAATGGAGGTTGGTTGGGTCATAGGCTCATATTGAGCCTTTTGTATGTCAATGTGTTAAATTGGTTAATTTCTATCATTGACATCATTACTTCTTTGTGCTACATTGTTTAAATCCATCACATTTTGCATCAAAGTTTGTCATCATCAAAAAGGGGGAGATTGTTAGCCCTAAGGGCAAATCATGTAGTTTTGATTAATGACAAATATTGATGAGGACTAATATGCATGTCATTTGTGTGATAGGATTGTTGGATTAAGAAGTATGAAGTCTCATTGCCTTGGAGCTAGCAATGCATGAACAACTCAAATATGTCAAAGTGATTAAAGATTGAAGAGTTTGTTCAAGATTAATGAAGGCTTTGAAGACATGAAGTGTAGGTGACATGTGGTTAATAGGTAAATATTGTAAACCCTACACTCTTAAGTCTTGGAATCTATGAGTTGCAATTGAGAGCACAAAACTTGATTTAAATGGTTTCAATGGTTTTGAACTTATCTAAATTATCAAGTTTTCATAAATGATTTTTGAACTTAAAAGGTCTTTAATGACTTATCTTTTAGGCTAGAAGGTTTTCCAACTTGTTAGAATTGATTTGAACATGTTTTGACAAAGTTTGAAAAATTCGGAAGAAGATTCGGGACGCTAGATCCAAAAATTGATCGTCCGAATTTTGTAGCAAAAGTTTGCTACTATTCTTCCAGAGAAATTCGGAAGAAGATTCGGACGCAGACAAAAAATGCGGTCGTCCGAATTTTGTAGCAAAAGTTTGCTACTGTTCTTCCAGAGAAATTCGGAAGAAGATTCGGACGCATGCAAAAAATTCGGTCGTCCGAATTTTGAAGCGAAAAAATTCGGATGCGGAATCGGTCATCCGAATTTTTCCAAAACTAGCCGTTACTAGCCGTTGTATAGCCGTTTGAACTGATTTTTGAATTCTATAAAAGCCATAAACTCCAGATTTTTTAGAAGAACTTTGAACTTAAGAAATCCTACAAGCTCTAACTTGTTTTACATCAAAATTACTTGAAAAGCTCTCAAATTGCCTTGTGCTCAAAGATTGAAATTCAAGATTCCAAAGGCAACAAAGTGTGAAGGTGAAACATTGTGTAATCATCTACCAACAAAGTGGTAACATCTTACACACTCTCTTTTCTTATCTTAATTGTGATTTCTACTAGCTCATTTGCAAGGTTATCTTGTGACATAAAACCCTTTTGTGGAAGGGTGAGCCATAGACTAGATTAATCAAGGTTGTAGTGTAAAACCTGTGTGTGGGTGAGCCTTGGATTAGATTAGTCTTGAGGTTGTCTTTAGATATAAAACCATTGTGTTTGGTGAACCTTGTATTGTTTGTATAATTACTAGAAGAGGTTGTGAGTGTAAAACCATAGTGTGGTTAGCCTCTTATGTAATTGTTGAACTTGAGCATATAGTGAATTGGTTGAAATCCTTGAGTGTGGACTCAAGGTAGTGGATGTAGATCTTAGAGAGATCGAACCACTATAAATCGTGTGTTCATTTCCTTATAGCTTTATTTATTTACATGCTCATATTATTATTAGTTGTTCATAGTTGTTGATTGATTGGATATAGTCTTATTGTTTGATGATCTTATCTTAACCATTACATCACATATAAACTTGAAACTTGTGAAATTAAAGAAGAGTTTTTATTAAGGCAAAGGATTTGTAAAAAGGGAAAAGATTTCGATAATTAGCCAAAGACCTAATTCACCCCCCCTCTTAGGTCTTTCAATTGGTATCAAAGCAAGGTCTTCTTTTCAAGGTCTAACAACCTAGAAGTAAAGATTATATGGCTAGTTTATCAAATTTGCCTTATATGGAAGGTTCATCTACAAATAGACCTCCTTTGCTTGATGGTTCTAATTATACATTTTGGAAATCTAGAATTAGAATTTTTATTTGTTCTATTAACTTTGATTTGTGGAGTGTCATTGAGAAAGGTCCCTATGTGCCTATGAGAATGAAAGTCGATGGAGGAGTATGATGAGAGCGATACAAGGAAGATAACTTTAAACTACCAAGCAATGAACATCTTGAGTTGTGCATTGGACGTGAATGAATATCATCGAGTGAGTGAATGCAAATCCGCTCACGATATGTGGAGACTTCTTCAAATAACACATGAGGAAAGAGCCAATGTGTGCTTTATGGCAATAAATGATGAGATACAATCTACTTCTTCTACTTCTACTTGTTGTGATGATGATAGTGATGATCTTAGTGAATTATATGTTGAAATGTATGAAGAATTAAAAAAGGCTTCAAAAAGAAATAAGGAAATGAAATTCAAAATTAATGAGTTATTGAATGAAAATTCAAAATTATATTGTGAAAACAAAAGACTTCTTGAATCTATTGATTGTTTGAATATTGAAAAAGAAGTTTTAAATGTCTCTTTGCAAAACATGTCCCTTGAAAATAAGATTCTTTGTGAAAAGATTTTGTCTCTTGAAAGAATGCTTAGTGATCATGAAATCTTGAAAAAGAAAGTTGATGATCTTACATTATGTGTTGAAGAATTTACAAATGGAAGAGACAATCTTGACAAACTAATTGGACCTCAAAGATCTTCTCTTGTTAAAAATGGTCTTGGTTACAATTATGTCAATAATGTGCCTAAATATAACAACTTCTTTGTTAGAGCTACTTCTACTTCCATGCATCATACTTGTTGTACTTATTGTGGAAAATATGGACATAAAGTCACCAAATGTTATGTTAAAAGAAAAGTAGAGAATGGTGTAAAAACCATTTGGAGAGTTAAGCAAACTATTACTAACCCCCATGGACCCAAGAAAGTATGGGTACCAAAGGATACTTCCTCTCCTTTATTGCAGGAACATTTTAATTCAAACTCAAGCACCACTAACTGGCACATTGATGATGTTAGCTTAAAGAATAAAGGAAAACACCTCATTCATAATCAAGGTCAAAGCAACCAATGAAGGATTTGTTTTTGAAGAAAGGAAAAATTCTTGGAGTAACAAATGTTGGTAAAGGTTCCTCTCTTTTTTTTTAAACAAATGCTGCTTATTGCTTATTTGTACTATAACTTGCTTATCATTATCCAATTGTGTGACAATGAATAAGAAGTTAAATGCCAACATGCAAAGTTTCATTTGAGAATCCCTTTTGTTAAGATTTGAAAATTTGCCAACCATGACTTGTAAATTGTTTCTCTAAAGTTGATTAGGTAACATTGATGATATGAGATTGAATTCATGGTTTATATGTTCTTGAAATTGATTATATGTCATCATGAAATGATTAAAATATCTATGAGTGAATATCTATGCATTTGCTTGGTTAAAAACATCTTTATGAAACTTTACAAAATATTCGGACTTGAAGACCATAAGTTCGGTCGTCCGAATTTGTATGACAATATGACATTTTGTGATTTTGATCAATTACTTGCAAAATGTTTCATTATGTGTTTTATCTTGATAAGCTTGAATGTCTTGTAGCTTATGATAATGATGGATTTTCTTGGCATAGAAGATTAGGTCACCTAAGCATGGATTTGTTGAGCAAACTTTCCTCTCAAGATTTAGTTGGAGGATTGCTAAAAATATGTTTTGAGAAATTTATCTTTGAGATACTTGTCAATATGGAAAACAAACAAAAGAATCTTTCAAACACATGAAAGTGCATTTAGATCTCAAAACATCTTGAGCATGTTCATACGGATTGTTTTGGACTTATGAGGAACTCTAGTATTGATGACTTGAATTATGCCTTACTAGTAGTTGATGATTTCTCAATATTCACTTTAGCATTCTTCTTTGCTCAAAAAGATGAAGTGTTAAATAAGTTTGAAAAACTACTCAAAAAGATCAAACCTCCCTTGAGTGCAATTGATCTCTATTACAAGTGTCAATGGGAGAATTTTACAACAAAGTTTTTACAAAATTTGCTTTGAAAATTGAATTTCATATAATTGTTTCAACTGCAAAAACTTCACAATAAAATGGTGTTATTGAAAAGAAAATTTGAACTTTGTAAAAATTGGCTAGGTCTATGCTTTGTGAAAATTCTTCTTCAAAAATATTTTTGGGCCAAAGCCTTAAACCCCACATGCTATGATAAATAGAATTCTTTTAAGATCATTTTGAAGAAAAACATCTTTGGAATTTCTCTTTTATATAACTCCTCAAGCTGCATATTTTAAATGTTTTGGTTATAAATGTCTTATTCTGAATACTTGTGAAAACTTATTTAAATTTGATAGAAAATTGGATGTAGATATATCTCTTAACTATTCTTCTAACAAAAAAAAGGCCTATAGAGTTTATAATGAAAAGAATCTTATATGATGAGGAAATCATTCATGTTTATTTTTGATGAATCTTACATTCACTTGGGAAAGAAAAGATGAAGATGATGTAGGTACATCTATGAATGAATATCAAGCTCATCTTCAAGCACCAACTTTGGAGAATCATACCAATGAGGAAGAAATGATAGAACAAAATCAAGATGACCAACCTAGTGGTGACCAAGAGCTTTCAAAGAACTTATGATATCCACAAAGGCCACCCTAAGGAGCAAATCATTGGTGATATCTCCCAAGGAGTAAAAATAAGGCGGTATTTTATCAATAACTTTATTCTTTTATTTCATATGAGCCTAAAAGTATTGATGATGCCTTGTGTGATGATTTTTGAATTATTGCTATGCAAGAGGAATTAAATAAATTTGAAAGATACAATATTTTGGATATTCCTAAATCTCATGATCATTCTATTATTGGAACTAAATGGTTTTTAGAAATAAACTTATTGAATCCGGAGAAGTTGTTAGAAACAAGGTTAGACTTGTTGCCTAAGGATTCAATCAAGAAGAGGAAATTGATTATGATATGAAACCTTTGTTCCGAATGCTAGACTTGAGTCCATAAGAATGCTTTTGACTTGTACTTGTTTTAAGTTATTTCAAATGAATGTCAAAAGTGCTTTTCTAAATGGTTCTATTGAGGAAGTGGTTTATATGGAACAATCACCCGGTTTTGCTCATGAAAAGTTTCCTAACCGTATTTTCAAACTATCCTAAGTTTTGAATGGTTTAAAACCAGCCCCTAGTTTCCTTGAGTAGTTTCCTTCTTTCAAAAGATTTTCAAGAGGAAACTGAAACTACCCTTTTATAAAATCCTCATGCAACAATGATCTATAACTTGTCCGAATACATGATACAATTTTTTGTGCTTCTAATACTTCACTTTGTGATGTGTTTTCCAAGTTGATGCAAAGTAAATTTGAAATAAGTATGATAGGAAAACTCAATTTATTTCTTGGCCTACAAATCAAGCAAACCAAGGATGGCACTTTTATGAATCAAGTTAAGGTATAAGCATCCATAAGTTTATCAAATATGCTTGACAAGAATAAAATGGTTTCATAGGAGTAGTCAACTCTATTTGACAGCAAGTAGAGCCAATATTATGTTTGCCATGTGTTTGTGTGCTAGATTTCATCTTGTCCTATAGAATCTCATTTGATTACTATTAAACATATTCTTTATTACCTTATTAATACTCTAAGTGATTATAGTCTATATTTAAAATGTGTGACTATGCTGTGTGATAACACTAATGCAATAAATTTGACCATCATACTATTCAACAAACTAGGACAAAGCATATAGAGATCACACTTCATTTCATTAGAGATCATTCTACTAAGGGTAATACTTGTTTAACGCATGCTTGCATAAATGAACAAATTAATGATATCATTACTAAGCCATTGGCCGAAGAAAGGTTTGACCAATCTTAGAAGAAGCTTAGGGATTTCAAAATTCGATAACTAATGAGTGTATTCAAGTGTTATAGATCCAAGTGAGGACAGTAAAGCCAAGCATGGGAAAAGGAATGGGAAAAGCCAAAGAAAATGATAGATGACCAGTGATCAATGAACCAAGGAAGGTTCATTTTCCTCAAAGCATGTCAAGGCTTGATAGATTTGTCACAGTGGAGGCTGCTACTGAATTTGATGATTGGACAAAAAGGAATCATAAGAAAAATCCCAGCTACAAGGTGGATGTCATCAAACTATCCGAAATGGGTAATATACTCTCATTTTTTAATGATATGAGTTGGACTAGTTTGCTTATGTTTGATGAATGCTATTGCCTTCCTTAGCTTATGAAGTTTATGCAAATATTAAGGAAGAAAGAGTTAAGCAAGTTGGTAATAAAAGCTATTTAGTAGTATTCTTCAAAAATATCACAAGTTAATTTTTGAGATTGATAATGCATTGCTCAATAGAATTTGTGATGTTGAGGATGTTGGGTTTAGGCATTATTCTTCTGGGGACATTGTTTTATAATTGAATTATACTCACATGAAAGAATTGAGAATGCCTATATATATATAAATGATAAGAAGCCTCAAGACTAGAAAGGAGAGAGAGATAAAAGCCTTTTTATGCTAGTAAAAGAATTTTGCATCACATGCTTACTACCTTGATTATAGCATACTTTAAACACAAATATTCTGTTGATAATATGTATGTTGTAATTATGCTAGCCATGCATAAGAAAAGAAAAATGAATTTTGGATATATATATATATAGTGCTAAAGAATATAATGGCAGCTAGAAGAACCGAGCATAAGCCATTGTCGTATGGAAAGTCATTGACAGGAATTTTCAAGTATCTCCAAGTGCAATTGTCTTGTAGTAGTTGACCAATAAAGAGTGAAGAAGTCTACACCAACAACTCACTAAAGAGAATTCCTTGAATACTTGATGATGAAAATGTATGAAGGGCTAGAAGAAAAACTCCTCTAAGGGGTGATAGAAGAGATGCTAGCAATGATGGAGAAAAGGAGGAAGAAAGTAATGAAAAAAGAAGGAAGAAGAAAATGATGAAGAATAAGAGGATGAAGAGGAAATCCTTGCTAGAGAAAAGAAATTAAAATGAAACATGACTCATCTAGTGAGGGGAGCAACCTTCCACAAAAGAAGACTATTTGAAGAGTTGCCAAGGTGTTTCAAGAGACATTGAACAACCATGTAGAGGAAATGAAGAAGATGGACAAATTCTTCAAGTCTTTTGCTCTGATAATTCTTGGCAAATTTGATGGTTTAGAAGCTAGAGTCAAGAATATGGAAGAAGACTTGAGAAAGATTTCTCAAGTGGTTTTAGATGGTGCAAGTTCCTATAAAGCCCAAGAGAACAAGCAAGAAGAAGGAGATGAATGAAGTTTAACAAAGTCAAATCACAAATCCATCACCAATATCCTTCAACCAAGGGAGCAAGAAAATGTGGTTCAAAGAAAGAAGATCCAAGATCCTCTTGATTGGTAGCTTTCCAAAGCAGAATTACACAAGCAAGGAGTCAACAAATGAAGGACCCCATCATATAGAGCTCAAGGGAGACATGGCCATCATAACAAACAAATTTGGAAGTGAAGACAATGAAACGCATCCAAGACTAAGTCTTTCTATCCCTAAACTCTATTTTGATGACTATTTTAATTTTATGCCTTAATGCACATGTTATGATTTAACATTGAAATGTACTTGTGCCTTTCTAGTCATTATAGTGCTTTGAAGCTCAATATGTGAAATCTTTGTGATAAGAGCTTCTTTGTTTCACTTTTGTTGTCCAAGTACTCTCACCCCAAGTTTAATTGCTGATAAAAAAAAAAGGGAGAGAAGAAGTTGATTTATTATTGTTGAGATGCTACATAATGATTATTGCTGTTAGGATGATAATTATTTGACTAGAACTATACTGTTAATGAGAGTTGATCAATATACTGCTTATATGTGATACATGTTGTCTCATTTTCATTAACCCCATCTTTGAGTGATGACAAAAGGGGGAGAAGAAATTGGGATGACAAAATGTGTGAAAAATGTGAAATAGCAGTGGAATTTCTCATGCATGAATAGAAAATGTGTGAATTTTTCTGAAAATCCATGCATATGTCAAGGGGAAGAAAGAATGTTGACTGCAAGATGTGCTATATGCTATGTGCTTGTTTGAAAATGTGCTATGTATATGTGCTATAGGTTGAAATGTAAAATGAATGTGTTTTGTGAAAATATATGGCTGCAATTGAAATTTAAATTGACTATGTTATACTATGTGAGGTTTTGGTTATTTTTTTGAGTTTTTGGAATATGGTTAAGTTGAGATTAAAATCTTGAACTTGGTTCTTGACTTGACCTACAATTGAATGCATTAGTTTTGTGGTTTTGCAAAGCTAAAATGAGTGCTATTGTAGCTATACATATTTGAGTACTTCTATAGTTCTTTTGAAAATGAAAAATCACCTTTTCAACTTGTTTCCAAAAATTTGGACTTGAAATTCGGATGCAAACCAAAAAATTCGGACGCATCAAGATCTTCTTGTCAAAAATGTCTTTTTCGTTGTTCAAATTGTTTGAAAACTGTTTTAATCCTTCCTATCATATTTGAACAATCTTAGAAAAGCTTATTTTCAAAAAATAGAAGTTGTTATCTCACATATTTTATAGTTTGGAATTGAAAGCTCAAAATTCGGATGCATGATTTAAAAATTCGGATGCATGTTTCAGAAATTCGGATGCATGCATATTTTGTTGCCAAAACATGTTCTTTTGTTGTTCAAATCGATTCAAATATGTTTTATTCTCTTCCATTATGTTTGAACAACCTTAGGAAAGATTTATTTCACATTAAACATTCATTATATTGAATTTATTACAATTTGGACTTGGAATGTCAAAATTCGGATGCATGAGTTTAAAAATTCGGATGCATGATTTAAAATTCGGATGCATCCATATTTTGTTGCCAAAATGTGCTCTATTGTTGTTCAAATTGATTCAAACTTGTTTTAATCTCTTCCACTATGTTTGAACAACCTTAGGAAAGCTTATTTTCAAAAATTGAAGCTTTCATTTCACTTATTTTACAATTCGGGCTTGATATGTTAAAATTCGGATGCATAGCATCTCAAGTCCAAACTTGTTGAAAAATGAGCACAATCTAAGGGGGAGCATTGTTAAACTTTTACAACCTTAAAACCTCTCTTAGAACTTTTTCTAAATGCTTAAATGTTATATCTTCTATCCTAATTGTTGGAAGGAAGGAGGCAAATGGAGGTTGGTTGGATCATAGGCTCATATTGAGCCTTTTGTATGTCAATGTGTTAAATTGGTTAATTTCTATCATTGACATCATTACTTCTTTGTGCTACATTGTTTAAATCCATCACATTTTGCATCAAAGTTTGTCATCATCAAAAAGGGGGAGATTGTTAGCCCTAAGGGCAAATCATGTAGTTTTGATTAATGACAAATATTGATGAGGACTAATATGCATGTCATTTGTGTGATAGGATTGTTGGATTAAGAAGTATGAAGTCTCATTGCCTTGGAGCTAGCAATGCATGAACAACTCAAATATGTCAAAGTGATTAAAGATTGAAGAGTTTGTTCAAGATTAATGAAGGCTTTGAAGACATGAAGTGTAGGTGACATGTGGTTAATAGGTAAATATTGTAAACCCTACACTCTTAAGTCTTGGAATCTATGAGTTGCAATTGAGAGCACAAAACTTGATTTAAATGGTTTCAATGGTTTTGAACTTATCTAAATTATCAAGTTTTCATAAATGATTTTTGAACTTAAAAGGTCTTTAATGACTTATCTTTTAGGCTAGAAGGTTTTCCAACTTGTTAGAATTGATTTGAACATGTTTTGACAAAGTTTGAAAAAATTCGGAAGAAGATTCGGACGCAGATCCAAAAAATTCGATCGTCCGAATTTTGTAGCAAAAGTTTGCTACTATTCTTCCGAAGAAATTCGGAAGAAGATTCGGACGCATGAACAAAAAATGCGGTCGTCCCGAATTTTTGTAGCAAAAGTTTACTCATTGTTCTTCCGAGAGAAATTCGGAAGAAGATTCGGACGCATGCAAAAAATTCGGTCGTCCGAATTTTGAAGCAAAAATCGGATGCGGGAATTCGGTCATCCGAATTTTTCAAACTAGCCACATTACTAGTCAGTTGTATAGCTGTTTGAACTGATTTTTGAATTCTATAAAAGCCATAAACTCCAGATTTTTAGAAGAACTTTGAACTTAAGAAATCCTACAAGCTCTAACTTGTTTTACATCAAAATTACTTGAAAAGCTCTCAAATTGCCTTGTGCTCAAAGATTGAAATTCAAGATTCCAAAGGCAACAAAGTGTGAAGGTGAAACATTGTGTAATCATCTACCAACAAAGTGGTAACATCTTACACACTCTCTTTTCTTATCTTAATTGTGATTTCTACTAGCTCATTTGCAAGGTTATCTTGTGACATAAAACCTTTTTGTGGAAGGGTGAGCCATAGACTAGATTAATCAAGGTTGTAGTGTAAAACCCCTGTGTGTGGGTGAGCCTTGGATTAGATTAGTCTTGAGGTTGTCTTTAGATATAAAACCATTGTGTTTGGTGAACCTTGTATTGTTTGTATAATTACTAGAAGAGGTTGTGAGTGTAAAACCATAGTGTGGTTAGCCTCTTATGTAATTGTTGAACTTGAGCATATAGTGAATTGGTTGAAATCCTTGAGTGTGGACTCAAGGTAGTGGATGTAGATCTTAGAGAGATCGAACCACTATAAATCGTGTGTTCATTTCCTTATAGCTTTATTTATTTACATGCTCATGTTATTATTAGTTGTTCATAGTTGTTGATTGATTGGATATAGTCTTATTGTTTGATGATCTTATCTTAACCATTACATCACATATAAACTTGAAACTTGTGAAATTAAAGAAGAGTTTTTATTAAGGCAAAGGATTTGTAAAAAGGGAAAAGATTTCGATAATTAGCCAAAGACCTAATTCACCCCCCCTCTTAGGTCTTTCATAGCTTTTTGCTAAACTACAAAATTTTATTCTATTTCTTCTATTGCTGTTGTTTACTGTTCTTTATTTGTTAAATGACATCATGTTCGATAATGTGTGAAGCATGTGATGTGTGAGAGATGTATCATCTTACTGCCGTTTACTTTTGTTCTTTAGTTTTATGAAAAAAGATGACTTCACGATACAACTTAAAGACAGAAAAAAAAAGAAACATGAAGATGTGTTCATGGAATGACTTTTGAATTTTTAAATAGTATATGGTTTAATAATTAATGAATACTTTTATCAATTGAAATTTGTTATATATGTTTATATGAACAAGGGAAAACAGTGCTAAATTAAGAAATAATTTAGTAAAATTTTACAATATATGAAAACATTTTCTAAGATACTTGTATTTCCATGAATATTCCAAAATAGATCACAATTGGATAAATTGATACAATTAATGTAGATAGACAATGAAGTTAATGTAGATGAAACAACTTACAAGACACATCATCTAAGATACATATAGATAAGGGCTCATAAAATAACTAATCACCTTAATTTTGGTGAAATTAATAGATGATAAAAGTAATGACTATCACAAACATTAAAGCAATGGACTTTTTTAATTTTAAATAACTATACATTAATTTTCATGAAATTCAATTCATTTTGAAGTACATTGAATTTACTATCATTTTAATGTTTGATGATATGTACTTAATTATAAAACTAATGAATCTATAAAAAATATTAAACATTAAACAATGAACTTTTAAACTTTTGAATATCACTAATTACTTTGAACTTATATTATATATATATATATATGTGTGTGTGTGTTTGAGACTATAGCTCTTTGTTGTATTAATTTCTTAGGTTAAGTACATATTAAAAGTTGTACATTGATTGAATTATCTTACAATGATTCAGAATATGGATCAAGCAATTTTAAGTGCAATGAAAAATTATTTCAAAGTATAAATATTGACAACGAAAGAAAAAAATTACAAACTTCTAAAAAATATAAATTATATGAAACATAATCATTTTTTTCTTCTGAAACTTTATTGCCATTTAAAAACCAAAATATCTCAAAAAAAATTCTACAGCACCTTAGAAAAAAGAAAAAAACTCATTCATCACGCGGGTATCAAAAAAAAATTCTACAGCACCTTAGAAAAAAGAAAAAAACTCATTCATCACGCGGGTATTATGGCTAATCTAAATATATAAATTTAAATATATAAAAGTAATATATAGTGAAGTTAGTAATTAATTGATAATATAAAATATATTAAAATAATTTTTATAAAAAATATTAATATTTTAAAATATTTTAATATAATAAAAATATTAAATAAAATGAGAGTAAGGCAGTAACATTTAAACGTTGAAGACAAAATTGAAGGTATAGGATCCAATTCAGCAACACACAAGAGGACAATAAAAAAGACGGATAAGTCTTTGCCTTAAGAATAGAAAATTAATGGCTACAACAGTGCTTTGGATAAGAATGATCCGAAATCGACATCGGACAAAACCGTCTGCTTTGACTGCAAAAGTACAACACCTCTTTGAAACTTGAAACCGATTTCCTACACGTGTCAAAGTCTCATATGAAGTGGTCCATTATTGGAGGCCTTGATGCATATCTCAAGCCATCCACCCGGGGCAGAGGATATATTCTCCGTTTTGCATTATTTTTCTTGTAATGATTGAAACTTCTAATATAAATAAATAAATTACCATTATTCTGATGTGTCAATGTTGAAGAAGTAACGAGTACAGAAGTATCTAAGAGCTCTCTGTTCTTGCAGAGAAGATTATAGAGAGAGAGAGTGTGTGTGAGAGAGCGAGGAAAGATGTTGATGGAGGACGGAACTCCAACGCCAAGAAGCCCAGAGGCAAAGCTGGGGATGCAGGTGGAAGATCTATGGGACGTGCAGGAGCCTCAGCTGAGTCCTACTGAGAAGCTGAACGCATGTTTTGAGAGCATCCCGGTTTCTGATTTTCCGGTTGCTCCTTCTTCTCAAGGTTAATCTGATTTTTACTCGCTTTTGTAGGCTCTTTTGATTTTTTTTCTTGAATTTCTGGCACTAATTGGATATATATATTTATTATGCTGAATATAGAGAAACATGATTGAGACATATGCTGTACGAATATATTGATATGATTTGAATTGATCTTTAAGGATAATGATCTGGAACGTTTGTATTCAAATCTAATCTGATGAGAGAAGCTCGGTTTCTTGTCAGTGATGTACAGTGATCAAAATGAACTGAGAGCAGTGGACTCTGTTTTCTGTATTTCTTCCAAAGGATAAATTCTGTGTTTCTTGATTTGCTTGTAGTATACTTCTATATTCAACTTATTAAAGTGGGATCAATTTATTAACTAGGCCAAAATGTAGGTCTATGTCCATCCTTTTCTGTCCTCCATAAACTTTTGTTAATTGTTTTCTTCAAGGAGCACTTAAGGTGGATGTCTCTCTCTCTTTCTCTTTCATGGTTCCCTACTTTTCCAATTGACAAATGGCACAACCAAGGACAATTTGATGTTTTGATATATGGGATTACGGGGGTTAGGCACAAATAAACATTTTATTCATTGTAGTCAGACCCTCCAGAAAAGGTGGTATTACTATATTTCCATTTTGCTTGTAATTAGAAAGATAAAATGGCACTTAATATGATGGATGCCAAAAGGTTTTCCATATGAAAATCTTGGTTCTCCCATTAGCTCTTTAAGATAACAGAAAAGAGCAATATCTCTTTGAAAATTATTTATCTTAATAATGTTTAATTTGCTTAGCTGTTCTTGTTTATAAAATGCAAATGGCATTTTTTATTTCATGGAAAAGCTGTAGGTCCACTGGCTGGTATACTATCCCAAAAGAGAACGAATAATATGGAGGTCTTCTGTGCTATTTCTTTAGATGAGGTTTTCATCTTAAAATCTTTCTTTCAAATATCCATCTATATGGGGATATATTCGAAGTCCAATTTCTAGTGTTCTTGGTATGGTCAATAAATAATACTTGGTTACATTAGTGGTAAGCTCGAGGGGTATATTTTGTTTTTCAGTTCAATACTAAGGTGCCATAATGCCAAGAGTGCTATCCAGAAAGAATTGAATTCCACTCATTTTGCTTATTTGGCATGCACCTAAATTTTTATGGCATGGAAACAGATGTAGCACTACCAAAGAAGAAAATATATATTGCAGACATTTGGAAATCTGTTAGGTGTAATGAATCTTTAGATCTCCTACTCACTTAGCTGGGTTTTTTTTCCTGGTATGTTCCAAGATGTATGCTGTACATAATTATTGAGTTGAGATTTGAGATAGATGCATCAACATACTATCTCATAACTTTGAGAAACTTTTAATGGATGAAAATTCCATATTTAGTGGGCTAGATCTGGATTATTTTCTACCAGAAGAAAAGATAAATGCATCTAAACAAAGGTCCATTTGTACATTACAAGTGATTGTTAGCTCTGTTTTTAAATTTGTTTCAGTAATTTTAACAGCTCCTCTATTTCTGTTTGCCTAAATTGTTATAATTGTCGTGTAGTAATTGAGATAAACTCAGACACCAGTTTGGATGAAGTGGTCAAATTATTGGCACAACATAAAATCCTCGGTGCACCTGTTGTGGATGTTGAAGCTCCAGATGATGCAAGTTGGATTGATAGATATATAGGCATTATTGAGTTTGCTGGCATTGTTGTCTGGATCCTTCAACAGGTTTGCATGCCTTCCTTGAATATGACGTTTTAGTAACTCATATTTAGTTAATAACGCTCATCAGAGTGAACGGTGTGCTTGACTGGTGGACTAAATGATAACAGAAGTTGGGATGATGATACAAAAAAAAATGAGCATCGGAATTCCGTTTCCGAAATTTGAATATATTGTTTGCTCTATATGTGAAAGGAACTTAAATATGCTTTTTGCACTTAAAAGTATGTTAAACGTACTTAAAACATCAAAGCCAAGTTTCTCTGGCACTGAGATGATACTGGAATGATTACATCTCTCTGCTAAAATTAAGGCCTTGGGTGGAGAAGATGACATTATGAATAATTTCTTGGTTCTCCTTTACTTAGCAGCATATGTTTTTTTCCTTGTCTGCAGGCAGAAAAGATGGAAGGATCTATTGATGCAGATGGAGAAGTGATGAAAGACTATGATGATCCCTTTGGCCGAGCTGTTGCTGCGGCAGCAGGTGGAATGTCTTCTCCAAGATACAGAAGTTTGCACCCTGAATCCCCCACCACAACCAGCGGAGATTATTTTGAGATGCTGACTTCCTCTGATTTCTATAAGAACACAAAGGTTATTCTTTTCAGTTTTTAGATTGAGTAGAATGCTAAGTTTATATTACGAAATTTTTGGCTTTCAGATCTTTGAAATATTTCTTTACTTCTACTAATTCTTTTCAGGTAGTTGACTTGCATTGCCATGACTGTGCAGGTTCGGGATATCTCAGGATCATTCCGGTGGGCTCCTTTTCTTGCATTGCAGAAATCAAACTCTTTTTTGACCATGCTTCTTCTGCTGTCCAAATATAGAATGAAGAGTATACCAATTGTTGACCTTGGAGAAAATAAAATTGATAGCATCATCACTCAATCAGCAGTGATTCACATGCTTGAAGAATGTGCTGGTCTTCATTGGTTTGAGAGCTGGGGATCAAAGAAACTGTATGAACTCAGCCTGCCTCTCATGAAGCCCAGCCAACTAATTAAGGTACTGGACTTCAGTATTTGTTCAATTGCATTGTGGAGCACGGGATCATTTCTTCCATTCGTCAATAGGCTGAAGCCACTTATGGAACCCTGAGGCTGAATTAATGTGGCTTACTAATATTAATACGGGGGCTATGATGTAGAGCGTTTATTGTTTCTTTTTTCCTTGGTTTCTCTTCATTCCTATATACTCTGACACTTAATGCCTACAAGATACTTGGATGTTTAACTTTAAACATCATGTACTGAGCATATTTAATTTTTTCATAGATTTGATTGTCTTTCACGGTCAAAAGTTGAGGATTTATTCCCATGCAAGTAATGGATTGCAATCATAATCGAAGCCTCAGTAAGGTTGACCAATTTGTAAACTGAAAGGTTAAATTTTAAATGCACAAGAGAATTTTCGTTTTTGTATGTTGACTAAACGGGAGTGACTCAAGTCTTGTGCATTGATATTTTCTTATTATCAACTTTCCATCTCCTATATGCCAAAGATTCTCCTGTTTCTTGTGTACAGTATTATGACAAGAAATACATTTTCAAGGCTGTAGCCTATTTTCTTTACTTTTCCTTCCTCTTGCAGGTCTATGAGGACGAACCAGTTCTTCAGGCTTTCATGTTAATGAGACAAGAAGGCATTGGTGGTTTGCCTGTGGTTGGAAGTGGTGGAATGAGGGCAATTGGTAACATTAGTATTAGAGATATTCAGTACCTTCTACTTGCACCAGAAATATACAAGGACTTCAGGTTTGTAATACTTTCTAACATTTGACTGGAAGTTAAAACAGCAGTTCTAATGTGTAAAAAAGCACTAGACTGTTGAATTTTCGCATCAAATGGTCATATTGGGAACTGAGGATCTTGGTAAATTTTCTTGCTAATGTGGAAAGCAACTTGGTTTTATTGAATTTTTCCCAAAGATCATTGAAGAAAACTTTAAGTTACATTTGCTAAGATTTGTTAATATTCTTTGAAAAGATTGATTATGAAATGATTTCCCGGAACGTCTAAACTTTATGAGAGATTGATGTTCATATCTTCGTAATGAAAGAGTTTGAATCCTATCTATGATCTTTTCTGTGTGGAACAAGTTCAATCAAGGTAATATAGCTTTTATCTTTCAGATCTATCACAGCCAAGAACTCCCTGACGGCAGTTAAAGGATATCTGGAAAAGCATCAAAAGGATTCACCACTCTTGAGGGCTATGGTTACATGTAGAAGAAGTGATACACTTATGGATGTAATCATGAAGCTCGATTCAATGGAGATCCAGAGGATTTATGTTGTTGACGATTCAGGAAATCTAGAAGGGGTGATCACACTTAGAGACATCATTTCTAAGCTAGTCCATGAGCCACGCGGTTATTTTGGGGATTTCTTTGATGGTGTTCTGCCACTGCCGGCAAATAGCAGGGTTTAAGACACTGTAAATTTTCCTCCAGAATCTAACGCGTGCTTTTGTTTGTTATTTCATGTTCTCTCTTTGTTACCACATGCTGCTTATAAGTGGTAAGTTTCTTGTAATTACCTGACGGAATTTGCTTCTTTCTCTGGAGCTACTGTAAACAGAACAACTATGAATAGACTTTCGTATCTTTTCTGACAACAGAATTTCTCATCTTACCTTCTGAATCCTATGCTTAAGCTTTCGGTTCTCTCATCTCATCCGTGCATGCAAGCATGAACTTCTTGCCCTTGCAAGCTGGAAATTAAACTCTTGGCTAAGTTACCTTTTGCAACTATGAAAGAGGAGAATTTTTTTGGCGCGGGGGTGAGGGGAAGTTGTATTTTTCATTTACGTGAAATCTTGTATCTTTTGCGTTATAAATGAAAATTTTTATAAGTTTTTGTGAGTGATTATCCTCTTCACTTCTTTCTTAGCTTTTCTTGGGATTGGCAATTTTGTCCCTCACAACAAGATGTTTTTGCAATCATAACCCTAAAAAAGGAAAACCAGCAAGGTGCTTCTAACAGTTTTAAGGCTCGAGGCTATATTACCACAGCAATTTTAATTAAAAGGTTTTCATTTTTTCATTTTTTTTTTGAAAATAAATTTTCAACTCTTCTGAGTTGATTGAAAAGATGTATTTGGACTGGTTGGGAACTCAAAAATTAACGTTTTTCTGTATGAGTTAACTTGTCTTTTTTTTTCTTAGGAAAATATATGTTAATTTGTTGAGAGTTTTTATTTTATTTTTTCCCTCACTTGAGAAGTAGGACCAAAAAATTTGCTGTGAAGAACATTCTTCACTATTAATTTCATTAAATGTGGTTGATGAAAAGTTAACGATGAGATTGCTATAAATACATGAAGTAGTTATGTCGCCGATTATTAAAATTTAAAATTATAAAATCTATACGGTTAATAGTCCATACAAACAAATGACATTAGTATAAAGGAAACTTCAATCTCTAGTTGGAGGAGATCGAATTGAGACGTCATACAAAGTTGAGAGAGGGAATACATGGTTGGATTTCTCATTTATAATTTTCATTGGGAAATCAAGTTTACATTTGAAATTTAAATAAAGTCCCCCCCTCCCCCCACATTCTAATCAAACTCAAGAAAATCGCTTTCTTGATAGAAAAGTTCAAATTGCTAGTTAGGTTTTATTACGGAGGGCTAAAATGTCATTTTCTTTTTTTTAAAAAATAAAATTTGGATAAATCTTCTTGTGGTTATCTCAACTATGAAAATCAACTACTATAAAATATTTTGTAAGCTAAAGGGTAAGAGACTTGTTGGGACTAATCTCAAATAGGTCACTGTAACTTCACAAACACACCAATGAGTCAAACATTTAACTTCAATAGATAAAACATTATGGGTGATTACCACTATTTCATAATACATTCACTAGTCTTTAACTCTACATTATGGTTCGGTCATCACCATCTCGCAATACACCCACAAAGTGGTGAATTTTATATTTTCAGTTCAAACTCCCAATGTCTAGCGTGAAGATCAAAGTTACCATGTTAGTGGTAAAAGATCAATGGATTCGATCCCATAAAGCATAATAAGTTAAGAACTATTTAATAATTTGTCCTTTTTTCCTTTTTGGTTTCTTCTTTTCTTTCAGGTTTCCTTCTTTCATGTCTGCATTTTGCTATTCTCCAATCTATGGACAATTGTTTGACTTTTTATCTTCCCACTTCTTTCCCTTCCCTTTTGCATCTACCACATGTTGCATTCTCTCTCTCTCTCTCTCATGTATTCTCCTTGTTAGAGTTCCCAGTTGATAAAGAAAAGGGTAAAATTCACTAAACCTCCTTCAACTTCCCTTCAAAATTAAACTGCCTCCTAATCGTTTGATTGAATCAACCTTCCACACTTACTACTTACCAATATAGCACAAGTTTTACCTAATCGAAGTCCATTCGATCAACCAACTCATTCACTTTGGGGCTAGTTACTTAATGACCAATCTATCCTTACTTTCACTAGTTTTCCTAAACTTCCCCCAATACCAACAAAAGCTACTTTTATTCTTTATTTTCTTTTCCCCCTTTGCCCTTCCTCTGATTCTCTATTTCTCTCTTTCTCATTCATTGCACCATTAGAGTTGGCATTGCACTAAATAAATTAGAGAGTTCAAAATTTTGGGGATTTGATGCATATTGAAACAAATTTACTGGTCGTCTCACCTTCTTTTATCTCTTCCCTTTGCTGCTTGCTATCTTTTGCTTCTTTTAACGCGTACACCGCGGAAGAGAAGATGAAAAGGACTGATTTTCGGCTTTGAAGAAGGAAAAGACAGATTTTTTTTCAAAATAAGATTGTGAAGAAACACAAAAATTAAATCTCTACGACATCTCTTAGAAACTTGTTCTAAGCAATCCCGATGATCATAATTTAATTAAGCAAGAAGAACACTCAAACGCCACAATCAGAATTTCAAGTGATAAGTGAAGAGTAGTTCTTTGAGTAACAAGAGCAAGAGGAATTACCTCTCAAAGGTGGTGGGCACACTCCCAAAAATGTCTCCAAAAATTAAGCCCTAATTATCTTAAAGAGGCCTATATATAACTAAAGTAAAAACATGAATGAATTGGGCTAATAATACGTGCAAGCCCAACACAAATAACAAATTCAAGATAATTAATATGCGGCCCAAGTCTAAAACATCACTCCCTCTTGGGCTTAAGCTCAACTTTGTAGTCTTCCAGTGTCAAGATCATTCGGTCCAAGGATTTGAGACAAGTGGATCAATTTGGGCTGTGACCCAACTAACTTTCCTCCAATAGGTTTGGCTAGCTTCATCCTCTTTATATGTTGGCCTACATATGCAAACAAGGCCTCTTGAAGCCCCTTGGCCCTAGCTCTGGTCATGGGCCCAACTGGTATAATTAGCTCTATTTGACATGTCCAACCCCTCATGGCAGTTCATAGTCCTGCTCGCATTAGTCCCTCCCTCCTCAAGAAGATTCGACCTCGAATCTGAATCCATATCAAAAGGAGAAAGGTCAGCAACATTAAAGGTTGCAGAAACATCATACTCACCAGGCAGATCAAGTTTGTAAGCATTGTTATTGATCCGCTCCAGCACCTGAAATGGACCATCACCCCTAGGAGCTAATTTGGACTTCCTTTAGACAGGAAACCGTTCCTTCCTTAGGTGCACCCAAACCCAACACCAGCTTCAAAAGTTACTAATTTTCCCCCCTTATTGGCGTGTTTTTCATAGACCTTGTTCTTCTGCTCAATATGCTGTCTTGCCTTCTCGTGCATGGCCTGAACCGTCTTAGCTTTTCTCTTGCTGTCTGTGCTAGACAACTCATGCAAAGGTAAATGTACCAAATCCAAAACAGTTAAAGGATTAAAGCCATATACAAGCTCAAATGGTGAATACCTGTGGTGGAATGCACACTTCTGTTATATGCAAACTCAATAAATGGTAAACAACACTCCAAGTTTTAAGATTCTTACCAACTACAGCATGTAATAAGGTACCCAAGGTCCTATTGACAACCTCGGTCTGACCATCAGTCTGTGGGTGACAAGTAGTAGAATAAAGCAGTTTGGTATCTAATTTGCCCCACCACACACGCCAGAAATGGCTTAGAAATTTAGCATCTCTATCTGAAAAAATAGACCTAGGAAGGCCATGCAATCTAACATCTCTAAAAAATAAATCAGCCACTTGCACAGCATCATCAATCTTATGGCATGCAATGAAATGTGTCATCTTACTAAACCTATCAACAACAACGAAGATGTTATCATTTTTGTCCTAGGCAAACCCAAAACAAAGTCCATAGAGATATCAATCCACAATTCAATAGGCATAAGTAAACGGCTATACAATCCATGGGGTTTTGATAGTGGATTTTACTTGTCTACATTCAATACACTTGTCACACACATGTTCACCATCCCTACGCATACCTAGCCAGCAAAAATATTCTTGTAAAATATCCAAAGTCTTAGTAACTCCAAAATGACCCATCAAATTGCCACTATGAGCCTCATGCACAAATAAAGTACGCATAAAACAATTAGGCACACACAATTGACTACCCCTAAACAGATAGCCATCATGCCTATAGAATTTTTGGAATGCAGTATGTTCACAAGCAGAATATACAATAGCAAAATCAATATCGGAAGCATATAAATCCTTAAGCTGCTCAAATCCTAATAACTTAGAATGTAGAGTAGTAATCAAGGAATACCTCCTAGATAAATCATCAGCTACCACGTTCTCCTTCCCTTGCTTGTATTGCAGTACATAGGGGAATGTCTCCAAAAACTCCATCCACGTGGCATGTCTCTTGCTCAGCTTAACCTATCCCTTCAAGTGCTTTAAGGACTCATGATCTGTCCTAATGACAAACTCTCTAGGTTGAAGATAATGTTGCCACACCTCCAATGCTCTCACTACAACATACAACTCCTTATCATATGTGGGATAATTGAGTTGTGCACCACTAAGCGTCTCACTAAAGTATGCAATTGGTCTGTTTACCTCTGAGTGCACACCGTGGAAGAGAAGATGAAAATGATTGATTTTCGACATTGAAGAAGGAAAAGACTGATTTTTTTTTCAAAACAAGATTGTGAATAAATACAAAAATTAAATCCCTACAACACCTTTTAGAAAATTGTTCTAAGCAATCCCAATGATCAGAATTGAATTAAGCAAGAAAAACACTCACACGTCACAATCATAATTTCAAGTGATAAGTGAAGAGTAGTCCTTTGAGTAACATGAGCAAGAGGAATTACCTCTCAAAGGTGGTAGCATCACACTCCCAAAAATGACTCCAAAAATTCTGCCATAATTGTCTTAAAGAGGCCTATATATAGCTAGAGTAAAAACATGAAAGAATTGGGCTAATAATACATGCAAGCCCAACATAAATAACAAATCCAAGATAATTAATATGCGGCCCAAGTCTAAAACATCACTTTCTCTTGGGCTTATGCCCAACTCCGTAGTCTTCAAGTGTCAAGATCATTTGATCCAAGGATTTGAGACAAGTGGATCAATTTGGGTTGTGACCCAACTAACTCCTCAAAGGATCCTGTCATGTTATCTTTCAATCTACTCCTCAATCTCATCAAAATATTGGAGAGAAGCATAGTGAGGAAGGAGTTATTAAAGGAGACACCATAGTTGCCAAAGTGTTTCAAGAAGCCTTGAACAACCATATAAAAAGGAGATGGAGAAGATGTATAAATTCTTTGAATCATTTGCCCCCATGATTCTAAGTAAATTGGATGGCTTGGACACTAGAGTGAAGAACATTGAAGAACTATTGTTGAAAAATGCCCAAGGTGGTGAAGGGCCCTCTAGACCTCAAGCAAGGGATGAGAAAGATGATGAAAAAGATGAGGAAGAAAAGAAAGAAAAAGAGAATAAGTATGATGATAGTGGTGATGACAATGATGATCATGGAGGTGACTTTGAGTTTATGGCTAGAGAGAGTGAAAAGAATGAAGAAAGAGTTGAACAGTCATCTCAAAATGAAGGAGATCAAGAGAAGCCACAAGGAGGTGGAGGTCAAGAGGGAATCTTGATAGAAAAAGCCGAGATCGCCTCACCATCCACCATGACATTTAGCCGGAGGAGAGTCAAGCATGTGGTCAAGAAGAATGGAACAATGAGATCCTCTGATTGGCTACAACTCCAAGTCCAAATTATACTGGAAAGGAGCAAATAAGTGAAGGGCCACTACACATTGAGCTAAAAAGAGATATGGCAATCACAAAAAATAAATATGGAGTGAAGAATATGAAGAGAATCCAAGACTAAGCACTCCTTAACTCTATCCTATTTTACTTATGTATTTAGTTTAGTTAATGTACTTTATAACTTTTATATGCCATGCTTAGTTCTTTATATAGCATAGTCTATCTATTCTCATGCTTTATCTTTCCATGTTCCTTTCTAGTCTATGTGATCCTTTGAAGCTCAATGACGATATCCTAGTATTGAGTGCTTGTGTTTATTTTGTTTTCGTATTTACTTCACTTTCATCACCCCACATTTGACTGAAGACAAAAGGGGGAAAAGAAGTTTTGCAAAATGTTGCAAAATGTACCTTGATATTACTAAGCTTTATGATAAATTACTGTGGTTGAATAGATTTGTGGTTTATTGTGCTAATTGGCATTGATGTTTTGAGAATGATTGTTTTGAAGTGGTTTATATGCCTCAAGCTGATTTTAAGTCTATATAATTTTGAGTGGAGCATTAGTTGATCAAGATGCTTATGTATGATTGTTATAGTTGATCACATTGCCTTGATGATTGAGTGACTGGTTTTAAGCAGTTACGTTGCAAAATTTACCTTTTGAAACTTTTACCAAAATTTTGAACTTGAAGTTCAGACGCAGACCAAAACTTTGGACATCCAAACTTTTTGTCAAAAATGATGATTAGCCACTTTTTGCTTAAAACTGCCTTGATCTTCCCTAAAATAAAATCATTATCTTGAGTATTTATGCAACTCGTGCTTAATTTTTCAAAACTTGGGTTTTCACACCTCAAGTACAAAAATAAGCAAAAACTAAGGGAGAGTCTTGAAAATTGATTCTAACCTCTAAAACCTAGCTTAGAATGTAGTCTAAGGGCTTTCAAGCTATATTCTCTATCTTGATGGAAGGAAGGAGGATTATGGAGGTTGGTTGGGCCATAGTCTCATTCATGAGCCATGCTATGTCATTGTGCCAAAATTGTTCATCATCCATCTATGACATTAATGCTTCACTGTACTATATCGTTTAAATCTATCACATTTTGCATCAAAGTTTTCCATCATCAAAAAGGGAGAGATTGTAAGCCCTAAGGGAAAATCTTATAGTTTTAATTGTGACAAAAATTGATATGAGCTAACTTAAGTATTTGTTATGTGATAGGATTATTGGATTGTGAAAGATAAGATGTCTCGTTGCCTTGAAGATAAGATGCTAAGGACAACTCAAATGTGCTCAAATATTAAAGTGTATAGAGCATGTCCTAAGGATTGAAGGTTTTGAAGACTTTAGTCTAGGTATACACTTGCTTAATAGGTACATCCTTATAAACCCTGCACTTGACTGTCTTTGGAATCTAAATAATTTTGCAGAGAGCACAAAACTTGATTGTCAATCTTAAAAGGTTTTCATTACACTTGCTTTACCAAGTTCTTGACAACGACTTTTGGATTAAAAAGATCTATCTATAGTCTAAAATGATTTCAAACTTGTTGTACTTGATTTATAAATATTTTGACGAAGTTTGAATAGTTCAAACTCCAGTTCGGACGTCCAAATTGAAAACCTTGGCCACTAAATTACCAGAGAAATTTGAATGACCATTCGGACTATCATTCAGGTGTAGGAATCCATGTTCGATCTGCCAAATTTTACTGTTACTAGTCAATACTAACCGTAATTTGAATGTTGTAACTGATTTTTAAATATTATAAAAGACATTAACTTCAGATTTTTTAGTAGTTTTTGAGCCTTTAAGAATCTTTGCTCTTTCCAATCATTCTTTATCAAAAAGATCTCTTTTTTCTTGTACTATAAAGTTGATTTATAAGATTATATAGACAAAAAGGTGAAGTGGTGCTAAATTTGTCATCATCTACCAAGTTGTTGGTAATATCTTTCTCTCTCACTTCATGTATTTTTTTTATTCAAGGTTATCTTAAGGATATAAAACCCTTTTGAAAGGGTGCACCTTTATTGTTGTAAGTGAAAAGACGTCGTGAAGTAAAATCCTTGTTAGGTGAGCCTCTATTGTATCTTGTATAACTTTTGTTATAGTTGAATTTGGTTGAAATCCTTGAGTTAGGACTCAAGGTAATGGATGTAGATCTTGTGTGATCGAACCACTATAAATTGCTTGTATGATCTTTTCTCCTCTCTCTTTTTATTTGGGAATTCATTGTGTTATGTTGTATATCTTACTGTCAATTTGATTTCAAATATCTTCCAAGCTATATTCCCAAAAAGAAAATTTTTTCAAAAATTAGCCAAAAGCCTAAGTCACCCTCCCCTCTTAAGTCTTTCAACAATAAATGTAGGGTTTACAAGAGAATACCTATTAAGCATGTGTAAACATATACTAAAGTCTGCAAAACCTTCAATCCTTAGGACATGCTCTATATTCTTTAGTTCTTTGAGCACACTTGAGTTATCCTTAACACTTTATCTTCAAGGCAACGAGACTTCTTAGCTTCCACAATCCAAGAATCCTATCACACAACAATTAAGAAAGTTAGCCTATATCAATGATTGTCATAATTAAAACTATAAGATTTGCCTTTAGGGCTTACAATTTATTATTATTATTATTATTGAAAATTGTTTGTATTTAAATGCATATACTTAGCATTTTCATTTTGTATTATGTTTGATTATTATTTATTAATGTTATATTTTTTATACATATATAATTTGTATTTTTTGTATGGATGACGTTTTATTATTTTTACACTGATGTTATATTCTATTATTTATGTATGCGGTAATTTAGGTCATAAGTAATTGTAATTATTAACTTCATTACTACTATTTATGCATCATTATGAATTTCTATTTCTAATATTATTAATTTAGTCCATTATTTACATTTGTTATATTAAATTCACAAATTTTCGTAGTTATTATTATGATGATTATTATTGTTGTTGTTATTTATGTATTTTTTTATTGATGGAGGTATGTATATGATAGGATTTGAAATAGGATTTTTATCTCTATAGTAATTGCCATTTCTATATATTATCTCTGATTTTTATTTTTATTATTATTAGCATTTGGTACATATATCCAAGTGCATGTTGTTGTATTATTAGTTTTGTATTATGTATATATTTTGTTTTAGATAAGTATGATACGATTTATGTATGCTTTGTTTGTCTTAGATTACTAAGTCTTATTTTGTTTGCATTTTTTGTATCATGTATAGATTTTTTATTCTATATGATTATTTTCACTTTGTATATATGTACATATGTAGTAATTTCTATTATTTATGTATTATTGATGTAGTTTTCATGTAAGTATATTTGGATGTAGACCTAAAATTCAGTCATCTAAATTTTCTGTCAAAATTAAAAATTTGATAATTTTGGCCTAAAACTGTCATTTCTTGGTTAAAGAATGATGATTTCAGTAGACTTGATCTTTCAAAACTCACTATGTTGGATCCTTGTGACTTGATCTTTCAAAACCTTCAAAATTTCAAAACTCAAGTCCAAATATGTGTATTTTGGGAGGGGGGGGGGGGAGGGGAGGGCTTTGTATATTGACTATAACCTCTAAGGCCCTCCTTAGAATATGATCCAAATGCTATATTTTCTATTTTCATGGAAGGAAGGAGGTTTATGGAAGTTAGTTGGGTCATAGGTTCAATTGTTCAGCCATGTTTATGTCATCATGATATATTATTTTTAAATTTGATTTTCCCTTGCTATCATCTTCAATTAGTACATGGCATAAATACTTCCCTGTGCTTAAATTGTCTAAATCCATCACATTGTGAGCCCTAAGGGCAAATCATGTTGTTTGGATTAATGACAAACATTGATAAATACTAAGTCTTAAGGAAATAATTTTGATTAATCTTGATATGGACTAATGTGCTTAATTGTTGTGTGATAAATGAAAGACCTAATGGGGGTGAATTAGGTCTTTGGCTAATTTTCGAAAACTATTTCCTTTATAAGATTAGTTGGTGCAGATTATGATCACTTTTTTTTTTTTTTTAAAAAAAAACCACCTGCAATGGTGGGGGGTTTGGCATAGACCCCTACCTGTTTATTAACAATGGTAATAAATTTACAATGAAAGAGAAACTAAAAGAAAACACCAAATAGTAGGCAAAACAGAAAGATAAGCCAATAGTATAAATAGCAAGATCCTAATTAACTCCGTAGATTTGGAACTCCTTGCTTGTCTAGGATGAGAGGTCCTCGGGCAGCTTGCGGCAATTGATCCAAAGCATATATATAGGAAGTACCAGCGTCGATATACCCTTGATTGGCCAAGGCATCTGCAACCACATTTGCTTCTCGATAAACATGTGAAAAGGAAAAATTCTTGCCTTTGGTGAGTGAGAGAATATGACGCAAAGTATACCTAAATCTCCAAGCGGGCCTATGTTTAGCAAGAACTGAGTTAAGTAATAGTAGTGAGTCTGTTTGGACTGCCACATAAGAATACTCGTAGTGATAGACATAGTTTTACACCCAAAAGTAATCCCCGCAACTCGCCTCAAAATTAGTTCGGATGCCAATATAGGAGTAAAAGGCAAGCAATAAAGTTTCCATTGGATGTTCTAAGAACTCCTCCGACCGATGAATTCCCGGATTTCCCTTTGAAGCCCCATCAATATTCAAGATTACTTGATCCGGATCATAATCTTGCTTCCATTTCACTACAAGTGGATGGCGATGTTTTTTCGGAGTGAGCGGATGCATAGGAATGCCAAAAATAGATAAGGCCGAGACAAAGCCCTTTGCATGAGCTAATGATAGGAGGTAACCCAAAATAGATTGCTTCAAATGATATAGAGTCACCCTAGTCGCTTGAGCAAAGACGTATTCCTAGATTTCCACAACTCCCAACGAGATAATGGCCGGTACAAGTCGAAGGAGAAATGGCTTTGTTCTCTTCGTAGCCACCATGTTTGCAATCGTAATCGAAGTGATAAACCTTCCGAAGGCGAGTAACTCCAAAGAACCCTCCGAAATAAGTCCAAATATGATGTGCAAAAGGACACGTGGAGAAAAGATGATCAAAAGTTTCAGCAGTAAGCCCACAAAAACACCTAGATGCCAAATGAAATCCCAATTTCTTCATAGTACAATCCAAGGGCAGATGACCATTCAGCAATTTCCACATAAACACGAAACAAGTAGTAGGGCATTCCTTACTCCAGATACACTGCCTTGAAAAAATAGCTGGGTTGGCTGGTTGTATAATCTTTAATACCGAGGAAAGCGTGAACTTACCATGAGGCTCGAGCTTCCAAATAAACTGATCACTTTCCTCAGTTAGATGTATTGAATATGAGGAAATTCTTTGTACTAAATGTTGAGGCAAACTAATCAAACCTATCTGGAAATCATTAAAGAAGTGTCTGACAGAGAGGTGATGATCTTGTATCTCTGTAATCTCCTTAAGCTTCCCCTTTAGAGTCCAATCTTCCCACCAGAAATTCGAGTCTCCACTACCCACGATGAGGCCAATATATTGTTCAGCCTCATCCTTCACTTTAAACACACGTCGCCAAGAATGCGAACACAATCTTGGGAGAGAAACTTCAGATACATGAATGATACCAGTACAATACTTTGCTCTAATGAAAGTTGCCCAAAGAGATTTAACTGTTCGAAAGAACCACCAAAGCTTATATGCAAATGCCTTCTCATATGCATGCAAGGAAATCAGTTCGAGACCATTCTCTTGAGCGGGCTTACATAATTTGGCCCAAGATGCCCAATGTCTACGCCTCCCCTCCAAAGAGGAGCCCCGTAAGAACTCCGAGCAAATAACTTTTCAAGCTGCAAAAAGAACTCCCTTAGGTGGACCAAGAGATGCCAATAGATACAAGGGGATACTTGTGAGGACATGCTTAATAAGGACAAGCCTTCCTCCAGGGCTCAAAATCTTACTTTGCCATCCCTGCAATCGAGTAGAAACTTTTTCTACCAAGGGTTGGAAATAAAGAATTTTCTTAACCCCTTTGAAGATTGGACATCCAAGATATATAATAGGAAATGATTTTAGAGAAAAACCGGTTGCTGCATCGCTATAGTCTCCTTCCTCCTTTCCGAGGCACGAGTAGAGACATAGAATGAGCTTTTACCATAGTTGATTTTTTGGCCCGACACTCGCTCATAATCTTTCAAGAAAAGTACGAGTTTTTCGAGGCCTCTCTTCTCTCCAGATTGTGAATATAATAACATCATCTCGCAAAGCTTAAGTGAGAGATAGATATACACTCGCCTCGGCAAGGAGAAAACACCAATATGATTACCAGCCATTAGATAGTTAAGACCTCTAGATAAAACTTCAAACGGCAATAATAAAGAGGGAGGGGAGAGAGGGTCTCCTTGTTTAACCCCTCTTGAAGAGGGAAAAAAAATCCACAAGGTTTACCATTAACTAATACGAGAGAATTTATTGTAAGCCAAACAATTATGTATTAGATTCGGAAAATGAGGGTTGAATCCAAAACGACCCAATATTTGAAGCAAGAATCCCCAAGAAACCCTATCAAAGGCCTTCATCATATCCAACTTAACTACAAGGTTGCTTGCCTCTCACTTTCCCGGTCCATGGAAGAAACCATTTCGAGTAGCAAGTAGAACATTCTCAACAATGTTTCGACCCTTCACAAAACCAGTTTGATTAGGAGAAATCGGATGGGGGTAAGTGCTTGGCTAATCGATTGGCAATAGTCTTAGTAATTACCTTATTGGTAAAATTGCAAAGACTTATTGGCGAAAAGTCCGCAAATGAAGACGGTGCTGGTACCTTCGGAATCAAGACAATCAAAGTCGTTTGAGTGAAGCTTTGGGGGCATTGGAATACCAGCCCAGAAGTCACAAACCGCTGCATGGAGATCATCGGCGATTATGTCCCAACACTTCTAAAGAAAGAACCCAGAAAACCATCAATACCGGGGGCACTTTCAGAGCTCAGGGAAAATACTGAACTTTTAACTTCGTCCTTAGTCGGTAGCATGGATAATTCTTTATTTTCATTCTCAGAGATGAGGGAAGGTATGTACTCCGAGCATAGGTTGGAGCCGATCCGAAGTCAAAGCGAGTAGAATCCACTTTGTGAGAAGAGAGGAGAAAAAAATTGACGACCCTCTTGCTCGATATCCTCATCCGAATAAAGTGTCCGACCATTATCATCTCGAATTGCAGCAATACGTAGATGACTCCATCTAGCAGAACATATTCCATGAAAGTATGATGTATTAGCTTCCCTTCTTTCAGCCATTTGATTCTTGCTTTTTGTCTCCAAAAGATTTCTTCTTGCCGTAGGTGAATTGTTAATCTGGCTTTTGCTAGATTTAATATTGTTCTTGCCTCCTCTGTAGGTGAGTTTTCATATGCATATTCAGCATTTAAGACGTCATCCTCGGCTTTAGCAATGTTAGAGTGCAAGGTACCAAATTCAGTAGCATTCCATTGCTTCAAGGCTTGCTTTAGTCTCATTAGCTTCTGTGCAAAAATCTGCATTCCATTGCCAAAGAATTCAGCCGCCCAAACCTCTTTAACTATCTGGAAGAAATCTGGTTTGGTCATCCACATATCTTGAAATTTAAAGCTCTTACACCCATATTTCTTAGCTTCAGCGATGGAGAGTAATAATCGAGAGTGATCAGATCCAGTTCGGCTCAAATGCTGCACGGTAGAGTAGGTAAACTTGGAGCTCCAAGACAGATTCATAAGTGCCCTATCCAACCGCCTCCAAGAAGGACGTGATTGAGATGACCTGCGCCAAGTGTAGAGAGATCCCGAAAAAGGTACATCCAATAAACCACAATCATTTATAGCAGTGTTAAATTCATTAATAGGCAGCAAAGTTGGGGGAGAACCCAAACACTCTGAAACTGATCGCACAACATTAAAATCTCCAGCCACCATCCAAGGGGAAGTAATATAAGCAGCCAATGAAACCAAATCTGTCCACAAAGCCCTACGTGCGGTATAACAACATTTGCCATAAATAAAAGAGCAAGAAACTTCAACCCCACATAGAGATGCTATTGTACCATGGACTAACTGTTCGATCACCAAAGTTTGCTGGAAAATAATATTATGATTCCAAAACATCCAAATTTTTCCATTAGAGTTACTGAGATAATGTGGAAAACCAAGCCTTAGACCATACCGTGGAAGAAGAGAAGGATCAACCAATGGTTCAATAATGACCACAAGAGAGCATTTGTAAGTAGAAATAAGATGTTTCGATCATGAGAAAGAAGAACGATCAGCAATGCCCCCTAATGTTCCAAACAATCCAATTATTCATTTCGAAATTTGTTAAATGACAAAGTGATGGCCCGACGAGCTTTGAAATGCATAACATGACCAGAAGACTTAGTAGAAACCCTACATTCAGAGCATGGACATTTAAGTTTGCATAGTAAAAGCTTGCATAAATTTATCCCAGAAGGTAGGGGTCTAGAGTATTTATCTCCATCGATTCATAACCTCGCTGAGCAAATTCGGAACCAAATGGGTTGGAGGATTAATCGCATAATCATCAAAGAAAGTCTTACCCCTCATACATTGTATCAATGGATTCTTGTTTAGCGATGACTTTCATCTGTGATTTCGGATGTTGCATTCGATGTTGCACTGCTATCGGGTTGCATTAATATGTTTAACATCAGCCCAGCGATGGGTTCACGATGATTTGGTGGAAGAGCATCAATTTCCCCCGAATCGGTTGGCTCATTGCCCACAAGTATGGTTGCTGGATTTTCTTTTGGAGTTACCAATCGCAAGTCTATTGCTCGGATTTTCTTTTGAAGCCTCGAATTGCATTTACGTAGTGTTTAGGGATTGGTGAGCCGTTGTCGAGGTTACAACTGGTTGTTTCTTTTCAACCCACTGCAGCACCCTCTTCGTAGAAATGCTTGTAGGTGCCTTAGTGTGAGGGAGAGCATGAGCTGGCTGTTGTTGTTGAGGTTGTGTCACTGTCCTCACAGGAATAGCTTCAATTACATTAGCATTCGGGAGAGTTGTTGTTGGCGGTTGTAGTTGAAGCTGGTGGCAATGCTCAAATGAATGACCTACTTTTTTACAGGTAACACAATATGGAGGAAGATTATCATAGTGAATATCTTGATAAAATCCTGAGGAACCCATTCCAATCCATAGTTTGGATGGCAAAGAGGAGAGAATATCAACTTCAACACAAACCCGTGCGACACTAGGTCGAGAAAGGGTGACTGTAGGTTCATCCAATTTCAAGGGCCTACCAATAGCTGAAGAAATAGAAAAGAGAGCATCTTTGCGGAAGAAATGAATGGGCAGACCTGGAAAGCTGATCCAAATGGGAAGAACCGAAGGTTCAGCCAACACTGTAAAATTTGGAGACCATTTCATGACTCTCATGGGATAACCTAGAAGGCTCCAATAACCTTTCATCCACAAGCGAACATAGTCTTCTTCAAGAGATAGTCTGATCAGAATATGGCAATGGTCTAACCAACCAAGAGAGCAAGTTCCTTTTAAGCCAATAGTGTTAAACTCCTTACGGAGAACCTCCATGGAAGGCCGTCCATGAGAAAATTTCCCAACAAGAGCAAGGGAGAAAGGTTGCACTAGGGCAGCAACTTCAGCAGTAGTAAACAGAATTGCAGGTTTCCCATTGTGAGAAGTAACTTGTTTCAAAGGTATAGCAGAATCGGAGGAAGTTGGGGATGTGAAGAGAGAAGCAAAGGATTTGGAAGTCCAAGCCAACTTCGCCGGAGAGTGGGCGGTTGGCGGTTGATGGTCAGCCATGTCATCCAAAGCCATACACAACCACTAATCTATTTTGGAAAGCTCAAAACAACTCAGGGGTTATACAATGAGTAGTATGAGTGGCAAACTATCATTTTCGCCAACTTCATAACCTGAAAATGCGAGAAAGAATCCAGACGATTTTGGAATAGAATCTCAACAAGAAAGGATGTTTGAAGCATGGGAAATCAGCATAGACTCTTTGTTGGCAGTAATTCCACACACTCTACATCAATCAGTTTTTAGCTTAATCAAGGAAAACAATCCAAGTAGTACTTTTCAACCAGCCTAAGGAGTAGTATTCGAAATGTCTGGTTGAGGCAATTCATCAAACACTTAGAGTGCAGAATTTGAAAGAAAGGGTTTCCATGAATGATTTAAAGATAATCTGGACAAATTTTAACACAGATCATCCACAAGAGCTCCAATGTAACAAGAAACACAAGAGTGCTAAGTAATACAAAAGAGGCAAAGATAAGCAATGAAGCATAAATACAGCAAGAACAGGGATAATGCAGCAAAACTTTCATCAGATTCTAGCCAAAGAAGAAAGATAAGATGATGAGCAATAGGTAGGAATCATAATCAGATGATGTCCTAAGTTTCACAATTCCAGAAATGGGCAGATTTCACAAATCCAGAAATTTTCAGCTGTCTCAGAGTTTAGCAAAAATTATGCAAATGTGGGCTGATTTTCCAGTCTTCTTCAAGAATAATAGTGTGTATAGTCAAGATTTGAACCAACAAACTCACAGCAATTGGAATTTTGAGCAGTTTGGAAGCTGAAATTCGTTCCCCAGTCTATGATCACTTAATTCAATGAGAGAATAATAAAATCAATAACAAAGCAATAAACAATTTAAGTGCAACGAACACAAGCAATTTATAGTGGTTCGATCATCTCAAGATCTACCTCCACTACCTTGAGTCTACTCTCAAGGATTTCAAACAATCACTATGTGCTCAAGTTCAACAATTACATAAGAGGCTAACCACACAATGGTTTTACTCTCACAACCTCTATTGTAATTCTACAAACAAGGCTCACCCTTCAACAATGATTTATATCTAAAAACAACCTAAAGACCAATCTAATCAAGGTTCATCCACACACGGATTTTACACTACAACCTTGATTAATTTAGTCTATGGCTCACCCTTACCAAAAGGATTTTACGTTACAAGATAACCTTATATTGAGCAAGCAGAAAAAGAGAATAATATGAAGAATGGATAAGGTGTTACCATTTCTTGGTAGATGATTACATAATATAGCACCACTCCACTTTGTTGTCTTTGGATCTTGAATGATCAATTGAAAGCACAAGACAAAAGAGAGGTTTGATGTTTGCAAATGATTTAAAATGTTCAGATTTCTCAGACATTAAAAAATTACAAAAATTCTAGACTTTATGGGTTTTATAGAGTTTAAAAGTCAGTTTCAACAGCTATAAAATGGCTAGTAACGGCTAGTTTCAGGTAAGTTCGGACGTCCGAACTTGCTCCTCTGCGTCCGAACTTTCGTCCGAACTTCTCTGTGACATGTTGTCTGGCAAAGTTCAGACGTCAGAACTTTGGCTCATGCGTATGAACTTTCGTCCAAACTTCTTTGGAAAAATAATAACCATGTCACAGTTTGGACGTCCGAACTTGTGTCCAAAATTTTCCAAACTCTGTGAAAACATTTGAAAATCAATCTCAAAATGTTTGAAATCATTTAGGATCAAAAGATATATCATATAAACTCTTTTGAACTCAAAAACCGTTACCAAAACATTTGATCATTAAGATTTTACTCAAAGCCATTTATGATTCAAAAACAAGTTTTATGCTCTCTTATGCATTCAATAGATTCCAAGACACACAAGTGTACAGTTTACAAGAATATACCTATTTATGCAATTGCAACCCTACACTATATTCTTCAAAGCCTTCTTATTCATAGAAAATGCTCTATATCCAAGATCTTTGAGCATTTTAGAGTTGTCCTTAGCATTTTGAACTCCAAGGCAATGAGACTTGCTTCCATCTCAATCCAAAAATCCTATCACACAACATACAAGCATATTAGTCCTTATCAATGTTTGTCATAAATCAAAACTAATCAAACTACATGATTTGCCCTTAGGGCTAACAATCCCCCCCTTTTTGATGATGACAAACTTTGATGCAAAATGTGATGGATTTAAACAATGAAGTACAAGGAAGAATTAATGTCAATGATGAGTAATAACCAATTTTGACACAATGACATTCAAATGGCTCAATATGAGCCTATGACCCAACCAACCTCCTTTTGCCTCCTTCCTTCCAACAAATAGGATAGAAGATATAGCATTTAAGCATTGAGAAAACTTCTAAGAGAGGTATTAAAGGTCAGAAAAGATTAACAATGCTCCCCCTTAGATTGTGCTAGTTTTTCAACAAGTTTGGAGTTGAGATACTGTGCATCTGAATTCTGACATGTCAAGTCCGAACTGTAAAATAAGTGAAATGAAAGCTTCAATTTTTGAAAATAAGCTTTCCTAAGGTTGTTCAAACATATTAGAAGAGATTAAAACATATTTGAATCAATTTGAACAACAAAAGAGCATTTTTTGGTAACAAAATATGGATGCATCCGAATTTCTTAAGCATATGAGATGAAGGCTGCAATTTTTGAAAGTAAGTTTTCTTAAGATTGTTCAAATATGATAGGAAAGATTTAGACAGTTTTCAAACAATTTGAACGACAGAAAAAATACATTTGGCAGGAAAGTTTGGATGCATCTGAACTTTTGGTTTGCATCCGAACTTCAAGTCTGAAATTTTTAAAAAATAATTTTGCATTTGCAATTGAACTATAGAAGTATTTAAATATGTATGTTCATAATGACACTCAGTTTAGCTTTGTAAAACCACAAAACTTATACATTTCATGAAATAACTTAAAATTATAGGTCAAGTTACAAACTAACATCAAGATTTCAAAAATCTCAACTTAACCTTAACTCAAGGTTGCAAAAATCAACCAATTTCAATTTAAATGCAGCCAAATGTTTTCACAGTACACATTTATTTTACATTTCAACCTATAGCACACATACATAGCACATTTACAGCAAGCACATTCACATTATACAGCACAATTACATCAAGCAATTACAGTACAACAAGCACATACATATCACATTGCAGTAATTACAGTACAACAAGCACATACATATCACATTGCAGTAATTATAGTACAACAAGCACATACATATCACATTGCATTAATTACAGTACAACAAGCACATACATATCACATTGCAGTCATCATTCTTTCTCCCCCCTTTTGTCATCACTCAAAGATGGGGTAATGAAAATGAGAGTAACAGTTTAGTATATTCTACTAGAAGCAACAAAAAAACAGTAACTACCAGCTTTAGGGTGATCAAAGTATCATTAACAAAAGAAGATCTCAACACTAAAGTTTCATCATTGAGCTTCATTAAACAGTTTAAATTTCAGAATTTTAAAGTGAAAAACATAGAAATTGCATAAACTACTGTTCATAAGTCTGACTAAGCATATCAAAAACAAATAAAAGCAGTAAATAGAGATAAGATGAAAGAGATGCTCAGTCTTGTGATGTTGATGGAGATTTCTTTCTTGATCCTTTCTTGATTGCTATATGCTTGACTCTTCCTTAGCTGAACGTTGGATTGGATGGTGATGTCACTTCAGCTCTTGTAATCAGACACCCTTCTTGACTAATTCTAGGTTGCTGCTCTTCTTGATCTCCTCTTTGTGACTCAACAGTTTGCTCACGATCATTTCCTTGATCATCATCACCATTGCCATCATCATTATCACTGTCATCCGCTTTTTATTCTTCCTTGTTCTTATCTTCCTCATCTCTCTTATCATCATCTTTTCTTCTTGAGTTCTAGAGGGTCCCTCACCACTTTGAGTATTTCTCATTAATATTTCCTCAACGTGCTTCACTCTATTTTCCAATCCATCCAACTTTCCAAGAACCATAGGAGCAAAAGTTTCAAAGAACTTATACATTTCTCCATCTCCTTAATATGATTGTTCAAGGCTTCTTGGAATGTCTTAGCAATAATGGTGTCTCCTCTAGTAATCCCTTTATCAGTAGGAACTTCTTCAACACTAGGATGTGACTGAGAAGTAGGTATTTCCTCAAACAGTCTTCTCTTGGCGGAAGGTTGCTCCCCCTCACTTGATGAATCATGCCTTCCTTTTGTTTTCATTTCCCTTACCCATGCTTCTGTCTCATCTTCTTCTTTCTCAGCATTCTCACTTTCTTCAGCTTCTGCTATTCTAGGAGGGTTTTCTCTCTTAGTCCTCCATACACTATCTTCATCAAGAACCATTTGCATTCTTCTAAGAGTATCATTAGTATCAATTTATACACTCTTGAAAGCTTGTCCCCTAATAGGAAGTTTGACTTGGAAATGTTTGAAAATTCTTGTTGAAAGTCTCCCATATGGTAAAGCTTTGTTGGCTGCCTTCTTAATACTAAACATATTCTTCACTGCTATTACCCAAAATTCAGTCTTCTATGCTCATGTAAAGCAAGCTTAATCACCATATGTATATTTCCAACAAATGATTTATGACCGAAATTAGGAACAATCATGGTTGTTATCATATGATGCATAACTCTCCCTCTAGCATCAAAAGCTTTGGTTTCCCTTTCTTTTATGGTCCTAAACTGTCTACCTTTTGTACAGGCTTCCTCAAATCTTTCATAGGTAAATAACTCACAGTTATAACAATGTTGACCCAAAGAAAAGTACTTTTCTCCAATATCACTTACTCTACAAATTCTATTAACCAAAGCATCATTGAATTCAAAATCTACTTGGGATACTCTAGATGAGTACCACTGAACTACATCATCCCCTATCTGTTCAATTCTTTTTTCTTTCAAATTTGCATAGAATTCATATATGAGATCAGGATAGTATTCTTCATCAATTACTAACAGATTACTCCATCCAATATCACTAAACAAATATAATACATTATCAATACTTGACAGATTATCAATATTCACCTTGTTTCTATGGATAATCTTTCTGGATTTTTTACCACAATCTTCAAATTCTGATGCAGCTTTGATGGAGACAAATCTGTCTATTCCGGATGATGTTTGAGGAACTCTAATTCTTCTTGGTTCATTGAGAATTCGTCCTCCATCTCCTTCCTTTGCTTTTCCTTTTCCTTTCTCAACATTTGCTCTCTTAGTTCTCACCATGATGTTTTTCTATGTGAAATGCAGAGAATTCTAAGAAGTGTTTAGGGTTAGTGAAATACCTAAGAGGGGAGGGGGGTGAATTAGGTATTTGGCTAATTTCCACAAATACAGTCCTTTTATAATTCTAAGCAAAGAAACAGATTGTATATGCTTGGTTCAATTGAAAAGTAATTCAAATAATATCCAAGTAGTAGAACAATGTAAGAACAAAGAACACAAGCAATTTATAGTGGTTCGATCTCTTCAAGATCTACGTCCACTACCTTAGGTCTACACTTAAGGATTTCAATCAATCTACTATATGCTCAATGTTCACAAATTACATAAGAGGCTCACCACACAATGGTTTTACACTCACAACCTCTTTTAATAATTATACAAACAAGGCTCACCCTTCCACAAGGGTTTTATATCTAAAGACAACCTAAAGACCAATCTAATCAAAGGCTAACCCACACACGGGTTTTACACCACAACCTTGATTAATCTAGTCTATGGCTCACTGTTAGCCCTAAGGGCAAATCATGTAGTTTTGATTAATGACAAATATTGATGAGGACTAATATGCATGTCATTTGTGTGATAGGATTGTTGGATTAAGAAGTATGAAGTCTCATTGCCTTGGAGCTAGCAATGCATGAACAACTCAAATATGTCAAAGTGATTAAAGATTGAAGAGTTTGTTCAAGATTAATGAAGGCTTTGAAGACATGAAGTGTAGGTGACATGTGGTTAATAGGTAAATATTATAAACCCTACACTCTTAAGTCTTGGAATCTATGAGTTGCAATTGAGAGCACAAAACTTGATTTAAATGGTTTCAATGGTTTTGAACTTACCTAAATTATCAAGTTTTCATAAATGGTTTTTGCACATAAAAGATCTTTAATGAACAGTGCCTACTATTCTTCCAGAGAAATTCGGAAGAAAATTCGGACGCATGGAGAAAAATTCTGTCGTCCGAATTTTGTGAATTGAGATTGTAGTGGATCTGGTTGAAATCATTGAGTATGGGCTCAAGGTAGATGTATATTTAAAGAGATCGAACCACTATAAATTGAATGTGCTATTTGCTTTAAGTTTCCCTTTATTGATCACACTCAAAATCTTTTGAAAATTGTTGGCATTTATTAATGTCATTAAAGTGCTATATTTATCTCAACTATCCTTTATCATAGCTTCTTTAATATCGAAGGTTAAATCCTTTTTAAACAGAGATTTTCAATAAGGAAATAGATTGTGAAAATTAACCAAAGACCTAATTCACTCTCTCAAGGGCTTCTTTTTGTGGTCTAACAACTGAGAACTTAAGATCTTTTGACAAATATTTCAAACCTACCTTATTTGGAAGGATCTTCTACAAATAGACCTCATTTGTTTGATGGAACAAATTATATTTTTTAAAAATCTAGAATTAATATTTAAATTTATTTTATTAAATTTGATTTGTAGAATATCATTGAAAAAGATCCTTATGTCCCAATGAGATTGAAGGCCAATAGAATCACAAGGGAACTAAAGCCAATTGGAGAATATGATGAAAGTGCATGAACAGTACCACTATTCACATGAACAGTGTTTTCCGAAACTAGCCGTTTTATGACTGTTTAAACTGATTTTTGAATTCTATAAAAGTCAAAAACTCTATATTTTTTAGTAGAACTTTGAACTAAACAAATCCCACATTCTCTAACTTGTTTTACATCAAATTGAATTGAAAAGCTCTCAAATTGCCTTGTGCTCAAAGGTGTACATTAAAGATTCCAAAGGCAAAGTGTAAAGGTGCAACATTGTGTAAAAATCTACCTACAAGTGGTAGTCTTGTGACATAAAACCCTTTTGTGTTAGGGTGAGCCATAGACTGGATTAATCAAGGTTGTGGTGTAAAACCCGTTTGTGGGTGAGCCTTTGATTATATTGGTCTTTAGGTTGTCTTTAGATATAAAACCCTTGTGGAAGGGTGAACCTTGTTTGTATAATTACTAAAAGAGATTGTGAGTGTAAAACCATTGTGTGGTGAGCCTCTTATGTAATTGTTGAATTTGAGCATATAGTGGATTGGTTGAAATCCTTGAGTGTGGACTAAAGGTAGTGGATGTAGATCTTGGAGAGATCGAACCACTATAAATCGTGTGTTCATTTTCTTATTGCTTTACTTGTTTACATACTTATGATTATTATTTATGCTTAGTTGTTGATTGATTGGTTATGGTCTTATAGTTTGATAATCTTGTATTAATCATCAAATCACATATAACTTGAAGTTTGTGAATTTAAAGAAGAGCTTTTATTAAGACAAAGGATTTGCAAAAAGGGGAAAAGATTTTGATAATTAGTCAAAGACCTAATTCACCCCCCCTCTTAGGTCTTTCACTCACCCTTACACAAAAGGGTTTTATGTCACAAGATAACCTTGCAATGAGCTAGTAGAAAACACAATTTGATAAAAAGATAAGAGTGTGTAGATGTTACCACTTGTTGGTAGATGTTTACACAATATTGCACCTTCACACTTTGATGTCTTTGGAATGATCAATTGAATGCACAAGATGAGAGAGATCTTTAAAGTTTGCTAAATACTTTTGTAATGCTTAGAGTTCATCAAGATTCAAAACTTACAAAAAATCTAAAGTTTATTGCTTTTATAGATGTGAAAAATCAAATGCAACAGCTATAAAACGGCTAGTAACAGTAAAGTTCAGACGTCTGAACTTTCTGCTGTGTCCGAACTTGCGTCCAAACTTTACTGTGCCAAGCTGTCTGCAAAATTTCAGACGTTCGAACTTTTCCTTATGCGTCCGAACATTCGTCTGAAATTCTCTAGAAAAATAGTAACCATGCTTAGCAGAGAAAGTTTGGACGTCTGAACTTTTCTCCATGCATCCGAACTTGCGTCCGAAATTCTCTGAAAGTACAGTAACCATTTCCAAAGTTTGGACGTCCAAACTTGCATCCAAACTTATCAAACTTTGTCAAATCTTTTGAAAATCATTGTTAATAACATTGAAAATGTTTTGTATGAATGGACACATCATTTAAGCACATTTAAACACAAAAACCATTACCAAAACATTTTGATAATACAAAATCTTCTTAAGATCAAAAAGCATACTTGTTATCACCAAGTTTATTTAAAATCATTTCAAAAACAAGTTTTATGCTCTCTCATGCATTCAAATGAATCCAAGACATACAAGTGTAGAGTTTACAGAAAGATATACCTATTTAGCATACTAACTCTACACTCTAAGTCTTCAATGCCTTTAATCATTTTGAACACACTCTACAATCTTCAATCACCTTTGGCATAGTAGAGTTGTTCATGCATTATGACTCTAAGGCAATAAGACTTCATGCTTCTCAATCCATCAATCCTATCACTCAACATAAATACATTAGACCTCATCAATATTTATCATTATTCAAAACTAATATGATTTGCCTTTCAAGGCTAACAGCTAGGAACTCAAAAACCCGAGTGGATTGATGTGAAAATGATGAAATTTTAGAGAGATTAGGGTTTGGACGTGGATGGGTCGAGTGGAATTTGAAAAGAGAGAAAGTTTGGATGATATATAGTGTGTAACGGCTTGTTCAATTTCTTTAAAACTACTGTAACCGCAAAGTTTGGACGACCGAAGTTTCTGGTCTGCATCTGAACTTCTATGTTTCTTCAGTTTTAAAAAGTTTGGACGTCCGAACTTTCTCTCATGCGTCCGAACATGCGTATGAACTTTTCTATCCAGAATTTTCTGGATAAAGTTTGGACGTTACAAATTCACTCAATGCATCCGAATTGTGCATCCGAACTGTTTTTGTTTTTGACAAACTTCAATGCACTCATTAGTAATTGAATTTTGAGATTCCTAAAAGCCTTCTTAGATAATTAAACCTTTCTTCAGCCAAAGGCTTGGTAAAAATATCAGCAATTTGATCATTTGTATTCACATAGTTCAAACATATATCTCCCTTAGCAACATGATCACGAATAAAATGATGCTTAATCTCAATATGCTTAGTCCTAGAATGCTGAATGGGATTTATGCTTAAATTTATAGCACTAGTATTATCACATAGTATAGGTACACAATTGAATTTAAGACTATAAGCAAGTAGTGTATGCTACATCCATAATAGTTGAGCACAACAACTACCAGCTGCAATATATTCTGCTTCTGCAGTGGACAAAGACACACATGCTCGTTTTTTACTGTGCCATGACACAAGACAACTACCAAGAAATTAATAATGACCACTAGTACTTTTACGTTCAACTCTACATCCGGCAAAATCAGTATCGGAATATCCAACAAGATCAAAAGATGAAGATTTTGAAAACCAAAGACCATAATCATGTGTATCAATCAAATAACTAAAGATGCGTTTGACTGAAATTAAATGAGTCTCTTTGGGACAAGATTGAAATCTAGCACATAAACATACAACAAACATAATATCTGGTCTACTTGTTGTGAGATAGAGTAAACTTCCAATCATACCTCTATATATCTTTTCATCAACATTTTTACCTTTCTCATCTCTATCAAGTTTGGTTGATGAACTCATTGGAGTGCTTATCCCTTTTGCTTGATCCATTCCAAATCTTTTCAAAAGCTCTTTGGTGTACTTTGCTTGATTTATAAAGACTCCATCCTTAGTTTGCTTAATTTGTAGTCCAAGAAAAAAATTGAGTTCTCCCATCATGCTTATTTCAAATTCATTTTGCATTAATTTAGCAAACTCATCACAAAGAGATGTATTAGCAGCACCAAAAATAATATCATCAACATAAATTTGCACAAGTAAGAGATCATTAGTACAAGAAGTTTTTATAAATAAAGTTGTGTCAATTTTTCCTTTTGAAAATCCTTTTGAAAGAAGAAATCCACACAATCTTTCATACCAAGCTCTAGGAGCTTGTTTTAATCCATACAAAGCTTTGGTTAACTTGAAAACATGATTAGGAAACTTTTCATGAATAAAACCAGGTGGTTGTTACACATACACTTCTTCTTCAATAAAACTATTTAGGAATACACTTTTGACATCCATTTGAAATAGTTTAAAACCTTTAAAATAGGCATAAGCTAATAGAATTCTTATAGACTCAAGTCTAGCTACAGGAGAAAAAATTTCATCATAATCAATGCCCTCTTCTTGATTAAATCCTTGAGCAACAAGTCTAGCTTTATTTCTAACTACTTCTTCTTGTTCATTTAATTTGTTTCTAAATACCCATTTTGTACCAATTATGGAATGATCAAGTGGTCTTAGAACAAGAGTCCAAACTTTGTTTCTTTCAAATTGATTTAGCTCTTCTTGCATGGCAATAATCCAAAAATCATCACACAACACATCATCAATGTTTTTATGTTCAATATGTGATAAAAGAGCAAAGTTGTCAATAATGCACCGCCTTGTTTTAACTCCTTGGGAGACATCACCAATGATTTGCTTCTTAGGATGACCTCTTGCATATGTTAGATACTTTGGAAGTTCTTGATCATTGCTTGGTTGACTATCTTGTTCTTGCTCTAATATTTCTTCTTCTTTGGCATGTTCTTCCAAAGTTGGTGCTTGATGATGAGTTTGATTATCCATTATTGAAGAACCTACATCATCCTCATTTCTTCTTTCAAGATAAATGTTAGATTCATCAAATGTCACATGAATGGTTTCTTCAACACACAATGTTCTTTTATTATAAACTCTATAAGCCTTTTTATTTGATGAATAACCAAGAAATATACCTTTATCTGATTTTCTATCAAATTTTTCTAAATTGTCATGAGTATTTAAGATAAAACATTTACAGCCAAATATCTTAAAATAAACAATAGAAGGAGTTTTATCAAATAGGAGTTCAAAAGGTGTTTTTCGTATGAAAGGTCTTAAGAGAACTCTATTAATTACATAGCAAGCAATGTTTACAGCTTCAGTCCAAAAATATTTTGGTAAAGAGTTTTTACACAACATTGATCTAGCCATTTCTTGTAAAGTTCTATTTTTTCTTTCAACAACACCATCTTGTTGAGGTGTTTTGGCAGTAGAAAAATTATGTGTAATACCATATTCATCACAAAATTTTGCAAAATATTGATTGCAAAATTCTCTTCCATTATCACTCCTAATAGATATCAATTTGCATCCAAGAGAAACTTGAACCTTTTTCAAAAGTTTAATAAATTCATGAAAGGTTTCATCCTTTTGAGCTAGAAAGATTACCCATGTAAATCTTGAAAAATCATCAACATTCACATATACATACATATCTTTTACCACCAAGACTAGTAGTTCTCATTGGTCCAAACAAGTCCATATGAACAAGTTCAAGAGGTTTTGATGTAGAAACCATTTTCTTTGGTTTAAAAGATGTTTTTGACTGTTTTTCATATTGACAAGCATGACAAATATGAGTTTTGTCAAAATTCATTTTTGGCAGTCCTCTAACCAATTCTTGTGATGAAAGTTTGTTCAACAATTCCATACTCACATGACCTAATCTTCTATACCATAGATATCCATCATTATCATGAATGGCAAGACATTTAATATCATGTGCAATAAGTTCATCAAGATATAGTACATACACATTTTCAACTCTATTGGCAACAAAAATAGTCTTGTTACTTATACTATCAAGAATAGTACATGTGTCACATTTAAACTCAACTTTGCAACCATTGTCACATAATTGACTAGAACTAAGAAAGTTATATTTTAAACCATTAATAAGTAGTACTTGCTTGATAAGAGGTAAGGAACTATTACCAATATTACCAATTCCAAGTATTCTGCCCTTCTTCTTGTCACCAAATGTGACAAAACCTTCACTTGTTGCTTGAAGTTCACTAACAAGTTAGGCATTTCCTGTCATGTGTCTTGAACAGCCACTGTCAGGAAACCACTTAGTGGCACTTGATCTTGAAACAAAACAAACCTACACAAGATTAGCAAAGGTGACTTTTGGTACCCACATGTTCTTGGGTCCAAGGGGGTTAGTGAAAGTTCCTTTGACTCCCCAAATAGTTTTAACACCATTTTCTATTTTTCCTTTCACAAAACATTTTGACACTTTGTGTCCATGCCTACCACAATATGTACAACAAGTATGAGGCATTGAATTAAAAGTTTCTTTAGCTGTGAAATTTTTATAACCAAGACCAATTTTTGCATATGGTGATCTTTGATAACCAAGTAGATTATTTAGATTTTCATTCCATTTGTAAAGTTTTCAATGCATAATGTAAGATCATTAACTTTCTTTTTCAATATATCTTGATCACTAAGCATTGCTTCTAAAGATGTAATTTTTGTACAAAGATCTTTATTTTCAAGAGATATGTTTTGAATGGTTACATTTAAAATTTCTTTTTCTATGTTTAGACAATTAATAGTCTCAAGAAGTTTTCCATTTTCAAAACATAATTTTGAATTTTCATTTAATAACTCATTAATTTTGGTCTTCAATTCCTTATTCATTTTTTAAACCTTTTTCAATTCTCCATACATTTCAACAAGTAAATCACTATGATCAACATCTTCATCATAGTAAGTAGAAATAGAAGGTGTAGATTGTACCTCATCATCAATTGCCATAAAGCATATGTTGGCTTTTCCTTCACTGTCATTTTCACTTTCTTGTTTTTTCCAAGTACCAGCTAGTCCCTTTCCTTTCTTGGTGGATTTCTTTTTGAGTTTGCTGTCGCTTTCCCTTTCCAGAACTTTAGGACAATCAGCAACAAGATGTTCTGCACTTTTGCATTCAAAACACTGAGGTTTGAAGGATGATGACTGTCCACTCTTCTTGATTGGTTTTCTCCCTTTCTTGAAAAATTCCTTTTTATAGAATCTTTTGAATTTCCTTACAGCCATAGAGCTATCTCTTCTTCTCCACTGTTTCCATCTTCTTCACTTGATGATTCTTCTTGTTCACTAGAATGATTTGAAGTCTTGAGTACAACTCCTTTTCTTCCCTTTTCTTCATCTTCAATATCATTCAATCTTTTCACCTTTATTTCATGTGTAAGCAGTGAACCAATAAGCTCTTCAAGTGGAAGAGTTTTTAAATCTTTTGATTCCTCAATAGCAAGTGTCTTCGGTTGCCAAGATTTTGGTAAAGCATCCAAGATTTTTCTGTTTTGCCCTCCAATTGTATAGTCCTTCCCATAAGCTTTCAGACCATTAAAAATGTTAGTAAATCTAGTAAAAATATCACTAATATTCTCACCTTGCTTCATGGTAAATAGCTCATAGTCCCTAACTAACATAGCAAGCTTTGACTCCTTTACTTGATTCGTACCTTTATGTGTCTCTTGAAGTAATCTCCACACATCATGAGCAGCGTCACATCCACTAACTTGATTATATTCAGTTACATCTAATGCATAAGGACCTTTCTCAATAATATTCCACAAATCAAAGTTAATAGAACAAATATATATCTTAATTCTAGATTTTTAAAATGTATAATTTGTTCCATTAAACAAAGGAGGTCTATTTGTGGAGGATCCTTCCAAATAAGGTAAATTTGAAATATTTTCCATAAGATCTTAACTTTTAGGTTGTAAAACCTCACAAAGAAGCCTTGCTCTGATACCAATTGAAAGACCAAAGAGGGGGTGAATTAGGTCTTTGGCTAATTTTCGAAAACTATTTCCTTTATAAGATTAGTTGGTGCAGATTATGATCACTTAATTCAATGAGAGAATAATCAAATCAATAACAAAGCAATAAACAATTTAAGTGCAACGAACACAAGCAATTTATAGTGGTTCGATCATCTCAAGATCTACCTCCACTACCTTGAGTCTACTCTCAAGGATTTCAAACAATCACTATGTGCTCAAGTTCAACAATTACATAAGAGGCTAACCACACAATGGTTTTACTCTCACAACCTCTATTGTAATTCTACAAACAAGGCTCACCCTTCAACAATGATTTATATCTAAAAACAACCTAAAGACCAATCTAATCAAGGTTCATCCACACACGGATTTTACACTACAACCTTGATTAATTTAGTCTATGGCTCACCCTTACCAAAAGGATTTTATGTTACAAGATAACCTTATATTGAGCAAGCAGAAAAAGAGAATAATATGAAGAATGGATAAGGTGTTACCACTTCTTGATAGATGATTACATAATATAGCACCACTCCACTTTGTTGTCTTTAGATCTTGAATGATCAATTGAAAGCACAAGACAAAAGAGAGCTTTGATATTTGCAAATGATTTAGAATGTTCAGATTTCTCAGACATTAAAAACTTACAAAAATTCTAGAGTTTATGGGTTTTATAGAGTTTAAAAGTCAGTTTCAACAGCTATAAAACGGCTAGTAATGGCTAGTTTCAGGGAAGTTTGGACATCCAAACTTGCTCCTCTGCGTCCGAACTTTCCTCCGAACTTCTCTGTGACATGTTGTCTGGAAAAGTTCAGACGTCCAAACTTTGGCTCATGCGTATGAACTTTCGTCCAAACTTCTCTGGAAAAACAGTAACCATATCACAGTTTGGACGTCCGAACTTGCGTCCAAACTTTCCAAACTTTGTGAAAACATTTGAAAATCAATCTCAAAATGTTTGAAATCATTTAGGATCAAAAGATATATCATATAAACTCTTTTGAACTCAAAAACCGTTACCAAAACATTTGATCATTAAGCTTTTACTCAAAGCCATTTATGATTCAAAAACAAGTTTTATGCTCTCTTATGCATTCAATAGATTCCAAGACACACAAGTGTACAGTTTACAAGAATATACCTATTTAATCAATTGCAACCCTACACTATATTCTTCAAAACCTTCTTATTCATAGAACATGCTCTATATCCATGATCTTTGAGCATATTAGAGTTGTCCTTAGCATTTTGAACTCCAAGGCAATGAGACTTGCTTCTATCTCAATCCAAAAATCCTATCCCACAACATACAAGCATATTAGTCCTTATCAATGTTTGTCATAAATCAAAACTAATCAAACTACATGATTTTCCTTAGGGCTAACAATAGGATTTTTGGATTGAGAGGGATACAAGTCTCATTACCTTGAAGCTAATAGTGCAAGATCAACTCAAGGTTACCAAAGTGATTGAAGATAGAAGAGTTGATTCAAGATTATTGAAGGCTTTAAGGACCTTAGTGTAGGTTTACAAATGTATTATAGGTATAGCTTTGTAAACCTTGCACTTGCCTGTCTTTGGAATCTAAAACATTTTCAAGAGAGCTTCAAACTTGGTTTTTAATCTCAAATGATTTATATTACAAATGTTTTTACCAAGTTCTTGATAATGACCATTGGAGTAAAAGATTTTAAAAAGATTCATTTTATAGTCTAAAATGATTTCAAACTTGTTCTGCTTGATTTCTAATCATTTTGAGTAAGTTTGAAAAGTTCATACTCCAATTCAGACGTTCGAAATATATACCATGGCTGCTGAATTTTTAGAGAAATTTAGACAACCATTTGGATACTTGTGTCCAAATTTGGTCGACTTAAATTATCTTGGCAACCTGAAAACAGAAAAATTCGGATGATCATTTGAACGTAGAGGTCCAGGTTCGATCGACCAAATTTTATTGTTACTAGCTGTTATTTGAATGTTGTAACTGATTTTTCAACCCTATAAAAGACATAAATTTTATATTTTTGGGTATTTTTTTATCTTTTAAGAATCTTTACACTTCCCAATCATTCTTTATCAAAAAGATCTCTTTTGTCTTGTGCTAAATAGTTTAGAGTCAAGATTTCTTAGACAGAAAGATGAAGGTGCTCTTTTTTCATCATCTACGAAGTTCTTCGTAACTTTCTTATCTCAAACTTCATGTACTTGTTGTTTCCAAGGTTATCTTGTTAATATAAAACCCTTGTAATTGGGTGAACCTTGATTATTTTGTAAGTGAAAAGAGGTTGTAGTGTAAAACCCTTGAAGGGTGAGCATCTATTTTATTATTTGATCAACTTGTGTTATAGCTAAGTTTGGTTGAAATCCTCGAGTGGGTGCTCAAGGTAGCAGATATAGATCTTGAGTAATCGAACCACTATAAATTGCTTGTGTTGCCTCTTGTCCTATATTTTCTTTAAATTTGAATCTTATTGTGTTCACTTGCATATCTAGTTAAGTGTTTGATTTCAATCATGTTCCAAAATTAATTTTGTCAAAAAAGAAAAATATTTCAAAAATTAGCTAATGACCTAATTCACCCACCTCTTAGGTCTTTCAGTACTTATCTAGAGTATCCCAAGTAGACTTTGAATTTAATGATGCTCTAGTCAATGGCATTTGTGGTGTTGATGACATTGGTACTAGATATTATTCTTTGGGGCAACATTGTTATATACATGAATTATTCACCAATGAAAGGTTTGAAGAGGCATTCACCAATGGTAGGAGATTTAGGTCCGTTAGGGAAAGAGAAATTAAAGCCTTTGATGCTAGAGGACATGTTATGTATAACATGATTACTAATATGATCATCCCTAACTTTGGACATAAATCATCGATTGGTAATATGCATGTGGTGATTATGCTTGAATTGCATGAGCATAGGAGTTTAAACTTTGGATTCATGGCATTAAAGTGTATGATTAGTGCAAGGAGAACGGCCAACAAAGCCTTGCCTTATGGTGGGAGACTATTAACAAGGATCTTCAAGCATTTTAATGTCCAACTCCACAGAAGACGAAATCCTATGAAATGTGGGCAAATCTACACCTACAAATCCCTCAAGAGAATGCAATTAACAGTTGATGAGGATGGTGTATGGAGAATAAGAAGAGAAACCCCTCTAAGGGGTGAGAGAATAGAAGATAGTAGTGATGAAGAAGAGAAGGAAGAAAATGAAGAAGAAGAGGAGGATGAAGAGAAGACTCCAGCTAGAGAAAGGAAGACTAAGAAGAGACATAACTTGTCAAGTGAGGGGAAGCAACCTCACACAAAGAGAAGATTATTTGAAGAGCCCACTCCTAAATCTCATCAAAATATTGGAGATATGCCTAGTGAGGGAGGAGTTACTAGAGGTGACACCATTGTAGCAAAGTGTTCCAAGAGGCCTTGAATAACCACATAAAGGAGATGGAGAAGATGTATAAGTTCTTTGAATCTTTTGCTCCCATGGTATTAAGCAAGTTGGATAGCTTGGAAACTAGGGAGAAAAATATTGAAGAGCTATTGATGAGGAATAATCAAAGTGGTGAAGGACCCTCTAGGTCTCTAGCTATAGACGACAAAGATGATGAAACATGGAAAGAAAGAAAAAGAGGATGAAGATGATGATAACAATAATGAGGATGATGATCAAGGAGGCAATTTCGAATTTGTGGCTAGAGAAAGTGAGAAAAATGAAGGTGTTCAAGATGAGCCATAAGAAGGTGGAAGCCAAGAAGGAAGTTTGACAGAAAGAGCCAAAATCGCTTCACCTTCCACCGTATAACTAAGCCAAGGAAGAGTCAAGCACGAGATCAAGAAGAAGGGTACAAAGAGATCCTCCCGATTGGCTACAACTCCAAAGCCAAACTACACCAGCAAGTGAGAGGCCACTTCATATTGAACTTAAAAGGAGATATGGCTATCACAACTGTTAGCCCTAAGGGCAAATCAGGTAGATTTGATTAGTTTTGATTAATGACAAACACTGATTTGGATTAATTAATATGTTACTTGTGTGATAGGATTGTTGGATTAAGAAGCAAGGAGTTATCATTGCCTTGAAGCTAAAAATGCTAAGGACAACTCTAAAAGATCAAAAGATCATGGATATAGAGCATGTCCTATGGATGGAAGGCTTTGAAGACTCTAGTGTAGGGTTACACTTGCTTAGTAGGTATATTCTTGTAAACTCTACACTTGTTTGTCTTGGAATCTATTGAATGCATAAGAGAGCATAAAACTTGTTTTAGAATCATAAATGGCTTTGAGTAAAATCTTTATGATCAAATGCTTTGGTAACAGTTCTTGAGTTTAAAAGAGCTTATATGATGTATCTTTTGATACAAAATGATTTCAAATGTTACGAGATTGATTTTCAAATGTTTTGACAAAATTTGGATAGTTCGGATGCAAGTTCAGACGTCCAAACTGTGACATGGTTACTGTTTTTCCAGAGAAGTTCGGACGAAAGTTTGGACGCACGAGGCAAAGTTCAGACGTTCAAACTTTTCCTGACAGTATGTCACAGTGAAGTTCGGACGAAAGTTCAAACGCAAAGGAACAAGTTCGGACGTCCGAACTTCCCTGAAACTAGCCGTTACTAGCCGTTTTATAGCTGTTGAAACTGATTTTTAAACTCTATAAAAGTCATAATTTTTGTAAGTTTTGAATTCCTGAGAAATCTTAACATTCTAAATCATTTGCAAACATCAAAGCTCTCTTTGGTCTTGTGCTTTCAATTGATCATTCAAGATTCCAAAGACAACAAAGTGAAGTGGTGTTATATTGTGTAATCATCTACCAAGAAGTGGTAATATCTCATTCATTCTCCATTTTATTCTGTTTTCTTCTTGCTCAATACAAGGTTATCTTGTGACATAAAATCCTTTTGATAAGGGTGAGCCATAAACTAGATTAATCAAGGTTGGAGTGTAAAACTCGTGTGTGGGTGAGCCTTGGATCAGATTGGTCTTTAGGTTGTCTTTAGATATAAAATCCTTGTGGAAGGGTGAGCCTTGTTTGTAGGATTACAAAAGAGGTTGTGAGTATAAAACCATTGTGTGGTGAGCCTCTTATGTAATTGTTGAACTTGAGCACATAGTAGATTGTTTGAAATCCTTGAGTGTAGACTCAAGGTAGTGGAGGTAGATGTTGAGGAGATCGAACCACTATAAATATCTTGTGTTCATTGCACTTAGATTGTTTATTGCATTGTTATGGATTTAATTATTCTCTCATTGAATTAAGTAATCATAATCTGCTCCAACTAAGCTTACTAAGGAAATAGTTTTCGAAAATTAGCCAAAGACCTAATTCACCCCCTCTTAGGTCTTTCACAAATAGATCTCCTTTGTGTGGTTTTACAACCTAGAGGTTAAGGTCTTATGGCTAATATTTAAAATTTGCCTTATTTGGAAGGCTCCTCCACAAATAGACCTCCTTTGTTTAATGGAACAAATTATACATTTTAGAAATCTAGAATTAAGATATATATTTGTTCTATTAACTTATTAAGCATGTACTACTTATTGATGGTTTAAAATATAACTTGCTTAGTATTAGTCAATTATGTGAAAATGGTTGCAAAGTTGAGTTCAAATATGACACATATACTATTCTTGATAGTATGAGTGACAAGACTATTTTTGTTGTCAATCGAGTTGGAAATGTGTATGTTCTCTATCTTGATGAACTTATTGCACATGATATTAAATGTCTTGCCATTCATGATAATGATGGATATCTATGGCATAGAAGATTAGGTCATGTAAGTTGGAATTGTTAACAAACTTTCATCACAATAATTGGTTAGAGGACTGCCAAAAATGAATTTTGACAAAACTCGTATATGTGATGCTTGTCAATATGGAAAACAGTCAAAACATCTTTCAAACCAAAGAAAATGGTTTCTACATCAAAACCTCTTGAACTTGTTCATATGGACTTGTTTGGACCAATGAGAACTACAAGTCTTGGTGGTAAAATATTAATGAGAAATACTCAAAGTGGTGAGGGACCCTCTAGAACTCAAGAAGAAAAATATGATGATAAGAGAGATGAGGAAGACAAGAACAAGGAAGAAGAAAAAGCTTATGACAGTGATAATGATTATGATAGTGGTGATGATGATCAAGGAAATGACCGTGAGCAAGCTGTTGAGCCACAAAGAGGAGATCAAGAAGAGCAGCAAACTGGAATTAGCCAAGAAGGGAGTCTGATTGCAAGAGCTGAAGTGACATCACCATCCAATCCAACATTCAGCCAAGGAAGAGTCAAGCATGTGGCAATCAAGAAAGGATCAAGAAAGAAATCTCCATCAACATCACAAGACTAAGCATCTCTTTCATCTTATCTCTATTTACTGCTTTTATTTGTTTTTGATATGCTTAGTCAGACTTATGAACAGTGGTTTATGTAATTTCTCTATTTTTCTATTTAAAATTCTGAAATTTAAACTATTTAATGTGGCTTTTGTAATAGTTGAAGCTCAATGATGAAACCTTAGTGTTGAGAGCTTCTTTTGTTAATGATACTTTGATCACCCCAAGCTTAATTGCTACTATCAAAGGGGAGAAGAAGTTGATTTACAAAAATATGCTAAAACTGGTAGTTACTATTTTTGTTGCTTCTAGTTGAATATACTAAACTGTTAGTCTCATTTTCATTACCCCATCTTTGAGTGATGACAAAAGAGGGAGAAAAAATGATGATTGCAATGTGATGACAATGATGACTGCATTGTGATGGCAATGTGATATGTGTGTATGCTATGCTTGTGATAATGAAATGTGTCTATGTTTGTTCTAAGTTATAATATAATGTGTAATATGAAAATACTTACATTTGACTGCATTTAATTGAAATTGGTTGATTTCTGCAACCTTGAGTTAAGGTTAAGTTGAGATTTTTGAAATCTTGATGTTAGTTTGTAACTTGACCTATAATTTTAAGTTATTTCATGAAATGTATAAGTTTTGTGATTTTGCAAAGCTAAACTTTTTTTTTTTTTTAACCACCTGCAATGGTGGGGGGTTTGGCATAGACCCCTACCTGTTTATTAACAATGGTAATTAATTTACAATGAAAGAGAAACTAAAAGAAAACACCAAATAGTAGGCAAAACAGAAAGATAAGCCAATAGTATAAATAGCAAGATCCTAATTAACTCCGTAGATTTGGAACTCCTTGCTTGTCTAGGATGAGAGGTCCTCGGGCAGCTTGCGGTAGTTGATCCAAAGCATATATATAGGAAGTACCAGCGTCGATATACCCTTGATTGGCCAAGGCATCTGCAACCACATTTGCTTCTCGGTAAACATGTGAAAAGGAAAAATGCTTGCCTTTGGTGAGTGAGAGAATATGAAGCAAAGTATACCTAAATCTCCAAGCGGGCCTATGTTTAGCAAGAACTGAGTTAAGTAATAGTAGTGAGTCTGTTTGGACTACCACATAAGAATACTGTAGTGATAGACATAGTTTTACACCCAAAAGTAATCCCTGCAACTCTGCCTCAAAATTAGTTCGGATGCCAATATAGGAGTAAAAGGCAGCAATAAAGTTTCCATTGGATGTTCTAAGAACTCCTCCGACCGATGAATTCCCTGGATTTCCCTTTGAAGCCCCATCAATATTCAAGATTACTTGATCCGGATCATAATCTTGCTTCCATTTCACTACAAGTGGATGGCGATGTTTTTTCGGAGTGAGCGGATGCATAGGAATGCCAAAAATAGATAAGGCCGAGACAAAGCCCTTTGCATGAGCTAATGATAGGAGGTAACCCAAAATAGATTGCTTCAAATGATATAGAGTCACCCTAGTCGCTTCGAAGCGGTACGTATTCCTAGATTTCCACAACTCCCAAAAGATAATGGCCGGTACAAGTCGAAGGAGAAATGACTTTGTTCTCTTCTGTAGCCACCATGTTTGTAATCGCAAGTGAAGTGATAAACCTTCCAAAGGCAATAACCCAAAGAACCCTCCGAAATAAGTCCAAATATGATGTGCAAAAGGACACGTGGAGAAAAGATGATCAAAAGTTTCTGTAGCAAGCCCACAAAAACACCTAGATGCCAAATGAAATCCCAATTTCTTCATAGTACAATCCAAGGGTAGATGACCATTCAGCAATTTCCACATAAACACAGAAACAGTAGTAGGGCATTCCTTACTCCAGATACACTACCTTGAAAAAATAGTTGGGTTGGCTGGTTGTATAATCTTTAATACCGAGGAAAGCGTGAACTTACCATGAGGCTCGAGCTTCCAAATAAACTGATCACTTTCCTCAGTTAGATGTATAGAATATGAGGAAATTCTTTGTACTAGATGTTGAGGCAAACTAATCAAACCTATCTGGAAATCATTAAAGAAGTGTCTGACAGAGAGGTGATGATCCTGTATCTCTGTAAGCTCCTTAAGCTTCCCCTTTAGAGTCCAATCTTCCCACCAGAAATTCGAGTCTCCACTACCCACGATGAGGCCAATATATTGTTCAGCCTCATCTTTCACTTTAAACACACGTCACCAAGAATGCGAACACAATCTTGGGAGAGAAACTTCAGATACATGAATGATATCAGTACAATACTTTGCTCTAATGAAAGTTGCCCAAAGAGATTTAACTGTTCGAAAGAACCACCAAAGCTTATATGCAAATGCCTTCTCATATGCATGCAAGGAAATCAGTTCGAGACCATTCTCTTGAGCGGGCTTACATAATCAAAGCTAAACTAAGAGTCATTATGAACATGCATATTTAAATACTTCTACAGTTCATTTGCAAATGCAAAATCATTTTTTCAAAAGTTCAGACTTGAAGTTCGAATGCAAACCAAAAGTTCGGATGCATCAAACTTTCCTGCTAAATGTATTTTCTGTTGTTCAAATTGTTTGAAAACTGTCTAAATCTTTCCTATCATATTTGAACAATCTTAAGAAAACTTACTTTCAAAAATTGCAGCCTTCATCTCATATGTTTTAAAGTTCGGACTTGGAATTTTAAAAGTTCGGATGCATGCTTCAGAAATTCGGATACATCCATATTTTGTTACCAAAAAGTGCTCTTTTGTTGTTCAAATTGATTCAAATATGTTTTAATCTCTTATACTATGTTTGAACACCTTATGAAAGCTTATTTTCAAAAATTGAAGCTTTAATTTCACTTATCTTACAGTTCAGACTTGACATGTCAGAATTCGGATACACATCATCTCAAGTCCAAACTTGTTGAAAAATTATCACAATCTAAGGGGGAGCATTGTTAATCTTTTCTGACCTTTAATACCTCTCTTAGAAGTTTTATCAATGCTTAAATGCTATATCTTCTATCCTATTTGTTGGAAGGAAGGAGGCAAGTAGAGGTTGGCTGGGTCATAGGCTCATATTGAGCCATTTGAATGTCAAAGTGCTAAATTGGTTATAATTCATCAATGACATCAATGCTTCTTTGTTTTACATTGTTTAAATCCATCACATTTTGCATCAAAGTTTGTCATCATCAAAAAGAGGGAGATTAATAGCCCTAAGGGCAAATCATGTAGATTTGATTAGTTTTGATTAATTACAAGCATTGATTTGGACTAATTAATATGTTACTTGTGTGATAGGATTGTGGGATTAAGAAGCAAGGAGTTATCATTGCCTTGAAGCTAAAAATGCAAAGGACAACTCTAAATATGCTCAAAAGATCAAGGATATAGAGCATGTCCTATGGATAGAAGGTTTTGAAGACTCTAGTGTAGGGTTACACTTGCTTAGTAGGTATATTCTTGTAAACTCTACACTTGTTTGTCTTGGAATTTATTGAATGCATAAGAGAGCATAAAACTTGTTTTAGAATCATAAATGGCTTTGAGTAAAATATTTATGATCAAATGCTTTGGTAACGGTTTTTGAGTTTAAAAGAGTTTATATGATGTATCTTTTGATACAAAATGATTTCAAATGTTTTGAGATAGATTTTCAAATGTTGTGACAAAATTTGGATAGTTTGGATGCAAGTTCAGACGTCCAAACTGTGACATGGTTACTGTTTTTCCAGAGAAGTTCGGATGAAAGTTCAGACACAGAGGAGCAAGTTTGAACGTCCGAACTTCCTTGAAACTAGCCATTGCTAGCCATTTTATAGCTGTTGAAACTGATTTTTAAACTCTATAAAAGCCATAAACTCCAGAATTTTTGTAAGTTTTGAATTCCTGAGAAATCTTAACATTCTAAATCATTTGCAAACATCAAAGCTCTCTTTGGTCTCGTGCTTTCAATTGATCATTCAAGATTCCAAAGACAACAAAGTGAAGTTGTGCTATATTGTGTAATCATCTACCAAGAAGTGGTAATATCTCATTCATTCTTCATTTTATTCTATTTTCTACTTGCTCAATATAAGGTTATCTTGTGACATAAAATCCTTTTGATAAGGGTGAGCCATAGACTAGATTAATCAAGGTTGGTGTGTAAAACTCGTGTTTGGGTGAGCCTTGGATCAGATTGGTCTTTAGGTTGTCTTTAGATATAAAATCCTTGTGGAAGGGTGAGCCTTGTTTTTAGGATTACAAAAGAGGTTGTGAGTGTAAAACCATTGTGTGGTGAGCCTCTTATGTAATTGTTGAACTTGAGCACATAGTAGATTGTTTGAAATCATTGAGTGTAGACTCAATGTAGTGGAGGTAGATGTTGAGGAGATCGAACCACTATAAATATCTTGTGTTCATTGTACTTAGATTTTTTATTGCATTTTTATTGACTTAATTATTCTCTCAATGAATTAAGTAATTATAATCTGCTCCAACTAAGCTTACCAAGGAAATAGTTTTCAAAAATTAGCCAAAGACCTAATTCACTCCCCTCTTAGATCTTTCAACAACCAAAAATATGGAGTGAAGACGATGAAGAAAATACAAGACTAAGCACTCCTTAACCCTATCTCTTTTTAGTTATGTATGTAGTCTAGTTTATGTATTTTTATGCCATGCTTACTTCATGTATCTAGAATAGTCCATGTATTTTCATGCTTTAACCTTCCATGTGCATTTCTAGTCTATGTGATCTTCTGAAGCTCAATGATGATATCATAGTACTTTTGTTTTCATATTTGCTTCACTTTTATTACCCCACTTTTGATTGATGACAAAAGGTGGAAAAGAAGTGTTGTAAAATGTACTCGGATATTATGATGAATGAATGAAATTATGGTTTATTGTGGTTCACTGTGTACTCATTGACATTTTGGCATTCTTGAGTATGATGATCTTGAAAGCTTATGCCTTGAGTTGAATTATGCATTGGTTGATCAAGATGATTATGTATGAGTGTTATAATTGATCAACTTGTTCTAATACTTGTGTGATTGGTTTTAAGCACTTAAATTGAAAAATATACCTTTTGATGATTTTACCAAAAATTCAGATTTGAAATTCGAACACAGACAAAAAATTCAATCGTCCGAACATTCTGTCATAAATGAGGTTTTGATATTTTTTGCTTAAACTGTCTTGATCTTTCCTAAAATGATTGAGAAGCCTTGGGAAGGTTTATTCTTAGAAAATAAATTCATTGTACTTAATACTTGTGCTTCTAGGACTTGATCTTTCAAAACTTTCAAATTTTCATAACTCAAGTCCAAATATGAGCATTATATAAGGGGGAGCCTTGCATATTGTTTCTAACCTTTAAAACCCTTATTAGAATGTGTTCTAAATTCTATCACGCTATATTTTCTATTTTGATGGAAGGAAGGAGGTTTATGGAGGTTGGTTGGGTCATAGGCTCATTCATGAGCCATGTTGTGTCATTGTGCTAAATTGTTTAGCATTCATCCATGACATTAATGCTTCCTTGTACAATATTGTTTATATCCATCACATTTTGTATCAAAGTTTGTCATCATCGAAAAGTGGGAGATTGTAAGCCCTAAGGGCGAATCTTAGAGTTTTACTATGACTAACATTGATATGAGCTAACTTGAATATTTATTGTGTGTTAGAATTATTGGATTGTGGAAGCTAAGAAGTCTCATTTCCTTGAAGATGAAATGCTAAGACAACTCAAACTCTTCTCAAAGAAGTTATAACATGAAGAGCTTGTCCTAAGGATTGAAGGCTTTGAAGACCTTAGTGTAGGTTTACAAATGCTTTATAGGTATATCTTTGTAAACCTTGCACTTGTTTGTCTTTGTAGTCTAAAGCATTTTCAGGAGATCTTAGAACATGGTTTCCAATTTCAAATGACTTATCTTACAAGTGTTTTTACAAAATTATTGACAATGGCCTTTGGACTAAAAGCTTCTGAAAAGATCCATTTTATAGTCCAAAATGATTTCAAAGTTGTTGTACTTGATTTCTAATTATTTTGACTAAGTTTGAAAAGTTTGGACTCCAATTCGGATGTTCAAAATATATACCATGGTTGCTGAAGTTCTAAAGAAATTCGAACGATCATTCGGACGCTTGTGTCCAAATTCAGTTGACCGAATTTATCCTAGTAACCTAAAAATAGAAAAATTCGAACAATCATTCAGACGCAGAGGTCCATGTTCGGTCGACCGAATTTTTTTGTTAATAGTCGTTATTTGAACGTTGCAACTGATTTTTAAACCCTGTAAAAGACATAAACTTTAGACTTTTGGATAGTTTTTTGAGCCTTTAAGAATCTTTACTCTTCCCAATCATTCTTTATCAAAAAGCTCTCTTTCGTTGTGTGCTATAAAGTTGAAATTCAAGATTTCTTAGACAAAAAGGTGAAGGTGTGCTAAATTTGTCATCATCTACCTAGTTGTTATTAACTTTCTTATCTCTTACTTCATCTATTTATTTTATTCAATGTTATCTTGAGGATATAAAACCCTTTGATAGGGTGAGCCTTGATTATTGTAAGTGAAAAGAGGTTGTTGAGTAAAACCCTCGTCGAGTGAGCCTCTATTGTATTTTGATCAACTTGTGTTATAGTTGAGTTTGGTTGAAATCCTTGAGTTAGGGCTCAAAGTAATAGATTTAGATCTTGTGTGATCAAACCACTACAAATTACTTATGTTGTCTCTTCTCATTTCTCTTTCAATTTGGAATCTTATTGTGTTTGCTTGCACAACTTGTTGAGAGTTTGATTTCAAACATCTTCCAAATCAATTTTCTTAAAAATAAAAAAATTTTAAAAATTAGCCAAAGACCTAATTCACTTACCCCCCAGGTCTTTCAACATATATATTGAAAACCTTTTAAGATTGAAAACCAAGTTATGTACTCTCTTGTAAATCCTTAAGATTCCAAAGACAACAAGTGTAGGGTTTACAAGAATATACCTATTAAGCAAGTGTAAACCTACACTAAAATCTTCAAAGCCTTCAATCCTTAAGATATGCTCTATATACTTTAATTCTTTGAGCAAATTTAGGTTGTCCTTAGCATCTTATCTTCAAAGCAGTGAGACTTCTTACCTTCCACAATCGAATAATCCTATCACGCAACAATTACTCAAGTTAGCTCATATCAATGTTTGTCATAATTAAAACTGTAAAATTTGCCCTTGGGGCTTACAGTGACCATTAATAAAAAAATTATAAAAATCAAAATATTAACTAACTAGCAACGAATTAGCGACAGCTAACGTGGAATCAACAATTTGAAAATTAAAAACCATCACAATTTTCTCTTCTAACAATGAGAGATTAGCGATGGAGTATGAATTCGATTTATTTCAAAATTTTCAAATTTCCTCTTAGAACATTCCATCGCTAATTAGCGAGGTATCCGTGATGGCTTTAAAATATAATATTTTAACAAAACACATTGTTGTTGATCCATCATTAATTATTTATAGATTTACGACGGATTTGATTTTTTACTATTTTCTTCCATAATTTCCTTTTTCTTTTGTTTGCTTACTTGCCCCATGTGACATGGGTGATGTAAATTTGTTAACAGTCTTTATTTCTTTGCTACAGGCTATGGATTACAATAAATAGTCATTTTCATTAAATCTAAGGCAATGTATTTGATATCATATACCTGTTGTTCACATATTTAAGATCTATACAGACATATATAGATATTTGGACAAAATACTAAACTAATATTGATATATCAAAATAATATATGTGTTGATTTTGCATACCCATAGATATAACATCCTGTACTACTTACAGTGTAGGTCGATTTTTGCATTGTTTATTACATGTGTACTATATAGCAATAATTTTACTAGTAATTGATATCTTTTATTTAAAATAATTTATTTTACTTATGTTCATGTTTTTCAACTCAAGTTAATAGAAATCTTACAGGAACCAAGTAAAAAAATTTTTTAAAAAGATCTTAATTTGGAAAATTTTTTTGTCACTAATCCCTTGCAAATTTGTGAGAGATTAAAATTTGAGGGAAAAGGTTTTTCTAAATTAAAATTATTTTTTCAATTTTCATCGCTAATCCCTTGCAAATTTGTGATAGATTAGTGACGAAAGAATGATTTCTTAAAAACATTTCAATTTCACTATTTACTAGAGTTTCCATCACAAATCCCTCGCAAATTTGTAAGGGATTAGCGACGAATATCTATTTTCTAATTTAACATTTATTTTTATTTTTACTCTAAATTCATTGCTAATTAATCACAAATTTGCAACTAATTAGCTATGAAGACTCGATTAAAAATTAAAAATAAAATTTTTAGTCATAAATTACTACTTTGTAGCTAATCCCTAGCAAATTTACAACATATTAGAATTGAGTCCTAGATAAAAAAAGGCAAATTGGCATGTTTCGTTCCCAAATATTTTTGCTTTGGTGAGTTTAGTCCTTAATGTTTAATTTTAAAATTTCAAGTCCTTATTCTTTTTTCGAGTGAATTATTTGATCATTCCGTCTAATTTCTGGTGAGTCAATTGTTAGTCAATGACTTGGTTAATTCCTTGACCAAACACAAAGGGCTATTTTCTTCACATCACCTACTTTTTTCTTTTTCTTTTAAAATAAATTAAAGAGAATAAAAATCAGACACAAAAACGAAATCATACAAAGATAATTGCAGTGGTCTTGGACTTCTTCAATATCAGACTGAGTCAGCATAGAAGAAGCATCGCCCATTTTTTCTTTATACGCAAAAGTAACAGATTCTGCAGAAAAGGAACCCAATATCAAAATCAGATTTTGCGTTGAGATGTGAATCAGAGCATAAATCATTCCTGATCTTAGAGCAAAAGCTATGAGTTTGATTGACAAAAGGGACGCAGCGACACTAACAGAAACCAAAATTCATTTCTGCAACAAAATAGTGAAAAAGCTAACCGGAGTGGAAAATAAGGAAGAGACCTAAAAGTCCAAGAATGAAGGGATGGAGGAGGAGGTTCGAGAGGATTGGTTTGGGTGAGCAAAGGATAGGACTGACTCTGAATAAGATTGTTGTTGTTTATGGTAGGAGTAGTAGAAATGGCATAATTCTTCATCAGAAAAAGGAATTGTGTTATGATTACTTTGTCATCATCGAACGGCACTAAAAAGCGACCTTGCATGCTTGTCTGCAATGATCAGAGCAAGCTGATGAGGAATTTGATGTTTTTATCCGAACTTCCAAGAATGGGCAAACAAGACGAGACTTCTCGAGATAAAAAAAGGCCGGGAACTATGCTGGGTTGGGCTGAATCCAGCACTCTCTGCCCCAACCTTGGTCAGAAAGTCTTCCACTGTCATCCGCGGCCCCCTACTTCCCCCTCCTCCTCCACGGACAATCTTTTTCCATACCTCATCCACCGTTTTGCTTCCCAAGGCTCCCATATTCTTGACAACTTTGTTGCTGTCATCGGCAGGAAATCCCAGGAATAGCAACAGTATCAACAGTAGTAGTGGTGGTGGTGGTGGTGGGTAGGGATGGGGCTCCGCTGGGGTGACGTGAAGAAAATACCCCTTTGTGTTTGGTCAAGGAATTGACCAAGTCATTGACTAACCGTTGACTTATCAGAAATTAGACGGAAGGATCAAATAATTCACTCGAAAAAAGAATAAGGACTTAAAATTTTAAAATTAAACATTAAGGACTAAACTCACCAAATCAAAAATGTTTGGGGACGAAATATGACAATTTGCCAAAAAAAATAAGATCTTACTTTGAAAATTATTGTTCCATCACTAATCCCTCACGAAATTGCAAGAGAATAGCGACGAAAAACCCTAGTGAAAAATAAATAAAGAAGTTTTAATTTAGAAATTAGAGTTTCATAGCTACCCCTCCAAATTTGAGAGGAATTAGCAACGAAGACTCTAGAAAAAGTAAAAATAATTTTTTTTGAAAATTACTTTTCCGTCACTAATCACTTGTAAATTTGCAATGGAGGCCTAGAGAAAATATTAAAAAGAGATCTTAATTTAAAAATTATTGGTTTGTCTCTAATCCCTCGTAAATCATAAATTTAGCAGGGATTAGTGAAGGATTTGTATCTTTGGTGAAAATTTGGCATTGGTGGCCTTTCCCTTGCTAAGTCATTGCAAAATTAGGACGGAATTTTCCGTTGCTAAAATACGTCGCTAATGGCATGTTTTCTTGTAGTAACACATGAATAACCCCAAAAGCTCTGATCCCAACTTGATAAAAATCAAAAAACACCTCAACAACCTTAATAAAATTAAACTATAGGAACCTTTGAAATAGTTATTTAATTGTTCCCCAAATCAACCTAACAACCCAACAATAATAAGAAACTTGGACCTTTGGATTAGAATCGAAGTCATCCAATAAAGATCAATTAGTAACCCTACAACAACAAGGACATAAAACCCCAATTTAAGAAATTGAGTAGATTATCCAAGAGTTTAGTGACACAATTAAGGATAGACTAATACCATTGAAGAGTCTTAATAGAAGGTAAGAGGCACAAAGCTCATCATTCTTATTTCAATGAAGATAATAAAAGTTGCTTTCTACTCTCAAATATGAGTATTTATATTTTCACAACCCTAATAGGCGGTTGAAATCCCATTATTCTCAAACGACTATAAGAAAATTGACCTTCAGTGACAAATTAAAAAACATTTGTCACTAAAGGTCTTTCTTTTGTTGCTAATACCATTAGTGTCGAAAAGACTTTTGTTGGCTTTTTATCTCCAATATGCTATCACTACAAAGTTTTGGCAACAAAAATACTTCTTTAGTTACTAAAGAGGTACACTTTTGTAATAAAATTACTTTTAGCACAAATGAAGTATCCTTTAGCGATGAAAAGTTTTGTCACAGAAGCATAGAAATTTTGACGCTAAAAATATATGTTTGTCGCCAATACTTCTTCACTAGCGACCAAAAAATTTGTCACCATGTATTTGTCACTATAGTCACATTTTAGTAACCAATAAGACCGGGTTGGGTTGGCCACAACCCAAATATACCGGTTCGACTAGACCAAAATAGCAACCTAGATCAACTAGCAGACCAAGCCACCTAAAGGTCTCAAGTAGGTGCATGCATGTGCCCACGAGTGGCTGTGCACATGCGGGCACATGTGTGACTCTTTACAATTTGAACATCATAGGATTTCCAACATGCGTCTTTGGTGGAGAGAGCTTGTGCTCATTTCACTGGGCTAAGAGTGTTTTTGTGTGTAATGGTTGTAATAACTATATTAAAACTATATTATTGTATATATTTTATTTTATTAAAAAGTATGAAAATTAAAATTTGAATAAGAAATTTATTCTTATATATTAACACTATAAATCTGAATATTTATTAAGTAATTTTCATTATTTTTATTAATTTTTTTTCTAAAATAATGGTTAGTGTAATATGATTGTTTTTACAATATCTTATTTACAATAAAATTTTGTGAAATGAAATATTACATATGCAACTTATTGTACTATGTTTGAATATATTATTTTTATTAATAAATTTAGTAAATAAAATAAAATATAATCAAAAAATTTAGATAAATTTAATTAAATTTTTATACTTGAAAGTTATGTTAATAAATAAATATATAATATATGCTTGGATATTCATTCGTGCACACAGATATTCATATCTTGTGCATTTAGATGTGTGTGTGTACACACACACACATATATATGTACAAGTAAATAAATTATGTAATACATATAATACACCACATATTATATATAATATAAATATTCTATGTATAATATATATAGCACTATATATGCTATGAATGATATAAACATACATATAAATGCATAATACATATTATACATATACACACACTAGATATTATACTACTTCCGTCCATTTCTAATGAGCTTCTTACTATATTGGGATGTTCCAAAATAAAAGACACTTTTCATAAAAGAAAATATTTTAATATATTATATGCTATTAATCAATCATTTATCCAATATATATTATTTTTATATATCTATATTTGACATAAAGTACATACTGATCCACATATTTCTTATTTTTTATTATATTATATTATTTTTATAATACAATTTAATTTTTATATAAAAATATGTATTCGGTTAAATACTGTCAAAAAAATCAAACGACATGAGTATACATTATAAATAATTTGTAAATTGATATAATATATATTAATGATCGTATATATATATATATATATATATATATATATATATATATATATATATATATATATATATATATATATATATATATATATATATATATATATATATATATATATATATATAGAGAGAGAGAGAGAGAGAGAGAGAGAGAGAGAGAGAGAGAGAGAGAGAGAGAGACACACTAAACTCCAAACCCCCAATACTTTAGAAAAATAACTCATTGACCCCTAAAGTTTTTGATAATTTCAAATTTTGGTCTTATAATATTTTCAAACTAGTCTCTAAAGTCCTAAAATTACTATTCTAACCCATAAATTTTGAAATTATTTTTCATTAAGTCCACAAGTTGTGGTCCAAATAGCAGTTTAAAAATTTAGGGATCAATGTTGTAATTATATTTGGACCACATTGAAAAATATCAACATTTTTGGGTGAAAATTATTATTTTGTATAATTTTAGGGCATTAAGGTTTATTATGTGAAGTAGTTAGTACATTATAGATAAATATTATATTTACTAGCATATATATATTGTTGAGGAACCGGGTATGGCTGAATGCACGAAAGATGTCTGCACTAATTGTGGACCATAGAATGCTGCACGCCAAGCTGCACAAGTAGCCAAGGCACTGGGGCAGAATGGCCATTTAGCCTTGTACGTGGGTCTGTGGACTCTGTTGACTACAAAGTGTGATGGGCAAGTCACAGCTAATGCTGGACAGTTACTAACGGCTACCATAGCTAAGGGATGACATTGTAGAGTAAATCATGGGAAACATTTCCTAAACGGCTGCCATAACTAAGGAGACTATTACTAACTGATACAATAACTAATGGGAGGACATTGTGCCTGAAATTATGGTGGCACCATGATTATTGTTAGCTTCTATAAATAACGATTCTTAAGCCCGTTGTATAATTATTCATTCAGACATCATTGTTCAGACTTGTAATATCTAGGCTATTATCTTATCTTCGGCTTCCTTTGCGTAGTGCTTAGAACGCTTGGGCGTAGCAATGCTGGTATAGTGCCAAGTTGTTGAGATTATAGGCTTAGCAATTCGAGTGTCATGTTGGTTGTTAAAAGCACTGGTGTAGTACTGGCCAACTATCTTTGTACTTCGTTACATTTGCTTTTGCTCAGTTTAAACAGAAAACGTGGAACTTTTCACACCAAAACTATGTCTCTCTACTCCACTTTACCTAATTCTGCCTTACATTGCCCCAATTGTGCCGAGCTTGTTTCTTAGCCTTGAGCCTATGTACAGCTTATGGGAAAACATACCACGCACCACTACCATTGAGAGAAGGGGTACTTTCTCAAGTGCCCCAAATTCTTGACAGCGGCACGCTATATGTTTTCCCACAAGCTACACGAAGGCTCGTGGCCAAGAAACTAACTCGGTACAATTGGGGAAAAGTAAGGCAAAATTGGGAAAATAGAATAAAGACATAGTTTTGGTGTGGAAAGTTTCACGTTTTCTATTTTTATTGAGCAAAAGAAATGTAACAAAGTATAAAGTTAGTTGGCCGGCACTATACTAGTGCTCTCAACAACCCAGCACGATACTAAAGCTGCTAAGCCTATAATTTCAACAACTTGGCACTACAGCAACATTGCTAAGCCCAAGCATTCCAAGCACTACACAAAGGAAGCCGAAGGTATGACAATAGCCTATGCTATTACAAGTCTAAACAATGATGATTGAATAAATAATCCTACAATGGGCTTATGAGCCCTTATTTATAGAAGCTAACTATGATCATGCTGTCTCCATGATTTCAGCCATGATGTCCTCCCTTTAGTTATTGCAGCCATTAGTAATGGTCCCCTTAGTTATGGCAGTCGTTAGGAACCCTTTCCCATGATTTACGCCACAATATTCTCCCTTAGTTATGGCAGCCATTAGTATCTATCCAGCATTAGTTGTAGTTGTCCAGCATACTTTTTAGTCAACATTCTGTCAATTTTGCCCGTTTACCCTGACCCGGCCCGGGACCCGGCCCGATAACTCCAGGTCCGGAACAATGGCCATACCCATTTACCCGGACCCGGACCCAGACCCGATAATATATCTTCTAATAGGGTCCGGGTCCGGGAGAGGGTATCCCGGATCCGATTATCCGATTTAAATTTTAAATAATAAATATTTTATATATTTAAATTTTTTATAACCGTTAGATGTGTTTGATCAACGGTCAATTATTTATAAATTTATATTAAAAATTTTATCGGGTCTACCCAGACCCGGCCCGAGACCCTATAGGGTAGGGTCCGGGTCCATCTTATTTGGACCCGTCGGGTAATCCAAATGGGTCTGGAACCATTAATGTCAATCGGGTCTGGGTCCGGGACACCTTGTCCCGGACCCATTTGGACCCGTTGACAGCCCTACTGCTCGCGCAGCATGGCGTACAGCATTCTGCGATTCACGATTGGTATAGACAGTTTCTGTGCACCAGACATGCCTAGGTTCTCAACAATCCCTCGTTCTTCAATTATTACCTTGTCCTCAAGGTAAAAGTCTTTGGGGCAGCTAAATTTGAGCTTGTCATGGTCTTCCCCACAAGCCTTATCTTTCATCTTGTTTTTCCAGCATGCAAGCTCCTTCATGCCTTGGCCTCCACGATTTACATTCCGTGGCTACAGCAACATTCGTCCGTCCTCTGTAGAGCTAGCCAACTCCTGCACATCATCGACCTGGTCCACTATCTCCAAGCTGTTAATTCTGCACTATTTTGGTGTGTTTGAGTGGGGTGCCTACCAAGTACACTCTTTTCAGTCCCACTTAAAGTTCATGGACATAGCCGCATAGTCAAAATTGATCTTGCATACTTCTTTCAGTCAGGCATTGCCCAAAACAATTTCTAAACCTTCCAAATTCAACACTTGTAGTGAGGCTTTTACCGTTACCCCTTGGGTTGCAACTTACACATCACGAGCCATGGTTGTGCACAGTAGTTTGTGGTCATTTGCCACTTTAACGTTAAACGGGACTATGGGACTAGTGCTCAGCTTCAATTTCTGTAGAAATTTGGCATTGATGAAGTTATGAGATGCACCATCATCGATTAGCATTGCCAACTCCTGTTCTAGCTATTACCCCTTTAAGTAGCATGGTAGAGGGTCTTGTTACACCGTCGAGAGAGTTCAGGACCTGTTCACCCTCTGTCTCTCCTTTCTATAGCTTGTTCTCATTACCCTTGGTTTTAAATGACTCTAACCCAGTCTCATTGTCACTGATTCCTCCTCCATAACAAGAACCTGCCCTTTTATGCATCGATGGCAAGGCTGCCACTTGCTATTACATTTGAAACACAAACCCTTGCCCACCCATTTTTTTACCTCGTTTGGGGTCAACTTCAATGTTGTGTTGTACTTTTTATGGTCTCTTCGTTTTGTTTCTTCACTATCCATTGGCTTTGGCTCTTTTGGCAAAGATTTTGGCATCCTTATTTCTAAGTTTCGGGCTATTATCAATCAATCGTTCCTGCTTAATGTAATGGGACAAAGTTTGTGGGTCTCGAATCTTTACTTCCCATCTCAAGGTTGGATGAAGGCCTTCTAAAAATGTGCTAATAAGAGCACCTTCTGACCAATTGCCTACAGCTTCAACCAAGCACTCAAAGTCCTCCAAATATTCCTCCAAGCTAGCCTCCTGGTGGAGTTTAGCCAACTGTCTGTCAAGGTTCACAATGTTAGAGAGGCCAAAACGATCAAAGAGTCCTTTGGTAAACCGTGTCCATCCAAGCCGTCGCCGATCTCAATCATAAGCAATTTTCAACTAGCGCCACCACTAGTTTGCTTTGCTGCAGAGATAGTAGGAAGTATACTCCACTTGCTCCTCACGTGAAATTTTCTAATTTGCAAAGAAGTACTTGGCTTTGGAGATCCATTCCGTAGGGCCACCCTTCGTAAAGGTTGGGAACTCCATTAGGACTAGCACGATGCTCACGCCGTTCAGTTCATCCCCTTGGCCTCATAATCGGACTACCAAGGGAGTCATAGGCCTCATCATCTGTCCATCGTTTGTAGTCATCATATAGTGGGTTAGACCTGGTTCGACTATCTCGTTCAGGACTGATTTGAATTTTGGAACGGTGGGATCTACCGCCCTCTTCACCGTTGCTGGGAGCAATAGTTCTCCCCACAATATGGGACCGCACACTTGGTTCATGAGCAAGTTTGCTCAAAATACCAGCATCTCGGTTCTCAAGCATGCTAAATAGTTTTGTGAAGTTAGACTTCATACCATCCATTTCAAACATCACTTGGTCAATTCGGCTCAAGAGTTGAGCATGACCACTCTCCAACTAAATAAATGGAGATTGAAAATTAGCAAAAAGATAAATTAATTTCCTTCAAAGATATGTCTTTCACTCTCTAATACGACAAAAAATACAAGTTCATTATCTTAGAAAGCAAAAAACTTGTGTGTGTGTGTGTTACTCTTGTACATATTGCAGACTTAATGATAAAATTTCTTCTTCTCTTTGAGCTTGTTTATTTTCTTTACTTTCTCTCACTAAAGTTTCTAGTTCTTTAGCAAAGTTCAATTTTAGTTAGTTAGGTTTATCATCAATTCTTTTCATGGTATCAGAGCAAAGACTGTGGTTTGTCATTACAAGTTCTTCATTTATGTGCTTCTTTTGAGTTGAAAAATGAGTAATTGAAAGTTTTTTTCAATATCTTTCTGTGATTTTTTGTCAGACACATATAGACGGGTGTTTTTATGACAAATCTAGAGTTGATGGTTTTAAATCCATTTTTCGTTCCATCAAATTAAAATACAGCCATAGTGCTTGCTTAGCCATTGTTGAATGAGAAGAATTATCATTCCAAAAACATAGTAGGCAAAGGTGTTTCCATGGAAACTCTAGAGTTGATGGTTTTAAATCCATTTTTCCTTCCATCAAATGAAGATACAGCCTTAGTGCTTGCTCAACCATTATTGAACAAAAAGAATTATCATTCCTAGAATAGAGCTGCAAAGATGATATTGATTTGGATTCTTTCTATGTTGCACAAAAGCCATAACTTTACGCTCAACTAGCACAAAAAATCTTGCTTCCAAGATTGTCATACATATGTCTAGAATAAACAGCAATAAAAGAAGTTAGAGAGAGATGCTTTCAACCTAGAGAGAGAAACTCTAGATCACTTCTTGCTAGGATAGAATCCTTCCTTGGATTTCTGTGGATGCCTTTTTTTCTTAATAGATAAGAAGGTTAGATTCACACAGAAACCTCCGTTTCTATTCATTTTCATAGATTTCTCAGTGATTTCGGCTTTGTTTCCTTGAGTTCTTGAGGTGGCAAAGTTGTGGGTCAGACTTTTAAGCTCTCTCAAACATTTCTTAGCAAATGGAAGCTAGCTTCCCAACTTTTTAGCTAGTTCGTTCAAGTCTATGTTCAGTTCCATTCAGTTTCTGATCGTTTCTATTACATTGCAAGAATCTATTCTTGCTTGTTCTTGACTGTTCCTGGTGAAATTCAAGCTAGTTTAGTTCCTTTGATATTGCAAAAGTTTGAAGTTCCTTGCCAGTTTCTATTTCCCACCTTTTTTATGTTCAAATTTTGAATTTCAAACTAGTCAATAGCCTTTTTTACCACTATTCTAGTTAGTGTCAACAAAAAGTATTGCTTTCTAGACACTTTTCAAGCACTTTTCTGTATAAATTTTGAATTTGGAATGGCAAAGAAGAATTCTAACAAATAGAATATACAAGATTCCTCCAAGAAAAATTACATTTCTGCTAAAGTTCCACTCTCTCGCCAACTGAAGAAGGTATATGCTCCATCGGTTGCTTAGCTACCAGAAGGTATTTTTGAAGACAGTCACAATTCAAAAACTTAGTCAAGAACACTAGGAGAAGAAGATACATTCTCCTCTTGCTCAGGTGACAAATTACATGCTGCTAAGGCATCATAGAGCTGTCTCTATCAAGATAGTTCTTTGGGGCAGTCTCTTCCCTATTTGAAGCCCAACCGAAACAACTGGTCTCTGGCTATCAAGACTTTGACGATGTTAACATGGCATGGACTTCTGCCTTGTGGGCTATTTTGCCTATTAGTTTCTACGTGAAGTAACTCTTCTCAAACTTTGCAATTCCTTGAAGGTTAAGCACAAATATATTGCCCGCCAAAGTGGATGGCTGGTTTTCAAGTTTGGTTCCGACAAGGATGGACAGAAGGTTGTGAAGGGTGGACTTTATTCTGTCTTTGGACGCCCCCTTCTTTTGAAGACCTTGCCGCATTACTTTAAGTTTGATGATTCAGTATTTAAGCAAGTTCCAATTTGTGTGAAACTACCTGGTCTGCCCTTGGAATGTTGGAGTTCGAGGCCTTTGGCAAGATAGTTTCTCGAGTCAAGAGACCGGTTACTACTGACGACATGACATCTTCCAAGGAAAGAATTTCTTATGCAAGAGTATCGGTGGAAATGGACACTTCTATTTCGTTAACTCGTTTGTTCTCTGTTTAGTTTCCAAACAGAAAATCCCTGAACCAACGAGTTAATTTTGTGCATAAACTTAGGTTCTGCTTAGTTTGTTCTGCATTTGGTCACTTAGCAAGCAATTGTGGGACTACCAACAAATTGACGGTGTAGGAAACCAAGTCCAAACTAAAAGGGCCTGATAGGAGACAACCTTCAGTCGACAAACTGACCGAAAACTAGAGTGGTGACCTAGCCTTGACGGCACAAGACTAAGACAACAAAGGTAGTTCCTAAGGCAACTGGAGTTAGCAACCAATCTAAACAACATAGAATGAGTTGCAATTCGAGGGCTGAGGCTTCCAAAGCTGATAGTGGCAGTACTTCCATTCAACCACAAGATAGGAACAACAACATTGTTGCTGAAATGCCTACAAGGTAGGGTGGGATGAACCAACAAACAGCTAGCCGCCAAATTGAAGTTGTCACAAGAAGCAAGCAGAAAAGCAAAGTTGGTTGCACCAGTCCCCAGTCAAGTCGAGCCTAGTAACAAACAGAAAGGCGTCAATGGTTCAAATGATTTGCAAGTTTTGACTCAACATTGCTTGCAAGCAATGTGCCTTAAAGGCTTTGGCAGCATGCATTTGCATTAAGCATCTTATTGTAGTTTGACCATTGCCTTAGGCCTTATTGTAATAAGGTCTTGGTATCTTGTCGTTTCCATTGTAATCGCAAGTCTTTTTGTACTGGTCGTATAATTGCTTGGCGTATTTTGTACACTCTTTTCGATCAACATACATTTACCTTTTGAACCAACAAAAAAAAAAGAAAAAAAAGAAAAAAAAAGAGAACAGCTATAAACATTATACTGACCATATTATTGAATACAAATGTCTGACGTACCTAAATGCAACACCTCTCGTGTATTTTGGCAGGCAAACCAAGTGGCTTACTTGTTAGCTAAGAAAGGTTACAGCACAATGAAGATTCTTTGTTATTTTTATGCACCCCTGCCCCCCGCCCCACCCCCTCCCCTCCCAAAAAAATAAAAATAAAAATTCAACAACCACCTCCTTTCTGAAATGGATATTATGTTTCCGAAATCAATCCCCTATTCTAGCTAAATCCTTCTACTACTGATAAATAAAGTCTATTTACCAAAAGAGAATCTGGGATCTGTGCCATTTGATTAAAAGGAAAAGAAAAAAACCAAATATCATCATCCACCTCCTCAATACTTATTGGTGTATTTTTCGCAGAAGAAGCTCATATGCCCACCCCAGTCCGGCACAACCCAAATTCAATTCGTCTCAATGAACCATGTAAGAACTCAAATTATCTCATGGTTTACATAATATCGGAGCTCATAACATCTTCAGAAGGCCAAAGATCTCAAAAAATTTGCCAGTCATAGGAATAGCTTGGCAAAAGCATAAAAAGAACAGAGGAACTTTTACAACATCATGTTCCATAGAGTATGCTTATTTCTTTTCCATGTTAACAGTCAAATATAACAGGGAGAATGAAATACATCAAACTGAAATACCAAGTGATTTCTTCATCTTCTCAACTTCCAAATACACGGTTGAGTAAGGTAGGAACTCAGAGAAATGGCTTTTGCTAAGATCATTTATAGCAACAGCAAGTTTAGGGATCTCTAGTGTCTCCTCATGGGTCAAAGTCCGGACAAACCTTGCAGGATTGCCAGCCCAAAGCTCACCGCTTGGTATTCTCCTCCCAGGAGGAACAACAGATCCAGCTTCCAGAATAGAGTGCATCTCCACCAGAGAACCTTCCATAAGGATGGAATGCTGACCAATGATGCATTCCGGCTCAATTGTGCAGGATCGCAAGAGACTATAGGCACCAATAGTCACAAATCTTTCAATGGACGTCTCGGCCGGCAATCCTGTTGCCAAGACACATTGTTTCAGCAATTCAATCTCCGGCCAAATGTTCTTATCATTTGATAAATAGTGTGAAACACACAATAGACAAATGGACAAATACAAACTGAGATTCCTGACCAGGTCCAAACAAAATAAATAAAGTAACACCACAGAGAAACTGCATTAATAACAGTGAGATCATATGCAGTTCAAAGTATCTGCTATCCATGAAAAAGAAATTGTTAAAACAATTCGGAAAAGAAAAATCATCTCAAGGGCTAAGATACAAAACAAGAGGTTAAATGTATTATTGATTTAATATGTTCCGAGCCTTTTAAGCACTACGGGTCATTTTGGTTCTCTTTTTAAGTTTTGACTCTTTTCTGGTTCAACCACAGCCCCACCCCATCCCAACACACTTCTTTTTCTACTAGTTCTTCAAGCATTGCTTATTGATTTAAATAAGGAACCTCAAAATATGGGCATACAACCAAAACCTGGACCAGAAAGTCAGAGTATCTCATATGGCAAGCCACAAGATTTTCTTATATACCTAGCATTTTCAATTGAACATCAAGCCATAAACTATAAACTATAACCTAAAATTGGAATTCACTATGCCCAAAATTCAGCTGGTAAAAATCTTTATCTTCTTTTTGGACTAGGGCCGACTGTATGCATCAGTGAAAGGAAGAAACTAAATAAATGAACAACAAGATATTCTGCAAACATCAATCTTCAGAAGTGGCAGCTAGAATAAAGAGGAATAGATTGAAAAGTTAGTGACTTCAGATAGGTACCGCATAATAACCCCCAGTTTAGAAAAACACTAGGATGCTTATCTTTAGAGGAACTCCCCTGTAACCCAACCCATGAGAGAATCAAACCAAAACATCTGTCTCCAACTAGTATACTGTGAAATATGTAGTAGATCCATGACTGGTTCACAAAATTACCTCTTCCTTATATTCTGCAAATTTAACTTTGTTTAGTTCTTATCCCCAAAGCACAAAACTTTTCCTGTTAAACTTAAAGAAACATTCGAAAGAAAAAACAGTTGAAAATTTTAGAAAACAGACTGAATCTTCTATTAAGTTGTATGACAATCAGAAGTTCCCTTTGAAGCAAACTTGGGGAGCAACCTAATCCAAATAGTTAATGCACATGGAATAAAAGAAACACACCAACATTTGGCTCTTTATATTAAGATATCACTGGTTTGAAATCCTAATAATGAGATTCACATAACTTAAGGAAAGCTCTTGCCAAAAGGTACCTATCGGTGGTTGACATTGTATTCAGTATAAGTTATTTAACCGTATTGGTCGAACTACGGGTTCAACTTCATTAAGTCTTATATGCTGATCATCTTCTGTGGGTAATATCAATAATCAATAAAGAATAAAATAAGGGAAAATTTTGAGCCCTTTGAGTCATTTTAAGGATAAGCAAAGTGAATGTTAGGGGTCATTATTAAATTTACTATTGTTGTTACAACTTCTATATTTTTGTACCAAGTTAAAGAAAAGAATAAAAAGTTTTCTTTTATCAAGAAAACCCAAACATAGATACTTGTTAGTGAACAAAGAAATACTGCAAGAAAACTTTCCTTACCAAAGATATTTGCAGAAAAGGCCCCCTGTCTCTCTTTACGTACAAGGCCAAATGACAACACCAGTTTTATCCACAAGGCATTTTGCCAGTTTCATACATCAAAAAACTAATTAAGACAACACCTTTCTTGAGATAAGCATTATAGTTCTTGGAAGATTTAACTGAATTTGCACTTTTGAGGTTGTGCTGCAGGCAGTATGTTATGTTATGTAAAGGATACAAATATGAACACTTCAGTCCATTTTGTTACCTGAAGGGAACTTGGATTTCAAAAGCTCCTAATATTAAGAAATTTGATTTCAAGGTTTGGTTAAATAAATAAATAACAGATTGCATTCCATATTAAGATCAGATTTGATAAGCGGGACCTTTTTTTTCATTTGGTATTCCAACCATGTTTTCATGAAAAGGATGGGTGGCATCATTGTCTAACACTCAATAGTGAGCACCCATCTAGAGTAGTTACCATAATTATATATGCATCAAAACCAAAAACCAAAACTATTTCAAAGCAACGTAACTTCAATCCTAAGCAACTTAAACTCGAAATATTTGACCAAAACTATAACAGATTCTGTAACAAAACCTAGAAAATTTAACCTATCATAACCTAAAGAGTAATCGAATCCTACTTCAAACACACAACAGGAAGGCACGACCAGCTTTAGAAACAAGTCTAGACTAAAGAAAGGACTTCATAATCAGCAAAGGCACACCAAAAACTTCTCTCATCTGTAGCATTATTTCTCCGCCTTTGAAAGAAACTTGATTTGACCATGTTTTGCATCATGGTCAAAATTATGAAACGTTCAACGAGTAATTTTTATTCTTTGGAATTCTATTTTAAAGCAATATACTGTTCTTTTGCAGAGAGTCCTAGAATAACAAGGTGTTTATCGAATTTGGTCTTAATATAGAATAAGATCTTTCATTAATTTACTTAACCAAACTTTGAAATCAGATTTCTTAATACTAGAAGCTCTGAAAATTTGAGCTCCAATGAGAAAACAAAAAGGCACTCAAATGATCCTATTTGCATCTTTACATAACAAAAGATAATTCCTGCAGCACACCCTCAAAAGCGCAGCCTATTAAAACTTCCAAAAACTACAATGCTTATCTCAAGAAAGGCATTGTTTTAATTAGTTGCTAGATGTATGAAACTAGAAAATGCCTTATTTAAAGTATAGCAAACAAAATAGATGAGAAGCTTGTAGGGCCTCATTAGTACAAAGAAGCATTTTCACCAACAGGAAAGACACTAATAAAGTATTTTTTACAAAAGAATGTCAAGTTGCAATTATTCAATTAATTGACATTATTCAAATAAGCAGAATAAAGACAATTGAGAGACAGAGCACAAAAATTAGAAAACATTGGTTTTGGAGAATCAAGAAGGTAGGATAAAGAAGAAGAAGGAAAAGAAGTAAAAGCTTTAAGAGACAAACAAAAAGCCATGCTGATAGGGAAGCTGTTCAATGATAAGACAAAAATTATAGTATTTGGAAACCTAGACTCAGACCTAGCCATTCTCTTGCCAAGAAGTTCTTGTCGTATCCATGATGATTACAAGATGTTGCAGTTCTGCTACTGAGTATTTTAGGTATCAAGGGTATTTTTGTCATTTAATTTATTGCTGGAAATTGCAGAGATTTAGTATTTAGAGTCCTTGCTTATCTTATTGTTAAGTTTTTAGTCTTATTTGGAGTTCTTACTGCATTAGGAAATTAAAGTCTTATATCTTCAGATGGAATTCAAATTTCTTTAGAATTTCATTATTAGGTAAAGATTTACATTATAAATCCTGTTTAATTGTCCATTTATCATCAGTGAATTATTCAGTTATTTGGATTTTCTTCTGCTGCCCATAGCAAAAAAAAGATCTCCCAACTTTTCCTGCATCACGCACTGGAGACTTGATTCAAAAGTCCCATACAAGAAACCAGACAGCAAGTTAAACAACATTAAGCTTCTTCTACTAGAAATGAAAACACGGGCAAGATTTATCCATAATGAGAGGAAAAAAGTTTCATTTCAGAGGAAAAGAGAGTGATGATAAAGAGAACAAGAGAACACAGAGCTGTAAAGGACATAACATTTAGGGCTGACTAAGCAAACATTGAATTTAATTATGGCTGATAAAATACTGCTCTTATTTGGAAGAAGTGATGGATATTAGAAGGAATATGTGCCGGAGAGTTAGAAGAATAAAAACAAAGGAGAAAGCAAAGGAGAGATTTCTGACAGACAACAGAAGAAAAGAGGCAAAACCTCAAGACAAAACAACTCTATTCATCTTCCAACCAAAACTTTGGTTTTGACGTACACTGATCACACCCCTAGAATCAGAACTAATTCAAGTTCAAGAAAAATTGACACCGAGTACACTTGAATACTAAAAGCCTTAAGGGTGGAAATCTTCACCAAAAAGACTGTAGGTAAACCTTACTGTAAACAAATCTATCATGATCTAGAGAATTCTGAAAACTGGTTTTACTACAAGTAGAACCCTAATAACATGAACATAGCACTAATACAAGACAAGATACATGAATGATGGCTACAGCAAGAGGAGATTCCTACTCTGCTCTACTATCGCACAAATGAATTTGCTTTCATAATTCTATTTCTTGATTACCAGATTAATGAGGCAATCAAGGGATCTAAGATAAAATATTGTCTAAGAGATATCTAGCATTACATTGAAGAAGTAATAGCAACAGAAAGGTTCTCGTGCAACACAAAAAGATATTAAATATGAGATTAACCTTTGGTGCAAAAGCATATTTTCTAGAAACATTAGAATCATATTTATAACTAAAAAGTATCAATAAGAAATTTCTGCAAACTAGCACAGACTAGATCTTTTGACAAATATCTGCAGATTAAAACAAATTAAAAAGGTTAGCCATCAGCTAAAAGATCAAAAGAAATTTGCTCTTTGTAAAAATATTATGGCAACATGTTGACTTTGTCATACCATAAAAGGAATCGGCTCATGGAACAAGTTCTAATCAAAGTATAGAACTATTCTGAAAGTTCAAAACTCGCTCTTCTAGGCTAGAGAGTAGCTTTTGCCCCCTTTCCATACTTAACCAATTTAAATAAATAAATATAGTTTTCAGACTACATAGAGAACTATCAAAATGGGAGGTAAAAGATTAAGAATTTCAGGATGGCATATAAATGTATTGTACGTCTCTTCTCTTTAATTAGAAACAAAATAGAACCAGAAATAATTAGCATGGCTAGCTTGCAAATGTCAAAGTTTTCTTAGAGCATGTATTGCTTTATCCCAAGATGAACATCATGAAGAATTGAAGGAGTTTTCTCTTCCTCTTTCTTTTTTGATTGATTGATCTCGCACAATAGCAACTAGATCCTAGCAATAGTCATTGCCAGCAAGAGACTGATCCCCAAAACAGGGATGAAAGATTAGGAAATTTTTAAGTGTAAATCTTCTACAAAATTAAGTGCTTTTCTCCAACTCTATTACACTCATGTTGCTGGAATGGCAAGCCTTCTGCGTCAGCTAAAAGATTGTAACATCTTGAGTCATCATATTGACAACACATAGACTGCTTTTGTTTGTATGAACGGGTCAGCTTATACAGCAATTCTTAAATAACAAAAAATAAACTATCAATATTAAGTTAATAACTATCCGAAATTCTTTCTTGAGTTATAAATAAACCAAAGACATTCATCAATTTGCAAAGGGCTTGGCATTATTAAGCCCTCTAAAAATGGGACTTACCTAACAGACACATTACCCTTTGTACGCAATATATATTCACTAAAAACTATCTAAAACTGTACCTGCAATTAAGACTTTGGCTAGTAGTTTAAGATAAATTTTCCTGCTAATTTCCAGACAATTCATTAGGTTTCCCTTTCATTTTACTTATCTTTATTAATTAATTATTTATTTTTCTTAATAAACGGAGGTGAATTATCTTTATGTCTGTTCAACACAACAGGTCTCGACCAATAAATTACCAAAACTTCTCAGAAATCAACCAAGACACCAACCCGTATGTACATTGCATGATCTAGAAGTCTGGAATTCCTTCAATAAAGTCATATTTCAAATCTCGTAAAATGCAGCTGCAGATTATTCCAGAACCGTGCTGTACATCGTATACTATGCATACTTACATCCGGCATATTAATATAGTATTTTCAATTATTAGTAACCAAAACCCTTCAATATACCAAAACATTAAAAATTAAATGGCAAAGATTAATAGTAAATCACGGTACAATAGAAAAGACAGATCAACCTGTAGGTGAGTTCCAAGCGGCATGAACGACACACCTCTCTTGCACATTGGAGCAGAACCCAACAGTAATCTTATTAAGATCTCCACGCAGAACCGCACCGTTCCAGACGGAGGCGCCGTCGTAGACAGTAACCTGACCAGCGAGGACAACATTAGGGGCAACGTAGGCATCCACAGCAATCTTGGGGAGCCATTGACCCAAAGGGATGATCTTCCTCTGCCCTCTATAGTCCAATTTCACCCGATCGGGAGATTCTGTTATTGGGATCTTCTTGATTGAAGATGCTGACTCCGCTGCCACTGCCTCGGTAGCAATGCTGCGGTGGAGGGGGCTGCGGTGTTGCGAGTTGGACTGTGTGGTTAGGGCTCTTCTCGACAGCCGAGCAAGTGCAGCCATTTCTGGGTTTGTGTTCTGTTTTCACTCTTCGCAAGTGTATAGGCACCCTAACTAAGGCCTAACGTGTATTTTAGAAGGGGCTCGCTTTATGCAGCACAATAATTTGCTTGGCAAATTGGCCTTATTGGTCCATTTTAGTTTGGTATGTTTAGTTCTAGTGATTTTATTTGTCACATTCTATCCCTTACGTTTTTTTCGAAAGAATATTTAAAGAATTACAGCCACTTCTATAGTTGTTTCTTCGAAAGAACATTTAAAGAATTGTAGCCACTTCTACAATGGTTTCGATTGAGTCTATCTCGTTATTTGTACAAGTGATTCCAAATAAGGATAAAAGTGATATTCTACAATCTTATATCTTAAAAAATATATATGAAGAAATAAAAATATGTGTGGGGGGATTGATTACTGTGGAATTCTCAACCTCTCTGCTAGGGTTCACTGTGGCTAAATAAGGTACCTGTGTGTCTTTTAGCACTAGATTCTGGCCTAACATCATTGTCCGGAGTTATGATAGTACTCATATTAAATATAAATAAGTATAGCGAAATATGTAAAGTATGGACCTAGATATGCAAAAAGTCACATAAATCTAGAGCTGACATGTTCTAAGTATATAACAAAAATTCTCAAAAGAATTGAGAGATACAAAACGAAAACATACGACAAAGCATAAGGATCTCCACGATCACTCGACGGAATCAATCTGAATGCCCTATGCAGAAAATTGTAAAATGATCAAAAAAATTTCTTAAATTTCTTTCATACATAAGAAGAGTGAAAAGATTATCCTGTCTCCTGCTATGGATATCATCCAAGTACAAGATAGAATAACATATACGACCCTATGTTTCTTGTTTTTTACACTCTGACATTTCTATTAGCCAGTCAAGGGTTCATTGGGAGCTACTTGGAATCCCGAGTCATAACTTGCGAAAACACCTAATCATTGTACACATCAATTGCTCGCACCAATCCCAGAGGATTAGAACAATAGGGCACCTACCAGCTCAACCCTCAAACCTCCAATCTGGGTTCGAGCCAATCTCCTGGCCTAGTTGCCATATCAAGAACTAAACCTGTAGGTGCTATACGGGAACCCAACGTGGCTTCTAGTTAGGCCAATCCTTTCATCGGTCATCAATGCCCTTTGATATCGTTGTACCACTCACAGAGTCCAGAATAAACCTCACACCGACAATTAGGATGCCCTCGTAAGAGTGACTAGCCTCACAGTGCGAGCACTTGGTGGGTCTCTGATTTCTGAAGAAAATCATTCTATCATCCGGACTCCCATTAGGGTGTCGTTAGACGTCTCTTGAGCACCCATTGAGTGCGTTGTTGGGCTTTTCATATAAAAGCAATACAAGTCGAGACAGGGAGTTTTAGATATATAGGCCCCAAATAGCTACATGTCCTTACCAAGTTTGTAGCTTGACCAACCGGTCAAAATTCCACTGCCTGCCTTTAATTTCAAACAATATTATGCAAGTTTCTAAATATCCTATGCTCATGTACATGATTCATTTCCCAAAGCCATTTTGAGTATTAAAACATTTTACCAAAACTTACCAGGTTTTGAAATAAAGTTCCAACATATTCCTTTCAAAAAACTAGAAGTTTCTAAAAATAGCAACCCTAATAAAATTAAACTCCCATGCTTTTCCAATGTAAGTAATGCATAATAAATAATGGAACTTAATAATCAATCATGATGAATCTTTCCAAAAATAGAAACTTTCCATAAAGAGAAAGTGTTTCCAAAATAGGAATGTTTTTTATTTAATGACTTTTCAGATTAGGTCAATATAAAAATGGTTTTCCTGCAAAACAATGCATTGTTTCTTGATATTTGGCATTAGAAATAGGTATGTCTTAGTTTTCAAACTCATTGTAGTTAGAGTAAATTTACTATCTATAGTCCTACAAAATGGAACATTCGAATTTTCTTAATATATCAAAGTGTGTGATTGTTGCTTCATTAATAAAAACTCTATGTTCAAGTTCATCTTACAACCATATAACCTAATTATTTTGATTAAAGTAAGAAAAATAATCCTAAGAAACTTCTTAGCAAGTTACACATTTTACAAAGTAAATTCTCTTATTTTAAGATTAATTAAATTACTTTACGACTTATGGAGATTCAAAGTATTAGTAATCTCCAAAGTCTTATAACGTTGTAGAGATTTTCTACTAATAACTATTTTATTATATCTCTTTTTTCTGGCTTCTCACGAACATGCATGATTCTACTATCTTAACATTATTCTCTTGGATGCCCAATCCTATTTCTATTATTTTGTATCCTTATTATTAAATTTTGATTCAAAAAAATTACATCATCTTTAGTTTCCCAGTTGTTTATAGTTCTATTTTATCTTCTTTTTCTTGCTTTACATTGGCCGATTATAAGGTCTTTAAATTTCTAGAAATTCAGCCTCTTGTTAGCTTATTATTATGCCTAAAAGTCTAGAAATTGAAGTCCTTTTTAACCATTCCTATCATAACTATTCAAACTACTACTAGATCTTCTTGTAAGTGATGGTTATATTAGCTTTGCTTACTAGGTTTTAGGCTGTCCAAATCATTTGCTCTCCACGTATACACTTTAGTACATCATTTATGCAAAATTCTAGTTTTTTACCTTGAACTCATTAAATCCCCTTTTATTTCTAAGGTTTGAATAGAGTTTGTCTTGCATTCTAGGCTCAATATGACAGGCTAGCATGTGGGGTGCAAGATAGCATACTCCTTGAGTGTAATATTGGTTAAACTAGATAAAGAAGGAAACACATGCATTGACCATCTTCTGAGGTGGAAAATGATTATGTTTGCATGCTTATTTTTATTTTACTTGTTTTGCATGCATTCTAGAACATAGTGGATGGTTGTAAGGAGAAGAATCTAGAAGAATTTCGGACTAATGAGGGAAAAAATTGGAAAATCACATTAGGGTGTAAAAATGACCACTTTGCCCTTCCCATACTATAATACCTTTTAACATTTCTAAGGGCATTTTTGGTACGTTTTTATTCAAGATCCTTATTTTAAGTCTTCTCAGCTTATTATTTTCCTTGAAAGCTATTTATTAACTTGAATTATCGATTTATTATTCGATTTTGTCACGTGGGTTGACTTTTTTGGTTTTTATGCTCGATTATACGACCAGTTTAAATTTTAATAAATTCTTCAATATGACTTAGGTTCTCTATGCCCTATAACTCATCACTAACCCTTTCACAATCCTCAATCTCGGTTTAGCACCTTCTAGTCCTCAATTCTAAGGTTCGAAAGCCTAGTTCTCAGCCCGATGTTCTCTAAAACCCAAATTAGCAGGTGGGGTGTTATAATTACCCTCAGCAAACCAAATTAGTTCTTATTTCTTCAAATGCTAGCTAGGGCTTTATTCCCCGAATCAAAACCTATTTCAATTACTCACTCCTCCATACTAATCATTGCAGCTTGAACAAGATCTTAGATCCTCCATCTTCCAATAGCTTAGAAAGGTAAGGAGAAGACAAGTAGAAGAAGGAAAGGAGCTAGAACAACCACAAGCCTTCGAGCCCAAGGAAATGAATAAAGAGCAGCAGTGTCTTATAATCAAACAATGACTGCAAAAATGCTAGTGTAAAGAGGACATTGTGGACAAAGCTTAACCCAGGTAGGAGGTTTTTGGGCTGTGAAATGTATAAGGTAAGGTCTTTGAAATGTGATGCATTAACCAAAAATTGTCTATTATGAAATCTTGAATGTAATTTGGTTCACATTTGCATTTTGCAGAATGCATGTGGATGTGGATTTTTTTCATGGTATGATCTCCTGTGTGTGAAAGATTAACACACGTGATAAATGGATTGTTAAGGAAGATTAAGGAGTTGGAAGCTTGAAACATTGCTCAAAAGAGAAGGGATAGAAGCATATGGATTGCTGTAGTGTTTTTGTTATTTGGCTGCAACATTTTGGTTTTATTGAAGTTAGGAACCAAATGAAATCTTGGGCTCCAAATTTTGTTAATCATGGAGTTAGTTCTGGTTGGGTAATTAAGGCCTAATTATGTAGTTGAATAATAAACTTTGTTCGGCCATTATGCCATCCTGTATGTAGTATTAGTACGATACGAGGTACTGCTCTTAACATTATGTAATTATAAGCTGTAATTACATCATGAGAATGCATATATAAACTTTTTCAAATTATCTGAATTGATTCAAAACTGAATTTCAACACAATCAAATGCAAATTTTTGGGATGTAACTTTTCCAAAAGGATACAAATATTACTTTCTGAACCTGACATAGGCAATGTCTACAGCTTTTCCACATCTAAAATATAATAAATTATGGTCTAAACCACAATATTACATACTAATACAGGTAAAAAATAGGAGAGATCAAGTATACATTTTTAGCTCTTAATTTCAGCCTATACAACAAAAACCAGCATATGTAGCTGCAAAATAAAGCTAACAGCTCAATCATTCTCATGTAATATCACAATAGTATTTCTCTTGGGATGCAACTTAGTCCCCAGTTTGCTGCACTTGGACTTGTTATGGCCAATTTCCATCACCAGCTGCATCTTAATTGTCTGCTTTTTTCAGCTTAACATGTAACAAAAAGCAAATGAATTCAAGTTTTTCATTACACATATATTCAATAAAATCAACTTGCAATGTGACACTGGAAGTTTCATACTTGTGCTGTATCAGTGTTGATATTCCCTTTGTTGAAAATTTATGGCTGCAATGTGACACTTGATTGCTGTGAGGGTGTTGATTCAGACATATCATTGATTGGATCATCTGAACCTACATCCGACCTTTTCTACCTTGATTTCTGTCCTACATTTGAAGATTTCTGACCTGGCTATTGAACTATACACGTTCTCCTATTGTGCCCCAAGCTATCACAATTTTTACACTTACTTACATTGTGACCATAGGTCTTACCTGTAACATCTCTAGAAGTTTCTTGAATATTTGAGCTATTGTTATTGCCTTGCATTCTGCACTTTCTTATGTTATGGACAGCCTGTCCACATCTTCTACATCTTTGATTCCATATGCATGCCTTAGGCAACTTGACAACTCTAGTTGGACCAACCTTTGATTGCTTTTCACCATGTTCCAATTTTCTCTTATTTTTAGGCCTTCCAAGGAACCTTAATTTTGCAGGAGGATCCACTAGAGGAATTCCAGTTTTGGGCCAATTATTTGGACCGTTGGTTGGGTCTATAATAGACTTATAAGCCTTCTTAGAATTAGCTAAACTATAGAAATCATGAACATAATCTGAAAGACCTAAGAGGGGGTAAAATAGGTCTTTGGCTAATTTTTAAAAAATTTTCCTTTTTTGTAAATATAGTGTCCAAGAGATTTGAGATCAAGTTCACAAGAAGATATTCAAATTAACACAATGAATTTCCAAATAAAGAGAGAAGAGAAAAGATCACACAAGAAATTTATAGTGGTTTGATCACTTAAGATCTACATCCACTACCTTAATCCCTCACTCAAGGATTTCAAACAATTTCAACTATAACAATAGTTATACAAGATACAATAGAGGCTTAACCAACAAGGATTTTACTTCACAATCTCTTTTTACTTACAATAATCAAGGTTCACTCTTTCAAATGGGTTTTATATCCCTAAGATAATCTTGAAGAAAGCAAATAGATGAAGTAAGAGAGAAGGATATTACCAACAACTTGGTAGATGATGATAAATCTAGTAGCACTTCACCTTTTGTCTATGGAATCTTGTAAATCAACTTTTGAGCATAAGACAAAAGAGAGATTTTGATATTTTGAATGATTGTGAAGAGTGAAGATTCTTAAAGGATAAAAAACTACTCAAAAAATCTAAAGTTTATAGCTTTTATAAGGTTCAAATATTAGTTTCAACGTTTAAATAACGGCTAGTAACAATAAAGTTCGGTTGACCGAACATAGACTCCTGTGTCCAAATGATAGTCCAAACTACTCTGTTTACAGGCTACCAAGATAAATTCTATCTACCGAATTTGGACATAAGTGTCCGAATGGTCGTCCGAATTTCTCTAAAAATTTAGTGTCAAAGTTTTTAGTTCGGACATCTGAATTGGAGTTTGAACTATTCAAACTTTGTCAAAATTTTTGAAAATCAAGTACAACAAGATTGAAATCATTTTGAACTATAAGATAGATCTTTTTAAGAGCTTATAAAATGCAAGCCATTTTCAAGAACTTGGTAAAACATATATAATGAAAACTTTTGAAGACTGCAAACTAAGTTTTGTGCTCTCTTGTAAATCTTTTAGATTCTAAAGACAACAAGTGTAGGGTTTACAAGAATATACTTATTAAGCAAGTGTAAACCTACACTAAAGTCTTTAAAACCTTCAATCCTTAGGACATGCTCTATATATCTTAATTCTTTGAGCACATTTGAGTTGTCCTTAGCACCTTATCTTCAAGGAATTGATACTTCTTAACTTCTCAATCTAATAATCCTATCACACAACATTACTCAAGTTAGCTCATATCAATATTTTTCATAATGAAAACTATAAGATTTGCCCTTAGGGATTACATAATCTTCTGGATTACGTCCCTCTATGCCCAAAACAACTATTGCACGAGAGCATGGTATACCAGAAACGACCCACCTTCTACACGTGCAAGTTCTTGTTTTAATGTCAACTGCAAACTGCTCTATATTTCTGTGTTTCACCTAAAACTTTGATCCACCAGATATGAAGGGAAACAATGTGCAAATTATTCCTTTATTTTCTCAAGAATCTTCTGTATTCTTGGACAGACCCATCCTTTTTGTCTACTGATCAACTGACTCTTTGACTTTAGAATCTAATATGTTTCTACTCAATTTTCTTCCCTGGATTGTTATTGAAAGACCTAAGAGGGGGTGAATTAGCTCTTTGGCTTATTGAAAACTTTTTCTGAAATACCTAAGAGGGGGGATGAATTAGGTATTTGGCTAATTTTCGCAAACTTAAACCTTTTATGCGTTTATACCAAGAACAAGTTATATGAGCTAATTAGAGATAATTGATAGCAAGGCAGTAATGAAAGCAATAGCAAAGAACTCAAACAATTTATAGTGGTTCGATCCTCAAGATCTACATCCACTACCTTAAGCTCACACTTAAGGATTTCAACAAATCTACTAATTGCTCAGGTTTACAAATTACAAGAGAGGTTCACCAAACTATGGTTTTACACTCACAACCTCTTCTAGTAATGTTTACAATACAAGGTTCACCAAAAACAATGGTTTTATATCTTAAACAACCTTGAATCACACTTTCAAGGATCACCCTTATCTAAAGGATTTTATGTTATCAAGATAACCTTGCTAGAGCTAGTAGAACTACAGAATATGATAAATAAATGAGAGTGTGTAGAAGTTACCACTTGATGGTAGATATTACACAAATTTGCACCTTCACACTTTGATGTCTTTGGATTGATCAATTGAATGCACAAGACATAAGAGAGCTTAAGAAATGTTTGCTAAATGCTTTTAATGCTTGGAGTTTTCAAGATTTCAAGAGTTACAAAAGATTACACTTTTATGGCTTTTATAGAATTTGAAAATCAGTTAAAACGGTCATAAAACAGCTAGTTTCAGAAAATTCGGACGACCGAATTTTTTGGCTGCGTCCGAATCTTCGTCCGAATTTCTCTGGATGAATAGTAACCATGCTGAGAACAAAAATTCGGACGACCGAATTTTTTGCTGCATCCGAAAACTTCGTCCGAATTTTTTTGGAAGAACAGTGACCATGCTGAAGACCAAAAATTCGGACGACCGAATTTTTTGGCTGCGTCCGAATCTTCTTCCGAATTTCTCTGGAAGAATGGTAGCAAACTTTTGCTACACAATTCGGACGACCGAATTTTTTGAAAGCATTTTCAAACTTTTTAAAATCATTTGAGGTATAACTTCATGTGTTTGAGAAACATTTGATATGTATAGAAAACTTACTTAGCCATATGTAAGTTTGAAAACACAAATTAAATTTCTTTGATCATATAAAGTTTACTTAAACATCACATTCACTAAAAACCTTATTCAAATCCTTTTAAGATTATAAGATTCATTTTATGCTCTCTTATGCATTCAATGATGGCCAAGACATGCAAGTGTAGAGTTTACATAGAAACTTACTTACTAAGTATACACACTCTACACTTCAAGTCTTCAATGCATTTAGATCTTCTAAGAACAACATTCTTCAAACTTCAATCACTTTGCTTAACTGAAGTTGTTCTTGAACTCTTGCTTCAAAGCAATGAGACTTCATACTTCTTATTTTACAGAACCTATCACACAATATACAAGCATATTAGTCCTCATCAATATTTGTCATTAATCAAAACTAATCAATCTTATATGATTTGCCCTTAGGGCTAACAATCTCTCCCTTTTTGATGATGACAAATTTTGATGCAAAATGTGATAGATTAAAACGATGTAGTTCATAGAAGTATTAATGTCAATGATAGAAAATAACCAATTTAGCACAATGACATACAAAAGGCTCAATATGAGCCTATGACCCAACCAACCTCCATTAACCTCCTTCCTTCCAACAACTAGGATAGAAGATATAGCATTTAATCATTAAGACAACTTCTAAGAGAGGTATTAAAGGTCAGAAAAGATTAACATTGCTCCCTCTTAGATTGTGCTCATTTTTCAACTAGTTTGGACTTGAGATGCTATGCATCCGAATTTTGACATATCAAATCTGAATTGAAAAATAAGTGAAATGAAAGCTTCAATTTTTGAAAATAAGCTTTCCTAAGGTTGTTCAAACATAGTGGAAGAGATTAAAACAAGTTTGAATCAATTTGAACAACAATAGAGCATATTTTGGCAACAAAATATGCATGCATCCGAATTTCAGAACATGCATCCGAATTTTTTGATCTTGCATCCGAATTTTTAAATCTTAAGTCCAAACTGTAATAAATTCAATATAATGAATGCCTAAGGTTGTTCAAACATAATAGAAGAGATTAAAATAGATTTAGATCAATTTGAACAACAATAGAATACTTTTTGGCAACAAGTTATAGCTCATGCATTCAAATGTTTTCATAGAGTTTGATAGAGTAACAATTCAAGAGCAAGTTATTCATTTACAGAAAACACACAGAAAACATCTATAGGATTTAGACATAAGACTCAGAAAACATGCATACAGAAAATTCATTATCTCATCCCATACAGCAGTTTTTCACACATTTTGTCATCCTCATTTCTTCTCATTTCTTCTTCCCCTTTTGTCATCAGTCAAAGATGAGGTCAATGAAAATGAGATTAACAATTTAACATATAAAGGAAGCTCTCATCACTGAGATTTCATCATTGAGCTTCACTATTACATAAGATGCAAGAAAAATACTGAAGAAGATTATAACATTAGATGCATAACTAAAAATTTAAATAACTTAAAGCAGTAAATAGAATGGAAGAGATGCTTAGTCTTGTGATGTTGATGAAGAGGCTCTGCTAATCCCTTTCTTGATGGCCAAGTGATTCACTCTTCCTTGGCTGAATGAAATGTGTGATGGTGAGACAATTTCTGCTTGACCTACTTGGCTTCCTGCCTCTTGTGGTTCTTCATGTACATGTTCTTCTTCTTCTTCTTGTTCTGCCACTGTATCATCATTTCCTCCTTGATCATCCCATCATCACTGTCATCATCTTTGTCCTTCTTATCTTCCTCTTTATCATCATCTTCCTCATTTCTATCTTGAGGCCTAGAGGGTCCTTCACCACTTTGAGTATTTCTCATTAGGATTTCCTCAATGTGTTTCACTCTACTCTCTAGTCCATCTAATTTTCCTAGAACCATTGGAGCAAATGATTCAAAGAACTTATACATCTTCTCCATTTCCTTGACCTGATTGTTCAAGGCTTCTTGGAATGCTTTGGCTATTATGGTGTCACCTCTAGTTATTCCTTCACCACTTGACTCAACTTCAGTTTCTTCTTCAACTACTCTTCTTTTTGTTGGTGGTTGCTCCCCCTCACTTGAGGTATCATGCTTCCTCTTTGTTTTCATTTCTCTTGCAAGGGTCTCTTCCTCATCTTCCTCATCTTCATCCTCCTCTACTTCCTCTTCTACACTTTCTGTCTTTTCTTCTTTTCCTAACCTTTTTGGAGAGGATTCTCTTTTTGTTTTCCATACCCCATCATCATCAAGAATAAGCTGCATTCTCTTAAGGGATTCATCAGTGTATATTTCTCCACTTTTAAAGGCTTGCCCTCTTCTTGGGAGTTTAATCTTAAAATGCTTAAAGATCTTTGTCAATAGCCTTCCAAAAGGGAATGCCTTGGTTACTATTTTTCTAGCAGTAATCATGTGTCTTAAGGCTATATATCCAAAGTTCAATCTTCTCTGTTCATGCAAAGTGCCAACATTAATACCATATGCATATTTCCTATCGATGATTTATGTCCAAAGTTAGGAACAATCATAGTAGTTACCATATGATGCAATACTCTACCTCTAGCATCCAAATTCTTGATTTCCCTTTCTTTTATAGATCTAAACTCTCTTCCATTGGTAAAAGCTTGTTCAAATCTATCATATGTAAAGAGTTCACGATCATAGCAATGCATTGAGGGTGCATAATATCTAGCCCCATTGTCACCTACCCCACAAATTCTGTTAATCATGGCTTCACTAAATTCAATATCAACTTGGGATACTCTAGTTGAATACCATTGTATCCTATTATCCCCAACAATCTCAATTCTTTCTTCCTTTAGGTTTGCATAGAATTCATATATCAAAGTAGGATAAAAATCTTCATTAATAAATAGCAAACTACTCCAGCCAACATCATTGAAATAAGATAGAACCATATCCATGCTAGATAGTTTATCAGCATCCACCTTATATCCAGGAATAATCTTTCTGCTATTCTTATTCCATTCATTAAATTCATGAGTGGCTTTTATGGAGACAAACCTGTCAACCCCAGATAAGGTTTGAGGAATTCGAATTCTTTTGGGTTGGTTGAGGATTGGATCTTCATTTCCTTCTTTAGCCTTTCCCTTGCCTTTCTCAACGTTAGGCCTCTTTGTTCTCACCATTGATATGTTTCTGTTTAGAGGTTCTGAATTTTTGGTAAGAATTTAGGGTTAGGAGTTCAAAAATGAAGGCAAATCGGAATGAGAATGTGTGGATTTGAAGGGATTTTGATTCGGACGTGAATGGGTATGAGAGGTTTTGAAAGGATATAAAATTCGGAAGTTGTAATGTTTGGAAGAAACCGTTTGGTTTTCATTTAAAGGATGCATCCGTAAAATTCGGATGACCGAATTTCAGGTCTGCGTCTGAATTTTCGGTCGAAAGTTTCTGTCTCTTCAGTTCAGAAAATTCTGTCGACTGAATTTTCTGTCCTGCGTTCGAATTTTTGATCAAAAAATCTCTGTTTTCATCATAGCATTAATACACACATCAGTCATTGAATTTTGAAATTCCTAAGAGTCTTCTTAGGTGATTGAACCTTTCCTCAGCCAAAGGCTTTGTAAATATGTCAGCAATTTGATCATTTGTATTTACATGTTCTAAGCATATATCTTTCTTAATCACATGATCACGAATGAAATGATGTTTTATCTCTATATGCTTGGTCCTAGAGTGTTGAATGGGATTAATGCTCAAGTTGATAGCACTGGTATTATCACATAGTATAGGCACACACTTAAAGTTAAGACCATAATCACGTAATGTATGTTGCATCCATAATAATTGTGCACAACAACTTCCTGCAGCTATGTATTCAGCTTCTGCTGTGGATAAAGATACACAAGCCTGCTTTTTACTAAACCAAGATACTAGACAACTACCAAGAAATTGACAATGACCACTTGTACTTTTACGCTCAACTTTGCATCCAACATAGTCAGCATCAGAGTATCCAATAAGTTCAAAAGATGAAGTTTTGCTACACAATTCGGACGACCGAATTTTTTGAAAGCATTTTCAAACTTTGTAAAATCATTTGAGGTATAACTTCAATGTGTTTGAGAAACATTTGATATGTATAGAAAACTTACTTAGCCATATGTAAGTTTGAAAACACAAATTAAATTTATTTGATCATATAAAGTTTACTTAAACATCACATTCACTAAAAACCTTATTCAAATCCTTTTAAGATTATAAGATTCATTTTATGCTCTCTTATGCATTCAATGATGACCAAGACATGCAAGTGTAGAGTTTACATAGAAACTTACTTACTAAGTATACACACTCTACACTTCAAGTCTTCAATGCATTTAGATCTTCTAAGAACAACATTCTTCAAACTTCAATCACTTTGCTTAACTGAAGTTGTTCTTGAACTCTTGCTTCAAAGCAATGAGACTTCATACTTCTTATTTTACAGAACCTATCACACAATATACAAGCATATTAGTCCTCATCAATATTTGTCATTAATCAAAACTAATCAATCTTATATGATTTGCCCTTAGGGCTAACATTTTCCTTTTACAAACTAAATGTAAATAGATTATATCCAATTAATATGATCAATTCAAAGTTAAACCAATCTGCAATAAGGAGCTAAGAACACAAGTAATTTATAGTGGTTCGATCTTCTCTAGATCTACATCCACTACCTTGAGTCTACACTCAAAGATTTTAATCACTTCACTATATGCTCAGTTTAATCAATTTACACAAGAGGCTCACCACACAACCTCCTTTTACAATTGTACAAATAAGGTTCACCCTACCAAAATGATTTTTTATCTCAAGACAACCTAAAGACCAATCTAATCCAAGGCTCACCCACACACTGGGTTTTACACCACAACCTTGATTAATCTAGTCTATGGCTCACCCTTACCAAAAGAATTTTACATCACAAGATAACCTTGTAATGAGCAAGTAAATACAAAGATAAAATAGAGATTGAATAAGATGTTACCACAACTTTGTAGATGATAACAAAAGTCTAGCACCACTTCACCTTATTGTCTTTAGAATCTTTGAATAATCAATTGAAAGCACAAGATAAGAGAGCTCTAATGTTTTTGAATGATTTAGGAATGTTTTTGAATGATTTAGGAATGTTCAGTTTCTTCAAGTGTTTAAAACTACTCAAAAATATGAAATTAATGGCTTTTATAGATTTTGAAAATTAGTTCAAACGTTGATATAACGACTAGTTTCTGAGGAATTCAGAAGTCCGAACTTGGTCCTCTGCATCCGAACAGTCGTCCGAACATTACTGTGACATTATGTCTGGAAAAGTTTGGACGTCCGAACTTTGCCTCTTGAGTCTGAACTGGTGTCCGAATTTTTCTGGAAAAACAGTAATCATGTTCACAGTTTGGACGTCCGAACTTGCATCTGAACTTTTAAAACTTTGTCAAAACCTTAGAAAATCAACCTCAATAAGCTTGAAATCATTTTGTACTAGAGTATAAGTCATATGAAATCTTTGGACTCAAAAACCTTACCAAAGCACTTGATCATTCCATAGTTTACTCAAAGCCATTTAAGATTTAAAAACAAGTTTTGTGCTCTCTTATGCATTCAATAGATTCCAAGACTTAAGAGTGTAGGGTTTACAAAGTTTACCTATTAAGCACATGTAACCTACACTTCATGTCTTCAAAGCCTTCAATTATATTGAACAAACTCTTCAATCTTCAATCACTTTGACATATTTGAGTTGTTATTGCATTGTAGCTTCAAGGCAGTGAGACTTGCTTTCTTCTCAATCCAAAAATCCTATCACACAACATACAAGCATATTAGTCCTTATCAATGTTTGTCATTAATCAAAACTAATCAAACCTACATGATTTGCCCTTAGGGCTAACAGTTATTTTCCTTCTCACTCTTGGTTGCTCTACTCTTGCATTCGTATCCTTAGAAGGTTCTGGAGTAACGGCTTCTGGTTCCATATTTCTTCCATGCTTTGTTAAACTTCTGTCCATTACATCTTGTGCTTCTTTTTGTGCAAGCTCTGAATTTCTCTTTCTACTTTACTGCCTTCTCAATTCCAAAGCAACATTATTATCAAAATCCTCAAGCCCATCATCTACAAATTGCTCAAAAAACTGATCATCACCATTGCTTATTCCATATTCACATTCACTAAAGCTGCTAACATTAGAAGATTGCTGGCCATTATCAAATAAGTGCAAGTTTTCCTTGACATGAGTCACCTCCCTTCCTGTTTTATTATCTTCAGGCCCATTACTTCCATCATCACCTCCAATTCCTTCAACTGTACTGGCCCCCTTTCATCATAAGTTCTGTCATCTACATCAACATCCTTGCTACTTCCCCTCTTATCCAGTGTATCATTAACCAAAGTACTATCAACAAGAGTATCATCAACAAGTGTATCATCAACAAATTTATCATCAACAACAGTTTCATTGGCCACATTATGATCAACAATAGTGTCATTAATTTGATGCACCTATTCACCCTTATTACCATCCCATACATTACTTCCTTGAACAATGATCAAAGAATGCAACATTTCCCTCTTGATATTCCTTAGATCCATTTGTTTCTATTAATTTCTCTCCATGAATTACCTTGATGATGAATTTGTTGATCCGCTTCCTAACACAGAAAACACCAATAAGATTCAATTCACATTGGCTTCTCTCCATTAGGTAGTTAATGCAAAATTACAATTTGGTGAAGCTAACAGCTCTGAAATAAAGGTTATACACCTAGAAAAAAACAATAAAATAAACATCATACTCTAGCAACAAACAATAAAGACAACGTCTCTACTGCGCAAAATAATTTATAGAGGTAGTAGGTACCAAGGAACAATGTAATGTAGAAAAAAGTATGCTAAAGATAACAACCACTAAAATAGAATATAATAATACAACCAAAAAAGACAACACCTTTAAACCACTGAAAACAAATAAGAGAAGTGGACCGATAAAACAACTGTAAATAAAAGGAGTGGGCACGGATACAACAACTGCAGGCCATTGATTCAATCTTTTGCCTCTAAACACAACACCACAACAAAACAAAAAGTTTCTACCAAAAAAATTGAATAGAAGACACAACAAAAGGTATCCAACAAAATCTCTTGTTCTGAGATTTTAAAGTTGTAAGCATTGGAAAAGTTATTCCCTCACTGTAATCTGGCTTATCATCTATTGGTTCTCCTAAATACTTCTCCAATGCTGCATTTTTGAGTTGCTGGTAAGTCGACAATCGAATGATCTTCTTCCAGCGCTAAGAATTTTTGTTGATAATTAACTAATCTATTTTTTTCAATTTGGGGACATTTATTTTGGGTGAAATTAGGTAGCAAAAATGCATTCTATCACTGAAAGAATTCATTTGATTCACACCCCCACACATGTTTCTATTTCTTCATATCCTTTTTTTAAGGTCTAAGATTGCAAAATGTCACTTTTACACTTATTTGAAACCACTTGAGCAAATCACTTGACAAGCTCGGATGGAAACCACCGTGAAAGTGGCTACGATTCCTTAATGTTCTCTCGAAATAACGTAAGGGACAAAAAAGTGTGAAATCAAACAACAAGGACTAAACATACCAAGCGAAAATACATCGAGGACCAACAAGGCCAATTTGCCTAATTTGCTTATTGCAGTAATTATATTCTATTTTAACTTCTATTTTTTTCTAGAATTTAAAACTCTCACTCCAAGGCAGTACATCTCACTCCTAAAAAATATAGTTATACATGCTACTCATTTAAAAAAAACTTAAAAATAATGAAATGATGAAAATCAATAAGTAAATTACCTATCTCTACCAGATATCTCTGGCAACGTGGCTTGAATATAATGGAATGAGATTAAGATCCTCAGGACCACTAGGTGCAGGATTACTCAGCCATCAATCAAGACTCAAGACATCCCTACTTGGCCTACTGTGCAGATAAAAGCATCAGGAGGTGCCGTGTCAGTGATGGGGAAGCATCCTATCATGCGGTATCTGCTAGATGTCATGATACCGATGAACGAGACTCCTAAATGAAAGGGATAGCATTAGGTCTCTACTGTGATTATGAAGAGGTGCTCGTCATCCAAGATAAGGCCTTTGTCTGTGACCTCGATTATCGAGAAAGACTCTGTATTCTCCTTGTGACTTGCCAAAATAGACCATGACTCGGACCACTAGACGATAGGTGTGTGGCGGGCTCATGGGTCATCATATGATAGATTAGCCAGTGCCTTATCTCCAAGAGGTTGAAGGCTTGTAGGTGAATTTGACCAAATGAGTGTTCTTGAGTGAAACCCTAGATTTTACCCCAATTCTCTAACTCACTTCTAGTTAAGAATTTAACCCTATTTCAAAAAGGTAATATGACCCATACACCAAGAGAAGAGTTTTGTGAAACAATTCCTAACAAAGAACCAAGAATTTAACTAGGAAATTCAAGACCCATTTGATGTGGTTTGAGGAATCTTTAAGAACTCTTATGATAAATCAAACAAGAACCCATGAATTGGAATGTTTAGACACAAGAAAGATTAGCCCTTGATCACTCACCATGAGATATTCAACATTACCTCGCAAGAAGGAAGAAAACCTAGTGGGCTCTCTCACAAAGAAGAAGAAGCACAAAGCTACAATTCTTCTATATCATTCATCAACTAGTTTAGTATAACCCAAAATGGGGTTTTATATACATGCCTGAAAGACCTAAAATGGGGAGGGGTGAATTAGGTCTTTGACTAATTTTAAAAACTTTTTCCTTTTAACACAAGTTTGGAATTACTCAAAACAAGAAAGCACAATATGTTTCCTAATTGATAGAATGATAAGTAATGGTAGCACAAACAATTATTCAACAATTAATAACAAGTATTGATAAAGCTAATATATTGACAAATAAAGTTGTAAAGAATTTAAACATGATTTATAGTAGTTCGATCTCTTCAAGATCTACATCTACTCCCTTGAGTCTTCACTCAAGGATTTCAACCAATTTAATAAAAGCTTAGCTCAAGCAATTACACAAGAGGCTCACCATTCAATGGGTTTTACCACACCAAACTTTTTGTAAACAAACAAGGCCCACCTTTTATCACAAAGAATTTTATGTCACTTAGACAACCTAGACCAATCTAATCCAAGGCTTACCCTTACCAAAGGGTTTTACACAACAACCTTGATTAATCTAGTCAACGGCTTACCCTTCACAAGGGTTTTATGTATCTTGACAACCTTGTATTAATCAAATGTAAAAATAGAGTTATGAATGTTACCAACAATTCTTGGTGAATAAATACACTTGCTAGCACCTCTTCACTTCTAGCCTTTGGAATCTTTGATTTCAACTTCTAAGCATAAGGTAATATGAGAGCTTTTCAAATAAATTTGGAACAAAACTTGTTCGAGAATGTGGGATTTCAAGAATTCAAAGTTCTTTCAAAAAAATCTGAAGTTTGGTTAAATAGATTTAAAAATCAATTCAAATGTTCGAAAAACGGCTAGTAACAGTGAAATTCGGTCAACTGAATTTAGACCTCTACGTCTAAATTTCTCTGGAATTTCCACTGTAGCACAAATTTAGTAGACCAAATTTGGACATTCTCGTCTGAATTGGTCGTCTAAATTTCTCTGGAATTTCTTATGTAGCACAAATTCAGTCGACCTAATTTGGACACTATCATCTAAATTGGTTGTCTGAATTTCTCTGAAAATTCAATTTTCATGAAGTAAAATTCAGACATCTGAATTTGAGTCCGAATCTTTCAAACTTAGTTTAGAATGACTTAAAGTCAACCATAATAAGTTTGAAAACATTCTACCATTAAAGATAAGTTATTGAAAATGTCGTTAATTAAAACTTTGTAGTTCAAGTTCAAAACGTTATGATAGTCTCTTCAAGTCAAGTCTTATGCTCTCACATGCAAATTTTAGATTACAAGGCTTAAGAGTGTAGGGTTTATAAAGTTAACCTAAAACGTACATGTAACCTACACTAATGTCTTCAAAGCCTTTAATTATTTTGAACAAGCTCTTCAATCTTCAATCACTTTGGCATACTTGAGTTGTTCTTGCATTGTTGCTTCAAGGCAGTAAGACTTGTATACTTCTCAATCCAAAAATCCTATCACACAATAATCAAAAATATTAGTCCATATCAAAGTAATTAACATTATTCTCTTAGGACTATGCAATGATTAAGGTTTGTCATTACTCAAAACAACATGATTTACCCTTAGGGCTAACAATGCCAAACCCTAAGCTAATTAGTGCTAAGTCAAATGGGAATTGGACCTATCAAATTACATAAAAAATGAACTAAAATGTTAGTCCAAATGCATAAAAATAGTTAAAAATAAAAATTTACAATTCTACACCGTGCACTAGGCGGCACCACTTGCAACAAATATCTCATGGTTGCAAGGTTTTTCAAAGAAACAGCTTGATTGTGCTTATTAGTAAATTTTCTAGCTATTTCAAAGCAAGGAAACCATATAATTAGTGCTTGATATATGCATAAACGTTGTATATCCATATATAATCTTTCCAAAGAATCTCAAATCAGTCCAATGGGATTCCTATAACTCAATTTATGACTATTTTACTAAAGAGGGAATTCCAGAATGGAGTCTAGGTTCACTAAGTTTACACAATTATTTGAAGCTTCAAATGAGCTCAGTTTGGAATGATCTTTACTACTTTGGAAACCTCATGACAATCCTTACAAACTTTTAGAAGAATACTTCTTTATTTGACAATTATACAGTCACCAAAAGTTCACTGAAACCGAAGGACCTCGTAACTTCTAACTCTATTTCCAAGGGCTATTTTTACATGTCTGCGTGAAGCCTTCCCCAACCCTTTTGATATGTTTTTGGCAACCTTAAATCTTGGTGAAATTGTCCTTACAATGTAGCTTGCACCTTCGCCTTTCCAGCTCTCAGAATGGCTTCACGCTTTCAGTGGCAATTTCCATTATATTCCTTAGTTCGTCTATGAAGATGAAGTAGTACTCATGTCATACCTCGCTTTCTTTACGGCGATTCATTGTCAAATCTTGTTCTTGGTTATCTTCAAAGGGGTAGGCTTGATTTATAGCCTAATTTGTTGTTGGTTTGCCTCCATTCTTGCTTACACTCTTGCACATTTGGCCTCTATTTTTTGAAAACCATAAAAAATATTTGACCATAATGAAAGGTTAGTGGCATTAATGGATGGTTGAGATGAGAATGAAGAAGTGCCAATATCAAGTGAACAAGACCCATTGAAGATCTCCGCTGTTCCAATAACAACAGCTAAGGCTAAGAGGATGAAAGAGGCCTTGAAGCGTTGCTTGAAAGCATGAGGAATAAACAACCAAAAGATGATGAGCTTTCAAGGGTATATTCTACACAAAGAGGATCAACCATGGTTAATTTATTGCAAGAAATATGTCCAACCACTTGGGAGTCTATTGGGCTGCCAAATTGATGTCTAAGATGACAAATTGAAGGGCTCAAAAATTAAGCATAAGGGCTGGACAAAATTCCCTTATTTTTGGGAGTGTTTTAATTAGTTTTAAATTTGTTTCGGTTGAGAACATTTACTTATTAAAGCATATATTTAGTCTTTTATTTTAATTTATAATTGCATTTAATTAGCTAAAAATAGCTACAAGTCCAAGCCCATTATGGACTTGTGATTCAACCACCTATTTATATAGGATATTTTCAGAAATTTCAGAACATTATGTCATTGATATTTTAGTGAGAATACATACTTTCTATGGTTCTTGAAAGAACTTCTTGAACTTATCAAGTTATTCAACTTGTGGCATTCATTCTTTTGAATTATACCTTAAAGTTCTTGTCTTTATTGATAACATGTTTAAGATTCTTTATTTATACCTTTAGTTCTTGGATTGAATATACAATGTGTTACGGGTTCTTGAAACCTTTTTCAAACATCCCTGGGCATTCGTGGAAATTTGCTTTTGGGTTCTAGTTTTTATACCTAGGATTCACATCATATTGGTATCTGAGCAAGGCTGTGAATCAGGTTTTTACTATCTTTTGTTTTCCTTTCTTTGATTTTTGTTGTTAATCTTGTTGTTGTTCGTATCTCTCTCTAGTCAGCCTACCTCCTCAAAAGTTCTATTCTTTTGCTTGTGTTCTTGGTGTCAAAGTTGTGCCCTTTTGTGAGTTACAAAATAAAAAGAAAAGGAAAAAAGGTCAGATTGCTTTTGTTCTGACCAAAAAAGAATTCTGGACCTTTAACACTAGAATTTTCTAGGCCCTACATTGTGTTAAAAAAAGAAAAAAGGTCCAAAAAATATAAAAAGAAGACCAAATAAAGAAGGTCAGTTGGAGAAGAAAAGGAAAGAAGATTCCTAGAGTTATAAGGATAGGGCACCACTCCTAAAGATTATCCTAATTCTATTAGGAAGTCTAATTCATATTGTCTTTTAGATCTCCTAACTCTTTTAGCAAATTAAAATATATTTCCAAGATCTACTTCCATTAGATTTTTTTCTCGTAATCTTTTTAAGAAATTGAAGTCTATTCCAATTCAAATTTCCTAATTTCTTTAAGAAAGTAAACATAGTTGTTTCCTATTATGATTTATCCCATTATTTTCATTAAATAGGAGCTACAATTGACTAAATTGTGATTTTTTTTAGTAATTTCAGTTCTTTTTACTTCCATAAATTTGATCTACATCATTCGTTGCTGAATTGCTGCAAACTTGAAAACTTGATTTCATTGATTAGTTCTCAAAGGACTAAAAGAGAGTTTGTTGAGTGGTAAAAGGTTGAGTGTTAGATCATTACAAGAAGAAGCATAAAATAGAGAGATACACAAGAGCAAAGTGAGGATTATTTTCCACTAATTTTTAAAATTGCAGAATACATGATAGCTTCCAAGGAAAATTTGGAAAGTTCTTCTAGTGCACAAGACTCTTTTGTCATGTAGGCCATGGAACAAGAATTTAGAAGGCTACACATGACAATGGAGGATATTAAAGATCAATTGAATAGCCATGAGCAAATCTTAGCAAGCATATGAGAGGCCCCTCATTGCAACTCCTAATGTGCCAGGAGTTGCAAGGAGAGCTGCATGAGTTGAACATGAAGAAGAAGAATCCAAGGAACAAGAAGAAGAAGAAACCAGCCATGAATCCGAAGAAGAAAGAACTAACTATGATCGACAGAGGCTTGTTGGGCAAACAAGGGGAGATCGAGTAGATAGAAATTTGGGAAGCATAAACATGGTCCACCATTCCAAGGCAAGAGTGATCCAGATTTATATCTTGAGTGGGAACGAAAGGTGGAGATAGTGTTCGAGTGCCATAACTATTTGGAGGAGAAAAAAGGAAAATTAGCTGTTGTTGAATTCATTAGTTATGCACTCATTTGGTGGATCAATTGTTGATTAGTAGGCGTAGAAATAGAGATTGGTCTATCTCTACTTGGGAGGAAATGAAAATAATCATGAGAAAGAGGTTTATCCCTAACTATTACTTCAAAGATTTGTATAGAAAATTGCAAGGATTAACTCAAGGGTCTAAAAGTATGGAGGAATACCACAAGGAGATGGAGATCACAATGATTAGGGCTAATGTTGAGGAAGAAAGAGTATCTACTATGGCCATATTTTTGAATAGCCTCAACCGAGAAATTGCAGACATAGTGGAGCTTTACCATTATGTGGAATTGGAGGATTGGTATATATGGCCATTAAGGTGGAAAGACAACTCAAGAGGAAGGGATCTTCGATAGCTAGTGTTGTTCTGAAATTTGGGGCTGGTTCGAGTTCTTCCTCATCTTGGAAGAACAATTGGAGCAGAAAGGAAGAAAAGGCGACTTCTAAAACAAAAGGAAGATGTCTAAGCAAAGGTCTCGACTCTAGTCAAGATAAAGGTACCAATTCTCAAAACCAAAGAAAAAGAGATCTAAAATGTTTTAAGTGTTTGGGAATAGGTCACATATCTTCTCAATGTCCTAATAAAGAGCCATGGTAATTAGGGATAATGGCGACATTGTAACCAAAAGAAATGGAGATGAGGAGATGTCGCCTTTAATGAAGGAAAGTGAAGAATACGAAAGGAGAGAAGAAGAATGTGGGGCTATTGGATATGCCTTAGTGGCTAGAAGGTCATTAAACTTGCAAGATAAGGAGGATGAAAATAAGGTACAAAGGGAAACTATTTTCCATACTAGATGTTATGTTCTCGACAAAGTTTGTAATGTTATAATTGATAGTGGGAGTTGTACTAATGTTGGTAAACAAATTGAAGCTACCAACTCTTAAGCATCCTAAACCCTACAAGCTGCAATGGTTGAATGATAGTGGGACAAGCAAGTCATGGTTGCATTATCTATTAGGAGATACAAGTACCAGATTCTTCGTGATGTAGTGCCCACACAAGCAAGTCGTATTTTGTTGGGCAGACCATGATAATATGATCAAAGGATTACTCGTGATGGATATAGTAATAAGTATTCTTTTGTAGTCAATGGAATATCCATAACCCCCTCACCCTTATCCCAAAAACAAGTGAATAAGGATCAAAAAAGGATCCAAGAATACTATGAAAAAGATTCTGTTAGGAGAAAAAAGGAGAGAAAATTGAAAAATATTCAAAAGAAAAATAGAGGCCAAGAGATAAAAGAGAAATGAGAGAAGAGCGTTATAAAAAGAGAAGAAGATGAGTCTTTTGTGATTGCAAAATAGATTGTACGAAAGCTGAGTTTAGGGCATCCTTTGTACGTACTTTGATGTAGGGAAGTTTTTGTTGCTATTAATGAAACTAAATCTTCTTTGCCTAGCATTGTTTGTACTCTTTTGCAAGAATTCTTTGATGTATTTCCACAAGAGCTGCCGAAAGGATTACCACCTTTGAGAGGAATTGAACATCAAATAGACCTCATTCCTGGAGCACCAATTCTAAACAAACCAGCTTATGGATGCAATCTAAAAGAAACGAAGGAGATACAAAGACAAGTTGATGAACTCTTGGAAAAAGGCCTTGTAGGAGAAAGCATGAGTCCAAGTGTTGTTCCAATCATTCTAGTACCTAAGAAGGACAATTCCTAGAGAATGTGTGGATTGTAGAGCGATCAATAAGATCATGGTAAAATACTACTTTCCTATACCTAGATTATGCTTGATGAGCTACATGGGGAAAGTTTATTCTCCAAATTTGACCCAAAATCTAGATATCCTCAAATAAGAATTCGTGAAGGAGATGAATGGAAGACTGCATTCAAAACTACACATGGTTTGTATATATGGTTAGTAATGCCTTTTGGTTTTACAAATGCACCAAGTACTTTCATGCATTTAGTAAACCATGTTTTGCATCATTTCATTAGGAAATTTGTCGTTGTTTATTTTGATGACATCTTAATCTATAGTTAGAATTTGGAGGAACATGCTTGTCATTTAAGGGCTGTTCTAGTAGTACTTAGAAGGGAGAAATCATATGCTAACTTACAAAAGTGTGCCTTCTGAACTAATGAGGTAAATCTTCTTAGTTATATTGTCAATGCTAACGGCATACAAGTTGATCAAGTGAAGGTAAAGGCGATAAAAAATTGCTGCAACCGGCCAATGTTTGTGAGGTAAGAAGTTTTCATGGATAGCTAGCTTTTATAGAAGGCTTATTAAGAACTTTTCTACAATTGCTACACCTTTGACTAAACGTATTAAGAAGAATGTAGGTTTTAATTGGGGTAAAGAGCAAGACAATACTTTTAATGAATTGAAAGAAAAGTTGTGTTATGCTCCTTTACTTGCATTACCTATTTTTACTAAAACTTTTGAGATTGAATATTATGCTAGTGGAATAGGTATAGGTCCTGTACTTATGCAAGAAGGAAGGCAAACAACCTATTTTAGTGAAAAAACTAAATGGGGCTATTCTAAAGTATCCAACCTATGACAAACAGTTGTGCCTTAATCAGATCATTTGGCAACAAAAGAATTTGTTGTTCATACTGATCATGAAAGCTTGAACTTCTTGAAGAGACAAACAAATCTCAATTGATGCCATGCAAGTTTGGTTGAATTCATTGAGTTCTTTCCTTATTTGATCAAGTATAAACATGATAAGGATAACATTGTTGCGTATGCTTTATCTCGAAGATATGTTCTTATTGCTAAGTTAGACTCCAAATTACTTGGTTTTGAACATATTAAAGAATTGTACGTGGATGATCATGATTTTGCTAACATATATGGAGCATGTGAGCATTCATCATTTGGGAAGTTTTATAGACATGAGGGAGACTTGTTTAGAGCGAATAAATTATGCATACCTCAAACATTCATAAGAGAGCTTTTAGTAAAAGAAGCACATATGGGTGGTTTGATGGGGCATTTTGGCATTAAGAAGATAGATGTGTTGAGAGAACAATTTTTTTTGGCTACATATGAAACGAGATGTTGAAAGGCTATGTACTAAGTGTATTACTTGCAAAAAGCTAAATCTAAGGTTATGCCACATGGTTTGTATTCACCATTACCTATCCCTTATGAACTTGGGACTGATATTTCCATGGATTTTGTTCTAGGATTACCTAGATCAAAAAGTGGAAAGGATTCTATTTTTGTTATTGTTGATAGGTTTTTTAAAATGACACATTTCATACCTTGCAAGAAAACTGACAATGCATCTTATTCAGCTGAATTATTTTTCAAAGAAGTTGTGAGGCTACACTGCATACCTAAGAGCTCTGTAAGTGATAGAGATGTTAAGTTCCTGAGCTACTTTCGAAAAACTTTGTGAGTTAGGTTGGGAACTAAACTGCTATTCTCTACAACTTGTCACCCTCAAAATGATGGCCAAACTGAGGTAGTAAATTGAACTCTAACTACTGTATTGTGTGCAATTATTCAAAGGAATTTGACAAATTGGGTAGAAAGTCTATCTTATGTGGAGTTTGCATATAATAGGAATGTAATTCAATCACTAATTATTCACTGTTTGAAATTGTTTATTGTTTGAATCCATTAACTCCCATAGATTTAAAGCCTTTGCCAGTTGAGGAAAGAGCTAGCTTGGATGGTAAGAATAAAGCTGAAGTTATTCTTTATTTGCATGAAAAAGTGAGGCTACAAATTGAACGAAGGACCAAGCAATATGCTAACCATCACAATATAGGGAGAAAGCATATGTTACTTAAACTTGGTGATGGGGTTTGGGTTCATATGAGAAAAGAAAGATTTCCAAAACAAAAGGAAGTCCAAGTTGCATCCACGAGGTGATGGACTGTTTCAAGTGATTGACAAGATTAATGACAATGCTTACAAAATTGATCTTCCAAGTGAGTATGGTAATGTTAGTGCTACATTCAATATTTATGACTTATCCCTCTTTGATATAGAGCTAATTCAAGGATGAATCCTTACGAGGAGGGAGAGAATGATGAGAATCAAGAAGCGCCAAAATCAAGTGATCAAGACCCATTGAAGACTCCATTGGCCCAATCACAAGAGCTAAGGCTAAGAGGATGAAAGAGGCCTTGATAGCATTGCTTCAAATCATGAGGAATAAACAACCAAAAGATGATGAGCTTTCAAGGGTATTCTACAAGGAGGATCAACGGTGGTAAATTTATTGCAAGCAAGTTGTCCAACCACTTGGGAGTCTATTAGGCCACCAAATTAATGTCCAAGATGACAAATTGAAGGACTAAAAAATTCAGCATAAGGGCTGGACAAAATTCCCTTATTGTCAGGAGTGTTTTTGTTAGCCCTAAGGGCAAATCATGTTGTTTTGAGTAATGAGAAATATTGATCATTTCATAGTCCTAAGAGAATACTATTAATTACTTTGATATGAACTAATGTGTTTGATTATTATGTGATAGGATTTTTGGATTGAGAAGTATACAAGTCTCATTTCTTTGAACCTAAAATGTAAGAACAACTCAAGTATGCCAAAGTGATTGAAGATTGAGGAGTTTGTTCAAGATGATTGAAGGCTTTGAAGACATGAAGTGTAGGTTACATGTGCTTAATAGGTAAACTTTGTAAACACTACACTCTTAAGTATTGGAATCTATGAATTGCATTTGAGAGCATAAGAATTAAGTTTTGAATGACTTTTGCATCTAAAAGGATTTCAATGATTTATCCTTCATGCTAGAATATTTTTAAACTTATTGTACTTGATTTCTATGTAACTTTTGAGAGCACAAAAACTTGGTTTTAAACTTTCACTAGTTTTGAACTCACTTGAATTACCAAGTTTTTATCAATGGTTTTTGCTCTTAAAGGTCTTTGATGACTTATATTTAAGGCTAGAATGTTTTCCAACTTGTTTGAATAGAATATGTTTTGACAAATTTTGGTAAATTCGGATGCAAGTTTGGATGCAAATTTGGATGTAGAATGAAATTACTATTTTAACAGTAATTTAACAGTAACACTGAATTAACATGCATAAGGGAATATTCGGTCACTGAATTTTAACAGTAACACTGTTTCGATGAACAGTATGTTCAGAGAAATTCAAAAGCAGAGGTCAAATTTGGCCGCCCAAATTTGATGAACAGTACTATTGTTTATGTGAACATTACTTTTGAATTGTACTGTTACTAGTCATTTTTGAATGTTTGAATGCATTTTTAAACTCTATTTAAACCCCAAACTTCAGACTTTCAAGTAGAACTTTAAACTTTTGAATTCCTACAAGCTCAAACTTGTTTTACATCAAAATCATTTGAAAAGGTTGAAATTCAAGATTCCAAAGGCAAGAAGTGAAATGGTGTTATATATTATATTTATCCACCAAAAAGTGTTGGTAACATTCAAAACTCTATCTTCACATTATTGTTGTGATTGATACAAGGTTGTCAAGAGACTTAAAACTCTTTGGAGAGTGAGCTATTGACTAGATTAACCAAGGTTGTTGTGTAAAACCCTTTGGTTAGGGTAAGCCTTGGATTTGATTGGTCTAGGTTGTCTAGTGACATAAAATCTTTTGTGATAAGTGTGAACCTTGTATATTGGATTGAAAAGAGGTTGTTGTGGTAGAACCCATTGAAGGGTGAGCCTCTTGTGTAATTGCTTGTTTTAAGCATTTAGTGGAATTGGTTGAAATGTTTGAGTCTGGACTCAAGGTAGTGGATGTAGATCTTGGAGAGATCGAACCACTATAAATCGTGTGTTCATTTTTTATAGTTTTACTTGTTTACATACTTGTTCTATTATTATTTGTTATTAGTTGTTGATTGATTGATTGGTTGTGGATTTATTGTTTGATCATCTTGTCTCAAACATTTCTTTTAAATCACTTATAATCTTGGAGTTTGCGAATTTGAAGAAGAGCTTTTATTAAGGCAAAGGATTTGAAAAGTAGGAAAAGAGTTTTAAAATCAGCGAAATACCTAATTCACCACCTCTTAGGTCTTTCAGTTTTAATTAGTTTTTAGGTTTGTTTGGGATGGGAACTTTTATTTATTAGAGCTCATATTTAGTCTTTTATTTTAATCTCTAATTGGATTTAATTAGCTGAAAATAGTTGCAAGTCCAAGCCCATTAAAGACTTGTGATTCAGCCACCTACTCCAAATCCAAAATTAATTAGGTTAGGATTTTAGGATATCTATTTATATAGGATATTTTTTGAAATTTTAGAACATTATTTCATTGATATTTTTTAGTGAGAATACATACTCTCTTTGGTTCTTGAAAGAACTTCTTTAACTTATCAAGTTATTCAACTTGTGGCGTTCATTCTTTTGAATTATACCTTAAGTTCTTGTCTCTATTGATAACGGGCTTAAGGTTCTTTGTTTATATCTTTAGTTCTTGGATCGAATATCCAACGAGTTAAGGGTTTTTGAAACCTTTTTCACACATCTTTCGGCGTTTGTGGAAGTTTGTTGTTGGGTTCTAGGTTTTTATACCTATGGTTCATATCAGGTTATGTCATAGGAGAGAAAGCCCTCCTTTCTTTTCAACATTCTTCATCTTCTGACTTCACCAATTTCCCTTCCTTGGAGCTCTCCTCCACTACTTTGGAATTTTCAATCTTTGGCACCTCATCTTTGGAGCTCTCCTCTGCTACTCTAAATTGTTTCAACAAACAAAAGCTCCTTCTCATTTTCCCCCTCTTGGGATCACCCTCCTTGATTTCTTCATCACTACTACATGGGTGCTCTCCTAGCTTCTCCTTCTCAACTCCTACTTCATGATTCCCCTCTTGGATGTCTCCTTTATTACCGCAAGGGGTCTCACTACTCTCCTCTTCCTTCTTCACTCTCTTTCTTCTTCTTCTTCTCTTCTTTGAAACCTCACTCTACTCATTTCCTTTTACCTTCTCTTCCCATTTCTTACCTATTTTTCCCTTCTCACTTTGGCAACTTGGGCTCCTTTCTCCCTCAACACCCTTTTTCTTTTGCTCTCTCTTCCTCTTCTCTAAAGCAACACCTTCCATTAAATTCTTTAAACCCTCACTCACTATGTTTGCGGAACTAGGTGCAAGGTTATGTGTTCTTTTACCCAGCTCAAAAGAGTAAGTGTTGTGGTATCCAAAATTAATAATAATAATAATAATTGTAATTATAATAATTAACAATAATGTAACATAATAATGGTAAAAAATAAGACATAATATTAAAAATACTTTAAAAAAGACTAACAATTATAATTATAATACTAATTTGTCATGAAATAATATGTGGATGTTCATATTAGTCACTTTCCTGAAAAGAACTAAACTTCCAAATATGACTCCTAATCAGATTTGATTTCCTTTTCCTATTAGATTTTGGGTTTTCATAAACTCTTGTATTATGAGCCTATATATAAGGCCATATGATGACATTAATAAGATATATATTAGTCTTGATTCTTGAGTTCTACATTCTCTCTCTATATTCTATCTTCTCTTTTCCTTAGTTTTATATTGTTATTCTCCAAACATATTGAGTAACGGTTTTGTTTTAATTCTGCGTTACCAAGACTTAAATTCATAACATGTTATCAATACGAGACTCTACCACTGCATCTTTGAAATTTATATAAAGGCAAGAAAGTACAAGTCTCTACCACCAGAGTTTAAAGTTTACTCAAGACAAAAAAAGTGGTATTTTTTCTACCTTTGAATTCACATGGTAAACCTTTCAAAACTCATTTTATTTACTCTTAATATTAATAGAAAGAACTATATATCATAGACATTAGATGCTCAAATTTATCGATATGTAATGAGTCTGATAAACACTATTGCTGAAAATAATGCATCATCATCTCAAAATTACATAAAGCCATGATTTTTCTCCACCATCATTTCCATAAGGATTTAAAGGCAGAATATCTTATTGTGAAAGATCACTTATTTTGTGGAAGGATCTAAAAGAAAGATTTCACTACCAGAAGATGACTACTCTACCAAGAGCATGATATGATTGGGTGCACTCACAGTTTACTTTAAATCTGTAAGTGAATGCATTAGAACCAATGGTTATGGCCCTAGAAGAGGTCGTAGTCATGGTCAAAGCCATTGACATAGACGCAGATATGGTAAGAATATTCCATATAGTCATGGCAATCAGAAAATATGCATCTGGATATTGTGGGTCCTGAAGACACCATTTAAAAAATATAAAGTATCAAAACCATTTGATTACTAGAAAATTATAAATCACCAGAAGATGATTGTTATAAAACTGCTAGTGATTATTTGTTATGAATATCTATTAATTATTGATATTTCTTTACTTTCCTAAATTATGCTATTGATAGTAATAATATTTATGTTGATAATATTGATATGACAAATGTGAATATAACCAATTATTTTGAATATCCAAAAAGAGTTTTTAGTATTTTGAATGTCAATCAAAATTTTGAATTACTGAATTGATACTTTTCTATTTTATCATTTTGTGATTATTATTGAAAAGTTTTAATATTATAAATTTATATTCTAGTATTTATATATTATTTTAGTTTATTTTGGATCAAGAATGGTGAAGATACAATTTGTCTAAACAACATTTGTAGTTTATTTGGACAAAATTAAAAATATATGTCCAAAGTATAAATGGTAGTGCAAGGTTCCTGAAGAACTAATTGATTAATAACTCTAGAAGAGTTAATTGATTAAAAGCTCCAAAAGAGCTACCAGATCTTCACCTAATAGTCAATTGTTCTCTATATAGTCTCGTAAACTTTTTTAGCCTTGATTATATTATCAGTATATCAAGACATTGGATGAATGAACTTTTGAGGTATATGCATTACCATTATGACATAAAATATATGTCAATTATAGATACCACTATTCATCTCTCCAGGTTTATATTGTATAGAATTATGAAATTGAAATGCAATATTGAGTAAACTTGAAGTTTACTAATAAATAATTTATTAGTTGGCATGACCGGTTGGATCATTACGGATCATTAAAATACAAAGAATGACTATGAATTTATTATGGAACCAGAAGTTTCCTAATATGACGAATTTATATGTGCTACTTGTTTTGTTTGAATGTCATCAGTATTATATGTGCTACTTGTTTTGTTTAAATGGAACCGGAAGTTTCCTAATATGACGAATTTATATGTGCTACTTGTTTTGTTTAAATGTCATCAGTATTACCTGGGGTTGAATGTGTTATTCAGGGATGAATATGGAGAAAATATTAGTTGATGCATAAACAAATAGTCATATGTATATTGTTGTTTTTTCAACCTGTAGTTTGCACAATTCATTGATAATGAGCTCATGTTTTAACATTCTCCCAAAGACATAATTTGTCCTAATAATACTGGTTGTATTGAGATAAATATTGAACATCCTATAGAATGTTGATGACTGTGATATATTAGTACTTATTTTGTATTTTGCCAACACATTTTGATTATCCTCATAGTAGTTGGTTTGTGTTCAGAAACCAAAATATTTCTCATCCTAAATTTAGAGATGCATTATGTATGTTACTCCATTACAAAGGTAATGAGATGTGTTCTCAAATATATTATCAAATATGTTGGGAGTGAATCTCAAGGGAGAGATTCGTATTTTGTTAATTTTGAATATGTTGCCCCAACATAATGAGGAGAAAGCATGAGGCTGGATAAAGATATTAGTCTGTGTCTCATCCTGATCTTCTATTTTGATCCTCATAGAATATAAGATACCTTGAAACAAAAGTTCAAAGGATAATTTATATAGTCAGGTATATTAATTGACCAACATCCAACAAAGAATGCTCCTATTGAAAGACCTAAGAAGGGGGTAAATTAGGTCTTTGGTTAATTATCAAAATTTCTTTTCCCTTTGCCTTAATACAAGCTCTTCTTTAAATTCACAAACTACAAGTTTATATATGATTTGATGGTTAAGACAAGATTATCAAACAATAAGACCACAACCAATCAATCAACAACTATGAACAAATAATAATAACACAAGTATGTAAATAAGTAAAGCTATAAAGAAATGAACACATGATTTATAGTGGTTTGATCTCTCCAAAATCTACATCCACTACCTTGAGTCCACACTCAAGGTTTTCAATCAATCCATTATTTGTTCAATTTAGGCAATTACACAAGATGCTCACCCAACAAGGGTTTTACACCAACAACCTCCTTTGCAATCCTACAAACAAAGCTCACCCTTCCACAAGGATTTTATATCTAAAGACAACCTAAAGACCAATCTAATCCAAGGCTCACCCATTCATGGGTTTTACACCACAACCTTGATTAATCTAGTCTATGGCTCACCCTTACCAAAAGGATTTTACGTCACAAGATAACCTTGTATTAATCACAACAATAATGAAGAGATAGAGTTTGGATGTTACCAACGCTTCTTGGTGGATGAATACAATTGCTAGCACCACTTCACTTCTTGCCTTTGGAATCTTGAATTTTAACCTTTGAGCACAAGGCAATTTGAGAACTTTTCAAATAATTTTGATGTAAAACAAGTTAGAGCTTCAAGGATTTCTTAAGTTCAAAAGTTCTATAAAAATCTGGAGTTTGTGTCTTTTATAGATTTTGAAAATCAGTTGAAACGATCATAAAATGGCTAGTAACGGCTAGTTTCAGAAAATTCAGACGATCGAATTTTTTTTTGAGTCCGATTTTTTCTGGAAAATACTGTTCACATAAACAATGTTACTATTCACTGGTGCTGTTCAAAATTCTGGAAAATACTGTTCACGTAAACAGAATTTCTCTGGAAAAACAGTCGTTACTGTTTACGTTAATGTTCATGTACTGTTCACAAATTCAGACGATCGAACTTGGCCTTCTGCGTCCGAACTTGCGTCCGAATTTCTCTGAAAAAATAGTAGTACAGTTCATTGAACAGTAGTTAATGTTCACAGTGCAGGGAAAAGACCTAATCACTCCCCTCTTAGGTCTTTCAATTGGTATCAGAGCAAGGGCTTCTTTGTGAGGTTTTACAACCTAGAAGTTAAGATCTTACGGCTAATATTTCAAATTTACCTTATTTGGAAGGATCCTCCACAAATAGACCTCCCTTTTTTAATGGAACAAATTATACATTTTGAAAATCTAGAATTAAGATATATATTTGTTCTATTAACTTTGAATTGTGGAATATTATTGAGAAAGGTCCTTATGTGCCAATGAAAATGAGTGCTGATGGAACTAGTCAAGAACCAAAAAACATAGATGAATTTGATGAGAATGATTCAAAGAAAATGACTTTGAATTATCAAGCTATGGGGGGGGTGAATTAGGTCTTTGGCTAATTTTCGAAAACTATTTCCTTTATAAGATTAGTTGATGCAGATTATGATCTCTTAATTCAATGAGAGAATAATCAAATCAATAACAAATCAATAAACAAGTTAAGTGCAATGAACACAAGCAATCAATAACAAAGCAATAAACAAGTTAAGTGCAATGAACACAAGTTAAGGATTTTACACTACAACCTTGATTAATCTAGTCTATGGCTCACCCTTACCAAAAGGATTTTACGTTACAAGATAACCTTGTATTGAGCAAGTAGAAAAACAGAATAATATGAAGAATGAATAAGGTGTTACCACTTCTTTGTAGATGATTACACAATATAGCACCACTCCACTTTGTTGTCCTTGGAATCTTGAATGATCAATTGAAAGCAAAAGACAAAAGAAAGCTTTGATGTTTGCAAATGATTCAGAATGTTTAGATTTCTCAGAGATTCAAAACTTACAAAAATTCTAGAGTTTATGGCTTTTATAGAGTTTAAAAATAAGTTTCAACAGCTATAAAACGGTTAGTTTCAGGAAAGTTCAGACGTCTGACCTTGCTCCTCTGCGTCCGAACTTTCGTCTAAACTTCTCTATGACATGTTGTCTGGCAAAGTTCGGACGTTCGAACTTTAGCTCATGCGTCCGAACTTTTGTCCGAACTTCTCTAGAAAAACAGTAACCATGTCACAGTTTGGACATCCGAACTTGCGTCCAAACTTTCCAAACTTTGTGAAAACACTTGAAAATCAATCTTAAAATGTTTGAAATCATTTAGGATCAAAAGATATATAATACAAACTCTTTTGAACTTAAAAACCGTTACCAAAACATTTGATCATTAAGATTTTACTCAAAGCCATTTATGATTCCAAGACACACAAGTGTAGAGTTTACAAGAATATACCTATTTATGCAATTGCAACCCTACACTATATTCTTCAAAGCTTTCTTATTCATAGAACATGCTCTATATACATGATCTTTGAGCATATTAGAGTTGTCCTTAGCATTTTGAACTCCAAGGCAATGAGACTTGCTTCCATCTCAATCCAAAAATCCTATCACACAACATACAAGCATGTTAGTCCTTATCAATGTTTGTCATAAATCAAAACTAATCAAAATACATGATTTGACCTTAGGGATAACAATCTCCCCCTTTTTGATGATGACAAACTTTGATGCAAAATGTGATGGATTTAAACAATGAAGTACTGTTAGCCCTAAGGGCAAATCATGTAATTATGATTAGTTTTGAATAATGACAAATATTGATGAGGACTAATGTGTTTGTATGATTGAGTGATAGGATTGATGACTTGAGAAGCATGAAGTCTTATTGCCTTGAAGCTAAAATGCAAGAACAACTCAATATCCCAAATGTGATTGAAGATTTGAAGAGTATGTTCAAAATGATTGAAGGCATTGAAGACTTAGAGTGTAGAATTATTAAAATAGGTACATTCTTATGTAAACTCTACACTTGTATGTCTTGGTTTCATTTGAATGCATGAGAGAGCACAAAACTTATTTTGAAATGGTTTTCAACAAACTTTGTGATAACAAGTATGTTTTTGAAATCTCAAATGAACTTGAAAAGATCTTGTATAATCAAAGTGTTTTTGTAACGGTTTTTGTGTTTAAAAGTGCCAAAATGATGTGTCCATTCTTGCAAATGGTTTTCAATGATAACAACAATGATTTTCAGATGATTTGATTGAATTTGAAAAGTTTGGATGCAAGTTTGGACGTCCAAACTCTGGAAATGGTTACTGTGTTTCCAGAGAAGTTCGGACGCAACTTCGGACACATGGAGTAAAGTTCGGACATCCAAACTTTCTCTAATAGCATGGTCACTATTTTTCCAGAGAAGTTCGGACGCAAGTTCGGACGCATGAGGAAAAGTTCGGACATCCAAACTTTTCCAGACAGCTTGGCATAGTAAAATTCGGACGCAAGTTCGGAAGCATAACAGAAAGTTTGGACGTCCGAACTTCACTGTTACTAGCCGTTTTATAGCTGTTGCATTTGATTTTTCACATCTATAAAAGCTATAAACTTCAGAATTTTTTGTAACTCTTGAATCTTTATGAACTCCAAGTATTCCAAAAGCTTTTAGCAAACTTCAAAGCTCTCTTATCTTGTGCATTCAATTGATTATTCAAAAGGCATCAAAGTGTGAAGGTACAACATTGTGTAAACATCTACGCACTCTTCTTTATCTATCAATTTGTGTTGTTCTATTAGCTCTAGCAAGGTTATCTTGATAACATAAAATCCTTTAGATAAGGGTGATCCTTGAAGTTGTGATTCAAGGTTGTTTGAGATATAAAACCATTGAGTTTGGTGAGCCTTGCATTGTAAAAGTTACTAGTAGAGGTTGTGAGTGTAAAACCGTAGTGTGGTGAGCCTCTATTGTAATCTGTAAACCTGAGCTAATAGTAGAGTGTTTGAAATCCTTAAGTGTAAGCTTAAGGTAGTGGACGTAGATCTTGAGGATCGAACCACTATAAATTGCTTGAGTTCTTTGCTATTGCCTTCTTCATCGCTTTTCTTTAAACTGTCTCTATTTTGCCTATATAATTTGTTATTGGTTTAAAAGCATAAAAGGTTTAATTTTGCGATAATTAGCCAAATACCTAATTCACCCCCTTAGGTATTTCAATTGGTATCAGAGCTAGAACTTCTTTGTGTGGTTTTGCAACCTAGAAGACAAAGATCCTATGGCTAATATGTCAAACCTACCTTACCAAGAAGGATCCTCCACAAATAGACCACCTTTGTTTGATGAAACAAATTACACTTTCTGGAAATCTAGAGTTAAAATTTATATTTGTTCTATCAATTTTGATTTGTGGAATATAATAGAGAAAGGTCCTATGTCCCAATGAAAATGAGAGCTGATGGAATAACCTCAGAACCCAAGTCCACTGATGAATTTGATGAGCATGATTCTTAGAAAATGACTTTAAATTATCAGGCCATGAATATATTAAGTTGTGCTTTAGATGTTACTGAATACAATAGAGTTAGTGGATGTGATTCTGCCCATGACATGTGGAGATTACTCCAAATTACACATGAAGGTACTAATCAAGTTAAAGAATCTAAACTTGCATGCTTGTTAGAGATTATGAACTGTTTACCATGAAACAAGGTGAAAATGTTAGTGATATGTTTACAAGATTTACTAACATTTTTAATGGCTTGAAAGCTTATGGTAAAAGTTATACAATGGGAGAGCAAAACAGAAAGATTTTAGATGCTCTACCAAAATCTTGGCAGCCTAAGACACTTGCTATTGAGGAATCCAAGGACTTGAAGACTCTTCCACTCGAAGAGCTCATTGGATCTCTACTGACTCATGAAATGAAGATGAAACGAATAAATGATAAGGAGGATGAAAAAAAGGAAGAAAAGGAGTTGTACTCAAGTCCTCAAATCACTTGAGTGAACAAGAACAGTCTTCAAGTGAAGAAGAAGGAGGAAACAGTGGAGATGAAGAGATTGCAATGGCAGTAAGGAAGTTTAAAAGATTCTACAAAAAGGAATTCCTCAAGAAAGGAAGAAAACCAGTCAAAAAGGGTGGACAATCCTCATCCTACAAACCACAATGCTTTGAATGCAAAAGCACAGAGCATCTTGTTGCTGACTGTCCTAAAGTGTTGGAAAGGGAAAGAGACAGCAAAAACAGAAAGAAATCTGTCAAGAAAGGTAAAGGATTAGCTGGAACGTGGGATCAACAAGAGAGTGAGAATGACAGTGAAGAAAAGGCCAACATATGCTTTATGGCCATTGATGATGAGGTACAATCTTCACCTTTCATTTCAAATGTATGTGATGATGATATTGATTCCAGTGATTTGATTGTAGAGCTATATGAAGAACTGAAAAAGGCTTCAAAAAGAAATAAAGAAATGAAATTCAAAATCAATGATTTATCAAATGAAAATTCAAAATTACGTGTTGAAAATGGTAAACTTCTTGAAACCATTAGTTGCCTTACCATTGAAAAAGAAGTTTTGAATACAACCACACAAAGCATATCTTTTGAAAACAAAAAGCTTTGTACAAGAATTATTTCTCTTGAATTAATGATAAAAGATCATGAGCTTTTAAAAAGGAAGATAAATGATCTAACTTTATGCATTGAGAAATTTACAAATGGAAGAGAAAACTTAAATAAATTACTAGGTTATCAAAGATCTTCATTTGTAAAATACGGTCTTGGTTTTACACATGATTGTTTTGCTCCAAAACAGAAAATGTCTTTTGTTAAAGAATTTTCTCATTCTAGGTCACATATTTGTTTCACATATTGTGGTAAGCATGGACACAAGGTTTCTAGATGTTTTATAAAAAGAAAGATAGAAAATGGTGTTAAGACCATTTGGAAAATCAAAGGAACTTTTACTAACCCCCTTGGACCCAAAAAGATATGGGTACCAAAAATCACTCTTTCTAATTTGGTGTAGGTACAATTTGCCTCAAGATCAAGTGCCACAAAATGGTTCCTTGACAGTGGCTGCTCAAGGCATATGACTGGAAATGCATCACTTGTTAGTGAGCTCCAAACTACAAGTGAAGGTTTTGTCACATTTGGAGATAAGAAGAAAGGGAAAATACTTGGAATAGGTAACATTGGTAAAGGTTCTTTCCCTCTTATCAAGCAAGTTTTACTTATTGAAGGTTTAAAGTATAATTTACTTAGTATTAGTCAATTATGTGACAATGGATGCAAAGTAGAGTTTAAATGTGATACTTGTACTATTCTTGACAGTGCAAGTAATAAAACTATTTTTGTTGCTAAAAGAGTTGGTAATGTATATGTGTTGTATCTTGATGAGCTTATTACAAATGATATTAAATGTCTTGCCATTCATGACAATGATGGATTTTTATGGCATAGAAGATTAGGACATGTAAGCATGGATTTATTGAACAAACTTTCTACATAAGAGCTAGTTAGAGGATTACCAAAATTTCATTTTGACAAAACTCATCTTTGTGATGCTTGTCAATATGGAAAACAATCAAAAACATCTTTTAAACCAAAGAAAATGGTTTCTACCTCAAAACCTCTTGAACTAGTTCACATGGATTTATTTGGACCTATGAGGACTACTAGTCTTGGTGGTAAAAGCTATGCTTATGTGATTGTTGATGATTTTTCAAGATTTACATGGGTAATTTTCTTAGAACAAAAAGATGAAACGTTTTATGAATTTTCAAAAATTTTCAAAAAGGTTCAAACTTCTCTTGATTGCAAACTAATTTCTATTAGAAGTGATAATGGAAGAGAATTCTGTAATCAAGATTTTACAAAATTTTGTGATGAGTATGGAATCACTCATAATTTTTCAGCTGCCAAAACACCTCAACAAAATGGTGTTGTTGAGAGGAAAAACAGAACCTTGCAAGAAATGGCTAGATCAATGCTTTGTGAAAATTCACTACCTAAATATTTTTGGGCTGAAGCTGTAAATACAACTTGTTATGTCATGAATAGAGTTTTGCTAAGACCTTTTATAAGAAAAACACCTTTTGAACTTCTATTTGATAAAAATCCATCAATTGTCTACTTTAAAGTTTTTGGTTGTAAGTACTTCATCTTAAACACTAGTAACTATCTTGGTAAGTTTGATAGAAAACCAGATGAAGGAATATTTCTTGGTTATTCATCAAATAAAAAGGCATATAGAGTCTATAATAAAAGGACATTGTGTGTTGAAGAATCTATTCATGTAACCTTTGATGAATCCAACATTTATCTTCAAAGAAGAAATGAAGATGATGCAGGCTCCTCAATGGTTGAAAATCAAACTCAACACCAAGTACCCACAATGGAAGATCATGCCAAAGAAGAAGAAATAATGGAGCAAAAACAAGATGGTCAATCAAGCAGTAATCAAGAACTTTCAAAGGATATCATATATGCAAGAGGTCATCCTAAAGAGCAAATCATTGGTGATGTCTCCCAAGGAGTTAAAACAAGGCTGTATTTTATTGATAATTTTGCCCTTTTATCTCATATTGAACCAAAAAATATTGATGATGCATTGTGTGATAATTTCTGGATTATTGCTATGGAAGAAGAGTTAAATCAATTTGAGAGAAATAATGTTTGGACTCTTGTTCCTAGACCTCATAATCATTCTGTTATTGGTACAAAGTGGGTTTTTAGAAATAAGTTAAATGAACTAGGAGAAGTTATTAGAAATAAAGCTAGACTTGTTGCTCAAGGCTTTAATCAAGAAGAAGGCATTGACTATGATGAGACTTTTTGCTCCAAAGTGGCTGATTAGAGTCTATAAGAATGCTTTTGGCTTTTGCTTGTTTTAAAGGTTTTAAACTATTTCAAATGGATGTCAAAAAGTGCTTTTCTAAATGGTGTTATTGAAGAAGAAGTTTATGTAGAACAACCTCCTGGTTTTATTCATGAAAAAATTTCCAAATCATGTTTACAAATTAACCAAAGCTTTATATGGATTGAAACAAGCCCCAAGAGCTTGGTATGAAAGATTGAGTGGTTTTCTTCTTTCAAAAGGCTTTACAAAAGGAAAAGTTGACACAACTCTTTTCATAAAAACATCGTCTAAAAATGATATCTTACTTGTGCAAATTTATGTTGATGATATTATATTTGGTGCTACTAATACATCACTTTGTGAAGATTTTGCCGAATCTATGCAAAATGAATTTGAGATGAGTATGATGGGAGAATTAAATTTCTTCCTTGGGCTACAAATTAAACAAGTCAAGGATGGAGTCTTCATCAATCAAGCAAAGTATACCAAGGAGCTACTAAAAAGATTTGGAATGGATCAAGCAAAAAGAAATAGGTACTCCCAATGAGTTCATCAACTAAACTTGACAAAGATGAGAAAGGTAAAAACATTGATGAAAAACCGTATAGAGGTATGATTGGAAGTTTACTCTATCTCACTGCTAGTAGACCAGATATTATGTTTGCTGTATGTTTGTGTGCTAGATTCCAATCATGTCCTAAAGAATCTCATCTAATTTCTGTCAAACGTATTTTTCGGTATTTGATTGATACACATGACTATGGTCTTTGGTTTTCAAAAACTTCATCTTTTGAACTTATTGGATACTCTGATGCTGATTATGCTGGATGCAAAATTGAACGTAAAAGTACAAGTGGTCATTGTCAATTTCTTGGTAGTTGTCTTGTATCTTGGTTTAGTAAAAAGCAAGCATGTGTGTCTTTATCCACTGCGTAAGTTTGAATACATAGTCTGCAGGTAGTTGTTGTGCACAATTGTTATGGATACAGCACACCTTACTTGATTATGGTCTTAAATTTGATTGTGAACCTATATTGTGTGATAATACTAGTGCTATCAATCTAAGCATAAATCCCATTCAACATTCTAGGACTAAGCATATAGAAATAAAACATCATTTCATTCGTGATCATGTTGCTAAAAAGGATATATGTTTAGAATATTAAATACAAATGATCAAATTACTGATATATTCACAAAGCCTTTGGCTGAGGAAAGGTTTAGTTATTTAAGAAGGCTTTTAGAAATTGCAAAATTCAATTACTAATATGTTTGTTTAAGTGTGACAAAAGCAGGAAAAATTTGGATGCATTGAGTGAAAATGGAAATCCATACTTTGACAGAAGTTTCTGGACAGAAAAGTTTGGACGCATGTTCGGACGCTTGACAGAAAGTTCGGACGTCCGAACTTTCTGAAACTGGAGAAACAGAGAAGTTCGGACGCATGTTCGGACGAATACCAAAAAGTTTGGTCATCCGAACTTTGCAGTTACAGCGGTTTTTAAGAAACCGACTAGCCGTTATTCACACATTTTAACATCCGAACTCTCTCCTTTTCAAAATTTCTCTCTACCCACAAGCGTTCAAACATAAATACCTCTGTGATTTCACCATTTTCACATCAAAACACTTAGATTTTTGAATTCCTAACCCTAGATACCTCTCAAAACTCACTGCTTCTCTGTTAAAATATCAAAATGGCGAGAACAAAAGGAGCCAATGTTGTAAAAGGAAAAGGAAAAGCAAAGGCCAGTGAAGGAGGACAAACTCATCATGAACCACGAATAATTAGGGTTCCTCAATCATCCTCTAGTGTGGATAAGTTCGTTTCAATTAAGGCTGCATCAGAATTTGAAGATTGGAACAAGAATTCAAGGAAAATCATTCCTGGAAACAAAGTTGATTTTGAGAAGCTCACCAATATGGGTAATGTCCTATCTTTATTTGGTGATATTGGCTGGAGCAATCTATTGACTGTTGATGAAAAATATTATCCTTCTCTTGTGTATGAATTCTATGCAAATCTGAAAGAAGAAAGAATAGAATATGAAGGAGAAAATGTTAATCAGTGGTATTCATCTAGAGTATCTCAAATAGATTTCGAATTTAATGATGCATTGTTGAATAGAATCTTTGATGTAAGTGATGTTGGTGCTAAATATTATTCCTTGGGGCAATATTGCTATGAACGAGAACTGTTTACAAATGCTAGATTTGAAGAAGCTTTCACAAATGGTAGAAAGTTTAGGACCATTAAGGAAAGGGAAGTTAAGGTTTTAGATGCAAGTGCAAGAGTTATGCATCATATGATTACAACCATGATAATCCCTAATTTTGGACACAAAACATTTGTGGGAAATATTCATATGATGATTATGCTAGCTTTGCATGAGCATAGAAGATTGAACTTTGGATATATGGCATTGAAGCACATGTTTGGAGCTAGAAAGACTGAAAACAAGGCTCTACCATATGGAAGACTTTTGACTAGAATCTTCAAGCATTTTCATGTTAGAATTCCTGCTAGAGGGCAGAATTTTAAAAGAGGCCAAATTTATACAAATGATTCTCTCAAGAGAATGCAATTGATCTTGGATGACGAGGGAATATGGAGAACTAAAAGAGAAACCCCTCCAAAGAGAATTGAAGCAGAAGAAAGTGAAGAAAATGAAGAAGAAGAAGAAGATGAGGCAAAAACATGGGCAAGAGAAATGAAGAGTAAAAGAAGACATGAGTCAACAAGTGAGGGGGAGCAACTTCTCTCCAAAAGAAGACTCTTTGAAGAAGAGCCTACTTCTCGATCACATCCAGTTGATGGGGAAGGTATTGGTGCTGAAGAGGTCTCAAGAGAGAATAATATTCAAGCAGCACTGAACAACCACATGAAAGAAATGGAGAAAATGTATAAGTTTTTTGAAACATTTGCTCCTATGGTACTTGGAAAACTGAACAGTTTGGAAAATAGAGTCAAGCACATTGAGGAAATATTGACAAAAAATCCTCAAAGTGGTGAAGGACCTTCTAGAACACAAGAAGATAAGGATGATCAGCATGATAAAGATAGCAAGAAGAGTGAAGAAGACAGTTACAGTGATGAAGAAAATGATGATGACCAAAGGAATGGCAATGAGCAGGTCATGGAATCTCAAGAGGGAAGTCAAATTGCAAGAGCTGAAATAGTGACTCCATCTAATCCAGCATTTGGCCATGGAAGAGTCAAGCATGTTGCTGTCAAGAAGAAGCCAGGAAAGGACTCTGCATCAAAATCAGCATCACAAGACTAAGCTTTCTTTTTCTCTATTCTATTTATTGCCTTTAAGTTGCTTATCTGTACTGAATTTTTATCTGCTATGTATTCTAAACTTGTTAAGTACTTTGCTGCATTTCATGTAATAGTTTTTCTTTTCATGAAGCTCAATGATGAAACCTTAGAGTTGAGAGCTTCCTTTGGTAATTGTTAGTCTCATTTTCATTTATCCCATCTTTGATTGATGACAAATGATGGATGCAATGAATGTGCTGAAATCTGCATGATGTGCATGATGTGTGTTATGCATAATGGCTGTTTGGAAATGATGGCTGTTTTATGCTAAATTTTAAATATGCTGAAATGTGTGTGCTAATATGAGTATGTGATATACTTAAAAAAATTGTTTTATGGCATATTTAACTATATTGGTGTATTTAAACTTTAAACTGGAAGATTTATAATATGTGAGGATAGAATTTTAAAGTTTGAACTTGAAGTTTGGATGCAAACCAAAAGTTCGGATGCATCCAAACTGTTTTTGCCAAAACTGATTTTTCTGTTGTTCAAATTGATTCAAATATGTTTTAATCTTTTTTTATCATATTTGAACAACCTTAGGAAAACTTATTTTCAAAAATCAAAGTCTTCATCTCACATATTTTCCAGTTTGGACTTCAAACTTAAAAATTCGGATGCATGTTCTGAAATTCGGATGCATCCATATTTAGTTGCCAAAAAGTACTCTTTTGTTGTTCAAATTGATTCAAATATGTTTTAATCTCTTTTACTATGTTTGAACAACCTTTGGAAAGCTTATTTTCAAAAATTGAAGCTTTCATTTTACTTATTTTAAAGTTTGGACTTGAAATATCAGAACTTGGATGCCTAGCATCTCAAATCCAAAGTTGTTGAAAAATGAGCTCAATCTAAGGGGGAGCATTGTTAAACTTTTACAACCTTTAAAACCTCTCTTAGAAGTTTTCTAAATACTTAAATGCTATATCTTCTATATGTAGTTGGAAGGAAGGAGGTTAAATGGAGGTTGGTTGGGTCATAGGCTCATATTGAGTCTTTTGCATGTCAATATGCTAAATTGACTATTATCCATCATTGACATAAATGCTTCTTTGTACTACATTGTTTAAATCCACCACATTTTGCATCAAAGTTTGTCATCATCAAAAAGGGGGAGATTGTTAGGCCTACGGGCAAATCATGTAATTATGATTAGTTTTGAATAATGACAAATATTGATGAGGACTAATGTGTTTGTATGATTGAGTGATAGGATTGATGACTTGAGAAGCATGAAGTCTTATTGCCTTGAAGCTAAAATGCAAGAACAACTCACTATCCCAAATGTGATTAAAGATTTGAAGAGTATGTTCAAAACGATTGAAGGCATTGAAGACTTAGAGTGTAGAATTATTAAAATAGGTACATTCTTATGTAAACTCTACACTTGTATATCTTGGTTTCATTTGAATACATGAGAAAGCACAAAACTTATTTTGAAATGGTTTTCAACAAACTTTGTGATAACAAGTATGTTTTTGAAATCTCAAATGAACTTGAAAAGATCTTGTATAATCAAAGTGTTTTTGTAATGGTTTTTGTGTTTAAAAGTGCCAAAATGATGTGTCCATTCTTGCAAATAGTTTTCAATGATAACAACAATGATTTTCATATGATTTGATTGAATTTGAAAAGTTTGGATGCAAGTTTGGACGTCCAAACTCTGGAAATGGTTACTGTGTTTCCAGAGAAGTTCGGACGCAAGTTCGGACGCATGGAGTAAAGTTCGGACATCCAAACTTTCTCTACTAGCATGGTCACTGTTTTTCCAGAGAAGTTTGGACGCAAGTTCGGACGCAAGTTCGGACGAATGAGGAAAAGTTCGAACATCCGAACTTTTCCAGACAGCTTGGCATAGTAAAATTCGGACGCAAGTTCGGACGCATAACAGAAAGTTTGGACGTCCGAACTTCATCACATTACTAGCATTACTAGCCGTTTTATAGCTGTTGCACTTGATTTTTCACATCTATAAAAGCTATAAACTTCAGAATTTTTTGTAACTCTTGAATCTTTATGAACTCCAAGTATTCCAAAAGCTTTTAGCAAACTTCAAAGCTCTCTTATCTTGTGCATTCAATTGATTATTCAAAAGGCATCAAAGTGTGAAGGTACAACATTGTGTAAACATCTACACACTCTTCTTTATCTATCAATTTGTGTTGTTCTATTAGCTCTAGCAAGGTTATCTTGATAACATAAAATCCTTTAGATAAGGGTGATCCTTGAAGTTGTGATTCAAGGTTGTTTGAGATATAAAACCATTGAGTTTGGTGAGCCTTGCATTGTAAAAGTTACTAGTAGAGGTTGTGAGTGTAAAATCGTAGTATGGTGAGCCTCTATTGTAATCTGTAAACCTGAGCTAATAGTAGAGTGTTTGAAATCCTTAAGTGTAAGCTTAAGGTAGTGGACGTAGATCTTGAGGATTGAACCACTATAAATTGCTTGAGTTCTTTGCTATTGCCTTCTTCATCGCTTTTCTTTAAACTGTCTCTATTTTGCCTATATAATTTGTTATTGGTTTAAAAGTATAAAAGGTTTAATTTTGCGATAATTAGCCAAATACCTAATTCACCCCCCCCCCCTTAGGTATTTCAAGTACAAAGAAGCATTAATGTCAATGATGAGTAGTAACCAATTTTGACACAATGACATTCAAATGGCTCAATATGAGCCTATGACCCAACCAACCTCCATTTGCCTCATTCCTTTCAACAACTAGGATAGAAGATGTAGCATTTAAACATTGAGAAAACTTCTAAGAGAGGTATTTAAGGTCAGAAAAGATTAACAATGCTTCCCCTTATATTGTGCTCATTTTTTAACAAGTTTAGACTTGAGATACTGTGCATCCGAATTCTGACATGTCAATTCCGAACTATAAAATAAGTGAAATGAAAGCTTCAATTTTTGAAAATAAGCTTTCCTAAGATTGTTCAAACATAGTAGAAGAGATTAAAACATATTTGAATCAATTTGAACAACAAAAGAGCATTATTTGGTAACAAAATATGGATGCATCCGAATTTCTGAAACATGCATCCGAACTTTTGAAATTCCAAGTCCGAACTATAAAACATAAGAGATGAAGGCTGCAATTTTTGAAAATACGTTTTCTTAAGGTTGTTTAAAGATGATAAGAAAGATTTAGACATTTTTCTAAAACGTGTATCCGAACTTTTGAATCATGCATCCGAACTTTTGAAATTCCAAGTCCGAACTATAAAACATAAGAGATGAAGGTTGCAAATTTTGAAAATATGTTTTCTTAAGGTTGTTCAAAGATGATAGGAAAGATTTAGACATTTTTCAAACAATTTGAACAATAAAAAAATACATTTGGCAAGAAAGTTTAGATGCATCCGAACTTTTGGTCTGCATCCGAACTTCAAGTCTGAACTTTTGAAAAGATGATTTTGCATTTGCAAATGAACTATAGAAGTATTTAAATATGTAGTTTAGCTTTGCAAAACCATAGAACTTATGCATTTCATGAAATCAACCAATTTTAATTTAAATGCAGCCAAATGCAAGTATACATTATATTACAACTTAGTACAAACATAGACATATATCATTAGCACAAGCATAGCATATATACATATCACATTGCAGTCATCAGACATATATCATTAGCACAAGCTTAGCATACACACATATCACATTGCAGTCATTATTCATCATTCTTCTTCCCCTTTTGTCATCACTCAAAGATGGGATAATGAAAATGAGACTTAAAAGTTTAGTATATTCAACTAGAAACAACAAACAGTAATCAACTTTTTCTCCCCTTTGATAGTAGCAATTAAGCTTGGGGTGATTAAAGTATCATTAACAAAAGAAGCTCTCAACACTGAGGTTTCATCATTGAGCTTCAACTATTACAAAATCCACATTAAACAGTTTAAATTTCAGAATTTCAGATAGAAAAATAGAGAAATTGCATAAACTACTATTCATATGTCTGACTAAGCATATCAAAAACAAATAAAAGTAGTAAATAGAGATAAGATAAAAGAAATGCTCAGTCTTGTGATGTTGATGGAGTTTTCTTTCTTGTTCCTTTCTTGATTGCCACATGCTTGACTCTTCCTTGACTGAATGTTGGATTAGATGGTGTTGTCACTTCAGCTCTTGCAATCAGACTCCCTTCTTGGCTAATTCCAGTTTGCTGCTCTTCTTGATCTCCTCTTTGTGACTCAACAACTTGCTCATGGTCATTTCCTTGATCATCATCACCACTATCATCATCCTTTTCTTCTTCCTTGTTCTTGTCTTCCTCATCTCTCCTATCATCATCTTTCTTTTCTTGAGTTCTAGAGGGTCCTTCACCACTTTGAGTATTTCTTGTTAATATTTCCTCAATGTGTTTCACTCTATTTTCCAAACCATCCAGCTTCCCAAGAACCATAGGAGCAAAACTTTCAAAGAACTTATACATTTTCTCCATCTCCTTAAATGATTATTCAAGGCTTCTTGAAATGCCTTAGCAACAATGTTGTCTCCTCTAGTAATCCCTTCATCAGTAGGAACTTCTCCAACACTAGGATGTGACTGAGAAGTAGGCATTTATCAAAAAATCTTCTCTTGGAGGGAGGTTGCTCCCCCTCACTTGATGAATCATGCCTTCTTTTTTATTTCATTTCCCTTACCCATGCTTCTGTCTCTTCTTCTTCTTCTTCTTCCTTAGTATTCTCACTTTCTTTAGCTTCTGCTATTCTAGGAGGCGTTTCTCTTTTAGTCCTCCATGCACTATCCTTATCAAGAACCAATTACATTCTTCTAAGGGTATCATTAGTATAAATTTGTCCACTTTTTAAAGCTTGTCCCCTAATAGGAAGTTTGACTTGGAAATGTTTGAAAATTCTTGTTAAAAGTCTCCCATATGGTAAAGCTTTGTTGGCTTCTTCTTAATACTAAACATATGCTTCACTACTATATACCCAAATTTCAGTCTTCTATGCTCATGTAAAGCTAGCATAATCACCATATGTATATTTCCAACAAATGATTTATGACCAAAATTAGGAACAATCATGGTTGTTATCATATGATGTATAACTCTTCCTCTAGCATCTAAAACTTTGGTTTCCCTTTCTTTTACGGTCCTAAACTGTCTACCTTTTGTAAAGGCTTCCTCAAATCTTTCATAGGTAAACAACTCACAATCATAACAATGTTGTCCCAAAGAAAAGTACTTTTCTCCAATATCACTTACTTCACAAATTCTATTAACCAAGGCATCATTGAATTCAAAATCTACTTGGGATACTCTAGATGAGTACCATTGAACTACATCATCCCTATCTGTTCAATTCTTTCTTCTTTCAGGTTTGTATAGAATTCATATATGAGATTAGGATAGTATTCTTCATCAATTACAAACAAATTACTCCATCCAATATCATTAAACAGAGAGAACACATTATCCATACTTGACAGATTATCAAAATTCACCTTATTTCCAGGGATAATATTTCTGGATTTTTTACTCCAATCTTCAAATTCTGATGCAGCTTTGATGGAGACAAATATGTCTATTCTGGATGATGTTTGAGGAACTCTAATTCTTCTTGGTTCATTGATAATTCATCCTCCATCTCCTTCCTTTGCTTTTCCTTTTCCTTTCTCAACATTTGCTCTCTTAGTTCTTACCACGATATTTTTCTATGTGAAATACAGTGAATTCTAAGAAGTGTTTAGGGTTAGGAACTCAAAAACCCGAGTGGATTGATGTGAAAATGGTAAAATTTCAAAGAGATTAGGGTTTGGACGCGGATGGGTCGAGTGGAATTTGAAAAGAGAGAAATTTTGGATGATAAATAGTGTGTAACGGGTTGTTCGGTTTCTTTAAAATCGTTGTAACCGCAAAGTTCAGACGACTGAAGTTTCTGGTCTACGTCCGAACTTCTCTATTTCTTCAGTTTTAAAAAGCTCGGACGTCCGAACTTTTTGTCATGCGTCCGAACTTTTATGTCCATAATTTTCTGGATAAAGTTTGGACGTTGCAATTTCACTCAATGCATCCGAACTTTTCCTGTTTTTGACAAACTTCAATGCACTCATTAGTAATTGAATTTTGAGATTCCTAAAAGCCTTCTTAGATAATTAAACCTTTCTTCAACCAAAAGCTTGGTAAAAATAGCAGCATTTTGATCATTTGTATTCACATAGTTCAAACATATATCTCCCTTAGCAACATGATCACTAATAAAATGATGCTTAATCTCAATATGCTTAGTCCTAGAATGCTGAATGGGATTTATGCTTAAATTTATAGCACTATTATTATCACATTGTATAGGCACACAATTGAATTTAAGACTATAATCAAGTAGTGTATACTGCATCTATAATAGTTGAGCACATCAACTACCAGCTGCAATATATTCAGCTTCTGCAGTGGACAAAGACACACATGCTTGTTTTTTATTGTACCATGACACAAGACAACTACCAAGAAATTCACAATGACCACTAGTACTTTTACGTTCAACTCTACATACAGCAAAATCAACATCCGAATATCCAACAAGGTCAAATGATGAAGATTTTGAAAATCAAAGACCATAGTCATGTGTATCAATTAAATAACGAAAGATGCGTTTGACAGAAATTAAATGAGACTCTTTAGGATACGATTGAAATCTAGCACATAAGCATACAACAAACATAATATCTGTTCTACTTGCTGTGAGATAGAGTAAATTTCCAATCATACCTCTATATATCTTTTCATCAACATTTTTACCTTTCTCATCTCTATCAAGTTTTACTTGATGAACTCATTGGAGTGCTTATTCCTTTTGCTTGATCCATTCCAAATCTTTTCAAAAGCTCTATTGTGTACTTTGCTTGATTTATGAATACTCCATCCTTAGTTTGCTTAATTTGTAGTCCAAGAAAGAAATTTAGTTCTCCCATCATACTCATTTCAAATTCATTTTGCATTAATTTAGCAAACTCATCACAAAGAGATGTATTAGTAGCACCAAAAATAATATCATCAACATAAATTTGCAAAAGTAAGAGATCATTAGTGCAAGAAGTTTTTATAAATAAAGTTGTGTCAACTTTTCCTTTTGAAAATCCTTTTGGAAGAAGAAATCCACTCAATCTTTCATACCAAGCTCCAAGAGCTTGTTTTAACCCATATAAAGCTTTGGTTAACTTGAAAACATGATTAGGAATCTTTTCATGAATAAAACCAGGTGGTTGTTCCACATACACTTCTTCTTCAATAAAACCATTTAGGAATGCACTTTTGACATCCATTTGAAACAATTTAAAACCTTTAAAACAGGCATAGGCTAATAGTATTCTTATAGATTCAAGTATAGCTACAGGAGCAAAAGTTTCATCATAATCAATACCCTCTTCTTTATTGAATCCTTGAGCAACAAGTCTACCTTTATTTCTAACAACTTCTCCTTGTTCATTTAATTTATTTCTAAATACCCTTTTTGTACCAATTATAGAATGATCAAGAGGCCTTGGAACAAGAGACCAAACTTTGTTTCTTTCAAATTGATTTAGCTCTTCTTGCATAGCAATAATCCAAAAATCATCACACAATGCATCATCAATGTTTTTAGGTTCAATATGTGATAAAAGAGCAAAGTTGTCAATAAAGTACTGCCTTGTTTTAACTCCTTCGGAAACATCACCAATGATTTGCTCCTTAGGATGACCTCTTGCATATCTTAGATCCTTTGGAAGTTCTTGATCATTGCTTTGTTGACCATGTTGTTCTTCCTCTATTATTTCTTCTTCTTTGGCATGTTCTTCCAAAATTGGTGCTTGATGATGAGTTTGATTATCCATTATTGAAGAACCTACATCATCTTCATTTCTTCTTTCAAGGTAAATGTTAGATTCATCAAATGTCACATGAATGGTTTCTTCAACACACAATGTTCTTTTATTATAAACTCTATAAGCCTTTTTATTTGATGAATAACCAAGAAATATACCTTCATCTAATTTTCTATCAAATTTTTCTAAATTGTCATGAGTATTTAAGATAAAACATTTACAGCCAAATACCTTAAAATAAACAATAGAAGGAGTTTTATCAAATAGGAGTTCAAAAGGTGTTTTTCATATGAAAGGTCTTAAGAGAACTCTATTCATTACATAGCAAGCAGTGTTTACAGCTTCAACCCAAAAATATTTTGGTAATGAGTTTTCACACAACATTGATCTAGCCATTTCTTGTAAAGTTCTATTTTTCCTTTCAACAACACCATTTTATTGAGGTGTTTTGGCAGCAGAAAAATTATGCGCAATACCATATTCTTCACAAAATTTTGCAAAATCTTGATTGCAAAATTCTCTTTCATTATCACTCCTAATAGATATCAATTTGCATCCAAGAGAAACTTGAACCTTTTTCAAAAGCTTAATAAATTCATGAAAGGTTTCATCCTTTTGAGCTAGAAAGATTACCCATGTAAATCTTGAAAATTCATCAACAATCATATATACATATCTTTTACCACCAAGACTAGTAGTTCTCGTTGGTCCAAACAAGTCCATATGAACAAGTTCAAGAGGTTTTGATGTAGTAACCATTTTCTTTGGTTTAAAAGATGTTTTTGACTATTTTCCATATTGACAAGCATCACAAATAAGAGTTTTGTCAAAATTCATTTTTGGCAGTCCTCTATCCAATTCTTGTGATGAAAGTTTGTTCAACAATTCCATACTCACATGACCTAATCTTCCATGCCATAGATATCCATCATTATCATGAATGGCAAGACATTTAATATCATGTGCAATAAGTTCATCAAGATATAGTACATACACATTTCCAACTCTATTGGCAACAAAAATAGTCTTGTTACTTATACTATAAAGAATAGTACATGTGTCACATTTAAACTCAACTTTGCAACCATTGTCACATAATTGACTAATACTAAGCAAGTTATATTTTAAACCATCAATAAGTAGTACTTGCTTGATAAGAGGTAAGGAACCATTACCAATATTACCAATTCCACGTATTCTTCCCTTCTTCTTGTCACCAAATGTGACAAAACCTTCACTTGTTGCTTGAAGTTTACTAACAAGTATGGCATTTCCTATCATGTGTCTTGAACAGCCATTGTCAAGAAACCACTTAGTGGCACTTGATCTTGAAGCAAAACGAACCTACACAAGATTAGCAAAGGTGACTTTTGGTACCCACATTTTCTTGGGTCCAAGGGGGTTAGTGAAAGTTCCTTTGACTCTCAAAATAGTTTTAACACCATTTTATATTTTTCTTTTCACATAACATTTTGACACTTTGTATCCATGCCTACCACAATATGTACAACAAGTATGAGGCATTGTATTAAAAGTTTCTTTAGCTGTGAAATTTTTATATTTTGAAGTATAACTTTCGTGAGTGTACCCAAGACCAATTTTTGCATATGGTGATCTTTGATAACCAAGTAGTTTATTTAGATTTTCTCTTCCATTTATAGATTTTTCAATGCATAATGTAGGATCATTAACTTTCTTTTTCAATATATCATGATCACTAAGCATTGTTTCTAAAGATATGATTTTTTTACAAAGATCTTTATTTTCAATAGATATGTTTTGAATGGTTACATTTAAAATTTCTTTTTCTATGTTTAGACAGTTTATAGTCTCAAGAAGTTTTCCATTTTCAAAACATAATTTTGAATTTTCATTTAATAACTCATTAATTTTGGTATTCAATTCCTTATTTCTTTTTGAAGTCTTTTTCAGTTCTCCATACATTTCAACAAGTAAATCATTAGGATCAACATCTTCATCATAGCAAGTACAAATAGAAGGTGTAGATTGTACCTCATCATCAATTGCCATAAATCATACGTTATCTTTTCCTTCACTGTCATTTTCACTTTCTTGTTGATCCCAAGTACCAGCTAGTCCCTTTCCTTTCTTGGTGGATTTCTTTTTGAGTTTGTTGTCTCTTTCCAGAACTTTAGGACAATCAGCAACAAGATATTCTGTACTTTTGCATTCAAAACACTGAGGTTTGAAGGATGATGACTTTCCACTCTTCTTGATTGGTTTTCTCCCTTTCTTAAAAAATTTCTTTTTATAGAATCTTTTGAATTTCCTTACAGCCATAGCTATCGCTTCTTCTTCACTGTTTCCATCTTCTTCACTTGATGATTCTTCTTGTTCACTAGAATGATTTGAAGTCTTGAGTACAAGTCCTTTTCTTCCCTTTTCTTCGTCTTCAATATCATTCAATCTTTTCACCTTCATTTCATGTGTAAGCAGTGAACCAATAAGCACTTCAAGTGGAAGAGTTTTTAAGTCTTTTGATTCTTCAATAGCAAGTGTCTTCGGTTGCCAAGATTTTGGTAAAGCATCCAAGATTTTTTTGTTTTGCTCTCCAATTGTATAGTTCTTCCCATAAGCTTTCAGACTATTAAAAATGTTAGTAAATCTAGTAACCATATCACTAATATTCTCACCTTCTTCATGGTAAATAGCTCATAGTCCCTAACTAACATAGCAAGCTTTGACTCCTTTACTTGATTTGTACCTTCATGTGTCACTTGAAGTAATCTCCACATATCATGAGCAGTGTCACATCCACTAACTCGATTATATTCAATTACATCTAATGCACAGCTTAAAATGTTCATAGCTTGATAATTCAAAGTCATTTTCTTTGAATCATTCTCATCAAATTCATCTATGTGTTTTGGTTCTTGACAAGTTCCATCAGCACTCATTTTCATTGGCACATAAGGATCTTTCTCAATAATATTCCACAAATCAAAGTTAATAAAATAAATATATATCTTAATTCTAGATTTTCAAAATGTATAATTTGTTCCATTAAACAAGAGAGGTCTATTTGTGGAGGATCCTTCCAAATAAGGTAAATTTGAAATATTAGCCATAAGATCTTAACTTCTAGGTTGTAAAACCTCACAGAGAAGCCCTTGCTCTGATACCAATTGAAAGACCAAAGAGGGGGGGGGGGGTGAATTAGGTCTTTGGCTAATTTTCGAAAACTATTTCCTTTATAAGATTATGATCACTTAATTCAATGAGAGAATAATCAAATCAATAACAAAGCAATAAACAAGCTAAGTGCAATGAACACAAGTAATTTATAGTGGTTCGATCTTCTCAAGATCTACCTCCACTACCTTGAGTCTACACTCAAGAATTTCAAACAATCTACTATGTGCTCAAGTTCAACAATTACATAAGCGGCTCACCACAATGGTTTTACTCTCACAACCTCTATTGTAATTCTACAAACAAGGATCACCCTTCAACAAGGATTTTATATCTAAAAACAACCTAAAGACCAATCTAATCAAGGTCCATCCACACACGGATTTTACACTGCAACCTTGATTAATCTAGTGTATGGCTCACCCTTACCAAAAGGATTTTACGTTACAAGATAACCTTGTATTGAGCAAGTAGAAAATCAGAATATTATGAAGAATGAATAAGGTGTTACCATTTCTTGGTAGATGATTACACAATATAGCACCACTCCACTTTGTTGTCTTTGGAATCTTTGGTAGATGATTACACAATATAGCACCACTCCACTTTGTTGTCTTTGGAATCTTTGGTAGATGATTACACAATATAGCACCACTCCACTTTGTTGTCTTTGGAATCTTGAATGATCAATTGAAAGCACAAGACAAAGAGAGCTTTGATGTTTGTAAATGATTCAGAATGTTTAGATTTCTTAGAGATTCAAAACTTACAAAAATTCTAGAGTTTATGGCTTTTATAGAGTTTAAAAATTAGTTTCAACAGCTATAAAATGGCTAGTTTTAGGGAAGTTTGGACGTTTGAACTTGCTCCTCTACGTCCGAACTTTCGTCTGAACTTCTCTGTGACATGTTGTCTGGCAAAGTTTGGACGTCCAAACTTTGACTCATGCGTCCGAACTTTCGTCCGAACTTCTCTGGAAAAACAGTAACCATGTCACAGTTTGGACGTCTGAACTTGCGTCCAAACTTTCCAAACTTTGTGAAAACACTTGAAAATCAATCTTAAAATGTTTGAAATCATTTAGGATCAAAAGATATATCATACAAACTCTTTTGAACTTAAAAACCGTTACCAAAACATTTTATCATTAAGATTTTACTCAAAGCCATTTATGATTCAAAAACAAGTTTTATGCTCACTTATGCATTCAATAGATACATAGACACACAAGTGTAGAGTTTACAAGAATATACCTATTTATGCAATTGCAACCCTACACTATATTCTTCAAAGCTTTCTTATTCATAGAACATGCTCTATATCCATGATCTTTGAGCATATTAGAGTTGTCTTTAGCATTTTGAACTCCAAGGCAATGAGACTTGCTTCCATCTCAATCCAAAAATCCTATCACACAACATACAAGCATATTAGTCCTTATTAATATTTGTCATAAATCAAAACTAATCAAACTACATGATTTTCCCTTAGGGCTAACATAAATAATATGTGGATGTTCATATTAATCAGTTTCCTAAAGAGAACTAAACTCCCAAAATATGACTCCTAATCAGATTTGATTTTCTTTCCCTATTAGATTTTGAGTTTACATAAACTCTTGTATTATGAGCCTATATATAAGGTCATATGATGACATTAATAAGATATATATTAGTTTTGATTCTTGAGTTCTACTTTCTCTCTCTATATTCTATCTTCTCTTTTCCTTAGTTTTATATTGTTATTCTCTAAATATATTGAGTGACGCTTTCGCTTCAATTCTGTGTTACCAACAATTAAATTCATAACATAATTAAAAATGTGTCATTAATACACATAATAATAAATTAATAATTAAAATTACTAATATTTACATAAAAATAATAACAATAATTACAATAAAATAGTAATAACATTACTAATAATAGCTAATAGTTATAAAAACTAATTAATAATAATATCTAATATCAATAAAATGATAACAACAATACTAATAAATAAATAAAAGTAATAACTAATCATATTAATAATAAAATAATAATAATAAATAATGTAAATAGACTTAAAGATTCTAATAATGCTGAATACAAAAAAATGTAATAATAATAATAATTTTAAATATGGTATTAATAAATAAAGTATACTAATAATTAAAGTAATAATTATAATTACAATAATAAACTAAAAATAATAACAGTAAAGTAAGTCTCATTATAAATAGTAAAATAAATAATAGCCTAATATTAAATAAATAAGATTACATAAACACTAAAAGAGAAAAGAGAATCCTAGGGGTCAAGCCCCCGCCAAAGCCATCAGGGGCTACGGGAAGCCGCCCTCAAATGCAATGGCGGGGGGCTGCTCCTTGAAGCCCTTGTCGCATATATTGGGGAATAAGGTGAGAGGCCCTCGACGTAGATGACGGGGGCCTGCAGGAACTACCCCCTCCTAGATTTAATAACTGGACGGAGGTTGTTCCCTGTACCCTCGCCACTCACGTCAGAAAGCAATTGACCGCAACCCTCGACTGGATACTTGGGGGCGCAAAGAGAGTTTTGGGGACAGAGGGATGCAGCGTTTTGAAAACAATTTTTGAGCGAATTTGAAAACAATTTTTGAAAAGCAATTGACCGCAACCTAAACTTTATTCGTTGTAATTCAATGTCGATTTGAGCGAATTTGAAAACAATTTTTGAAATGCAAAGAGAGTTTTGGGGACAGAGGGATGCAGCGTTTAAAATGAAATATAGTCACGTTGCAATAAGCAATTTAGTGCGCTGCAATTAGCATGTGTGTTTTAGGGGGTTTTAGAATGTATTTCCTAGCCGAACTAAATAGAGAACTCCATTAATACAAAAAAGAAAAATGGTCATTTTGGTCTCTAAAGTTAGATATTTGTAATCACTTGATTCTAAATTTCTTTGTTTTTTGCCAGTTGTAGTCTTAAAAGATTTTATTGTAGCTACCACCAATCTCTTTCACAACAGAATCATGTATGGTTACAAGGATACACAATTGGAGGAGATGGACTATTTTGCCCTTAGAAAGTTAGCACATGCGTAGTAATCTTTATTGGCTGGAGTTAGTGGTTGAGACTGATGGTCATACTATTTGTGGCAGGCAAAAAATCCTTTGGGACTATAACGACCAAAAATAAACTTTTGAGACCAAGTGATTACTAGAACCAAACTTTAGATATCAAAATAACCATTTTTTTCATAAAATATTATCTTCAAGTTTATGGTCCCCATCAAACAAGTATATGATGTGACGTTTTAATTGCATCAAGTACACATCATGAGTTAACAAGATTAGAACGTTTAACAAAAAAAAATACTGCTTGTACGTAGATGATTAGTTTTAAAAATTGCAATCATATTGAACATTAAAAAAATAGACTATTCAAGGTTGTCCTTCATGAGCTATTGAATTAGAATGTTTGTATTTTACCCAAAAAGAAAGAAGAATTAGAATGTTTGTAACTTTTTTTTTTTGCAAAATCTCTACAAGTGATATAACTCCTCTTTTTTTATACCACACTCCTTCCAAATTTTAAAATATTTGATTTAATTGCATTCTAAATATCACAAAAAAGACCACACTATAAAAAATATTAGACAATTGTTCGATTGATTCTCCGAAGCAATAAATGAAAATCAACTAGAGGAAATGTCTTCATGGCATGTAGCAAAGCCGTGCATCGGCAAGAATTGAGGACAATCACGGTTAAATAAAAAATTTTTAAAATTTATACAAAAATAATTTGAATGCTAAAAAGAGCAAACAACAAAGACTTAGGGCTAATAGAGAGAAAAATAATTTGAATGCTAAGTGTAATAGGACTTTTGGATAGGAAATGATAAGTCTTATTGATAAGTCCTAAGATATTGTCATGCCATGAAGATTCTTGAAAACTTAGTGATTAGGGTTTTAGGACGTTAAGATATTATTTCTTGTAAACCCTTTAGTCCTTGATTGGATTCCTACTTTGAAGCATGAAATTATTTTTGAAAATGAGAATAATTGATTTAAAAAATATTGTTGTCTTTCAAGCTTGTTCAAATGTTCTCAAAAGTTTTGATTTGATGAAAATGAGCTTTTAAATGTTTAAAGGATATAGAAATAATCTCAACTAGTATTAAAACATTTAGGTTGATGAGTTTAAAGTTAGGTTAACCTAAGTTGAAGGTTCGGTCGACCTAAGCTTCTTGTTCTAGTACCTAAATTTGAATATTTCACTTTCATACTTGAGTTTTAAACTTTGAAGTTTCAGCTGTGGACAAGGGGTCGACTAAACTGTAACTGAGACTATTAAGTCCTATACGAAATGTAATCGTTATATAGTCATTTTTAAATGTTTTAACACAATTATATAAGAATTTTAACTCAAATTTTGAGTAACTTTTGCTATTCTAAAGTGCTTATAATCTATACATTCATTCTCTATCATTCTTAAACATTTCATAAGATTCATTGTGAGAATTCTTCATAAAATGGGGGGTAAGAGAGAAGGTGCTTCAAAGGTTGTTAAACTTCCACAGCAAGTGTGGTAATGCTTTTCTCTCTTTATCTCTGTTGTATATGTTCATACAAGGTTGTCAAGTAACATAAAACCTATTTGAAGTGTGGGTGAACCTTGTTTATTGCTTGTAAAGAGGTTATGGTATCAAACCCAGAACCCTAGCCATTAGTGTAATATTGGCACTCTACAATCATTAATTGAGAAACAAATTTAGTATTGAGTGTGAAAATCCTTGGGTAAGGTCAAGGTAGTAGATGTAGATTATGGAGTAATCGAACTAACTATAAATTATTGTATGCTTTGCCTTTATTGTTATTCCCTTTATTTTTTGCATTTATTGTCTTGATCATTAATTGCTCTCTTCTTTATCTTAATTGTTTGATTGATTAAGTTGCTGCAATTCATTTATATATTTTACCAACCCTTTACTTGTTTTCAAAACACTTGGATGTCATAAATTTTCATATCACTTTGAAAGTGGAATGTTAACCCTAAGGGAAAATCTTGAAGTTTTGATTAATGACAAACATTGACGTAGGCTAACTTGAGTAATTGTTGTGTGATAGAATTTTTGGATTGAAGAAGCAAAACGATCTCATTGCCTTAGATTTAAAGTGAAAAGGACATCTCAAATGAGCTTGAAAGCTTGAACGTTGAAGAGGATGTCAAATGTTTTGAAGGCTTTGAAGATCCAATAGTGTAGGGTGTTGTGTTGTTCATATGCATATCTTTGTAAACGTTACATCTTTTGAATTTGGAATCTATGCATTGCATGTTGAAGCGCAAACCATTTTGATCTATCCTAAAATCTTTTGATGAGTTTAAAAGTTTTTCATGATTCTTTGAAAAACAAAGTGTTTGATAACGGCTTATAGTTCAAAAACTTTCAATGACTTATCTTTTAGTCAAAAATCATCTCAAACTTGTTGTGGTTAATTTTCAAATGATTTTATGAAGTTTGGAAAAGTTCGGAATTCAATTTGAACATCCAAATTCGAATCTAATTGCACTTGTTTCTAGTTGCTGAATTTTTAGAGAAACTCGAACGACCAATTCAGATGCAAATGTCCAATTTTGGATGATCGAATTTACTTGTGTAGCAAGTAAACAGAGAAGCTCAGATGACCAAATTGGACGAAGTAAGCCCGATTCCATCTGCTGAATGTCATTATTCATTTCAAGTTGTTTTTTTACCGTTGTATTTGAATTTTTGAGTTATATAAAAGACTAAAAACTTATATTTTGAAGGAGATTGATGAACTTTACATGCTATTGTCATGAGAACATCAAAGATCAAAGGAAATTTTTCATTGTTCATGTGCTTCATGTGATTATCCAAGGAATCCAAAAGTAAAAGTGAAGTGGTGTTAGCATTCCTGAATATCTACTATCTTGTTTGGTAATTTCTATCCTTACCTCATCTTTACTTTGATTAATCAAGGTTGTCTTGGGACATAAAACACTTGTTGGTGAGGGTGAGCCTTGATTGTGGAATTTAAAGAGGCTATTGCTATAAAACCCTTGGTGGGTGAACCTCGTGTATTTCCTTAACTTGATACTTTAGTGGATTGATAGAAAATCTTGAGTGCGGACTCAAGGTAGTGGATGTAGATCTTGGAGAGATCATGAAAAACCTAAGTGGGGAGTGAATTAGGTTCTTAGGTTTTTTGATTTAATCTTTGAAAATTGTTCTTTAATAGAATCCCTTTTTTCAAATTCACAAGCTCAAAGATTTTATGTGTTTGAAAAGAGTGGTTGAAAAAAGAATAGCAATAATTAAGTCCACAACAAATATTAACAACCACAAAGAACAAATGAAGATGGCACAAATAAAAGCAAGTAATAAGTGTAGAGAAGGAAACAGAACAATTTATAGTGATTCTATCTCTCTAAGATCTACATCCACTACCGTGAGTCCACACTTAAGGATTTCAACCAGTCCAATAGATGCTAAAGTTAAGCAAATACACAAGAGGATCACCCACTAAAGGCTTTACACCAATAACCTCTTTAAATTCCACAATACCAACAAGTTTGTATGTACCAAGACAACATTGATTAAACAAAGAAAAAATGAGATAAGGATATAAATTACCAAACAAGATAGTAGATATTCAATAATGCTAGCACCCCTTCACTTTTGCTTTTGGATTCATTGGATAATCACATGAAGTACATGAACAATGAAAGCTTTCTTTTGATCGTCGATGACCTCCTTCAAAATCTGAGTTTCTAGTCTTTTATAAAACTCAAAAATTCAAATACAATAGTAAAAAAACAGCTAGAAATGGCTAGTAACAATGACATTCAGTTGAAGAAATTGGGCTTACTTCGTCCAAGTTGGCCATCTGAACTTCTCTCTTTACTATGCTACACAAGTAAATTTGATCGTCCGAATTTGGACCTCTGTGTCTGAATAATTTTAGAAATTCAGTAGCCAAGGTTTCAATTTGGACATCTGAATTAGAGTTTGAACTTTTCCAAACTTCGTCAAATCATTTGAAATTTAATCACAATAAGTTTGAAATCATTTTGGGCAAAAAGATAAGCCATTTAAAAGCTTCTGAGTATTAAGCAGTTATCAAACACTTGATATTTCAAGAATGATCAAAATCTTTTAAAACTCATAACCCAGGTAGAAACATTTTTGTGCTACCACATATATTGCTTAGATTCCAAATGCAAGGAGTGTAGGGTTTACAAGATATACTTATTGAGCAAGAGCAAACCTACACCAAAGTGTCTTCAAAGCTTTCAACTTTTTGGACATACTCTTCATTCTTTTATCACTTGGGCTCATTTGAGTTTTGCTTTTTTTACTGTAGCTTTAAGGCAATGAGACTACTTAACTTCTTTAACCAAAAATCCTATCACACAAGTATCATACAAGTTAGACCTCATCAATGTTTGTTATTAATCAAAACTACAAGATTTTCTCTTAGGGCTAACAATCTCCCCCTTTTTAATGGCGACAAACTTTGATGCAAAATGTAATGGAGTCAAACAATGCAGCATAGAGAAGCATTAATGTCATAAATAATTGATGAACAAATAAGCACAATGATGATAGAATTGCTCATGATGAGCCTATGACCCAACCAAACTCCATATTTATCCTTCCTTCCATCAACATAGAAGATATAGCATTTAAGCATCAAGAATACTTCTAAGGGAGGTTTTAAAAGATAGAAAAGGGTTAATAAGGCTCTCCTTAAATTGTGCTCATTTTTCAACAAGTTTGGACTTGAAATGTTGTAAGTATGAATTTTGAATTCCCAAGTCTGAATTGAAAATTACATAAGGTTATGGTTGTATTTTTGGTAAAATAGGCTTTCCTAAGGCTGTCCAATCATGATAGGAAAGTTTGAAATAGATTTTGTACTGTTTGGACAACAAATAAACACTTTTTGGTGAGAAAATTGGACCAACTGTAAATTGGACAATGTGCATCCGAATTTCAAGTCCGAATTTTGGTTCCAAATTTCAAAGGTTGAACTTTTCATCTTCAAATAAACCTCATAAGTGCAAAAATATCCATGATATATATTTGACCATATTTGCATTCACATTTGCACTCAATCAAACATTGCAATTCAACACATTTCATATACTTTGCAATACTCAACCATAATTCAACATTTCAAACATTTGCAATACAAACAAATTCAACAACATTGACAAGTACAAATTCAAAACATACTCATTCCGCATGGTTTACACAAACAAACCAAGTTAGAAAATAATTTAACCACATTTTGCAACATACTCATACTCATATACTTATATCACATTTTGCATACTCACTCCCCATTTTGTCATCAATCAAATAAGGTGGGCATAGTGAGTTAAGACAAAAGATTATGCGAACCCTAGGTATAAAACCCTAGAAACCAATAGCAAACTTTCACAAATGCCCAAGGATGTGTGAAAAGTCTTCAAGAACCCTTAACCCATCAGATATTCAATCCTAGAACTAAAGGTATAAACAAGGAACCGTAAACCCGTTATCAACAAATACAAGAACTTAAGGTATAATTCAAAGGAATGAAAGCCACAAGTTGAATAACTTGATAAGTTCAAGAAGTTCTTTCAAGAACCAAAATGAGTATGTATTCTCATGAAAGCATCAATGACATAATAATTTTCTGAAATTACAAAAAGATCCTAATATAAATAGATATTCCAAAACCCTAACCTAATTGGTTTTGGATTTGGAGTAGGCAGCTAAATCGCAAGCAATTAGTGGGCTTGGATTTGCAACTATTTCAGCTACCAATTAAGGATTAAAATAAAAGACTAGATATGGACTTTGATAAATAGAAGTTCTCAGTCCAAACAAACTTAAAAACTAATTAAAAAATTGTCTAGCCCATATTTTTTAGCCCTTCGATTTGTTATCTTGGACATCAATTTGTTTGCACAATAGACTTCCAAGTGATTAGACAACTTGCTTGCAATAAATTAACCATCGTTGATCCTCCTTGTGTAGAATATGCCCTTGAAAGCTCATCATCTTTTGAATGTTTATTCCTCATGCTCTCAAGCAATGCTATCAAGGCCTCTTTCATCCTCTTAATCTTAGCTCTTGTGATGGACAAGCAAAGATCTTCAATGGGACTTCATCACTTGAGCTTTGCGTCTTTTGATTCTCATCAAAAGAGAAGCTCTCAACATAATTATATCATCATTGAGCTTCAACCAAAACATTACATAGACTAGAAACATACATAGAAATATGGAAACATAGAAATATGAAGATAAATAAGCTATAATAAGTACATAGACTAGAGATTAAAAAAAAGTCACAAAAAGAAGTTCATAGGCTAAAAACATGATAAATGAGATAAGGTTGAGAGATGGTTAGTCTTGAATTTTCTTCATGGTCTTCACTCCATATTGGTTGGTGGTGATGGCCATGTTCTTTTTGAGCTCTATGTGAAGCAGGCCATCACTTGCACATTTTATTTAGGAGTAGTTTGGCTTTGGAGTCATCACCAATCTAGAAGACCTTCTAGATCCCTTCCTTCTCACTAATTATTTCACTCTTCTTTTACTAAATGACATGCTGGAGGTGGAAGTAATCTCATTCTTTTCCATCAAGTCTCCCTTCTCACTAGCTTCCTCTTGGATGCCTTTTCCATCTCCAAAAACACTTGCTTTTTTATGTGCATATGCCTAGGACAAATTAAGAAGATCATTTTTTGAGTTTTCTAGAGTGTGCCGCCAGCCACCAATTAAAAAGTTATCATTCCTCTTGTTCTTGTTACTCAAAGAACCACTTTTCACTTATTAATTGAAAATTCAATCGTGGCATGTGAGTGTTCTTCTTCCTCAATTAAATTTTGATCATTGGGATTCCTTAGGAAAAGTTTCTAAGAGATGTCGTAGGGATTTTATTTTGTGTTTCCTCGCAATCTTTGTTTCAAAAATTCAGTTTTCTTCTTTTCTCCAAAATCGAAGCCAACCAAACATCAAAACTGCGAAATTCCTTGCTAGTGAGATAGAGGCGTCAGTAACCAAGGTAATTGAGGAGTTTTGATGTGTGGCTGGCTTCGACTTTGGAGAAAAGAAGAAAACTAAAATTTTGAAACAAATATTGTGAGGAAACACAAAATTAAATCCCTACGATACCTTTTATAAACTTGTCCTAAGCAATCCCGATGATCATAATTTAATTAAGAAAAAAAGAACACTCACACGCCACAATTGGATTTTCAATTGATAAGTGAAAAGTGGTTCTTTGAGTAACAAGAACAAGAGGAATTATAAGCACTCAATTGGTGGTTGGCGGCACACTCTAGAAAACTCAAAAATGATCTCCCTAATTTGTCCTAAAAGATGCTTATATATAGCTAGGATAAACATTAAATAATTGGGCTAATAATACATGCAAGCCCAACATAAATAACAAGTCCAAGATAATTAAAACATGTGGCCCATGGCTGAAAGTGGTGCCCCAAGGTCTAGTCTAGGTGTGACTCCCTCTTGGGCTTAAGTGATATTACTTAAGCTCAACTCCATAGTCTTCAAGCGTCAAGATCATCCGGTCCTGAGAATTTGAGACAACTGGATCAATTTGGGCTATGACCCAACTAGCTCTCCTCCAATAGGCTTGGTTCTGTATCCTCTCTATGTGTTGGCCTACATGTGCAAATAAGGCCTCCTGAAGCCCCTTGGCCCTAGCTTTCGTCATGGACCTAGCTAGCATAGCTCTCTATCTGACACGTCTAACCCATCATGGTGGTCTATGGTCTTGCTCACATCACTTATCATCCTCTTTTGTGTGTTTTTATCACCTTCGCACTCTTCCTTTATTCCATTTTCTCTAGCCACTAGTTCAAAATTATTTCCATTATTATCCTCATCATTATCATCACTTTCTTCATTTTTGCTCCCATCATCATCTCTCTTTTTCTTCTTCATCATTGTTCTCCTCTTTGTCTTCATTTTCTTTTATCTTTTCATCTTCTTGAGCCTTGGAAGTTCAATCTCCATTAGATGTTGTCTTCAAGATTTCTTCAATATTTCTCACCCTCTCATCTAGACCATCAAGTTTCCCAAGTACCGTGGGAGCAAAGGTCTCAAAAAACTTTTATATCTTCTCTATTTCTTTTGCATGGTTGTTGAGGGTCTCTTGGAAGTTTTTGGTAACAACGGTGTCTCCACGAGTGTGATGCTCTCACCAATAAAGTCATCCTCCTCATTGGAGTGTGATTGAGGAGCCTGCTCATCTTCAAATACTTCCTCTTGGAGGGAGGTTGCTCTCCCTCACTTTTGGACTCATGTCTTCTTTTGGTTTTTCTTTCTCTATCTTGCATCTCTTCTTTATCCTCTTCTTCCTCTTTATTCTCCATTTCTTCACTTTCTTCTTGTTTTTCTTTCCTTGAAGGTATCTTCATCTTGGTTCTCTATACTCCATCAACATTGAGAGTTAGTTGCATTCTCTTGAAGGATTCATTTGTGCAGATGCTTCCACTCTTGATAGTCAATCCAATTTTGGGATGTTGGACTTGGAAATGCTTAAAGAGTTTCGTAAGCAATCTCCCATATGGTAATGCCTCATCATGTGTCTCGAGGCAATGTAACCAAAATTCATTCTTCTATTATCATGAAGTGCAAGCATGACTACCACATGCATATTTCCCACATATGACTTGTGTCTGAAGTTAGGAATGATCATGGTAGTGAGCATGTGATGCAAAACATGACCTCTAACATTTAATTCCTTCATCTCCCTACTTGCTTTCCCTAGCCTTTTCCTTTGCCAATGCTTGCTTTCTTTGATCTCATCATGTTGGATTTTTATGATATAGAGTGATTTTTAGACGAAATCTGAGGTGTACAGCACAAAAGTATAAATGATTTCAAGCGAAAATAGTAAAATAAGGTGAAATTTGAGTTTGGATGTTGGCAGGTTTGAAGGGTTTTGAGAGAAGAAAGAGTTTGGCTGAGGGAGTTCGAAAGAAATGGTGACCAAATTTTCTGTTGTTCATCTGAATCTGCACCCGTACTTCCAAAAATATCTCATCTTTATTGAATTCAGAAGACAAAATTTTTGGTCATGCATTTGAAATTTTCTATCTAGAATCTTCAGAGAACTAGTTTGGACAACCGAATTTCAGGGCATGTGTCCAAATATCTCGTCCAAATTTTACCTATTTTTTCTACACTTGAATACATACATTAGTAATTAAATTTTGATATTACTAAGCTTCTTCTTAAATAACAAAATCTTTTCATGGCCAATGGCTTAGTAAACATGTCAAAAATTTGCGCATTTGTACAAACATAATCTACACGTACATCTCTTTAGGAATATGATCATGAATAAAGTGATGCTTGATTTCTATATGTTTAGTACTAGAATGTTGAATGGGATTTAATTTTAAGTTTATAGTGGTATCATACAAAATAGGCACACATTTGAAATTTGAACTAAAGTCAAGTAAAATGTGCTTCATCTAAAGAATTTGAGCACAACTATTGGTGGCAATATATTCAGCCTCAATGGTAGATAATGATACACAAGTTTGTTTCTTGCTATACCAAGAGACAAGACAACTACCAAGGAATTGAAAATGACTACTAGTACTATTACGCTCGACTTTGCATCTGGCATAGTCGGCACCCGTATAAGCTATGAGTTCAAAATAAGAAGATTTAGTAAACCAAAGCCCATAGTCATGTATATTAATAAGATAATGAAGAATGTATTTGATGACAATCAAGTGAGATTCTTTTGGACAAGATTGAAATCTAGCACACAAATAGAAGAAAAACATAACATCGAGTCTACTTACAGTTGGATAGAGTAAAGTCATAATCATTCCTCTTTAATAGCTCTTTGATGTATTTTTCTTGATTGATGAATATGTCATCCTTGGTTTGCTTGAAAGAAATTGAGTTCTCCCATCAAGCTCATTTTGAATTCACTTTGCATCGCCTTAGTAAACTCATCACAAAGAGATATATTAGTAGCACCAAAAATAATATCACCCACATAGATTTGTACAAGTAGGAGATCATTGTTGCAAGAAGTTTTTATAAAAAGTATTGTGTCAACCTTCACTCTTGAAAATCCTTTTGAAAGTAAAAATTCACTTAATATTTCATACCAAGCTCTAGGAGCTTGTTTCAAAAAAATCCACTTAGTCTTTCATACCAAGCTGTAAGAGCTTGTTTCAAGCCATACAAAGCTTTAGAGAGTTTGAAAACATGATTTGAAATTTTTCATGAGTAAAACCGGGAGGTTGTTCCACATATACTTCTTCATCAATAAAACCATTAGGAAAGGCACTTTTGACATCCATTTGAAATAGTTTAAAACCTTTAAAACAAGCAAATTCCAAAAGCATGCTTATGGATTCAAGTCTAGCTACCGGAGCAAAAGTTTCTTTATAATCAATGCCCTCTTCTTGATTGAATCCTGGGCAACAAGTCTAGTTTATTTCTCACAACTTCTCTAAATCATTTAATTTGTTTCTAAAGACCCATTTTGTGCCAATAATAGGGTGATTGGGGGGGTCTAGGGACAAGATTCTAAACTTAATTTCTTTCAAATTGGTTTAGTTACTCTTGCATAGCAACAATCCAAAAATCATCACACAAGGCATCATCACTGTTTCTAGGATCAATATGAGATAAAAGAGTTATCAATGAAGTATCACCTTGTTTTAACTCCTTGGGAGACATCACCAATGATTTTCTCCTTAGAATGGCCTATGAAACACTAAGCAGATTTTTACTTTCAAAAGTATTTTCAAGAGGATAGGTTAACACAACACTTTTTTATAAAAACCTCTTTTAACAATGATCTCCTACTTGTACAAATCTATGCGGATGATATTATTCTTAGTTCTACTAATATATCTCTTTGTGATGAATTTACTAAGATAATTGACGTGCAATCCGCGGAAGAACGAAATAGGTGATGGAATTTTCAGCTTGGACAAACAAAGATTCAATTTTTGAACAACAAACAATTCTTATAAACACAATATAATTAAATTTCTACGACACCTCTTAGAAACTTGTTCTAAGCAATCCCGATAATAAGAATTTAACCAATAAGAAGAACACTTACAAGCCACAATTGAAAAACTGAATTGATAAGTGAAAGTGAAGTTCTTGGAGTAACAAGAGTAAGAGGATTCAACCCTCTCAAGGTGGTGGCGGCAGCCCCTCAAAATGACACTCAAAATCTGCCCTAATTTTCCTCCAAGAAGACTACTTATAGCTAGGGTTTGAAAGAAAGGTTCGGCTTAATGATACATATAAGCCCAACATAAAAACAAGATACATATGAGCCCAAAATAAAACAATTCCAACAAGGTTGACAGCCCAAGTCTTTAAAACATAATTGCCTCTTGGACTTAAGCCCATTACATAGCCTTCAAGTCCGGCCCAAGTATTTGAGACAAATGGACCAAGTTGGGTAGTGGTCCAACTAAATCTCCTCCAACAAGTTTGGTCTTCAAATGTTGATCCACGTAGGCAAACAAGGCCTCTTGAAGCGTCTTAACCCTAGCTCTAGTTATTGGCCCGACCGGTATGATTAGCTCTTTATTTGACACGTCTAAGCCATCATAGCAATCCGTAGGCTTGCTCACATCAGTCCCTCCCTCCTCACGAAGATTCATCCTCGAATCTGAATCCATATCAAAAGGAGAAAGGTCAGCAACATTAAAGGTCGCGGAAACACCATACTCACCTGGCAGATCAAGCTTGTAGGCATTATTGTTGATTCTTTCTATCACTTGAAATGGACCATCTCCCTTAGGAGCTAATTTGGACTTCCGCTGGGCAGGAAAATGTTCCTTCCTTAAGTGCACCCAAACCCAATCACCGGGTTCAAAAGTCACCAATTTTCATCCTTTATTGGCTTGTTTGGCGTAGACCTTATTTTTCTGCTCAATATGCTGTCTCGCCTTCTCGTGTAGGGCTCGTACCAGCTCAGCTTTGCTCTTACCATCTGTACTAGACAACTCATGCAAAGGTAAAGGCACCAAATCCAAAATAGTTAAAGGATTAAAGCCATATACAAGTTCAAATGGTGAATAACCTGTGGTTGAGTGCACACTCCGATTATATGCAAACTCGATAAATGGTAAACATTCACTCCACGTTTTAAGATTCTTACCAACGACAGCACGTAGTAAGGTACCTAAGGTCCTATTGACAACCTCGGTTTGACCATCAGTCTGTGGATGACATGTAGCAGAATAAAGAAGTTTGGTACCCAATTTGCCCCACAACACACGCCAAAAATGACTTAGAAATTTAGCATCTCTATCTGAAACAATAGACCTAGGAATGCCACTTGCACAGCATCATCAGTTTTATGGCATGCAATGAAATGCGCCATCTTACTAAACCTATCAACAACAACGAAGATGCTATCATATCCCTTTTTGGTCTTAGGCAAACCCAAAACAAAGTCCATAGAGATATCAGTCCATGGTTCAGCAGGTACAGGTAAAGGGGTATACAAACCATGAGGTTTAACAGTGGATTTGGCCTGTCTACATGCAATACACTTGGCACACACACGTTCCACATCTTTACGCATTCCAGGCCAAAAGAAATGTTCTTGCAAAATATCCAAAGTTTTAGCAACCCCAAAATGTCCCATCAATCCTCCACTATGAGCCTCAAGCACAAATAAAGTTCGCATAGAACAGTTAGGCACACATAATTGATTACCCAGAAAGAGATACCCATCATGCGTATAGAATTTTCGAAATGCAGTATGTTCACAAGCAGAATTCACAGTAGCAAAATCATCATCAGAAACATATAATTCCTTAAGCTGCTCAAATCCTAATAATTTAGAATGTAAAGTAGTAATCAAGGAATACCTCCTAGATAAAGCATCAACTACCACATTCTCCTTCCTTTGCTTGTATTGCAGCACATAGGGAAAGGTTTCTAGAAACTCCACCCAGGTGGCATGTCGCTTGCTCAGCTTGCCCTGTCCCTTCAAATGCTTTAAAGACTCATGATCGGTCCTAATGACAAACTCTCTAGGTTGGAGATAATGCTGTCACACTTCCAATGCTCTCACAACTGCATACAACTCCTTGTCATATGTGGGATAATTGAGTTGTGCACCACTAAGCTTCTCACTGAAATATGCAACTGGTTTGTTCTCCTGCAAAAGCACAGCACCGATACCAATCCCAGATGCATCACATTCAACCTCAAAAGCTTTCTGAAAATCAGGTAAACATAAAATAGGAGCAGAACATAATTTTTCTTTCAACAATGTAAATGCATGTTCTTGTTCCCGACCCCAAGTAAACCCTTTTTCTTTCTTAATTACCTCAGTTAAAGGAGCAGCAATGGTAGAAAAATCCTTCACAAATCTCCTATAGAAACTAGCAAGTCCATGAAAACTCCTCACGTCACTCACACTCTTCGGAGTTGGCCAATCCTGGATAGCCTTCACCTTCTCACTATCAACCTCAACTCCATGAGAACTGATTACAAACCCCAAAAATACTAACCGCTCAATGCAAAATGTACACTTCTTGAGGTTTGCATATAGTTTTTCATGTCTTAATACATCTAAGACACACTTCACATGCATGACATGCATATCCAAATTAGTGCTATATATCAAAATGTCATCAAAGTATACAACCACAAATTTTCCAAGAAATGCACGCAAAACATGATTCATCAATCTCATAAAGGTGCTGGGTGCATTAGTTAAGCCAAATGGCATGACTAACCACTCATACAAGCCATACTTAGTTTTAAAAGCTATTTTCCACTCATCTCCTGGTTTCATTCTAATTTGGTGGTATCCACTTTTCAAATCAATTTTTGTAAAGATACATGCACCATGCAGTTCATAAAGCATATCATCTAACCTAGGAATAGGATGGCGATACTTTACAGTGATTTTGTTCACAGCTCTACAATCCACACACATCCTCCACGTTCTATCCTTCTTCGGCACCAATAGTACAGGTACAGCACAAGGACTCAAGCTCTCTCTCACGTGTCCTTTCTCTAATAGCTCATCCACTTGTTTCTGAAGCTCTTTTGTTTCCTCAGGATTACTCCGGTAAGTTGGACGGTTAGGTATTTGAGCTCCAGGTACAAAGTCTATTTGGTGCTCTATGCCTCTCAAGTGTGGTAATCCCGGGGGCATTTCTTCAGGAAAAACATCCGCATAATCCTGCAAAAGAGATAAAAAACACGCTAGGCAAAGAGTCAAGAGGGTTAGTGTCAGAAACCAAACACTCTATATCTTACTATGACTAGTGCTCTCCTCTCTCCTATCGCTCTTCTCATGTCTTTTCCTTTCGCATACAAGTTGACTTTTCTCTCTTTTTGTTCAATGCATCTTTCACTCACTGTGTAGTCACTCACATTTGGGCCACTCCCAATTTTCTTTTGGGCCTCTTTTCCCTCTTTAATTTTGTTACGCTCTCTACCCGAACCCTCCTCTCCTTTACTTACCTTTGACTGGTCCAAGTATAGCTCACGAGGTGATAGAGGTATAAGAATGAAATTTCTGCCCTTAAATTTGAAGGAGTACCTATTGGTATACCCATCATGTGATACTCTCCTATCAAACTGCCAAGGTCTTCCAAGGAGTATATGACCAGCCTCCATGGGAACCACATCACACAACACCTCATCCACATATCTACCAATTGAGAAGGTCACCAATACCTGTTTAGTTACTTTCACATCCGCACTATCATTAAACCATTGTAACTTATAAGGTTCTGGATGTTTCATGAAAGTCAGCCCCAATTTCTCTACCATGGTGGTACTAGCTGCATTGGTACAACTTCCCCCCATCAATGATCAAATTGCACACTTTTCCTCCCACTAAACACCTTGAATGAAAAAGATTTTCTCTTTTATCCACAATCTCTTCTGCAGCCCGAGTACTCAATACTCTCCTAACTACAAGTGCTTCCCCTGTAACAGCCCTCTCAAAGCAATCATCATCATCAAAGGCATTTTCATGAACAAATTCAGTTTCACTACTGCTATCCTCGGAATCAATCTCTCCATTGTCTCTCATAATCATAATCTTCTTATTAGGACAATGAGATGCAAAATGACCAGTTCCGAAGCATTTAAAACATTTCATGGAAGAATGCTTACTAGAGGTAGCTTGGGTGTTTGAGGTACCTTTCATTTCAGATCCCCCGATTGATTTCTTAGGTGCTTCCTTGAATTCCACTCTAGGTGCTTCCTTGAATTTCACTCCCTTATCCTTAGGCTTGTCCTCCTTTTTAGGCCATCTAGAGTTCTAGCCATAGTTAGAATTTGCTCCGCTCCTTGCTGCCAGTCTAGTCTTTAGTTGTCTCTCCACTTTCATGGCCATGTTCACCATGTCCTCAATCTCTAGGTAGTGTTGCAGCTCCACAACATTAGCTATCTCCCTATTGATCCCACTCAAAAATCTGGCCATTGTCGCCTCCGGATCTTCCTCGATGTTGGCTCGGATCATAGCCACTTCCATCTCTTTGTGATAGTCTTCAACTGATTTAGGCCCTTGAGTGAGTCGTTGAAGTTTTTGGTGCATCTCCCTATAGTAGTAAGAAGGCACAAAACGCTTCCTCATGCATGCCTTCATTGCTCCCCACGTAGCAATCGGCATCTCTCCATTTCTCCTCCTAGATGTCACCAGTTGATCCCACCATATTAGTGCATAATCAGTAAATTCAACGGCTGCAATTTTTACCTTCTTATCCTCGGAAAAGTTGTGACACTCAAAAATCAAATCCACCTTCCTTTCCCACTCTAAGTAAGCGTCGGCATCATTCCTTCCTTTGAATGCGGGAATCTGCATTTTAATGGATTTGAGGTCTCCGTCTCTTCTATTAAATGGCAAGTCTCTTTGAAATCTCCTAGGTCGGCGTGCCTCAATCTCCTCCTTCTCTGCAAACTCATCCTCCTCCGGTTCATACCGAGGTAGAGGTCGACGAGGTGGTGGTTGTTGTTGGCGCACTCCCGCACGTCTCCCTTGAGGTTCCGCACGCCTCTCTTGTCTGATTTCATCAATTTGTTCTCTTATCTCATCAAAAGCTTGGTTGAATCTCTCAAATTGTTGCTGCATAGCTTTCAAAGTGAAAGCAATATTTGCATCTCCCCCTTGGTGCTCCTCGGTACTACCTCCTTGTGACATTTCGAAGTGATATTGTACCTGCAAAACAACGTTAGAAATAAACAACCTCACACACTCCCTCACGTGTTTCTCTCAAATGTTATCACTCCCCTCATGTTTATGTCACGGCAATGACACCCTCAAATGAGCTCACACACTCTTGCCTTTTACCACTCAATTCCTCTTAAACTCAAGCTACACTTAAGAACCAATCTCAACAAACCAACGAGTCTAGTTGGAGCCCAAATAACATGCAACAACCAGTCCAAGAACACTAGGTTACAAAAGCAACAAGCAATTACCAGCCCAAGAACACTAGGTTACAAGTGTTTACAAATATCAAACAATGACCACCCCAAGAACACTAGGTTACAACCTTCCAAGTACCAAACAGCCCAAAGACAATAGGTTACAATTGTATAAGTAGCAAACGATAACCAATACACTAACAATTGTTTACAACACAACCAATACACTAATAAGTGCTTACAACACAACCAATACACTAACAAGTGCTTACAATCTTTGAAACTTCAATAGTCCAGCAACAAATTGCCAACAACAGTCCAGTTTACAACAATATCCAACCCAAGAACAGTAAATAGCATACAATCTTGGAAGCTCCAAAACAAGAACTATAACAAGCTAACAATTGGAACAAACAAAATTTTTAAAAATTGCCTATCACAAGTAACTCAAAATGGTCCAACAAGAAGTATGAATATACTAGAAATATATGAGTATATACTAGAAATATACTCAAAATCGGACCGACTTTTTTTTTTCTTCTGTTTTTTTTTCTTTTCTTGTCCGAAATATATGTGTATATGTATTTGATTGTACTGTTTTTTTATAACAATTTATCCCAAGCAAATATTACAAAATGCTTAATACAAAGAATTGGAAACCTAGGCTGAAATTTTCACACCTTTTGAAGCTTCTCGGTTAGTCTTTGAAGAAGCCGTTTGAAGTGGCTGTTCGGGCAGTCTTTGAGCTTCAACGGAGCAGAATGAAAATCCTCTCCATACCTCGGTTCTGATACCAAAATGACGTGCAATCCGCGGAAGAACGAAATAGGTGATGGAATTTTCAGCTTGGACAAACAAAGATTCGATTTTCGAACAACAAACAATTCTTATAAACACAATATAATTAAATTCCTACGACACCTCTTAGAAACTTGTTCTAAGCAATCCCGATAATAAGAATTTAACCAATAAGAAGAACACTTACACGCCACAATCGGAAAACTCAATTGATAAGTGAAAGTGAAGTTCTTGGAGTAACAAGAGTAAGAGGATTCAACCCTCTCAAGGTGGTGGCGGCAGCCCCTCAAAATGACACTCAAAATCTGCCCTAATTTTCCTCCAAGAAGACTACTTATAGCTAGGGTTTGAAAGAAAGGTTGGGCTTAATGATACATATAAGCCCAACATAAAAACAAGATACATATGAGCCCAAAATAAAACAATTCCAACAAGGTTGACAGCCCAAGTCTTTAAAACATAATTGCCTCTTGGACTTAAGCCCATTACATAGCCTTCAAGTCCGGCCCAAGTATTTGAGACAAATGGACCAAGTTGGGCTGTGGTCCAACTAAATCTCCTCCAACAAGTTTGGTCTTCAAATGTTGATCCACGTAGGCAAACAAGGCCTCTTGAAGCGTCTTAGCCCTAGCTCTAGTTATTGGCCCGACCGGTATGATTAGCTCTTTATTTGACACGTCTAAGCCATCATAGCAATCCGTAGGCTTGCTCACATCAATAATGCAAAGCGAATTCAAAATGAACATTATGGAAGAGCTATTAAAGAGGTGAAGGTAAAAATATTGATGAAAAGGTATATAGAGGTATGATTGGTAGTTTACTCTATCTAACAACTAGTAGACCCAATATTATATTTGTCATGTGCTTATGTACTAGATTTTCATCATATCAAAAAGAATCTCACTTGATTGTTGTTAAATGTATTCTTCATTATCTTGTTGATATACATGACTATGGGTTATGGTTTACAAAATCTTCTTGTTTTGAACTTATTGCTTATACGGATGTCAACTATGCAGGATGCAAAATCCAATGTAAAAGTACTAGTGGTTATTGTTAATTTTTGGGTAGTTTTCTTGTCTCTTGGTATAACAATAAACAAGCTTTTGTTTCATTATCTAGCTCTGAGGCGGAATACATCGCCGCCAGTATTTGTTGTGCTCAACTGCTTTGGATAAAGGATACTTTACTTGATTTTGGTCTAAATTCCAAATGTCCTATCTTTTTTTTATCACACTAGTGCTATAAACTTAACAATTAATCCACTCTAACATTCTAGAATTAAGCATATAGAGATTAAACATCACTTTATTCCTGATCATATTACTAAAGATAATGTGTGTTTAGATTATGTTTGTACAAATGAGCAAATTGCTGACATCTTAACTAAGTGATTGGCCGAGGAAAGGCTTTGCTTTCTAAGAAAAAGGTTGGGAATATCAAAATTCTATTACCAATGTATGTATTCAGGTGTAGGAAAAATAGGTAAAATTAGAATGTGATATTCAAACAAATGCTCTGAAATTTGTTTGTCCAAGTTGGATCTAAAAAATCCACACAAAAGAATTTGGACCCAAGTTTAGAAATATAACCCAAAATATGGTCAAACTAATTTGCTAAAGCTGAGACAGTTCAGAGGAGGTTGTACACATGACAAAAAATTCAATCGCCCAAATCTAGCTTAGCGGTTTTCAAGAAGATATAATGACAATTTCTCTCAATTGTTTCAAATTCCTTTCACTGAATTCTCTTATCTCTCAAAATTCACAAACCCTCATACATCCAAACTCAAATTTCATCCTTATTTCATTATTTTCTCTTGAAATCCTCTCTGTTTTTGTGCTCTACACTCTAGATTTTATCTCAAACCCACTTTATTTAACAAAAAATCAACATGGTGAGATCAAAGAAAGCTAGCATTAGCAAATAAAAGGGCAAGGGGAAGCAATTTGATAGGGGAATGATCATCAACGAACCAAGGAGGATTTAAGTACCTCAAGCATCCTCTAGAATTGATAGAATCACCAACCAAGGTTGGGGTTGATTTTGAATATTGGAGCAAGAGGAATTGAAAATTCATCCTTGGACACAAAGTATATTTGGAGAAATTTACTGGTATGGACAGTGGCCGATCTCTCTTTAGTGCTATTGGTTGGATTAGCCTTTTAATTGTGGATAATGATTACTATCCAACCCTTGTATATGAGTTCTATGCTAATCTTAAGGAGGAGAGGGTAGAACATATTGGTGATGAGATTGTGCAATGGTACTCATCTAGAGTATCTCAAATTGATTTTGAATTCAATGATGGTTTAGTCATCCAAATTTGTGGTGTTGATGATGAAGGGATTAAATACCATTCTTCAAGAACATTGCTATCTTCAAGAACTCATCACTTATGAAAGTTTGAAAGGGCATTTTCAAATGGAGGTAGATTTAAAACTGTGAAGGATAGGGAGATTAAAACACTAGATGCTGGAGGTTATGTTTTACACCACATTGATCATCCCTAACTTTGGTCATAAGTCCATTGTGGGTAACATGCTTATGGAAGTGATGCTTACACTTCATGAGCATTGGAAGATGAACTTTGGTTATATTGCCTTGAGACACATGATATGCGTGAGAAAATAGAGAACAAGGCATTTCCATATTGAAAACTACTTACGAGGATCTTCAAGCACTTCCAAGTTCAACTTCCTGGGAGAGGATTGACAATCAAAAGTGGAATGATCTAAACCAAAGAATCCTTCAAGATAATGCAACTAGCACTTGATGAATATAGAGCTTAGAAAACCAAGAAAGAGACTCCATAAAAGAACGAAAAGCCAGAATATAGTGAAGAAATTGAGATCAAAGAAGAAAAAGAAAAAGAGGATAAAGAAGAGATGTGAGCACGGAAAAGAAAGACAAAAAGAAGAAACTAGTCATCTAGTGAAGGGGAGCAACTTCCCTTCAAGAGGAGGCTATTTGAAGAAGAGTAAATCCCTCAATCCTATTCTAAGGAGGCAGAAAAATTTATTGGTAGGGAGATCACTCGTGGAGACACTATTGTTGCCAAAGTCTTCCAATAGGCCCTCAACATCCATGAAAAAGAGATGGAGAAGATGTACAAGTTCTTTGAAGCCTTTGCTCCCATGGTACTTGGGAAACTTGATGAACTAGAAGAGAGAGTGAAGAAGATTGAGGACCTATTGAAAAACAAAACTATCATGGAGAAGGAACTCCTAAGGCTCATGAAGATAAAGAGAAAGAGGATAATGAAGGAGAAAAAGAAAAAGATAATGATAGCAAGGATGGAGATACTGATGATGATGATGATAATGATAGAAATGAATTTGAGCTAGTGGATAGAGGAAGTGGAAAAAAAAGAAGAAAAAATAAGAAAGTGGAGATGGAAAAGGCATCCAAGAGAAGAATAGTGAGGAAGGGGATTTGACTGAGAAAGCTGAGATAACTTCCCCATCCATCACTCCATTTGGAAGAGGAAGAGAGAAAGATTTTGAGAGAAAGAAGAGCTCAAGAAGATCTTATCGGTTGGTGATGACTCCAAAGCCAAATTACTCTGACAAAGAAGGTGCAAGTGATGATCCACTTCAATAGAGCTCAAAGGGAACATGGCCATCACCACCAAACAATATGGAGTGAAGACCATGAAGAAAATTGAAAACTAAGCATCTCTCATCCTTATCTCGTCTATTACGCTTTTAGCTTATGAACTTCATTTCAAGACTTATGTTGATCTTTAGTCCATGTACTTCATCTAGCCTATGTTTCTTTGTACTTCTTTTAGTCTATGTGCTTCTTTTTAACTCATGTTTTTAGTCTATGAAGCTCAATGATGATATAAATTATGTTGAGAGCTTCTCTTTTATTCTAACTCACTATGAACACCCCAATGTGATTAATGACAAAAGCAAGAGTGAGTATTAGTTGGATTATGATTAAGTATGAAAATGTTTGCAAAGTGTAGTATTAGTTGGATTGTTTGTTTTGCAAATAACAGTACAAATGTGGTCAAAACTGTATCATGTATGTTTTTGCACTTGTGAGGTTTATTTGAACTTGAATGGTTGAACTTTTCAAATTTGGATTCAAATTCGGGCTCATAAAATCCAATTCAAACTCAGTCCAAAACTTTCACTAGAATATGAATTTGTTGTCCAAATTATGCAAACATTTCAAACTTTCTTGGACAACTTTGAGAAAGCTCATTTGTTAAAAAATGTAGTCATTACCTTTCACAGTTTTCAATATGACTTAGATTCGAACTTATAATCCTTCAAGTCCACACTTGTTCAAAAATGAGCTCAATTTAAGGGGGAGCTTTACAAGACCTTTTCTATCTTTAAAACCTCCCTTAGAAGTTTTCTTGATGCATCAAATCTATATCTTGTTTTATTTTGAAAGGAATGAGGCATATGGAGGATGGTTGGGTCATAAGCTCTCTCATGACCCATTCTATTGTCATTGTACTCATTTGTCTATCTATCATTTATGACATCAATTCTTCTCTGCTACATTGTTTGAATCCATCACATTTTTCATCAAAGTTTTTCATCATCCAAAAAGGGAGATTGTTGGGCCTAAGGGCAAATCTTGTAGTTTTGACTAATGACAAACATTAATGTTGGCAAACTTGGATAATGATTGTGTGATATGATTTTTTGACTGAAGAAGTTAAGTTCTCATTTCCTTGGAGGTAAAGTGAAGAGGACATCTCAAATGAGTTTAAGAGCTTGAAGATTGAAGAGGATGTCAAGATCTGATAGTGTAGTAGGGTGTTGTGCTATTTATAGGTATATCATATAAATCCTACATTTTTTGCTCTTGGAGTTTGTTAGCCGTAAGGGAAATTTTTGTATTTTTTATTAATGACAATTATTGATGGTGTCTAACATGTTGCGTGATAGGAATTTTGATTAAGGAAGCTTAGTGGTCGCATCGTCTTAAAGCGATAGTGCTAAGGACTCAAGTGATTGAAGAATGAAAAGTATGTCCAAGAAGTTAAAGGCTTTGAAGACAATTTAGTGTACGTTTGCTTTTGCTAAATAGGTATATCTTGTAAACCCTACACTCCTTGCACTTGGAATCTAAGCAAAACATGTGGTAGCACAAAAAATTTTCGAGCTTGGTTATGAGCTTAAAAAATTTTGATCATTCTTGAAATGCCAAGTGTTTGATAATGTCTTAGTGCTCAAAAGCTTTCAAATGACTTATCTTTTAGTCTAATATGATTTCAAACTTGTTGTGGTTAAATTTCAAATGATTTGACAAAGTTTAAAAAACTTCAGATTCCAATTCGGACGTCCAAATTGAAACTTGGCTGCTGAATTTTCAGAAAATTTTGGATGACCAATTTGGACATAGTGGTCCAACTTTGGTCAACCAAATTATTCTTGGCAGCCTAATGTACAGAAGACGACCAATTCGAACGGAATAAGCCTAATTTGGTCAATCTAATTGCACTATTACTAGCTGTTATTTAAATGTTGCAATTGAATTTCAAAACCATATAAATGACTTATACTTTGGATTTTTCACAACTTTTGCATACATTGAATACCTTCTAACTCCAATATCTTCAGAACACTAAAAAGCTATCATTTGTCTTGTGCTACATATGATTATTCAAGATTCTAGAAGTAAAGTGAAGTGGTGCTAGCATTTGTAACCATCCACCAAATTTGTTGGTGAACTCTTTCCTTGTCCTCATATCTTTTTGTTTATTCAAGGTTGTCTAGAAGATAAGCCCATAAATCAGCATGTTAATCCATTTTACAAACCTCCAACTCCACCAACACCCATATCAGCCATCTGTATGTTTCAACCTGCAGATTTTCCATCGCTCAACTCGGTTTTCCCTCAAACCTCTCCTTTCTTCAAAGATAATGTCAAACACTCACACAAAATCACCAACGCCTCATCCACTATCTTACCCAGTCGACAGTCAGCACCTGCTAACCCAGTTGAGACAATCTTAAATTGGCAATCCAAGAATGTTGTTGCTCAGAACAAGATTATGTAGTAACAACATTGAAATCCTTGAGTGTGGGTTCAAGGTAGCAAATGTAGATCTTGAAGCGATCAAACCACTATAAATTGGTTTTGTTCTTTGTTCTTTTTACTTTAAGTCTTTATTTATTGATTTCACTCAATTTTCTTTGAGAGTTGTTGGCAATCATTATTGTCATTAAAGTGCTATCATTCTTTCAACTACTATTTACCAAGGTTCCAAAAATATTTGGAGGTAGTCATCTTAAACAAAGTTTTCAAAAAGGAAAAGATTTCAAAAATTAGTCAAAGACCTAATTCACCCCATCCCTTGGTCTTTTAGAATCTATGCATTGCATGTTGAAACTCAAACCATTTTGATATAGGCTAAACTTCGTTGATGAGTTTAAAAGTTTTTCGTGATTCTTTGAAAAATAAAGTGTTTGATAATGGCTTTTATCTCAAAATCTTTTAAATGATATATCTTGTGATCTAAATTATTTAAAACTTGTATCATTGAGTTTCAAATGATGTTACAAAGTTTAGAAAAGTTTGGACTCCAATTGGAACGTCTTAATGCATATGTTTCTAACTGTTGAATTTTCAGAGAAATTTGGATGCTAATTCAAACATAGAGGTCCAAATTCAAATTATCGAATTGACTTATGCAGCACATTGACAAGAAGTTTAGGCAACCAACTCGAGCTCAATAAGCCCAATTCGGTCGATTGAATAGCATTGTTACTAGCTCTTTTTTTAACGGTGTATTGAATTTTTGAGTTATATAAAAGACTAGAATCTCATATTTTGAAGAATTTTTTTGGACATTACATGCTATATTCTTGAGATCTATATAGATTAAACAACAGCTTTCAAGTGGTCTTGTGCTTCATGTTATTATACAAAAGATTCCAAGACAAAGGTGAAGTGGAGCTTAAATTGCTTGTTATCCATCTTCTTGTTGGTAATCTCTATCCATCTTCTCCTCTTTAATTTGTTTATTCAAGGTTGTCTTGGGACATAAAACTATTTTGGTGAGTGTGAGCCTTGATTTTGGAATTGAAAAGATGTTATTGGTGTAAAACCCTTGGTGTGTGTGCCTCTTGTGTATTGAATTGACTTGATTGCATAGTGAGTTTATTGAAATCCTTGAAGATGGACCCAAGGTAGTAGATGTAGATCTTGGAGAAATCAAACCGCTATAAATATGTGTCTATCTCTCTTCTTTGATTACTTGCATTGACTTGTTCTTCTTTGAAATCCTTGTTCTTTCTTCTTTGATTGCTTGCATTGACTTGTTCTTCTTTGAAATCCTTGTTTTTTCTTCTTTGATTGCTTGTATTAGTGTAAAACACATTCATTTACATAGCGTAGTTAGGCACACAGTATTAAAGTAGGAATTGAATACTTAAAGTGAGTAGGGAATGAGAAGAGCAAATGCAAGGATCTATAGTGGTTTGGATTCTCAAGACTACATCCACTACGTAGGGGAGGCCTTTAAGATTTTCAATCTTCTACTAGCTTCCAGTTGTGAGCAAACACACCTAAGGCTCACCACATTGTAGTTCTATACTCCAAGCAAAACTTTTACAAACCGAGATCACCTTCTTGAAGTGCTCAAGTTAAGAAGTAGGTTTTACTCTCCTTGAAACCCTTCTACCAAAGGGCTCACCCCCACACTCTAGCTTCTACTAACTCATAAGAAGATTTCCTACCTATTCTAGACAATCCTTCAACCACCACACTCATAATGGAATCCTTTCCAAATAACCATTGCAAGATAAAGAATTACCTTAACAAAATGCGAGGTTTACAATTTAAGCACAATGAAAAATCCCTCAATGGATTGGATATTACAAATGAAATATTTAAAATAATTTTGGAAATTAGATGATAACGAATGTGAAGCTCAAATGAATATTTGAGTGAAATAGAAAGAATTAGCACAAGGGTGTTTTCAAGAATGTTTCCAATCGATAGCAAGCTCTCATCACCCTTTGAAACCTGAAAATCCCGCTTATATATCAAAGAAATCGATAGAGAAAAGCATGTGCTGTTATAATTTCAAATTTGCCATTAACTAGCTTTTAGACACATAAAATAACTGCATGGACAGATGCACAAACATTTCATACGGTCCATACGAGGGTCTAAGCCTGTCAAATTCTAGTTGAACTAGACAGACACAAACTGAAGTAAATGTATGTGGCTCAGTCCATGCTACACAGACTGGGCTAGAACAGTTGGAACTATTCGTTGCTCGTCTTGAGCACAACTACAACCATAAACAAGAAAGTTTTCCAAGATATTTCAAACCTTTTTAATCCGTACGCTAGTTATTAATTTAAAACATGCTTTCAAAATAATTTGTATACTGTTAGCCCTAAGGGCAAATCATGTAATTATGATTAGTTTTGAATAATGACAAATATTGATGAGGACTAATGTGTTTGTATGATTGAGTGATAGGATTGATGACTTGAGAAGCATGAAGTCTTATTGCCTTGAAGCTAAAATGCAAGAACAACTCAATATCCCAAATGTGATTGAAGATTTGAAGAGTATGTTCAAAATGATTGAAGGCATTGAAGACTTAGAGTGTAGAATTATTAAAATAGGTACATTCTTATGTAAACTCTACACTTGTATGTCTTGGTTTCATTTGAATGCATGAGAGAGCACAAAACTTATTTTGAAATGGTTTTCAACAAACTTTGTGATAACAAGTATGTTTTTGAAATCTCAAATGAACTTGAAAAGATCTTGTATAATCAAAGTGTTTTTGTAACGGTTTTTGTGTTTAAAAGTGCCAAAATGATGTGTCCATTCTTGCAAATAGTTTTCAATGATAACAACAATGATTTTCAGATGATTTGATTGAATTTGAAAAGTTTGGATGCAAGTTTGGATGTCCAAACTCTGGAAATGGTTACTGTGTTTCCAAACTCAGGAAAGGACTCTGCATCAAAATCAGCATCACAAGACTAAGCTTTCTTTTCCTCTATTCTATTTATTGCTTTTAAGTTGCTTATCTGTACTGAATTTTTATCTGCTATGTATTTTGAACTTGTTAAGTACTTTGCTGCATTTCATGTAATAGTTTTTCTTTTCATGAAGCTCAATGATGAAACCTTAGAGTTGAGAGCTTCCTTTGGTAATTGTCAGTCTCATTTTCATTTATCCCATCTTTGATTGATGACAAAAGGGGGAGAAGAATGATGGAAATGATGGCTGCAATGAATGTACTAAAATCTGCATGATGTGCATGATGTGTGTTATGCATAATGGCTGTTTGGAAATGATGGCTGTTTTATGCTAAATTTTAAATATGCTGAAATGTGTGTGCTAATATGAGCATGTGATATACTAAAAAAAATTGTTTTATGGCATATTTAACTATATTGGTGTATTTAAACTTTAAACTGGAAGATTTATAATATGTGAAGATAGAATTTTAAAGTTTGAACTTGAAGTTTGGATGCAAACCAAAAGTTCGGATGCATCCAAACTGTTTTTGCCAAAACTGATTTTTCTGTTGTTCAAATTGATTCAAATATGTTTTAATCTCTTTTTATCATATTTGAACAACCTTAGGAAAACTTATTTTTAAAAATCAAAGTCTTCATCTCACATATTTTCCAGTTTGGACTTGAAACTTAAAAATTCGGATGCATGTTCTGAAATTCGGATGCATCCATATTTGGTTGCCAAAAAGTGCTCTTTGTTGTTCAAATTGATTCAAATCTGTTTTAATCTCTTTTACTATGTTTGAAAAACCTTTGGAAAGCTTATTTTCAAAAATTGAAGCTTTCATTTTACTTATTTTAAAGTTTGGACTTGAAATGTCAGAACTTGGATGCCTAGCATCTCAAATCCAAAGTTGTTGAAAAATGAGCTCAATCTAAGGGGGAGCATTGTTAAACTTTTACAACCTTTAAAACCTCTCTTAGAAGTTTTCTAAATACTTAAATGCTATATCTTCTATATGTAGTTGGAAGGAAGGAGGTTAAATGGAGGTTGGTTGGGTCATAGGCTCATATTGAACCTTTTGCATGTCAATATGGTAAATTGACTATTATCCATCATTGACATAAATGCTTCTTTGTACTACATTGACATAAATCCATCATCAAAAAGGGGGAGATTGTTAGCCCTAAGGGTAAATCATGTAATTATGATTAGTTTTGAATAATGACAAATATTGATGAGGACTAATGTGTTTGTATGATTGAGTGATAGGATTGATGACTTGAGAAGCATGAAGTCTTATTGCCTTGAAGCTAAAATGCAAGAACAACTCAATATCCCAAATGTGATTGAAGATTTGAAGAGTATGTTCAAAATGATTGAAGGCATTGAAGACTTAGAGTGTAGAATTATTAAAATAGGTACATTCTTATGTAAACTCTACACTTGTATGTCTTGGTTTCATTTGAATGCATGAGAGAGCACAAAACTTATTTTGAAATGGTTTTCAACAAACTTTTTGATAACAAGTATGTTTTTGAAATCTCAAATGAACTTGAAAAGATCTTGTATAATCAAAGTGTTTTTGTAACGACTTTTGTGTTTAAAAGTGCCAAAATGATGTGTGCATTCTTGCAAATAGTTTTCAATGATAACAACAATGATTTTCAGATGATTTGATTGAATTTGAAAAGTTTGGATGCAAGTTTGGACGTCCAAACTCTGGAAATGGTTACTGTGTTTCCAGAGAAGTTCGTACGCAAGTTCGGACGCATGGAGTAAAGTTCGGACGTCCAAACTTTCTCTAATAGCATGGTCACTGTTTTTCCAGAGAAGTTCGGACGCAAGTTCGAACGCATGAGGAAAAGTTCGGACGTCCGAACTTTTCCAGACAGCTTGGCATAGTAAAATTCGGACGCAAGTTCGGACGCATAACAGAAAGTTTGGACGTCCGAACTTCACTGTTACTAGCCGTTACTAGCCGTTTTATAGCTGTTGCATTTGATTTTTCACATCTATAAAAGCTATAAACTTCAGAATTTTTTGTAACTCTTGAATCTTTATGAACTCCAAGTATTCCAAAAGCTTTTAGCAAACTTCAAAGCTCTCTTATCTTGTGCATTCAATTGATTATTCAAAAGGCATCAAAGTGTGAAGGTACAACATTGTGTAAACATCTACACACTCTTCTTTATCTATCAATTTGTGTTGTTCTATTAGCTCTAGCAAGGTTATCTTGATAACATAAAATCCTTTAGATAAGGGTGATCCTTGAAGTTGAGATTTAAGGTTATTTGAGATATAAAACCATTGAGTTAGGTGAGCCTTGCATTGTAAAAGTTACTAGTAGAGGTTGTGAGTGTAAAACCGTAGTGTGGTGAGCCTCTATTGTCAATTTCTTGGTAGTTGTCTTGTATCTTGGTTTAGTAAAAAGCAAGCATGTGTGTCTTTCTCCACTGCAGAAGCTAAATACATAGCTGCAGGTAGTTGTTGTACACAATTGTTATGGATACAGCACACCTTACTTGATTATGGTCTTAATCTGTAAACCTGAGCTAATAGTAGAGTGTTTGAAATCCTTAAGTGTAAGCTTAAGGTAGTGGACGTAGATCTTGAGGATCGAACCACTATAAATTGCTTGAGTTCTTTGCTATTGCCTTCTTCATCGCTTTTCTTTAAACTGTCTCTATTTTGCCTATATAATTTGTTATTGGTTTAAAAGCATAAAAGGTTTAATTTTGCGATAATTAGCCAAATACCTAATTCACCCCCCCCCTCTTAGGTATTTCAATTGGTATCAGAGCTAGAACTTCTTTGTGTGGTTTTGCAACCTAGAAGACAAAGATCCTATGGCTAATATGTCAAACCTACCTTACCAAGAAGGATCCTCCACAAATAGACCACCTTTGTTTGATGGAACAAATTACACTTTCTGGAAATCTAGAGTTAAAATTTATATTTGTTCTATCAATTTTGATTTGTGGAATATAATAGAGAAAGGTCCTTATGTCCCAATGAAAATGAGAGCTGATGGAATAACCTCAGAACCCAAGTCCACTGATGAATTTGATGAGCATGATTCTAAGAAAATAACTTTAAATTATCAGGCCATGAATATATTAAGTTGTGCTTTAGATGTTACTGAATACAATAGAGTTAGTGGATGTGATTCTGCCCATGACATGTGGAGATTACTCCAAATTACACATGAAGGTACTAATCAAGTTAAAGAATCTAAACTTGCCATGCTTGTTAGAGATTATGAACTGTTTACCATGAAACAAGGTGAAAATGTTAGTGATATGTTTACAAGATTTACTAACATTTTTAATGGCTTGAAAGCTTATGGTAAAAGTTATACAATGGGAGAGCAAAACAAAAAGATTTTAGATGCTCTACCAAAATCTTGGCAGCCTAAGACACTTGCTATTGAGGAATCCAAGGACTTGAAGACTCTTCCACTCGAAGAGCTCATTGGATCTCTACTGACTCATGAAATGAAGATGAAATGGCTAAATGATAAGGAGGATGAAGAAAAAGGAAGAAAAGGAGTTGTACTCAAGTCCTCAAATCACTTGAGTGAAAAAGAACAGTCTTCAAGTGAAGAAGAAGGAGGAAACAGTGGAGAAGAAGATATTTCAATGGCAGTAAGGAAGTTCAAAAGATTCTACAAAAAGGAATTCCTCAAGAAAGGAAGAAAACCAGTCAAAAAGGATGGACAATCCTCATCCTAAAAACCACAATGCTTTGAATGCAAAAGCACAGAGCATCTTGTTGCTAACTGTCCAAAAGTGTTGGAAAGGGAAAGAGACAGCAAAAACAGAAAGAAATCTGTCAAGAAAGGTAAAGGATTAGCTGGAACGTGGGATCAACAAGAGAGTGAGAATGACAGTGAAGAAAAGGCCAACATATGCTTTATGTCCATTGATGATGAGGTACAATCTTCGCCTTTCATTTCAAATGTATGTGATGATGATTTTGATTCCAGTGATTTGATTGTAGAACTATATGAAGAACTGAAAAAGGCTTCAAAAAGAAATAAAGAAATGAAATTCAAAATCAATGATTTATCAAATGAAAATTCAAAATTACGTGTTGAAAATGGTAAACTTCTTGAAACCATTAGTTGTCTTACCATTGAAAAATAAGTTTTGAATACAACCATACAAAGCATATCTTTTGAAAACAAAAAGCTTTGTACAAGAATTATTTCTCTTGAATTAATGATAAAAGATCATGAGCTTTTAAAAAGGAAGATAAATGATCTAACTTTATGCATTGAGAAATTTACAAATGGAAGAGAAAACTTAAATAAATTACTAGGTTATCAAAGATCTTCATTTGTAAAATACGGTCTTGGTTTTACACATGATTGTTTTGCTCCAAAACAGAAAATGTCTTTTGTTAAAGAATTTTCTCATTCTAGGTCACATATTTGTTGCACATATTGTGGTAAGCATGGACACAAGGTTTCTAGATGTTTTATAAGAAGAAAGATAGAAAATGGTGTTAAGACCATTTGGAAAATCAAAGGAACTTTTACTAACCCCCTTGGACCCAAAAAGATATGGGTACCAAAAATCACTCTTTCTAATTTGGTGTAGGTACAATTTGCCTCAAGATCAAGTGCCACAAAATGGTTCCTTGACAGTGGCTGCTCAAGGCATATGACTAGAAATGCATCACTTGTTAGTGAGCTCCAAACTACAAGTGAAGGTTTTGTCACATTTGGAGATAAGAAGAAAGGGAAAATACTTGGAATAGGTAACATTTGTAAAGTTTCTTTCCCTCTTATCAAGCAAGTTATACTTATTGAAGGTTTAAAGTATAATTTACTTAGTATTAGTCAATTATGTGACAATGGATGCAAAGTAGAGTTTAAATGTGATACTTGTACTATTCTTGACAGTGCAAGTAATAAAACTATTTTTGTTGCTAAAAGAGTTGGTAATGTATATGTGTTGTATCTTGATGAGCTTATTACTAATGATATTAAATGTCTTGCCATTCATGACAATGATGGATTTTTATGGCATAGAAGATTAGGACATGTAAGTATGGATTTATTGAACAAACTTTCTACACAAGAGCTAGTTAGAGGATTACCAAAATTGCATTTTGACAAAACTCATCTTTGTGATGCTTGTCAATATGGAAAACAATCAAAAACATCTTTTAAACCAAAGAAAATGGTTTCTACCTCAAAACCTCTTGAACTAGTTCACATGGATTTATTTGGACCTATGAGGACTACTAGTCTTGGTGGTAAAAGCTATGCCTATGTGATTGTTGATGGTTTTTCAAAATTTACATGGGTAATTTTCTTAGCACAAAAAGATGAAACTTTTTATGAATTTTCAAAATTTTTCAAAAAGGTTCAAACTTCTCTTGATTGCAAACTAATTTCTATTAGAAGTGATAATGGAAGAGAATTCTGTAATCACGATTTTACAAAATTTTGTGATGAGTATGGAATCACTCATAATTTTTCAGCTGCCAAAACACCTCAACAAAATGGTGTTGTTGAGAGGAAAAACAGAACCTTGCAAGAAATGGCTAGATCAATGCTTTGTGAAAATTCACTACCTAAATATTTTTGGGCTGAAGCTGTAAATACAGCTTGTTATGTCATGAATAGAGTTTTGCTAAGACCTTTTATAAGAAAAACACCTTTTGAACTTCTATTTGATAAAACTCCATCAATTGTCTACTTTAAAGTTTTTGGCTGTAAGTGCTTCATCTTAAACACTAGTAACTATCTTGGTAAGTTTGATAGAAAATCAGATGAAGGAATATTTCTTGGTTATTCATCAAATAAAAAGGCATATAGAGTCTATAATAAAAGGACATTGTGTGTTGAAGAATCTATTCATGTAACCTTTGATGAATCCAACATTTATCTTCAAAGAAGAAATGAAGATGATGCAGGCTCCTCAATGGTTGAAAATCAAACTCAACACCAAGTACCCACAATGGAAGATCGTGCCAAAGAAGAAGAAATAATGGAGCAAAAACAAGATGGTCAATCAAGCAGTAATCAAGAACTTTCAAAGGATATCATATATGCAAGAGGTCATCCTAAAGAGCAAATCATTGGTGATGTCTCCCAAGGAGTTAAAACAAGGCGGTATTTTATTGATAATTTTGCCCTTTTATCTCATATTGAACCAAAAAATATTGATTATGCATTGTGTGATAATTTCTAGATTATTGCTATGGAAGAAGAGTTAAATCAATTTGAGAGAAATAATGTTTGGACTCTTGTTCCTAGACCTCATAATCATTTTGTTATTGGTACAAAGTGGGTTTTTAGAAATAAGTTAAATGAACTAGGAGAAGTTGTTTAAAGCTAGACTTATTGCTCAAGGCTTTAATCAAGAAGAAGGCATTGACTATGATGAGACTTTTGCTCCAGTGGCCAAATTAGAGTCTATAAGAATGCTTTTGGCTTTTGCTTGTTTTAAAGGTTTTAAACTATTTCAAATGGATGTCAAAAGTGCTTTTCTAAAAGGTGTTATTGAAGAAGAAGTTTATGTAGAACAACCTCCTGGTTTTATTCATGAAAAATTTCCAAATCATGTTTACAAATTAACCAAAGCTTTATATGGATTGAAACAAGCCCCAAGAGCTTGGTATGAAAGATTGAGTGGTTTTCTTCTTTCAAAAGGCTTTACAAAAGGAAAAGTTGACACAACTCTTTTCATAAAAACATCGTCTAAAAATGATATCTTACTTGTGCAAATTTATGTTGATGATATTATATTTGGTGCTACTAATACATCTCTTTGTGAAGATTTTGCCGAATCTATGCAAAATGAATTTGAGATGAGTATGATGGGAGAATTAAATTTCTTCCTTGGGCTACAAATTAAACAAGTCAAGGATGGAGTCTTCATCAATCAAGCAAAGTATACCAAGGAGCTACTAAAACGATTTGGAATAGATCAAGCAAAAGGAATAGGTACCCCAATGAGTTCATCAACTAAACTTGACAAAGATGAGAAAGGTAAAAACATTGATGAAAAACTGTATAGAGGTATGATTGGAAGTTTACTCTATCTCACTGCTAGTAGACCAGATATTATGTTTATTGTATGCTTGTGTGCTAGATTCCAATCATGTCCTAAAGAATCTCATCTAATTTCTGTCAGACGTATTTTTTGGTATTTGATTGATACACATGACTATGGTCTTTGGTTTTCAAAAACTTCATCTTTTGAACTTATTGGATACTCTGATGCTGATTATGCTGGATGCAAAATTGAACATAAAAGTACAAGTGATCATTGTCAATTTCTTGGTAGTTGTCTTGTATCTTGGTTTAGTAAAAAGCAAGCATGTGTGTCTTTCTCCACTGCAGAAGCTAAATACATAGCTGCAGGTAGTTGTTGTACACAATTGTTATGGATACAGCACACCTTACTTGATTATGGTCTTAAATTTGATTGTGTACCTATATTGTGTGATAATACTAGTGCTATCAATCTAAGCATAAATCCCATTCAACATTCTAGGACTAAGCATATAGAAATAAAACATCATTTCATTCGTGATCATATTGCTAAAAAGGATATATGTTTAGAATATATAAATACAAATGATCAAATTGCTGATATATTCACAAAGCCTTTGGCTGAGGAAAGGTTTAGTTATTTAAGAAGGCTTTTAGGAATTGCAAAATTCAATTACTAATATGTTTGTTTAAGTGTGACAAAAGCAGGAAAAATTTGGATGCATTGAGTGAAAATGGAAATCCAAACTTTGACAGAATTTTCTGGACAGAAAAGTTCGGACGCATGTTCGGACGCTTGACAGAAAGTTTGGACTTCCGAACTTTCTGAAACTGGAGAAGCAGAGAAGTTTGGATGCATGTTCGGACGAATACCAAAAAGTTTGGTCGTCCGAACTTTGCGGTTACAGCGGTTTTTAAGAAACTGACTAGCCGTTATTCACACATTTTAACATCCGAACTCTCTCCTTTTTCAAAATTTCTCTCTACCCACAAGCGTCCAAACATAAATACCTCTTTGATTTCACCATTTTCACATCAAAACACTAAGATTTTTGAATTCCTAACCCTAGATACCTCTCTAAACTCACTGCTTCTCTGTTAAAATATCAAAATGGCGAGAACAAAAGGAGCCAATGTTGTAAAAGGAAAAGGAAAGGCAAAGGCCAGTGAAGGAGGACAAACTCATCATGAACCACGAAGAATTATCCTTCTCTTGTGTATGAATTCTATTCAAATCTGAAGGAAGAAAGAATAGAATATGAAGGAGAAAATGTTAATCAGTGGTATTCATCTAGTGTATCTCAAATAGATTTCGAATTTAATGATGCATTGTTGAATAGAATCTATGATGTAAGTGATGTTGGTGCTAAATATTATTCCTTGGGGCAACATTGCTATGAACGAGAACTGTTTACAAATGCTAGATTTGAAGAAGCTTTCACAAATGGTAGAAAGTTTAGGACCATTAAGGAAAGGGAAGTTAAGGTTTTAGATGCAAGTGCAAGAGTTATGCATCATATGATTACAACCATGATAATCCCTAATTTTGGACACAAAACATTTGTGGGAAATATTCATATGGTGATTATGCTAGCTTTGCATGAGCATAGAAGATTGAACTTTGGATATATGGCATTGAAGCACATGTTTGGAGCTAGAAAGACTGAAAACAAGGTTCTACCATATGGAAGACTTTTGACTAGAATCTTCAAGCATTTTCATGTTAGAATTCCTGCTAGAGGGCAGAATTTTAAAAGCTGCCAAATTTATACAAATGATTCTCTCAAGATAATGCAATTGATCTTGGATGATGAGGGAATATGGAGAACTAAAAGAGAAACCCCTCCAAAGAGAATTGAAGCAGAAGAAAGTGAAGAAAATGAAGAAGAAGAAGATGATGAGGTAGAAACATGGGCAAGAGAAATGAAGAGTAAAAGAAGACATGAGTCAACAAGTGAGGGGGAGCAACTTCCCTCCAAAAGAAGACTCTTTGAAGAAGAGCCTACTTCTCGATCACATCCAGTTGATGGGGAAGGTATTGGTGCTGAAGAGGTCTCAAGAGAGAATAATATTCAAGCAGCACTGAACAACCACATGAAAGAAATGGAGAAAATGTATAAGTTTTTTGAAACATTTGCTCCGATGGTACTTGGAAAACTGGACAGTTTGGAAAATAGAGTCAAGCACATTGAGGAAATATTGACAAAAAATCCTCAAAGTGGTGAAGGACCTTCTAGAACACAAGAAGATAAGGATGATCAGCATGATAAAGAGAGCAAGAAGAGTGAAGAAGACAGTGACAGTGATGAAGAAAATGATGATGATCAAAGGAATGGCAATGAGCAAGTCATGGAATCTCAAGAGGGAAGTCAAATTGCAAGAGCTGAAATAGTGACTCCATCTAATCCAGCATTTGGCCATGGAAGAGTCAAGCATGTTGCTGTCAAGAAGAAGCCAGGAAAGGACTCTGCATCAAAATCAGCATCACAAGACTAAGCTTTCTTTTCCTCTATTCTATTTATTGCCTTTAAGTTGCTTATCTGTACTGAATTTTTATCTGCTATGTATTTTGAACTTGTTAAGTACTTTGCTGCATTTGATGTAATAGTTTTTCTTTTCATGAAGCTCAATGATGAAACCTTAGAGTTGAGAGCTTCCTTTGGTAATTGTCAGTCTCATTTTCATTTATCCCATCTTTGATTGATGACAAAAGGGGGAGAAGAATGATGGAAATGATGGCTGCAATGAATGTGCTGAAATCTGCATGATGTGCATGATGTGTGTTATGCATAATGGCTGTTTGGAAATGATGGATGTTTTATGCTAAATTTTAAATATGCTGAAATGTGTGTGCTAATATGAGTATGTGATATACTAAACAAAATTGTTTTATGGCATATTTAACTATATTGGTGTATTTAAACTTTAAACTGGAAGATTTATAATATGTGAAGATAGAATTTTAAAGTTTGAACTTGAAGTTTGGATGCAAACCAAAAGTTCGGATGCATCCAAACTGTTTTTGCCAAAACTGATTTTTCTGTTGTTCAAATTGATTCAAATATGTTTTAATCTCTTTTTATCATATTTGAACAACCTTAGGAAAAATTTTCAAAAATCAAAGTCTTCATCTCACATATTTTCCAGTTTGGACTTGAAACTTAAAAATTCGGATGCATGTTCTGAAATTCGGATGCATCCATATTTGGTTGCCAAAAAGTGCTCTTTGTTGTTCAAATTGATTCAAATCTGTTTTAATCTCTTTTACTATGTTTGAACAACCTTTGGAAAGCTTATTTTCAAAAATTGAAGCTTTCATTTTACTTATTTTAAAGTTTGGACTTGAAATGTCAGAACTTGGATGCCTAGCATCTCAAATCCAAAGTTGTTGAAAAATGAGCTCAATCTAAGGGGGAGCATTGTTAAACTTTTACAACCTTTAAAACCTCTCTTAGAAGTTTTCTAAATACTTAAATGCTATATCTTCTATATGTAGTTGGAAGGAAGTAGGTTAAATGGAGGTTGGTTGGGTCATAGGCTCATATTGAGCCTTTTGCATGTCAATATGGTAAATTGACTATTATCCATCATTGACATAAATGCTTCTTTGTACTACATTGACATAAATCCATCATCAAAAAGGGGGAGATTGTTAGCCCTAAGGGCAAATCATGTAATTATGATTAGTTTTGAATAATGACAAATATTGATGAGGACTAATGTGTTTGTATGATTGGGTGATAGGATTGATGACTTGAGAAGCATGAAGTCTTATTGCCTTGAAGCTAAAATGCAAGAACAACTCAATATTCCAAATGTGATTGAAGATTTGAAGAGTATGTTCAAAATGATTGAAGGCATTGAAGACTTAGAGTGTAGAATTATTAAAATAGGTACATTCTTATGTAAACTCTACACTTGTATGTCTTGGTTTCATTTGAATGCATGAGAGAGAACAAAACTTATTTTGAAATGGTTTTCAACAAACTTTGTGATAACAAGTATGTTTTTGAAATCTCAAATGAACTTGAAAAGATCTTGTATAATCAAAGTGTTTTTGTAACGGCTTTTGTGTTTAAAAGTGCCAAAATGATGTGTCCATTCTTGCAAATAGTTTTCAATGATAACAACAATGATTTTCAGATGATTTGATTGAATTTGAAAAGTTTGGACGCAAGTTTGGAGGTCCAAACTCTAGAAATGGTTACTGTGTTTCCAAAGAAGTTCGGACGCAAGTTCGGACGCATGGAGTAAACTTCGGACGTCTAAACTATCTCTAATAGCATAGTCACTGTTTTTCCGGAGAAGTTCGGACGCAAGTTCGGACGCATGAGGAAAAGTTCGGATGTCAGAACTTTTCCAGACAGCTTGGCATAGTAAAATTCGGACGCAAGTTCGGACGTATAACAGAAAGTTTGGACGTCCGAACTTCACTGTTACTAGCCGTTACTAGCCGTTTTATAGCTGTTGCATTTGATTTTTCACATCTATAAAAGCTATAAACTTCAGAATTTTTTGTAACTCTTGAATCTTTATGAACTCCAAGTATTCCAAAAGCTTTTAGCAAACTTCAAAGCTCTCTTATCTTGTGCATTCAATTGATTATTCAAAAGGCATCAAAGTGTGAAGGTATAACATTGTGTAAACATCTACCAACAAGTGGTAACATCTACACACTCTTCTTTATCTATCAATTTGTGTTGTTCTATTAGCTCTAGCAAGGTTATCTTGATAACATAAAATCCTTTAGATAAGGGTGATCCTTGAAGTTTTGATTCAAGGTTGTTTGAGATATAAAACCATTGAGTTTGGTGAGCCTTGCATTGTAAAAGTTACTAGTAGAGGTTGTGAGTGTAAAACCATAGTGTGGTGAGCCTCTATTGTAATCTGTAAACCTGAGCTAATAGTAGAGTGTTTGAAATCCTTAAGTGTAAGCTTAAGGTAGTGGACGTAGATCTTGAGGATCGAACCACTATAAATTACTTGAGTTCTTTGCTATTGCCTTCTTCATCGCTTTTCTTTAAACTGTCTCTATTTTGCCTATATAATTTGTTATTAGTTTAAAAGCATAAAAGGTTTAATTTTGCGATAATTAGCCAAATACCTAATTCACCCCCCCCCCCCTCTTAGGTATTTCATATACAAAAATCAACTTTTGCAAAGAGGTTTTGAAACAAGTGTGAGCTTCATAAACTTAATCACATTCTCAAAAAGAGATTAGTCACAAGAATAATACCTATGAATACCAAGACTAGTCTTCAAGGTCTTCAAATCTTCATGCAGCGTCGCTTGAGACTATCTTTTTCACTTTGAAATCTTCTTGCATTCTTCACGTTGTCTCTTCAATGTTCTTCATGAATTCAATATTTATTCTATTTCATGTCAGAGTTTCCAGCTTCTCCATCATCAACATAGTCCTTTGAAACTCTTCTTTGTTGAATTTCCCTTTTTAGCTTCATCTTCTCATAACTTTGAACTTCTTCTTTGTCATCTTCATTGTAGCTCGTGGATTCCATCTTCTTCTTCAAGATTCTTCAAAACTCCTTTATCAACATCTTCATTGTCATGCACAAAGTCTTCTTCTTGATCAAGTTGTACTATGTCATATTGAAATTTCAATCTTTATGAATATTTCAATACAAAGCTCCAATCCTTATGAGTATCATCATATTAACTGCTCTTTCATATCCAAACATGCATGGGTAAGATTATAATTTCTATTCAATCAACATACAAAGTCACACAAAAATTAGAACATCTTAATGTTTCGTTATCATCAAAATGTACGTTAATTATGAAGGGTAACATATTGTATAGAAACTTATGATGAGGTCTAATTACAGCTAGAAAGGCTTAAGTGAAACAAGACATTTGCACACTTTCTAGACTCGAGTTTCAGACAATGTCAAATATCCAAACGTAGGCTCAAAGATGTATTTTTGGAACCTAAAATGGGGTTATCACGAGTCAAGTAACAGCATCTCGTGGTCAATACTACCCTTAGTCCAACGCGCGTGTTCGACATCACAAATTACCTTGTGCCTCTTATACCAAAATCCAAGTTACGAGATTTTGAGGCACCTACCAACCAGCACTTGGTGTCCAATCTCAACTTTGAGCCTTTCCTGACTCATCGTGAGGTAGTCAAACACCTTGAACATGATGTCATACAAAAAAACAAACTCAGTGCCAGTTGGGTGAAACCCTCCCTAGCACTATGTCCCCTTTCAAGTAGATCTACAATCTAGTGAAAGAGGCCTTAGTATAGGAGATCATCCACATACAGTGCAATTCATTGGCGCTTCCAGCAATCAATTTATGTACAAACTATATCAAAAGCATACATGGTCCACACAAACATTCATGCAAATTGTCAAATCAAAATGCCACTCAAACGGCCATCCAAACAAATATAAATATTAAAACCAATTCCAACTTTGAACTAAATCAAAATACCAAATCACCAATTCGCTAATCCAAATATACAAATGCAAGTTCTATACATATGTCATCATATAGTTTTCAAGTAATAAAAATTTTCACGCAACTTATTTGTTTCTCTAAAACTTGTCAAAAATATAATATTCTAAAAATATAAATACCTATTTGGAGCACTTCTCCTATACATTTCTAGTGCAAAAATAAACACGTTGTGGAGAACCTCTCCAATTTAAAGTAACTTGTGAGAGTAACCTGTGAGAGAAGAAAATCAAATAACTTTCCAAAATAGTGAATTCAAATATACATAAACTTTCTAGTGATAAGATAATTTCTAAAACATTGATGCCATGGAAAATCTCAAAAGTTTTGATTTGTGAACTCACTTGGTAGCAGTAAACTAATCGAAATAGCTTGAGTATTTTCTAAAACCAAATAGCTCAATCACTCAGTCGAAATCCATTAAAGATGAAAATTCTAATTTATTGAATAATCCTATTACATCTCTCTTGGACATTTTAGGACTTTCTAAATCTAAAATACTAGCACTTAAATCCACCTACAACTAAGGTTTCCATACTGTTCAAGCACACAATTCTTGATGTACTTCAAGAAAATATACTATATCATTATAAAATTATTTATTAAATTATATATGATAATAAGTGTTAATATTTCTCTTTGGAAACCTTTTCACCTACCCAAACATCATTCATAATATGTTAAATTCCATTGTATGTCACAATAATAATTTCTTCATCAAAAATATATAACTAAAGCTCACATGTATAAATTTATTTTTGGGGGAATAATTTTCTTTATTAGAAAATTCTCTGCGTAAGAAATATAGTAAATAGATAAACAAAAATATTAAATATATACATAACGTGTATGCACACAAAAATAATACTATATTCAAACTTGATTCCTACAATTTACTTAGACTCTCAAACAAAATCCAATCTCTAATCCAAATTATAAATTCAGGAAGGATTCTAAATTATAGAGACATTACAACTCAATTAATTGGAATGGAGACCTTAAATTCAAAATAATTTCAAGCTATCTACTAGCAAAAATAGACTAAAACTTCATTGAATAAAAAATATAACCTCAAAAGTAGGTTCTATATCAAGGTTTACCACATATCTACCTAGATTTCTAAGGAATTTGCAAGAATTTAAGGATTTTTAAAAAATTAATTCTTAACTCTCTCGATTGGCAATGTCGCGGACCTAAGAAAAATAAAGGAAGAAATTTATCCAAGGAAACAGAGGAGAAAAACCGTAAAGAATAAGGAAATAGTTACTACAGAAGCTAGGGATGATGGTGTAATGGGTGAGGTCTACAAGTGTCACTTCAATTGAAGTGTAATGGCATGCCAAAAATGAGTAGAAAATGAGTAGAATGAGTAGAATTTCTAGAACTTCAATTGAGGTGGCACACACATTTTTTTAAAGCAACAGAAAAGACTAGAAAATGAGTAGAATTTCTAGAACATGTGAATCATTACAAAACAAAATTAATTGAAAAACTTAGACTAAACTAAAGTATACTAAACTTGGTTGGTTCGGCCAAAATTAAAAAAATAAGGCAGTTTCTCTTTAGCAATATCCTATATCTTTATAATTCGCACAAAAAATCATAGTTTCTGAAGAAAAAAGCAAGACTAATCAAACCAATATTATCAGCCTGGAAGAACTTTGCCAATTATAAACAGAAATAAATGGCCCTCTCCATTTGATAACAATAATTATTTACAGGAGGAAAAACTATACTTCCCCCCGCAGTTATAGTCAATGAGGAAATGAGTATCCAGTTTCGAATCTTTGTGGTAACCATTTTGAATCTGTTTCTACTTCATTGCCAAATCTTGTCCTGAATACTCTACATCAGCTACTGGCAACCAACATTTTCTCTATGGTAGGAGATTCTGAATTTGCCTCCTCTCTAAGTTTAAAACCTGTTGTCATGTTCTTGAATGGTGGGACATTTTTATTCACAACATTTACTAGACTTTGATCTACAAGACGAGGTGTTACTGATCACCAGTTAGAATTCTCAATTCTTTTAAAGTCCACAAGGGTAATATGTTTAAACACTTCTTGTAACAAGATCCTATTTATTCTTCATTCTTTCAAATACAAAGTTATGAATAGTGACATGTTATTGGTGTTGAGCCTAGCAACAAGTCATCATCTTTAGAGATGATTTGTGCACAATCAACAATTTTCTCTCTAATATTTTATTCTTCTAAATATTCATGTATGACATGACACGAGACTACATCCATATCAACAAATCCTTTATTGCAGTTTGCTTTAATACCATACTTGTGTCATTATTTTATTTAATAAAAGGATATTTTGATTATAGTGTTTATCTATTTCTACAAAATAAATATCATATGTGATAACATCCTAAGATAATTGTAATACTATCCTTAAATGTCCCTAGTCAAGCATTCTTATGGATGGAGATAACAGTGATGTGTTAAGATTTATTATATGTAGAGATTGATTACAAGAGTTGTCTGGATATAAGACATCAAATCAACACATGGGTAAATTATTAGAGAATCAGTTTACCGGACCGGCTCACTGTGAGAAATTACATGGATTAGTATATGAGTGTCATAAGTAATTCTCTCAGTGATCGTGATATATGTGATCTTTTAACTTGATAGTACATAAGACTCACTATGTGACAAGTGGTAAACTTTGATAGTACCAAATGCTATTTCTAACAAGATGTGCCATAAAGTTACTAGTTGTGTACGTTGGTAATCAAGATAGTATTCTCCCTTTTACAATACACAAATAATATCTTGGGCCCCTTGATCAAGTAAGGACTAATACATGGTCACGAATGGATGAAGCAATGTAGAGATATCTATGTTTTTTTAAATAAGTCTAGTCAAAAATTGAGAAATGCACAAATTAGACATTGTAAATATGATATGTTCATGACTTGTGTTCAATTTAGATATCAATGATCAAAAAGATTAATTATACAATCAATAAAGTGATTATGTGAAATCAACACATGTTTGTAATTTGGGAATAATAATGTGTTGCTAAACACTACTTATTCTTTGTTGTGAATGTCATAGCCAACATTACAAATGCCCAATGGGTCGCACTAAGATCAATTGGATTGAGTTTAATAAAGTATTTTGAATTTTGATCTAGGTATTTCTATTAATTGGGAAAATTTGTTTGGATTGTCAAATTTATTAAATTTGGTTCAAAGTTAGAGTAGGATTCTAAAAGACCTAAGAGGGGTTGAATTAGGTCTTTGGTTAATTTTTAAAATATTTTTCTTTTAAAATTCTTTTAAGGAACTCAACCTCCAAATATTTAAGAAACTTTGATAGGAAGTAGTTAAAGAGAAGATAACAATTAAATGTGAGAGTAATAAATGTCAACTACTTTTCAAGATAAAAGAAGTTGGATCAATAAAAGGGAATCAAAGAAAGAAGAGCAAAGAACACTATAGTAGTTTGATCTCTTCAAGATCTACATCTGCCATCTTGAGTCCAAACTCAAGGATTTCAACCAAATCTACTATAATCACAGTACACACAAGTTCACAAGAGATTCATCCTACAAGGGTTTAACACTAGAACCTCTTTTAAAATTCAAGATTCAAGATTCAAGGTTCACACTAGAACCTCTTCAATAAACAAAGTTAAGATGAGACACAAAAAAGAGTTTAGCAACAATTTTGATGGATGATTACAAATGCTAGCACCTTCACTTCTGCTTTTGGAATCTTGAATGATCACATATAACATAAGACAAATGAGAACATTTTGATATTCTCAAGATAATACAGTTTAAATCTATTCAATGTATGTAAAAGTTGTTAAAAATCTGAGTTTAAGCCTTTTATATGGTTAAATTTTCAAGTGCAACTTCAAATAACAACTAGTAACAGTGCAATTCGGTTGACCAAATTGGTCATCCGAACTTTCGTATATTAGGCTGCTAAAGGCAATTCAGTTGATTGAATTTGGACTTCTGTGTTTGAATTTCTTTGGATAAAATTCGGAGTCCAAATTGGAGTCCAACTTTTTCAAATTTTGTCAAATCATTTGAAACTTTACCACAACAAGTTTGAATCATTTTGGACTAGTGGATAAGTCATTTAAAAGTTTTTGAGCAATAAGCCACTATCAAACACTTGGTATTTGAAAGAGTGATCAAAATCTTTTAAGCTCATAACTAAGGTTAGAAAAGGTTTGTGCTACCACATGTAATGCATAGATTCCAAATGCAAGAATTGTAGGGTTTACAAAATTATACCTAAAAAGCAAGTACATCCTTACACTAAAGTGTCTTCAAAATTTTCAACTATTTGAACATACTCTTCATCCTTCAAGCATTTGAACTCATTTGAGATGTCCTTATCCATTTATCTCCAAGGAGATGAAGTCACTTAGCTTCTTTAACCAAAAATCCTACCACACAGGCATTATCCAATTTAACAAACATTAATTTGTCACTAATCAAAACTACGAAATTTGACCTTATGGCCAACATATTCTAATCTGAATGAAATCCTTATAAAGAATGAATCCTAATTTGATTTGAAATTGGTTATCAAATCAAATAAAATTTTGTATTTTATCCAAGATTATTAGGATTCATTTTAGAGGCTTAAAATCGTTAGAAATTTAGCTCTTTCTCTTGCTCTTGTTCTCAACCCCACTCTTAAAATCCTAGATCAAAAAAGATATATACTTGTTAAACTTTGTTTCTGTAGCTAGCACAATTGTTACAATGTTCAAATTCCAGGTCTTAAAATATATTCCAACATCCTTTTGGTAAAAAATCCCTCAAAGTGTTGAGTGATGGTGATTTTGGTAGCCAAGTATTTGGTAATGTAAGAGAAGGATTAGCCTTTTAGCTCTTTATTCTTGGCACATTTTCTTAATGAATTTACTTCTTATCAACATTTCTCTAATTTTTGCTCCTTTTGCAACTCTTTTTACGAGTCATAAGAGTCCATACTTCATCATATGACAGCACATCATTATCCATAGGAGACTCTTCAACATGTTGATGGTATTCTTTTGGAAAAAGTATATGTCCATCTTCTCCAAATTTAATCCGATCAAACTCTCCAAACTTGATTTCACAAATTACCTCTTTCGAGATAGTCAAGTTAATAGAAGTAAATGTTACATGTGTCGAATTAGCATCTCCCTTATCTTCTTCAAGGAGAACACATTTTTTTGTGGGTTAGTAACGTAATCAAGTTTTTGAATCTTTAGTTGAATCTTGATGTGAGGGGTTTGCAAGTAAAGCCAACACCTGAAACTTTGTCTTCTTGCTTGAAGTCACAAATATTTTCTGAAAATATAGCGTTTATAGATTTTTTTTGAAATTGTACTTTGATTCAATGATGATGCAACACAAGCTTTTAGTAGCTGATGCTTCTTGTATCTTTTTGTGAAAGCGCTTTTGCCTTGCTCCTTGTCGTTATGTCAATCATTGGAGCTTGTGAGACAACAACAACTTTCTTGCAATAAGCAGCCTTAGGATGAGCATATTCCCACTATCGTCCTTTAGAGCAACGTACGCAAACTTGAAATTTAATTTGAAATTGACTTGAATTTTAAGGAGAAGAGATAGTTTCACTGCGCATATAAAAAATTTATATGCAACAAATTTCGAGTCTGCAAATGAGATACATGAAAAAAAAGCAAAAAGTATTTATTTATTTAGTATCTGAAGTGGGTACAAAATCTATAAAAACTTCTAATTTTTAGAAGAATCATCGGGTTTTTCTTCAGATAGTGGATCAACTTTTTCTTCATGCTTAGGTAGGGGTTCTAGTTTTATAGTTCTTTTAGGGTTTTTGCTTGGTTTGGGAAAAGGGGCATTTAATCACTCTAGTTGGGGTTCTATCTCTTTAGATAGGGTTTTAATTAGGTGTTTGGAGGAAACAATATTTACTATCCTCTTTGGGTTCTAGGACCATAGTTTTCCAAGGATTTTTAAGGGTCTCGAATTGTGGGTCCGGGGTTTCTCTAATTGGGGGATCTTTGTGCTTCCATCATCAAATTCACCTAGTTGGCATCATTTCAATCTAATTCTTTTCAATTGGTATCATAGCATTGGCTCCATTCTTGAGAAATCTTGAAACCCATTTGAATAAAGTGAAGAACAAAGAAGGGGCAAAATAGGGGCTGACAAAATTTCCCCAAAAAATGTTGAAAAGTCCAAAGTTTTTTAATTTTCTTGTTTGGGAAACCATCCTTACATGTTATATTCTTGATTGTGAATGCATTCCTTACAAAAACATCACAAAATCGGGCTGAAAAATGGACTGCAATAGTACAAACTTTCTGGTGCCGAATTTCTGGATTTTCATGCATGAAAAATGAATTTTCATGAGTGGTTTGTATAGTTGGTTGTTCCTGTTGATTATCCATGGTTCCTAGATGAATGCCCATGCCTTAAACATCATCTATTGCTTGAATTCGTGGGAAGTTTTTTCTCCAATTTTCTGGCTTAGGGTAGTTTTCCAAGGTTAGCTTCCTTACTTGTTCTTGCTTTCCTTTTGAGCTAGTTTGTGAATTTTGTTGCTCCTACTTGCTTCTAGATTGTTTCTTGCTTGTTCTTGATTGTGTTTCGTCCAATAATTTCTTTGACTTCCCTTGAATACTTTTTTGAAAGTGCACTCTAGATGTTCGGCAAAATTTCAAAATGAATTTGTCTTCAATTGTTGTTGAGATTTTATTGCTTTTGGATGAGCTTACCTTGGTTTAGGAAGGACTTGGAAAGGCTTGAATTGATTGAGAACCAAAGAAAAAGGAAATCGTTGGTGAGCCTAGGGTGAGTAATTCTTAGTTGAGGGTAAATACATGAGAAAAGTTGTGAGGTCCTATTTTTATTTCACTAACCAATTCTTGCAGGTTTAAACATCATGTCTCAAGATGTAAATACTCCTAATGCTTCCACTAGTGCCGGTCAAATGCCCATGGACATTCCATACCTAATGCGATCCATGCAACAACAATTTGAGCTATTTGGCATCACAATGGCAAGAATGGAGGAGTCTATAGCTAGGCATGGAAAAGATCTACCCCAAATAAAAAGGGAGATAGCTATGGGAACTCCAAGTCCAAGGGGCCAAGGAGGAAGGCTAGGGAGCATACGGGGATAGACCAAGGACCTTATTGTAGGGATGAGAGTGATGAGTTTGGGAGTCATGAGAGTGGTGAAGATTACCATCTACCTTTAGGGGGTAGGTTAGGAGCAAGAGAGGGAATTTGAGGAAGGGGAAATGTGAGGATGCCAAGAGGGTTAGGAAGACAAGAGGTCGTAAATAGAGGGCAAGATGTGTGGAATATGGTTAATTATGGAGGTGAGGAAAAAAGGCTAGGTAGAAGAGGTAGAAGAAACAATGTGGATGAAGAAAGAGACCTTGGAAATATTAAAATGAAGATATTGCAGTTCCAAACAATCCTGAGGCTTACTTGGAATAGGAAAAGAGGGTTGAGCTTGTGTTTGATTGACATGAGTACTCTGAAAATAGGAAGGCGAATCTAGTGGTGTTGAAGTCTAGTAATTATGCTATTGTTTGGTGGGACCAACTAGTCACCAACTTAATGAGAAATGGAGAGCCACTAATAGAGACTTGACAAGAACTTAAAATGATGCTGAGGAAGCGCTTTATTCCTTCTCACTATTACCGGGAACTATACCAAAAGCTTCAAACCCTCAAGCAAGGCACAAAGAGCATTGATAAATACTACAAAGAGATGGAGATTACCATTATTAGAGCAAGTATGAATGAAGACCGAGAAGCTACTGTGGCTAGGTTCATGAGTGGGCTTAACTGGGAAATAGCCAATGTGGTGGAATTGCAACACTATATGGAGATGGAGGAACTAGTGTACATGGCCATGAAGGTAGAAAGATGACTCAAGAAAAGAGGCATGGCTAGGACTTCCTTCAACACTTCTAACACTAGTACTTTTAAGGTGCCATGGAAAAGAGAGGAACCAACAAAAGCTACGACAACAAAGGAGATTCCGAAGGCTAAAGAAGAATGGTCCAAGGACAAAGGAAAAGGAATGGTTAAGGCTCAAACGAATAAGGACATCAAGTGCTTCAAGTACTTAAGAAGGGGACATCTAGCCAATAATTTTCCAAATAGGAGGACCATGTCAATTAGGAATGATGAATGGTAAATGGAAGAAGTAGAGGATTCTCAAGATGATAAAGAAGAAATGGAAGGAGGGTATTCAAGAGAAGAATGAATGGAGATTAATGTGATCATGAGGACCCTCAACATACAACCAAAGGATGATAAAGAGCATTTACAAAGGGAAAACATTTTCCATACAAGCTGCAAGATAGATGGAAGGTATTATAGCCTAATCATTGATGAAGAGAGTTGTACCAATGTGGCTAGTGGTAATATGGTAGAGTGCTTGAAGTTGCCAATCATCAAGCATCCAAGGCCATATAAGCTCATGTGATTGAATGATAGTGGAGAGGTCAAAGTGAACAAGCAAATATTGATTTCTTTCACCATTAGAAGATATGAAGATCAGGTGATGTGTGATGTAGTTCCAATGCAAGCAGCTCATTTCTTACTTGGGAGGCCATGGCAATATGACCGCAAGGTTCTTCATGATAGCTACAAGAAAGTGCATACTCTATACCTTGGAGAGAAGAAATACACTCTTAGACCTCTTACCTCACAGCTAGTCCATGATGATCAAGTGCTGATGAGGAAAAAGAGAGAGATATTAGAGATAGAAAAGAGTGAAAAAGGAAAGAATGGAAAGAAAGAGGGCGAAACCAAACAAAAGTGCAAGAAAAGAGTGAGAGTTCAAAAGGCAAGAAGTTAGAAAATCAAGAGAGGAGCAGAAAGAAAAGAAAGAAATTCTTGATAAAAGAAAAGGAAATGGTTGAGGCTATAGAAACTAATGAAGCCATTATCCTTCTTTTAAACAAGAGTTCTATATTGTCCACTAATGAACTTTGTGATTCTTTGCCTAGGCCTATCTCAGAAGTGATCCAAGCTTATGACAATATGTTTCTAGAGAAGTTACCCGAAAGACGTCAACCGTTGAGGGAAATTGAGCACCAAATTGACTTCGTCCTGCGAGCTACCCTATCAAACCAACCGTCCTATCAGAGCAATCATAAAGAAACAAAGGAGTTACAACACCTATTGGATAAGCTACTTGGAAAAGGCTATTTGAGAGAGAGCCTTAGCCATTGCGCGGTACCTATATTGTTGATGTAGAAGAAGAATGGAACGTGGAGAATGTATGTTGATTGTCGCACCATCAACAACATCACAGTAACATACTGACATCCTATACCTAGATTGGATGATATACTTGAAGAATTATATTGTTCAAAAGTCATTTTGAATATTGATCTTAAGTCTAGCTATCACCAAATTAGGATTAGGGAAGGTGATGAATGGAAAACGGTTTTCAAAAAAAAAACACGGTCTTTATGAGTGGCTTATGATGCCATTTGGCTTATCTAATGCACCAAGTATTTTTATGAGGTTAATGAATCATGCTCTTGGGGATTTCATTGGGAAATTTGTTGTTATGCACTTTGATGATATTCTCATTTATAGCAAATCCATTGATCCGCATGTATATCATTTGAGAAATGTTCTTGATGTACTTGGGAGAGAAAAGTTGTTTGCTAACCTTGAAAAATGTAACTTTTGTTTGGATAAAATCTCATTCCTTAGGTATATTGTGAGTGGAGAACGTGTAGAGATAGAGCAAGAGAAAGTCAAGGCTATTCCAGAATGGCCTATCCCTACAATTGTATCTGAGGTTAGGAGTTTCTATGGTAGCTTCTATTGTAGGTTCATCAAAGACTTTAGTCCTATCGCAGCTACTTTAACCGAGGTTATTAAGAAAGTAGTGGGATTTAAGTGAGAGGAAGCACAAGAGAAAACCTTCAATACTCTTAAGGAGAGATTGTGCAACTCACCAATCTTAGCTTTTCCTAACTTTGACAAGACCTTTGAGATTGAGTATAATACTAGTGGGGTAGGAATTAAAGTAGTCCTAATTCGAGACAAAAAAACTCATGGCGTACTTTAGTGAAAAACTTTTGAGGGCATCTTAGCACTATCCCAATTATGACAAAGAACTATATTTCCTTGTGAGAGCCCTTAGCCATTGGCAACATTACCTTATGGGCAAAGAATTCATGATCCACACTAACCATGAAAGCTTGAAACATTTGAGACAAAGCAGGCTCAACAAAAGACATGCAAAATGGTTGGAGTTCCTTGAAGGATTTCCATATGTGATTTGCTACAAGAAAGGTAACGAGAATGTGGTTGTCGATGCCCTCTCTAGAAGGTATACACTTCTTTCTACTTTAAATACTAAATTTCTTAGATTTGAGTACATGAAGGAGTAGTATGCTAAAGATGTAGATTTTAATGATATATTTGCTATATATGAAAAGGGGAGATATGGGAAGTTTTACTTGCATAAGAGGTTCTTGTTCAAGGAGGGAAAACTATATTTGTCAAGGACTTGCATTAGAAAATTACTTGTGAAAGAGGCACATAGTGGTGATTTAATGGAGCACTTTGCTACCACAAAGATTTGCTCTCAATGCATTCCTTTCAAGAAGGCCAAATCCAAAGTCTTGCCCCATTGATTATATACTTCCTTACCCGTTCCCGATGTCCCTTGGGTAGATTTATCTATGGATTTTATTGTAGGACTATCGAGGACTAAGAAAGGGAAGGATTCAATATTTGTGGTTGTTGACCAATTTTCAAAGATGGCACGCTTCATTCCATGCCATAAAACTAATGATGCTTCTTTTGTTGCAGATTTGTTCATCAAAGAGGTGGTAAAATTGCATGGGATTCCAAGGAGCATAGTCTCCAATAGGGATTCTAAATTTCTAAGTCATTTTTTGAGAGTTTTGTGGGCTAAACTTGGCCCTAATCTCTTATTTTCCACAACTTGCCACCCTCAAACAGATGGCCAAACTGAGGTGGTGAACTGCACACTCACACAATTCCTACGAGTTGTCATCAACAGCCAACTCAAAAGTTGGGATGAGTGCTTGCCAATCATTGAATTCGCCTATGACCGTTGCATGCACTCCACAACGGTATTCTCTCATTTTCAAGTTGCTTATGGCTTTAACCTTCTAACTTCCCTTGAGTTATCACTTATTCCTTTGAATGCTAGGAAAAACCCAAATGGCAAGAGGAAAGCATACCTAGTCCGGGAGATCTACGAGAAGACCAAGTGCATGAAGAGCAAAGGAATGAAGAAGTGGCTAACAAAAGGAATCAACACAGCAAGAAGGTCACCTTTCAACCTGAAGACTTGGTTGGGTTCATTTCCATAAAGAGCATTTTCGCATAAAGTTGGAGCCTCCAGGGGATGGTCCTTTTAGAGTTTTGGAGAAAGTCAACGATAACCCATACAAGATAGACTTGTCTCTTGACAACCATATAAGCTCTATCTTCAATATGAACGACCTCTCTTCCTTTGATGACTCTACAAATTGGTGAAAGAATCCAGCTCAAGAAGGGGGGATGATAGGAATCAAGGTGCAAGTGAAGAAGTTTCTATAGAGGACCATTAACAAGGGCTCAAGCAAAGAAGATCCATGATGAGACGAAGATGTTGCTCCAAGAACTCAAGCATTTTGGAGACCTCGAAGAAGCTACAAGAGAGACTTTGTGCATGAATATTGTTGTGGAAAGTTATGAAAATTGATTTGGGAAGTGAAAGAACTCAAATTGGGTCAAAATGACCTTGACTACCGCCAAAGGTCCAAGTGGCCTCATCTGGCGCTGTTCCTGCACAAGCCAGTTTTGGTTTTTGTCATATTTCCTTTATTTTATTTGAATTGTTTTTGAAATTTTAAGTTATAACTAAGAGGTTTTAACCCTAAAATATCATAGATTAAATAGGATTAATTACTTAAGGGTTACACTTGTATATATACTCTCTTCAAAAAGAGAAGCTAATTACCTTATGAATTTTTATGGAATGAACTTTTTTCTTGAGAGCTTGAGAGTGTATCTCTTCTTGCCTTCTCTTATCTAGACTTATCAATGGTTTGATCCATCCTTGCGGCATCTTCCAACTGGGATTCTTGATTCATTGATCCAAGGGCTCCTAGTGGATCAACTTTTTCTTCATGCTCAAGTCGAGGTTCTAGTTGCATAGTTATTCTAGGGTTTTTTCTTGGTTTGGTAAAAGGGGTATTCAATCACTCTAGTTGGGGCTCTATCTCTATAGATAGGGTTTTAATAAGGTGTTTGGAGGAGACAATTGTTGCTATCCTCTTTGGGTTCTAGGGCCATAGTTTCCCTAGGATTTTTTGAGGTCTTGAATTGTGGGTTTGGAGTTTTTCTCATTGGGGGATCTTTGGTGCTTCCACCATCAAATCACCTAATTGGCAGCATTTCAATTCGATTCTTATCAGCTATCCAATCTCACCGTTAATGACAAACACTAGATTGTCAAACCTTTAAGACTTTTTATAGCTCTTCAGATGAAGATCACTTGAGTATTTGTTAAAAACCTATTGAGAGCTCTCCTTCTTCTTCTTACCCCTTCTATAGACCCTTTCTTCTTCCTATTCTCTCTTCTCCCTATCATCTCCCTCTCCTTTCACTACCTCAGATCTCCATCCTCTCTTCTCTCGCTCACTAGCATCCTTTGAGCAACATAGAATTTTTGAAATATGGGTTAGGACCCCTGGGCATTTGAATTGATAGCTTCCAAGAGACTAGAAGAACAAAAACAACAAGAAAGAGAGAAAATTCAATTTGGTTGTAAACAAAGAAGTAGAAATGGTCCAAAATCCATTGCTAAGCTTCCAAGATAGTCAAACATTTAACGAAACCAAACGTATATTACTAAAATGGTAGGGAAAAGAAGGAGAGCAACAAAGACCGCAATGGTTGTATCTATTGTGGTGGTCATATTTGGTTGGGGTGGTATTTCAGAGAGGATTTTAGATGGCAGTGTAGGGGACTGCGAAGAGGTAGTGCGACAATTTGTGGAGAAAGAGAGGAAAGAGAGGAGACAGAGCGGGAAGCATAGCCAAGAAGGGCATTGTTACTAAGGGTGAAGGATATGTTGCATGGTTGGTTGCAGTACTTTTGGATAGGGTAGAAGTTTTGGAGCACATCAAAGGAAGGTGAAGAAGAAAGTTGGCGGGATGATTGTGGTAGGGTAGTAGTTGTAAGGGAAGGAGGAAGAGATGAAAGTTAGTGAGGATGGCACTGGTGGTCATTGCGGCATGAGAAGGGAGAAAGAGAAGAATGTATAAAATGGGGTAAATAAGTGAAATAAAATTGAACAAAAAGAAAAGAGTAAATTGAATCTTCTTAATATACTTGTAAAGAAAAAGGAAAAATAAAATTAATTAAAATTGTAACTTAGATATGTACTTGTTTTTTATCAAATTATTTGCTAGACAAACAAAATTGGTCGTTTGATTGACAATTTGAAAAGAAAAATAATACTCTATTAACAATTTCAAAATAATTAAAGAAATTATTAAATATATAATAATTTTACTAATACATGATAATATTAAATAATTTTAACCTTTAATAATTTTTTATTTTAAAAAATTATTAAAAAATCTAGGGTGCCTAACTTGGGTGCAGCCCTTTTGTGGGCACGCCCAAGCTAGGTGCTACACTCTCTAGTGTGTCACCTAGCTTCGGCATTGTCCACAAAACGGTAGCACCCAACCACTACATTGTGACGCCTAAACCAAGTGCCACACCTTTTTTTTTTTCTTTGTTTTATTTTTAAAAAAATAATATTAATTTACTTGTTAATCAATGCTATTTTGTTAAGTGTTATGCTTTTAAATTTGCAATTATTATTTTAGTTTTTAAATTTTATGTTAAGATTTAAAATTAAATTGATTATAATTATTCAAAACCAATCGAATATTTTGAGTTCAATTATTACAATCAATTCATAAGCTCAATGGATTACCAATATTTGCCACCCCCTCATGTAATACTTGTCTATTAGTAAATCGAGAATTCATATGAAAATACTTTTAAAACTTAAATAAATAAAATTTATAATATAATTTAGAACTCAAAAATAAGTAATTAAAAATTAAAAAAGAAAAAGGAATGGGATTGGGTGGCACACCAGATTTTTGGGGAGCCACTACTTTGATGTGCGTCAAATTTGGCACACTTATTTTCAAAAAAATTGAACATATGTTTGAAAGACAAAAATATCACATTATGTAAAAATCATCTTGTATTAGTAAAATTGTTCTATATTTAACATTTATAAAATTAATGGTACTAAAATAAAAAAAATACCGATAACAAAGCATATGCATAGACAATTCAAACTAGGCCATCTAGATGTGCTCTAGGAAATTTCTCAATAAATTAAACAATAAAAAATTTCACTATTGTTTAAATAATTCGAGTATTTAATTAAGTTATTACAAGAAAACACTAACTAAAAATCTCAAATCTAATTGGATTTTATACATGCATAAATTAGACCAAAACAGTCCAAATTTCTCCAAGATCAAAGTGAATATCAGAATTAATTTCTTTGGCAAAAGAATATCAAAATTTATTTAAGTTTGATTCGGTATTTGGATTAAATTTCTTTTGAGAATTCTTACTCTAGAGATAAAAAACTAGAATGATTTGTAAGAAGAGAACTGGATAGTAGAGTAAAAAAGTAAGAAAAAATACTGATTCTTGTATTGGGAGCCAATCTAAATATATTAACCACAATGAAAAAGTAAAAAAAACATAAAAGTTTTCTAATTGAAAGAAAAAGGAAAAATAAAAGAAAAGAGAACATGCCAGAGGTAACCCCTCTCCTGGGGGGCCCTTTTCTCTCTTCCTATTATCTCTCTCCGTTTACAAGGCTCTTTCAGTTCTCTCCCTTCCTTTCTCAATTTCCATACCACACTTTGCAACGCCAAATCATTGTTGGATTCCGTCCGACCCAATCGCTCATAGAAGGTGCGGCTCATTGTTTCCACTTTTGTCTTTGAACCCTGCGCTAGTATTGATTTTGAAATTCTTCCCAGTTTTCTCATATCTAACAAAACGGGACACCAAAAATGTATGCTGTTATTGCTGAACCAGCTCGTGATTTCGTCAATTGGGGTGCCAAAATTGAGACACCTCTTTCTCAGGTAATGTTCCTGTTCGTGCTCCGCTTTTTTTTGGATTAATTTCTTGGTGGTTGTTCCATTTTTTTAGAAGCAGTATTGAGTTATTTGATGATGAATTGTTGTAAGGTTTGTGAGAAATTTGCTAGGCTCGTGTTTACTTTACCTTGGTTCGTAGATATGTGTTCAAGACTTAATTTTCACCAATTCATTATTAGATATCATAATTGAATCATGTTTATAAATAATTTGGGGTTTTCACTAGTTTATGATGCTTGTCTTAAGCTTGAATGACGGCTAGTTATTTTCTCTTTATTAACTAAGAAGTTAAGCTTGAAAGCAGAAGCTTGCGGCTAATGATGACATTTCTTGGAGCTACATTAGTCCTTACCTGACAGATGGAAATTCTAAGCATCCGCATTTTTCTGCTGCTTGTATAACTTTTTGTGAGAATAAGTGCTGGAAAGTTCTTATCTGTATTGTCGACTAATTGTCTGTTCTTTTTCTTGGTTCAGGCTGCTCCCAAACTCTTCTGCTCAAAACTTTTGCCCCGGAATCATTGCAGCAGATTCAAACATTTTTTAACCAGAAATCATGTTGTGGGGTCAAAAGATGGGTTTATCTCCTTAAAGTGCAAATCCTGTTTAAGGTCAGATGTGGTTTATTTTTGGCATATATGAGCATGTCAAGGAAAGTTGTTTTTATCTGCTAGTTTTTGGGCTTGCGTGTCAAAGGTCATTGCATCAGTTTCTTCCACAAGTTGGCTGTGGAACAAGAATTGGTAATTTCATATTTTATATTGGTTGTTTTCTATCATGTAAAGGTGGCAAATCTTTCTCTTGCAGACTAGCATTTCTTGGAAGCAATTAGTAATATGATTTTACCTTTTTTCATTTCAAGTTTTCCCCCTCTGAATTTCTTGTAACAGAATGAATATTTTACCTGAGCAATTTACTAGTAGTATGAGAATATAGCTGCTATTACTTGGGGAAAATGCTGAATTGCATGGCATGTTTGCCTGATTTGTTGCTGCACCATGTTTTTTCATGTTGAAGATATTATTCTTAGCAATCATTAGTTTTTATTTGTTTGTCATTACTTTTGGTCAAATTGCCTTCGAAACCTACCTTTTTTTCATCTGAATCTGATGAAATCAATTTATCCCTAGGGTACGAGCTCCTTTTGTCATTGGGTCTAAGAGAAAAGTACTGAAATTATCAGCCTTCAAAAGCACTGGGCAAAATGATGAGTCTGGAGGAAGGCTAATTGGGTCAAAATCTTTGAAGAATCCTGTTGGGCTGTCGTATGTACCACAAGACAGTGAAGCAACCATAGTGGAATCTCCAAAGGCACAGAGTATTCCTGCTTCTTATCCTTCAGAAGCAGAGCCTATAACTGGTCCTCTGGCCATACAAAATTTATTCAAAAGCTGGTTGATGCTATTGCGTATGACACCAGCAAACCAAATTATAGATGAAACTCTTGAAGAACCATCTTCAACTGAGACAGCTGAGACAGCTGAGACAACACAAAGCTCAATACAGCAGAAGGAGAGGTTTGGCATTGTAAAGGCAGTATGCTGCTATTTTATGGCTCTGGATGCAACAGTGAAGATACCTTTAATGATATTGTAAGTGTCTGAGTTTATAACCCCTCTTTCTTTCTCTCCATATAGGTGTTCTATTGGATTACGTAGTTAACTAGATAAGCAAAATTAAGGATTTGAATCTAAGCTGAATATATAATTAATTTGGGAGAGGGTGGAAGCAGGAAAAGATGGTAAAGTAAAAATTTCTCTACTCCTAGCTTGGTGACATAATTCTGAGTCCCTCCTTTGGTCTAGACTCTGGATTTGATCCAATTGTTTCAAAATTTCTAGTTGCTGACAAGCACTTTCCTTGGATCAATTGACTGCAAACATCTTCTCCCATAGAATGAATACTGTAATCTGATTTCTTATTCTTCTCTACCTTTAAGCTAAGCTAATTTCAATCTTGTCAACTTGGTGTTGAAAGACCATCAACAGAAATGCTCTTCCCCTTGACTCTATTGTTTTCCCACAAAAGCATGAAGGAAAGCCATTTTGCACATTAGGTGCTAGACTATGGGTTTGTTCTTTTTACAAAAAGGAAAAAATTTCATGTAAAATGCTAGATTGCAGCTAAATGTAATTTGTGGAAAATGTCATGGAACTTTCTTTCTTTTTTAAATACAATTGAAATGGCTTATACAACGTTATCGAAAAGCCTGAGTAAATATAAGCGGGGCCCAATAAAGATACTCATGGCAGAGGGTGGGGTAACTAGCATATTCAAAATTGATCCTTACTAACCTTTTTTTTTCTTTTTTCTTTTTTTTTGGTATGCTCCCCTGTAGATAAAACACTATGAAAACCTAATGAGTACGCGAATTATGCAATATCTTGTACTGCAACATGGTTTGTAGTATAGTAAACAAATTTTGCCTCCATTGAGATGAAATTCCAGGTCTTCTGTAAATATTACTTGCAGAAGAAGTAATAACTTTAGAAAAATCATTTTTGTATAAAATGTTCAGAATGAGTTGTGATTTGCACTCACAATTCCAACTGATGAGACATTAACGACCACTTTATTTTTCTTTTTTCTTTTTTTAAAGTGTTCAGTTTCCCCCTTTTTACATTTTTTTTGTTTCCTTCCTCTCTATTCTTCTGATTCTTTTATGAAGCTGTAGGGCCTTCACCAATATCTTTGCTATTGCATTACAGTGAACATAACTATGGAAATAACTCTACAGTCCCACCTCTTTCCGCTTTAATCCTAGGGAAAATGGAAAAGAAATAATCACTTTGTCGCTAAAACTCTTGGTACTCAATGAGCAATGGCATCATATCAAACAATGTTATCACCCATTTTTGCCATCATGACCGAGCACCATTTATATGTTGCGTCTATCCGTGATCCAAAATTTTTTTCTAATTTACAAGCCACAAGACGGTTGCGGTTCTTTGTAGCCAAGGCTCCTTCATTCATCACTTGAAAAGTAAAACTTTACATATGTGTAATTGGTTCCTCTATTTTTGATATTGCAAATTGCCATCACATCAGGCTTTCTTAGTTTTGGCATGAGGATTTCAGATCCCTGGAATGCTGATGATAATACTTCTGTAATAGGGCTGTAATATGCAAGTATAAGGAGCTCTTCTAGTAAGACTTGCCACTTTCATTATGTACAGTAGGAGCTGAAAGTCAAGGTAGTAGGGCCTAGTGGATACAGAACATGAAAGGCTCCTAGGATTGGATAATTCTAATTATTCTAAGTTCTGGCTTCAGGTATTGCAAATTCTAGTATTTCAATGGATAGCTAGGAATAGCAGTTGTCTGAACTTGAATCTCTCATGGAATTGAAGTAATTTATGGAGTCTCTTAGCTATTACTTTTAGGAACTCTTTATTTGATAGTCCTTGTTATTACAGGATTAAGGTAGTATGTTCTTTTACAAGTACAGCTCTAGTAAGTTTAGGAGTTGGTCTTTCATCTATAAAAGGAGTTGTTCTTGTTCTTAGTAGATGATTTATGCTTGTTTTGTTCAATCAATAAAGTGTCTACATAATCTCCGTAGACATGTTTACGTGATAATCATGGGTAAGGTGTGACGCCATGAGGCCTATGTGTTACTTTTAGGGTTTTTCTCTCTCGGTGTGTGGCTAAGAGTTTTTTCTCTTATTTTATTTGTTATGATTTAGAAATAAATATTTCCTAGCTTCCACATTAAAATCCTATTACATTCCTTTTAGGATTGGGTTTCGTCCGAAACCTAATGCAATTAGGTCCCACTTCCCTTTCACAAAAAATTCATTTTTGCAAAACCCAAAAAAGAAAATCTCAAAACCAAACCCAATTCAAATACACTCTATATATTCAACCTAGTGAGCAGAACTAGAGTTTTCTGGGGTAGCTTTAGTTAGTTTGTGCTGCATCACCTAGGTTTTTGCATGGAGAAAGAAGATGGGTGTGAAGGAAAAGCAAAGAGTGAAGAAGATAATAATAACAATATGGGACAATTGAGGGGAAGGAAAAAGGAAATGTTGTTTTTTGTAACAAGTGGAGAAGCCAATGTTGGTTCCCAAATTTTTTCTGAATTATACTTGTCTAAATTGTTCATGAAAGAAAGTGTTTGTAAGATTTTTGTCGGCCATAACTCCAGTGCGTTAAGATTATGATGAGTAGTAATTTGGATGATGATTCAATAGTATTAAAAGGTCAGAATCCATTGGTTTTGAGGAACGAGTTTGGACCAGAAATAGATATAGGCCAGGCTATTGAAGTTGTGAGGGATTAGATGCACTATGAACTATTTGACAAATAATCAACGCACTTCATATGTATGATATATGTAGCATCAAGGTAAGGGTGGTTGCAAATATGTTCTTTGCTAAATTTCTGATATTTGGTTGCCCAGAAATTTAGTCTGGAGTTTTAGTCCTATTTGGTGGCCAAAGAGGAGGGAAAGTTTAAGATAGGACAGCAAAGTGGCTTCTGTGGCGTGTGAACAGCAACTAGCAAGAGAAGAAGCGGAGAAAGAGAGAGAGGAAGAAAATGGGCAATACCTAAGAAGTATACATGAAAACAAATCTTAATGGTGCATTAAATCACTGTTGAAAAGGAAGAACTATTACAGGTATCATAATGTTAAACATCCCTAATAACCAAGTCCTAATGAAACTAGAATTCCTCCTAAAGACACAATAGTTTTTACTTTCCTAAGACAATAAGAACTTCAAAAGGAACCTAAAATACTGGTAAAAGTAATTAAATAATGACTTTAAGACTAAAAGCCTATTCTAGCAATTATCTAAATGGACCTTGTGTCTTTGCTAAATATAACTAAATGAACCCTGAAACAAAATAACTAACTAATGATAGAAACTAAACTGTAGCTGAGCTGCTCCATATCGCCAATGATATCACCTGTAGACCAGAATTTCTTCTTTGCATGAGAAGGAATAGGTTGCTTTTGGGCGTCCAAAGGCATTATAGCTTCTTGTCTAACCATTGAATAGCTTAACAGCTTTTGCATCAACAAAATGTCCAATCAACCAGAAAAAAGGAAAAAAAAAACTTTTAGGCATTAGGATGAGTAAGAATTTTCAAATATAATCTAATATCTCAATTGCCTGTTAGTTCTGTTCTTTCTTTCACTGAACCATACTGGACGCTAGATCATTTGGTGCAAACCTTTTCTTACCTACAGAATCTCATTGGCCAAAGCTAAGATATCCTTCATGAGGTGTTGCTTGTACCAGTATAGTCGGGCATATCCTATGTCACTCTCGGACCTTGTCAGGGAAAATGACATCAATTTCAACAAACAAAGATAATGTTTGTTTTTTATACTTAGTGCACTATCCTGCAATTCACTTTTACCCAAGTTTCTATCTTCAACTCCACCAGAGCTATATGTTCTTCGTGATAAAGTAAATTGGCTGACGAGAGGATGATGGTTTTTCACTCGAATCTTGTGTCTTGTACAAGCATTCTTACTTTTCCTTTTTCACAGGAAGTAGGGCTGTGAATGCATTTTCTGCACCCATTCTTGGTTTGAGATTGTGAGGAGTTTTATAGTCTAAAGGAAAAGTAGCAAAAATGTTGTACAGCAGTAAAATTATTTTGTATGGGATCTCTTATTGCTGTTTGGTATATCCGGCTTACATGTGAATATTTATGCATCTTAACTCCAAGCCTTAGTATGAGGCACAAGGGTTGTATGTTCGTTTGTTGTTCTTGGCAATTCCATGTTTCCTGCTTCATAGTAACCTACCATTAGTTACACATTTTTGAAGATCTGACCAATTATATTTTTCTTCACGTAACTATTTCCTGCATGATTGCTGGAGATATATATATAATTATAACTCAATGTTGTCTTACATTTGCAGCATCCCTTGGTATCTAGCAGTGAATTTCTTGTATGGAGCTGAAGTTTCGAAAGAGTTGACTCCACTATGGGTTTTGGGACCTCTTATTGTCGCTCTATATATCAAAATGTTGAGAGGCATATGCGCACTATATGTTTTCAGCTTCAAGCAGACTGTCAAGGCGCTCAGGAACTTGCCTGCCTACTACCTTGTAGCTTACAATTATGTTGTTGGTGGGAAGCTTAAAGAAGGAGTTCAGCTGCATCTATTGCAGCCTCTGACTGATATTAAGAATTTGGATTTCAGACAAGTATCCAGAAGGAAGCTAAAAGATCTAGAGGTTATTTTGGTTGAGAAGTACCTGGACTTTGTGGAATCAATATGGCCTTATTACTGCAGAGCAATCAGGTTTCTGAAGAGGGCAAATCTAATCTAGGTCTGCGGCTTGTAACTTGAGATTTGAGAGATTTCAACAAATGCAAAATGGGCGTAGAAATTTCACGGATTTTGTTTTCTTTTTTCTCCTTACGGCTCTCGATTGCTTGTACACGCCAAGCTAGTGAATGTGGGACCCCATTTTGGTCTGGGTCTCTTGAGCGATTAGAGCTTGCAGCAGGAAAGGCAGGTTAGCGCTATTGGTATATTAGTTGTCTTGGGGAGCAGTGCCGCGTATTTCCATCTTTTCTAGGTTTGATATTTCAGTTATAACTGGTTGTTATTGTAATTGGATGGCAAGGCATATTTGCACTTTCAGATTTGTAAAGTTAACCCCTTAAATGGGCGAATTGTTTAACTGAAGTGTTATAAAGTTGACTAGAATATGTTTGATGATGATCTAGTTAAAGAATGACCTTTACATTTTCCAATCTGATCTTTGGATTTCACAGTTCTGACCTTTTGTTCAGGGAACTTTTTCTCACAGGGCTTCTCAGTTTGGGTGGGAGATCTTGTAAGTGGTACTAGATTTGTTTTTTCTAAAATTTAGTTGAAGCTTTTGCATGAGCCCAAAAACAAGCGACGGTCCACTCCACCCCTGATCCTCCCATCCCCGAAAAATAAAGGGAAAAAAACAATCTACGGGCTATCTAGCTTTTTCTACCAATTGCTCCTCTTTTCTCTTGTTACATTTTATGCAGTTATTTCAACAAGGTTAATACTTTCGTTTACATTCTTGTCAGTTTTATAATGCAAAATAATAATAATAATAAAAACGAAATCTGTGCTAGGTTCAGTATTTCATATATTGGGCCTCCAGTAAACTCATTTTTCTTTTAGCTTGGGGCTCCAGAAAAATATTAGCCGCAGTAATATTTAGAAACTACGGCTATAATTGTTAGGATAAGGGGAAGTCTATGAAATTATCGCTTGAACAAATTAGTATTCCGAAATAAGATACCAAAAAATTTACAGATCTGAATCGATATTTTATGGAACAAAATTGGATATGTAAAAGCCATTGGTGAAGTAGAAAGGATATTTGCTCAGGTCACTGCGCAAGTGTTTTATGTGCCAAATCAGTCAATGAATACACTCGTCACATATATTAAAATTGCAGGTAAATGGCATGTATACAAAAACTGTGGACGGTGAAGCTAAGATTATGGACCCAAATGAGGATACACCCAAAGACTCGGATTACAGCGACAATATGACAAAATAAAAGTAAACTAGCACTCACAAATAAGCCTCGGACATTATCATATACGAGGGTTATGAAGAGAACTTTTCACTTTTCTCCCCGTCGCACTTCAATGTTTTCTCCTTTCAAGTCACAGAGCCCGCTTAGAGATACGTACCGTGTCATACTAATCGACATCCACTCCCTGGGTCACAAAACAAGCAAGACGAAAGGACACTGAACTAGAAGCTTATTGCATTTTGCCTGTCTGGTGGAGCAACACATTGCCACAAGGTGTGGTATGCTGGGATATTGACCGCATCAACCCCAAGGGAAGATAGGTTGCGGCCGAACTCCTGGTACAAGGTGAAATGTAAAATGGGAATTATTGAGTGCAAACACAAGCAAGTTAATAGAACATAACGGGTGCTACAAAAGATTTGAAGGAAAATGGCAGCTTAACCTGAATATCAAGAAACAATTGCATGCATATCTTGTCAGTATCAGACACATTATGGTCTGAGACATCTGAGCTTGCTCCAGCTCGCCTTTGTGCACCTAAACGTATTTTCTGAAGAGAAGATTCTGTTTTTCTGGCCTGTTCAACGGATTTGCAATCAAATTAAGATTTCTTAGGACAAAGTAGAATGCAGTAACTAGAGGAAGAATGAACTAGCTCAAAGTAGTGTTTTCTGTTTTATCCATACCACACTGACAAGATCTGCAGCTAACTCATAGTAGCGACCAGTTATCTCAAAAGCCGCACGTTGCAAGAATTCTTTCTTGATCTCATCTTTAAGATACATAGCAGCTTGCTCACCATCCAAGAACGTCTGGAAAAAGAGAAGTCAATCATGTGTCTTCCACATGTACTTAGCCTGATCATCATAACTAAGGATTGCCAGAGATACAAAAAGCAGATTATGAATATACTGTCCCTTAATATGAGTAAAACACACAACACAGAAACCGGCATGTCTGCACAGTATTTCATGGCAATAAAAGATACTTCGGTATGAACTAAAAAGACAGAAATGAACAAAAAGACAAACATGCATCAGTTTTAGAAAATTTGCAATGTCCATGAGTCTCGGAAGTCACATTTTTCCAATAACTGAAATTACCTGTCACCATGAGCTCATGGCAAAGATCAGCAAGTAAAGTCCATATACAATAGATCTCCAAGTCTGCATGTGCAAGCACATTGACATAAAGCCCACTCTCTGAGCTTCAGAAATCCATTCAGATATACAGAAATGACAACGACAAAGTTTCTCTTATTCGTATTAAACTCTAGGAATGTTTTTATCTAGTGCTACCGATTTCATAACTTCGTAGCTCTAGAAAGTTTCAGTTTGTTTTCCTGCCTATTATCTAGATATACCAAGAAAGATGTACGGTCTAATGAGGCTACTACAAACTATTCACTCATGGGTGGAGCAACAGCTCTTCTATTCTGGTTCATTATTTCTCTTGGCTCTAGGGTACATCCAAGGGAGATTTCGAGATTAAAAGAGAAATGATTGTTGTCTTTTACAGCAGTATCCATTATAAAGAATAAAGCTAGAGAAAACAAGCTGACTGATGCATTAAGTCAGGCGGAATATGCTCATAGTTCAGTGACTGTTCAAGTTCCATATTTTGATTTACTTACACAAGATATGCAGACTGCAGAGATTTTAAGGTTATTAATGGCAGGTTGATTATCCAAGTTTCTGAATGCTTGATTGCTATCTCTTCAAAGGACTCAAATTTGTCTGCCTAATACCTTCTAAGGCAGCAAATGATATCGGAGTTGCATGGCATTGGTTTAAAGCTCTTAAAGAGTCTAGTCCTAATCAGTTTAGGAGTAGGTCTTTGATTCTAAATAGAGGTGATCTCCATTCAATAAGGTATGCTTTAACAAATATCAACAAAGATTCAACATAATGTTTTCAGTAACCCTGAATGAATGACACAGTTAAGCCTATGTGCGACGCCTTGAGTCCTAGGTGTATCCCCTTCCCTCCCTCCATTGGTATAACGCAAAAAGTTCTCTCTCTATTCTCTTTAATTAACTTTCCTTTTATCTGAATGTACTTATAACATAGCTTCTGCTAAAATCCTTATTCAATTATGGTTTAGTTTAGCCAGCAGATATTCCTGCAACTTATTCACTATTTTCTAACTAGTTCGTCATCTAAAACTTAGCATAAAGTAATACAATTTTGTAGGCAGCTTTAGTGAGTTTGTCCTGCATCAACCCCCCCCCCCCAAAGTTTTCTTCTGCATTCTTGTACCAACTGATCACAAGCTTATAGTACCTAGGGAAGAGGGATATTCAATGACAAGTTCTAGATTTGAGTTTGTCAGCTTGATATATCAATTAACTTTTTGGAAATGTGAATTGTGTCATAAAACATAAATTAACTCACAAAGCCCATTTTTACCCCAAAGCAGAGCAACCTCATATATTTTTAATCTCGGACTTCTAACCTATAAAATAGAAAAGGGCAAAGATCATAGATCCCATGTAAGCAATTAAGACAATGAAGAAATTAACAGAAGAGGATACAGAACGTATGAAGAATGTCAGTACCTTTATTGGTCGCAGCACACCAGATACATACGGTGAATGCCTAACAGGAAGAGGTTTGTTAGTCATCCTGTATGTGGCAGTTATTCCCTTCAATTGTCTCAAGTCCTGCAGCAATTTAGCAAAATGCAGATTACCAATGTAACGCATCCAATAAAAAGAAAGTTTAAAATTTTGATAAAGAAAGCACTGGAAAAGAATGTAAGCATTACTTATGATGCTATAGATCGTAGTGGTCTTATGGAGCATTTACAGAATAAACAATAAACATACCAGAAGCCTCTTCTCAAAAGGGTGAGTTGAAAGAATCTGAGGGTGCATTTTCATTGGTTTCCATATCGAAAATTTTCAGGTTTTGGGAATTAATGTTCAACTTGGATAACAAGGACGTTCCCTCTTGTTTGGAAATTGACATTCACCTCCCCTCAGAACCATATTTAGTATCACCAACCTCCCTTATTGTCTATAAATTACATTAAACTCCCCTCATTTATTAAATCTATCATCACTTACCTCCCCCTGCAGTTTAGAATTTACACTAGCCTCCCTCAAATATTTTGTCTATCCTCACCTACCTCCCCTATTATAACATTATTAATGAGATGATAAAAATAGAAGATTTTTTTTTCTTGTACCTTTACCTCATAACGTATATTCAAGTTCTAAAAAGAAGCAATTTGGATATAGGTAGCATTATACATTGCCCAAATACAGTGTGTACTGCATTTTTAAATACAAAAATGTTAATAATAAAAAAATAATAATAACAACAACAAAAGCTCACACACACACACACAAAAAGTGAGTAAAACCTTCTACTTGAATTTGAAGAAAAAATGAAATTTTAAGATTTTTACTGAACTTATCTATTTTCAACGACCTCTACTCAATCTAATAACTAAATATATTTTGATAAAATCTTATTTTTCTTCAAATTCAAGTAGAGATTTTTACTTTTGCTTTCATAAACAATTTACTATTTATTGACTTTTACATTTTTTATAGCCTTAGTTACTTTCTTTATGGAAAATAACACACTTGCTGATTGCAGCGCGATTATATTTCATTTTTAAAAAAGTCCCTCTCTCCTCTCCCTAAACTCTCTCTAGCTTTCACTACTTCATTCTTCAAAATTGAGCAAATCGGCATCCAATTAAAGCAATGTGCGGCAAAATACAAGAGACTTAAAGGAAAAAATACATTTTTCATATTTTTTTGGCATTTTTGAGACTCCCTGAGGAGAACTCCAGGAGTCACACTTATGATCCCCGCTACAACCGGCGGGGATCCATGAAACAAGTCCCCTGCCATCGACGGCAGGCCCCTATGCCGGGGCCCATGACACAAGCCCCCGCCGTAGGTGGTAGGGGTATGTTACACAGGCCCCGCCGTTGGTGGCAGGGGCTTGTTTCATGGATCCCCACCAGCGGTGGCGGGGATCATTAGTGTGTCTCCCCCCCTAGTTCTCCTCGGGGAGTAACAAAAATGCAAAAAAAAAAATTGTTAAAATACATTTTTTCCTCTAAATATCTTGTATTTCATTGCATATTACTTCAATATTAATTCAATGTATCTTCAAAAACTTTGAATCATCATAAATTTGTTAACATTTTAGAGAGAATGTAGAAAAATAAAAGTTAAAAATGAAATATAGCCGCACTACAATCAGCAAGCCTCGAAAACAAAATGTTATATATTTATTATTAAATATATTTACATTTATTTTTCTAGCTTGTAGAAATTTTTTTTATTATCAAAGGTAGAAAAAGGAAAGAAAAAAGAAAGAATAATATTTTCCAATGATTATTGTCATCTAATTAGAGTGTAAGGGAGATTAGTGAAGATAAATTTAATAGATGGAGGAAAGTCAATGTAATTTTAGGCGACAAGGGAGGTTGGTGATGGTAGATATGATAGCTGAAGGGAGTGTGGATGTAAATTTTTAAACAAGAGGGAAGGTCTTTGTTATATAAAGAAACCTCAAGGGCGATCAATGTAAATTACCCTTTTTCTTTTTCCTTGAAATTTTTTCAATTTTTTCCAAAAAGTTCTTGGACCCCACATTTTCTCTCATAATAATCAAACAGCACCCTAAAAGTTCTTTTTAAAAAAAATAAAAAAACCAATCAAATGGAGCCTAAAGCTCTCCAATCGAAATTACTTTTTGTTCTCAAAAAATAGTCACTCACAAAACACAAAACATCATATTCTCTCTATTTGGACTCAACATGTCTCCTCCTCCAGCCCACCCCACCCCCCCAAAACCCAAAAAAATAAAATTCCTTCTCATTTTCAAAATAAAAACCAGAAGAGGAAAAAGCTCCAAACCAACTACACCCGTGAGTTAAAAAAAAAAAAGCAACAAAAATCACTTAAAAAGTTTTGTCAAGAAAAATTCTGTTTTGAAAGATAAATTTAGAGTTTCGCTTTACGAAACAGATTTTTTCCTTATTCACCTCAATTCAGCAAATGAAAGATTTCATAAAAATTAAATGAATAAAATAAAAGAGCTGAAACACCCTATAAAAACATTTGGCTCAAAAAAAGAGGAGGGGGGGAGGCGGGGGAGAATCTGCTAGTCAGATAAGAAGAGAACCTAAACGTGTATACACATACTACCATATGTCCACTTGCAAGTATGTTGGGTTTGCAAAAGGATTTGAAGTATCTCTTTTATTAATTTAACATAAAGCTTACCTCAACTGACTTCTCAACCAGTATATCTATCACTGAATTTATCACAAGGGGCAGAATATCTCTGAGGGACTGCACACCTTGTAAAATACCTTGTTCTACAAGATCAAGTACTTCTGAAGGGCATGACTTGAGAAGCTCAATAACATGTTGCACATAGTTACCACTGATCTCAGCAACCAAACTGTCCAAATCATGAATTATCTGCATCGTAAATGGATAATCATATTCTGAAATTACAGAAATATCACTAAACAAAGCAAATTCTGTATGTGCAATTTTTTTCAGTGCAAGAAAAGGCTTCAGACTGTATTATAGTTGCAAATTCAGAATGAAATTTCAAAAAGTGAACTTCAGAGGAAAAAGGTGCAAATATAGGATCCGCACGCAGTGAAAACTCAATTAGAGATAATCACCATGCAGATCAGCAAGAAGAGAGATATATACAGACAAGCATTAGATTTGCTACTGTAAACCATTAGGCTGCAGATATCAATAGAAAATTATATTATAAATTGTGAATAAAAAACTGAAAATATAAAAGAAAGAAAATAATCTGAAATTTTTAGGATAAAGAAAATATATTGACATTGCTGATTAAATAATCTGAAAATGTTAGGATAAAGAAAATATATTGACATTTCTGATTAACAAAATTTTAAGTATCGCTCCCAAAAGAAGAGTATACAACCAAATGAACCAAGATTTCATAAAAATATTTGACAAAGGCATCATAAGCCCAAATGGAACGCACACCATCTTGCATTGATTTCTATCTTGGCAGAAGGAGAATAGACCTAAAAGAAATAAAATAACATCCAAAGCCTCATATAAGAGGGGGAAAGCAATAATGGATTTTGGTGTCATTCATTCTGGAATGTCCAAGCTAAATACAGAAAAGTTAAAGTTGTGTTCAAAGCAAATGATATCCAATACTTTCCTTTCCCTTTTCTTCTCTTTACAAAGATATCCAGCAGTGTTTTATTTGGTTTTAAATCAGAAACATATCTCCCTCTCTTATCTACATCAAAAAGCATGAAAAGCAAAGAAGTTGAAGTTTTTAATTATACCAAACTCATTCAACACAAAAATATGTAATATATAGTAAACAAGGAAATTGATACATACAAGAATGAGGTTATCTGGGGCAGCGGAAATAGCCCATCCAGATCCAGTGCTGGAGCCAACATTACCAGATTTGCGAGTAGCCAAACCACTAGACAACCAGTTGGAGTATCTGCATTGATTATATAAAGCATTTGATATTTCAAAAGAAGACGCATATCCTTCACATTAATATGGAACTCCTCTTCCACAACAGGCTAACCTGGAAAGAAGTTGCAGACTCAATCGAAGAAATTTATCAGAGCAAGAAAGGACAAGAACATCATCTTTCCAGCAGGATCTCAAGCAGTCCAAAAGTGATATGCTTTGCTTCAATACCAAACTCTCAGATTCCTTCACATCTTGCACTGAGCTTTGAACTGGAACAAGACTACCCAACATCAGGGCCGAATCCAAGGCCCCAGCTATTTCCTGAAACCTAAGGCAAATTAAATCACATGAGTATCGCTTTATTTTTCACTTAATCCGCCCTCCAGATCTACCTACCCCAAACCAGGACTTGTTTTACAAATTACAGATAACATATGTCAACTTCTTACAGCTGCCATTTCAGTACCTCAGTGAAAAGTAGACTCCAGTGTTCCATTGCTTCATGAATTCAACATAGACAGGTTCAGACCGGAATTTGGCAACCGCATGTTGAGAGAGATAATGACCTTGCATGAAAAAAAACAGAAAGGAGAGAAGCATAAAGTGGAGAGCTTGAACAATTATCAGTTGAGAGAGAGCGCCGCTTAAGAAATTGTTTCAGTACCTTCTAAATGAGCTAGAAAATCTAGGCTTGCCTTGTAATTCTTCAAAAACTCAGTAGGCCTTCCAGGAGAAAAGACCCCAGGTTTTACATTTTGTATGGCTGTGAGAACCTCTTTAAGAATAGAATTGGCTAAGAAATTGAAAACGTGTAATCCCGAATTTTCTGCACACAATGTCAAATGAGATTACTGTTTAGAAATCATAAAGTTACTAATTATTTACTTTTCATTATCTTAGAAACCAAAAAAAATAAATAAATATGGTACCTCTTCGGATATGTTAGGATTGAGGGGATGCAAAAGAGAGGAAAGGAGAATAGTTAGAAGGAAGGGAAAGGATTGAAAGTTTGTCATGTTTGGATAATTGATACTCCCTCCATCTCAGAATATGTAATTTATCGTAACTTTTTACACAGATTAAGGAGTCCCTAAAATCAGTAAAATCCAAACCAAAACGACTAGTATATCCTTTTTTACTTCATAGAAATTATTACTATATAACAAAGACAACTGCTTTTCAAAATTGGACTACCAGTTAGAAGAAGGGTAAAAATGGCAAAAATACATTAAATTTCTATTGACATTAGAAATGGAACTCTTGTTTTGGAGAAAATAAAAAGCGACATTGGAGCACTTTTTCTGCAATTGAGGGAATAGAAGGGAAGGGAGACATAAGCAACAATTTACAACTTCAACCACGTTTTCTATGTGAAATATGCCTCGTAAAATAAAGGCAGTTTAAGCAGTATAAAAATATCCATTACTCCCCTTTCCCCTCCATTTTCGACCACTTACAGATGGGAAAGAAACTGACAAACAATAGAACTTACCTCTCCATTCCCTTCCTATACATTTCCTTTACTTTAACATAAATCATTTCAAACACTAAAAACTTAATCTCTCCATCACCTCTCGTCTCCTCTCATATCCTTTTATTTCCATCAATTTAAACGGTCGTTAGGCATCAGATAACACAAAATGAGAAGCAATAATATAAATGTTGCATAATCCACTCCCACCATATCCTGATACAGAACTTTGATAATTGGTTATTATTTAATTAATATATTTATTCCTGGCGCTATAAGATACAGTATTTGCTTTTTGTAACAATAGAAAGTAAGAATTCCAACTACCCTGTATATCTTTAGGTTTTGGATAATAGTATTAACATGAAAGCATAACTATTGAGTAAAATGCCTGTTAGGCCAGTACAAAACTACCTTATAATCCTTTCAAGATATCCAGTTATCAAACATCTTTCTATTACTCCAATTAGTTCCAGTGCAGCATCAAACTAAGAGCATAAGTCGAGGTGACCTAATTAAGGATGAAACTTCAGCAGTTAGTTGTTATTTTGTTCAGCTATAACAAGAGCTACTAATTGTACATCCATCTTAGGAGGACAGTATGCAATAAAAATAGGTTACTTTTTTCCCCCCTTTTGATAACAGAACTGCATGAAATATTTGGAATTTTACCTGTAGAAGATATCTCCAACAAAAATTTACAGTCATGCTCAATGTGCTTCTTGATCTTAGTATAGTCATGCTCAAGTTCATCTGCAGATTCCCCGCTGACTACCTCTGATGAATTGTTAAGAATTACTTTCTCTACAAATGGTGCAACTATGGTTGATCTAAAAATCTCTTCAGCATTTGTAGTGTTATCAATGGCAGCATATGCACGCAAGCAATTGTATATGGCATTTGCATCCCTATTCTCAAGGGCATCTACAAAACAGTGACCCAAGCTTGTATCCAATAACAAGCTAGCATTCTGTATCCTCTTCTCCATGTTCTCAATGAAAGGCATATCCTGTACTGCCAGTGTACATAATAAGGAAAAGTGTAAGTCCAGAGCTTCAAGATACAAATATTTTCACTAACAACTATTAGAAGGTGTAACTCCAGAGCTTCAAGATCCAAAAGGCTCTAGCTATCAACTATTTCACTTCAAGAGACGACTTAGCAGCCAAAGTAGATATCCCACTTAGTAGACAAATGCTATAAAACCACTGAAATTAAAGACAAAGAAAAGGGACACAAGCAAGCCTAATCAAATTGAATCTGAATGATAGGAATATAATACAACTATCATCACCACACCCCATCAAGAAAAAGTACTCAAATAACCAATTTCATTTGTGTGAACACAGATTGTTTGATCTACCTTAACGTAGTCAACTTTGCACGTCTCTATTTGTCAAAAACATCTCATTAGATGCATCAAATGTATAACTGGACATAACATTGGCTAGAGATTTAATAGAAGGATAATTTAATTACATTTAAAAAATCATAGCAGTCACTAAATCACTTGGCAAGAGGATTTAATTAAAGATAATCTAATTACATTGAAAAACCAGGGCAGTTGCTAATGCAGAGCCCTGGATCAATGCAGCCATTAGAAACTTGTGAAACACAATGTACTCAGATTCCTACTGAATTTGACCAAAGTTTGATGGTATTTTTCCCTCCTGCATATGGATAATATGGTCTATTTTGTTAATACAGCCTCCAGTTGTTGTCAAGAATGGGTACACCTAGGTTACCAATTAGCAAAGAAGATTGGACCTGTAAGACCTAAGAATACATGCCATAGATGTGAGGCTAAGTAGTCTCCCTGTCAATAAAACCTATAACATTCTATCATAAAACTCCACTACTTAAAAGGTGATTTCTCAAAAATATGGGTAAAGTTTGCTTTCAAAAAAACTACATCCAATCAACACAAACAAGACCCCTAAGAGCAGATATGATGGTTCTATCGATGCTTTTGTCAGTACTCTTATGCTTTAAAATATGGAAACAGAAAATATAGGTTTTGGTTATTCGTCTCTGCTTGATACTCATTTCTATTACTGTCCTCACTTCAAATTATACAGATAAGTACTATTTTGATAAAACAATATCATAAATAATGATTAATCTAAATATATTGTCCTCCACGTAAGTCTTAAAAGCCGAAATCTAAAATTAGTTTACAACTAAGGCCCCTTTCTCTTATTGGAAACAAAATTTTAATTGTTTAATTGTTTGAGCAACATATGAAGTTGCCAAAATTGAGGAATAAATTAGTTTAAGTGACCAAAGGTTTGCTATCATAAAGTAATGATACCATAACATTTTGATTAATGGTAATGACTGAAAGGTAGATTAAAATCTCAAAACGACAGAATTATTCTCGCCAAATGTTGATCAAGACAAAATGGAAGGCAATATTTAGCAACTTCATTTCTATAACCTAGTAACCAGTGGCAATGAATAATTATGCTTGTTATATAAAGTAGTTGTTGAGAATCACTAGAGTAACTTCCACAAGTTGTATATAATTAGCTTCAAACATCTGATGACTGGAAATCACACAAAACTAATAATTAAAATATATATAAATTAAAATGTGTTAAATTTCAAAATTAGAAGCTAAGGAGATTGGATAAGCAGATGAACTTTCAAAATAAAATCACCAAATATTGACCACAGGAAAAAGACAAAAAGATGGTGAGAAAATACAAGCTATAACGTGAGAGCAAGCAAATTGACCTGGGCATGAGCTATGTAGAACTTAAGCCTATTCATTTCACCAGCAATTCTTTCCAGAAGCATGCTTTGAGTCTCCCTAACACTTGTACCATTTTCATAATGGTTCAAGGAGATCTCATTGCTTAAATGATCTTTTACAGCAGAATTCACGTATCCATTAGACCAATCAACTGGCACACTAGGGAGCTCCTTTATCAGTTTCTCCACCTGCCGATCAGAACATTCATTCAATCGCATTAGAACAACAGTCAAGAGCAGGCATTACAAATACTCATTCTAGAAGTAGGAAGGAAATCCTTGATACTTTTTCTTTTGCTATATTCAACCCTAATAATGTTTACTGAAATCTAGATAACAAATACTTGCTTGTGATCACAAAGAGATGTGAATATATAAATAATAAAAGGCTTGGAGACCAATCATTCTTGACGCCCAAGAAAAATGGCTGTGAAAATTCATTGTGGCTGATTAAGACTTGCCAAGTCATTAGATTCAATATTATGCCCAAGCCATTATGACAGTATCTCTAAGAAGTAAGAACAATGCTACAGAAATTAAACTAAAACACATATTTAAAATATCTTGACTGAAAAGTACATAAGTCTCCAGGTAATTGGAATATCAGGTAAACTAAATAACCAGGGAAGCTATTAATTGCATAAAACCATTAGATCCAAGTTTCCAATCTCTCTTCTATTCATGGTTTCGTGGTTGAATAAAAATACACATATAATGGCCTAAAAAGCCTTCAATTGCCTAAAGAAATCTTATCGTACCTTTAAATTTTTGAATTTCAAGCAAACAAGCTTAGAATAACAGGAATTCCTAGAAAATGAATTTCGCAGGATGAATTTAATAGCATAGACTGAAACACAAGCAAAAATACATATAACCCAAACAACAAGTTTCACAATTCAAAGAACATCCGACCCCAACTTATACATCGTTAATCTAACGAAACCTAGAAGATCGAATTTCGCAGGCGTTACCTTTGAAACTACGTGAAAGGTATCCAGCAAGCGTTCAAGCACTTCCCTGGCCTCACTGGCGTCTGCACGCTGCTTGAGGCCGCTCTTCAGAGCGACGAGGGAGGCATCCACAGCGGCCCGGAAAGCCAAGATCTTCTCCTTGATCTCAAGAAGCGGAGCTCGCATTCGAACCACACTAGCGTCAATGTCGATGAGCTTCGTACTCAGACTGACAAAATCGGAGTAATCCCGATTAATCAAGTCGACGAGCTCGCGGTTCAGGGAACCCAAGTGAGAACGAAGCTCCGACGTCAAGGTATCGAAGGGGACAAATGTTCGGAGTCCTGAAATATAGGATTCCGGGTCGAAATTAGGGTCCAAGAATGCGGTTGGATTTAGCCATTGTGGATGAGAGTCTATTGGGTCGCCGAATAAGTCTGTAGCGGATCGCGGCGGCGGCTGTGACGGAGTTGGAGGAAGTTGTGGAGATTGCAGATTCGGCATTGTGAATTTTGAAATTCAGAGATCACCGGTACGGTGCATGTGTTTGGACTCTCTGGGGTTTTGTGAGTATTTTATCTAAAGAAGCTTTCTGTGGTTTCCATGGAGCAAATGGCCTGACTTCGTAAAGTTTATATCATTGACCTTGGACCGGCTTGGAGGGATGTCCGATCTGGTTGACGTGCTGAATGTCCTTTTCTCATACATGCAGAACTGTTAAAACGAATTACGGTTCGGTTTTCGATTTTACTATTGAATTTTCAGTTTTATTTTTTTATTTTTTTTTAAATCGAACCAAAATATTTTATTATTCAATTTTACTATTCGGTTTTTTGGTTCGGTTTTCAATTTGGTCACATAAAATTTCAGATCGGTTCGGGTTTTGAACACTCCTAATACAGATGACTTTTAAAGTGTAAATTATGAAACTTTTTTAAACGAGAGCATGAAGGATATTTTAGGCAATCAAAATTTATGTAATATTTAAAAGTTTAAAAAAATTATTATTAATTTTCAGACACTCATGATTTCTTTATCCTGTCTTACCAAACTCTTCCTTTTTTCTGTCTTCTATTTCTTTCCGTTATTACTTTAAAACTTTTGAAATATTGAAGAGACAAAATAATTTATTTTCCTCAAGATCTTCACTTTGTATCAAATGATTTCGACGAGTATTAAAATTTTGTTTTAAAATCAAAACTTATTTCCTTAGATTTACTTACAATCAAAACAAAGTTAGATATTATAACTTTTTGTTAGACTTTTTGGTGGCTTTAATACTGTTAAAATATTCATTAAAAATCAAATTTATCTGAATATTTAATAATCTACTTGTGGCGGTAAAGAAAGCGTTGTGCTAATGTTCATAACTCGAGGAATGAATTTCTGTAGTGAAATACACTCATGATTTTAAAGAACGATTTCGATTGTGGAGAATTTCAATATTGGATTTTTTTTAACAAATCTCATTGCTTTGAGTAATGACTCTAAAAATTAATTATTCATCTCTTGTCAAATATTCATCGTGAAGTGAATAATTTATTCATGATAAAGTGAATAATTGTTCATACTTGTCAAATACTTTCGTGAAGTGAATAATTATTCACCACCTATTGAATACTTATTGCGAAGTGGATAATTATTCATGTTAGTCGTGAAGTGAATAATTATTTATGATAGAGTGAATAATTATTATCACTTGTCAAATACTTATCATGAAGTGAATAATTATTTCTTTCATAGTGCATAATTATTCATAATAAGTGAATTCTAGTCGTGGTTGTTAGATTGTAACAACTTACCTGTATTTCAACATTGTAGAGAATAATTATTCATGGATTTAGGATAGACTCTCATTCTCTTTCATCTATCTCCTCTCTTAAATATCTATCAAATTGTTCTTCTCTTGAATATGTACCAGATTGCTCTTTTCTTGAATCTCTATCAAATTGACTCTCTCTCTCTCTCTTCCTCTCTCTTATCTTTGTTATTGTTCTTTCGCAATCAAGACCAGTATCGATTGAGCGAAAGGACATTGTGTGAAAGATCTATTAGTCAATCTTCATGAATTTACCCATTACAATTACAGACATTGTAGATAGAGTTCATGATATAAAAAGTGGATTGTCGAGAATACTGGTGGTTTGTTGTATGTGAATATTGAAGACAAAAAATATACTATTGTCGTTAGATGAATATTGTTATATTAGGTTTTTTTTTTGTCTTCTCTATTTAACCTTGAAAGGTGTATTCTTGATAGTAAAATATTGAAAGACCTAAGAGAGGGAGTGAATTAGATTTTTGGCTAATTTTCGAAAACTTTTTCCTTTTATGAACTTGGTTTGGAAAGATTATATTCAATCGATTCAATGAGAATGTAATGAACTCAATGACAAAACAATTCACAATGAAGAATAAAGAGCACAATCAATTTATAGTAGTTCGATCTCTTCAAGATCTACATCCACTACCTTGAGTCGACACTCAAGGATTTCAACCAATCCACTATATGCTCAATTTAGGCAATTACACAAGAGTTTCATCCAATAAGGGTTTTACACCAACAACCTCCTTTGCAATCCTACAAACAAGGCTCACAATACCATAAGAATTTTATATCTAAAGACAACCTTGAATCAAGGCTCACCCACACAGAGAGTTTTATGTCACTAGACAACCTAAAGAACAATCTAATCCAAGGCTCACACACACACGGGGTTTTACGCCACAACCTTGATTAATTAAGTTTATGGCTCACCCTTACCAAAAGGGTTTTATGTCACAAGATAACTTTGTATTGAGCAAGTAGATAACAAGATTAAATAGATATTGCATGAGATATTACCACAGCTTGGTAGATGATTACACTAGTTAGCACCACTTCACCTTGTTGTCTTTGGAATCTTGAATAATCACATGAAAGCACAATACAAAATAGAGCTCTAATGATTTCAAATAATTTTAGAATGTTAGGATTCTTCAAGTGTTCAAAACTATAAAAAAATCTAGAGTTTATGGCTTTTATAGATTTTGAGAATCAGTTCCAACAGTCATAAAACGGCTAGTAACGTCTATTTTTTGAGGAGTTCGGACGACCGAACTTGATCCTCTGCATCTGAACTGTCGTCCGAACATTACCGAACTTGATCCTCTGCATCTGAACTGTCGTCCGAACATTACTGTGACATGTTGTCTGGGAAAGTTCAGACGACCAAACTTTGACCCTTGCATCCAAACTTGCGTCCGAATTTCTCTGGAAATTCAGTAATCATGCTCACAGTTTGGATCTCTGTTCAAGCTTTGTCAAAATGTTTGAAAATCAACCTCAATAGGTTTGAAATTATTTTGTACTAAAAGATAAGTCATTTAAAATCTTTTAAACTCAAAGACTATTACCAAAGCACTTGGTAATTCAAAGTTTATTCAAAGCCATTTAAGATTCAAAAACAAGTTTTGTGCTCTCTTATGCATTTAATAGATTCCAAGAACAAGAAGTGTAGGGTTTACAAGAATATACCTATTAAGCAAGTGTAAACCTACACTAGAGTCTTCAAAGCCTTCAATCCATAAGACATGCTCTATATTCTTGATTCTTGAGCATACTAGAGTTGTCCTTAGCACTTTTAGCTCCATGATTCTTGAGCATACTAGAGTTGTCCTTAGCACTTTTAGCTCCAAGGTAATAAGAACTCTTTGCTTCTCAATCCAAAAATCCTGTCACACAAATAACATATGAATTAGTCCTTAACAATGTTTGTCATTAATCAAAACTAATCAAAACTAATCAAAACTACATGATTTGCCCTTAGGGCTAACAATCTCTCCCTTTTTTTATAATGACAAACTTTGATGCAAAATGTGATGGATTTAAACAATGTAGTACAAAGAAGCATTGATGTCAATGATAAATAATGATCAATTTAGCACGTTGACATTCGAATGACTCAATATGAGCCTATGGCCCAACCAACCTCCATTTACCTCATTCCTTCCAACAATTAGGATAGAAGATACATCATTTAAGCATTAAGAAAGCTTATAAGAGAGGTTTTAAAGGTCAGAAAAGATTAACAATGTTCTCCCCTTAGATTGTGCTCATTTTTCAACAAGTTTGGACTTGAGATGTTGTGGATCCGAATTTTGAAATTTCAAGTCCGAACTGTAAAATAAGTAAAATGAATGCTGCAATTTTTGAAAATAAAATTTTCTAAGGTTGTTACAATATGATAGGAAATATTAAGACAGTTTGTGGACAATTTGAACAATATAAAAACATTTTTGGTAAGAAAGTTTGGATGCATCCTAACTTTGGGTCTGCATCTGAATTTCAAATCCGAACTTTTGTAGCAAGTTTGAAAATGTGATTTTTCATTTTCAAATGGACTATAGAAGTACTCAAATATGTATATATACACAAGTCAACATTATGGCATCATATACAACCACATTTCACATAATACAACACATTCAATTTAAATTCCAAATGCAATCAATTTAAACTTCAAAATGAGGCCAAATGCCGCCAAATGCACATAATACCATTACATATAACATATTTTGTCATCATTCTTTCTCCCCCTTTTGTCATCACTCAAAGATGGGGTAAATGAAAATGAGACAGCTTATCACAATCAGTATTATTAAGTGTTATATCACATATAAGTAGTATATCAATTGATTCTCAACTCAAATAAGCAACATCTAATGATTATAAGCAACATTTAGCACATTTTGGTAGATCAGCTTCTTCTCCCCTTTTTATTATCAATTGGATTGATACCAATTGAACTTGGGATGATCAAAGTTTCATTAACCAAAGAAGCTCTCAATGCTAATGTTTCATCATTGAGCTTCACAAAAGCATCACAAAAACTAGAAAGGCTATGAAATTACAAAAACCATGCTAGAAATAAGAATAGTTGTGAAGCACATAAGTCATACTAAGCACATCTAAGTAAATAAAACAATAATGGGAGATAGGATTAAAGAGATACTTAGTCTTTGATTTTGGTCATCGTCTTCACTCCATATTTGTTAGTAGTGATTGACATGTCTCCCTTGAGCTCGATGTGAAGTGGCCCCTCACTTGCTTTCTCTTTGCCAGTGTAGTTTGGCTTAGGAATAGTAGTCAAACGGGAGGATTTCCTAGTACCCTTCTTTTTTATCACGGGCTTGACTCTTCCTTTGCTAAAAGAGATAGTAGATGGTGAGACGATTTCGGCTCTCTCTATTAATTGAACTTCTTGGCTTCCTCTTTCTTGTGGCTCCTCTTGTACATCTTCATTTATTTCTTCTTGTCTGGCCACGAATTCATTGTTGCCTCCTTGATCATCATCCCCATTATCATCTTCATTACCACTGTCATCATCTTCATCCTCTTTCTTTTTCTTGCCTTTCTCATCTCCTTTATCATCCTTGTCATCCTTGAACCTTCTTATTTTCTTCAATTCTTTAAAAGGAGATCCTTTTTGTAGGCAAAAATCCCAATACATGAGAGATAGAAAACGGATCAATACTTTTAATAATTTTCAAGCAAGTTACAAGAGCCTCAAAAAACACTTAGGAACATGCTCCAAAATTCCAACATTACTAAACAATTATTCATAATTATTCATAACGTATGGAATAATCAATATATAAAATTTTTAGCAAAAATATGTGTTTTACTGTCAAGAATTTTTAAGGTTACATATAGGAGATCAAAAAAGATAATACCTAATATAATAATATTTATCTAACAATAGTATATTTTTTGTCTTCAATATTCAAATCTAACAAACCATCACTCTTCTTGACAATCCACTCTTCCTATCATGAACTCTGTCTAAAATACTTGTAATTGTAATGGATGAATCTGTGAAGATTGGTTGATGGATCTTTCACACAACGTCCTTTATCTTTATGATTCTTAGCCTTGATTATGAAAGAACTATGGCAAATAGAAGACAGAGGAGGAGAGAGTAAAAGAGTCAATTCGATAAAGATTTAAGAGAAGAGTAATATGATAGAGATTTAAGAGAGGAGAAAGACAATAGAGAGAGAGAGAGGAGTGATCGAAATGGAAGAGGGAGAGAGAAATGTGTGAAGAAAAAGGTAGATTGTCCTTCTCTCAGGAATTTAAAAAAAATTACTCCAAAATACCCACGATCTCTTATAGTCATTAGATCAAAAGATTTCAATCCAATGACTATGGAGGGCAGTCAGATCGCTCTCAACTACCCAACCCTTTCTTTCTCTAGGGAAATTTGAGGCTAGGACCATGCATCAGTCCTAACTCCACTTTTTTTATTAAATAATTCTATTTTTTATCTATTGTTTTTTTAATTCTGCCTATCCCTTATACTTTTGTACTTCGTCATCTTTTTTTTTTTTACAGATAATTGTACTTCTTTTTTGTCTCTCTCTACTTCTTTCCCAAGAAAGTCTTTGAATATTTTGCTTCTAGATAAGGGTTATGAGGCTTCTCCTAGAGACCAATCATACTCCATCGCAACTATCACAAATTACCAACTTTTCTTTTCCAATTATTATTGTAGTAATAGATTTTCAAAGAGATTTTTGAGCAAGAAGAAATGAACAACTTGAAGATTTTCAACTCCTTTCAAAGGGTCTGAATTAAATCCTTTATTTGGTAGGTGTAGATATTTCCTTTAAAAAAGAAAATTCATAGTTAAATTCCTTTGATTAGGCTCGTTAAGTTATTTGTGAAATCTTAAGAGAGGAATTTAAACCCTGATCTGTTTTCTTTTTCATGAAGTTTGCAAAATAGCATTTTTAAATCATTGAAAACACACATAACTTCTATATTTTTTTGTTTTAAACAATTTTATGCGACCAAAAAATAAAAAATTAAGTCTCTTCGATTGAATAGTTGATCCATTGTTTTGCTAATAATCAACACGCATATATGGTGTTTTCACCAACTAGGAATGTGAAAGGAAAAAGGTGAAAAGGATGAACTTATTTGTTGGTTTGGGAAGATGAGAGAGAGAGAGAGAGAGGGGAGGAAGAGCGATAACATATGTTAGGCTTCATAAAGAGGAGAGAGCGAAAAGAGTTTTCTAATAAATATTTTGGGATAATCAAATTGAGCTGTAATTTTAACAAAATCAAATAAATCGAACCAAAATTTTTTGATTCAATTTGAAACAAATTTCTTTGAGCTTTGGCTCAATTAAAATTTAATAAAAAATTTTTATTATTTGTTTGTTATTATTTGGGCTTATTAACTAATTTATTCCTTGCCTAATTCAAAACATTCTCTAGAATTTGAGTTCAATTAAACATAGATTAACGATTAATGAGAAATAATAAAATATTTTTTAAAAAAGAAAAATTAATTCAGCTTTTGCTCAAACCGAAATGGAACAAGGTTCCTAAATAGAACAAGGTTTCAAAAGGCATAACTGAAAGATTGTAGGGGAAGGATTTTAGGGTTTTCGGAATTCAAAAAATTGAATTCAGATTGAGGCATAATTGAATAATACAACTAAGTTGAAGAGAATGACAGAAAAAGATGAAAGACAACAATCAAATAGAGAATCACAAAAGCACGCTTCTTTGACATTTATATTAGTCGTAGGTTGGGTAATAGAAATTCATGATGTTGGTTGAGAATATGTGTGATCATGATTAATGTATTTAAAAGACCTAAGAGGGGGGTGAATTAGGTCATTGGCTAATTTTCGAAAACTATTTCTTTTCATAGATTGAGTTAGACTAGATTATGATTACTTGTTTCAATGAGATGATAATTAAATCAATGACAAAGCAATAGATAATCTAAGCACAATGAACACTAGCAATTTATAGTGGTTCGATCTCTTCAAGATCTACATCCACTACCTTGAGTTTACACTCAAGGATTTCAATCAATCTACTAACTCAAGTTCAATAATTACATAAGAGGCTCACCACACAATGATTTTACACCAACAACCTCTTTAGTAATTCTACACACAAGGCTCACCCTAACAAATGGATTTTATATCTACAAACAACCTTGAATCAAAATTTTAAGGATCACCCTTACCTAAAGGATTTTATGTTTACAAGACAACCTTGTAATGAGCTAGTAGAAAACAGAATTTAATGAAGAATGGATGAAATGTTACCACTTCTTGGTAGATGGTTACACAATATAGCACCACTTCACTTTGTTGTCTTTGGAATCTTGAATGATCACTTGTAAGCATAAGACAAAAGCGAGTTTTGATGTTTGCTAAAGATATTTGAATGTTTAGATTTCTCAAAGATTCAAAACGTACAAAAATTCTTGAGTTTATGGCTTTTATAGAATTCAAAAATCAGTTTTAACAGTCATAAAACGACTAGTTTCAAAAAATTAGAACAACCAAATTTTTCTTATGCGTCCGAACTTATCGTCCGAATTTTACTGTTACATGTTTTCTAGAAAAATTTGGACGACCAAATTTTTCTCATGCATCCGAACTTGCGTCTGAATTTCTTTGAAAAAACAGTAACCATGCTAGCAAGGAAAATTAGGAAGACCGAATTTTTTTTCTTACATCCGAACTTGCGTCCGAATTTCTCTGGAAGCACAGTAGCCATTTTAAAGTTTGGTTTTCAAACTTTGTAAAATCATTTGAAATTCAAATTCAATAAGTTTGAAAACATTTTGTATGAATAGATAAGTTATTTAGACACTTTTAAATTTAAGAACCATTATCAAACCTCTTTGATCATACAAAGTTTACTCAAAATCTTTTAAGACTCAAAAACACACTTATTAATCAAAAGTTCATTCAAAGCCATTTAAGATTAAAAAAAACATGTTTTGTGCTCTCTTATGTATTCAATATATTCCAAGTCAAACAAGTGTAGAGTTTACAAAATATATACCTATTAAGCACATGTGACCTACACTTCATGTCTTCAAAGCCTTCAATCATCTTGAACAAACTCTTCAATCTTCAATTACTTTGACATATTGGAGTTGTTATTGCATTTTAGCTTCAAGGCAATGAGGCTTCATACTTCTTAATCTAACAATCCTATCACACAAATGACATAAAGATTAATCCTTATCAAAGTTTGTCATTAATCAAAGCTAAATCATAACCTCATGATTTGCTCTTAGGGCTAACAATATTATTATATTTGAGATAAATTTATATCCTCTAAGAAGAAATTTCAACTTTGTTGTTGGATGATGATAAAGTTTGATATATGTCAAAGGAGATATGATAAAGAATACCTCTATGAGATTCTTTTTATTTATGAACTCTAGAAGAGATATGATATTGATGTACAATAAATTTGATCATTTGACAAATCTATTTACTAAGACCTTAACGATAGCAACATTTGATTGAAAAGCATTGGCTAAAAAATCTCAAAGATTTTCTCATTAGGGGGAGTAATAATGACATAAAGAATAGCGTACTATTTTTCCTTCACTAGAGTTTTTTTCCATTGGGTTTTTATCTAGTTAGGTTTTAACAAGGCATATTCTTTATGTTATGAACATACAAGGAGGAGTGTTATGAAATAATATGTAGATATTCATATTAATCATTTTCCTGAAGAGAACTAAACTCCCAAAATTTTACTCCTGATTATATTTGATTTCCTTTCTCTATTAGATTTTAGGTTTCCCTAAACTCTTGTATTATGAGCCTATATTGACATTAATAAGCTACACATACTAGTCTTAATTCTTGAGTTCTAATTTCTCTCTCTATATTCTCTCTTCTTTTTTCTTTAGTTTTATATTGTTATTCTCCAAACATATTGAGTAATATTTTCACTTTAATTCTACATTGCCAATACTTAAATTCATAACATGTTATTAGCACGAAATTCTACCGCTACATCTTTGAAGTTTATATGAAGGCAAGAAAGCTTGAGTATCTGCCACCAAATTTTAGAGTTTAATCAAGAAAAAAGAGGTAATTTTTCTATCTTTGAATTCCCATAGCACACCTCACAAAATTGAAATTTTTTGGTCTTGACATTTCTAGAAAGAACTATCTATCATGGATATTAGATGCTCAAATTCATTTAAATGCAATGGGTCTAGCAGACACATTGTTGAAAATAATGCATCATCATCTCAAAATCGAGCAAAAGCTATGATGATTCACTTTTTTTCTCACTTCTAGTGAGTATCTATACATTGAGAATTAAATGACTCATTCTTACAACATAAGAACAAAATGCATTTCTACTAGCTGCAACCAAATTTCTTTCATAAATATATGATAAGTTCGAATGACATTCACTTCAGGAAATGACATAAAATTAGTTGGTCAGGCGTCAAAATATTTTATAAATGGCTTATTTAGTTTCAGAATATTAAATTCAAAATACTTTTGAAAAAAATTCTCGATATTGTTACTACAAGGGTATGTTAGAGATATGAGAAAGAAAAAATCTTTTATTCATCACATTACTATAATATTTCTCCTTATAACATTAATTGAGGAAAAATTCTTAATGCGATAAAATTTACATACTAATAGACATAAAATCTTTTAGGCACACTTATAACAAATCACAATTAGCATTTATATAACAACCAATCTTCTACTGGTTGTATATTTCCTTCAAAATTTGCTAGTAATCAAGTGGCTTTGATTCTTTAGAATTTCAAGACCTACTATATCCAGATAGATCTTAGCATCATGTATAAAAAATACTCTCTTTTCAGAAATATCAAAAGTTAATGATTCAAGTTTGAGGTTTGCTATGAAAATTCAAAACTGAGAGAAGTATCTTTCTTGTTTGATTATAAAGCTAAAAAATTTGACGTATATCTTAAAGCCTTTTTCTCAATATTGTTGCTACAGGACAACATTCGATGCGTGAAATATAGATAATGTTTTCTCTAACATATCAGTGTTAGTGATATTCTCTCCGCACAATCCAATTGAGAGGTAATTTTAAACATTGCAAGGTTATATATACTTACAGGTTTGAAGTGTTATAGCTATAAGTACATCCAATCATACCGTGCTTTTGGTGGAATGGCCATTTTCTGGTAGTCAAATCTTTATTTTAGATCATTTCACAAAACAAGTGGAACTTGTCCTAATAATACTAGTTGTATTGAGATAAATATTGAACATCCTGTAGAATGTTCATGATTGTGATGTATTAACTCTTATTTCGTATTTTGCCAACATATTATAAGTTCTCCTCATAGTAGTTGGTTTGTGGTAAAAAACCAAATATTTTCCATCTAAGATTTAGAAATATGCTATGCATATTGCTCCATTACAAAGTAATAAGATGGGTCCTCAAAGAAATTAACTAATATGTTGGACAGTTGAAGGGGAAGATTCATATTTTGTTAATTTTGAATATGATGTCCCAACATAAAGAGGAGAAAATATAAGGCCGAATAAAGATATTAGTTTGTTTCTCATCTTGATCTTCTATTTTGATCTTCATAGAAGATACCTTGAATCGGAAGTTCAAAGGATAATTTATATAGTTAGGTATATTAATTGACCAACATCCGACAAAGAAATAAATTTGAGACACAGCTGAAACATGGTAGATAAGTCAGTTCCAAGAATACAAACTCTTTACTGGAGCAAAGACCTAAGATGGTCATATATAAGTCAAGGAGATTTAAATTTTAATAGAATTTTTTCCCAAACATGAATAATATTATTTCCATATGAAATTCAGGTATCTAAACTGTGACAATGATAAGATTTCAATATGATTGGGAAATACTGGAACCGTACAAGTATATGATGTCAATGTTATTAACGCGTATAATATATTGATTCAGAATGAGAATTTTTGAATAGAAGTCTGTAGACTCAAAATGGTAAAGTTTACATGAGAAATATGAGAAATTTAAACTATTCACGAGTACACTTGATGTATACATGTATTCATAGCAGGAATTATATACCTAATAAAGTGTAATCCCAAAGTGTCAGCAATGGATATTTGCTTATAAAATGCAAACTATAAAAGTGAATATTTGTCATGATGTATGGCGTGTGATTCTTTGTAAGACCTAGTGCTGATTACGAAGAAATATAATTCTAGTGGTGGATATAATAGTAGAAAATAATACTTAGTATGTGTTTATCTTTGTTATCATTTGATAATGATACATATATTTGAAGAACTTGATGGACTTAATCTGTTTGAAGTATATAATTGTTCCTATGGAACACAATGAGATTGTCTTAGTGAATTCTTATTGAAAGAATGATTGAGTATGTCCATGCATGAAGAAAATCTATACATAGTTATGTTTGTTATATGTGTTTCTTTGTCAGAAGATATCCTTATTGCATAATCTATTGATTGGCATAGTGTTCTCCGCATTAGGAGGATAAAATCATCAATCAAAAAATATATCATTTATGACATTCATTAGCTTGATCTATGTATAAACATCAATGAACTGGAAGTTCAAAATATTGTTTGTTTGCATACAAGTGTAAATCGATTGTTTGAATGACTTTTGTAGAGTTAGTCAATATGATATTCTAACCATAGTTAGTCCTATTTGAATAGATGTCCCAACATGACAAATATATGAATTTTATAGCCATATGATTTTGATGCATGCTTGAAGCGTGATTGATCTCTTGGTTTTGAAAAAAAAATCCTAAAAAGAGAAAATGATTTGATGATCAAGATATATTTTTAAAGAATTTAGAGAAGCAAGTATTATGATCAACGTTAAATAAAAAATATTTTGTTTTCATTGAATATCCAGAAGATGTTTCACATGCACAAAGCACATCAATGGTCATTGTGTTATTATATGTGCTAAAGATCCTTTATATATATCAAAGGATATTGAAGAACTCTTTATTCTTGAAGTACCATAACTCTGTAATCTAGTGAATGAATACACTTGCCTACGTGCAAGTAGATATCTATTCTATTAGTTATCTACTGATGAATTTTGAGATGGCATTAAGATTGCCCTTTGATATCTCCTTGAGATATTTTATCTCGAATATTGAGAAAATCTAACTCATATTGAGATGGATATGCAAGGTATAAGTTACTTATATTTTAGTATAGGCTTGCTTTTGCTGATAGGTATATCTTGAAAACCATACACTCTTTGTATTTGGAATCTATGCATTGCATGTTGAAGCACAAACTATCTTGATCTAGCCTAAACTTTGTTGATGAGCTTAAAAGTTTTCACGATTCTTTGAAAAAAAAGTGTTTGACAACGACTTATAGTTCAAAAGCTTTTAAATGACTTATCTTTTAGTCCAAAATATGTCAAACTTATTGTGGTTAAACTTCAAATGATTTGAAAAATTTCTAAAAAGTTTGGACTCTAATTCGGATGCACATTTAGATGACTGAACTTCGCCTACATCATAGTAAACAGAAAAGTTCGGGTGACCAATTTGGACGCAGAGGTCTAAGTTCGATTGGCCGAATTTCACTGTTACTAGCTGATTTTTAAACATTGTATTTGAATTTTTGAGATATATAAAAGGCTAGAAACTCATATTTTGAGTAAGATTAATGAAATTGCATGCTATTATCTTGAGAGCATCAAAGATCAAATAAAAACTTTAATTGTTCATGTGCTTCATGTGATTATCCAAGGATTCCAAAAGCAAAAGTGAAGTGGTGCTAGATTTGTTGAATATCTACTATCTTTTTTGGTAATTTCTATCCTTATCTTATCTTTTACTTTGAGTATTCAATGTTGTCTTGAGACATAAAACTCTTTGGTGATGGTGAGCCTTAATTTGTTTGTTCAAGATTGTCTTGTGACATAAAATTCTTTTTGGTGAGGTTGAGCCTTGTTTGTTGGATTGGAAAAGAGGTTATTGGTGTAAAAGCCTTTGAGGGTGAGCCTCTTGTGTAATTGCTTGACTTGAGCATTTAGTGGATTTGTTAAAATCTCAAGGTAGTGGATATAGATCTTGAACAGATCGCATCACTATAAATCGTTATGTTTCTTCCTTTATACTTATTGCTTATTTTTATTTGTGCTATCTTTTTTGTTCATTCAGGTTATTAATATTGGTTGTGGACTTATTGATTGCTCTTCTTCTCTCTACCACTCTTTTAGAAACATACAAAATCTTGGAGGTTTGAATTTGAAAAAAAAAAGGATTCTATTAAGGAAAAATGATTATATATTTGTGTTAAGAGCTTCCTTTATTGATACTACTTCACTTTGACCACTCCAACTTTGAATGATGACAAAAATGAGAAAAAGTGTAGTGTTGATGCAACATCTGTTGTTTGTGCAAGATATATGAAATATATGAAATGTGGTTGATGAATTGATGTTGAGTTGGATTGTGGTTGATTGCAAAATGGTATTGTGGTTGATTTATTGCACTAGTTGCTTTGTGCAAAATATATCCAATGTGGTTGTTTAAGATGAGTTATGTGGTTGAGTATGAGTATTATGCAAAGCCTACGAAGTGCTACTATGATCATATATACATTATGGATATTTGTGCACTTACATAGTTCGTTTGAAAATACAAAAAATCACCTTTTGAAACTTTTACAAAAAATTCAGAAATGAAATTTGGATGCATTCCTCAAATTTGAATGCATCCAATTTTTTTATCAAAAAGATTTTTAACCTTGTCCAAACTGCTCAAAAATTGTCTCAATCTTTCCTATCATGTTTGAACAACCTTATGAAAGTTTATTTTCAAAAATTACAGTCATTATCTTGTATATTTTGCAATTTGGACTCGAAATTTCAAAATTCAAACTTACCACACTTCAAGTCCAAACTTGTTGAAAATAAACACAATCTAGGGACGAGCATTCTTATCCCTTTTTCTATCTTTAAAAACCTTTCTTAGAGATATTTTCAAATGCTTAAATGCCATATCCTCTACTAGTTGGAAGGGATGAGGAATATAGAGGTTGATTGGGTCATAGGCTCTTAATGAGCCATTCTTTTGTCATTGTGGTTATTTGTTTAGATTCATCTATGACATTAATGCTTCTTTGTGCTTTATTATTAAAATCCATCACATTTTGCATCAAAGGTTGTCATCATCAAAAAGGTTGAGATTGTTAGCCCTAAGGGTAAATCTTGTAGTTTTGATTAATAACAAACATTGATATAGGTTAACTTGAGTAATTATTGTGTGATAGGATTTTTGGATTTAAGAAATAAAGTGATCTCATTGCCTTAAAGCTACAGTGCTAAGGACAACTTATATGAACTCAAGTGGTTAAAGAATGGAAAGTGTGTCCAGGAAGTTGAAGACTTTGAAGACTTTTTATTGTAGGTTTGCTTTTTTTAATAGGTATATCTTGTGAACCATAGACTTCTTGCATTGGGAATTTATGTATCGCATGTTGAAGCACACACTGTTTTGATCTAGCCTAAACTTTATTGTTGAGTTTAAATGTTTTTCATAATTCTTTGAAAAACAAAGCATTTGATAATGGCTTGTAGATCAAAAACTTTTAAATGATATATCTTATTATTCAAAATGATTTCAAATTTTTATGGTTAAGTTTCAAATGATTTTACAAAGTTCGAACTTCAATTTGGACGTCTGAATTAGAGTCCAAATGCACCTATTTCTAGATGCTATATTTTTAGAGAAATTCGGACAACCAATTTGGATGCAGAGGTCCAAATTCATAAGATCAACTCAGAAGTAGTAAGCTCGATTCTGTCAACCGAATTGTATTGTTACTAGTTGTTACTAGTCGTTATTTGAACGTTGCAATTGAATTTCAAATGTCAGAGTTTTCATAAATTTTGAATACTTTTAGAAGCTTTACATTCCAAAATTTTTAGAACATCAAAAGCTCTCTTTTGCCCTGTGCTACATGTAACAATTCAAGATTCCAAAGACAAAAAGGTAAAGTGGTGCTAGCATTTGTCATTATCCACCAAGTTATTGGTAATATCTTTCTTTATTCTCTCATCTACTTACTTAATCAAGGTCATCTTGAAGATATAAAACCCTTTTGGATAGGGTAAACCTTCATTCTTGTATTGAAAAGATGTTGTGAAGTAAAACCCTTGTTGGTTGAACCTCTTGCGTATTTGAATTAGCTATTTTTAGAGTTGAATCGGTTGAAATCTTTGAGTATGGACTCAAGGTAGTAGATGTAGATCTTGAAGAGATCGAACAATATTTCATTGTGCTTCTTGCTTTACTTGTTTATATATTCAATTCCCTTTGATAAGTTGTTAGCATTTATTGCTGCTCTCAAAGTGCTTTCACCTATTTTCATCTATTTTTCAAGGACTCATAAATATTTGAAGTGTGTCTTCTCTTAATCAAAGATTCCAAAAAGGGGAAAGATTTTGAAAATTAGAGAAAGACCTAATTCCCCCCACCCCCAGCCCTTCCCCCACGCTTAGGTCTTTCAGCATTAATTGAGGAGTCGAATATGCAACTTGTTAACAACCCAGTTACAGTTTATGGTGATATTCATGGACAATCTCATGATTTAATAGAACTCTTCCAAATTGGAGGTCATGTGCTAGAGGCAAGTTACATTTTTGTTTGTTTTTAGGAAGATTTTTTTTAATCGTGGGTATAACAGTCTAGAAGTTTTTTCAATTCTTTTGCTCCTCAAAGCAAGGTATTACTACTCTTGGCTTCATTATGATTAGTGAAATTCCTATTCTCATTCTACTATTGCTTAAGAACACCATCATTGTTTTTCCTTATAGTAGTTGATAGAATTGAAATCAATAGCATCTGTGCTAATTGTTTTGGATGGTATCTGGACTGTTTGAAGACAGAGAATGACTCTTAGTGCCATTAAATTGACATTAAGTTTTTCTCTATTGTTCTTGATCAAGACTGTAGTTGTTATAGCCCTGGACAATGTCTTTTTGAATAAGATTGTAAAGCAAATTTTCTGTTCTAGGTGGTGTTCAATGAAATATTTGAACACATAGCATTATAAGTCCAATTAAAGGAGGTAGTCAAATTGAGGCAAATGAAAATTAAGTATTCACATGGAGTCTTTCTCATCTAGTATAATGTCGTTAAGTTATGTTAATTTGGTGAAGTGCTGAGAGTGGTGTCAAACGGGCTGGCCCACTCTGGCTCGCCGCGAGCCAAGCCTTAAAATGTGCGGAGCAGGCCGGCCCGTTTATTTGCAGGTTGAGATTATATCAGCCCATACCCACATATACTAGGGGTCGTGGGCCAAGACATTTTTAAAAAAATATTATTTTTAATATTTTTATCTTTCTTTTTTTATGATATGTGAGATCATATAAATTTATAATTCAGAAAAATAATATTTGGTCAATCACTAATATTTTTAAAATATTAGTTATATATATATATATATATATATAATTTATAATTTAGATAAATTTGTATAAAAAAGATATTTAAAATGACACAATAATTTATTCATGAAATTAAGTCGATCAAAAATAATCTTATGCATGCTTTCTATTTTCTATTATATTTCTAACATCTAATAATATTTTTATTAAAATTTTTAATTTTAAATTAAAAAATTACATCTTTAACTTAATATTAAAATCTTACATAGTTAGAATTATATTGAATATTTGAGCTAAAGTAAAAATTTTAAAATACTATATCTAAAAGTTAACTTTAGTAAAAAAAAAGAGAGAGAAAATTGTGGGCTGGCCCGCGGGCCAAACTGAGCTGGCTGAATAGGCTTGCATTTAAACTGTCTCGGACCAAGCTGGTCCAAGCCCACCTAAATACACTGTCAAATGGGCCAGCTTGCGGGCCAACAGCCCTTTTGACAGTGCTAACTGTTGGTAAGTTGAATCAACTTATGATCCTTGTAGAAACTGGAAAGCCAAGAGCAGAATATCTTAGTTACAAAAAAGAGTATGTAGTAAGAGGGTCTAAATATGAGACTTCTACTATTAGTCATTATATCAAAATGTACCATCAATTAAAAGTTCGGTTTCAAGATATGGAGAATGTGTTTATAGATAATGCTAGGAAGGTAAGAAAAAGAAATATTTCTCAAAAAATTCTTTGTAAAAAAATTGCTGGAGCAATTACAAGGCATGACCTTCCTTTTTCATTTGTTGAGTATGAAGGAATTAGAAATATTATTAAATATTGTAATCCTGATGCGAAAAAAAATTCTAGGGATATTGTTGCATTTGATGTATGGAAACTTTATATGGAAAAGAAAAATAGTTTAAAGAAAATATTAGTTGATGTTTCAAGTCAAATATATTGCACATCCGATGTTTGGACGACTTGCACATCTTAAGGTTATATTTGTTTGATTGCTTATTTTATTGATATTGAATGGAAATTAAATAGTTTCATACTCTCTTTTTCGGATTTTCATCCTCCGTATTCAGGAGTTGAATTGGCAAGAAAAGTTTTTGATTTGTTAAGAGAGTGGGGAACAAAGAGAAAAATATTTTCAATAACCGTGGACAATGCATCTTCTAATGACAAAATCAAGATATTTTGCAGGAGCAGCTTTGTGATGGGGAGTTTTTTCATTTTTGTTGCTCTACAAATATCTTGAATCTAATTGTGCATGAAGGTTTGAAAGTAACTAATGATGCTTTACATAAAATTAGAGAGAGTGTCAAGTATATTAAGAGGTCAAAAGTGAGAATGAAGGCTTTTGAAGAATGTGTTGACAAGTAGGCATTCAAATGGGGGTACATTTGAGATTGGATGTATCTACTAGGTGGAATTCTACATATATGACGCTTGAAAGTGCTTTGAAATATCGACGTGCATTTTCTAGTCTTTCTTTATGTGACATAAATTATAAGTATTGTCCATCATTGGAAGAATGGACAAGGGGTCAAAAGATGCTTGAATTTCTCTGTTCTTATTTTTAAGATTACTAAGTTGATATCTGGTTCCTCTTACCCAATCTCTAACTTGTACTTTATGCAAGTTTGGAAAATTGAGTGTTTATTGGTGAATAATGTGAACAATGAAGATGTTGTCATAAAAGATATGGTTACAAGGATGAAATCTAAATTTGACAAGTATTAGAAGGAATATAATGTTATTCTTGCACTTGGGGTTGTTCTTGATCCTCGCTTAAAATTTCAATTGTTGGAGATGTGTTATTGAAAGACCTAAGAGGGAGAGTGAATTAAGTCTTTGATTAATTTTCAAAAACTTTTTTCTTTTTGAGAAAATAGCTTGGAAGAGTGTTGAAATGAAATTCACAATAAGATATATAAGATAACATAATGAGTTTTCAAATTGAAAGAGAGAGGAGAGAAGATCACAGAAGCAATTTATAGTAGTTCAATCACACAAGATCTACATCTACTACCTTGAGCCCTAACTCAAGGAGTTTCACAAAATAACACTATAACAAAAGTTATACAAGATACAAAAGAAGCTCATCCAACAAGGGTTTTACTCCACAACCTCTTTTCACTAACCACAATCAAGGTTCACCTTTTCAAAAATATTTTATATCCTTAAGATAACCTTGAATAAAAAAATAGATGAAATAAGAGAGAAGGATATTACCAAAAGTTGGTAGATGATGACAAATTTAGCATCACTTCATCTTTTTGTTTATAGAATCTTGTAATTCAACTTTTAGTACAAGACAAAAGAGAGCTTTTTGATAAAGACTGATTGCGAAGAGTAAAGATTCTTAAAGGCTCAAGAACTACTCAAAAATATGAAGTTTATTTCTTTTATAGGGTTTAAAAATCAGTTGCAACTTTCAAATAATGACTAGTAACATTAAAATTAGATAGATCGAACATAGACTTCTGCATCTGAATAATCATTCGAATTTTTCTATTTTTGGGCTATTAGGATAAATTTAGTTCACCAAATTTGGACACAAGCATCTGAATGATCGTCTGAATTTCTCTAAAAATTCAACAGCCAAAGTTTTTAGTTTGAATGTCCGAATTGGAGTCCGAACTATTCAAACTTTGTCAAAATGATTAGAAATCAAGCACAACAAGTTTTAAATAAATTTTTACTATAAAATAGATCTTTTTACGAGCTTTTAATCCAAAAGTTATTGTCAATAACTTGGTAAAACATGTGTAATAAAAACCTTTTAAGATTGAAAACCAAGTTTTGAGCTCTCTTGAAAATTCTTTAGATTCCAAAGACAATCAATTGTAGGATTTACGAGGATATACCAATTTGGCAAGCATAAATCTACACTAAGGTCTTCAAAACCTTCAATCCTTAGGACATGCTCTATACACTTTAATTCTTTGAGCTCATTTGAGTTGTCCTTAGCACCTCATCTTCAAGGCAATGAGACTTCTTAGCTTCCATAATCAAATAATCTTATCACATAATAATTACTTAAGTTAGCTCATATTAATGTTTGTCATAATCAAAATTATATGATGTGCCGTTAGTGCTTATAGTTATAACAAGGTTGATCCAAGTACTACTAGTGAGAGGATGGATATTGTAAAGAAAAAGATGAAGATGCAATTTGAACAATATTAAAAACAAATTAGCAAATGCATCAAGTGATTTTTCACATGAGCATGTGTTTTCTATTCAACAAAGTGAAAGTGGATTGGGAATAGATGTAGATGATTTGGAAAATTAGTTATCTCCAACTGATATATATATATATATATATATATATATATATATATATAAGTTTCTTTAATATTCTTGTTTAATTTAAATATTTGAATATCTTCAAATTTCAATATTTTCTACTAATGTCTTTGTTCTTTTATTTTGTTTGCTTCGCTAATTAGGATTTTAAGATGTTTGATAGTCAAGTTATTACCAATACTAAAAAATCTCAATTGGAGACATATTCAGATGAGACAAAGCTAGAATGGAGCAATTTCCAAAAATGAATGTAGAAAGACAACATGTATAGATTTTCTGAATTAGCTTTGATAGCTTTTGACATTTTGAGCATTCCAATTACTACAGTGACTTCATAATCTTCATTTAGTATTGGTGCTCGAGTTTTTAATAAGTATAGGATCTGCCTTCTTATTCAAAATGTGCAAGATTTACTATTTGCAGGTAATTGTTTTCATGATTTTATTCCTGAGAGTAAGTTATAAGTGTTAAGATTGATAAATATAAATTTCTTTGCTTTAAATTTAATGTGCAATTATCATATATTAAAATTTTAAAATTACTTTGTATTTTGCTTTTATAGATGAAGACGATGAGATGACATTAAAAGAATCAACCACATCTAAAGTGGAATCAAATGTTCTAGAAGATGAAGAAGAAGAGGATTAGAAGAACATTATCAGATGTATTAGCTAACTTGGAATATTAGATATATTTAATTTTTTGTTGCTTATATTATTTTACGTTTGGTTATTAGATTATGACGTTTTATTTTGTTTAAATTTGAGTGTTTGGTTGGTTATTTACTTGTTTAAGATTGAGAATTGATATTAATTGTTTTTTGGATGTTTTGGATACAAGATTGGGAAAAAAAAGAAACAATTGCATTGCCCCGCAGGTTGGTTATAAAGGGCCACAGACTGTGGGTTCTCCAGCACGAAAAAAAAGGGGTTAAGTCCAGCCTGCTCCATTTTAGGCAAACTCGCAGCTTGCCGAACTAGTCTGGTTGATAGCACTATGCATGGTGTCTTATATGTGGAAACAGAGTTGATGCTCCAAATAGATGGGTTAAATGGGAAATTGTGCAGTACAATATTTGTGTATTATGTGATTAAATAGTGCAGTTAAGGGAGAATTTCTTCTTTCCATATGAACTAAGTGCTCCTATACGTTGACGTTTTGCATGTACAATAGCAAATTTTCTATTACAATTCAATACAATGGCATACGGTTGAGGTATGTGCATCTATTGAGGTATGCACATCTATTGTGTATAAGTAATATAGTGGTTCAAAATTTTTAAGTGTTGATCCCTAAGGAGATCAATTACAAGTATTCACAATCGTTCTATTGTCTAGTCTATCAACACAATAGAAAATGAGCTAATAAACTCGCTAATTGCAATTTCTCTTTTTAAAAGAAATAAAGAAAAAAGACAAAAGAATTGAGCACCACCCCGAGGCATTAATATGGGAGGTGCATGTTCATAGTCTCAAAACAACTTGACCTGTTAATAAAACCAAAGAACAGTGCTTTATTCCCTAAAATAGTCTACTTGAGGTTTGGAATTGAAAATTCTGAAAGGGAGGCCTATGACAGCCCCTCTCTTGCCCTCCTCAGGGGTGGCTCCAACATCTAAATACGGGACTTGGTTGTTGCTGTCTACTTTCGTAAAATACCTGAAGAATTGACCGGTATGCAAAAATTAACAATTTTGAAGGCATTTTCTGCGAGATCTTATTTGGATATTAGGGTGAGATTGGATTGGATTTTTTTTTTAAAATTGAGTTATATTGAGAATCGTAAAAGTGAATTGTTTGTTCGAGAAAACTGAAACTCAAAGTGAAAAAAGTTAGAGAAAAGTAATTTTTTTTTTGGATAAAATACCAATCCAAGTTGTTCTCAACAATTATTCATAGTGTTGTTCTGCCCCTAAAAGTTCAAAATCTTCAAAATTAGTCTTAATTTTAGTGAGCGAGTTTGTGAAATTGAAAGATGAAAATAAAATATAACGACGTTATAGCTAGCAATTTGAAACTTGAAAGGATATGTTCAGCATCTCCTGTACTGTAAACTTCACTTGGTTCAACATTAGCTTATTATGCCAAATCAATTAATTTTGGGTGTATACGGATAGGCCTGAGAAAGGGTCTAAACGAATTTGAACTGAGGGGTTCCAGACCAGACTCATTTAAATTGAAGGGATATCGAACCCAAACCTATTCGTAGAATTGTGCCTTTTACCTTCAAAGTCTCAAATCCGGTCTGAAATACTTGTTTTAAATGATATTTTTTAAGATTATTTTTATTAAAATTTTTAAAAATGAGGTAAATCACAATACATACATCCCAATTTAATTGAAAAGTGTTCAATAACAAATAGTATAAATTTCAACGGGTAGTAACATTACTAATATCATTCAAATCACAACATTAAAACTTAACTAATATTAATTTTTAAGAAATCAACTTTTAAACAAATTAAAGAAAATATTTTATCATCTAATCTTCAACATTTTAATCTCATTTTATCATCTATAAAAGAAATATATGTAAACAATGAATGAAAATAATTATAATTTCATAACTTCATAACTAACAAATAAATATTAAAAACATCTGACTAATTCATGTAAAATATCCTAATAATATAAGTAGTAAACGGAGGGGGAGCGGCATATTCGATATCTAGATATGGAACGGAGCTATTTGCAGGCCTATATGCGGATGAACTCGGATTTTTTAATTTTATATTTTTACTTTATTTTATGTTCTATTTTAAAGAACTTCACAACTGAACAAACTCAAAGCTCTAATAAAGAAGAACCAAATGTTAAGAAGTGAAAAGAAGTGCTGCATTTTGTGCAGCTGCTTGTAAGTAGGACTGTCAATAGATTTAGATTGTTCCATCTGACTAAATACATGTTCTAATTTAATATTTGAAGCTCGAATTATATTTAGATCGAATTCGAACTTAAATAAACTTAACATATTTTAGCCTGCTCGTATAACATATAATACTATATATATATCTATATACATACATATATATTATTTAATAATAATATTATTATATCTTATTAAAAAGATATTATTATTATTTTTATATAAATAGTATAATTAATTAATTTTTTATTATTTTTATATAATAATATAATTAATTAATTTTAATTAATAAATATTTAAAATTTAATATAAATTTAAAAAAATTTTAAAAATATAATATCAATTATTTTTAAAATTTTTTATAAAATAATAATAAAAATATAAAATAAATTTATATAGAAAAAGAGACTAAAACTTGGCTCGACCTGAGTGAGCCGAGCTCAAACTTATTTTTATAAGTCCGATTGAAATTTGGTGGAGCTCGGACTTGCAAAGCCTTGGCTCACTGCCCGATTGACACTCTTATAAGTGGTGATGTTGGGTTATAAATCACCTGCCCTTTTTTTCTTTTTTTATTTTAAAAAAGGTTACGCGGCCGCCGCACAATGCCTGTTTGGTCACTCTTCTTCTTCTTATTTTATTATATCTATACCTCTGATTCATACCATAAAACCCTAAACCCTACTACACTTGCTCGGGATTTTCCCTCTCCTTCCCCGCCTCACTGCTTTATTCTTCAGCAATTAGGCACTGAGAAGTAGAGACGTAGAAGTTGTGATAAAGGTTGTGGTGGAGCTCTTCCTTGAAGCTGAACTATGGCGCTGTATCTACTCTATGAGTCTGCGTCAGGCTACGCCGTTTTCTTGGCTCACGGCTTGGATGAAATCGGGCAGAACACTGAGGCTGTTCGGAACTCGATTACGGATCTCAACCGGTTTGGAAAAGTTGTGAAGCTTGCCGCTTTTAGTCCCTTTGAGTCTGCGCTCGATGCGCTTAAGCAATGCAATTCCGTTTCTGAAGGTATCAATAGAACCAATTCTTTCTGAAAATTTCTATTTTTAGCTTTTTGCGTTAGGTTGTTGGCGTGGTTTATCGAGTTTGTGGGAAATGACGTTTTAAGGTATATATGTAGGTAATTTGTAGGTTAATTGTATATGTGTGTGTGTATAATTGCGTTATTTCAGCATTGTTATTTACAGATACATTTGTTTTATACATGTGTTTTATACATGGATTGCACTTGAAAGTATATGTCTAGGAGTTTTCGGCTTTGCTCCCACGATGTTCTGTTCTGCAATTTTGTGTCGGGAAATTTGGTGGAGACTGAGAAAGTGAACTTGGGTTTTGTCGTTTTGTATTGTTCGCTACCCTTCAATTTAGAGAGGAAAAAGAGTAGCATAGTTTAATGATCAGTTTGATTTATCGTAATTGCTTTGTAAAGGTTTTAAGAATTAAAATGATCATTGAATTTTTCTGAGCTTTTGCACTTGAGATTGCTGTGTCATTCTTTATTTTAATAGCTTGGAATATATGGGCTTCATAGTTTCTGTTTAACAGGTTTATTTTTTATAATGGCGCTTATATTCTTCTGTTCCTCTATTTTTCTTAAAGATTGGATTTATTTTTCCAAGTTTCTCATAGCATCAAGTCTATTGTTCCTTGCTAATCGGCATTTTATTCTAGGGCAAATGACTGATGAGCTTAGGAACTTCTTGGAGCTTTCTCTCCCAAAGGTCAAGGAAGGTAAGAAGCCTAAATTCAGTTTAGGTATAGCAGAACCTAAGCTTGGGTCACACATCCATGAAGAAACTAAGATCCCCTGCCAAAGTAACGAGTTTGTTCTTGAGCTTCTTCGTGGTGTACGTTTGCATTTTGATAGGTTCATTGAGAACCTCAAGGTCTGCACCTAATTTTTTTCTCAAGTCTTCCTTTGTGAAACCAATTTAAGTTTCCTGTATCTGTAATTCATTCATTTATTAAAATTCTTCTTCTTTTAGGCTGGTGACTTGGAGAAAGCCCAACTTGGCTTGGGACACAGTTACAGCAGAGCAAAGGTCAAGTTTAATGTTAACCGTGTTGATAACATGGTTATCCAGGCAATCTTCCTTCTTGATACTCTCGACAAAGATATTAATTCCTTCTCTATGAGAGTTAGGTTCGTAATTTCTTATGCTCTGCTTCTATTTGTCCCACCTCCTTAGGGCTAGAGTTTGGACCAAAGTATACAGTATTACTGCATAATTTCAAAAACAACTTTTGGCCTGTTTGTATGAGTGTTTTTACATGTGTGTCCCCTTTTGGAAAGTTCCCAAAGTGATACACATAATAATGTGCCCCTCCTGCGCAGCTGTTCCCTGGTTTACTCCCATACAGTTTTGTAATATTTTTTTACATTTCTGAATGCAGAGAATGGTACTCTTGGCATTTCCCTGAATTGGTAAAGATTGTTAATGACAATTATCTATATGCCAAGGTTGCAAAATTTGTGGATGACAAGTCGCAGCTATCTGAAGACAAGATACCAGGCTTAACAGAGATTGTTGGTGATGAAGATAAAGCAAAAGAAATCATAGAAGCTGCTAAAGCATCCATGGGTAGAAATTTCTACTTGGGTAGTTTATTGAAGCAAATAGGATGTGCTGATGATTTGTTTGTCCCCTTTTCTTCAGGTCAGGATTTATCCCCAATTGACTTGATTAATGTCAAACAATTTGCTCAGAGGGTGATTGACCTCGCTGAGTACCGGAAAACACTCTATGACTATCTGGTAGCTAAAATGAATGATATAGCGCCGAACTTGGCAGCACTCATTGGTGAAGTTGTTGGAGCTCGATTGATTTCTCATGCTGGTAGCCTCACGAACTTGGCAAAGTGCCCGTCTTCAACGCTTCAGATTCTTGGTGCAGAAAAGGCACTGTTCAGGTAGCATAGGATTTGTACATTTTCTGTTAGAATATTCTGCTAAACATGCTATTCTGTGTTTGAGCTTTTCCCAGACGGATGTATAGTTGTTGACATCCTAGAGCTCAATGTATATAGCTCACTATGGTTCTTGCTGAGGTAAATAATCATTCCCATTTTTGTTATAACTAACACAGGGCATTAAAAACTCGAGGAAACACTCCAAAGTATGGTCTTATCTTTCACTCATCCTTCATCGGTCGTGCATCTGCTCGGAATAAGGGACGTATGGCTCGTTATCTTGCAAATAAATGCTCCATTGCTTCCCGGATTGATTGTTTCTTGGGTGAGAACTAATTGTGCACCAAAAAAGTATATATCATATTTTTAGTTAATCTTATTTTGTGATCTATTAATTTATCATTTTTTGTCTTTTTTTGAATCTCAGAGAAAAACACCAATGCCTTTGGAGAGAAACTCCGTGAACAAGTTGAAGAGCGACTTGATTTCTATGACAAGGGGGTTGCACCTCGTAAAAATATTGACGTTATGAAGTCTGCTCTTGAGAATGCTGAAGCAAAAGGTTTTTGGCTTTATGATTATGATAAAGTTTCTTTGCTTTATTATATGATTAAGAATTCCTAATATTATTGGAAATAAAGATAAAAATAATTGTTGTGCAAAAAAATAATATACGGAAGTTAACATTGAAAGGAAGCTAGAGGTGCATAATTTTAATCCTTTTTGCTTTTAGTGCACTTATCTGCATTTGTTCTATGTTGTTGTCTCATTTCCTTGCTTCTACGTATTAAACAAATGCTGCTGTCCTGGATTTTTGAATCAAGATGCTCATGTTCTGATATATTTTGTCAGCACTTCCATAGACCTCCAAGATGCTTTATGACCGTCAGTCTTACTGGAACTGTTTTCTTTGGCCGAATTTTCAAAGTTTGTTACTCAAGTAATTACTATTTCTACCGAACATGCTAGTGAAGGTTAACTCATTGCAATTTGCTTCAACAGAAATGGATGTGGATGAGGATGAGCCTTCAGGGAAGAAAAGCAAGAAAAAGAAATCCAAAGGTGAAGTAGCAGAAGATGGTGAACCCATGGCAGAGGATAAACCTGCAGCTTTTACAAATGGTGGCGCTACTGAAGAACCTAAAACTGAAAAGAAGAAGAAGAAAAAAGAGAAGCGAAAATCAGGAGACAATCCTGAGACTGATGAGGGTGCGGCAGAAAATGCAAATGGTGAGAATGGAGTCAGTGCAGATGATGGATTGGCAAAGAAGAAGAAAAAGAAGAGTCGGGATGATGATGGAGAGAATATTGGAGTTGCTAGTGAAGGTAAAAAGAAAAAGAAAAAGAAGTCAAAGACTGAAGATGATGAATAATTTCAATAGATTTGCCTTTTGCCTCTCATGTTAGTTTTATGTTGTATTTACTAGAAGAAGATTAGAGCTTCCATGTTAAGTTTTATTTTCTCCTTGTTCTATGCTTCTACTCTGTGACATGGAAAGCCTGTTTTGCTAGTTTTTTCTCGGAGTGTCAGAATATTTAGTGGAATGCAATTAAACTGGTCTTAGTAGGTGCTATGTCTGTGTTAAGCTAAAAATTTTCAGCTTGAAATGGTTCTTCCCAGAAACTAATACGTTTTCCTAGCATGTTCTTTGCTCCCTTCGTATGCAGCATCCGGTGGCCATTGAGTATCCTAAATTTAGGTCCTCTCTTGCATGTTCTGGTTGCTGAATAATTGACTTTTGCGATGACCTAAGAATTTCCCCGCAGGTCAAGGCTACTTTGAATCTGGCTCTTTGATTTCTCTTTGCTTCTGATTCTTCAAATTTTTGAATTTAGGGATATCATAGTTTTCCTTCATCTCAGACTTTGTTCATAGTTGTACGATACTAGTTTTGATGCTTCTTATCATACTGAATTTGTGAAGACCGTGAGAAAGGTTTCTGTTGGCCATTTAAATCTAAATTCAAACCAAATATATTCTGAAAATTCGTGATCAATTTGAACCATTCTAGACGTGAAACTAATTGGTTCGGTTTGTGTTCCAATTTGCCTTTACTAGTTGTAGCTATTCTGAAGATATATAAATTGTAATGGGGATGGTTCTCCATCTAGCACAAGAACTGGTAAATATGGTGTGCTAAGGTGAGTTGAGGAGCTACGGCAGTCTTGGGGGGGCAGTTAATCAGGTGAATATTAGTATCAAAAGTGTATCAAGTTCTATGTAGTGCATGTGTGAATTCACATTTCCATAAATTCACCTTAAAGGGGAAAAAAATTTGCAATTATTCTGAAAGAGACGCTGGGTAATATAATCGGGGAAAAATACGAAACAACCATAGTTTATCACCGGCAGCTCTTTCTCTCCAATTCACTGCTCTCCAACTAAAACCACGGTAATTTTCTTTCGTCTCAGTCAATGTGCTCTTGGATTTATTTCTTGCTGCTATTGTTGACTATTGTTGAGTTCAAAACTTATCGTATCTTGTCTGCTGAAGTTCATTTGTTCTTTCTTCTGTAATTTCTCGATCAATTTGTAAACTGAATAATTTGTGATGAGACACGCAAACGTTGTTCTAGTTCATGCGAGGGAATCCTGTGTTTACAACAATCTTCAATTTTTTTTCTTTTTTTTCTTTTTTTTCTTTTTGGGTTTTGCTTTTGGCTCTTGAGTTTTAGGTTTTCCGTGGATTCGTTTGATAAATCAATTCGGCTGAGTGTGTTGAGTATTACGAGTATGTTCTTTTTTTATTTTTGTATAATAAAAGTTTATGGAAAATCTATCTAATTACCATCTAATTATTTACAGAGTTGTATTCTCCCCAATCTATTTCTTTTACCCATATGCTATTTTTGTCTTATCATTTTCTAGGAAGCCACCACCTCATGCGTAATTTCTAGATGGAGCAACTCATTTGCAAAACGCATGCAATGATAAAATTATTAATTCACTCACTTCCTCATGAACAAAATAGCTTTCATTATCATTCAACCAGTTACAAGGGTCACATTATAACCAGTTTCTTCACTTTAATTTTTTTAACCTCTATTATATTTGTTATCATTTTTAGAAAGCTGACACATAGTGTGGCGGTTTTCAGTAGAATAATTGACGTGTAGAAACCAGACCCATTAAAGAAGGGTAAAATTGTTAACTCACTCATTTTTCTTAAAAAGAAGAAGAAACATCCACTATTCTTTTTTTCTTTTCCTGTCCTTTCTTCTCTCTTCTCCTTCCTCATTCATCGCCTTCCCTTGGCTGCCAGGATGCCTTTTAACGTTACAGACACGATTTATTTCCAAAAAATGATGGATACAAAACCTTCACGAGGATCATACATCATAAGTCTCTCCTGTAATGATTTTGGAACTGGATAATAAATAATTTAGTTAAAGAGGTCAAAAGTGACATTAATGTATTTTTGGTGTTGGGAGTGAAGTGGATATTCTATCCACCTGGTTGATGAATAGGTTACAGAAAAGGATAGAAGATTAATGATAGTAAATTGTCTTGCAAACGATTGATTGATCTTTTCCTTCTATCTTTTGGACTCTCTATGTTGGTCTTGGCATAAGACACTCGACTGGTAACTCCAATCTTAGAACATGCCAAAGCAATTAGCAAATTTTGCAAGTCGAAACGAATAACCCATATTTCCTTTTTCCACCAAAACTCTGTGATTTGGTGGTGGCATGGAGGCAAGCAGCCAAGGGAAGAAATTGAAAGGGGAAGGAGAAGAGAGAAGGAAGGACAACAAAAGGGGTAAAATATGGTTCCATCGCTTTTCTTTGTCATACCTTTGGTAGTGGCTTCAGGTGCTATGATGTAGAAGGGAGAGAAATGAAGGGGAAAGAGAAGAGAAGCAAGGAGAACATGCAAAACAAATAGTTGACATTTTTTTCTTAAAATAAATGTGGGCAAGTTGATAATTTTATCATTTTTAAATGGGCATACTCTCTACAAGTGAGTTATTTCATCTAGAACCACAGTGAGACTTTTAGATTATCTTGAAAGTGAGAAAAAGGCACACACTGAAGTGTACATTATACCAAATTGCAATAAGATAAGAGCAGTGATTCAATCATACCTGTATATAACTTATTATTGACGCTTTTACCTTTTTCTATCTTGATAGTAGTGCTCATGGAATTTTTTCTTGGCTTTGCATTTTCTATTTGATACTTCTTTAATACCTTTGTGTACTTGGATTGATTTATTGTAATTCCATCATTGAGTTGTTTGATTTGTAATCCAATGAAGAGGTCTAATTCTCTATTATACTCATTTTGAATTCACCCTACATCAAGCTAGTAAATTCTTTGCACATCTTCTCATCAATAGCTCCAAAAGCTATGGTATCAACCTACACTTGAATGATAATAAATTTTGAGTGATGGTTAAATAAGATCTTGTCCACATTTCCTCTTGAAAACTCATTTTCCAAAACAAATTTGTTTAGGCTTTCACACCAAGCCCTAGGAGCTTGCTTCAGGCTGTAGAGTACTTTAATTAACTTGAAAATATGATTTGGTTATTCAAAACTTTCAAACTAAGTGGTTGCTCAATATAAATTTCTTCTTTAAAAAATCTATTTGAAAATACACTTTTTCACATCCATTTGATAAATTAAGAAATTTAAGAAATATGAAAATGCACACAACATTCAGATTGCCTCTAACCTTGCAACAAGAGCACATGTTTCATCAAAATCAATCTTTCCTCTTCGATGTAACCTTGAGCAAATAACCTTACCTTGTTTCTAACTAAATTCCCATTTTCGTAGAGCTTATTCCTAAAGAAATATTTAGTTCCAGTAATAGACTGATCATTTTTAGGTTGTGGAACTAATTTCTAGACTTTGTTTACCTTAAATTAATTTAGCACTTCCTATATATCCAACATTCAACTTTCATTTGTTTGTGCTTCCCCATATTGTTCAGGCTCAATTTGTGAGACAAAGGAAAAATTTTGCATCATTTTTCTGAGTTGACGTCTTGCAATGATTTTTCAAATGGTTCTGCCAAAAGATTCTCCTTAGCATGATATTTTGATATCTCTATTCCTTTGGCAAAGTGTCTGAATTAGTTGGCGAAGATGATTTCCATGTTGACTAGCTTATGAATTACCAACTTGTTCTATCCCATGCTCTACATTTCTTTGTCCCACACTTTCCTGTTGAGATTCATCTATGGCTTTATTAATTTTTTTTCTTGATGCTAATCAATACCTATAGCTAAATCTTCAAAAGTATCTTCTCTTTGAGTGATTGCATTAGCTTCACTGAAGGTCACATGAATAGATTTTTCAATAACAAGAGTTCTTCTGCTGAAAACTCAGGCTTTGTTATGATTTGAGTATTCAAGAAAAATTTCTTCATTAGCTTTGCATCAAACTTTTCCAAATTATCCTTTTTGTTATTGAAAAGGAAGCATTTACACTCAAAAAATTCAAATGATCAAATGTTGGATTTTTCTAGCTCGTAGGATGTCTTCTTTAGTGAAGATCTTACTAGTGCCCTATTTAATATGTAGCACGTTGTATTTACAACTTTAACCCAAAGTATTCTGATAGCCTACTTTTGCTCATAATTGTTATTGTCATCCATAGAAGTGCTCTTTTTTTCCTTTCTACTGCTTCATTTTATTGTGGAGTATTAGGAGTTACAAAATTGTGACTGATTCCCATCTCATTGCAGGTATCCTCAAATTTCTCGTTCTCGAATTCTCTGCCTTGATCACTTCTTACACAAGTTAACAAACTAGTTAAATGCCTTATCCTTTTGAGCTAGGTAGGAAGTCTTGCTAAATCTAAAGTCATCAACTACAACAAAAGCATAAGGTTTACCACCAAAGTTAAATGGTGTAACTAGACCAAATAAGTCAAAAGCAAAGCAAGTCAAATGGTTTTTTTTGAACAACGCCTTTTGACTAAAAAGATGTTCTAGTTTGCTTTTCTAGTTGATAGGCATCACACATGCTATCGTTTTCAATTATTAGCTTAGGAAGCCATCAACTATCTATTTCATACTAGCATGATTTAGTTTCCATGCCAAAACCAATTGCCGTCAGTCAAGGAGACTAAGCATACATCATTCAAGTTGTTCAAGTAATTAGTGTCAATCACATACCAATTATCTATTCTTTTACCAACAAAAACCACACTATCATCATGCATTCTAACAACTTTATAGAGAGTAATTTTAAAAATGACATTCATATTTTTTGGCCCTAAGGGCAAATTTTGCAGTTTTGATTAATGACAAAAATAGATGTAGGATAACTTGAGTAATTGTTGTGTAATAGTGTAAGACCTAAGAGGGGGGGGGGGGTGAATTAGGCCTTAGGCTCATTATCAAAATATTTACCTGTTTTGCAAATCCTTTGCCTTAATAAAAGCTCTTCTTCAAATTCACAAACTCTAAGTTTATATTTGATTTAATGGTTGAGACAAGATGATTAAACAATAAAACTGCAACCAATCAATCAACAACTAAGAACAAATAATAATAATACAAGTATATAAACAAGTAAAGCTATAAATAAATGAACACACGATTTATAGTGGTTCGATCTCTCCAAGATCTACATCCACTACCTTGAGTCCACACTCAAGGATTTCAACCAATTCACTAAATGTTTAATTTAGGCAATTACACAAGAGGCTCACCCTTCAAGGGGTTTTACCACAACAACCTCTATTCAATCTAATAAACAAGGTTCACCCTTATCACAAAGAGTTTTATGTCACTAGACAACCTAGACCAATCTAATCCAAGGCTCACCCACACACGGGGTTTTACACCACAACCTTGATTAATCTAGTCTATGGGTCACCCTCCACAAGGGTTTTAAGTCTCTTGACAACCTTGTATCAATCACAACAATAATGTAAAGATTGAGTTGAGATGTTACCAACACTGCTTGGTGGATGAATACAATAGCTAGCACCACTTCACTTCTTGCCTTTGGAATCTTGAATTTTAACCTTTGAGCACAAGGCAATTTGAGAGCTTTTCAAATAATTTTGATGTAAAACAAGTTAGAGCTTGAAGGATTTCTTAAATTCAAAAGTTCTATAAAAAATCTGGAGCTTATAACTTTTATAGATTTTGAAAATTAGTTCAAACGGTCATAAAATGGCTAGTAACGGCTAGTTTTAGCAGAATTTGAACGACTGAATTTTTCTTGTGCGTCAGAACGTGCATTTGAATTTTTTTGAAAAATACTGTTTACGTGAACAGTGTTCATGTTCACTGGTACTGTTCAAAATTCGGACAAACTTAACCAGTTGTGTCTGAACGTGCGTCCGAATTTCTCAAGAAAAATAGTCGGTATTGTTTACATTACTGTTCATGTACTGTTTACGTACTGTTAACAAATTCAGACGACCGAACTTGCCCTTCTTGGCCTGAACTTGCGTTAATTGAACAGTAGTAGTACTGTTAATTGAACAGTAGTTACTGTTCATAGTGCAGGGAAAATTCGGATGACCGAATTTTCATCTTGCGTTCGAACTTGCATCCGAATTTTTAAACTTTGTCAAAACATATTCAAATCAATTCAAACAAGTTGGAAAACATTCTAGCCTCAAAGATAAGTCATTAAAGACCTTTTAAGTGCAAAAACCATTGATGAAAAACTTGATAATTCATGTAAGTTCAAAACCATTTAAATCAAGTTTTGTACTCTCAATTGCAACTCATAGATTCCAAGGCTTAAGAGTGTAGGGTTTACAAAGTTTACATATTAAGCACATGTAACCTACACTTCATGTCTTCAAAGCCTTTAATCATCTTGAACAAACTCTTCAATCTTCAATCACTTTGACATATTTGAGTTGTTCTTGCATTGGTAGCTCCAAGGCAATGAGACTTGCTTCCTTCTCAATCCAAAAATCTTATCACACAACATACAAGCATATTAGTCCTTATCAATGTTTGTCATTAATCAAAACTAATCAAACCTACATGATTTGTTGCAAAATGTGATGGATTTAAACAATATAGTACAAAGAAGCATTGATGTCAATGATAAATAATAACCAATTTAACACTTTGACATTCAAATGGCTCAATTTGAGCCTATGACCCAACCAACCTCCTTTTGCCTCCTTCCTTCCAACAACTTGGATAGAAGATATAACATTTAAGTATTATGGAAACTTCTAAGAGAGGTATTAATGGTCAGAAAAGATTAACAATGCTCTCCCTTAGATTGTGCTCATTTTTCAACAAGTTTGGATTTGAGATATTGTGAATCTGAATTTTGACATATCAAGTCCGAACTATAAAATAAGTAAAATGAAAGTTACAATTTTTAAAAATAAGCTTTTCTAAGGTTGTTCAAACATAGTAGAAGAGATTAAAACATATTTGAATCAATTTGAACAACAAAAGAGTACTTTTTGACAACAAAATATGCATGCATATGAATTTTAGAACATGCATCCGAATTTCAAGTCCAAACTTTTGGTAGCAAGTTTGAAAAGGTGATTTTGCATTTTCAAATGATTTATAGAAGTACTCAAATATGTATAGTCACAATAGCACTCAAATTAGCTTTGCAAAATCACAAAACTCAAACATGTAATTGTTTTCATGAAGTAACTTAAAGTCATAGGTCAAGTCAAGAACCATGATAAAAAATTTTAAAATCTCAACTCAACCATTTTAAAATTCTCAGAAAACAGCCATTTTCAATTTAACTTTCAAATACAACCACATAATATACAGTGTACACATTTTGTCCAACCACATACACAGTTTCCAAATGCATCCACACAAATGCAGCCACATTTTATCATCATTCACACAACATATACACAACATATAGCACATATACACAATCATTCACACAACATATACACAACATATAGCACATTTTGTCATCATTCTTTCTCCCCCTTTTGTCATCACTCAAAGATGGGGTTAATGAAAATGAGACAGCATGTATCACATATAAGCAGTATATTGACTAACTATCATTTGGAAATTTAGCAATATATTAACCAACTCTCATAAACAGTATATTGTCAACATTCAGCAATTCTCTAGTCAAATAATTATGTAACAGCATCTCAACAATAATAAATCAACTTCTTCTCCCCCTTTTTAGCAGCGATTAAACTTGGGGTGAGAGTACTTGGAAAACAAAAGTGAAACAAAAGAAGCTCTTATCACAAAGATTTCACATATTGAGCTTCAAAACATTATAATGACTAGAAAGGTAGAAGTAAATTTCATTGTTAAAGCATAAAATGTGCATCAAGGCATAAACTAAAATAAGCAACAAAATAGAGTTTAGGGATAGAAAGGCTTAGTCTTGGATGCGCTTCATGGTCTTCACTTCCAAATTTGTTTGTTATCATAGCCATGTTTCCCTTGATCTCTGTATGATAGGGTCCTTCATTTGCCGACTCCTTGTCCGTGTAGTTCTGCTTTGGAAAGCTACCAATCGAGAGGATCTTTCGATCTTCTTCCTTTGAAGCACATTTTTCTCCTCCCTTGGTTGAAGGAAATTGGTGATGGATTTTTTTTTATATTTGACTTTGTTAAACTCCCTTCACCTCCTTCTTCTTGCTTGTTCTCTTGGGCTTTACCTCTTTGTTCTTCATTCTCATGCTCTTCTTCTTGCTTGGGGTGCTTCACTACCTTTTCCTTCATCTTTGTCTTCTTCTTTAGCAACAAATTGATAGCCATCTCAAGTTTCACTGTCATTACTATCATCCTTATTGCTGCCATCGCCACCCATATTATCTTCTTGATCTTCTTCATTTTCCTCTTCACTGTCCTCTTTCTCATCTTCTTTCTTTTCTTCTTCTTTGGATTTATAGGAACTTGCACCATTTAAAACCACTTGAGAAATCTTTCTCAAGTCTTCTTCCATATTTTTGACTCTAGCTTTTAAACCATCAAATTTTCCAAGAATCATTGGAGCAAAGGACTCAAAGAATTTTTCCATCTTCTTCATTTCCTTTACATGGTTGTTCAATGTCTCTTGAAACACCTTGGAAACTATGGTATTACCTCCAGTGAGATTATTGCCTTCAACTTATTTTCCTTCAATAGAGGCTACCTCTTCAAATAGTCTTCTTTTTGTGGGGAGTTGCTCCCTCTCACTTGGTGACTCATGCATCTTTTTTATTTTCCTTTCTCTAGAAAGGATTTCCTCTTCATCCTCTTCTTCTTCATTTTCTTCTTCATTCTCTTCATTACTTTCTTCCTCATTTTCTTCATCATCACTAGCATCTCTTCTATCACCCCTTAGAGGAGTTTCTCTTCTAGTCCTTCATACATTATCATCATCAAGTATCCAAGGAATTCTCTTTAGTGAGTTGTTGGTGTAGACTTCTCACTCTTTATTGGTAAACCACTAGAAGACAATTGCACTTGGAAATACTTGAAAATTCCTTGAAATACCTAAGGGGGGGGGGGTGAATTAGGTATTTGGCTAATTTTCGCAAACTTAAACCTTTTATGCGTTTAGACCAAGAACAAGATATATAAGCTAATTATAGATAATTGATAGCAAGGCAGTAATGAAAGCAATAGCAAAGAAATCAAACAATTTATAGTGGTTCGATCCTCAAGATCTACATCCACTACCTTAAGCTCACACTTAAGGATTTCAACAAATCTACTAATTGCTCAGGTTTACAAATTACAAGAGAGGTTCACCAAACTATGGTTTTACACTCACAACCTCTTATAGTAATGTTTACAATACAAGGCTCACCACAAACAATGGTTTTATATCTTAAACAACCTTGAATCACACTTTCAAGGATCACCCTTATCTAAAGGATTTTATGTTATCAAGATAACCTTGCTAGAGCTAGTAGAAATACACAATTTGATAAATAAATGAGAATGTGTAGAAGTTACCACTTGATGGTAGATATTACACAATTTTGCACCTTCACACTTTGATATCTTTTGGGTTGATCAATTGAATGCACAAGACATAAGAGAGCTTAAGAAATATTTACTAAATGCTTTTGAATGCTTGGAGTTTTCAAGATTTCAAGAGTTACAAAAATTTGCATGTTTATAGCTTTTATAGAATTTGAAAATCTGTTAAAACGTTCATAAAACGGCTAGAAACGGCTAGTTTCAGAAAATTCGGACGACCGAATTTTTTGGCTGCGTCCGAATCTTCGTCCGAATTTCTCTGGATGAATAGTAACCATGCTGAGAACAAAAATTCGGACGACCGAATTTTTTGTTGCGTCTGAATCTTCTTCTGAATTTCTCTGGAAGAACAGTGACCATGCTGAAGGCAAAAAATTCGGACGACCGAATTTTTTGGCTGCGTCCGAATCTTCTTCTGAATTTCTCTGGAAGAATAGTAGCAAACTTTTGCTACAAAATTCGGACGACCGAATTTTTTGAAAGCATTTTCAAACTTTGTAAAATCATTTGAGATATAACTTCAATGAGTTTGAAAAACATTTGATATGTATAGAAAACTTATTTAACCATATATAAGCTTGAAAAACAAGAACATATGAAGTTTACTAACATATTTCATAAACAGATTCATTCAAAGCCTTTTATGATCATAAGATTCTTTTTATGCTCTCTTATGCATTCAATGATAACCAAGACATACAAGTGTAGAGTTTACATAGAGATTTACCTAAAAGTTAAATGTACTATACACTTCAAGTCTTCAATGCTTTTTGATCATCTTTAGAACAACATTCTTCAAACTTCAAATACTTGCTTAACTGAAGTTGTTCTTGAACTTTTGCTTCAAAGCAATGAGACTTCATACTTCTCAGTTTACAGAACCTATCACACAATAATCAAACATTTTAGTCCTCATCAATATTTGTCATTAATCAAAACTACATAATTTGCCCTTAGGGCTAACAATCTCCCCCTTTTTGATGATGACAAACTTTGATGCAAAATGTGATAGATTAAAACAATGTAGTACATAGAAGTATTAATGTCAATGATAGAAAATAAACAATTTAGCACATTGACATACAAAAGGCTCAATATGAGCCTATGACCCAACCAACCTCCATTAACCTCCTTCCTTCCAACTATTAGGATAGAAGATATAGCATTTAAGCATTTAGAAAAAGTTCTAAGAGTGGTTTTAAGGTTGTAAAAGTTTAACAATGCTCCCCCTTAGATTGTGCTCATTTTTCAACAAGTTTGGACTTGAGATGCTATGCATCCGAATTTTGACATATCAAGTCCGAATTTTAAAATAGGTTAAATGAAAGCTTCAATTTATTGAAAATAAGCTTTCCTAAGGTTGTTCAAACTTAGTGGAAGAGATTAAAACAAGTTTGAATCAATTTGAACAACAATAGAGCACTTTTTGACAGTAAAATATGCATGCATCCGAATTTCAGAACATGCATCCGAATTTTTTGATCATGCATCCGAATTTTTAAATCTTACGTCAAAAAACTATAATAAATTCAATATAATGAATGCCTAAGGCTGTTCAAACATAATAGAGAGATTAAAACAGATTTAGATCAATTTGAACAAACAATAGAATACTTTTTGGCAACAAGTTATAGCTCATGCATTCAAATGTTTTCATAGAGTTTTCATAGAGTAACAATTCAAGAACAAGTTATTCATTTACAGAAAACACATAGAAAACATGTATAGGATTGACACATAAGACTCAGAAAACATGCATACAGAAAATTCATATACAGAAAATTCATTATCAATTCATATAGAGAAAATTCAAAAATTCATTATCTCATCCCATACAGCAGTTTTTCACACATTTTGTTATCCTCATTTCTTCTCTCCCTTTTGTCATCAGTCAAAGATGGGGTCAATGAAAATGAGATTAACAATTTAACACATAAAGGAAGCTCTCATCAATGAGATTTCATCATTGAGCTTCACTATTACATAAGATGCAAGAAAAATACTGAAGAAGATTATAACATTAGATGCATAACTAAAAATTCAAATGACTTAAAGCAGTAAATAGAATGGAAGAGATGCTTAGTCTTGTGATGTTGATGAAGAGGCTTTGCTAATCCCTTTCTTGATGGCCAAGTGCTTCACTCTTCCTTGGCTGAATGAAATGTGTGATGGTGAGACAATTTCAGCTTGAGCTACTTGGCTTCCTGCCTCTTGTGGTTCTTCATGTACATGTTCTTCTTCTTCTTCTTGTTTTGCCACTGTCTCATCATTTCCTCCTTGATCATCCCCATCATCACTGTCATCATCTTTGTCCTTCTTATCTTCCTCTTTATCATCATCTTCCTCATTTCTATCTTGAGGCCTAGAGGGTCCTTCACCACTTTGAGTATTTCTCATTAGGATTTCCTCATTGTGTTTCACTCTACTCTCTAGTCCATCTAATTTTCCTAGAATCATTGGAGCAAATGATTCAAAGAACTTATACATCTTCTCCATTTCCTTGACTTGATTGTTCAAGGCTTCTTGGAATGCTTTGGATATTATGGTGTCACCTCTAGTTATTCCTTCACCACTTGACTCAACTTCAGTTTCTTCTTCAACTACTCTTCTTTTTGTTGGTGGTTGCTCCCCCTCACTTGAAGTGTCATGCTTTCTTTTTGTCTTCATTTCTCTTGCAAGGGTCTCTTCCTCATCTTTCTCATCTTCATCCTCCTCCTTTTCCTCTTCTACACTTTCTGTCCTTTCTTTTCTTCCTAATCTTTTTGGAGAGGATCCTCTTTTTGTTTTCCATACTCCATCATCATCAAGGATAAGCTGCATTCTCTTAAGGGATTCATCAGTGTATATTTCTCCACTTTTAAAGGCTTGTCCTCCTCCCGGAAGTTTAATCTTAAAATGCTTAAAGATCTTTGTTAACGACCTTCCAAAAGGGGAATGCCTTGGTTACTGCTTTTTCTAGCAAGTAATCATGTGTCTTAAGGCTATATATCCAAAGTTCAATTTCCTCTCTGTTCATGCAAGGCCAACATTAATACCATATGCATATTACCTACTCGATGATTTATGTCCAAAGTTAGGCACAATCATAGTAGTTACCATATGATGCAATACTCTACCTCTAGCATCCAAATTCTTGATTTTCCTCTCTTTTATAGATCTAAACTCTCTTCCATTTGTAAATGCTTGTTCAAATCTATCATATGTAAAGAGTTGACGATCATAGCAATGCATTGAGGGTGCATAATATTTAGCCCCACTGTCACTTACCCCCACAAATTCTCGTTAATCGTGGCTTCACTTAATTCAATATCAACTTGGGATACTCTAGTTGAATACCATTGTATCCTATCATCCCCAACAATCTCAGTTCTTTCCTCCTTTAGGTTTGCATAGAATTCATATACCAAAGTAGGATAAAAATCTTCATTAATAAACAACAAACTACTCCATCCAACATCATTGAAATAGGACAGAACCATATCCATACTAGATAGTTTATCAAACGATCCACCTTATATCCGGGAATAATCTTTTTACTATTCTTATTCCATTCATCAAATTCATGAGTAGATTTGATAGAGATAAACCTCACAACCCCTGGATTGTGTTTGAGGAATGCGAATCCTTCTTGGTTGATTGAGGATTGGGTCTCCATCTCCTTCCTTAGCCTTTCCTTTTCCTTTCTCAACATTGGGCTTCTTTGTTCTCACCATGATGTTTTCTCGTGAGAAGGATTTGTTTTCTGTATGAAATTAGGGCTTAGAAGTTTAAAAATGAAGGAAAATCGGGATGAGAGTGTGTGGATTTGAAGAGATTTTGATTCGGACGTGAATGTGTATGAGAGGTTTTGAAAGGATGTAAAATTCGGAAGTTGTAATGTTTGGAAGAAACCGTTCGATTTTCATTTAAAGGGATGCATCCGCAAAATTCGGACGACCGAATTTTAGGTTTGCGTCTGAATTTTCGGTCGAAAGTTTCTGTCTCTTTGGTTCAGAAAATTTGGCCGACCGAATTTTCTGTCCTGCGTCCGAATTTTTGATCAATAAATCTCTGTTTTCATCACAACATTAATACACACATTAGTCATTGAATTTTGAAATTCCTAAGAGTCTTCTTAGGTGATTAAACCTTTCTCGACCAAAGGCTTTGTAAATATGTCAAACAATTTGATCATTTGTATTTACATGTTCTAAGCATATATCTTTCTTAATCACATGATCACGAATGAAATGATGTTTTATCTCTATATGCTTGGTCCTAGAGTGTTGAATGGGATTAATGCTCAAATTGATAGCACTAGTATTATCACATAGTATAGGCACACACTTAAATTTAAGACCATAATCAAGTAAAGTATGTCGCATCCATAATAATTGTGCACAACAACTTCCCTGTAGCTATGTATTCAGCCTGCTCGTGGATAAAGATACACAAGCCTCGCTTTTTACTAAACCAAGACACTAGACAACTACCAAGAAATTGACAATGACCACTTGTACTTTTACGCTCAACTTTGCATCCAAAGATAGTCAAGCATCGAATATCCAATAAGTTCAAAAGATGAAGTTTTAGAAAACCAAAGACCATAGTCATGTGTATCAATCAAATAACGAAATATTCGCTTGATGTGAAATTAGATGAGATTCTTTAGGACATGATTGGAATCTAGCACACAAGCAAACAACAAACATAATATCCGGTCTACTAGCAAAGTGAGATAGAGTAAACTTTCTATCATTCCTCTATATAATTTCTCATCAATACTTTTACCTTTCTCATCTTTATCAAGTTTAGTTGATGAACTCATAGGAGTACTTATTCCTTTTGCTTGATCCATTCCACCTTTTCAATAGCTCCTTAGTATATTTTTCTTGATTGATGAAGACTCCATCCTTGGTTTGCTTAATTTGTAGTCCAAGGAAGAAACTTAGTTCTCCCATCATGCTCATCTCAAATTCATTTTGCATAGTTTTAGCAAACTCTTCACAAAGAGAAATATTAGTAGAACCAAAAATGATATCATCAACATAGATTTTTACAAGCAAAATATCATTTTTAGAAGATGTTTTAATAAAAAGAGTTGTGTCTACTTTTCCTTTAGTAAAACCTTTTGAGAGAAGAAAACCACTTAATCTTTCATACCAAGATCTTGGAGCTTGTTTCAGTCCATATAGAGCTTTGGTTAGCTTATACACATAATTTGGAAATTTTTTCATGGATAAAACCCAGGAGGTTGTTCTACATAAACCTCTTCTTCAATAAAACCATTTAGGAAAGCACTTTTAACATCCATTTGAAAAAGTTTAAAACCTTTAAAGCAAGCAAATGCCAAAAGTATTCTTATAGATTCTAATCTGGCTACTGGAGCAAAGGTCTCATCATGGTCAATGCCTTGTTCTTGGTTGAAACCTTGAGCAACAAGTCTAGCTTTATTTCTAACTATTTCTCCTAGTTCATTTAACTTATTTCTAAAAAACCCATTTTGTACCAATAATGAGAATGATCATGAGGTCTAGAAACAAGAGACCAAACTTTATTTCTTTCAAATTGATTTAGCTCTTCTTCCATAGAAATAATCCAGAAATTATCACACAATGCATCATCAATATTTTTTGGTTCAATATGAGATAAAAGAGCAAAGTTATCAATAAAGTACCGCCTTGTTTTTACCCCTTGGGAGACATCACCAATGATTTGCTCCTTAGGATGACCTTTTGCATATGTGATATCCTTTGGAAGTTCTTGATCATTGCTTGATTGACCATCTTGTTCTTGCTCCATTATTTCTTCTTCTTTGGCATGATCTTCCATTGTAGGGTGCTTGGTGTTGAGTATGATTTTCAACCATTGATGTGCTCGTGTCATCTTCATTTCCTCTTTGAAGATAAATGTTAGATTCATCAAAGGTTACATGAATAGTTTCTTCAACACACAATGTTCTTTTTTATTATAGACTCTATATGCCTTTTTTATTTGATGAATAACCAAGAAAAATTCCTTCATCTGATTTTCTATCAAACTTACCAAGATAGTTGCTAGTGTTTAAAATGAAGCATTTACAACCAAAAACTTTGAAATAGACAATTGATGGAGTTTTGTCAAATAGAAGTTCAAAAGGTGTTTTTCTTATAAAAGGTCTTAGTAAAACTCGTCTCATGATATAACAAGTCTGTATTAATAGCTTCAACTCAAAAATACTTTGATAATGAGTTTTCACAAATCATTGATCTAGCCATTTCTTGTAAGGTTCTGTTTTTCCTTTCAACAACACCATTTTGTTGAGGTGTTTTGGCACTGAAAAATTGTGAGTAATACCATATTCATCACAAAATTTTTGTAAAGTCTTGGTTACAAAATTCTCTTCCATTATCACTTCTAATAGAAATCAATTTGCAATCAAGAGAGGTTTGAACCTTTTTGAAGAGTTTTGAAAATTCATAAAATGTTTCATCTTTTTTGTGCTAAGAAGATTACCCATGTAAATCTTGAAAAATCATCAACAATCACATAAGCATAGCTTTTACCACCAAGACTAGTAGTCCTCATAGGTCCAAATAAATCCATATGAATTAGTTCAAGAGGTTTTGAGGTAGAAACCATTTTCTTTGGTTTAAAAGATGTTTTTGATTGTTTTCCATATTGACAAGCATCACAGAAGCGAGTTTTATCAAAATGCAACTTAGGTAATCCTCTCACCAGACTCTTGTGTAGAAAGTTTGTTTAATAAATCCATGCTTACATGTCCTAATCTTCTATGCCATAAAAATCCATCATTGTCATGAATGGCAAGACATTTAATATCATTTGTAATAAGCTCATCAAGATACAACACATATACATTACCAACTCTTTTAGCAACAAAGATAGTTTTGTTACTTGCATTGTCAAGAATAGTACAAGTATCACATTTAAACTCTACTTTGCATCCATTATCACATAATTGACTAATACTCAGTAAATTATACTTTAAATCTTCAATAAGTAATACTTTCTTGATAAGAGAGAAAGAACCTTTACCAATGTTACCTATTCCAAGTATTTTCCCTTTCTTCTTATCTCCAAATGTGACAAAACCTTCACTTGTAGTTTGAAGTTCACTAACAAGTGATGCATTTCCAGTCATATGCCTTGAGCATCCACTGTCAAGGAACCATTTTGTGGCACTTGATCTTGAGGCAAATTGTACCTATACCAAATTTGAAAGGGTGATTTTTGGTACCAATATTTTCTTGGGTCCAAGGGGTTAGTAAAAGTTTCTTTGACTTTCCAAATGGTTTTAACACCACTTTCTATTTTTCTTTTGATAAAACATCTAGACACCTTGTGTCCATGTTTACCACAATAAGTGCAGCAAATATGTGATCTAGAATGATAAGATTCTTTAGCAAAAGATTTTTCTGTTTTGGAGCAGAATAATCATGAGTAAAACCAAGACCATGTTTTATAAATGAAGATCTTTGATAGCCAAGTAATTTATTCAAATTTTCCCTTCCATTTGTAAATCTCTCAATGCATAAAGTTAGATCATTAACTTTCCTTTTTAGAAGCTCATGATCTTTTATCATTGATTCAAGAGAAATAATTCTAGTGCAAAGCTTTTTGTTTTCGAAAGATATGTTTTGTATAGTTGTATTCAAAACTTCTTTTTCAATAGCAATGCAACTAATGGTTTCAAGAAGTTTTCCATTTTCAACACATAATTTTGAATTTTCATTAGATAAATCATTTATTTTGAGTTTCATTTCTTTATTTCTTTTTAAAGCCTTTTTTAATTCTTCATATAACTCAACAATAAGATCGCTGGAATCAATATCATCATCATATACATTTGAAATAGAGGGTGAAGATTGTACCTCATCATCAATGGCCATAAAGCATATGTTGGCCTTTCCTTCACTTTCATCCCCCACTTTCTTGTTGATCCCATGTTCCAAACTAATCCTTTTCCTTTCTTGATGATTTCTTTTTGTTTTTGCTTTCTCTTTCTTTTTCCAAAGCTTTAGGACAATCAAAGCAACAAGATGCTCTGTGCTTTTTACATTCAAAACATTGAGGTTTATAGGATGAGGATTGTTCACTCTTCTTGATTTGTTTTCTTCCTTTCTTGAGAAACTCCTTTTTGTAGAATCTTTTAAACTTCCTTACTGCCATTGCAATCTCTTTCTTCTCCACTGTTTCCTCCTTCTTCTTCACTTGAAGATCGTTCTTGTTCACTCAAGTGATTTGAAGACTTGAGTACAACTCCTTTTCTTCCCTTTTCTTCATCCTCCTTGTCATTTAGCCGTTTCATCTTCATTTCATGAGTCAAGAGAGATCCAATGAGCTCTTCAAGTGGAAGAGTCTTCAAATCCTTGGATTCCTCAATATCAAGTGTTTTAGGTCGCCAGGATTTTGGTAGAGCATCTAAAATCTTTCTGTTTTGCTCTCCCATAGTATAGCTTTTACCATAAGCTTTTAAGCCATTGAAAATGTTAGTAAATCTTGTAAACATATCACTAATATTTTCACCTTGTTTCATGGTAAACAGTTCATAATCTCTAACTAGCATGGCAAGTTTAGATTCTTTAACTTGATTAGTTCCTTCATGTGTAATTTGAAGTAATCTCCACATGTCATGAGCAGTAATCACATCCACTAACTCTATTGTATTCAAGAACATCTAAAGCACAACTTAATATATTCATGGCTTGATAATTTAAAGTCATTTTCTTAGAATCATGCTCATCAAATTCATCAGTGGACTTGGGTACTGAGGTTATTCCATCAGCACTCATTTTCATTGGGACATAAGGACCTTTCTCAATTATGTTCCACAAATCAAAATTAATAGAACAAATATAAATTTTAACTCTAGATTTTCAGAAAGTGTAATTTGTTCCATTAAACAAAGGTGGTCTATTTGTGGAAGATCCTTCTAGGTAAGGTAGGTTTGACATATTAGCCAAAGGATCTTTGTCTTCTAGGTTGTTAAACCACACACAGAAGTTCTAGCTCTGATACCAATTGAAATACCTAAGAGGGGGGTGAATTAGGTATTTGGCTAATTTTCGCAAACTTAAACCTTTTATGCGTTTAGACCAAGAACAAGTTATATAAGCTAATTATAGATAATTGATAGCAAGGCAGTAATGAAAGCAATAGCAAAGAACTCAAACAATTTATAGTGGTTCGATCCTCAAGATCTACATCCACTACCTTAAACTCACACTTAAGGATTTCAACAAATCTACTAATTGCTCAGGTTTACAAATTACAAGAGAGGTTCACCAAACTATGGTTTACACTCACAACCTCTCTTCTAGTAATGTTTACAATACAAGGCTCACCACAAACAATGGTTTTATATCTTAAACAACCTTGAATCACACTTTCAAGGATCACCCTTATCTAAAGGATTTTATGTTATCAAGATAACCTTGCTAGAGCTAGTAGAAATACACAATTTGATAAATAAATGAGAATGTGTAGAAGTTACCACTTGATGGTAGATATTACACAATTTTGCACCTTCACACTTTGATGTCTTTTGGGTTGATCAATTGAATGCACAAGGCATAAGAGAGCTTAAGAAATGTTTGCTAAATGCTTTTGAATGCTTGGAGTTTTCAAGATTTCAAGAGTTACAAAAATTTGCATGTTTATAGCTTTTATAGAATTTGAAAATCTGTTAAAACGTTCATAAAACGGCTAGAAACGGCTAGTTTCAGAAAATTCGGACGACCGAATTTTTTGGCTGCGTCCGAATCTTCGTCCGAATTTCTCTGGATGAATAGTAACCATACTGAGAACAAAAATTCGGACGACCGAATTTTTTGTTGCGTCTGAATCTTCTTCTGAATTTCTCTGGAAGAACAGTGACCATGTTGAAGGCAAAAAATTCGGACGACCGAATTTTTTGGCTGCGTCCGAATCTTCTTCTGAATTTCTCTGGAAGAATAGTAGCAAACTTTTGCTACAAAATTCGGACGACCGAATTTTTTGAAAGCATTTTCAAACTTTGTAAAATCATTTTAGATATAACTTCAATGAGTTTGAAAAACATTTGATATGTATAGAAAACTTATTTAACCATATATAAGCTTGAAAAACAAGAACATATGAAGTTTACTAACATATTTCATAAACAGATTCATTCAAAGCCTTTTATGATCATAAGATTCTTTTTATGCTCTCTTATGCATTCAATGATAACCAAGACATACAAGTGTAGAGTTTACATAGAGATTTACCTAAAAGTTAAATGTACTATACACTTCAAGTCTTCAATGCTTTTTGATCATCTTTAGAACAACATTCTTCAAACTTCAAATACTTGCTTAACTGAAGTTGTTCTTGAACTTTTGCTTCAAAGCAATGAGACTTCATACTTCTCAGTTTACAGAACCTATCACACAATAATCAAACATTTTAGTCCTCATCAATATTTTTCATTAATCAAAACTACATAATTTGCCCTTAGGGCTAACATTCCTGTTAATAACCTTCCATACGACAATGCCTTATGCTCGGTTCTTCTAGCTGCCATTATATCCTTTAGCACTATACATCCAAAATTATTTTTTTTCTTATGCATGGCTAGCATAATTACAACATATAGATTATCAACAGAAGATTTATGCCCAAAGTATGCTATAATCAAGGTAGTAAGCATGTGATGCAAAATTCTCACTAGCATCAAAAAGATTTTATCTCTCTCTCCTTCCTAGTCTTGAGGCTTCTACCATTTATATAAGCATTCTCAATCCTTTCATGTGAGTATAACTCACTTATAAAACAATCTCCCCCGAAAGAATAATGCCTAAACCCAATATCCTCAACATCACAAATTCTATTGAGCAATGCATTATGAATCTCAAAAATCAACTTGTGATATTCTTCAAGAATACCACTGAATAGCTTTATTACCAACTTTCTCAACTCTTTCTTCCTTAATATTTGCATAAACTTCATAAACTAAGGAAGGTAATAGCATTCATTAAACACAAGCAAACTAGTTTAGCTCACATCATTTAAAAATGAGAGTATATTACCCATTTCGGATAGTTTGACGACATCCACCTTGTGGCTTAGATTTATCTTATGGTTCCTTTTTGTCCAATTATCAAATTCAGTAGCAGTCTCCACCGTGACAAATCTATCCAGCCATGACATGCTTTGCAGAACATAAACCTTCCTTGGTTCATTGATCACTGGTCCTCCTCCTCTTTCTTTGGCTTTTCCCTTTCCTTCTCCCATGCTAGGCTTCTTTGTCCTCACTTGGAGCTACAACACTTGAATACACTCATTAGTTATTGAATTTTGAAATCCCTAAGCTTCTTCTTAGATTGGTCAAACCTTTCTTCGACCAATGGCTTAGTAACGATATCATTAATTTGTTCATGACAAACATAATATTGGCTCTACTTGCTGTCAAATAGAGTTGACCGCTCCTATGAAACATTTTTATTCTTTCCAAGCATAGTTGATAAACTTATGGAAGTACTTATACCTTAACTTGATTCATAAAAGTGCCATCCTTGGTTTGCTTGATTTGTAGGCCAAGAAAGAAATTGAGTTTTTCTATCATGCTTATTTCAAATTTACTTTGCATTAACTTGGCAAACACATCACAAAGTGAAGTATTAGAAGCACAAAAAATTGAATCATATATTTGGATGAGTTATAGATCATTGTTACAAGAGGTTTTAATGAAAAGATTTATGTCAAATTTTCTTAAAAAATAACTTTTGAAAGAGGAAAACTACTGAATATTTCATACCAAGCTCTAGTAACTTGTTTCAATCCATATAAGGCTTTTGAGAATTTGAAAACATAATTAGGAAATTTTTTCATGAGTGAAATCAGGAGGTTGTTTTACATAAAATTTCCTTATTAATAAATGCATTTGAGAAAGCACTTTTGACATCATTTGAAAGAGTTTGAAACCTTTAAAAAATGAAATTCCAAAATCATTCTAATTGATTTAAATCTACAAATCGGAGCTAAAGACTCATTATAATCAATGACTTATTCTTGATTGAATCCTTAGGCAACAAGTCTAACCATGTTTCTAACAACTTCTTCGGATTCAATAAGTTTATTTCTAGAAACCATTTAGTTCCAATAATGGAATGATCATGATATTTAGGAATATTCAAATTTTGTATCTTTCAAATTTACTTAATTCCTCTTGCATAGAAATAATCCAAAAATCATCACACAATGCATCATCAATACTTTTAGACTCATATGAGATAAAAGAATAAAGTTATCGATAAAGTACCATCTTATGTTTACTTCTTGGGAGATATCACAAATGATTTGCTCCTTAGGGCGGCCTTTTGGATATCCTAAGTTCTTTGGGGGCTCTTGGTCATCACTAGGTTGGTCATCTTGATTTTGTTCAATCATTTCTTCCTCATAGGTATGATCCTCCAAAGTTGGTGCTTGAAGATGGGTTTGATAGTCATTCATAGATGTACCTACATCATCTTCATATTTTCTTTCCAAGTAAATGTAAGATTCATCAAAACTAACATGAATGGTTTCCTCATCATGTAAGGTTCTTTTTGTTATAAACTCTATATGCCTTTTTATTAGAAGAATAGCTAAGAGATATACCAATATCCGGTTTTCTATCAAATTTAAGTAAGTTATCACAAGAATTTAAGATAAGACATTTATAACCAAACATTTTAAAATATGCAATTTGAGGCATTCTATAAACGAGAAATCAAAAGATGTTTTTCTTCAAAATGATCTTAAAAGAATTCTATTTATCATAGCATGTAGTGTTTACGGCTTTGGCCCAAAAATATTTTTGAAGAAGAATTTTCACAAAGCATAGACCTAGCCAATTTTTGCAAAGTTCAAATTTCCTTTCAATAACACCATTTACTTGTGTGGTTGTAAAATTCTCCCATTGTCACTTCTAATGGAAATCAATTTGCACTCAAGGGAGGTTTGAACCTTTTTGAATAGTTTTACAAACTTATGAAACACTTCATCTTTTTGAGCAAAGAAGAATACTAAAGTAAATATTGAGAATTCATAAACTACTACTAAGGCATACTTCATGTCATCAATACTAGAGTTCCTCATAAGTCCAAATCAATCCATATGAACATGCTCAAGATGTTTTGATGTCTAAAAGTATTTTCATGGGTTTGAAAGATTCTTTTATTTATTTTCCATATTGACAAGTATCTCAAAGACAATTTTCTCAAAACACATTTTTAGCCATCCTCCAACTGAATCTTGAGAGGAAAGTTTGTTCAACAAATCCATGCTCACATGACCAAATCTTCTATGCCAAGAAAATCCATCATTATCATAAGCAACAAGACATTCACGCTTATCAAGATAAAACACACATTGAAACATTTTGTGAGTAATTGATCAAAATCACAAAATCTCATTTTGTCATACAAGTTTGGGCAACCGAACTTATGGTGTACATCCAAACTTCAAGTCCGAACATTTTATAAAGTTTCATAAAGATGTTTTTGGCCAAGCAAATGCATAGATATTCCACCATATCTATTTTAATCATTTTATCATGACATATAATCAATTTCAAGAACATATCAACCATGAATTCAATCTCATATCATCAATGTTACCTAATCAACTTCACAGAAGCAATTGACAAGTCATGGTTGGCAAATTTTCAAATCTTAACAAAAAGGATTCTCAACTGAAACTTCATATGTTGGCATTTAACTTCTTATTCATTGTCACTCAATTGGCTAATGCTAAGCAAGTTATAGTTAAAATCAGCACTAAGCAACATTTGTTTTAAAAAGAAGAGATGAACCTTTACCAACATTGGTTACTCCAAGAATTCTTCCTTTCTTATTGTCTCAAAAACAAGTCCTTCATTGGTTGCTTAGACCTTGATTATGAATGAGGTGTTTTCCATTATTCTTTAAGCCAACATCATCAATATACCCCTTAGTGGTGCTTGAGTTTGAATTGAAGAGTACCTGCAATAAAATAGAGGAAGTTTCCTTTGGTACTCATACTTTCTTGGGTCCATGGGGGATAGTAATAATTCTCTTAACTCTCCAAATGGTTTTTACACCATTCTCTACTTTTCTTTTAACATAACATTTGGTGACTTTATGTCCATGTTTTTCGCAATAAGTACAACAAGTAGGATGCATGGAAGTAGAAGTAGCTCTACAAAGAAGTTGTTATATTTAGGCACATTTTTTACATAATTATAACCAAGACCATTTTTGACAAGAGGAGATCTTTGAGCTCCAAGAATTTTATCAAGATTGTCCCTTCCTTTTGTAAATTTTTCTATACATGATGTAAGTTCATCAACCTTCTTTTTCAAAGTCCCATGATCAACAAGCATTCTTTCAAGAGACAAAATCTTTTCACAAAGAATCTTATTTTCAAGGGACATGTTTTGTAAAGAGACATTTAAAACTTCTTTTTCAATATTCAAGCATTCAATAGAATCAAGAAGCTTTTTATTTTCACAAAACAATTTTGAATTCTCATTCAATAAATCATTAATTTTGGTTTTCATTTCCTTATTCCTTTTTGAAGCCTTTTTTAATTCTCCATACATCTCAATATGTAATTCACTCGGATCATCAATATCATCATCATAAGAAGTAGAGGTAGATGTAGTAGGTTGTACCTCATCTTCCACTGCCATGAAGCACACATTTGCTCATTCTTCTTCATGAGTGACTTGAAGTAGCTTCCACATTTCATGAGCAGAATCACATTCATCACTCTATTGTATTCATTGATGACCAACGCACAACAAAGAATGTTCATTGCTTGGTAGTTTAATGTCATCTTCCTTGAATAGCTCTCATCATACTCCTCCATGGGCTTTGCTTCCATTGTAACTCCATCGACTTTCAATCTCAATGGCACATAGGGACCTTTCTCAATAATATTCCACAATTCATAGTTAATAGAACAAATATAAATTTCAATCCTAGACTTCCAAAAAGTATAATTAGAACCATCAAACAATGGAGGTCTATTAGTGGAGGAACCTTCAGTATAAGACAAATTTGATAAACTAGCCATGTAATCTTTACTTCTAGGTTGTTAGACCTTAAAAAGAAGATCTTGCTCTGATACAAATTGTAAGACCTAAGAGGGGGAAGGGTGAATTAGGTCTTAGGCTAATTATCAAAATCTTTTCCTGTTTTGCAATCCTTTGCCTTAATAAAAGCTCTTCATCAAATTCACAAACTCTAAGTTTATATGTGATTTAATGGTTGAGACAAGATGATCAAACAATAAAACTGCAACCAATCAATCAACAACTAAGAACAAATAATAATAATACAAGTATATAAACAAGTAAATCTATAAATAAATGAACACACGATTTATAGTGGTTCGATCTCTTCAAGATCTACATCCACTACCTTGAGTCCACACTCAAGGATTTCAACCAATTCACTAAATGTTTAATTTAGGCAATTACACAAGAGGCTCACCCTTCAAGGGGTTTTACCACAACAACCTCTATTCAATCTAATAAACAAGGTTCACCCTTATCACAAGGAGTTTTATGTCACTAGACAACCTAGACCAATCTAATCCAAGGCTCACCCACACACGGGGTTTTACACCACAACCTTGATTAATCTAGTCTATGGGTCACCCTCCACAAGGGTTTTAAGTCTCTTGATACCTTGTATCAATCACAACAATAATGTAAAGATTGAGTTTAGATGTTACCAACACTGCTTGGTGGATGAATACAATAGCTAGCACCACTTCACTTCTTGCCTTTGGAATCTTGAATTTTAACCTTTGAGCACAAGGAAATTTGAGAGCTTTTCAAATAATTTTGATGTAAAACAAGTTAGAGCTTGAAGGATTTCTTAAGTTCAAAAGTTCTATAAAAAATCTGGAGCTTATAGCTTTTATAGATTTTGGAAATTAGTTCAAACGGTCATAAAACGGCTAGTAACGGCTAGTTTCAGAAGAATTAGGATGATCAAATTTTTCTTGTGTGTTAGAACGTGCATTTGAATTTTTCTGAAAAATATTGTTCACCTAAACAGTGTTACTGTTCAAAATTCAGACGATCGAACTTACCAGCTGCGTCGGAAGAAAAATAGGCGGTACTGTTTACTGTTCACTGTGCAGCGAAAATTCGGACGACTAAATTTTCATACTGCGTCCGAACTTGCATCCGAATTTTTAAACTTTGTCAAAACATATTCAAATCAATTCAAACAAGTTGGAAAACATTCTAGCCTCAAAGATAAGTCATTAAAGACCTTTTAAGTGCAAAAACCATTGATGAAAAACTTGATAATTCAGGTAAGTTCAAAACCATTTAAATCAAGTTTTGTGATCTCAATTGCAACTCATAGATTCCAAAGCTTAAGAGTGTAGGGTTTACAAAGTTTACATATTAAGGACATGTAACCTACACTTCATGTCTTCAATGACTTCAATCATCTTAAACAAACTCTTCAATCTTCAATCACTTTGACTATTTGAGTTGTTCTTGCATTGCTAGCTCCAAGGCAATGAGACTTCTTCCTTCTCAATCCAAAAATCTTATCACACAACATACAAGCATATTAGTCCTTATCAATGTTTGTCATTAATCAAAACTAATCAAACCTACATGATTTGCCCTTAGGGCTAGCAAATAGGACTTTTGGATTAAAGAAGCAAAGTGATCTCATTGCCTTGGATCTAAAGTGAAAAGAACATCTCAAATGAGCTTAGTTTTCTTTCCTAGTTGACATGCATCACACATGCTATCTTTTTCAACCATTAGATTCGAAAGACATCAACTAGCTATTTCATACTAGCATGATTTAGTTTCCATGCGAAAACCAATTGCCATCAGTCAAGGAGACTAAGCATACATCATTCAAATTGTTCAAGTAATTAGTGTCAATCACGTACAAATTATCTATTCTTTTACCAACAAAAACCAAACTATCATCATGCATTCTAACAACTTTGTAGAGAGTAATTTTAAAAATGGCATTCATATTTGTCGTCCCTAAGGGCAAATTTTACAGTTTTGATTAATGACAAAAATTGTTGTTGACTAACTTATGTAATTGTTGTGTAATAGGACTTTTGGATTGAAGAAGTAAAGTGATCTCATTGCTTTGGATCTAAAGTGAAAAGGACATCTCAAATGAGCTTAGTAGTTTGAAGATTAAAGTGGATGTCAAATCCTTTGAGGGCTTTGAAGATCCTATAGTGTAGGGTTATGCTTAGTTTATAGGTATACATACCTTTGTAAATTGTACACCTTTTAAATTTGGATCTATGCAGTGCATGTAGTGGTAGAAAACCATTTAAATCAAACTTATACTTTGGTTTTAAGCTTAAATGTTCTTAATGATTGTTTGTTAAACAAAGTGTTCGATAATGAATTGTGGTTAAAAAATTTTTAAATAACTTATTTTGTGATTGAAATTGATTTCAAACTTGTTGTGTTTAAGTTTCAAATGATTTTACAATATCTGGAAAAGTTTAGAGTCCAATTCAAACGTCCAAATGTTCTTAAGGCTGCTGAATTCCTAGAGAAATTTAGACACTGATGTCCAAATTCGGTCGATTGAATTGTCTTAAGTAGTCTAGTGATAGAAAAGTTCAGACGACCAACTCAGACGCAACAAACTCGATGGTCGACCAAATGGCATTGTTACTAGATATTATTTGAATGTTGTGTTTGAAATTTAAACCGTATAAAAGGCTTAACACCCTAGATTTTTTATAACTTTTGATTCTTTGAAGAGCTTTACCATCCATTACCTTGAGATCTTCAAAAGTTGAACAAAAAGCTTTCATTTTTCTTGTACTACATGTGATCAATCTAAGATTCCAAAGCAAAAAATGAAGTGGTTCTAGAATTGTTTATCATCTACCAATAGGTTGGGTAATATCTTTCTATCTCTTATCTTCTAATTGTTTATTCAAGGTTGTCTTGAGGACATAAAACCCTTTGGTTAGGTGAACTTTGTTCCTTGAATTGTAAAAGAGGTTATTGATGTAAAACCTTTTGTTGGGTGAGCCTCTTATGTATTTGTGTGAATTGTTGATTTAGTGAATTGGTTGAAATTCTTGAGTATGGACTCAAGGTAGTGGATGTAGTTCTTGGACAGATTGAATCACTATAAGTTGTTGTGTTCTTCTCTTGCTATTTATTACTTTCATTCATTTGTGCTATATTTATTGGTTGTTGAACTTAATCGCTACCTCATTGATTGATCTTCTTCTTTCAAGCACTCTGTCTCAAACTCATAAAAAACTCAAAGGTTGTGAACTTTTAAAAAAGATTTTGTTGAGAATTTTTTTCTAAAATTAGCCAAAAATTTAATTCACCCCTCTCTTAGGTTTTTCAATAATTTTGCCACATAACTGAATCACACCCAATAGTTTGTATTTGAAATCATTTACTAATGATACATACATCTTTAATGCAGGACTAGGTCCAACTGTTCCATTTCCAATGATTTTTCCTTGCTTTTGTCACCAAAGCTAACAATTCAAGATTTCTTCACATTTGGTTGTGTGAACTTTTTCCTGTCATCTATCATATGCTTTGAGCAAGTGCTATGTATCATTCGTTTTTAACTGGTTTACTTTTGAGGCACACCTCTTGTTCTATTTTTTTTCAAGCTGATTTTCTTCTTTCTTGTCTGTCTTTGTTGTTGCTGCATTCACTAGTTTCTAAGGCAGCCATTTGATAGATATTTACCTTTTTAGTGCTTTCTTCTTACTCTTCACAGATGGAGCTTGACTCCTCAATTAGTCTTTACCTAGAGATTTCAGTGAGTTCACAATGTCTGTGAACCTATTGTTCATCTTAGTGAGTTCTCATTCAATTTCATCAAGAATATTTCAAAGTCTTCCTATAGCATGTTGATTTTTGATTCTTTAACATGATTAGTTTTCTTGAAGTCGAAGGTAACTTTAAGCTTGTCCCAAACTTCTTTAGTAGATTTGCTAGCAGATATTTTATTATATTCATTCACATTAGAAGCACAGTGAAGAATATTTAAAGCTCTAACATTAATTTAAATGCATTTCCAATTAGCTTCAAAGTATTCATACGTTGGCTTGACAGTCTTAACGTCCTTAACAATAGTTTTTGGAATGATATGATCGTGGTCAATAACATTCCAACATTCAACGTCTAAAGATTGTGTAAAGTTTCTACTCCTGTCACAACTCTCCTCTCATAAGAGAAATTTTGTCCTCAAAATTTACAATAGATACCTTGTAAAAGTTCAAGACACTCTTATTGTAGATACTCTTAGGTCTCCCAAGTTGCTTCTTTAATTTTGTCAACAATTATTGACATAGCTCTTTTGATTACTTTGTGCCATTTATGATCGTTCCATAGTTAAACCTCTTAACTCAGGATCTGCCAACCTCTTGATAACTGTGTACTTGTATGCCAAAGTTCTCAGCCACTAAATAGGTGACAAGAGATTGACTGTCTGTTTGGTAAGCCACAACCAACAACCCCAGACATACTAGCTATGAGTCCTCTTTAGTTGGTTAAACATTTAGGATAAAAGAGACGTTCTGATACTAATTGTAGGTGCCAAATAGTGTCCAAGAGTGGGGAAGAATTAGACTTTAACGAAAATTGACCTTTTATAATGTAGCAATAGAATACCAAAAGTTTTCTTGAGTTAAATTAAAGAACTGAACTTTTAGTAGGCTAATGATTAAAACATATATCCAGGTCAAGTATCAAGCTAATTTCTCATAGAGAATTAGTACTAATGAGAAAAATAACATAGATAACTGATTCTAATTATTTACTAAATTCTAAGTATAAGTTCCTATGAGATAAGAAATTATATGTTTCTAAGAAGCCTCACTAATCATTAACAATGCAAATGAGATCAAAAGTGATTTTCAAAAAAGTTATCAAGTTAGTTTTACTCTAAAAATAGTTTTTACTAGGTAAAGATTATATCTCAATGTAGATCACCGCCTCAACATGACTTTCCATGAATTGGAAGGCTTATTTTCAACTTAATTATTCTTCCAGAAAGGATATGTTTTCTTAATTAAAGATACATAGATAATATAATGAGCAAACATGTAAAATAAAGCAAAGCAAGAAGGAAAGGACACTAAGAATTTTATAGTGGTTTGACAACTTCCTTACATCCACTCCTCGAGGATCTCACCTCAAATATTCTGCTAACACAATCTCATTTCATGAATAGAGATCAAGACTTTATTGCAATTCAAAGTTTCATTCAAAATTGAGAAGTTGTACACTGATTTTCAATAGATTAGCAAACTACTTAATCTGTAGATTTTCAATAGACCTAGTAACTATATCCCCTAGGTTTTAAAGAGATCTATGAACTATTTCCCAAACAAAACCTCCTTAGTTGTACTGGTACAAGCTTGAACGAGTGCTTGTGAACCTTGTAAAGATGAAGAATGAAGATTGCAACTTTTGCTTACTTCCCTTTGCTAAACTCATGCTTTGTACTCTCTATTTTTCACGATGCTTGCTAAGATTTTTCTCTTCACTCTCTTAAGAAACTTGAGTGAAAGACCTAAGAGGGGGGGGGTGAATTAGGTCTTAGGCTAATTATCGAAATCTTTTCCCTTTTTACAAATCCTTTGCCTTAATAAAAACTCTTCTTTAATTTCACAAGTTTCAAGTTTATATGTGATGTAATGGTTAAGATAAGATCATCAAACAATAAGACTATATCCAATCAATCAACAACTATGAACAACTAATAATAACATGAGCATGTAAATAAATAAAGCTATAAGGAAATGAACACACGATTTATAGTGGTTCGATCTCTCTAAGATCTACATCCACTACCTTGAGTCCACACTCAAGGATTTCAACCAATTCACTATATGCTCAAGTTCAACAATTACATAAGAGGCTAACCACACTATGGTTTTACACTCACAACCTCTTCTAGTAATTATACAAACAAGGTTCACCCTTCCACAAGGGTTTTATATCTAAAGACAACCTAAAGACCAATATAATCAAAGGCTCACCCACAAACGGGTTTTACACCACAACCTTGATTAATCTAGTCTATGGCTCACCCTAACATAAAAGGGTTTTATGTCACAAGATAACCTTACAATGAGCTAGTAGAAAAACAGAATTAAAATGAAGAATGGAGTTTGGATATTACCAACGCTTCTTGGTAGATAAATACAATTGCTAGCACCACTTCACCTTTGCCTTTGGAATCTTGAATGTATACCTTTGAGCACAAGGCAATTTGAGAGCTTTTCAATTTGATTTGATGTAAAATAAGTTAGAGCATGTAAGATTTGTTAAGTTTAAAGTTCTTCTAAAAAATCTGGAGTTTATGGCTTTTATAGAATTCAAAAATCAGTTTAAACAGCCATAAAACGGCTATTAACGGCTATTCACAAAATTCGGACGACCGAGTTTTTCTCCATGCGTCCGAATCTTCTTCCGAATTTCTCTGGAAGAATAGCAGGTACTGTTCATGTAAACACTAGTCACTGTTCATGAACTATTCACAAAATTCGGACGACCGAATTTTTCTCCATGCGTCCGAATCTTCTTCCGAATTTCTTTGGAAGAATAGTAGGTGTGTTCACAGTGCAGAAAAATTTCGGATGACCGAATTTGCATCCGAATTTTTCAAACTTTGTCAAAACATGTTTAAATCAATTCAAACAAGTTGGAAAACATTCTAGCCTTAAAGATAAGTCATTAAAGATCTTTTATGTGCAAAAACCATTTATGAAAACTTGATAATTTAGGTAAGTTCAAAACCATTGAAACCATTTAAATCAAGTTTTGTGCTCTCAATTGCAACTCATAGATTCCAAGGCTTAAGAGTGTAGGGTTTACAAAGTTTAACTATTAAGCACATGCAACCTACACTTCATGTCTTCAAAGCCTTCTAACATCTTGAACAAACTCTTAAATCTTCAATCACTTTGACATATTGGAGTTGTTCTTGCATTTTAACTTCAAGGCAATGAGACTTCATACTTCTTAGTTCATAAAACCTATCATACAACATACAAGCATATTAGTCCTCATCAAACTACATGATTTGCCCTTAGGGCTAACAATCTCCCCCTTTTTGATGATGACAAACTTTGATGCAAAATGTGATGGATTTAAACAATGTAGTACAAAGAAGCATTAATGTCAATAATGGATAATAACCAATTTAGCACATTGACATGCAAAAGGCTCAATATGAGCCTATGACCCAACCAACCTCCATTTGCCTCCTTCCTTCCAACTACTAGGATATAAGATATAGCATTTTATCATTAAGACAACTTCTAAGAGAGGTATTAAAGGTCAGAAAAGATTAACATTGCTCCCCCTTAGATTGTGCTCATTTTTCAACAAGTTTGGACTTGAGATGCTATGCATCCGAATTTTGACATATCAAGTCCGAATTGTAAAATAAGTGAAATGAAAGCTTCAATTTTTGAAAATAAGCTTTCCTAAGGTTGTTCAAACATAGTGTAAGAGATTAAAACAAGTTTGAATAAATTTGAACAACAATAGAGCACATTTTGGCAACAAAAGATGAATGCATCCGAATTTCAGAACATGCATCCGAATTTTTGACAATTCAAGTCCAAACTGCAATAAATTCAATATTATGAATGTTTAAATTAAAATAAAGCTTTTCTAAGGTTGTTCAAACGTATAGTAAGAGATTAAAACATATTTGAATCAATTCAGACAACAAAAGAGCACATATTGACAATGAAATATGGATGCATCCGAATTTTAGGACATGCATCCGAATTTTTTTGATTTCAAGTCCAAACTGCAATAAACTCAATATAATGAATGTTTAAAATGAAATAAATCTTTCCTAAGGTTGTTCAAACATAATGGATGAGATTAAAACATATTTGAATCAATTTGAACAACAAAAGATCGCTTTTTGGCAACAAATATGGATGCATCCGAATTTTTAAATCATGCATCCGAATTTCAAGTCAAAAATTTGTGCAACAAGTTTGAAAAGGTGATTTTGCATTTTCAAATGAAATTTTGAAGTACTCAAACATGTATGTCCACAATAGCACTCAGTTTAGCTTTGCAAAACCACAAGATTCGTGCATTCAATTGTTTTCATGAATCAATCCAAAATCATAGGTCAAGTCAAGAACCAAGTTCAAGATTTCAATCTCAACTTAACCATATTCCAAAATCTCAGAAAATAACCAAAACCTCACATATTATAACATATTCAATTTAAATTTCAAATGCAGCCAAATATTTTCACAGTACACATTCATTTTACATTTTAACCTATAACACATAGCACATAGCACATTTACAGCAAGCACATAGAACATTTTGCAGTCATTCTTTCTCCCCCTTGACATATGCATGGATTTTCAGAAAATTCACACATTTTCTCTTCATGCATGAGGAATTCCACTGCTAATTCATATTTTCACACATTTTGTCATCACATTTCTTCTCCCCCTTTTGTCATCACTCAAAGATGGGGTTAATGAAAATGAGACAACATGTATCACATATAAGCAGTATATTGATCAACTCTCATTTGGCAATTTAGCAATGTATTGACCAACTCTTATAAACAGTATAGTTCTAGTCAAGCAATAATCATTATGTAGCATCTCAACAATAATAAATTGACTTCTTCTCTCCCTTTTTATCAGCAATTTAAACTTGGGGTGAGAGTACTTGGACAACAAAAGTGAAACAAAAGAAGCTCTTATCACAAAGATTTCACATATTGAGCTTCAAAACATTATAATGACTAGAAAGGCACAAGTAAATTTCAATGTTAAAGCATAACATGTGCATTAAGTCATAATCTAAAATAAGCAACAAAATAGAGTTTAGGGATAGAAAGGCTTAGTCTTTGGATGTGCTTCATGGTCTTCACTTCCAAATTAGTTTGTTATGATGGCCATGTCTCCCTTGATCTCTATATGATATGGTCCTTCATTTGTTGATTTCTTGCTTGTGTATTTCTGCTTTGGAAAGCTACCAATTTGAGAGGGTCTTTGGATCTTCTTTCTTTGAACCACATTTTCCTCCCTTGGCTGAAGGAAATTGGTGATGGATTTGTGATTTGACTTTGTTAAACTCCCTTCACCTCCTTCTTCTTGCTTGTTCTCTTGAGCTTTACCCCTTTGTTTGTTCTTCATTCTCATGCTCTTCTTCTTTTGGGATGCTTCACTGCCTTTTCCTTCATCTTTTGTATTCTTCTTTTGCGATAAATTGATAGTCATATCAATTTTTACTATCATTACTATCATTCTTATTGCTGCCATCTCTTTTCTTCTTCTTTGGCTTTATAGGAACTTACACCATTTAAAACCACTTGAGAAGTCTTTCTCAAGTCTTCTTCCATATTCTTAACTTTAGCTCCTAAACCATCAAATTTGCCAAGAATCATCAGAGCAAAAGACTTGAAGAATTTGTCCATCTTCTTCATTTTCTCTATATGGTTGTTCAATGTCTCTTGAAACACCTTGGCAACTATGGTATCACCTGTAGTGAGATTATCATCTTCAACTTCTTTTCCTTGAATAGAGAGTACCTCTTTAAATAGTCTTCTTTTGTGGAAGGTTGCTCCCCCTCACTTCATGCCACATTTTAGTTTTCCTTTTGCAGCAAGGATTTCCTCTTCATCCCCTTCTTCTTCATCATTTTCTTCTTCCTCAAACTCCTCATATTTTTGTTAATAGTCTACCATACAATAAGGCTTTTCAATCTTTCATTTGTGAACAATTCATGAATAAAGCAATGATGTCCCAATGAGTAATATCTTGCCTCATTATCATCTACTCCACAAATTTTGTTCACAAAGGCATCATTGAACTCAAAGTCCACTTGAGATAATTTAGAGGAATACCATTGAACTACATTATTCCCCTCATGTTCGACTTTCTCTTTCTTAAAGGAGTTTTTGCATTTGTTCTCCATATTCCATCCTTATTAAGAACTAACAATTTCGGATAGTTTGATGACATCCACCTTGTGACTTGGATTTATCATATGGTTACTTTTTGTCCAATAATCAAGTTCAGTAGCAGTCTCCACTGTGACAAATCTATCCAGCCATGACATGCTTTGCAAAACATGAACTTTCCTTAGTTCATTGATCACTGATCCTTCTTCTCTTTCTTTGGCTTTTCCCTTTCCTTTTCCCATGCTTGGCTTTAGTGTCCTCACCTGGAGCTACAACACTTGAATACACTCATTAGTTATTGAATTTTGAAATTTCTATGCTTCTTCTAAGATTGGTCAAACCTTTCTTCGGCCAATGGCTTAGTAATGATATCATTAATTTGTTCATTAATGCAAACATACTTTAAACAAGTATTTCCCTTAGTAGAGTGATCTCTAATGAGATTAAGTTTGATCTCTATATGCTTTGTCCTAGTTTGTTGAATAGTATGATGATCAAATTTATTGCATTAGTGTTATCACATAACATAGCCACACATTTGAAATATAGACCATAATCACTTAGATTATTAATGCAGCAATAGAGAATGTGTTTAACAACAATCAAATGAAACTCTTTAGGACAAGTTGAAATCTAGCACACAAGCACATGACAAACATAATATTGGCTCTTCTTGCTGTCAAATAGAGTTGACTACTCCTATGAAACCATTTTATTCTTGTCAAGCATAGTTGATAAACTTATGGATGCTTATACCTTAACTTGATTCATAAAAGTGCCATCCTTGGTTTGCTTGATTTGTAGGCCAAGAAAGAAATTGAGTTTTCCTATCATGCTTATTTCAATTTTACTTTGCATCAACTTGGAAAACACATCACAAAGTGAAGTATTAGAAGCACAAAAAATTGTATCATGTATTCGGACAAGTTATAGATCATTGTTGCATGAGGATTTTATAAAAGGGTAGTTTCAGTTTTCCTCTTGAAAATCTTTTGAAAGAAGGAAACTACTCAAGGAAACTAGGGGCTGGTTTTTAACCATTCAAAACTTAGGATAGTTTGAAAATATGGTTAGGAAACTTTTCATGAGCAAAACTGGGTGATTGTTCCATATAAACCACTTCCTCAATAGAACCATTTAGAAAAGTACTTTTGACATTCATTTGAAATAACTTAAAGTAAGTACAAGTCAAAAGCATTCTTATGGACTCAAGTCTAGCATTCGGAACAAAGGTTTCATATCATAATCAATTTCCTCTTCTTGATTGAATCCTTAGGCAACAAGTCTAACCTTGTTTCTAACAACTTCTCCGGATTCAATAAGTTTATTTCTAAAAACCATTTAGTTCCAATAATAGAATGATCATGAGATTTAGGAATATCCAAAATATTGTATCTTTCAAATTTATTTACTTCCTCTTGCATAGCAATAATCTAAAAATCATCACACAAGGCATCATCAATACTTTTAGGCTCATATGAAATAAAAGAATAAAGTTATTGATAAAATACCGCCTTATTTTTACTCCTTGGGAGATATCACCAATGATTTGCTCCTTATGGTGGCCTTTGTGGATATCATAAGTTCTTTGAAAGCTCTTGGTCACTACTAGGTTGGTCATCTTGATTTTGTTCTATCATTTCTTCCTCATTGGTATGATTCTCCAAAGTTGGTGCTTGAAGATGAGTTTGATATTCATTCATAGATGTACCTACATCATCTTCATCTCTTCTTTCCAAGCAAATGTAATATTCATCAAAACAAACATGAATGGTTTCCTCATCATGTAAGGTTCTTTTTATTGTAAATTCTATATGCTTTTTCGTAAGATGAATAGCTAAGATATATCAATATCCATTTTTTTTCACCAAATTTAAGTAAGTTGTCACAATAATTTAAGATAAGACATTTATAACCAAACATTTTAAAATATGCAACTTGAGGCATTCTATAAAAAAAAAAATCAGAAGATGTTTTTCTTCAAAATGATCTTAAAAGAATTCTATTTATCATGACATGTGGTGTTTAAGGCTTTGGCCCAAAAATATTTTTGAAGAAGAATTTTCACAAAGCATAGACCTAGCCAATTTTTGCAAAGTTCAAAATTTTCTTTCAATAACACCATTTTATTGTGGAGCTTTTGCAGTTGAAACAATTATATGAAATTCAATTTTCAAAGCAAATTTTGTAAAGACTTTGTTGTAAAATTCTCCCATTGTCACTTGTGAAACACTTCTCCAATTTTCAAGGGAGGTTTGAACCTTTTTGAATAATTTTACAAACTTATGAAACACTTAATCTTTTCGAACAATGAATAATGCTAAAATGAATATTTAGAAATCATCAACTACTAGTAAGGCATACTTCAAGTCATCAATAATAGAGTTCCATATAAGTCCAAAACAATCCATTTGAAGAAGCTCAAGATGTTTTGAGGTTTAAAATCATTTTCATGGGTTTGAAAGATTCTTTTGTTTGGTTTCCATATGGACAAGTATCTCAAAGACAATTTTCTCAAAACACATTTTTAGCAATCCTCTAACTAAATCTTGATAGAAAAGTTTGTTCAACAAATCCATGTTCACATGACCAAATCTTTTATGCCAAGAAAATCATTATCATAAGCAACAAGACATTCAAGCTTATCAAGATAAAACACATATTCAAAAATTTGTAAGTGATTGATCAAAATCACAAAATATCATTTTGTCATATAAGTTCGGGCGACCGAACTTATGGTCTACATCGAAACTTCATGTCCAAACATTTTGTAAAGTTTCATAAATATGTTTTTGGCCAAGCAAATGCATATATATTCAATCATAGCTATATTAATCATTTTATCATGACATATAATCACTTTCAAGAACATATCTACCATGAATTCAATCTCATATCATCAATGTTACCTAATCAACTTCATAAAAGCAATTGACAAGTTATGGTTGGCAAATTTTCAAAGCTAAACAAAATGGATTCTCAACTAAAATTTTGCATGCTAGAATTTTAACTTCTTATTCATTGTCACACAATTGACTAATGCTAATCAAGTTATAGTTCAAATCAGAAATAAGCCACATTTGTTTAAAAAGAAGAAAGAAACCTTTACCAACATTGGTTACTCCAAGAATTCTTCCTTTCTTCTTGTCTCAAAAACAAATCCTTCATTGTTTGTCTTGACTTTGATTATGAATGTGATGTTTTCTGTTATTCTTTAAGCTAACATCATCAATATACCCCTTTAGTAGTGCTTGAGTTTGAATTGAAGCGTACTTGCAATAAGGAGAAGAAGTATCCTTTGGTACCCATACTTTCTTGGGTCCATGGGGGTTAGTAATAATTCCTTTAACTCTCCAAATAGTTTTAACACCATTTTCTATTTTTCTTTTATCGAAGCACCTAATGGCTTTGTGTCCATGTTTTCCACAATATGTACAACAAGTATGAGGCATTGAACTAGAAGTAGCTTTAACAAAGAAATTTTTATATTTAGGCACATTGTTTACATAATTATAGCCAAGACTATTTTTAAAAAGAGGAGATCTTTGAGCTCCAAGAATTTTATCAAGATTGTCCCTTCCTTTTGTAAATTTTTCTATACATAATGTAAGCTCATCAACCTTCTTTTTCAAAGTCTCATGATCAACAAGCATTCTTTCAAGAGACAAAATTTTTTCACAAAGAATCTTATTTTCAAGGGACATATTTTGTAAAGAGACATTTAAAACTTCTTTTTCAATATTCAAGCATTCAATAGAATCAAGAAGCTTTTTATTTTCACAAAACAATTTTGAATTCTCATTCAATAAATCATTAATTTTGGTTTTCATTTCCTTATTCCTTTTTGAAGCCTTCTTTAATTCTCCATACATCTCAACAAGTAATTCACTAGGATCATCAATATCATCAACATCATCATCACAATAAGTAGAGGTAGAAGGAGTGGATTGTACCTCATCATTTATTGACATAAAACACATATTGGCTCTTTCCTCATGTGTTGCTTGAAGAAGTCTCCACATGTCGTGAGCGGTGTCACATTCACTCACTCTATTGTATTCATTCACGTCCAATGCACAACTCAAGATATTCATTGCTTGGTAGTTTAAGGTTATCTTTCTTGAGTCGTTCTCATCAATTTCCTCCATAGACTTTTGTTCCCTTGTAATTCCATCAGCTTTTATTCTTATAGGAACATAGGGACCTTTCTCAATGATACTCCACAAATCAAAGTTAATAGAACAAATAAAAATTCTAATTCTACATTTCCAAAATGTAAAATTAGAACCATCAAACAAAGGAGGTCTATTTGTAGAGGAACCTTCCATATAAGGCAAATTTGATAAACTAGCCATAGAATCTTTACTTCTAGGTTGTTAGACCTTAAAAAGAAGACCTTGCTCTGATACCAATTGAAAGACCTAAGAGGGGGGTGAATTAGGTCTTAGGCTAATTATCGAAATCTTTTCCCTTTTTACAAATCCTTTGCCTTAATAAAAACTCTTCTTTAATTTCACAAGTTTCAAGTTTATATGTGATGTAATGGTTAAGATAAGATCATCAAACAATAAGACTATATCCAATCAATCAACAACTATGAACAACTAATAATAACATGAGCATGTAAATAAATAAAGCTATAAGGAAATGAACACACGATTTATAGTGGTTCGATCTCTCTAAGATCTACATCCACTACCTTGAGTCCACACTCAAGGATTTCAACCAATTCACTATATGCTCAAGTTCAACAATTACATAAGAGGCTAACCACACTATGGTTTTACACTCACAACCTCTTCTAGTAATTATACAAACAAGGTTCACCCTTCCACAAGGGTTTTATATCTAAAGACAACCTAAAGACCAATATAATCAAAGGCTCACCCACAAACGGGTTTTACACCACAACCTTGATTAATCTAATCTATGTCTCACCCTAACACAAAATGGTTTTATGTCACAAGATAACCTTACAATGAGCTAGTAGAAAAACAGAATTAAAATGAAGAATGGAGTTTGGATATTACCAACGCTTCTTGGTAGATAAATACAATTGCTAGCACCACTTCACCTTTGCCTTTGGAATCTTGAATGTACACCTTTGAGCACAAGGCAATTTGAGAGCTTTTCAATTTGATTTGATGTAAAATAAGTTAGAGCATGTAAGATTTGTTAAGTTCAAAGTTCTTCTAAAAAATCTGGAGTTTATGGCTTTTATAGAATTCAAAAATTAGTTTAAACAGCCATAAAACGGCTATTTACGGCTAGTTTCAGAAAATACTGTTCATGCGAATAGTAGTACTGTTCATGCACTGTTCATGTGAATAGTGGTACTGTCCATGCACTATTCATGCACCGGTCACAAAAATTCGGACGACCGAATTTTCCAGCTTCGTCCGAATCTTCTTCCAAATTTCTCTGGAAGAATAGTAGACACTGTTCATGTAAACAGTATCACTGTTCATGCACTATTCACAAAATTCGGACGACCGAATTTTTCTACATGCGTCCGAATCTTCTTCCGAATTTCTCTGGAAGAATAGTAGGCACTGTTCATGTGAACAGTAGGCACATTTCATGTAAACAGTAGTCACTGTTCATGAACTATTCACAAAATTCGGACGACCGAATTTTTCTCCTTGCGTCTGAATCTTCTTCCGAATTTCTCTGGAAGAATAGTAGGTGTGTTCACAGTGCAGAAAAATTTCGGATGACCGAATTTGCATCCGAATTTTTCAAACTTTGTCAAAACATGTTTAAATCAATTCAAACAAGTTGGAAAACATTCTAGCCTTAAAGATAAGTCATTAAAGATCTTTTATGTGCAAAAACTATTTATGAAAACTTGATAATTTAGGTAAGTTCAAAACCATTGAAACCATTTAAATCAAGTTTTGTGCTCTCAATTGCAACTCATAGATTCCAAGGCTTAAGAGTGTAGGGTTTACAAAGTTTACCTATTAAGCACATGCAACCTACACTTCATGTCTTCAAAGCCTTCTAACATCTTGAACAAACTCTTCAATCTTCAATCACTTTGACATATTGGAGTTGTTCTTGCATTTTAACTTCAAGGCAATGAGACTTCATACTTCTTAGTTCATAAAACCTATCACACAACATACGAGCATATTAGTCCTCATCAATATTTGTCATTAATCAAAACTATATGATTTGCCCTTAGGGCTAACATTGAGTACAAAGGATTTCATTGTATAAAAGCCCTATGGGTGGATGTGAGAGATAATGTGAAGCTATGATGCTTTGGCCAACTTGCATTCAGAAAATACAAATTAACTTTTTCAAAAATAATCTTTTATAACCCAAAGAAAACATGTGATTTAAGATATTCTTTCATGGAATGTTAACATGTTCTTTTAACCTCAAAAATGGTGTAAATTTTTTTTAACAAAGTTTGTCAATACATAGGCGCATTGGAAAATCTTGCTAACGCTCTCACTTAGCCATATAGGATTTCTAGAACTCATGCCATGGCCAATCTTCTAAAGAGTGTGCTAACTGGATTAAACATAAACAATAATTTTAAGCCACAAATTTGAAGGATTAAATGAACTTGGTAATGAACAAGCTATATCATCCAGAAACCTAAAGATGTCTTCTTCAAATTTCAGGAAGGCCTTTTCCTCATTCTTGAAGTGTCAAAATCACCTTTGGATCCTCAAAAATGCAAGATCAACTCTTTTACTTTTCCAACTCCAATTCATTCCAAAGCTCCCCGCTTGAGTTCGCAAACATAGAACTTCTTTTGAATTTCCTATACTCTTTGACTCCAAATTTGGTAGCTCCTTTATTTTACTTCTGATCTTATCAGAAGGGTCTAAAATGAAAAGTTGAAATAATGCTGGTGAATCACTGTTTCTACATTGTAAAGGAAATCATACTTGCTAGTCCTCTAAGTGTTCCAAGTTAACTTGTGATTCATTATACTAGATTGGAGTAAGCTTTAATGAAGAGACAATTACCTTTATAGCCAAGAAGAGCAAATTTGTGCAACATAACTTTACTTGATTTAGGATTCTTTGCATGCAAAATTGTTGGCCAATTGTGATCAGGCTGAAAGCTATTTTTGAACTTCTATTCTAGTGTGGAATGTGCTCTTTGCTTTGCAAGAGGTCAACAATTTAAAAAGGGAGACCTCCAAATCTATGAGAGCCTTTCCATTGCCTTTTAAATCTATAACATAACCACAAGAAGGTAAGATATCAAGGCCCCTTTGAATAGTGTTGTTAGGTTTATTTTAGCTTCACTTTTACTTTCTTCTTTGTACTTGAGAACTTCCCATATTTCTTTAGTTGTTAGGCAATTAGTATCAACAAAATTTTTGTTTAGGACCTTTAAACACCCATGAAAGACCTAAGAGGAGGGGGTGAATTAGGTCTTTGGCTGATTTTCAAAATCTTTTCCCTTTTCTGAAATCTTTGATTAAGAGAAGACAAATTTCAAATATTTATGAGTCCTTGAGAAATAGATGAAGATAGGTGAGGGCACTATGAGGGCAATAATAAATGCTAACAACTTGTCAATGGGAATTGAATATATAAAGAAGTAAAGCAAGAAGCACAATAAACACAATCAATTTATAGTGGTTCGATCTCTTCAAGATCTACATCTATTACCTTGAGTCTGTACTCAAGAATATCAACCAACTCAACTATAAAAATAGTTAATTCCAATACACAAGAGGTTCACCCACAAGGGTTTTACTCCACAACCTTTTTTCAATACAAGAATCAAGGTTCGCCCTATCCAAAAGAGTTTTATATCTTCAAGATAACCTTGATTAAAACAAGTAGTTAAGAGAATATAGAAAGCAATTATCAATAACTTGGTTGATAAAGACAAATTCTAGCACCACTTCACCTTTTTGTCTTTGGAATATTGAATAGTTACATGTAGCACAAGACAAAAGAGAGCTTTTCATGTGAAGAGCTTGTTCTTCATAGGAATGGACACATCTATTTTGCATCTTGAGCCTTCTTGTAGTTTAGAACCACAGTGTGTTTATGAACAAATGCCTTTATATGGACTTGATAAACTGTGATGAGTTTGATGGAGAACCACACTTTGCTTATCTATGATGAAACTTCACATGCTAAGAGTTTGTTGTTCAATTTTGTGGCCAAATGTAACCTTAGGATAGGCAAGCCAATGCTCTTGATGTTTCAATTCTATGGGGTTCAATGCCTATGAGGTTGCATATTGCTTAAACCCGACAAAGAGTTTTCTATTAGAATTTATATATGGTAGATTAGTTGTTTTATTTCCCTTGATAATACGGTCGTTGACACCCATTAAGTTTGAGTTCTCTAATAACCAAGAAGACCATATTTGCATGCTTTGCTTCTCATTTCATGCCTAAGGAATACTTGAGCTTAATGCACACCCCTTCCCATACCTGCACTTATTTCAAGAGTGAGAGAACAATGAGAATCAAGAAGTGCCAAGATCAAGTACCATTAAAGATCTTTGCTGGTCCAATCACAAGAGCTAAGGCTAAGAGGATGAAAGAGGCCTTGATAGTATTGCTTGAAAGCATGAGGAATAAACAACCAAAAGATGATGAGCTTTCAAGGGTATATACTACACAAGGAGGATCAATGATGGTTACTTTATAGCAAGCAAGCTATCCAACCACTTGGAAGTCTATTGGAACACCAAATTGATGTCCAAGATGACAAATTGAAGGGCTAAAAAATTCATCATAAGGGTTGGACTAAATTCCCTTATTTAAGGATTGTTTTAATTAGTTTTTAATTTTGTTTGGGCTAGGAACTCTTTTTTATTAAAGCCCATATTATTTCTTTTATTTTAATCTCAAATTGAAAATTAATTAGCTGAAAAAAGATGCAAGTCCAAGACCATTAGAACTTGTGATTCAACCACCTGCTCTAAATCCAAAATCAATTGGATCAGGGTTTTGGGATATCTATTTATATATGATATTTTTTGAATTTTCAAAACATGATGTCATTGATATTTTACTGAGAATACATACTCTCTTTGGTTCTTGAAAGAACTTCTTGAACTTATTAAGTTATTCAACTTGTAGCATTCATTTTTTAAAATTATACCTTAAGTTTTTGTCTCTATTGATAACGGATTTAAGGTTCTTTGTTTGTACCTTAAGTTCTTGGATCAAATATCCAACAGGTTAAGTGTTCTTGAAGCCTTTTTCACATATCCTTGGACCTTTGTAGAAGTTTGCTATTGGGTTCTAGGTTTTTATACCTAGGGTTCGCATCACATATTATGGTTCATTTCTGGTAGGATATTTTGAATATCTTGGTAATGCTTCTAACAATGCAACATAGCTTATTGTTCTAGTCAAAGGGCTTGAAATATGTATGAAACTAAGTTCTTGTAACCGTGAAATCTAGAACGACTCATCCCTTTTGGTTATTATCATTGAAGAGAATTCCTGTACACTAGGGAAACTTGGTTTGATCTTACAATATGTGTCAGGCTTAAGGGAAAATATTGTAGTTTTGATTAATGACAAACATTGATGAGGTCTAACTTGTATGTTAATTGTGTGATACGATTTTTGGTTAAAAAAGCTAAGTGGTCTTATTGCCTAAAAGCTATAGTACTAAGTATAGCTCAAATGAGCTCAAGTGGTTGAAGAATGAATAGTATGTCCAAGAAGTTAAAGGCTTTGAAAAAACTTTAGTGTATATTTGATTTTGCTTAATAGGTATATCTTGTGAACCCTACACTCCTTGCATTTGGAGTCTACGCAATACATGTGGTAGCACAAAACTTGTTCTAACTTGGTTATAAGCTTTAAAAGATTTTGATCATTCTTGAATTACCAAGTGTTTGATAATGGCTTAGTGCTCAAAAGCTTTTAAATAACTTATCTTTTAGTCCAAAATGATTTCAAACATATTGTAGTTAAATTTTAAATAATTTGACAAAGTTTGGAAACGTTAGGACTCCAATTTAGAGTTTCGAACTGAAGCCTTGGCTGCTGAATTTTTAGTGAAATTTAGATATCCAATTTGGACATAGTGATCCAAATTCGATTGATTGAATTATCCTCGGAAGCCCAGTGTACAAAAAGCTTAGACAACCAATTCGGATGCAGTAAGCCATTTCTGTCAACCGAATTACGCTATTACTAACCGTTGTTTGAACGTTGCAATTGAATTTTAAACCTTATAAGAGGTCAACATCAGATTTATTATAACTTTTGGATACATTGAATACCTTTTGACTCCAATATCTTGAGAACACTATAAAACTATCATTTTTCTTGTGCTACATGTGATTATTCAAGATTTCAAATAGTAAAAGTGAAGTGGTGTTTGCATTTGTAAACTCTTTGTTGGTAAACTCTTTCCTTATCTTCTCATCTTTTAGTTATTTAAGGTTGTCTAGATGACCAAAAACCTTTTGAAAAAGGGTGTATTTTGATTATTAATTTGTAAAAGAGATTCTGGAGTAAAATCCTTATGAGTGAACCTCTTGTGTATTTGTGTGGATTGAGATTATAGTTGATTTGGTTGAAATCCTTGAGTGAGGGCTCAGGGTAGTGGATGTAAATCTTGAAGAGATCAAACCACTATAAATTGGTTGCATATTTTGTGCTCTTTGATTTAAGTTTCTATTTATTGATTCCACTTAATTTTCTTTAAGTTTCTATTTTGTGCTCTTTGAGTGAGGGCTCAGGGTAGTAGATGTAAATCTTGAAGAGATCAAACCACTATAAATCGGTTGCATATTTTGTGCTCTTTGATTTAAGTTTCTATTTATTGATTCCACTTAATTTTCTTTGAGAGATTTTAGCCTTTATTAATGTCATTAAAGTGCCATTCTTCTTTCAACTACTATTTATAGAAGTTTCTTTAATATTTGGAGATTGAGTTCTTTTTAAACAAAGTTTCTTAAAAAGGAAAATATTTCAAGAATTAGCCAAATACCTAATTCACCCCCCTTAGGTCTTTCAATTGGTATCAGAGCAAGGGCTTCTTTTTGTTGTTTAACGACCTAGAAGTTAAGATCTATGGCTTATATTTCAAACCTACCTTGTTTGAAAGGATCTGCAACAAACAAACCTCTCTTGTTTGATGGAACAAATTATGCTTTTAGAAAATCTAGAATTAAGATTTATATTTATTCTATTAACTTTGGTTTGTGGAATATTATTGAGAAAGGTCCTTATGTCCCAACAAAGTTGAGAGCCAATGAAGTCACAAGGGAACCAAAACAAATTGAAGAATGTGATGAAAGTAACTCAAAAAAGGTGACATTGAATTATCAAGCAATGAACATTCTAAGTTGTGCATTGGATGTGAAATACAACCGGTAAGTCAATGTGACATCGCCTACGATATGTGGAGGCTTCTTTAAGTAACACATGAGGTGACAAACCAAGCAAAGGAGTCAAAGCTTGCTATGCTCATTAGAGACTATGAGTTGTTCACTATGAAGCATGGAGAGAACATTAGCGACATGTTTACAAGATTCACCAACATCTCAAATGGCCTAAAGTCTTGTGGAAATAATTATTCTCTTTGTGAGCAAAATAGAAAGATTTGGATGCTCTACCAAAGTCATGGGAACGAAGGACACTTGCTATTGAAGAATCAAAGGACTTGAAGACTCTTTCAGTTGAAGAGCTCATAGGATCACTTCTAACACATGAAATGAAGATCAAAAGATTAAATGATCTAAAAGATGAAGAAAAGGGAAGAAAATGAGTAGTACAAAAGGCCAATTATAATCCTAGTGAACAAGAAGAATCATCAAGTGATGAAGAAGAAGAAGGTGAAGATGGCGAGATGGAAATTGTAGTTAAAAAGTTCAAGAAATTTTACAAGAAGGGATTTCTCAAGAAGGGTAAAAGACCTTTCAAGTGGTCAATCATCATCTCTATTCAAACCACAATGCTATGGATGCACGAGCACCAAGCATCTTCTTGCCAATTTTCCAAAAGCCTTGGAATGGGAAAGAGAAGCCAAGCTAAAGAAGAAGACATCACTCAAGAAAAGAAAAGGACTTGTTGGCACTTGAGATCAACATGCCAATGAAGAAAGTGAAGATGAAAACAAAGAGAGAGCTAATGTGTGTTTCATGAAATGAATGATGAGGTACAACCTATTCCTTCTGCCTCTACTTCATGTGACGATGATATTGAAGACCTTAGCGAACTACATGTTGACATGTATAGTGAATTGAAGAAGGTCTCAAAAAGAAAAAAATAAATGAATTTTAATATTGATGAGTTGTTAATGAAAATTCAAAACTATTTTGTGAAAATAAAAAACTTCTAAAGTCTATTGAATGCTTGAATATTTAAAAAGAAGTTTTAAATATGTCCTTCCAAAATACGTGCCTTGAGAATAAAACTCTTTATTCTAAAATCTCCTCTCTTGAGAAAATGATTGTTGATCATGACATTTTGAGAAAGAAGGTTGATGACCTAACTTTATGCGTTGAAAAATTTACAAATGGAAGGGGCAATCTTGACAAACTTCTTGGATCTCAAAGATTCTTATTTGTGAAAAATGGCCTTGGTTACAATCATGTGAACAATGTTCCTAAATATAAAAACTTCTTTGTTAGAGCTACTTCTATTTCCAAGCCTCATTTATGTTGTACTTATAAATAGGCACAAGGCCACTAGATATAATGTTAAAAGAAAGGTGGAAAATGTGTTAAAACTATTTGGAGAATGAAGGGAACCATCACTAACCCCCGTGGACCCAAGAAAATGTGGATACCAAAAGTCACTTCCTCTCATTTGATGTAGGTACATTTTCCTTAAAGATCAAATGCCACTAAGTGGTTTCTTGATAGTAGATGTTCAAGACATATGATGGGGAATGCCTTACTCATTATTGAGCTTCAAGCTTGTTGAAGGATTTGTTATATTTGGTGATAAGAAGAAAGGAAAAATCCTTGTTGATGGTAATGTTGGTAAAGGTCCTTCACCTTTTATTAAACTAGTGTTACTAATTGATGATTTGAAATACAACTTTATTAGCATTAGCCAATTGTGTGACAATGGATGTAAAGTTAAATTTAAATGTGATACATGTATTATTCTTGATACTGTAGGTTGTAAAACTATTTTTGTTGCAAATAGAGTTGGAAATATATATGTGCTACATCTTGATTAACTTGTTACTAATGATGTTAAATGTCTGGTTGTTTATGATAATGATAGTTATTTGTGGCATAGCAGACTAGGCCATGTGAGTATGGATTTTTTAAACAAACTTTCCTCTCAAGAACTAGCTAGAGGTTTACCAAAAATGCGTTTTGAGAAAAATTATCTTTGAGATGCTTGTCAATATAGAAAATGAAAAAGAAAAACCTCTTTCAAACCCAAGAAAATGGTTTCTACCTGAAAAACCTCTTGAGGACCACTAGTCTTGGTGGTAAGAGATATACTTATGTAATTGTTGATGTCTTTTTAAGATTCACATGGGTACTCTTTTTAGCTTTTCATGAATTTGTAAGACTTTCCAAAAAGGTTCAAACTTCCCTTGTTTGCAAATTGATTTTCATTAGGGGTGACAAAGGGAGATAATTTTATAATGAAGACTTTTCAAAATTTGTGATGAATGGTATTTCGCATAACTTCTTGGCTGCCAAAACACCACAACAAAATAGTGTTGTTAAAAGGAAAAATTGATCCTTGCAAAAAATGGCTAGGTCTATACTTTATAAAAACTCTTTACCAAAATATTTTTGGGCCGAAGCCGTAAACACCGCTTGCTATGTGATGAATATATTTCTTTTAAGACCTTTTCTAAATAAAACACCTCTTAAACTTCGCTTTAGTAGAACTTCTTCGATTGCATATTTTAGAGTGTTTGTTTGTAAATGCTTTATCTTGAATACTCATAATAACTTAGGTAAATTTGATAGAAAATTGGATGAAGGCATTTTCCTTGGTTATTTCTCAAGCAAAAAGGCCTATAGAGTCTATTACAAAAGAACTTATTGTGTTGAAGAAACCATTCACGTGAGATTTGATGAATCTAACATCTATTTTGAAAGAAGAGATGAAGATGACGTAGGTACCTCAATGAATGATGATCAAACTCATCTTCAAGCACCAACTTTGGAAGATCATGCCAATGAGAAAGAAATGTTTGAACAAGAACAAGAAAGCCAACCTAGTGGTGACCAGAGCTCCCAAATGATCAAAGATATGGAAGAGGCCACCTTGAGGTGCAAATCATTGGTGATGTCTCCCAAGGAGTTAAAACAACTCGGTACTTCATTGATAACTTTGCTATTTGAAAGACCTAAGAGGGGGGCTGAATTAGGTCTTTGGCTAATTTTCAAAAACTATTTCCTTTTATAAACTGAGTTGGAGTAGATTATGATTACTTATTTCAATGAGAGTAATTAAATCAATAACAAAGCAATAAACAATCTAAGTGCAATGAACACAAGCAATTTATAGTAGTTCGATCTCCTCAAGATCTACCTCCACTACCTTGAGTCTACACTCAAGGATTTCAATCAATCTACTATATGATCAAGTTCAACAATTACATAAGAGGTTCACCACACAATGGTTTTACACTCACAACCTCTTTTGCAATTCTACAAACAAGGCTCACCCTTCCATAAGGATTTTACATCTAAAGACAACCTAAAGACTAATCTAATCCAAGGCTCACCCATACACGGGTTTTACACTACAACCTTGATTAATCTAGTCTGTGGCTCACCCTTACCAAAAGGATTTTATGTTACAGGATAACCTTGTATTGAGCAAGTAGAAAAACAGAATAAAATGAAGAATGGATGAGATGTTACCACTTATTGGTAGATGATTACACAATATAGCACCACTTCACTTTGTTGTCTTTGGAATCTTGAATGATCAATTGAAAGCACAAGACAAAAGAGAGCTTTGATGTTTGCAAATGATTTAGAATGTTAAGATTTCTCAGGGATTCAAAACTTTCAAAAATTCAGGAGTTTATGGCTTTTATAGATTTCAAAAATCACAACAGCTATAAAACGGCTAGTTTTAGGGAAGTTTGGACGTTCGAACTTGCTCCTCTGCGTCTGAACATTTGTCCGAACATCACTGTGACATGTTGTCTGGAAAATTTCAGACGTCCGAACTTTGCCTTCTGCGTCCGAACTTTGGTCCGAACTTCTGTGAAAGAACAGTAACCATGTCACAGTTTGGACGTCTGATCTTGCGTTCGAACTTTCCAAATTTTGTCAAAACATTTGAAAATCAATCTCAAAATGTTTGAAATCATTTTATATCAAAAGATAAATCATATAAACTCTTTTAAACTCAAAAATCGTTACCAAAGTACTTGATCATTAAGATTTTACTCAAAGCCATTTATGATTCAAAAACAAGTTTTTTGCTCTCTTATGCATTCAATAGATTTCACAAAACAACAAGTGTAGGGTTTACAAGAATATACCTATTAAACAAGTGTAACCCTACACTAGAGTCTTCAAAGCCTTCTATCCGTAGGACATGCTCTATATCCTTGATCTTTGAGCATATTAGAGTTGTCCTTAGCATTTTTAGCTCCTAAGGAATGATAACTCTTTGCTTCTCAATCCAACAATCTTATCACACAAGTAACTTATTAATTATTCCACATAAGTGTTTGTCATTAATCAAAACTAATCAAATCTATATGATTTTCCCTTAGGGCTAACACTATTTTATCTCATATTGAACCTAAAAATATTGATAATGCCTTGCGTGATGATTTTTGGATTGTTGCTATGCAAGAGGAACTATGCCAATTTGAAAGAAACAAAGTTTGGAACCTTATCCCGAGACCCCATGATTACCTCATTATTGGCACAAAATGGATTTTTAAAAGCAAAATTAAATGAATGCAGAAAAGTTGTAAGAAATAAAGCTAGACTTGTTGTCCAAGGATTCAATCAATGAGAGGATATTGAATATGATGAAACTTTTGGTCTGGTAGCTAGACTTGAATCCATAAGAATGCTTTTAGTGTTTGCTTGTTTTAAAGATTTTAAATTATTTCAAATGGATGTCAAGAGTGCCTTTTTAAATGGTTTTATTGATGAAGAAGTTTATGTGGAACAACCTCCTAATTTTACTTATGACAAATTTCCTAATCGTGTTTTCAAACTCTCTAAAGTTTTATATGGGTTGAAACAAGCCCTTAGAGCTTGGTTGAAATGCTAAGTGGTTTTTTAATTTCAAATGGACTTACAAGAGGAAAGGTTGACACAATGCTTTTTATAAAAACTCTTGCAACAATGATCTCTTACTTATACAGACCTATGTGGATGATATTATATTTGGTGCTACTAATATATCTCTTTATGACGAGTTTTGCCAAGATGATACAAAGTGAATTCGAAATGAGCATAATGGAAGAACTCAACTTCTTTCTTGGCCTTCAAAGCAAGCAAACCAAGGATGGCATATTCATGAATCAAGAAAAATACACCAAGGAGCTATTAAAAAGGTTTGGAATGGATGAGGCTAAAGGATTAGTAAACCTATTTGTTCATCAACCAAACTTGACAAATATGAAAATGGTTAAAATGCTGATAAAATGGGATATAAAGGTATGATTGAGAATTTAATCTATCTAACCACTAATAGACCAGATACTATATTTGTGTGTGTTTATGTGCTAGATTTCAATCATGTTCAAAAGAATCTCACTTGATTATTGTTAAACATATTCTTCGTTATCTTACTAATACACTTGACCATAGGTTTTGGTTTACTAAATCTTCTTGTTTTGAACTTATTATTTATACGGATGCTGACTAGGTCGGATGCAAAGTCGAGTGTAAGAGTACTAATGGTTATTTTCAATTCTTTGGTGGTTATCGTGTCTCTAGGTATAGCAAGAAACAAACATGTGTGTCATTATCTACCGTCGAGGCTGAATATATCATCGCCAGTAGTTGTTGTGCTCAGGTGCTATGGATGAAGCATATTTTACTTGCATTTGTTTTAGATTTCAAATATGTACCTATTTTACTAAGCCATCGGCCGAGGAAAGGTTTTGTTATGTAAGAAGAAGCTTAGAATATCAAATTTTAATTACTAATGTGTGTATTCAAATGTAAAAAAAAGGTAAAATTTGGACGTGGTATTCAGACGCATGAGCTGAAGCTCAGTAATCCAAACTGGTTCTTTAATGATTCTAGATAGAAAAATTTGGATGCAAGTTCAGATGCGTAACCAAAAATTCGATCATCCAAATTCTCTAAAGATGAGACAGTTTGGGAAGTTTAGATGCAGATTTGGAAGCACCGATCGTCCAAATTGAGTTATTCGAAGGCTTTAAAAGGAGTTCAAATGACTATTCTCTTCATTTTCTTCAAAATCTCTCAACCAAACTCTCTCTTCTCTCAAAGTTCATGAAACTCACCAACGTCCAAACTTATATTTCACCTTCATTTAACTATGCTCTCTCAAATCCTTCACATTTTCATGTTCTACACCCTAGATTTCCTCTAAAATGTATCATAGAAATCTAACATGGTGAGATCAAAGAGAGCAAGCATTGGGAAAGAAAAAGGCAAGGGAAAGAAAGTAGATAGTGGGCTGATTAATGTATGAGCCAAGAAGGATTGGGGTTTCTTAATCGTTCTCTAGAATATACAGATTCGTCTCAACCAAGGCCAGGGTTGAGTTTGAGGATTGGAGCAAGCGTAATCGAAAGTTCATTCCTGGGCACAAGATTGATTTGGAGAAACTCTCAAGAATGGTAATATATATTCATGAACTCTTCACTTATGAGAGGTTTGAAAAGGCATTTACCAATCAAAGAAGGTTTAGAATGATGAAGGTTAAGGAGATCAAGTAACTAGATTCTAGAGGTCGTGTTATGCATCACATTCTCACTCCCATGATCCTCTCTAACTTCAAGCACAAATCTTGTATGGGTAGTTTGCATATGGCAGTCATTCTTGCACTTCATGAGCAGAGGAAGGTGAATTTTGGCTACATTTCTTTGAGGTACATGTTGAGTGTAAGAAAGACAGAGAATAAGACATTACGATACAAAAGATTGCTTAAAAATCACTTCAAGCATTTATGAGTCTAACTTCCCGGAAGAGGATTGATGATCAAGAATGGAAGCATCTACACAAATGAATCCCTTAAAAGAATGCAACTAACTCTTGATGATAATGGAGTATGGAGAATCAAGAGGGAGACACCATTAAAGAAAGAAAAACTAGAAGAAAGTGAAGAAATGGAGAATGAAGAAGAAGAAGAAGTGCAAGCTAGAGAAAGGAAAACCAAAAGAAGACATAAGTCGCAAAGTGAAGAGGAGCAACCTACCTCCAAGAGGAAGTTATTTAAAGAAAAGCAAGCTCCTCAATCATACCCTAATGAGGTGGATTACTTTGTGGGTGAAAGGATTACATGTGGAGACACTGTTGCTGCCAAAAGTCCAACTGCCCAGCAGGAAGCTGGGCCTCGACCCAGGAAAGCTGGGCAGACTGCCAACTACTGCTAGGCTCTGCCATAGGTTGCCATTTAGGCAGCCCAGCTTTAAAAAAAAATCTGTCATGAGCTGCTATTTGGGCAGCCCAATTTTTTAAAAAGGGGAGATTTTTGCTATGCTTTAAAAGAAATTTATGATTACTGAATTCTACTTGTTTAAAAAAAATTTCAAGAACTTGATTTTATCCTATTGAAAACAAAATATTTTGATCATTGTTTAGAAGGGGGATTTAATTACTTATTGAGTAGTAGCTTAATCCTTAATGAATTAATTTTTAGAAAGCAATTTTGAGGACTTCAAAAGTTTTGACAAAGAATACTAGGAAGCGATATCAAGAACTGAAGGTGGAGTGCGATTTCTCCAAAAGTCAGTTAAGATTGAAGAATAGTATTGTGGGATAGTTTTGTAATAAAAAATTTGAGATGTTTTATTTACATTATTTCTGTAATTTAAGGATTATTCAATATTTATCTTAGATTTATTTGAATTCATTTGATTAAGTTAGTATTCTCTGATGGTAATGACCTTGTGTTTTTGGATTACTATTTGGGAACACGGTCATGTTGCGCTTCGGTTACAAGGTCTTTAATATGGTTTTAGGGCGTAACATTTAGTGGCATTGAGATTAGCTTCAGATATTTTAGATTGAATTTTAGATTAAAAATTTTTTAAAATTTAAATTAGGTACGCACTTTGATAATTAGGCATACCTATTTTACCCTTATAATTATAATATATGGATCACTCTGAGTGACTCTAAATTTTTATTTTATTTTATTAGAGAGCTGAGACCGACAATAACTTTGTTCTAATCTGGAAGTACGAGGAGCTAAGATGAAGGTGATGGATAAAAACCTAGAATAAGCATTGAAAGATAGTAGATATTATGACTATTACCTAAACGAAGCTAGGCATGAGAGGGACCATGTAGCTAGAAAGAGAGTTGTCCTTGAAGCTAAGTGTGAATAACTTAAGGAAGAGAGCGACCGAGACCGTGCAACACTGAAGAAAATTGTGGATGATAGAGATCAGGTCCACACGAGATTAGAATAGATGATCAAGATAGAGATAGGTATCAACAGACGTGCCAACAACTGCTGCAACAATGCAATGCGCTAAGGGAGCAGAATCATGCCTTGAACGTCATAATTCAGCACTTGGAGCTGGAAGAAGATAATGATGGCATGTTAGATACCGGATTGACCATCACTGGGAATTAGTTAGATATTCTTCCTTATTAGATAATTTTTAAGAATAAGTGGTGAGTGGTCACTTGAGTTATAAGGAACTTGTCTGATTTATTTTGAAGTTTTAGAGGGATTCTCTCCTTTTCATACTCTCATTTGACTCTATGTTGACCTAAAACAAAAAATATGATGTTAAGTTTCATTGTTACTACTAGAATTGTCACCTTATGAGTTTTGGAATATCGATTACAATACAATTAATCTTACATTTAATAGTATTATTAAAATAGTGATTTAGGATTTATGTTAATAATTACGTCGGTATATAGATGCCAAACTGTAATCAACGTGGGCGAACTAGGGAGGTGCTTGAGGTGAATGCTAATATTAGGGAAGAGACAAAAATACCCTTATCCCAATCGGAGTGACAAACTCATCCATAAGGAAGGATTAAAGAGGGTTAGACTAGTCAACCTGAAGTTGCAAGGACTTCCTCTTTAGTAATTCTGCCAGAACTATTGACTACCATTAATCTGCTAGGTCAAGTGGTGCAGAAATAGTAACGTATACTAGGGGACTAACAAAGGAGCACATAAAGTGCTAGGGCAATCTGCAAACGCATGAAGAAAGCAAATGTACCCAAAAGCTGCTGAGAAGTGGCTTCGAGAGGTTGAGCTCAAATTCAATATTATAGACGTACCAGATGAGATAAAAGTGAGGGTGGTGTTACCCTTTCTTGTAGGAGAGGCGAAAAAATCGTGAAGTGGTTGAGCAGCACCAATTTACGCACCACCAGGACATCGTTTTACATGGAAAAAGTTTAAGAAATTGTTCCTGGATGATTATTTTCCAAAAACACTGAGATTGGAGAAGCAAATTCAATTCTTTGATTTGGTACAGATAACATGACAGTGTCGATATATGTTGGAAATTTTAATACTCTTGGAAAATACGCTAAGAAAATAATGAGCGATCCTAATATGAAGATTGTAAGGTTCACCTGAGGACTGAAACCTAGGATTAGGGTAAGGATGGCAGTAGTGTGCCCTTGAGATTTTGAGAAGGCATACAAGATGAGCCTTTGAGTGGAGGTGAGATTAGAAGGGTGATGTTGAACGTGACAGGAAAAGACCAAGACCATTAAATTGTCATGGACAAGGGGCAGGAAAATCAAGAAATTCTAACAGGCAACTAAGAGGTGACCACCCCTTTAGTTTAGTATGTCCATGGGAGCACCACCGAGAGAGTGTGGAACCTGTCATCGAGTACAAATTGGTGAATGCTAATGGAACACTGGTGCCTGTTTTTGATGTGGCAAGACAGGACACAGGGTCAGTGAATGTCCCTTGCCAGCTCCAAACCCTGTGAGACTGATAGGCCAACAACAAAATCCTAATGCTAGAGTCTTCGCACTTACTGAAAAAGAGGCTGAAGTAGCAGAGGATATGGTGACATGTACAAATCAATTAACTTTATACTTGCTTATGTGTTATTTGATTGTGGGACATCACACTCTTTCATTTCTAGTGGCTTTTCTAAGACTTTCAAATTGAAACCTACTATTTTAAATGATCCATACCGTAAGTCTATTCCTAGTGATAAAATACTGAGTTCTAAGAACATGCACTAAGGGGTAATGCTAGAAATTGAAGAGAAAAATCTTATGGCGGATCTAATACAAATTTCCATGAGGAATTTTGATGTGATTTTAGGAATGGATTGGGTAGCCAGGAACTATACATTTGTGGATTGTCGCAGGAAGAAAGTAAGATTTTCTATTCTCAAACAGGAGGAGTTTCTTTTCCAAGATAGAACTAAGGGGCATAAGACAACCCTACCACACGTAATTTCTTCCATTTGAGCATATCGATCATTGAAGAAGGGTAGTGTTGGGTTTCTAGCATGTGCAATTGAAGAGAAGAATGATAGTTTGAAATTAGAATAAATTCGAGTAGTCAAGTAGTACCCTGATATGTTTCCTAAGACATTGCCAAGGTTACCCTCAGAGAGAGAGATTGAGTTCGAGATCAATCTGACACTAGGAATAAAATTGATATAGAAATCACCCTATAGGATGGCTTCTGTAGAATTGAAAGAGTTTGAAACCCAACTTCAAGAACTTCTTGATATGAAATTTATCTGACCGAGTGTATCACCTTAGGGAGCAGCAATGTTGTTCATTAAGAAAAAAATGGGAGCATGATGCTATGCATAGACTATAGGGAACTTAATAAGATCACTATCAAGAATAGATACCCATTTCCTAGTATTCTCTAAAATTGACTTATGGTCAGGCTATTATCAACTTAGGAAAAAGAAGGAAGACATTCCAAAGAGTGCATTTTGAAATCGTTATGGGTACTACGAGTTTTTGGTAATGCCTTTCGGTTTGACAAATGCTTCGGCAGCATTCATGGACTTAATGAATCAGATATTCAAGCCATTTCAAGATAAGTTCATTGTTGTCTTCATTGATGATATCTTAATATATTCCCCTTCTGAGGAAGGGCATGTTAAATACCTTCAGATTGTGTTACAGATACCAAAGGAAAAGAAACTCTTTGCTAAACTTAGCAATTATGAATTTTGGTTGAAAAGTGTAACATTCTTAGGACACATAATATCAGAAGAGGGAATTTTGTTAATCCCAAGAAAATTGAGGCCATGGTATATTGGCCAAGACCTACTAATGTTACTGCAATACGTAATCTTTTAGGACTAGCTGGCTACTAGAAAAAGTTTGTAAGAATTTTACGAGAATTGTAACACCCCTAACTCAGTTGACACAAAAAGGTGTAAAATTTATTTGGAGTCTAGCATATGAGGAGAGTTTCCAAAGACTAAAATAGAAATTGGTTACGACACCAATCCTCACTTTGTCGATCGAATCTAGGGGATTTACAATCTACAGTGATGCTTCATAGTGTGTTTTAATGAAAAATGACCATGTGATCTTGTACGCATCATGACAATTGAAGTCTTAACAACAGAACCACCCAATACATGATCTTGAGTTGGCAGCAGTCACTTTACCTTTAAGATTTAAAGGCACTATTTGTATGGGGAGTAGTGCAAAGTATTTACTGACCATAAGAGTCTAAAATACATCTTTACGTAGAAAGAATTAAATATGTGATAGCATCGATGGCTAGAGTTACATAAAGATTACGATCTCAAAATAAGCCACTATTCGGGAAAAGCTAACAAGGTTGCTGATGCTCCGAGCTGCAAAACCATAGGACCTTTATTAGTGTTGATCACTCAACAGGAGCAACTAACTTCTGAGTTAGAAATGTTAGGGATCGAGACAATAGAGTCAACTAAGGAATGCTCAGCAGCTTTGGTGGTGCAACCAATCTTAATCAATCACATCAAAGTTGCTCAAGAAAAAGACGAGAAACTGGAGAAATTAAAAGGAGTTGTGCTAGAAATCCCTCAAACTGTCTTTAGAATTCATGATGACAGGAGTTTGTGGTTTCGTGGAAGACATTGAGTGCCTAAGAGTTCAAAAGTGAAAAGAAGAGTTTTAAGCGAGACTCATAACTCTAAACTTTCTATCTATCCTAGCGAAATTAAGATGTATTGAGACCTAAAACAAAATTTTTTGTAATGAAACGAGAAATAGAGGAATACGTGTCTAAGTGCTTAGTGTGTCAGTAGGCAAAGGCAAAGCATCAATGCCCTGGGGGTTTGCTTAAGCCGTTAGAGGTACTTGTGTTGAAATGGGAGCATATCACTATGGATTTCGTCACGGGGTTACCTAAGACAAAGACTGAAAAGATACTATTTAGGTGGTGATAGATATGTTAACTAAATTTTCTCACTTCTTACCTATGAAAGTTACGACTAGCATCGACGAATTAGTTAAGTTGTATATGGAGTTAACAATTCAGCTCCACGGAGTTCCTATGAGTATTTTGCTCGACAGGAATCCTCGATTTATCTCTCGATTTTGGAAAAGTTTTAGTCAAGCATTGGGGACTACACTAACTCTCAGTACCGCTTTCTACCATCAAATGAATGGGCAATCTGAAAGAACAATTCAAATCTTAAAAGATATATTGTGGGCCTGTATCCTTGATTTTAAAGGAAGTTGGATAGATGATTATATTTATTTGAAGTACGCTCGAGTGATTTGCATTTATGATGTTATTGTAAAATGAATTATTTGTTTCTAGCGTTAAAAATTGCATCTTTGTTCTAATATGATGCTCATCAGGTTTGATCGCCGAGAATATTACATAAGGCTATTCTGTTCTGACCCTCTTGATGAGGGAATTTCTGTTCTGTTCTTACCATGTTAGAGAGATTATTCAAGATCTATTATAGCATTATTTGTCTCTTATTCCTTTATCTTTTTTGTCTTCATTCATTCTGTGCCATGTAATTTTGTATGCTTGATTGCCTAAATTATTTTTCATTATTTGCTATTGGAGAAAAAAAATTTTGTTTTCTATACAGTTGAGTTGATTTAATGGGCATGTTGAAGGATTGTTGAAGTTTGGTGGATGATGGTTTTGTTAGCCTTACATGATTTCCATTTTAATGTTTTTGTTTCTTTTCTGTGGTTGGAGTTGAACCCATTTCAATTGTACATAGTCTTAATTTACCTTTTGTCTTCTTTTTTGATTGGAGTGAGTCCACTTTGGTTGCATTATTTCGAACGACTTCACATTGGGAGAGCTCTCTAACATGACTTTCCACTATGTTGAATAAATAATGGTGTTCAGTGTGGCAATGCACTGCCCAGTGAAACTGGACAACACAATGCCCAACAGTCTTGGTCAGTAATGCTGAGCTAGCTGCCAATATTCAGCCCAGCAAGACACTGGGCTGGTAGCCAGTATTTAGCCCAGCCTTCCAGCAGAAGACTGGGTTGACGACCATTTTACTGCTAGGCAATAAGTTGGGCTGCGACCCACAAAAGCTAGGCAGATTGCCTAGATTTTAAAAAAAAAAAGTTCTATCATGGGCTTAAAGACCTCATAACCAAAGCGCAACATGACCATGTTCCCAAATCGTAATCCAAAAACACAAGGTCCTTACCATCAGAGAATACTGAAGAAATTTAATATTTTTAGATGAATATTGTTATATTGGGTATTTTAATTTCTCGGCTTCCTCTATTTAACTTAAAAAGGTGCATTCATGATAGGAAAAAACAATTATTTTAATCGGTTTTGGGTTGAATGTAATAGTGATGTTCTGTTGAGAAGGAAATTGAAATGTGGTGATCACTTTGATTATTGTGTTAAGGAGGATAAAATAATAGAGAAATACATACATTTGATGAAACTTTTATATACAGATTGGAATTTTATACAACAAAAAGTAGAGTTTAAATTTATGTAACTTGTATCTCTCATCTATATTATACTCGAGTTTGTTCAATGAAAAATTTATATTAACTTTAGTGCAATATCATTTATATATGGATGAAAAATTGTATCAGAAGTAAAAAATCTATCGCAATGGAGTTGAATTATGCTTCAAATTATCACGGTAGAATGGCATTATGTTAATTTACCATAGAGGTGTGAGTACTTTTTTACGCAGTGGTAAATAATTATTTAAGAATAATTATTCTTGCAGTTATTCTTGCAGACTTGAATAATTATGTGTAGAGGTTTGAGTAATTATTCACCACATATATACGTTCCTTGCTATCTTTTTTTTCGACGGCACTTGAGATTATTAGTAGGTGACAAATTGTATCAAAAGTAAAAAATTATGCTGCAATGAAGGTTATTTTTGAAATACCTAAGAGTGGGGGTGAATTAGGTATTTGGCTAATTATCGTAAAATTAAACCTTTTATGCTTTTAGACCAAGAACAAATTATATAGGCAAAATAGAGACAGTTTAAAGTAAAGCAATGAAGAAAGCAATAGCAAAGAACTCAAGCAATTTATAATGGTTCGATCCTCAAGATCTACATCCACTACCTTAAGCTCACACTTAAGGATTTCAAATACTCTAATATTTGCTCAGGTTTACAGATTACAAGAGAGGCTCACCACACTATGGTTTTACACTCACAACCTCTTCTAGTAACTTTTACAATGCAAGGCTCACCAAACTCAACGGTTTTATATCTCAAACAACCTTGAATCACAACTTCAAGGATCACCCTTATCTAAAGGATTTTATGTTATCAAGATAACCTTGCTAGAGCTAATAGAACAACACAAATTGATAGATAAAGAAGAGTGTGTAGATGTTACCACTTGTTGGTAGATGTTTACACAATGTTGTACCTTCACACTTTGATGCCTTTTGAATAATCAATTGCAAACGACTAGTAACGGCTAGTAACAGTAAAGTTCGGACGTCCAAACTTTCTGTTATGCGTCCGAACTTGCGTCCGAATTTTACTGTGCCAAGCTGTCTGGAAAAGTTTGGACGTCCGAACTTTTCCTCATGCGTCCGAACTTGCGTCCGAACTTCTCTGGAAAAACAGTGACCATGCTATTAGAGAATGTTTGGACGTCAGAACTTTACTCCATGCGTCCGAACTTGCGTCCGAACTTCTCTGGAAACACAGTAACCATTTCTAGAGTTTGGACGTCCAAACTTGCATCCAAACTTTTCAAATTCAATCAAATCATCTGAAAATCATTGTTGTTATTATTGAAAACCATTTGCAAGAATGGACACATCATTTTGGCACTTTTAAACACAAAAACCGTTACAAAAATACTTTGATCGTACAAGATCTTTTCAAGTTCATTTGAGATTTCAAAAAACATACTTGTTATCACAAAGTTTATTGAAAACCATTTCAAAATAAGTTTTGTGCTCTCTCATGCATTCAAATGAAACCAAGACATACAAGTGTAGAGTTTACATAAGAATGTACCTATTTTAATAATTCTACACTCTAAGTCTTCAATGCCTTAAATCATTTTGAACATACTCTTCAAATCTTCAATCGCATTTGGGATATTGAGTTGTTCTTGCATTTTAGCTTCAAGGCAATAAGACTTCATGCTTCTCAAGTCATCAATCCTATCACTCAATCATACAAACACATTAGTCCTCATCAATATTTGTCATTATTCAAAACTAATCATAATTACATGATTTGCCCTTAGGGCTAACAATTTTAATTCGTCATAGATGTGTGATTAATTATTTACACAATGGTGAATAATTATTCATGTCGTCGTGAATAATTATTTGTAGCTGTTTGAATAATTATTCACCACAAATACATTGTCTTGCTATCTTTTTTGAATGTATTTGAGAATATAAATATGTGAAAATTTGTATCAAAAATAAAAAATTATACTATAATGAAAGTGATTTCTACTTCAAATTATAATAACACTATATTCATTCACCATAAAAGTTTGAATAATTATTTACATGGAAAAGAATAATTATTAACATAGTGGTGAATAATTAATCACCACACAATGTTCTCTCTTAAATAATTAATCTTTAAAACAATGAGAATTACCATTCAAATCTCTATAGTGGATAAGTATTCAAGGAGAAGTTTGAAAAAATAAAAAGGTTTTTATTTTTTTCTTTATTTCCCTTTACTTTAATTTCTCCTTAATTTCATTCATATTAGAATAATGATTCGCATAGATTGAAATAATTTTTTATATAGCCTTGAATAGTTATGTATGGAGGATTGAATAATTATTCAATTCATGCAGTATTGAATAATTATTCAATAATTATTCCATAAGTTTGAATAATTATGTGCCATATATATTTTTCTTTTGAATAATTAATCTTTAAAACTATTGTGAGTCATTACTTAAAAGAATGAGAAATATGATAGAAGAAGTCAAAGCACATATGAGTTTTTCAAAACTTAAGAAAAAAAGATCCAATACTAAAATTCTCCACCCTCAAAATCGTTATCTCAAGTCATGAGAATACTCTACTATCGAAATCATTCCTCAAGTCATGAAAATCAACACAATGCTTGCTTTATTTCCTCAAGTTGATCATTGAATATCCAGATAAATTGTACTTTTAAATGAAGATTTCTACAGCTTCAAAGTCTTCGAATAGCCTAGTAAAAGCTCACAATACCTAACTTCGTTTCAGATAAGTAAATTTGATAAAATGGGTTTTGATCTCAATGGAAACTATAAGACTAGTCGAAATTGTCAAGCTCAAAGTGAAGAATTTGGGAGAATGAATCATTTGTTCTTCAATATTAGAAGAGTTTCTGAGCAGTACCAGGGAAAGACAAAAGCCACAAGGAAGAGAGATATAGATAGATAGATTGATAAAGAGAGAGAGAGAGAGAGAGAGAGAGAGAGTCTGATGGAAGAGGTAGAAGAAAATTGTGATTTTGAATTGCCTTCAGACTGTAACACTCTTTGGCAGGAAACAAAAATTCTTATGTCTCTAAAATACCCTTGATAAATCTCAACCATTAGATCAAAAAGATGCCAATATGATTGCTATAGTTCAGTTATCATATGCCAAAAAAATTGCCTCTTAGCACATTAATTAGATCTTTACCAAACCACTATAAAAATCCCTAATGCCAGTTTATTTCTCACATTATTTTGCTCTAAATTTTTGTTTGTTTTATTTTCAATTTCTTTTCTCTAGTAGCAAACATATTTACTGCAAGAATGATTTAGTTCAAAGTATGCTCACCAAGTTATGGAAAGTTATGTTAAAATTGTGATCTACATTGTGACATAAAATATTGACACAAACCTTTTGTTGGCAAACACTAGCTTGATAATATATGTGAAATGATTTTGAAGTTAGTTGAGCTATGTAATGATTAGCAAGACTATTTGTATGTGAATATCTTCCAATATGATGGAAAGTTGTACTTTGAATCCATTAAATCTTCACAAGTGGTACTCAAGTTAATATCCTTTTGTACTGGTTTACATTGGGAAAAATAACTTGATAACTTGTCTAGATTTCAAATCATATATAACTTGCCTACTAATAGCAAAATATTTAGAGACTTGCTTTAGAAATCTTTTGATAATTTACTTTTGCAATTAAAGATTAATTTTTGTTAAATTCCAATTGACCCCCACTTGGTCCATATTTGAGACCTACAATTGGTATCAAAGGTAGTCTATTTTATCCTTGGTGCCATTTTATTTCTTATTTTATTTTGTTTTAAATGTTTGCTTGTTTTATTTTCATTTTATTTTCTCTAGCAGCAAATATCTTTTGTGTAAGAGTGATTCAATTCAATATGTGCTCTCTATGTTATGGAAAGTTATGCTAAAACAGTGATCTACATTGTGACATAAAACATTAACACAAATTGTCTATTGGTACTAGCTTGTAACTTTTGTGAAATGCTTTTGAAGCTAGTTGAGCTATACAATGATTAGCAAGGCTATTTGCATGTGAATATCTTCCAATTTGATGGAACGTTATACTTTGAATCTACTAAATCTTTACTTTTGGTACTCACGCTAATATCCTTCTGAACTAGTTCACATTTGGAAAAACAACTCAATACCTTGTCTGGATTTCATATCTTATATGCCCTTCCTGATAATAGCATAATATTTAGAGACTTGCTTTAGAAATCTTTTGATAATTTATTTCTGCAGTTAAAGTCCTATTCATCCCTCTCTTGGACTATATTCGAGACTTACAATTGGTATCAAAGCTAGTCTCTTTTATCCAAAAGTCCTGCTCATCCACTTGAAGTCTAAATATTGGGAACTTCTTAGTTTATTATGATAATTCATCTGTAATTGGATTGGTGCTCATGAATAATGTTCTACTTTCTATTCTCCAGCTATTCATCTTTTGAGAGTACCCATCTTTTGATTGTTTATCTTTATGAATTCCGCTTTGATGTATGACAAAAACGGAGAATAATGGTGTTTTCTTTGAAATGGTTTTTGAACTTGTTATTCTGATTAATCTTCTTTGTTTTGGTTGTTATTTCTTGACTTATACTCAATACCATAATTTTTCTTTAATATATCAAGTTAATCATTTTTTCATGCCCTTTTTCTAGTTGTCAAGCTAGTATTTATTTTTGAAGTTGTCTAAACTTATCATGTTGAATTCCTTTTCTTGTCAAGCTAACCCTTTGTTCAACTTTCTAACATGATAGATATTTTTATTACTATTAGTTTAAGTTCAGAAATGTTCATAACTTGTAGTATGACGGATTTAGGAAGAGTTAAAAATATGCTATCAAATTGTTTTTGCATACATAGCATTTTGCATGACCAAGCTACTCAACGTTCTTATCATTCTGATATCTTTTGGTTTTATGTTGACTAAACAAGTTTTTTCATTCGTGAGAAAGGGGGAGAATATTTACTAAGGTTACAAACTCTCGTTTTTGGATGATTAACAAAACATGTTTAAGTAATCCAATGGGGTTTGAAAAGTGGATTCAAAATAAACCTTGAAGAAATTATCATAATCAAGTACAAGGCTCAAGATTAGATTTTTTATTTTTTAGTTTAAGTCTTAGATACTTGTGTTAAGAATAGTATGAGAGATAATGTGAATTATATGTGTCTAATACCATCCAAAATTCTCTTCTCAAAAATTTTTAATTTTGTAAAGTTCATCCGGTAATTCTTTCACAACTTTTGAATCCAAAAAAACACTTTTAACCATTTCATGAAAGGATATTTTTTGTCCAAATTCAAACATGATATATTTTTTCTTGGACTTGTAAAAAAGAGATTTATCCAAACAATTTCTAAACTTTCACATGGGCAATGACCGGTTGGAAAACCTTATCCTGTAAAAACAAGATTTGACAAGAAAGAAAATTAGCATCTTCACATGGGCTTTGATAAAACAAAGACTTTGGCTTTACAAAAAGGAGAAGATTTTAAAAAGAAAAAAACCAGATTTTTCTTGGGATAAGTAGGCAAAAGAAACATCTTCTTACACTATTTCACATATATTCATAGGCTTTATATACGTAAGAACGTAAGGTGCCCTTGCTTTTTTAGGGTAAGAAGGGGTAGAGAAAATGTCTCGAGCCAATGTTTGAGTACCTAGCACTACGGCGCTGAAGTAACCCATGCCATACTCCTAAGAAAAGCTCGAAGGACTGTAAGTGAAAAGGTACCTGTACTCGAAACTGACACAGGTGGGTAGGTAGAGAATACCTAGGGCCGCGAGACAACTCTCTCTAAGGAACTTGGCAAATGATTTCTTTTGCATTATATGATTCTTTCTTGAGATATCTACACATTTTATTTCTAGCTCCATTATCTCATTTTAAAGGTATCTTGTGCTTATCATCCTTAGCTATTTAGATACCTTTACTTCCCATTTGCATTAATGTTTAAGGTCTAATGATTGTGTCAGTTTGTGTTGACTGAATAGGAATTATATTCTTACTCACACATGTTCAAGATGACAAAGTGGTTAAGATGATAACATTCACAAGGAATGGAGCTTTATGTTGATAGATTGATGAAGATTGAAGAAAGCTAGAATATAAGATAGTGAAGATTAATCAAGAAGAACACTTATTGGATGGCAATAAGATATTGATAAAGAAGTCTTGAAGAAACTTGAAGATGAAGAAGAACTTCATGAGCTATAATGAAGATGACAAAGAACAAGTTCCAAGTTATGATAAGATGATGAAAAAAAGGGAAGTTCAACAAGGAAGAGTTTCTAAGTGTCATATTGACGACGATAAAGATGGAAATTCTTACTGGAAGAAGAAGAATCCTTGAATTCATAAAGAGCATTAAACAAACAACCTAAGGAATTCAAGAAGACTTCATTGTGAAGAAGATAGTATCAAGTAAAGCTAAATGAAAATGAACAACTTATTTTAACACTTGTAGACCTTGAAGATTAGCCTAGCAATTCATAGGTTACGTTATTGTGACTAATCTCTTTGGAGAATGTGATTAGTTTATAAAGCTCAAACTTGTTCTAAAATCACTTTGCAAAAGTTGTTTTAATGATAAAAGGGTTCTGAAATCATGTCTTGAACTCATAACTAGCCATTGGTTTGAAAAGGATTTGAAAATAGTGCACAAAATAGCTTCAAGTGACTCAAGGATTGAGCCATGGATGGAATCAACTATCGTAGGCTTCGACCTAGGGCTCCAAAGGAAGCCACGGACTGTGTAACATCCAGTCCTGTAAAATTTTTATGTATGTTCATTGTGTGATAGAATACGTACTTTTGGTAAAACTAAATTAGGTTATTGAATTTTCTTTTGACATATTCTTGAATCTTCCTAAAAGAAAAAAATGAGAAGAATCAACCATCAAGTGACACTTGTCACTTGATTGAATGATTTTTTTCCCTAAGTCGGTAACCGACTCTTGTGCCTTATATATATACATACATATATATATATATATATATATATATATATATATATATATATATATATATATATATATATATATATATATATATATATATATATATATATATATATATAGAATCAACCATCAAGTGACACTTGTCACAAGAGTCGGTTACCGACAAGAAAAAAAATCATTCAATCAAGTGACAAGTGTCACTTGATGGTTGATTCTATATATATATATATATATATATATATATATATATATATATATATATATATATGTTTGCTTTGTTCTTTAATTTCTTATTTCATTTTCTTCTCTTCTTGTTCTCTTCAAAGTTTGCTTCTTTGTCACTTAAAAACTTTGACCAATTTCTTCTTCTTCTTGTTTGAGGTGAGTTTTCTTTAATTTTTGTATATAAATTCTTTTATTAGTTTAATAGTTTTCTTTAATTTTTGGGTTAAATTAGTTGATTAAGTAAAAAATTTGTGTTTTGATTTCAAGCTCTTGTTTAGTTTTGGCTTGATTTAAATTTTATTTTATTTATTAATGTTTAATCTATAGAATTTGAATTATGATTTTTGAATGGCTATTACTCTAATAAGATTTTTTATTATTATTTTATTTTAGTCAAAATAATATTTTATTTTATTTTGGAATAATTGAGAAGTTTTCTAATATATATATTAGAGTAGTCTAAAAAGATTAACCTAATAAATTAGAAGTTCTCATTTTTAGAGATTTTGACTAAGGTTTAACCATTTGAATTTGTAGAAAATTTGCACCTTTACATAGGCAATAAGTAGCATATCTATAGCTATTAGGCGAGTTTAAACGAAACTCACTATATTTTTAATACTATCAATATTTACTATTCGCAAGTGTGAGTATACATTATTTTGAGGATTACTTTAGTTACTTGTTTTTAAATTGGAGAAGTTCTCCACGAAAATTATTTTAGTTACTTGTTTTTAAATTAGAGAGGTTTTCCACAATATATTTTTACTTGTGTACTAGAAATATTTAGGAGAGGTTATCCACAATATATTTTTACTTGTGTACTAGAAATATTTAGGAGCGGTACTCGAAATAGGTATTTATTTGATTTGAAATATTATAGTATTTGAACATGATCCATAAATGAAAGTAATTCTTGGAAAATATTTTATTGTCTATTTTTTAAAAGTCATGTATATTTCCATGGCATATTTGGAAAAACTTACATTTACATGTTTGGATTGACGGACGGTTGTTATTTTGAAGTAATGCTGGGATTGAATTTGGTTATGAATTTGGATTCATTTGGATGGCTACTTTAGTGGCATTTATGTTTGAAAAGTTACATAAAAACTCCGTCCTAACCAGATATGATTTAGAATGTGACGTGAATGTGGATATGATTTGAGCTTGAAGCGTCGATGGATTGCACTATACGTGGCTAGTCACCCGTACTAAGGCCTCTTGCACTAGTGTGGAACGCACACACTCTGGATTGTGCATCCACTTAAAAGGGGAGCAATATGTCATGGAGGGCGTGGCACAGCTGGTACTGCTTTTATTTCTTTTCAATCACCCAACAGTGAGTCAGAATGGGCTCAATATTGTGGTTGATTATCAAGGTTGGACTTATATGTACCCCAGATCTTCAGCCTGGTCTTTGTTAGGGGAGGCATAAGGTAGTTTGTGAAATCGAATATTCGCATTGGTGTGTGATTGGTTTTGACTACGGGATGCCGAAATTTGTTCCCTAATGATCTCATTTTTTGTTCTGGTAGATTTACCGTTGAGTAAGCATTTGAATGTTTGACATGTTTGAGAAATTTGGTTTGAGGAGCCACACTGACGTGTCTTGATTCACTCAGACTTTCCGGCTACTCCCAAACTTCATCATTATTTTTGTGCATTTTTGTAAAGAAAAGATATTTGTTGGCATATATAGAACTTTGAATACTATCATGCATGTGAATTGAGCTATATCATTTTGAAATCACAAGCACACACGTAAACTCACTGTGCTTTTTGGCTCACACCTATTTTTTAATATTTATTTCAGATGGATTGTATTCAGAGACCAAGCTGTAAGCTTCTTGTTTGACGTAACTTTAGCTCGAAGGATCTTTTGTTATGTGTATAGTATAGGTGTTTTTGTGAGATATTGTATCTTTTGTTCTTTCTAGTTAGTTTTGGAGAGAAGATTGTACAAAGGATCTACGTTTGTATATAAAGACTTCTGCTGTTGTTTCCATTTAATGTATTATTTTTTATATATTTATTTCTTATTTCTTCTCCGGACACATTAGTACTTGCGTATATTAGTGCCGAGAGGCACACTAATATCTTACTCAGCTGCAGTGGAACCTTGCAGAAGAGTTGGGGGTATTACAAACAGGATATTCTAGGCTTCGTCCTTGCCCTTCTAGTAGCTACTGGATAGTAACAGACGATTGGAATTGTTCATGAAACTTTCCGTGCATGCAATTTATGTGTCTAATGACTAGTTTAACGGGTATATCAACTTTGCAGCAGGCCAAACTTTTCTTAACCCATTTCTTCCATATAGAAGCAAGATTTTTCAACTTTCAAAGGTTTAAGAAAGTTGGTTAAAACTTACAAACATTCTTTAAACATCCTTGTGCTAATTCTTTATATTTTTCCTTAAATATTTCATTTGAGCTTCACATTCTTTATCTTCTCATTCTCAAAATTGTATTGGAGCTTTTATTTGTATAATCTAATGCATTAAGAGATTTTTCATTTTGCTTAAATTGTAAACCTCACATTTTGATTGAGGTAAATCTTTCTCTTGTAAAGGGTTGTGTATAGAAAGGATTTCATTGTGAGTATAGTGGTTGAAGGGTTGCCTAGAATAAGTGTGAAATTTTCATGTAAGTTAGTGGAAGCTAGAGTGTGGTGGTGAACCCTTTGGAAGAAGGATTGCAAGGAGTATAAAACCTACTCTTTAACTTGAACACTTAAAGAACGTGATACTGGTCATAACAAGGATTGCTTGGAGTATAAAATTATAAGGTGGTGAACCCTTGGTGTATTTACTCACAATTGAAAACTAGTAGAAGGTGGAAAATCCTAAGGACATTCCAGGTAATGGATGTGGCTTGAAGAGGCAGACCAATATAAATTCTTGCGTTTGCCTTTTCCTTCCGTACTTTCTTTAACTATCAAGTTACTACTGCAATATTGTGTGCCTAACTATTCTTTGTGAACTCGATTGTGTGATTAAATACATTGATTCTTATGTTATGATTTCAATAGAGTTGTGATTTAGTTGATATATCATTGAACTATTCTATTGATTTATACTTTGAGTTGCTTATTGATTGAATTGTAGTTGATTATTCTCTGAGTTGTGCTTACACTTGAAATTTGCTATGATTGAGTTGGTGATTACTTTAATGCATTTACTAGGTGTTGCTTTTTCGGATTCTTGATTATTCGTTAGCCAAGTTAATGAATTAGAGGTACGTTGTGATGTTTCAGATTATTTTTTTCTTAATATAATTATTAGATCTTCTTGAGTGACCTTATATTGTTGTTGTTATGATTTTTGGATGTATTTGCCTACATAGGATAAACGAATACATAGATAAATTGGACAGTTAGTTCATTGTTGCCTAGCCCTATTTAATGCACTTGTTATTTTTGTGGTACCTATTTATTATACTTTGTCACATAGAATTAAAAAGCATTTTGAAAAATGAAATTTTCAATGCATCTAATTCAAGCCCTTAGGTAATCTACATTTAGTTTCTTTAAGAAGAAAATAAAGAGAAACATTCTTTCACCGTTTCAATACACTTCCTTCTTTAAGTTACCAAAGAAGAAACAATACACTTTTTTAGCAACAATTTAATAAGCTTTTTAAGTTTAATTAAATTTGACATGTAAATAATAACCTTTTAAATTACAATAGAAATAATAGTTCAAATAGTGAAAACTTCTTCACATAAGCAATACATTTATATAAAGTAAAATTTAATGTACAAAACCAATAAATTTATATCACGCATAGCACGGCAAAAAGTTAGTATTGAATATTAAATTTATATTTAGTATAACTATTAAATAAAATTACATTTCTCTCGTTCTATTAATTCGTTAGCACTTTTTGAAACTTTCTCTTTTGTGTACCTCTTGTGAGAAAGAGAAGGAAAGAGACTGATAAAATTAGCACCTCAAATGATAATTAATAGATAAAATTAAGTCTTCTTAAAAAATCATTTTAAGAACTTTAAAAATATTATTTTCACTCTTTTTGTTTCCTTCTTAAAAAGGAAAGGACTTTCAAAAAAATAAAATAGAATCTTAAGGATCATATGCTAACAGTTGTTGTTTGTTTTCCTCCTCCTCTTTGGGGAGAGTAAGACTTTCCCTTTTCTAAATAAAACTGTGGCCTCAAAATAAAATTATTCTCTTAAAGGAACTATGTTAGGATCTTCAATATAAAATAGAATTTTTTCTTGAGAACAGTAAGGAGTTCTCTTTTAGATAATTTCTTTTTCCCTTTTGATAGAATTATCAACTCAAATAACACTTGCTGAATAAAATTTAATCTCTTAAAATAATTTTTGAGGATCATTAATACAAACTATCATCTTCCTTTTTCTTTTCCCTCTTGGGTAGGGTAAGCAATATTTTATTCTTTTTTAATAAACATAATTGTTTTTTATCGGAGAAAAACATGAAAATGGGTTTTGTTATATTTTTACTCTTTCTTTTTTAAAAAATAAAAAATGTTGGAAATTATAAGAAAAATATGACAGAAAGGTAAAGAGCTTCTCAGAAAAAATTGACAAATTTATCAGTTTCTCATAATATTGTAATATTGTTACAGGGGGGATAATATTACAGAGGGAAAGGGAAAAAGATGATCCAATCACTGCTAAACAAGTGTCCACACGGAAAAAAACATCAAAGGGGTAAAAGCAGAGGCCTGGTAGGGGTAAACTTTTCTACTACTACATCTTCAGTAGGCTTCATGTTCGCCCTGCAAAAATAAATTAAGAAAATTTTCAAACTATGAAAGAGAAGTTGTCAAGTATAGTTCCTATGCTTTGGTAATAATATTAATTATTAATTTCTAATTCCAAACTTTTCATATTGTTCAATTCAGTCTAAAATGATATTAAGATTTAAGAAGGAATAACTTTGAAACACCTATTAAAATGCAGAACAGAGAGAGCGAAATGACACAGAAAACAGAGTTGAAGGGCCAAACAGTACAATAAAGTCAGTGTAATGCTCCACGATTTAAGAGAAAAAGTTTAAAAATAAAAAACAACAAAATTAGAAACTTATTCAGAAAAAAAGAAAAACATAATTAGGAACTTGCCTTTTTAGGTTTAATAAAGTCCACGAATTTGCTTTTGCTCTTCCCTTTGCCATTTGGAGACTTTTGATGGCCAGCAATTCCATATTTTTTGATGATTTTTTCTCTCACAAATTTTTCATATATAAAAGCAGCACCTCGGAGCTGTGGCAGAACCAACCACGCTACAAATGCAAGCTTCAAAGTGTACCAAATTGGTATCCTAAAACAAGAAGCAAAAAAGGGTCAAAAGGAGAAAAAAAAGCAAAAACAGAAAAAAAGCGAGGGTAAAATTGGCCACAACTTAATAAATATATATACATATTTTCTCCGTGTCCATTTTTCTCTCAAGTCAAACATATTCCCTTACAAAAATTCAAAGCAATAATAATTTTTTCCATCTTCAGTTGAAATCTGAACACAATCAGAACAACTCGGGTTTAAAGTTGAACGTCCCATTACCTTTTACCCATAATAGAAAGATTTTTGAGCCATCCGCCCATAAATAAATAAAATTATTATCATATTCAGCTTCATTCTTTTACCGCAGCAGTGAAACATTAACAGGAAATACAACTTTTTACCATTCAAGGATGGGTTGCAGCAGAATCTCCACTAGGGTGAGAAAAGAGTAGAGAATCCAATATGCAAGCCACTGTTCGTCGTCTAATTTTGAAGGGCTCTCAATGGCTAAAACCGAAGCATATCTAAAAGCAAATAAAAAACAAGTAAAGAGAAGTTAGATGAAAATTTAAAAAACCATTTTTATTCCTTAAGAAAATTCCAACCATTATGCAAAAACTGTTCCCATGACGATTTTTTCCGTCGTATGACAAATTTCCACAAAATTCTTTACTCATGAAATTTATCGGCTTAAAAAAAATGAAAAAAAGAAAAATTCAGGAAATCTAAACCAAATGTTCCCCAAATAAAAGAGAAGAACAAGAATCCGTTTTTAAGGGGAACAAAATTACAACTCAATTCAAATACCACGAAAAAAATAGAATAAAGAAGTTTTGTAAATGATCTCTAGTGTAAAATGGAGTCTTTTTTTTTTTTTTTGGCCCCGTTTTCTTTTCAATTTGGTTTAAGAAAAAGTTGAAATTACAATAAACTTTTCTTCCAAAAATATCACAAGTTCCAAGCACAGGGCCACATCTTCTGTGAATGATACTACTTACAGAGGATAGAGCAACATCACCGCGGGCCTGCAATACAATCAAGAAAATAGATTTAACAAACTGGGATTGCTAGATTGTTAAATCAATCAAACAATTAAAAAAAAGAAAAAACTAAAATACAAGAGAAATTAGCAGAAAGTTATTATATGTTACCCAGCTGCAGAGTGGACGTAAGTCAGGAAAGTCCAAAATCGACCCATTACTGACTGAGAGATCAGAAAGCTGAAGAAGAAAACGCTACAAAAAGTCCGCGAAAGATCTCTCAATGAGAAAACGGTTGGGATTGAAGTGAATTTGTAACAGAACACAGAGAATATTACAGAGAGAAAGAGGGGTGGTTTCTGGTTTTGGATTTCGTTTGGTCGAAGGATGTGACTGGCGATCTATAGAAACAGTTGGGACAAGTGGAAGCATTTGGAAAGGGCATCGTATTCTGCCTTAGATGGCTGATTTAGTTTAGCACCGCCCAGATCAGTCCTCATATGACAGATCATGTGCTTAAACATGTTTTTTCATTTTCCTCGAAAAGAAGTGTTGAATACGGAGATGGTTTAATCTAGGAGTTCCAGTGTAGTTGTTTTTGTTTAGTGGAGTTTTTTTCGTTTTTGTTTTTGTGTTTTTTTAAAAGAAGAGTAGTGAGAGAGAGAAAGTTTCATGGTAATTTATAAAAAGAATATCAATTCGTCTCATTCTACTTTCTTTATAGTAGGGTAAATTTGTTTCATTGACTTTAGTTTTAATTTAGGTTTTAAAAACTAAAATTTAATAAATAAATAAAATAAGAATAAACTTCATTCTAAAAAAATCTACAAAAGAAAAAAGAATAAAAAGTCTTTATATCGCTTTACTGAAGAACTTGTTTAAAAATAATACACTAGTTGAGAATTTTATTGAGACTAACTAATAAAAGACTTAGTGCCAGAAATGATGTCTAAAACCAATCTCGTTTGGAAAAAAAATCTTAGTATCATATTTGCCAGTAAATAAAATAAAAATTACTTTTTTATTTTAGTCTTATAAAATAACAGTTATTTAAATACGTTCGCATCGTTTAAAAAATTAAATAGTCAATAAATTAAGTTTTACTCAAGATTACTTAGATAACATCCTTTTTGGATTATTTATGGCTTCGACTACTCCTTTAAAGACATTTGCACAGCATTTGCTATAAGAATTTGGAAAAATTCAGGTTAAATTAACTAAATATGTGTTTATTACTTAATTTAATGATTATGTAATTTTATTTACTATGGTGGGAGATTCACCTCATCGTTTGCACTGGAATCATTGCGCATATACCAAATAAAAATCATGCTATACTTCAAAAGAAAAAGAAACAATCATACTAAATAGAGGAAAATTTTAGTAGATAATGATGGAAACATGTGATAAAAAATAAGACATGTCATCTTGTATATATACATACACATATATATATATTAAAACATATTTAAAATTAAATGTTTATATTTTTAAAATTAAAATATTTATCTTAAAAGCAAATTATATCATTACCTCCTTATATGTTTTCAAGAAATAAAAAAAGAAAATCAATATAGTCTGTTAGTTCTACGATTAAGAAAGGAAAAGATTTTGTTTCATTTTCATTTTTTTTTTCTTGTTTTAATCTTAGCTGAAGGGGACAGCAGCAGAGTGCATCATCCTTTTAGACATTAGTCGGCAGGTAGCATGACTTTGGTCAAAAGGCACCAAGACCGGCTTTGTACCTTTCCCCAGGAACAGGCCACGTGTTCATCGGTTTTTGATGTCCAAAGGTCGGTGACGCGTGGCTGCAAGACGAGAATCCAAGCAAACCTAGTTAAGTGGATTACTTGAGAACATTATTTTATAATACTTGCATAATTAATTTAATTAATGCATATCAGATATCATCCCGCGATAGTTGGCGGTTCGGTTAAGGGTTTAGAGCAGCTGTTTTAAACTTCTATTAAATGGATCCTCCTCAACTATTAGGTCGACATCATTGTTGATCAAATAATTAGTAATCATATATATTTATAATTACTTATTTCAATCAAATAATTATTGAAGACGTAAATTATACATGAATTTTTATTCATTAAATGAATATCTAATCAGTGAGAATTTATTTAATATATATTAAAAATTTTGTTCTTAACATTGTAATCAAATTAGATTGTTGATTGCTTGAAGGTGCTACTCCTTTTTACAAAACCCTTCCTAATTTCCTCTTTTTGATCTTAAAATAATTATCCTGTGTATAAATAAAAAAATATTTGTGTGACCTTTTTTAAATCTACACTTTCTTCTATCATCCAATTAAATACATTAATTTTTTAAAAGTTCAATTACGCACATTAAAACATTAAAGACAATATTTATTTTGCACCTTTTTTAAAAAACTATAATCGATTTTTCAAATTGGAAGGAAGAATTGGTCAGTTACTTTTATGATGTTAGCTTTAAGAAATGAAATAGAATCATTTATGCCACTTTGTGAAAAATTAAAATTATGATATGTATCCCTCAGGGAAAAAAAAAAACCAAAAAGAAGAAGAAAAGGGAGTGTTTGGAGCTGACTGTGACCTGATCCCGGTTAGACTCTTTTGACGTCTTCCTGTGATTGAACGGACAACTAAAGCGTACTACCAAACAGAAAACACCCACTAAAGCTGGAAGCCTGCCAGAGATGTATTTGGTGTTTTTTGTTGTAAAAGGGAAGTTTTATTTTGTTCATTTTATAATTTATATTTATTTTATAAATTATATATTTATTAATTATAATAAAATATATAGAAAAAATATTACTTTATTATTTAATAAGTAATTAAATTTTATATAAAATAAAATTTTCTTTTACGTATTTATTGTAGTTGACAATTACGTATAAATTTATAAGATAAATATAAGGTAGTCAGTGTTCAAGATAAAATTATTCACTGTCAAAGACTATCAACCTCCTGCTGTGAAAGACTAACAGCCTTCTGACAAAAAGAATAAATAAAAGAAAGAAAGATTTTGTCAAAAACTGTCATAAAATACTTCTGCATAATCTATACATTTATGTCCTTTTCTTCCAAATATTACAACATGCTGAGAGATTGCAAATGAATCATATATTTTACTATTTGTGTGTATCTATGTTCCTTAATTGTTTGCATGGTCAAATCCAATAATTTGTTTTGATGGGTAAGGAAAGGAAAAGAATATTAAGGTAAGAATCGAGACCATGAACATTCCATAGTATCTTTGAACATACTTATTGGTGTTTAGATACTATTTTGTAATTAGATACCATCTAGTGCTGTATGGGTGTTTAGATACTATTCCGTTAAGTGGTTATTTAGTTATCAGTCAAAATTCCCAGAAGCCTCAAACTTGATAGTTGAACTTTTGGCTATCAAATCTTGTCTTGACATAGCTGCTCGGATGAGAATTACAATACTTGAAACAAATTTAGACTCACAGGCAGCATTGTCTTTATTAGAGAAGCCAACAAATCTTAGGTACTCACAAGTCCCAACTTGGACCTCAACTCACATGTTCAAGTAGCAAGGAAGATGCAAGAAGAAAAAAAGCTTTTGTATGAACCGCCAGATTATACAAAAAGGGAAAAAGCTTTACTTGAAGTGCACACTTTGAAGGTCCTGACTTCTAATCACATTCGCATTGCCCCACATATCGAAAAAAAAAAATTGCACACTTACTCTGCGAAACTCCTACCCCTCCACAAGTTTCAATATCATTGAGTAAGGTACTAACATGTCTCTCGACATTGACATATGCAAGTGAGAAGCGTGTCTAGAGAAAAATAAAGAATAAAAATATATTACAATATAAGCAAGAGAACAACAACGGAAGTTATATAAGCACAAAGGTAGATCCTTCATCTGTGAAACATAACATATTCAACCTTTGTCTAAAGTGAACTATAATACAAACTTCTCTCATTAGCTAGCGCGAAAGAATAAAAGATACAAGACTTCACAGTTGCACACACACTATATACATTAATAAAGTTCTTTCACGGACTAATATTGTAGCTAATTAGGAGATCATCACTAAATTCCTTAGTTTAGGCCATCTGAAACAAATATTAAAATATGTGTGAGCAAAAAACCTTAGTGAGTTTATATGTATGTCCTTGTTTTCAAATATATGAGGGGTAGATGCACACGCATGATAGAGCTAAGAGTTCTTTACATGCAAATAAGTGTCTCTTTTTCAAAGTAAATGTACAAAATTGGTGATTGGCATAATAAAAAATTTTGAACAAATCAAGACATATCAGTGTTACTTCTCAACTTGAATTTTTGAAACATGACAAATATTCAAATGCTAGATCAACAGTAATAATACCGAAACAAAAAATGGGTTATCAAGAGTCAATCTCTGACATTCCGTAGTTAATACCCACCACAAATCAGAGTGAAAGTTCGATTTCATGAACTACCTTATGTCTCCCAAACCAAAAAAACTAGGCTACAAAATTCTGGGACGCCTACCAGCCTGCACCTGACGACTAATCCCAACATTGAGCCCCTCCTAACTCGTAGGTAGGTGGTCAAATATACAAACAACTAAATGTAGTACCAATTGAACCCTCTCCGATACTATGCTCCCTTTCAAGTAGATCCACAATCCAGAGTCTAGGCATTTCACGCTAGCAGAAAAAGAGTTAGTATTGGGGACTAACTACATGCAATACAATCCACTGACACTTCTGACTACCAAATCATAATATAAATCATACCTGGTCAAGATGGGATTCTTTTACAAATTATCAAAATACAAGAGTCATTCAAATAGACACTCAAGCGAATCCAAATCCAAAGTAAACTCAAAATAACAACTTATTCGTCAACCAATTTAGTCATGTAGATGCAAACTTCACAAATATGCTATGATTTTCCAAAAACACGTAATAATTACTTTTCCCAAAGGTTACTTGTATCTATGAAACATGTCTAAAAATTATAATATTAAAAAAAATAAATACCTACTCGAATCACCACTCCTAGGAATTTCTAATGTACAAGTAAAAATACATTGTGGAGAACCTCTTCAATTTAAAAAAAGAAGGAACTAAAGCAATTAGGGTATTAACACTTGTGAACAACACATATTTATTCTTTTTGTTAAAAGTTTTGATGACACAAAAATATGGTAAGCCTCGGTTTGTAAACTCACCGAGTTTAAATACTTCCTCACGTAATTTGTGAATTTTATACAATTTCAAGTGACTTAAACTTAGTCAAAATATATCAAGGTGAGAAAATCAAAGTTTCAAGCATATCTACCTAGGACACCCTAAGCTTATTTCTAAGCCGAAATATAAAACTATGGTGCCTATATTAGTAAATATTTTTGAAAAAATAGAGTAAATTCTTAACAATCACTTCCTCGAGAAATACATAGCTCAAACTCATTTATAAAATCTGACTACAAAAATGAGTTCCAAGCTAAAGATTTCCTATAGAATTATGAAAATAGTAACATATAAAATATAAACTCACAACTTACCTCGAGCTTGAGACAAGAAATCTCTTGAGCTTGAAACAAAAAACAAGCAACAGAGGAAGAAATCGTGCAAGGAGAAGAAAGAAAGAAAGAAAGAAACAACAGAAAGGTGATAAGAAACAATAAGAAATCTAATATACATAGGAATGAAATGAAAGTTAGTGAAGGAATGGTTACAAGAGTTGGTGAAGTAGTGACCTTCGTGTTACTATGCTATGAGACCTCTTTTTTGTTTTTTTGCAAACATGAGTAAGAATGTTTCCATAAACAAATCAACGTAATTCATGCTACTTTCTTCAAGTGCTTTTATTTTTAAAAGTCTTAAACTTCACTCTCTAACTTACGTACACTAACTCAAAAGAACATGCTTAGGGTTAGCCCTAAGGGCAAATCTTGTAGTTTTGATTAATGACAAACATTGATAAGGTCTAACTTGTGTGTTAATTGTGTGATAGGATTTTTTGTTAAAGAAGCTTCATAGTCTTATTGCCATAAAGCTATAATGATAAGGACAACTCAAATGAGCTCAAATGGTTGAAAAATGAAGAGTATGTACAAGAAATCGAAGACTTTGAAGACACTTTAATGTAGGTTTTCTTTCGCTTAATAGGTATATCTTATGAACACTACACTCCTTGGATTTTGGAATATATGCAATACATGTAGTAGCACAAAACTTTTTCTAACATGAGAATATAAGCTTTAAATGATCTTGATCATTCTTGAATTACAAAGTGTCTGATAATGGCTTATGGCTAAAAAGCTTTTAATTGACTTATCTTTTAGTCCAAAATATTTTCAAACTTGTTGAGGATAACTTTCAAATGATTTGACGAAGTTTGAAAAAGTTCAGATGTATGAACTGTGTCTTGGCTGCAAGATTTCCAAAAAATTTTGGACAACCAATTCAAACGCAGAGGTCCAAATTTGGTCGACTGAATTTTCTCTGATAGCCTAGTGTGCATTAAGTCCGGAAGACCAATTCAGACACAAAGGTCCCAATTTAATAGACCAAATTGCACTACTGCTGGCCGTTATTTGAATGTTGCAATTGAATTTCAAACATTTTAAAAGCCATAAACTTCTATTTTTTAGCATTTTTGAATACTTTGAGAAACTATATACTCCAGTGTCTTTAGAACATCATAAAGTCTTCATTAGTTTTTTGCTACATGTGATTAAAAAAGATTCCAAAAGCAACAACAATGTGGTGCTATCATTTGTATCTATCCACCAAAGTTGTTGGTAAACATTTTCTTACTCTCTCATCTATTTGTTTATTTAAGGTTGTCTTGAAGATATAAAACTCATTTGCATTGGTGAACCTTGATTATTGATTTGAAATAGAGGTTGTGGAGTAAAAATCTTATGGGTGAACCTCTTTTGTATTTGCGTGAATTGAGATTGTAGTGGATCTGATTGAAATCCTTGAGTATGGGCTCAAGGTAGATGTATATTTAAAGAGATCGAACCACTATAAATTGAATGTGCTATTTGCTTTAAGTTTCCCTTTATTGATCCCACTCAAAATCTTTTGAAAATTGTTGGCATTTATTAATATCATTAAAGTGCTATATTTATCTCAACTATCCTTTATCACAGCTTCTTTAATATCGAAGGTTAAATCCTTTTTAAACAGAGATTTTCAATAAGGAAATAGATTGTGAAAATTAACCAAAGACCTAATTCACTCTCTCAAGGGCTTCTTTTTGTGGTCTAACAACTGAGAACTTAAGATCTTTTGACAAATATTTCAAACCTACCTTATTTGGAAGGATCTTCTACAAATAGACCTCATTTGTTTGATGGAACAAATTATAATTTTTAAAAATCTAGAATTAAGATTTAAATTTATTTTATTAAATTTGATTTGTAGAATATCATTGAGAAAGATCCTTATGTCCCAATGAGATTGAAGGCCAATAGAATCACAAGGGAACTAAAGCCAATTGGAGAATATGATGAAAGTGACTCAAAGAGGATGATATTGAACTATCAAGCAATGAACATTCTAGATTGTTCCTTGGATGTGAATGAATCCAATCGAGTGAGTGGGTGCGATATTGCCTATAATATATGGAGGCTTCTTCAAGCAACACATGAAGGGACAAATCAAGTGAAGGAGTCAAAGCTTGCTATGCTTGTGAGGGACCATGAATTATTCACAATGAAGCAAGGATAAAACATTAATGACATGTTTATAAGATTCACCAACATCTCAAATGGCTTAAAGTCCTGCAGAAAGAATTATACTCTTAGTGAAAAAATTAGAAATTTATTGGATGCTCTACCAAAGTCATGGCAACCATGGACTCCTATTACTAAAGAATCAAAGAACTTGAAGACTCTTCCCCTTGAAGAGCTCATAGGATCACTCCTTACACATGAAATGAAGATCAAAAGATTAAATGATCTAGAAGATATAGAAAAGGGAAGAAAAGTAGTTGTACTAAAGGCTAATGACAATCCTAGTGAGCAAGAAGAATCACCAAGCAATGATAAAGAAGATAGTGAAGATGATGAGATGGCAATGGTAGTTAAGAAGTTTATGAAATTTTACAAGAAGGGATTTCTCAAGAAGGATAAAAAACATTTCAATAGAGGTGGTTGACCATCATCTTTATTCAAACCACAATGCTGTGAATGTAAGAGTACTGAGCATCTTGTTGTGGATTGCCCTAAGGCCTTGGAAAAGGAAAGAGAAGCTAAGCGAAAGAAGAAGAAATCACTCAAGAAAGGAAAAGGACTTGTTGGCACTTGGGATCAGCATGCCAATGAAGAAAGTGAAGCTGAAAATGAAGAAAGAGCCGATGTGTGCTTCATGGCAATGAATGATAAAGTACAACCTATTCCTTCTATCTCTGCTTCTTGTGATGATGATATTTATGATCTAGTGAGCTACTTGTTGATATGTATAGTGAATTGAAGAAGGTTTCAAAAAGAAACAAAGAAATGAGATTTTAGATTGACGAATTGTTGAATGAAAATTCAAAATTATTTTGTGATCACAAAAAACTTCTTGAGTCTATTGAATGTTTGAATGTTGAAAAAGAAGTTTTAAATGTGTCTTTTCAAAATATGTCCCTTGAGAATAAAGCTCTTTATTCTAAGATCTCCACTCTTGAGAAAATGATTATTGATCATGAAATTTTGAAAAAGAAGCTTGATGACCTTACTTTATATGTTAAAAAATTTACAAATGAAAGGGACAATCTTGACAAACTTCTTGAATCTCTAAGATCCTCATTTACAAAAAATGGTCTTGGTTATAACCATGTAAACAATGTTTCTGAATATAAAATTTTCTATGGTAGAGCTACTTCTACTTCCATGCCTCATACATGTTGTTCTTATTATGGAAGACATGGCCACAAAGCCACTAGTTGTTATGTGAAAAGAAAGGTGAAAAATAGTATTAAAACTATTTGAAGAATTAAAGGAACCATAATAACCCCTTTGGAACCAAGAAAGCTTGGGTACCAAAGTCACTTCTTCTCATTTGGTTTAGGTACATCTTCTTTCAAGATCAAGTGCTAAGTGGTTTCTTGATAGTGGATGTTCAAGACATATGACTAGGAATGTCTCACTCATTAGTGAGCTTCAAGCAACAAATGAAGGATTTGTTACATTTGGTGATAATAAGAAAGGAAAAATCCTGGTATAGGTACTATTGGTAAAAGTCCTTCACCTTTTATTAAACAAGTATTGCTAATTGATGATTTGAAATACAATTTGCTTAGCATTAGCCAATTGTGTGATAATGGATGCAAAGTTTAATTTAAATGTGATACTTGTACTATTCTTGATAGTGTAAGTGGTAAATCTATTTTTTTTTTGCTAATAGAGTTGGAAAATGTATATATGAATTATCTTGATGAACTTGTTGCTAATGATGTTAAATGTCTTGCTGTTTATGATAATGAAAGTTATTTATGGCATAGAAGACTAGATCATGTGAGTATAGATTTGTTAAACAAATTTTCCTCTCAAGAATTAGTTAGAGGTTTACCAAAAATGCATTTTGAGGAAAGCCGCCTTTGTGATGCTTGTTAATATAGAAAACAAACAAATGTCTCTTTCAAACCGAAGAAAATGGTTTCTACCTCAAAACCTCTTGAGCTTGTTCATAATTTGGACTAATGAGGACCACTAGTCTTGGTGGTAAGAGGTATGCTTATGTTATTAATCATGAATTTTCAAGATTCACATGGGTACTCTTTTTTGGCTCAAAATGATGAATCCTTTCATGAATTTGTGAGACTTTTCCAAAGGTTCTATACTCCTTTGGTTGTAAATTGATTTCTATTAGACAAGATAATGAGAGAGACTTTTACAATCAAGAATTTACAAAATGTTGTTCTGAAAATGGTATTTCACATAACTTTTTGGATACCATAACACCACAACTAAATGGTGTTGTTGAAAGAAAAAATTAAAATTACAAGAAATGGCTAGGTATATACTTTATGAAAACACTTTACCAAAATATTTTTGGGTCTAAGTCGTAAACACCACTTGTTATGTGATGAATAGAGTTCTTTTTAGACATTTTCTAAGAAAAACACTTTTTGAACTTTTGGTAAAACTCCTTCAATTGCATACCTCAAAGTGTTTGGTTGTAAGTGCTTTATCTTGAATACTCAAGATAACTTGGGTAAATTTGATAGAAAATCAGATGAAGGTTTTTTTCTTGGTTATTCCTTAAACAAAAAGGCTTATAGAGTCCATAACAAAAGAACTTTACATATTGAAGAAACTATTCATGTGAGCTTTGATAAATCTAATATCTATTTTGAAAGAAGAGATGAAGATTATGTAGGTACCTTAATGATTAGCACTAACTTTGATAGATCGTGCCAATGAGGAAGAAATGATTGAACAAGAACAAGAAAGCCAACCTAGTGGTGACCAAGAGCTCCTAAAGGATCTAAGATATGCAAGAAGATACTCTTAAGGAGTAAACATTTGTGATGTCTCCCAAGGAGTTAAAAATAAGACGGTACTTCATTGATAATAAAAACATTGATGATGCTTTTGGCAATGAATTTTGGATTGTTGCTGTACAAGAGGTGTAAAATCAATTTGGAAAAAAAATAAAATTTGAAACCTTGTCCTAAGACCCCATGATCATCCTATTATTGGCACAAATCATTTTTTAGAAAAAAATTAAATGAATCCAAAGAAGTTGTGAGAAATAAAGCTAGACTTGTTATCCAAGGATTCAATCAAGAAGAGGGCATTGATTATAATGAAGCATTTGCTCCAGTAGCTAGACTTGAACCCATAATAATGCTTTTGGCATTTTTTTGTTTTAAAGGTTTTAACCTATTTCAAATGGTTGTCGAGAGTGCATTTTTATATAGTTTTATTGATGAAGTAATTTATGTGGAACAACCTCCCAGTTTCAGTCATGAAAAGTTCCCTAATCATGAGTTCAAACTATCTAAAGCTTTACATAAGTTGAAACAAGCTCCTAGAGCTTGGTATGAAAGATTGAGTGGTTTATACTTTCAAAAGGATTTTAAGAGGAAAATTTGACACAACACTTTTATCAAAACTTTTTGCAACAACAATATCTTACTTGTACAAATTTATGTGAATGATATTATATTTGGTGCTAATAATATATCTCTTTGTGATGAGTTTGCTCTGATGATGCATAGTGAATTTGAAATGAGCATGATGGGAGAATTCAACTTCTTTCTTTGCCTCTAAATTAAGCAAACCAAGGATGTCACATTCTTCAATCAAGCCAAATACACCAAGGAGCTATTAAAAATGTCTGGAATGGATAAGGCTAAAGGAATTAGCACACCTATGAGCTCATCAAACAAACTTGACCAAGATGAGAAAGGTAAAAATGTTGATGAAAAGGTATATAGGGGTATGATCAGAAGCTTACTCTATCTTACCGCTAGTAGACCCAATATTATGTTTGTCGTATGCTTATGTGCTAGATTTCAATCATGTCCAAAAGAGTCTCACTTAATTGCTATTAAACATATTCTTTCATTATCTTATTGATAAGTATGACTATGGGCTTTGGTTTACTAAATTCTCTTCATTTGAACTTATAGCTTATACTGATGCCGATTATGCTAGATACAAGATCGAGCATAAAAGTACAAGTGGTCATTATCAATTCATTGGCAGTTGTTTTGTCTCTTGATATAACAAAAAACAAGCTCGTGTGTCATTATTTGCTGCTGAGACCGAATATATTACCATCAATAGTTGTTGTGTCCAAGTGTTACAGATGAAGTTTACTTGACTATGGTTTAGATTTTAAATGTGTGCCTATTTTGTGTGATAACACTATGCTATTAACTTGACAATCAGTCCTATTCAACATTCTATAACTAAGATATAGAAATCAAACATTACTTTATACGTGATCACTTTATTCTCAAGAATGGTAATGTGCTATCTCTTTTTGGTGCTGTAGAATTGAGTAATTTGTTAATTATTATGATGATTATTACCCTTCCCTAGTCTATAAAATTTATGCAAAATCTTAACGAAGAAAGTGTTGAACATATTGGGAATGATATTATGTAGTGGTACTTATCTCGAGTATCACAAATTGATTTCGAATTCAATAATGGTTTGGTGAATAGAATATGTGAGGTTGTTGATGAAGGGGTTAAATATTATTCTTTAGAAAACATTGTTATATCCATGAATTGTTCACTTTTGAGAGATTTGAAAATGCATTTACAAATGAAAGAAGGTTTAGAACCGTGAAGTATAGGGAGATCAAGGAATTATATGCTGGAGGTTAGGCTATACATCACATGCTCACTACAATGATCATCTGTAATTTCGAACACAAATTGTCTGTGGAAAATTTGCATATGGTCATCACGCTTGCACTTCATGAGCATAGAAAGATGAACTTTGGGTACATTTTCTTGAGACACATGATGGGAGCAAGGAAAAAGGAGAATAAGGCATTACCATATGGAAGTTTGCTCACAAAGGTCTTCAAACATTTCCAAGCTCATCTCCCCGCAAAAAGCTTGTCAATCCAAAGTGGAAGCATCTACACAAATGAATATCTCAAAAGAATGCAGTTGACTCTTGATGATGATGGAGAATAGAGAACTAGAAGGAAGACTCCCTCAAAGAATTAAAAGCAAGAAGAGAGTGCAGACGTGGAAAGTGAAAAAGAAGAAGAAGAAGAAGAAGAAGAAGAAGTGAAAGATAAAGAGGAGATGCAAGCAAAAGAAATGAAAACCACGAAAAGAAATGTGTCACATAGTGAGGGGAAGCATCCACCCTCTAAAAGGAGGATATTTGAAGATGAACAAATCTCTCAATCACACTCTAATGAGACGGATGATTTTATTGGTGAGATGATCACTCGTGGAGACATTGTTGTTTCCAAAGTCTTCCAAGAGGTCCTCAACAACTAGTAGCTAAAATTTTTTGCATGTAAAGAAATTCGGAGGTCTTCAAATGTCTTCAAACATTTCCAAGCTCAACAACCACTTTGGAGGTTCCTTCACCACTTGGAGAAGATGTAGAAGTTTTTTTGAAACCTTTGCTTCCTTGTAGCTAGAAATGATGGAAATGATGGAAAGGATGAAGAGGGAGAAGATGATGAAGATGCAAAAAAACATAAAGGAGATGGTAATGACCTAGAAAAACAAGTGGGCAGAAAAAGGAATTCAAGAAGAAGCTAGTGAGAAAGGAGACTTTATTGAGAAGATCGAGATCACTTCCCCCTCTACCATCTCATTCAGTGAAGGAATTGAGAAACGTGTCATCATAAGAAAGATTTCAATAAGATCTTCAAGATTGGCCACAACTCCGAAGCCAAACTACTCCGGAAAGGAAGTGCAAGCGATAGACCACTTCACATTGAGCTCAAAGGAAACATGACCATCACCACCAACCAATATGAAGTGAAGACCATGAAGAAAATTCAAGACTAAGTATCTCTCAACCTTATCTCATATCATTATCTTTCTAATCTATGATCATGTATTTAGTATATGTATTTTATGACTTTATGTGGATCTCTAGTCCATGTGTCCTTACATTTCTAGTCTATGTATCTAGCATAGTCCATGCATCTTCACATTTCTATGTTTTCATGTATATTTCTAGTATATGTAATATTTGGTGAAACTCAATGATGATACTCTTATGTTGAGAGCTTTCTTTTGACTCTAATTCACTTTGTTCACTCCAACTTTGATTTATAACAATAGCGGGAGAAAATGTAATGTTGATTGGTAAAATGTAAGAAACTATGATTTATGAATTGGTTGAGTTGATTTGTGGTAGTGCATGAAATGTGTTGATTTGAAAGACTTAATTGAGTCCTACTATAGTCGTACGTATATCATGAATGTTTGTGCACTCATGTAGTTCATTCAAGATTAAAAATTTTAACTCTTAAACTTTTACCCCAAATTCGAATATAGTCTTAAAGTTCAGACGCATCAAAACTTTCTTATTTCTGTTGTCCAAACTGTACAAAAACTGTTTCAAACTTTCCTAACATCATTGGATAGCCTTAGGAAAGCTTATTTGCCAAAAATACAGCCATTACCTTATGTATTTTGCAATTCATACTTGGAAATTCAAAACTCGTAGTTACATCATTTCAAGTCCAAACTTGTTGAAAAATAAGCACAATCTAAGGGGAGATTTATTAACTACCTTCTATCTTTTAAAACCTTTCTTAAAAGTATTATTGATATTTAAATGCTATATCTTCTATATAGTCGGAAGGAAGGAGGTATATGGAGGTTGGTTGGGTCATAGGCTCATCATGAGCCATTCTATTGTCATTATACTTTTTGTCAATCACTTATGACATCAATGATTCTTTGTGCTACGTTGTTAAATTCATCACATTTTGCATCAAATTTTGTCATCATAAAAAAAGGAGAGAGAGATTTTATCCCTAAGAGAAAATCTTGTAGTTTTTGATTAATGACAAACATTGATGAGGTCTAACTTGTGTGTTAATTGTGTGGTAGGAATTTTGGTTAAAGAAGCTACCTACTTTCATTGCCATAAAGGTATAATGATAAGGACAACTCAAATGGGCTCAAATGGTTGAACAATGAACAGTATGTCCAAGAAGTCAAAAATTGTGAAGACACTTTAGTGTAGGTTTGCTTTCACTTAATAGATATATCTTATGAACCCTACACTCCTTGCATTTTGGAATCTATGCAATAGCTGTAGTAGCACAAAACTTTTTCTAACATGGTTATAAGCCTTAAAAGATCTTGATCATTCTTGAATTACCAAGTGTTTGATAACGACTTAGGGCTCAAAATCTTTTAATTGACTTATCTTTTAGTGCAAATGTTTTCTAACTTGTTGATGATCAATTTCAAATGATTTGACAATGTTTGAAAAACTTCAAACTCCAATTTGGACTTCCAAATTGTGTCTTGGCTGCTTGATTTCTAAAGAAATGGGGACTACCAGTTAAGATGCAGAGGTCCAAATTTGGTCGACTGAATTTTTCTTGGCAGCTTGGTACAAAATAAGTTTAGATGACCGATTCAGACGTAGTTGTCCAAATTCAATTGACTGAATTGCACTGTTAGTCGTTATTTGAATATTGTAATTGAATTCTAACCTTATAAAGACATAAACTTCAGATTTTTGAGCACTTTTGCATTCTTTCAAAGGATATATACTCCAATATCTTGAAAACATCAAAAGGTCTTCATTTGTCTTGTATTACATGTTATTAACAAAGATTGTTATAAAAAAAAAAGTGAAGTGGTTCTAGCATTTGTATCTATCCACCAAAGTTGTTGGTAAACTTTTTCTTAGTCTCTCATCTATTTGTTTATTCAAGGTTGTCTTGAAGACATAAAACCCTTTCAGAGAGGGTGAACCTTGATTATTGATTTGAAAATGAGGTTGTGGACTAAATTTCTTATGGGTGAACATTTGTGTATTTGTGTGAATTGAGATTATAGTAAATTTGGTTGGAATCCTTGAGTGTCAGTTTATGATAATTGATGTAGATCTTAAAGAGATCGAACCACTATAAATTAATTGTATTCTTTCCTTTATGTTTGCCTTTATTGATCCTGCCCAAAATCTTTTGAAAGTTGTTATCATTGGCTAATCATCAAAATCTTTTCCCATTTTGAAAATCCTTTACCTTAATAAAAGCTCTTATTCAAAATTACAAACTCCAAGTTTATATGTGATTTAATAATTGAGACAAGATAATCAAACAATAAAACTACAACCAATCAATCAATAACTAAAGAACAAATAATAATAACACAAGTATGTAAACAAGTAAAGCTATAAAGAAAAGAACTCACAAATTATAGTGGTTTGATCTCTCCAAGATTTACATCCACTACCTTGAGTCCACACTCAAGGATTTCAACAAATTTACTAAATGCTCAAGTCAAGAAATTACACAAGAGGCTCACCCTTCAATGGGTTTTACCACAATAACCTCTTTTCAATCCAATAAACAAGGCTCACCCTTATCTCAAAGGGTTATAGTTGTATAATCCAATAAACATTCAATGCATAAAACAAGATCATCATCATCTTTAAAATGTCATAATCAACTTCATCTCCCCCATTTATGAGCACCACATCAATAAGCTAAGCAACACACATTCATCATTATCACTTCAAAGTACACATTGTGCATAATCACTTCTTCTCTCTCTTTTGTCATCAATCAAATGTGGGGTGAGATAAGTAAAGCAAATATGAAAAATATAATCTCTCAATACTATGATATAATCATTGAGCTTCAAAAGATCACAAAAGCTAGAAAGCCACATTGAAAGTCAAATCTTGAAAATACATGAGCTAGCTAAATACATTAATTGAGTATGAAACAAAAGTACATAAACTAGCTAAGAACATAAGTAAAACGAGAGAGAAGAATAGAGAGTACATAGTCTTGAATTTTTGTCATCGTCTTCACTCCATTATTGTTGGTAGTGATGGCCATGTCTCCCTTAAGCTCGATATAAAGTGGCCCCTCGTTTGTTTTCTCCTTGCCAGTGTAGTTTGGCATTGGAGTGGTAGCCAACGGGAAAGATCTCCATGTGCCCTTCTTCTTTGCCAAAGGATGTGGTGGATGTTGTCATGATCTCGACTTTCTCTATGAGGCTTCCTTCTTGGATTCCTCCTTCTTGTGGCCTTTCACTTTCTCTAGCCACAAATTCAATGTTTCCTCATTGATCATCACTTCCATCACTATCATGGTCATCATCATCTTTCTTTCTCTTGCCCTTATCATCTCCTTCATCACCCTTGTCATCGATATCTTGAGTCATTGATGGTCCCTCATCACTTTGGTTAGTTTTCCTCAAGAGCTCTTCAATGCATCTTACTCTAGCATCCAAGCCATCCAATTTGCCTAAAACCATGAGGACAAAAGATTCAAAGAATTTATAGATTTTCTCCATTTCTTTAACAAGGCTGTTCAAGGCCTCTTGGAACACCTTGGCTATTATCGTATCACCTCTAGTCACTTCTTCTTCACTAGCCATGCTTCTAAGACCTTCTTGTGCTTGAGGGTTGGCCTCTTCTTCAAAGAGTCTTCTTTTAGTATGACGTTGCTCCCCCTCACTTGATAGATCATTTCTCTTCTTGCTCTTTCTTTCCCTTGCCAAAGTCTCCTCTTCATCCTCTTCTTCTTCTTCCACTTCTTCATTCTTCTCTTCTTCTTCTCTTGTTTCTACCCTCTCTTCCCTTTGAGGGGTTTCTCTTCTATTTCTCCAAATGCCATGCTCATCAAGTGTCAATTGCATTCTTTTGAGGGTATCATTTGTGTAGATTTCTCCACTTTTCATGGGTAAACCCATAGCAGGCAGTTGCACTTGAAAATGCTTGAAGATTCTTGTTAATAACCTTCCATATGACAATGTCTTATGCTTGGTTCTTCTAGCTGCCATCATATGCTTTAGTGCTATATATCCAAAATTCATTTTTTCCCTTATGCATGGCAAGCATAATTACAGCATGCATATTATCAACAGAAGATTTATGCCCAAAGTATTGTATAATCAACGTAGTAAGCATGTGATGCAAAATTCTTCCACTGGCATCAAAAGATTAGTCTTGAGGCTTCTACCATTTGTATAAGCATTCTCAACGTTTTCATGTGAGTATAACTCTCTTATAAACCAATGTCCCTTGGAAGAATAATGCCTAAACCCAACATCCTCAAGATCATAAATTCTGTTGAGCGATGCATTATCAATCTCAAAAATAAATAGCTTTATTACCAATTCGCTCAACTCTTTCTTCCTTAATATTTGCATAAAATTCATAAACTAAGGAAGGTAATAGCATTCATCAAACACAAGCAAACTAGTCCAACTCATATCATAGAAAAAATGAGAGTATATTACCCATTTCGGATAGTTTGATGACATCCACCTTGTGGCTTGGATTTATCTTATGGTTCTTTTTTGTCCAAACATCAAATTCAGTAGCATCCTTCACTATGACAAATCTATCAAGCCTTGACAAGGTTTGTTGAACACGAAACTTCCTTGGTTCATTGATCATTGGTCATCCATCTCTTTCTTTGGCTTTCCCCTTTCTTTTTCCCATGTTGGGCTTTTTTGTCCTCACCATTGTGAATTTTGAGAAAGGATGTGCTTTTCAAAGAGTGTGTAGCACTTAGAATGCGGGAATCAAGTGGAATTAGTGATTTAATAGTGAAGTTTGAAATTTTGAACGTATTGTATGTGTCCAAACCTTGCATCTGAAATTCACCTTGAGCTACAACACTTAAATACACTTATTAGTTACTAAATTTTGAATTCCTAAGCTTCTTCTAAGATTGATCAAACCTTTCTTCAGCCAATGGATTAGTAAAAATACCATTAATTTGTTCATTAGTGCAAACGTGCTTTAAACAAATATTACCCTTAGTAGAATGATCTCAAATGAGATGAAGTTTGATCTCTAAAATACCTAAGAGGGGGCTGAATTAGGTATTTGGCTAATTTTTCTAAAAAACAAACCTTTTATCAGTTTAGACCAAGAACATATTATATGAGAAAAATAGAGACAACTTATAGCAAAGTAATGGAAGAAAGCAATAGCAAAGAACTCAAACAATTTATAGTGGTTTGATCCTCAAGATCTACGTCCACTACCTTAAGTTCACACTTAAGGATTTCAAACAATCTACTAATTGCTCAGGTTCACAAATTACAAGAGAGGCTCACCACACTATGGTTTTACACTCACAACCTCTTCTAGTAACTTTTACAATACAAGGCTCACCAAACACAATGGTTTTATATCTCAAACAACCTTGAATCTCAACTTCAAGGATCACCCTTATCTAAAGGGTTTTATGTTATCAAGATAACCTTGCTAGAGCTAGTAGAACAATGCAATTTGATAAATAAATGAAAGTGTGTAGATGTTACCACTTGGTAGATATTACACAAAGTTGCACCTTCACACTTTGATGTCTTTGGATTGATCAATTGAATGCACAAGACATAAGAGAGCTTAAGAAATGTTTGCTAAAGGCTTTTGAATGCTTAGAGTTTTCAAGAGTTCAAGTATTACAAAAAATCTGAAGTTTATAGCTTTTATAGATGTGAAAAATAAAATGGTAACAGCTATAAAACGACTAGTAACGGTTATTAACAGTGAAGTTCGGACGTCCGAACTATCTGCTATGCGTCCGAACTTTACTGTGCCAAGCTGTCTGAAAATGTTCGGACGTCCGAACTTTTCCTTATGCGTCCGAACATTCGTCCGAAGTTCTCTGGAAAAACAGTAACCATGCTTATTAGAGAAAGTTTGGACATCCGAACTTTTCTCCATGCGTCCGAACTTGCGTCCGAAATTCTCTGGAAGCACAGTAACCATTTCCAAAGTTTGGACGTCCAAACTTGCATTCAAACTTATCAAACTTTGACAAATCTTTTGAAAATCATTTTTAATAATATTGAAAATGTTTTGCATGAATGGACACATCATTTAAGCACATTTAAACATAAAAACCGTTACAAAAATATTTTGATCATACAAAATCTTCTTAAGGTCATTTAAGATTTCAAAAACATACTTGTTATCAAAAAGTTCATTTAAAATCATTTCAAAAACAAGTTTTATGCTCTCTCATGCATTCAAATGAATCCAAGACATACAAGTGTAGAGTTTACATAAAAATATACCTATTTAGCATACTAACTCTACACTGTAAGTCTTCAAAGCCTTCAGTCATCTTGAACACACTCTATAATCTTCAATCACCTTTGGTATAGTGGAGTTGTTCTTGCTTGTGACTCCAAGTCAATAAGACTTTATACTTCTCAATCCATCAATCCTATCACTCAACATAAACATATTAGTCCTCATCAATATTCGTCATTATTCAAAACTAATATGATTTGCCCTTTAAGGCTAACAATCTCCCCCTTTTTGATGATGACAAACTTTGATGCAAAATGTAATGGATTTAAACAGTGTGATACAAAGAAGCATTGATGTCAATGATAGATAGTAACCAATTTAGCACATTGACATGCAAAAGGCTCAATATGAGACTATGACCCAACCAACCTCCATTAACCTCATTCCTTCGAACTAAGATAGAAGATATAGCATTTAAGCATTTAGGAAACTTCTAAGAGAGGTTTTAAAGGTTGTAAAAAGTTTAACAATGCTCCCCCTTATTTTTCAACAACTTTGGACTTGAAATGCTAAGAATCCAAAATCTGACATATCAAGTCCAAACTTTAAAATAAGTAAAATGAAAGCTGCAAATTCTGTAAATGAGATTTCTTAAGGTTGTTCAAACATATTATAAGAGATTAAAACACGTTTGAATCAAATTGAACAACAAAGAACATTTTTGGCAACAAAATATACATGCATCCGAATTCTAAAATTTTAAGTCCAAACTTTAAAATATATGAGATGAAGGCTAGAATATTTGAAAATAAGCCTTTCTAATATTGTTAAAACATGATAGGAAGAATAAAAACAGTTTTCAAGCAATTTGAACACAAAGGAATAAGTTTTGGCAAAATAATTTAGATACATCCGAACTTTTTGATTTGCATCCAAACTTCAAGTCCAAACTTATGAATTTAATCCTCACATATTTTCAAGTGCATAAATATAATCATATATGCCAAAGAGAATCTCAGATCACATACTCATATAACATATATGGCAAAAATACACACATTAGCACATTTTTGTAGCACACACACACAAAAAAAAAATAGAAAGCACATGCATTGTAGCAGTAACATTTGCACACATTTTGTCAACATTTATTCTCCCCCTTTTGTCATCACTCAAGGATGGGAAAATGAAAATGAGACTGACAACAAAATTACTAACGGAAGCTCTCAACACTAAGGTTTCATCATTGAGCTTCATAAAAAGAAACTATTACATAGGCCATATTAAGAACTAGTGATAAAGTTCAGAAAGTTAAAGTGCAGAAAAACAGAGAAAGAACAGAAAATAAATATTAAGTGTTCATAATAAGTAAAAATAATAATAAATGAAGATAAGAGGGAATATGTGCTTAGTCTTTGGATGTTGATGGAGAGTCCTTTCTCAGTTTCTTCTTGACAGCAACATGTTTGACTCTTCCATGGACAAATGTTGGATCAGATGGAGTCATTATTTCAGCTCTTGTAATTTGACTTCCCTCTTGACTGACTCCAGTTTGCTGCAATCCTTGATCTCCTCCTTGAGACTCCATGACCTGTTCATTTCCATTCCCTTGATCACCATCATCATCTTCATCATCACTGTCACTACCTTCTTCACTTTTCTTGCTATCTTTATCATGCTCATCATCCTTTTCTTCTTGTGTTCTAGAAGGTCCTTCACCACTTTGAGGATTTCTTGTCAATATTTCCTCAATGTGCTTGACTCTATTCTCCAAACTATCCAGTTTTCCAAGCACCATAGGAGCAAATATTTCAAAGAATTTATACATTTTCTCCATTTCTTTCATGTGGTTGTTTAGTGCTTCTTGAATCTTGTTTTCTCTTGAAATCTCTTCAGTACTGGCACCTTCTCCAGCAAGAGGATGTGATTGTGAGATAGACACTTCTTCAAAGAGTCTTCTTTTGAAGGGAGGTTGCTCCCCCTCTCTTATTGACTCATGCCTTCTTTTAGTCTTCATTTCTCTTGCCCATGTTGCTGCCTCATCTTCTTTTTCTTCTTCAGCTTCCTTTGCTTCAACTCTCCTTGGAGGAGTCTCTCTTTTTGTTCTCCATACTCCCTCATCATCCAAAGTCAATTGCATTCTTTTGAGAGAGTCATTTGTATAAATCTGACATCTTTTAAAATTCTGTCCTCTAGTAGGAAGTTTAACTTAAAAATGTTTGAAGATTCTAGTCAAAAGTCTTCCAAATGGTAAAGCCTTGTTATGAGTCTTTCTAGCCCCAAACATATGCTTTAAAGTCATATATCCAAAATTTAATCTTCTATGTTCATGCAAGGCCAGCATAATCACCATATGAATGTTACCCACAAACGTTTTGTGTCCAAAGTTAGGAACAATCATTGTAGTTATCATATGATGCATAAACCTTCCTCTTGCATCCAAGGCTTTAACTTCTCTTTCCTTAATTGTCCTGAACTTTCTGCCATTTGTAAATGCTTCTTCAAATCTAATATTTGTGAACAATTCTCTTTCATAGCAACGTTGTCCCATAGAATAATATTTTGCACCAATATCACTTACTCCACATATTCTATTCACCAATGCATCATTAAATTCAAAATCCATTTGAGACACTCTAGATGAATACCATTGATTTATATCTTCTCCTTCATATTCTATTCTTTCTTCCCTCAGATTGGCATAGAATTGATATACAAGAGAAGGATAATATTCTTCATTAACATTCAACAGATTACTCCAGCCAATATCACCAAATAAAGATAGGACATTACCCATATTGGTGAGTTTTTCAAAATCAACTATTTTTCCAAGGATGATTTTCCTTGATTTCTTGTTCCAATCTTCAAATTCTGATGCAGCTTTAATTGAGATGAACTTGTCTGCACTAGAGGATGATTGAGGAACCCTAATTCTTCTTGGTTAATGGTGGGTTCGTCCTCCTTCACTGACCTTTGCCTTCCCCTTTCCTTTTTCAACATTGGCTCCTTTTGTTCTCGTCATTTTGATTTTCTAACAGAAAAGTAGTGAGTTTTGAGAGGTATCTAGGGTTAATTAAAAAATCCAAGTGTTTTGATGTGAAAATGGTGAAATCACATAGGTATTTATGTTTGGACGCGAGTGGGTAGAGAGAAATTTTGAAAAGGAGAGAGTTCGGATGTTAATTTATGTGAATAACGGCTAGTCGATTTCTTATAAACCTGCAAAGTTCAGACGACCAAACTTTTTGGTCTGCGTCCGAACATGCATCCGAACTTCTCTATTTCTCCAGTTTCAGAAAGTTCGGACTTCCGAACTTTTTGTCATGCGTCCGAACATGCGTCTGAACTTTTCTGTCCAGAATTTTCTGTCAAAGTTTGGACATTCCATTTTCACTCAATGCATCCAAATTTTACCTGCTTTTGTCACACTTAAACAACCATATTAGTAATTGAATTTTGCAATTCCTAAAAGCCTTCTTAAATGATTAAACCTTTCCTCAGCCAAAGGCTTTGTGAATATATCAGTAATTTGATCATTTGTATCTATATACTCTAAACATATGTCCTTTTTAGCAACATGATCACGAATGAAATGATGCTTTATTTCTATATGTTTTGTCCTAGAATGTTGAATGGGATCTATGCTCAAATTGATAGCACTAGTAGTATCACATAATATAGGTACATAATTGAATTTAAGACCATAATCAAATAAGGTATGCTGCATCCATAATAATTGAGCACAACAACTACCAGCAGCTATATATTCAGCTTCAGCAGTGGACAATGACACACATGCTTGCTTTTTACTATACCAAGACACAAGACAACTACCAAGAAATTTACAATGACCACTAGTACTTTTACGTTCAACTTTGCACACAGCATAGTCAGCATCTGAATTCCCAATAAGTTCAAAAGATGAAGATTTTGAAAACCAAAGACCATAGTCATATGTATCAATCAAATAACGAAAAATACGTTTGACAGAAATAAGATGAGATTCTTTAGGACACGATTGAAATCTAGCACATAAGTACACAACAAACATAATATCTGGTCTACTTGCTGTGAGATAGAGTAAGCTTCCAATCATACCTCTATAGGATTTCTCATCAACATTTTTACCTTTTTCATCTTTGTCAAGTTTAGTTGATGAACTCATTGGAGTACCTATTCCTTTTGCTTGATCCATTCCAAATCTTTTTAAAAGCTCCTTGGTATACTTTGCTTGATTTATGAAGACTCCATCCTTGGTTTGCTTAATTTGCAGACCAAGAAAGAAATTCAATTCTCCCATCAAGCTCATTTCAAACTCATTTTGCATAGATTTGGCAAATTCTTCACAGAGAAATGTGTTAGTAGCACCAAAGATAATATCATCAACATAAATTTGCACAAGTAGGATATCATTATTAGTGGATGTTTTTATAAAAAGAGTTGTATCCACTTTTCCTTTTGCAAAACCTTTTGAAAGAAGAAATCTACTTAATCTATCATACCAAGCTCTTGGGGCTTGTTTCAATCCATATAGAGCTTTGGTTAATATAAAAACATGATTTGGAATTTTTTCATGAATAAAACCTGGAGGTTGTTCTACATAAACCTCTTCTTCAATAAAACCATTTAGAAATGCACTTTTGACATCCATTTGAAATAGCTTAAATCCTTTAAAGCATGCAAATGCTAAAAGTATCCTTATGGATTCCAATCTAGCTACTGCAGCAAATGTTTCATCATAGTCAATCCCTTCTTCTTGGTTGAAGCCTTGAGCAACAAGTTTAGCTTTATTTCTAACAACTTCTCCTAGTTCATTTAACTTATTCCTAAAAACCCATTTTGTACCAATAATTGAATGATTATTAGGTCTAGGAACAAGAGTCCAAACTTTATTTCTTTCAAACTGATTCAACTCCTCTTGCATTGCAACAATCCAAAAATCATCACTCAATGCATCATCAATATTTTTAGGTTCAATATGAGATAAAAGGGCAAAATTATCAATAAAGTACCTCCTTGTTTTAACTCCTTGGGAAACATCACCAATGATTTGCTCCTTAGGATGACCTTTTGCATATGTTAAATCCTTTGGAAACTCTTGATCATTGCTTAGTTGACCATCTTGTTCTTGTTCTATTAATTCTTCTTCCTTGGCATGTTCCTCTAATATGGGTGCTTGATGATGAGTTTGATTTTCAATCATTGAGAACATGCATCATCTTCATTTCTTCTTTGAAGGTAAATGTTAGATTCATCAAAAGCTACATGTATGGTTTCTTCAACACATAATGTTCTTTTGTTATAAACTTTATATGCCTTTTTATTTGATAAATACGCAAGAAATACTCCTTCATTCGATTTTCTATCAAATTTTTTCAGATTATCACTAGTATTTAAAATAAAACATTTACAACCAAACGCTTTAAAATAAACAATTGAAGGAGTTTTATCAAATAGAAGTTCAAAAGGTGTTTTTCTTATAAAAGGTCTTAATAAAACTCTATTCATCACATAGCAAGCAGTATTTACAGCTTCAGCCCAAAAGTATTTTGGCAAGGAATTTTCACAAAGCATTGATCTAGCCATCTCTTGCAAAGTTCTATTTTTCCTTTCAACAACACCATTTTGTTGGGGTATTTTAGCAGCTGAGAAATTGTGAGTAATACCATTTTCATCACAGAATTTAGTAAAATCTTGATTGCAAAATTCTCTTCCATTGTCACTTCTAATAGAAATCAGTTTATATTCAAGAGATGTTTGAACCTTTTTGTAAAGTTTTGCAAATTCATAAAATGTTTCATCATTTTGAGCTAAGAAAAGCACCCAAGTAAATCTTGAAAAATCATCTACAATCACATAAGCATATCTTTTACCACCAAGACTAGTGGTCCTCATTGGTCCAAATAAATCCATATGAACTAGTTCAAGAGGTTTTGAGGTAGAGACCATTTTCTTTGGTTTAAAAGATGTTTTTGATTGTTTTCCATATTGACAAGCATCACAAAGACGGGTTTTATCAAAATGCAATTTTGGTAATCCTCTAACAAGCTCTTGTGTAGAAAGTTTGTTCAATAAATCCATGCTCACATGTCCTAATCTTCTATGCCATAAAAATCCATCATTTTCATGAATGGCAAGACATTTAATATCATTAGTAATAAGCTCATCAAGATACAACACATATACATTACCAACTCTTTTAGCAACAAAAATTATTTTGTTACTTGCACTGTCAAGAATAGTACAAGTATCACATTTAAACTCAACTTTGCATCCATTGTCACATAATTGACTAATGCTAAGTAAATTATACTTTAAACCTTCAATAAGTAAAACTTGCTTGATAAGAGGGAAAGAACCTTTACCAATGTTACCTATTCCAAGTATTTTCCCTTTCTTCTTATCTCCAAATGTGACAAAACCTTCACTTGTAGTTTTAAGCTCACTAACAAGTGATGCATTTCCAGTCATGTGCCTTGAGAAACCATTTTGTGGCACTTGATCTTGAGGTAAATTGTACCTACACCAAATTAGAAATAGTGATTTTTGGTACCCATATCTTCTTGGGTCCAAGGGGGTTAGTAATAGTTCCTTTGACTTTCTAATTGGTCTTAACACCATTTTCTATCTTTCTTTTTATAAAAAATATAAAAACCTTGTGTCCATGCTTGCCACAATATGTGCAACAAATATGTGACCTAGAATGAGAAGATTCTTTAACAAAAGACTTGTTCTGTTTTGGAGCAAAACAATCATGTGTAAAACCAAGACCATGTTTTACAAATGAAGATATTTGATAACCAAGTAATTTATTTAAATTTTCTCTTCCATTTGTAAATCTCTCAATGCATAAAGTTAGATCATTAACTTTCCTTTTTAAGAACTCATGATCCTTTATCATTAATTCAAGAGAAATAATTTTTGTACAAAGCTTTTTGTTTTCAAAAGATATGTTTTGTATGGTTGTATTCAAAACTTCTTTTTCAATGGTAAGACAACTAATGGTTTCAAGAAGTTTACCATTTTCAACACATAATTTTGAATTTTCATTGGATAAATCATTGATTTTGAATTTCATTTCTTTATTTCTTTTTGAAGCCTTTTTAATTCTTCATATAGTTCTACAATCAAATCACTGGAATCAATATCATCATCACATACATTTGAAATGGAAGGTGAAGATTGTACCTTATCATCAATGGCCATAAAGCATATGTTGGCCTTTCCTTCACTGTCATCCTCGCTTTCTTGTTGATCCCACGTTCCAGCTAATCCTTTTCCTTTCTTGATAGATTTCTTTCTATTTTTGCTGTCTCTTTCCCTTTCCAACACTTTAGGACAGTCAGTAACAAGATGCTCTGTGCTCTTGCATTCAAAGCATTGAGGTTTGTAGGATGAGGATTGTCCACTCTTCTTGACTGGTTTTCTTCCTTTCTTGAGAAACTCCTTTTTGTATAATCTTTTGAACTTCCTCACTGCCATTGCAATCTCTTCTTCTCCACTGTTTCCTCCTTCTTCTTCACTTGAAGACTGTTCTTGTGCACTCAAGTGATTTGAGGACTTGAGTACCATCCTTTTCTTCCCTTTTCTTCATCCTCCTTGTCATTTAGCCGTTTCATCTTCATTTCATGGGTCAGTAGATATCCAATAAGCTCTTCAAGTGGAAGAGTCTTCAAATCCTTGGACTCCTCAATAGCAAGTGTCTTAGGCTACCAAGATTTTGGTAGAGCATCTAAAATCTTCCTATTTTGCTCTCCCATAGTATAGCTTTTACCATAAGCTTTCAAGCCATTAAAAATGTTAGTAAATCTTGTAAACATATCACTAACATTTTCACCTTGTTTCATGGTAAACAATTCATAATCTCTAACAAGCATAGCAAGTTTGGATTCTTTAACTTGATTAGTACCTCATGTGTAATTTGGAGTAATCTCCACATGTCATGAGCAGAATCACATCCACTAACTTTATTGTATTCAGTAACATCTAAAGCACAACTTAATATATTCATGGCCTGATAATTTAAAGTCATTATCTTAGAGTCATGCTCATCAAATTCATCAGTGGACTTGGATTCTGAGGTTATTCCATCTGTACTCATTTTCATTGGGACATAAGGACCTTTCTCAATTATGTTCCACAAATCAAAATTGATATAACAAATATAAATTTTAACTCTAGATTTCCAAAAAGTATAATTTGTTCCATCAAACAAAGGTGGTCTATTTGTGGAGGATCCTTCTAGGTAAGGTAGGTTTGACATATTAGCTATAGGATCTTTGTCTTCTAGGTTGTAAAACTACACAAAGAAGTTCTAGCTCTGATACCAATTGAAATACCTAAGAGGGGGGTGAATTATGTATTTGGCTAATTTTTCTAAAAAACAAACCTTTTATGTGTTTAGACCAAGAACGGATTATATGAGAAAAATAGAGACAACTTATAGCAAAGCAATAGCAAAGAACTCAAACAATTTATAGTGGTTCGATCCTCAAAATCTATGTCCACTACCTTAAGCTCACACTTAAGGATTTCAAACAATCACTAATTGCTCAGGTTCACAAATTACAAGAGAGGCTCACCACACTATGGTTTTACACTCACAACCTCTTCTAGTAACTTTTACAATACAAGGCTCACCAAACACAATGGTTTTATATCTCAAACAACCTTGAATCTCAACTTCAAGGATCACCCTTATCTAAAGGGTTTTATGTTATCAAGATAACCTTGCTAGAGCTAGTAGAACAATGCAATTTGATAAATAAAGGAAAGTGTGTAGATGTTACCACTTGTTGGTAGATATTACACAAAGTTGCACCTTCACGCTTAGATGTCTTTGGATTGATCAATTGAATGCACAAAATATAAGAGAGCTTAAGAAATGTTTACTAAAGGCTTTTGAATGCTTAGAGTTTTCAAGAGTTCATGTCTTATAAAAAATCTGAAGTTTATAGCTTTTATAGATGTAAAAAATCAAATGCAACAGCTATTAAACGGCTAGTAACAGTGAAGTTCGGACGTCCGAACTTTCTGCTATGCGTCCGAACTTGCATCCGAACTTTTCCTTATGCGTCCGAACATTCGTACGAAATTCTCTGGAAAAACAGTAACCATGCTTATCAGAGAAAGTTTGGACGTCCAAACTTGCATCCAAACTTATCAAACTTTGACAAATCTTTTGAAAATCATTGTTAATAATATTGAAAATGTTTTGCATGAATGGACACATCATTTAAGCACATTTAAACACAAAAACCGTTACAAAAACATTTTGATCATACAAAATCTTCTTAAGGTCATTTAAGATTTCAAAAACATACTTGTTATCAAAAAGTTCATTTAAAATCATTTCAAAAACAAGTTTTATGCTCTCTCATGCATTCAAATGAATCCAAGACATACAAGTGTAGAGTTTACAGAAAAATATACCTATTTAGCATACTAAATCTATACTCTAAGTCTTCAAAGCCTTCATTCATCTTGAACACACTCTATAATCTTCAATCACCTTTGGTATAGTGGAGTTGTTCTTGCTTGTGACTCCAAGGCAATAAGACTTCATGCTTCTCAATCCATCAATCCTATCACTCAACATAAACATATTAGTCCTCATCAATATTTGTCATTATTCAAAACTAATATGATTTGCCCTTTAAGGCTAACAATCTCTATATGCTTTGTCCTAGTTTGTTGAATAGTATGATGGTCAAATTTGTTGCATTATTGTTATTAGATAATATAGCCACACATTTGAAATCTAGACCATAATCACTTAGAGTATCAATAAGGTAATAGAGAATGTGTTTAACAACAATTAAATGAGACTCTTTAGGACAAGATTAAAGTCTAACACACAAGCATATGGCAAACATAACTTTGGGTCTATTTGCTGTCAAATAGAGTAGACTACTCCTATATAACTTTTTCATTCTTGTCAATCCTAGTTCATCAGCTTGTCGGATTGCTTATACCTTAGCTTGATTTATAAAGGTACCATCCTTGGTTTGCTTGATTTGTAGGCCAAGAAAGAAATTGAGTTATTCTATCATGCTCATTTCGAATTTACTTTGTATCAACTTGGCAAACACATCACGAAGTGAAGCATTAGAAGCACTAAAAATTATATCATATATTTGAACAATTAATAGATTATTGTTACAAGAGGTTTTTATAAAAAGAGTTATGTCAACTTTTTTTTTAAAAAAGAACTTTTGAAAGAAGAAAACTACTCAATCTTTCATACAAAGCTCTAGTAACTTGTTTCAATCCATATAAGGCTTTTGAAAGTAAGAAAACATAATTAGGAAATTTTTAATGAGTGAAATCAGGAGGTTGGTCCATATAAACCTTTTCTTCAATGAAACAGGAGATTGTTTTACATAAAATTCCTCATCAATAAATCCATTTGAGAAAGCACTTTTCACATGAAAGAGTTTGAAACCTTTAAAACATGCAAATGCCTAAAGCATTCTAATTGATTTAAATCTAGTAACCACAGCTAAAGTCTCATTATAATCAACCCTCTTCTTGATTGAATCCTTGGGTAACAAGTCTAACCTTGTTTTCCACTTCTTTTCCTAAATTATTTAGTTAATTTTTAAAAGCCCATTTTGTACCAATAACTGGGTGTTAAGGAGTTTAGGAACAAGTTTCCAAATTTGTTTATTTCAAATTGATTTAATTCTTCTTGCGCAGTAATAGTCCAAAAATCATCACACAATGCAACATCAATACTTTTAGGCTCAATATGAGATAAAAGAATAAAGTTATCGATAGAGTACCGCCTTGTTTTTATTCCTTGGGAGACATCACCACTGATTTGCTCCTTAGTGTGGCCTTTTGCATATCTTGATTTTGTTCAATCATTTTTTCCTCATTGGCATGGTCCTCCAAATTTGGTGCTTGAAGATGGGTTTTATAGTCATTCAGAGATGTACCAACATCATCTTCATCTCTTCTTTCCAAGTAAATATAGGATTCATCAAAAAAAAAAAAACATGAATGGTTTCCTCATCATATAAGGTTCTTTTTGTTATAAACTCTATAGGTCTTTTTGTTACGAGAATAGCTAAGAGATATACACATATCTGGTTTTCTATCAAGTTTAAGTTAGTTATCACAAGTATTCAAGATAAGACATTTATAATCAAATACTTTAAAATATGCAATTTGAGGAGTTCTATAAATTAGAACTTCAAAAAGTGTGTTTCTTCAAAATGGATCTTAAAAGAATTCTACGTATCATAGCATGTGGTGCTTATGGCTTCAGCCCAAAAATATTTTTGAAGAAGAATTTTCACAATGCATAGACCTAACATTTATGAGGCATTGAGGTAGAAGTAGCTCTAACAAATAAGTTTTTGTATTTAGGACCTTTGCTTATATAATTGTAACAAAGACCATTTTTATCAAATGGGGATCTTTGGGATCCAAGAAGATTGTCCCTTTGATTTGTAAACTTTTCAACACGTAGAGTAAGGTCATCAACTTCTTTTTCAAAATTTCGTGATCAACAATCATTTTCTCAAGAGAAGAATTCTTTGCACAAAGAACTTTATTTTCAAGGGACAAGTTTTCTAAGGAAACATTTAAAGCTTCTTTTTCAATGGTCAAGCATTCAATAAAATCAAGTAGCCTTTTTTTCCACAAAATAATTTTGAATCGTCATTTAATAATTCATTAATCTTTGGCCTCATTTCTTTTTCTTAGAAAGCTTTCTTAATTCACTATACATATCAACAAGTAGCTTACTAGGACATCAATATCATCATCGTAAGAAGTAGAGATAGATGGAGTAGGTTGTACCTCATCTTCCATTGCCATGAAGCACACATTTGCTCTTTCTTCTTCATGAGAGACTTGAAGTAGTTTCCATATTTCATGAGCGGAATCACATTCCATCACTCTATTGTATTCATTAACGACCAATGCACAACAAAGAATATTCATTGCTTGGTAGGTTAATGTCATCTTCCTTGAATCGCTCTCATCATACTCCTCCATGGGCTTTGGCTCCCTTGTAACTCCATCGGTTTTCAATCTCAATGTCACATAGGGACCTTTCTCAACAATATTTCACAATTCATAGTTAATAGAAAAAATGTAAATTTCAATCTTAGAATTCAAAAAGTATAATTAGAACCATCAAAACAATGGAGGCCTATTAGGGGAGGATCCTTCCATATAAGTTAAATTTGATGTATTGGCCATAGAATCTTAACTTCTAGGTTGTTAGATCTTACAAAGAAGCCCAAGCTCTAACACCAATTGTAAGACCTAAGAGGGGGAGTGAATTAGGTCTTTGGCTAATTATCAAAATCTTTTCCCATATTCCAAATCCTTTGCCTTAATAAAAACTCTTATTCAAAATCCCAAACTCCAAGTTTATATGTGATTTAATGGTTGAGACAAGATGATCAAACAATAAAACTACAACCAATCAATCAATAACTAAGAAAAAATAATAATAACACAAGTATGTAAACAAATAAAGCTATAAAGAAATGAATGCACGAATTATAGTTGTTCGATCTCTCCAAGATCTACACTTACTACCTTGAGTCCACACTCAAGGATTTCAACCAATTCACTAAATGCTCAAGTCAAGAAATTACAGAAAAGGCTCACCATTCAATGGGTTTGACCACAACAACCTCTTTTCAGTCCAGTAAACAAGGCTCACCCTTCAATAGGTTTTACCATGACAACCTATTTTCTATCCAATAAACAAGGCTCACCTTATCATAAAGGGTTTTATGTCACTAGACAACCTAAACCAATCTAATCAAAGGCTCACCCTCACCAAAGGGTTTTATGTCACACAACAACCTTGATTAATCTAATCAATAGCTCACCCTTCACAAGGGTTTTACGTCTCTTGGCAACCTTGTATTAACAAAGTAAATAGATGAAGTATAGATTTAGACTCTCTGCATCCGAACTTGCATCCGAATTTTTTAGAAATGACTGTTTATCGAAACAGTGTATTGTTCACTGGTACCGTTCAAAATTCGAACGACCGAATTTAGCCCTTTACATCTGAATTTCTCTTGAAAAACAGAAGTTACTGTTTATCGTAACAATTATTACTATTACGTAACAGTAGTTACTATTCTCAGTGCAGGAAAAATTCGGACAACCGAATTTTCATCTTACATCTGAACTTGCATTCCAATTTTGTAAAAAAAATTGTCAAAATAAATTCAAATCAATTCAAACGAGTTGAAAAACATTCTAGCCTGAAAGATAAGTCATTAAAGATCTTTTAAGTACAAAAATCGTTGATGAAAACTTGATAATTCATGTAAGTTCAAAACCATTAAAACTTTTCAAATCAAGTTTTGTGCTCTCAATTGAAATTCATAGATTCCAAGACTTAAGAGTGTAGGGTTTACAAAGTTTTTCTATTAAGCACATGTAATCTACACCTCATGTCTTCAAAGCCTTCAATCATCTTGAACAAACTCTTCAACCTTCAATCACTTTGACATATTTTGAGTTGTTCTTGCTTTGTAACTTCAAGGCAGTGAGACTTGCTTTATTCTCAATCTAAAAATTTTTCACACAATATATAAGCATATTAGTCCTTATCAAGGTTAATCACTATGATTTTCATAGGACATTGCACTTATCAGTATTTGTCACTAATCAAAACAACATGATTTGCCTTTACGGCTTACAAAGCTTATATCCTTTTTAAATAGATTTTTTTGAAAAGGAAATAGATTTAAAAAAATTAGCTAAGGACCTAATTCACCCCCACTTTTAGTTCTTTTACTTAGAACGTCTATATGGTGGGATGTTACATACTCAGTTTCCCCCTCCCTCCCACAAAAAGGAAAAGATAAAAACTTTAATAGTAAAAAAGAAAGGAAAATTACTAAATAAGATAAAAACTTTAATAGTAAAAAATAAAGAAAAAAGACTAAATATTTCTAGTATATTTATGTTATAATCCCTCCAAAAAGTGTTGAAAGACCTAAGAGAGGGGGTGAATTAGGTCTTCAGATAATTTTCAAAAACTTTTTCATTATGAGAATATGGCTTGGAAGAGATTTGAAATCAAATTCAGAATAAGATATACAAACTAACACAATGAGTTCCCAAATAAAAATAGAAAGGAGAAAAGATCACTCAAGTAATTTATAGTGTTTTGATCACACAAGATCTAGATCCACTACCTTGAGCCCTAACTTAAGGATTTCAACCAAATACCACTATAACAAAAGTTATACAAGATACAAGAGAGGCTCACCCGACAAGAGTTTTACTCTACAACCTCTTTTCACTTACGAAAATAAAGGTTCACCTTTTCAAAAGGGTTTTATATCCTTAAGATAACCTTGAATAAAACAAATACATGAAGTAAGAGAGAAGGATATTACAAACAACTTGGTAGATAATGACAAATTTAACACCACTTCACCTTTTTTATCTGTAAAATCTTGTAGTTTAACTTTTTACCACAAGACAAAAGAGAGTTTTTTGATAAAGATGATTGGGAAGATTAAAGATTCTTAAAAGCTCAAAAATTACTAAAACTTTTGAAGTTTATGACTTTCATAATTTGAAAATCAGTTATAATATTTAAATAATAGCTAGTAACAGTAAAATTTAGTTGACCGAACAAGGACTCTTGCATCAGAATGATCGTCCGAATTTTTCTTTTTTTAGGCTACTAAGATAAATTCGGTCAATTGAATTTGGACATGAGCATCTGAATGGTCGTCCAAATTTCTTTGAAAATTTAGCAACCAAGGTTTTTAATCAGACATCCGAACTATTCAAACCTTGCCAAAACATTTAGAAATCAAGTATAAAAAGTTTGAAATTATTTTAGACCATAAGATAAATCTTTTTAAGAGCTTTTAATTCAAAAGCCATTGTCAAGAATTTGGTAAAACAAGTATAATGAAAACCTTTTAAGATTGAAAACCAAGTTTTGTGCTCTCTTGAAAATTCTTTAGATTCTAAAGACAATCAAGTGTAGGGTTTACAAGGATATACCTATTAAGCAAATGTAAACCTACAGTAAAAGTTTTCAAACCCTTCAATCCTTAAGACATGCTCTACATGCTTTAACTCTTTGGGCATATTTCAGTTGTCCTTAGCACTTTATCTTCAAGGCAATGAGATTTCTTAATTTTCACAATCCAATAATGCTATCACATAACAATTACTCAAGTTAGCTCATATCAATGTTTGTCATAATCAAAACTCTAAGATTTGCGGTTAGGATTTACAACTAATATTTTAGGCAAAGGAAAAAAATATGAATTCATCAGATATAATATGAGATAACTGATCTTCTATGAAATTGCACATCTCCCTTTTTACCTTCTTAAGATTTATTACTTTACAATTTTTGGATTTTCCTTTGAGCATTCATAACTGAAAGACCTAAGGGGGTGAATTATGTCTTTGGCTAATTATCAAAATATTTTCCCTTTTTGCAAATCCTTTGCCTTAATAAAAGCTCTTCTTTAAATTCACAAACTTCAAGTTTATATGTGATTTGATGGTTAAGACAAGATTATCAAACTAAAAGACCACAACCAATCAATCAACAACTATGAACAAATAATAATAACACAAGTATGTAAACAAGTAAAGCTATAAGGAAATGAACACACAATTATAGTGGTTCGATCTCTCCAAAATCTACATCCACTACCTTGATTCTACACTCAAAGATTTCAACCAATTCACTATATGTTCAATTTAAGCAATTACACAAGAGGCTCACCCAACAAGGGTTTTACACCAACAACCTCCTTTGCAATCCTATAAACAAGGCCCACCCTTCCACAAGAATTTTATATCTAAGGACAACCTAAAGGCCAATCTAATCCAAGGCTCACCCACACAAGGGTTTTACACCACAACCTTGATTAATCTAGTCTATGGCTCACCCTTACCAAAAGGGTTTTACGCCACAAGATAACCTTGTATCAATCACAAAAATAATGTAAAGATAGAGTTTGAAAGTTACCAACACTTCTTGGTGGATGAATACAATAGCTAGCACCACTTCACTTCTTGCCTTTGGAATCTTGAATTTTAACCTTTGAGCACAAGGAAAATTAAGAGCTTTTCAAATAATTTTAATGTAAAACAAGTTAGTTCTTGAAGGATTTCTTATGTTCAAAAGTTCTGTAAAAAATCTGGAGTTCATGATTTTTATAGATTTTAAAAATTAGTTCAAACAACCATAAAAAGGCTAGTAACATCTAGTTTCTGAGAAGTTCGGACGTCCACTTACTATTCACAAGTTTGGACGACCGAACTTGGGCTTTTGCATCTGAACTTGCGTCCGAACTTCTCTGGAAAAATAGTTGGTACTATTTGTTGAATAGTAGTTACTGTTCACAGCGTAGGAAAAGTTCGGATGTCCGAATTTTCATCCTTGCATCCGAACTTTTCAAACTTTATCAAAACATACTCAAATCAATTCAAACAAGTTGAAAAATATTCTAGCCTCAAAGATAAGTCATTAAAGACCTTTTAAGTGCAAAATCTATTTATAAAAACTTGATAATTTAAGTAAGTTCAAAACCATTGAAACCATTTAAATCAAGTTTTGTGCTCTCAATTGCAACTCATAGATTCCAAGGCTTAAGAGTGTAGGGTTTACAAAGTTTACCTATTAAGCACATGTAACCTACACTTCATGTCTTCAAAGCCTTCATTCATCTTGAACAAACTCTTCAATCTTCAATCACTTTGGCATATTTGAGTTGTTCTTGCATTGCCAGCTCCAAGGCAAGCAATGAGATTTGCTTCCTTCTCAATCTAAAAATCCTATCACACAACATACAAACATATTAGTCCTTATCAATATTTGTCATTAATCAAAACTAATCAAACCTACATGATTTGCCCTTAGGGCTAACAATAACCATTCCATTAGTTATTTTTCCTTCTCATATATAGAAAGGATTACAGTAATAATTCTTTAGATATAAAAATAATCGATAAAGAGCCCAAAATCTTATCGTAGACCACTCTCAGAAGGCACCCAAAGCTTTATCCCCTTCGCCATCCTCCCTCTATCACCCCTGGGTCCGGAACCCTCCAAAAAGAGAGAAAAAGAAAATAAGAAATAGAAAAGAAAAAGAGAGAGGTAATTTTGATTTAAAGAAATGTTAATGACAATGAGAAAAGGAAAAATAGATGATAAAGGTGGCGTTATAGGTCAGTGCCCGTTAGAAGGGAAGTTATGATCGAGAAAAAGATAAAAGGTAACAGAAAAGGGTAGGAAGAATCTTACTGCAAACCAAACAAAGAAAGGTAAAATTATGTACCTCAATTATGAAGAAGTCGATATTCTTCTCCTGTTCTTGTTTCAGAATTCACACATAGAGCCCTGTTTGGTTTAAGGATTTCAGTTCAGAAAAGAAAAATGAAATTCTTAGGACATTAAAAATTCATATGTTGTTTGGTTAATGAGTGAAAATAGTGCTTACAAGGAAAGAAAAATAATTTTTATGAAAGTAATTTCACTTGTTTGGTTTATGAGATTTTGTAATGAAAATGAAAAATAAAACCAAAATCAAGTAACAAATTACTGATAAACATTTGTAAAACAAAAGCAAGAAATACTAACCGTATAGTAGGATTAAGTAGCGGGGCCTGCTGTTGACATATGAAGGCTAGGCTTGCGCCTCCAAGGAGGGTCGGATTTTCTTCCCGATTTAGCTTTCCGGTACACTGGGTACCAATCTCCCACTCCATTGGCTGCCACTAAACTGCCGATGAATTGAGATTGACTTTCTCTTTCTCGGGTTTCTCATAGTTGGGGCCGCCATTTTTATGTCAAGAAACTATAATTCAACTCTTCAATACAGTAATCTATTTAATAGTCTCTTTTGACATCACAAAATCTAAATGGTCATATTTTTAGACTTCTACAATATTGGTTTGTATATTCATAATGATACTTTAAGTTCTTTAGAACGTCATCAAAATATGTTTTTAATATCGCAATCTAATTACAACATGCATTTGCTTAATGAATACAAAATATCATGCTTTTGCACCTGTTGCAACAAGAAGTGCCTGTTTTAACTTGCGGAGGTTGTGATCTAGTAAAAGTGAGTGGCAAGGTGGTAAGTTTTGTTCGGAAAAAGTATTTTTAGACTTTCTATTACCTTAAGATTGAATAGATAAATTGTTTGTAACATGAAAAGTAAAATTTAAAATAAAAATTTATGATTGACATTGAGACTCAATCTAAATATACTTCTATAAATTGCCCTAAAAACCAATTAAAGAATTTTCAGAAAAAGATCCATTCGGATCCCATCCTACTATTGATGTGTCTCGGAAGACCGGTTCCACTGTATGCTGCAAAACTCATTCATATATTGTAAGACCTTCCTGTTTTTTTTTTTTTTGTCTAATCTAATCTAAGTGATATCTTAAGGGTGAGTTTTGGTCGTCGTTCAACGCATTATCGTGATGTGTTCTTTATTTTTTTTAATTTTCTATTAAAGAGAACACATGATCATGATGTGTTCAGTTTCTGACTTTTGAATTGTTTTTCAATATAGACGCATTTAGATCATGTGTTCATTGTCTAGCATAAGTAATTTCTAGAGAATCCTGCCGTTTTCTTCTGTGCATCACTATCAATTTCCCACGTGTTTTCTTCCTTTTGCTCCTCCCCTTTTCTGGAAGACTCTTGCCCTTTTCTCTCTCCCCTGTCACTCACTTCTCTCATTTGTATCTCGATGTTTCTCCCTTGCAATCCCAAATCGAAGTTGACAGTCGTAAATTTTTTGCTTCTTCTTCTTCTGCCTCTCCTCTTGCAGATATGTAAGTTTTTCTCCTCTTTCTCTCTATCTGCTGCATCAATCGAAGCATTCTGTTCTGAGTGCCAGAGGCAGAGGAAGCTGACGCGCTGTTTGGTGGGCTTCAGAGAAATTGATGTGGAAAGCTAATCACTTTCTCCTCGTTCGTGTCATGCCTACTGTTACTGTGATTCCTACTCCGTGTAAGCACTCTTCTCTCTTGGCAACATATTTCTTACTTCGAATTTCCTTCTTTTGCTTAAGAGCTCCCCTTCCCCTCCACCCCTCCACCCCCAAAATTTCTGGTTGCAGTAATTTTATTTGGGTCTTATTTGAAATACAGTTACAAATGGATAGAGGTTATATTGATCGATCTTTGATTATCTTGCTTATTTTGTTGTTTTTCATTTTTCCTTTTCTGTGGTTTAAATTATCCTTTCTATTTGATATTTTTAGGGGTTGAGCATGAAAATCACTGCAAAATTTTAGTGAAAGAGTGAATGATTTAACAAATTAAACTGCTTTATGTAGCACTTCTAGATTCCTAAATCTTTGAGGGGCATACTGATTTCGATGCATCATGACATCTTTGTTGTCATTCTATACCTTTTACACTGCAAATGTTTTTCGCATCTATTCTCCTTTTGCAAGTACTAAGTCCATTTTTTTGTGCATATCTTTTCAATATAAATAGCCATGCAGAACATTAATGATTGAATCTTTTCTGGATGAGGACTCTGGATTTCCTTGAGGAATCCCATTTTAATCTACGGAGTAACTTCAAGAAGGTGCAGCTCAAAGGATACAAATGTATTTATTTAGAATTGAGCTTATACTTATTGGGTGGAATTAGGAGAATGTCTATTTTGGGTGACTTATTAGCGATTATCTGTGTGATAAATGATAATTAGAAGTAAATTTGGGCAAAGAACAGGATTGGTTACTTGGTAGTTTGGGGTCATCCGAATGGAATCCAGCTTCTTCATAATTTGATATGTTCATCCAAGATATTTATTGGGATGTTCTTTTTCTTTTTGAAGAGCCATAAATGTATTTAACATAAAGGATTTCTTCATTAGCTTTGCTTATAGCCTACTTTAAGGGCCTTCATGATATTATTCTATAACTCGGCTTTTTGAATCTATCTAATTTTGGCAAAATTTTTTGTGGTTCTAGAGTAAGTGATATTCGTTGATTGTTTTGTTGCTCTATGATGCTAATTCTATTAGCTTTAATGTATTGTTGAACCGGATCTCGCTATATGCGATCTATTTGTGGAGTAGACCATGTCCCATCAACATGGAGATGATCGTCGAATACATGGTCGATGAATATAACATGGAGGATGTGGATGATGATATGCGCGATGAGTTCAGTGGTAGAGATATGGGGGCCTCGAACTCGACGTTGATGAATATGACTACATGGTTTGCATTGCATTCGTTTTAACTTAATTGTGCAAATTCAAGTCGTTTTCAAAGATCCTGCTTTGAGTTTAGCCATGTTTAGGAGTTTGACTAAAGTGTTTGCCGTCTTAATGATGATGAAGAATAATAAGATGCAAGATACCTCTGTCGCTCAAGCAAGGAGAGGCAAAAATTATGAAAACATTTCTCGGTCAGTGAGGGATCGGGAGAAGGAAAACCTTATTTCTTCTATCTTTCCTTTTTCTGAGGGGGTGGGTTTGGGGCGGTGGGAGGATTATTATCTTTGTTTAGGTTTGCATTGGCATTTTGCTTATGATTTCTTTGGCATTTCTTTCCTTATGTGAAGGAATGCAAAAGCACTGAGAAGAGGGGGGTCATATTATGAGTTTAGACGAAATTCAAGATCTGTGAACTCAACGATTCTGCACTTCCAGGTGAGTTTATTAGTTACAATACACTAAATGTAATTGGATTTGTAGAATTTGAGCCTTTTGCTTCATCTTTGAATTTGAATGGTTCTGTTGTTTGAGTTAGATAATAATGTCAATTTTTTTTTAGGTCAAGTGCAAAATTTGATAATGATATCTTTCGAGAATATATTAATGCAGAATCACCTTTGAAATAATAAAAAAGAGGAATGACAAAAGATTGATGGAGAATGGGAATTAATATTGTCTTTCTCTTCGTTTCCAATTGACATAATGGAAAATTCCATCCTGTAGTATGAAATCGAAACTGATCATTTGGGTTTCCATCACAATATGTGGTATATATAGATTTGTTCTCAGTGTATGTTCTTACACTACCATCTTCCAATGATGATATCCAGACACCTCTTTCAACAAAAAACCTCCAAAAGGTGGACTGATCTTCATATCTCTTGCTTGGTCATACAGTTAAGGGACTTGGTTTGGGCTACATCAAAGCATGACGTCTACTTCATGTCACGTTTTTTTTGTAATTCATTAATCTACCTTATCTTGCATGAAATCTGAAGTTCTCAATGTCTCAGGACATGTGGCGCCATGTGAGGTTAGTGTTGGTGGATGTGGCTGATTGCTTCTATTAATTCCTATCTGCTTTTAGTTCTTTTGCATTCCTTGCACTATACTCAATCATGTAATTACTTCGTTATGTTCGAGCAGAAACATCCTGGAAGCCTATTAGGAGGATTTACATGGACTCAAGTTAGCACTTTAGTCAGTAAAAGATAATCTTTTAGTTGCTCGGAGGATTTCGAGGGAGAGCTAATTTGCAAGGTACTTTTATGCGTCTTTTGGCTGATAATCCAAATCTACTCCTGTATCCTGCTTTCTTTTATGGACTGATGATGATTGCAAAGAAATTGTGTGATGTTACTCTTTAACTGCATGTGTATTGACCGTTGGCTTTTCAGAGTACTTGTGATTGTGCTCATTAAATAAGATTGATTTCTGAATTTGTCTGAGAGAAGTGAGAGCAAATGTGAAGTTTACTTTGAGGATTTTTTCTCTGCTTTATATATTCTTATTTGAGAATTTTATCCAGAAATTTGTCTAAGGAAACGCAACCCATTGAAATTGTGTACCCTATGTTTTACCAAAACCTTTAATGTTTTGAGTACAATAGAGAACTAGAAAATTCCCAATCCATAGTAGTTTTAGCCAGATTATTGTTTGTTGTACTTATTTACTTTTATTGACTATCTATAGCTATATAATATTATGCTTAACAAGCATATTAATCCTCTTAGATTGTTTTTGCTGATAAATCTTGAATTCAATTTATTTGGATTATTCATCATGGGACATTCTCTACTTAGGAGCCATTTAATGGAGCAAGTTTCAATCGATCAGTTTTGTCAACTCAAAATGTCTATCTTTCACATTGCATACCAAACCATGCTATGACCTCTCATATCTAGCATCTCCTGTTGTATATCTTGATTCATATGTACTGAATGCTCTTTGTGGTTCTACCTCCCTGTTTTTTCTCCTTTTGTTTTTCATATTTCTCTTTTGGTTTTTGTTGATTGAGTGTGTATATATATATATATATATATATATATATATATATATATATATATATATATCGTGGATTTAATTGAAGAAAAAAAATTGGGACATGTTACTGGCATATTGCGTGAATAGTTTATTTTTTATGTATAATTTCATTCTTTTTTTGTAATCATCGACAGATAAATATTAATGATGCCAAAATATTCTATATTTATATATGATTTGATATTTGTAATTGCCATGTTCTGTTTGAATTGATACTTCAATGATTCATGATTCTGCAGATATACCATATGAAGATAAGAAGTTAAACATGGCTAATGGGAATCTTTCATATGATATTCATCATCCATGCATGTATGTACTTTTTAGTGCTTATATATACTGTTTATTCTATTTCTTTGCTTATTGATGACTTCCTACCACTGAATTGCATGTGCATAGTTAATGTTGCAATTCAAAGAGAGCTTCACACGTTCTACATTCTTTTCGCATGTATAAAAGATACTGGTCTTTTCTTGTTCTTGGATGTTGGTATCTTGATCTTTCTATTCTTGTATTGCAATTAATTTGAATTCAGCCCATGCTTCTTTGTGATAATGTTTTTGATGTCTTGTTACAGTTGAGTCCCCATACACACCAAGTTATGTAACTTTGGAAGTGCTAAAGTCTTGGTAATTATTTTCATTGCTTTATGTTCCTCTTGTATATTAGGTGCTCCATTTAATCTTGGTTTGTTGGACGGTTGACAAATTTGATTTCTACTATTGCAGGTTAAAAGGGAACCCTACATTTGTTACATTTTCTCTAGGTACTACAGAGCACCCAAGCTTATATTTGGGGCTAACAGAATAAACTACTGCCATTGACATTTGGTCTGCTGGCTATGTCCCCGCCTCGCCTACTACTTGGGACCGATAGATACCAGGTTTTCTTCGTGAAATAGGCCTTCAAGTTTCGATTATATGTCTCCATCATATGTATCTTGATCTCCTTTCGCACTTACGTATCCCGGTGAGTGTAGATCGACTTGTTGAGATCATCAAGGTACTTCTGCCTCTCTGCACTCCCTATGTTTATATTGATTGTCATGGTGGTGCTCATAGTTTTATTAAAAGCTTAGCAATATTGTGTTTCCTGTTAACTTCATTCTCAGAAGATGTTTGTTGCTAGGAATTTGAATGAGTTATTTTGATGAATATGATTAAAAGGATGCTTGATTTTGGTGAACTGGTCAATGTTTTATCCTTTAGTTTCTTTCTTGGCCTGTGTGTTAATGATTCCGGCAAATTCAAAAAACTTTCAGGTTTTGGTACTCCAACAAGGGATGATATTAAATGCATCAATCCCAACTATATTGAGTTCAAATTTCCACAAATTAAAGCTCATCTACGGCATAAGGTACTTATTAATTATTGATTTTTCTTTTTTTGAGCTATGTTAATTACGATTCTGTTTTCTTTTCTCAATGTCATCAGATATTTCACAAGCGCATGCCTCCAGAAGCTGTTGATCTGGTTTCAAGACTATTCTGGCCTGCAATAGGTGACTCTTAATTTACTTCACCAGTACATCATGGCATCAACCAGTTTCTGTGCTTATGACAATGCTCCAAGCACTATAAACGTCTTAATGATGCTTCATGAGCATTTATTTGTCGCTTGGTCTGCTGGATGATTGAAATCCTGTTCGAGTTTAGCTATAAAAGATCCTATTGTGTTTTGAGTGATGATAATTAATTTCAAATAAACAGTTTGGTTTTGTATGTACAGTTTCATTCTTATTTGTAATCATAGATAAATAAATATTGATAATATCAAAATGTTTTATATTCATTTATTGTTTGATATCTATAATTGTCACGTTTTGCTTGATGTTTTAATGGAATTATTTAAATGTTTATATTAAATTTTACCATAAACACTATATCTACAAGATTACTAATTTAAACACTAACGGGTTCCCGCGCGTAGCGCGGGAGACCTTAACTAGTCTAAATCTAAGTGATAGCTTAAGATGAGTTTTGGTCGTCGTTCAACGTGTTTTTATAATGCGTTCTCTGCTTTTTTTTAATTTCTTCACCATAAGAACGCATTACTGTCATGCGTTCTGATGCGACCTGTTTGAAAGCGTTTGCGTGGACGCATTATCAAGATGCGTTGAAGAGTCAGACAATAACTCTAACGCAATAGTGGCTATGCATATGTCGTTTGAGATGGGATATTTCTAGAGAACTCTTCCATTTTTTTTCCTATCATCATCTCTCCCCTGCATATACACACCACCGACTCCTATCTCTCTCTCTCTCTCTCTGTCTTCGCGATTCTTCTCTTCGTCTAGGGGCGCAGAGAAGTTTCTGAAAAAAATTCTCTTCCTGCAAGCTTCTTGATCTGGACAGGGAAAGGTACAGTGGAAGCTGAAGTCAACAAAGCAACTCTCGATTGTTCTTTTGAGAACGAATCTATCGTCTTTTCAACTGCTTCTGATGGTTCCATTCGCAGGTTCACCATTTCAATTTTTTATTCTTATTTTTTATCTAAATAGAAATAAGCCGCGAATGAAATTTGTTGGTGTAATAAGTGTTAATTGTTAATTGTTAATTTTTCACATTTTTAATTTCTTTATATCATTAGAAGAAATCTTCTTGCTAGCATTCTTTTCCTTCTGTATTCTATTATTTTCTTTAGAAGAAATTTTCTAATTAACATTTTATATATTTTTTTCTTGTAGAATTTGGGTTTTGGAGTTTGCAAGGCATCCTTCGTGAATTTCTTCTTACAATTCTTTTGAATATTTGGTTCTCAGGTTTCTTATTCTCACTTTTATTCTTTGTTGTGCATATTTGAAGAAGCGTACATACGAACAAGTTTCAGGGCTTAGTTTTTTTTTGTATTTTGATTCTTTTTCATTTTAGAAGAAACCCTCTAATTAACATGTTTTTACTTTTTCTTATTTCTTATAGGATTACCGAAAGGCATTATATCTTCATTCTTTTTGAATTTCCTCTCATAGTTCATGGGTCTGATTATTTTTCTTTATTTTAATTTTTTTATAGTTTGAGAAGCCTTCTTCTTATAATGCATTTTCTATTTTTTTTATTTCTTACTGTATTTCTAATTTTAATGTTTTACAAGGAGCACACTTTTTTGTTTTTTCTTTTTTATTTCTCACTCTATTTATTTAATTTTTGTGTACTTTCAGAATAAACAGGCTACAGAATTTGCGAGAGATATGTATGTTGCCTCATTGCTTCGCACAACAAATTCAGTTAAACCCACTACTGTAATATCTGTTTTCTTTCTGCTTTCTGCTTTCTTAGCTTTTTATGGAAATGCGTAATTCACTTGTGATTAATGTGTTGTTTTATTTATGGTGCAGATTTTTGGAACCCAGTTGAAATTCTGGGAAATTAAGCAGTCTCATTTTAGAATATCAAATTCATCCAGGTAAAGCGAAGTCCCAGTTCATGGGTCTGATTATTTTTTTTATATTTTGAGAAAGCTTCTTCTTATAATGCATTTTCTATTTTTTTTATTTCTTACTGCATTTCTAATTTTAATGTTTTACAAGGAGCACACTTTTTTGTTTTTACTTTTTTATTTCTCACTCTATTTATTTAATTTTTGTGTACTTTCAGAATAAACAGGCTACAGAATTTGCCAGATATATGTATGTTGCCTCATTGCTTCGCACAACAAATTCAGTTAAACCCACTACTGTAATATCTGTTTTCTTTCTGCTTTCTGCTTTCTTAGCTTTTTATGGAAATGCGTAATTCACTTGTGATTAATGTGTTGTTTTATTTATGGTGCAGATTTTTGGAACCCAGTTGAAATTCTGCGAAATTAAGCAGTCTCATTTTAGAATATGAAATTCATCCAGGTAAAACGAAGTCCCAGTTCATGGGTCTGATTATTTTTTTAATTTTTTTTTATATTTTGAGAAAGCTTCTTCTTATAATGCATTTTCTATTTTTTAATTTCTTACTGCATTTCTAATTTTAATGTTTTACAAGGAGCACACTTTTTTGTTTTTACTTTTTTTATTTCTCACTTTATTTATTTAATTTTTTGTGTACTTTCAGAATAAACAGGCTACAGAATTTGCCAGAGATATGTATGTTGCCTCATTGCTTCGCACAACAAATTCAGTTAAACCCACTACTGTAATATCTGTTTTCTTTCTGCTTTCTGCTTTCTTAGCTTTTTATGGAAATGCGTAATTCACTTGTGATTAATGTGTTGTTTTATTTATGGTGCAGATTTTTGGAACCCAGTTGAAATTCTGGGAAATTAAGCAGTCTCATTTTAGAATATCAAATTCATCCAGGTAAAACGAAGTCCCAGTTCATGGGTCTGATTATTTTTTTTATATTTTGAGAAAGCTTCTTCTTATAATGCATTTTCTATTTTTTAATTTCTTACTGCATTTCTAATTTTAATGTTTTACAAGGAGCACACTTTTTTGTTTTTACTTTTTTATTTCTCACTCTATTTATTTAATTTTTGTGTACTTTCAGAATAAACAGGCTACAGAATTTGCCAGAGATATGTATGTTGCCTCATTGCTTCGCACAACAAATTCAGTTAAACCCACTACTGTAATATCTGTTTTCTTTCTGCTTTCTGCTTTCTTAGCTTTTTATGGAAATGCGTAATTCACTTGTGATTAATGTGTTGTTTTATTTATGGTGCAGATTTTTGGAACCCAGTTGAAATTCTGCGAAATTAAGCAGTCTCATTTTAGAATATGAAATTCATCCAGGTAAAACGAAGTCCCAGTTCATGGGTCTGATTATTTTTTAAATTTTTTTTATATTTTGAGAAAGCTTCTTCTTATAATGCATTTTCTATTTTTTAATTTCTTACTGCATTTCTAATTTTAATGTTTTACAAGGAGCACACTTTTTTGTTTTTTCTTTTTTATTTCTCACTCTATTTATTTAATTTTTGTGTACTTTCAGAATAAACAAGCTACATAATTTGCCAGAGATATGTATGTTGCCTCATTGCTTCGCACAACAAATTCAGTTAAACCCACTACTGTAATATCTGTTTTCTTTCTGCTTTCTGCTTTCTTAGCTTTTTATGGAAATACGTAATTCACTTGTGATTAATGTATTGTTTTATTTATGGTGCAGATTTTTGGAACCCAGTTGAAATTCTGGGAAATTAAGCAGTCTCATTTTAGAATATCAAATTCATCCAGGTAAAGCGAAGTCCCATTTCATGGGTCTGATTATTTTTTTTATATTTTGAGAAAGCTTCTTCTTATAATGCATTTTCTATTTTTTAATTTCTTACTGCATTTCTAATTTTAATGTTTTACAAGGAGCACACTTTTTTGTTTTTTCTTTTTTATTTCTCACTCTATTTATTTAATTTTTGTGTACTTTCAGAATAAACAAGCTACATAATTTGCCAGAGATATGTATGTTGCCTCATTGCTTCGCACAACAAATTCAGTTAAACCCACTACTGTAATATCTGTTTTCTTTCTGCTTTCTGCTTTCTTAGCTTTTTATGGAAATACGTAATTCACTTGTGATTAATGTATTGTTTTATTTATGGTGCAGATTTTTGGAACCCAGTTGAAATTCTGGGAAATTAAGCAGTCTCATTTTAGAATATCAAATTCATCCAGGTAAAGCGAAGTCCCAGTTCATGGGTCTGATTATTTTTTTTATATTTTGAGAAGGCTTCTTCTTATAATGCATTTTCTATTGTTTAATTTCTTACTGTATTTCTAATTTTAATGTTTTACAAGGAGCATACTTTTTTGTTTTTTCTTTTTTATTTCTCACTCTATTTATTTAATTTTTGTGTACTTTCAGAATAAACAAGCTACATAATTTGCCAGAGATATGTTTGTTGCCTCATTGCTTCGCACAACAAATTCAGTTAAACCCACTCACTGTAATATCTCGTTTTCTTTTCGCTTTCGCTTTCTTAGCTTTTTTATGGAAATGCGTAATTCACTTGTGATTAATGTATTGTTTTATTTATGGTGCAGATTTTTGGAACCCAGTTGAAATTGCGGGAAATTAAGCAGTCTCATTTTAGAATATCAAATTCATCCAGTAAAGCGAAGTCCCAGTTCATGGGTCTGATTATTTTTTTTATATTTTGAGAAGGCTTCTTCTTATAATGCATTTTCTATTGTTTAATTTCTTATTGTATTTCTAATTTTAATGTTTTACAAGGAGCATACTTTTTGTTTTTTCTTTTTTATTTCTCACTCTATTTATTTAATTTTTGTGTACTTCCAGAATAAACAGGCTACAGAATTTGCCAGAGATATGTATGTTGCCTCATTGCTTCGCACAAATTCAGTTAAACCCACTACTGTAATCTCTGTTTTCTTTCTGCTTTCTGCTTTCTTAGCTGTTTATGGAAATGCGTAATTCACTTTTGATTAATGTGTTGTTTTATTTATGGTGCAGAGTTTTGGAACCCAGTTGAAATTATGGGAAATTAAGCAGTCTCATTTTTTAATATCAAATTCATCCAGGTAAGGCGAAGTCCCGGTTTTTTTGAATTGTGTTTCTTGAATTTGTGGGAGATGGTTCTGTTCTTTTTCTCGAATTTTCTCCTGCCGGTAATTCTTGTTAGATTAGATTTACTGTTGCTTCCTTTACAACGGTAATGTGTACCAAGATCAAATCTGTCCTCAATGATTTGAAGGCATTGGTAGTTAAAAGGTTGCGTCTAATTATTGTTCTCTGATTTCATCATGTTAATGCCACTTAGTCGTGATCTTCTGGGCCAAATGTAATCTAGATCCATTCGCGATTTTATTATTATACATTTTTTTGTAACGTTTGTTAAAGGTTCATTTTTTGTCTTTTATTTTCTTATTTTTGGAAAGAAAGGTTGGTTGGTTTGTGGATTACTGGACTGTGTACTAATTCATTGTGTTGAAATTTTGTTAGATGTGATTTTCTCTCTGGAAAACGTGGTCAAATTGGATTTCATGGTGATTTAGCTACGTGTTGAATATTCTGATGAAAAAAGTAAGTTTCTTTGTTCCCTCTGTTTTGCCCCTTGTGCAAATTCAAGCTGTTTTCAGCATCTGTTTGTGTTTAGCCTTTGAAAGACCTAAGAGGGGGGGGTGAATTAGGTCTTTGGCTAATTATCGAAATCTTTTTCCCTTTTTGCAAATCCTTTGTCTTAATAAAAGCTCTTCTTTAAATTCACAAACTTCAAGTTATATGTGATTTGATGATTAATACAAGATTATCAAACTATAAGACCATAACCAATCAATCAACAACTAAGCATAAATAATAATCAAAAGTATGTAAACAAGTAAAGTAATAAGAAAATGAACACACGATTTATAGTGGTTCGATCTCTCCAAGATCTACATCCACTACCTTGAGTCCACACTCAAGGATTTCAACCAATTCACTATATGCTCAATTTCAACAATTACATAAGAGGCTAACCACACTATGGTTTTACACTCACAACCTCTTCTAGTAATTATACAAATAATACAAGGTTCACCAAACACAATGGTTTTATATCTAAAGACAACCTCAAGACTAATCTAATCCAAGGCTCACCCACACACGGGTTTTACACTACAACCTTGATTAATCTAGTCTATGGCTCACCCTTCCACAAAAGGGTTTTATGTCACAAGATAACCTTGCAAATGAGCTAGTATAAAACACAATTAAGAAAAGAAAAGAGAGTGTGTAAGATGTTACCACTTTGTTGGTAGATGATTACACAATGTTTCACCTTCACACTTTGTTGCCTTTGGAATCTTGAATTTCAATCTTTGAGCACAAGGCAATTTGAGAGCTTTTCAAGTAATTTTGATGTAAAACAAGTTAGAGCTTGTAGGATTTCTTAAGTTCAAAGTTCTACTAAAAAATCTGAAGTTTATGGCTTTTATAGAATTTGAAAATCTGTTAAAACGGTCATAAAACGGCTAGTAACGGCTAGTTTCAGAAAATTCGGATGACCGAATTCTGCGTCCGAATTTTTCGGACGACCGAATTTTTTCTGCTGCGTCCGAATCTTCTTCCGAATTTCTCTGGAAGAACAGTGACCATGCTGAAGGCCAAAATTTGGACGACCGAATTTTTTGGCTGCGTCCGAATCTTCTTCCGAATTTCTCTGGAAGAATAGTAGCAAACTTTTGCTACAAAATTCAGACGACCGAATTTTTGGACTGCGTCCGAATCTTGCATCCGAATTTTTCAAACTTTGTCAAAACATGTTCAAATCAATTCAAACAAGTTGGAAAACTTTGTCAAAGATAAGTCATTAAAGATCTTTTATGTGCAAAAACCATTTATGAAAACTTGATAATTTAGGTAAGTTCAAAACCATTGAAACCATTTAAATCAAGTTTTGTGCTCTCAATTGCAACTCATAGATTCCAAGACTTAAGAGTGTAGGGTTTACAATATTTACCTATTAACCACATGTCACCTACACTTCATGTCTTCAAAGCCTTCATTAATCTTGAACAAACTCTTCAATCTTTAATCACTTTGACATATTTGAGTTGTTCATGCATTGCTAGCTCCAAGGCAATGAGACTTGCTTCCTTCTCAATCCAAAAATCCTATCACAACATACAAGCATATTAGTCCTCATCAATATTTGTCATTAATCAAAACTACATGATTTGCCCTTAGGGCTAACAGCCTTGTTCAAGAGTTTGACTAAAGTGTTTGCTCTCTTGATGATGATGAAGAATAATAAGATGCAAGATACCTCTGCTGCTCTAGCAAGGAGAGGCAAAAATTATGAAAACATTCCTCAGTCTGGTGAGGGATCAGAGAAGGTAAACCTTATTTCTTCTATCTTTCCTTTTTCTTGGGAGGTGGGAGGATTATTATCTTTGTTTAGGTTTGCATTGGCATTTTGCTTATGACTTCTTTGGCATTTCTTTCCTTATGTGAAGGAATGCAAAAGCACTGAGAAAGGGGGGGTTCATATTATGAGTTTAGATGAAATTGAAGATCTGTGAAGTCAACGATTCTGCACTTCCAGGTGAGTTTATGAGTTACAATACACTAAATGTAATTGGACTTGTAGAATTTGAGCCTTTTTGCTTCATCTTTGAATTTGAATGGTTCTGTTGTTTGAGTTAGATAATAATGTCAAATTTTTTGAGGTCAAGAGCAAAATTTGATAATGATATCTTTTGAGAATATATTAATGCAGAATCACATTTGAAATAATAAAAAAAGAGGAATGACAAAAGATTGATGGAGAATGGGAATTAATAGTCTGTCTTTGTTTCCAATTGACATAATGGAAAATTCTATCCTGTAGTATGAAACCGAAACTGATCAGTTGGGTTTCCATCACAATATGTGGTATATATGGATTTGTTCTCAGTGTATGTTCTTACACTATCATCTTCCAATGATGATATCCAGACACCTCTTTCACCAAAAACCCTCCAAAAGGTGGACTGATCTTCACATCTCTTGTTTGGTCATACAGTTAAGGAACTTGGTTTGGGCTACATCAAAGCATGATGTCTACTTCATTTCAGGCTTTTCTATAATTTATTAGTCTACCTTATCTTGCATGAAATCTGAAGTTCTCAATGTCTCAGGACATGTGGCGCCATGTCCTTTTAGTGTCGGTGGATGTGGCTGATTGCTTCTATTAATTCCTATCTGCTTTTAGTTCTTCTGCATTCCTTACATTGTACTCAATCATGTAACTACTTTGTTATGTTCGAGCAGAAACATCCTAGAAGCATATTAGAAGGATTTACATAGACTCAAGTTAGCACTTTAGCTGTAAAAGATAATCTTTTAGTTGCTGGAGGATTTCAGGGAGAGCTAATTTGCAAGGTACTTTTATGCTTCTTTTGGCTTGTAATCCAAATCTACTCCTGTATCCTGCTTTCTTTTATGGACTGATGATGATTAAAAGAAATTGTGTGCTGTTACTCTTTGACTGCATGTGTATTAACCATTGGCTTTTCAGAGTACTTTGTGATTGTGCTCATTAAATAAGATTGATTTCTGAATTTGTCAGAGAGAAGTGAGAGCAAATGTACATGGAACTATGTACATTCATATTTTTTCTTTCAGAATCATACTTTTATATAGGTTAGGTTTTTATTTATCATATAATGAAGTGATGGGAAATAAATGTGCTGTCTCATGAGGTGCAAAAGACTTTTCTTTGGAGATGGTTTTGCAATTCAACTTATTAACTATTTTTAGGTAGTGTCTGTCCTGATTTCCCTATGATAATATCCCTGTAAGTACAAGTTTGGGATGTTTCCTGTGGAAAAACCGAGGGGATGATAGGTGGGGCCACTGTTCATCTCTTTAACATGAAAAAACAACTCAAGACAGGGAAGTATAAGCTTAGGCTAAGGGTAGGCAAAGAGGCAGATAGATCTATCAATACAACCACCCCCGGAAAGGTGTTGGTTTTCCTCTAAAATAAATTATAGATTGAGAAATATAACAATTTTCTTTTCATCCATTTGTGCTTATTATCCCTTGAGTGTTCTTAATTAAAATATTCACTATTGCTTTGCTTTTGAAAGGTACCTAAGGAGGAATGTGGAGAGTTGGAACGATTAGAAAAGCTTGTTAATAAGCACGAGAGAGGACAGATTCAACTGGTTGATTGGTTGGACAAGCTAGCATCTAAGTCCATGGAAAAAATCAAAGAATGCCACAACAGTAAAAGTGGAAGCTTTGACATATATTTGGTAGTTGATTTTTGCAGTTTTGAACATTGAGTTGTTTTCCAGGTAGTCTTTCTTCAGTTCTCAATAGTTGTCCATTTTTCTTTCCTAACACAAAGTTCTTGAAGCTCTGAATTAAACTTGTTCAATAAAATTCTTATGATTTTTATTACTTGAACTTGCAATTACCTGACTTCCTTTCTCTTTCAATCTAGATCCTGTTCCCTTTTGATGCTTTCTTCATATCATATGAAACCTTTATTTGTTCGATGAGAAGACACATTGATAGAGGTTTCTGAGAAATGTGAGGGTTTCTTAATACATTCATATAGGTATTCACTAGAAGCTTGGTTTGCAATCCATAAGCAAATTTCATCTGTTGTGTTTTACTATTGCATAAATTTATTAGGCAATAATTGAGAAAATCATTCTCAAGTGTGGTAATGTTTATTCATTTTTTCTACCACTTATGTTGTTTGAATAAATAGCTACATTATCGTACTTGTTGGGCTGTGGATACTAAATAATTACAGTGGCCAAAGTTGGACGGCTCATACTTTTCATTTTTAGTTCATATGTATTTCCTTATGTTATTGATTCCGGTAATTTATTCACTTTTGAGATTATACGAACCAAAATTGGGTTGATTTGACCAGCTAAATAATTTGTTTAGTCTCAAAATTGCTTATATTAGTTATCTTAGTTATCTTCTTCTTATGCTTTTTATTCTTGTTCACAACAAGGGATTGGACTTTACACATAATTGACTCAATCAAGGTTTAGATTGGTTGCATATGGGTGCATTCATGAATAAGAAATGAATAGAAGCCCTGGACATGTCTTTCCTCTTGTCAACCTCTGCATGAACTCAATCTTGTGCACAAATAATATTTGGTATAAGCTTGTTCTGTCTTCTTGGAAAGAAGATAGTTCCAGCAGCTTTGTGGCCTTGATTTTTCCATCATAAATCTTACTTTGCTGGCATATTACAGTAATTAAAGTATGTACTTTATTGATAATTAAAATTGTATGATATTTTTATTATTAATTGGATCACTGGCATAGTCTCGCGCGTAGCGCGAGAACTCTTACTAGTAATACAATAAAGTGAGAGACGACGCTAACCTACTCCAAGAAAGAAAACCAATGTAAATCAACTTTTTACACAGTCCAATATCTTTATAGGCCTTTGATAGGAAAATTTTGCTAATTTTGCTAATTTTCTTTGATCATTTAATAGTTCACACATGTTTTCGCCCTTGAAAGTTTTTTCTTTAACCATTTTAATCGTATTAATGTATAAGAGATTTTGAAGGTCCAAAATGAACAAAGCTATTTTCTAATAGACCGAAAACGGTTAAAGAAAGAAATTTCAAGACTAAAACTATTAGAGAAGTACCAAAATGGTCAAAGAAAAAATTATTCGGGATCAAAAAGTTAAAAAATTTCGTCAAGGATGAAAAAAGTTAAAGAAAAGAACTTCAAAGTCCAAAATGACTAATTTTTTCTACTTTAATAGGAACAGTAGATCTTTCACATCCGAGACAGAAATTTTTTAAGAAGCATATCCATCATATTCAACTGAAAAGAGACATACTAGAAATAATTACAGTACGTTAGTTTAATTTCGAACAACTATCTCATCGACCCCATATGTAACAGCAGCCTATAACATTAAAAACACAAAATGTTACATACAGTACAGAGTTGTAGACACAACTTCACGTTTTTCTGGGGTCAAGTTACATCGGAAGACAATCTATTCCACTGACACCGAACACTGTAAAGACAGGAACCCAAGTAACCTTGTAGACCTCATCACCCTCTGGTTTATTCAGTTGCACCTCTCAGGCGTGCAATCAGCTCATGCTGCATGGTAAATAATAGCACATCAATAGAGCAAATCAACAGAAATATGGGCGGCAAAGAAATACTGATGCTCGTAAACGAGCTAGAAATAATAGCTTTTAAAGACCCAGAGATTGACATATCTTTCCTAAAATATTCTCTCATTTTTCTCATGGACGAATACTATGAGAATATTAGAAATCATTTATGAAACAAACAAACATATGCCTAAGTTTCTACTGAAAAGTGATAATAGTATCCATGTTCGTAGTAATGTCAAAGATCAAAATGATGCACTTGAAATTTCTCTATGTCAACACTTGAAATACAATTATCCTTGAGATGTATGTTTCCAGAAATAGACTTGCAGGTTAGGAAAGAATGGACAGTGATCTGAAAATAAGAAAACCAGCATGTATGCAGATAATAAATAGACTTGCCTTTCTTCCACTTGGTGAAAGACCTTTCTCCTTGAGAAGAGCTCGGATCCTCTCCACAGTTAAATTCTGCAAATCTTTCTGTGGTATGCGTGATTTTGATCCCTCTACATGCTCAAAAATATGAAGAAATATCAAAGATAATGGAATATGATAATGCCATATATCAAAGATAATGGAGTATGACAATGCCTTAAATCCGTTACAAGCAGCCAAAGCTTAAATGTATCAGCGAACCTAATGTCAAATGATTATGTAAAACCATGTATTAATTCAATAAACACCACGATGTTGAAAACTAACTGAAAAAAAGAATTATAACAAGATCGAAACATGCCTCCTTAATTTATTAATTACGTTCTATAGATATTTCTTCTCAATTGCAACCAGTGCAAAGATGGTTTCACATACAGGCTGCTAAGGAATATGGGTCTGCAGCCTCAAAAGCCAAGAGTGTGGTTCCCTTCAAAAGATGTGGTGATGCAGCACTCTTTTATGTGGTGTTGCTTAATTTATGAAGCAGTGTTGTTTTTAAATATAATATGAATAGCACTGATGTTATTATAGAGGAGAAAAAGAGTTTGGTTTTAGAAGCACTAAGAGAATAAAAAGCAGGAAAGGATTAAGAAAGCAGAGGGGAAATGGCCATAATATCATATCTAGAGCTGTTTCAACAATATAAAGATGTCAAAACCCTAAAACTAAAATTACTTCAGAGCTAAGTAAATTTCAAATGCAAGTAACTTCGACCTTGAGCAACCACAAAGCTAAACTCTTTGAACAAAAACACTACTGCAAGTTGATATCTCCTAAAACAACCTAAGCACTGAAACCCGGAGAATAAAATGTTTCAAGACTTAACATTCGGTACAAACAACTAAAAATATCTTCAACTTCATTAACATTGTGCTCCTCCAAATCCTTTACTCTTGTTGCATTCTACATCATGCGGGCAGAAGTAAGAATTGACTCCACTGATAAATCACAAGATGTGAATAAAATAAGAAATAAATATAACATCAAATACAATGATGGAAATCATATTGATAATATGCAATTTATGATACTTGTTCTTTGAGATTTATACTGTTTCTCTAGCATTCACTCCTCAAAACTCATTTCGTTTAAACATGTGGGACTCACCTTGCCGAGAATCAGTGCTTGTTGTTGGCTTTTTAGCCCTGCCATCCAAGGCTTTCTCAGCAGCCCTAAATTATTTGAGTTCACAAGAACATTAGATGAATATTAGTTTTAGGTTAACATACCAGCTAGCAAGATTTCACACAGGCATAAAAGAAGGAATACTAATCAATTCAATCTAAGAGCACCACTCAGCAAATGTCAATCTATGATATGTATCTTACCTTTTTTTAGAACTCTCATTTCCTGCAATACCTTTTCCATCTTTTGAACTGGAATCACCTCTCTGTTTCTTAAGCATAAGAGACCTAATCAGTATATTTGTCTGGTTGGTTCTTATAAGCTGGTCCTCTGCGTACAAATAGAAGATTAAGTTACTGATTTGCAGGAGAAAAGTTGAAAACTTAAATGGCATCTAAGTTACACATTGGCAGGAGGAAAGTTGAAAGCATAAACGGCATCTCAAAGCAAGCATCATCACTCTCAAGCATTGACCACAACCAAACTGAATGCAACAAAAGTAGACAAAATAATCACTTCTCCTAGAGCCAACCAAGGCATCATTATGATACTCTACACTTGCTTAAGAATTTCTTTCCTTTTCTTCTTTTTACTTTACTCTCTACTGGAACTTCTGCAGCAAAAATTATATTTATCCATCCATACTGGGAAAACCAAAAGTCCTGATTTTCTTTGCATCTCCATTATATTTATCTCAGAATTGGCAACTGCAACACCATCCGGGTATTGCACTGCTTCCATATGGAAATATTATGTCTAATAATAGCTCCTTGGTGGCATCATTTGGATACCAATAAGGAACCAGAGGTCTGGGATAGAGATTCTCTCCTGGAGGGCCAATGTTAACTTATGGAGCCAGGATAAATAGTTCGAAAGCAACAGCACACCCTTCCCCTCCCCCGTTTTGAATCATTTGCAAATGATAGCGTGATGACCAAGCTCATCCTTTCAAGTTCATATTGTGATTGACTTCTAAGCTTCAACATTTTGAATTTGGGATATCTAACCATCAGGAAAATCTGAGAAGTTCAAAAGAATCTTCAATTGTAAAACAACCTATAGAATTTAGTAGAAGCATGTCTTAATTAGCCATGGAAACATCAATCAAATACACAACAAAAAAGGTTCATTTGCAGTGGATGTGGGATCCTTCATATATCTAGGTGGAATATTTCACATTAACAGTACGTATTATATTTCACTATTCTAGGAATGGTGCAGCCACATAGTGATTTAACATGCCTATTATCCAAACAAGAAATTAACTTTGATATTAAGCCAAAAAAGATAAAGAAATATTTCAGAATGTTAACACTTTGTCAATCCCCAGAACAATGAACTTCCTCCAAATTCTTGTGCTTGCTTTTTAGTTACAAAAGCCCTCTTCAACTAAAAATGATGGTCAGAACCTACAGAGGCAACCAACTGCTAACAACTAGTTCTAAGGAGGGAAGTTTCAAAAGGTTTAACTTACAAATCATACTAATTCAATATAGCCTTGGTCCAAACAGGCAACTACCAAGTGGTCATGCTTCTTGGTCTATAACAAACCAGTGCATGACATAGTTTGGTCTTTCCCCTTCAAGCAGTGTTCCTAGTAAACTGATAATCAGAAAATCAACTTGCAATATATATTCTTTCCCCTTTCCATACTGCGGTATACCTTCAAAGAAGAATGCTTCAAGTTCCTTTGCATAAAAGAACTGCTATTCTTTTACCATTTTGTTTCAATAATCCTGTGCATGACAAATGTCGTATTCTTTTACCCATATGTGAGTTAAGCTCAATTTCATTTAACCATGTCATTTTCTATAGAACCATTTTAATATTCTCATTGAAGAGAAAAGTACATAATCCTTTGGTTTGCAAACCTATAGAGGTTTATAAAAGAAAAACAAAAGTTCAAGCTGGATTCAAGATCGTCAAGACCAAATAAGATCGAGTAAGGACCTTTTCGACTTAAAATCTGATGCAGGACAAAGAGTCAAAGTCACTAGATTTGCAAAAGATTTGAGCGGTAGAGAAGGCTTAAAAAAATGATTAAATTGCAGGAACTTGTCTAATAAAGCCAACACAAAAAGCTTGAGAGATTTTCTAGGATGAAGATACAGTACAAGTTATTAAATCAGGGGAAATACAAAAGAGAACAATAGAAAAACTCTCTTGGCATTGCACCAAGAAAGATAGTTGCAGTAGGAGTCACAACTAGGACAGTAAAGGACACACCTTAGAATTGACTGTGTAATAAAACCAAAGTAATGGTGCAAAAGCTGCAAATAATCTTTATTAAATTCAAGACAACCTATCTTTTTACGATAAGAGTTAAATCATTATGGCTACTAAACCAACTCCTATTCAAACTAGAACTACAAATCCTAATATGAATGAGTTTCCTAAGCAGAAATAAGAAAAAAGCTTAAATCAACAAATGAATAAAATCGATAATTTCTAAAAGGGCTCTAGAAAATTACTGCAAATCAAAATATTACTAATCTTGACTATTTAAGAAACCTAAAATCAGAATGATTATTTAACGAAACTGCCATTAAATACTCATAAGGAAGAATATCCAAGAATCAAGTTAAGTTGTTTTACCAATTGTTGGAAGCTTTATTGCTGCATCCCCACTTAAGGCAAAATGACATCATTCCTGGAAGTCTCCCTTGCATTTACATATGTATACATATATATAGACTATATAGTGCATATTGTCCAAGTTATTGACGTTGATATTTATGAAAATCACATCATAATGCTGATACATGCACCTCAGTTACACCTAGGATGTAGATAATTTCATACCCTTGCTCTTTATATCAATAAGATTCATATCACCAGGTCTATGGAAGACACTTTCGGAACATATTCTAAAGGGCGTCTGATGCAACATGTAAATAACATTGAGTTATCCTAGGCCACAGTGGACATTACATGATGTAAAGGGCAACATTGATTAACCAGTGGTGCAAAGGGCTGGGTATGCATCTGGAGGGTAGTAAACAGTCCTATTTTCCTTTGGGGTTAGCATTACCCTCTTGAGTTCTTTTTTATCTAGCATGCCCATATATTACATGCCTTGCTTCAGCAGTGAGAATAGCTAATAAAGTTGACAGAACTGTGAGAGATTTTCTGAGGCCAAGAATTTGGCAAGCTGAAAGAGATTATTAGTTAGTTTGGAGATGATTTGTAGAACTAAGTCCTCAAGAGGTTGTGGCCTAGGTAATTTGGTGTCCTTAACGTTTCTCTAAATGATAAAACTTCTTGCCATTTTTCTGCAATTTTCCTTTCCTTTCTTCTGTAACTCCCATTGCTTCTTTTTCTTGTCCAATCTTGCTCGTTCCTTTGCCTTTTTTCATCTGCGCTATTTGTTCCGTTGTTTCCATAATTTTTTGTGTGGAGGTTTATTTTTTAGTGAATTCTGCAAGTTTAATTTTTTAATTTATAATAAACCTCTATATAAGAAAAGATAGAAACAACAAAACAAAAAGTGCAGATGAAAAAAAAGCAAAGGAACGAGCAAGATCGGACAAGAAAAAGAAGCAATGAAAGTTATAGAAGAAAAGAAAGAAAAATTGCACGAAAAGGGCAAAAGGTTTTGTATAATGCCAAACCGTTTGGTGTTATGGCCAAACACACAAGATAGCCCCAACTCAAGGCCATGTCAGTGCAAATTTTGGAAAAGAGGGCCAATCTTGGCAAACCCCCTAATGAATACAGCAAGTAGTCCACTAGAATAACTTTCTGCGATGACTGTCACAATGTTGTGATAGGTTTTCTTTTCTCCAGCAAAAGAATTCTAAGTGATAAGGCAGTTAGGCACTGTTAGAACTGTTTCAGTAAATGTATTGGAAGTTTACACACTCGGAACATGTCTTGGAAACAACAAACCAGGCTAGCTGGGAAGGAACATTTACAGTTGAAAGCCAAGAAGATTTCACGAAATGAGTTTCTACCATATGAAGGTTCAGTATAGACAACAGTAACTCATACATGTTACTGTTGGAGGATGAATTGTTATATACATATAAACACAAAGAAGGGAACACTCAAAAGCCCAAAGACAACAGCACGGAAAATAAGGATCAACGTATTACTGTTTCAAACTAACAACTAGAGAATGTAATTTCAATATTTATTCTTGCGTATAAATGTAAAAAACATTAGAAGTAAAATGGTAAAAGGACCTGGTGGTGATGTATCATGATCACATATGTAAACTCGCATTCCACCCTGCATAAAATTCCTGAAATTGTAAGACTGCAAAATTAGGAGAAAAAACAACCCAGAAGCATTTATCCAGCCATGCACTATTTCAGGTTTATATATTCATATAATTAAAAGAAAATGTTGAAGAGGCAAACATGAGATTACAATGACACATGAATCAATGGAAGAGACAAACCTTAATAGCTTTGCAGCAATGCATCAAGAATAAACTTATGTTGATAAAGTAATTGGAAATGCTTCAGCTCAATATGGATACATTGCAGCAATACTTAACATAAAAAGGTTCATTTTGCTGCCTCTGTCCAAAACTAAATATCCTATTCTAAATTGGCACAAAAATTTAGGGAAGCATTTGACCATTGACAAGTTAACATCTTGCACTAATTATTTATATTACTAGAGGTGCCTGTATGTTAAAGGAAATCATAATCCTTAAAACTGAGATTGATGATGTGGAAGTTCAAAAGGAAAATATGGTTACACTCAAAAGGTAGAGATTTCTACTGGACATCTCCAAGTAGAAATGTGGACTTCAATCATGGATGGAGGGAGTATTAGAAATATGACATCGTAAGAAAAAACTAGAACTTAGAAACATGAAGATTAACCTATAGAAAGTTACATTTTATTGGCAAAGCACACAAAAAGGTTTTTTTTCCCAGGAATAGTTTGGTTGATCAACCCTCTGGTGGTTGCATTGCTTTATAAAGACAAGCTTGAGGTTACATACTATTTCACAGCCTTTGCACCATGTGATCCTACCAAAAGATAACGTTATTTGGAAGTATAATCAGATACCTCTAAATATAAGAAAAGTGGGAGAGGGGAATAAGATAAGAAATCTGATTACGTGATATTTACAAAAAGTCCACTCTCTAAAATATTTGCATATTCATCAATATGATATTGAGATAAGTATGAGATGCCAAAGCACAAGAAGAAAAGCAGCACTAACACAACAGTATGTACTTCATTTTGCTGACTAAATGTCCTTGATATTTGAGTTTCAATATTACACAGATGAACAGATTGATGTAAACTCTTCAAAAGTTCTTCAAAAAATGCCAACCATGACTTGAAAGAATGACACAGACAACCTCATTAGCTATTTAAAGGAATTATTAGGATGTTTTAAGAATGGTGAAGCTTCAATTGAACACTAATAAAATATGACTTAAGAGCTGGTAGTAAAGCCTTATAATAGTGACAACACAGGAATATAAGTTCAATGATAACAGTGGTAAATGTGAAAGCTAAATTCAGAAAGAACTTAAGTATTCCTAGATTGTTCTTCCAGAACTACAGAAAGGATAAAGGAATAATACATACACAATCCAGAGCTGGAAGAACCGTCTCCAGATTGATGCTAAAAATTGAGGAAGTAAAATGATAATTGTAAAATGAGCTATTGGAATTAACTTTGGCAAAATCGATATCAGCTTTAATTAAACTCATGTCCTGAACGGCTTCAATTAAAAAAACCCCTAAAAAGAGCATACTGAATTACCATGCTCAAAACTCCCTAAATTGGATCCAACTACAATGCACCAATGGACTAGATTATCTCTTCTGCGTCTGTTGGAACTGAACACATAAAGGCTATTATCATTCTTTTAATTCACCCAGCTACCATCGATAAGCAGTCTGGATGAAAAAAACTGTCAGATATGAATAATTTGGAGCCAAGCAATAGTGAGAAACAGACTTATTTGAAATACAACTTTTGCCTTCTTTCGATCTTCAAGAATTTGTGGCTGCTAGGTCTCAAAAGCACTAGATACCGTAGCCAAAGAGATGATAGAAAAATAACTCTATCCCAAAGTAACTTAATAGGCATCTTATAATCTTTAGAAAATCGTGTTGTTTTTTCTACCGATATCACCCAAAAAAAATAAAAATTTTGTGAAATGGGCGCATTGCCATAGAATTCTCTCTCGCTCAGTCTTGCCGAAACTACAAAATTTTAACTGCATGAAATCTAGAATTGTATTAGGATACATCTACTTCTCATCCACCCAACTGAACAAGTTCCCCCAAATCTTCAAGATATATATTTAACCTCAGTCCCACCTCTAAAGATCAAGAAAATCCAATGGACAACCAAGAACAGCTAGAGTAGATAGACTGCAGAACTGAAAATAAATCCGCTAACTAACACAGACCTTCAGTTACACATCTAACTATTTTTTTTTTTTTTTTGATGGGTAATGCGCACCTAACTTCGTTAAGATTAATTTAAGACCAAGAATTATTTCTAAATTTTTCAAGAGAGAGAAAGGAATCTTTGAGTTATAGCATATGCCTCTAAAGGGGAAAAATGATATCATTAATACTTTCCAAATATATCATGAATAGAATACATTCCTACTGCACAACCAATCCCAGAATCTTAAGCATGAAGGATATCAATACGTCCATTTTCTAGCTACTTATTGACAAAACTTTTACTCTCTAACACTTGGTAGAATCTAAGTTAAATAAGATGATATTGTGCTAAAATATTCTTTCCTAATGACCGACACCCACATTTGCAATCATGAGTATCCCCCAAGATTATCGCGTATTAGCTGAATGGAATGAGGTAACAGAATCATTTCAAGTGGAATCACTCCATAAAACAAAGTACTCAAGTTAATATTTTAGAATTTTAAAATGCTTGATAAAAATCCAAAACCTTGTTGATTTTCCTTCTGTTACAACAAGAACAGAAATTTTTAAAAGTTTATACAGTCATTAGACTGATGAAAGAAATTTCAGAAGTTTAAACAGCCATTGAACTGATGAAACAATCCCACAAGGTAATTCTCATCATTCCACCAAAATCTTGAAGAGTCCGTAGAAAAACCACTTTGCAACCAAGTATAACCTGCACCTCAAAAACCCTACACTACACCTCCATAATTGCAGATGTTTGTCCAGCCAATTTGCCTATCACCTTGCTTTGGTTTTTTACCCTAAATCGTGTATTCTGTCCCCTAAACTTCCCCCTCAATTTCCAAATCATTCTAAAAAGCAATCAATTCCCAAAGCACAACCAAGCCTCTAGTCATGCCTTGGCTTCCTTGCAATTCATGATAGATAAAGTAATTCATACACGATTAGAAGTGACTTAATCATTAATAGTCAAACTAGCGTATCCAGCATAAAACAATTATAATGCATATAACGAAATTGAGTAAGTGTGCATGAACTAAATTCAATAAACTGAAGTACCGGATTGGAGGAGAGGACGGTGGCAGAAAAGAGGCCCCGAGAAGGGAGGTCGGCGAGGAACTTGGAGGCTCCGGCGCCACCGCCGCCACCACTACCGCCAGCAGGAGCAACGGTCGAATTTTGACTGTTGGAATCGGACGGCAGAGATGATGGGCCCTCCATTGCTGCCCACTAGTGAGAGAGGGAGAGCTTAAACCCACGCCCCCGCATAAAAGGAGACAATTTATAAGAATTTGCACTGGAGGGAGGGAGGGAGGGAGGGAGGGAGGGAGAGAGAGAGAGAAAGAGAGAGAGAGTCAAAGGATATTTTGCCTATTTTGGCAGCGCGTCAAAAGAATTTACTGTAAAGCTTTTATCAGCCAGCTTATATTCTCAATAACTTCTTTCATCTTCTTAATTTTTTTAGAGATAAAAAGATTTTAATATCTATAGTCACAAAATTAGAAAAATTCAAAAATTACTAATGAATTAAATTATTTATTTTATAAATAAAAATACTATGAGTAGATAATAAACTTATTCTTACGTTTTCTATTATTATTTATTAAATTTTTTAACAAAAAGACAACATTGCAAGAATTTTATATTGAAAAGATGAGATTGAAAAATTTTATAACCCTTTCTATAAGACCTTCAAATGCATAAAAAATCATGTCACTAGGAAGGTTTTATATAGATAATTGGCTACTATTATAATTTTCTCATCATGAAAATGCCAATGCATGAGGAGAAAATGATGATTAAGTCAATTGATAACGTGTGGGATCAGTTGATCTTATGCTTAGGGGTATTGAAGTTTTTTTGTATATAAAAGAAAGGAAAATGAGTGAAACATGTTAAAATAGGAATGTGAATATCATTTTCCTATCACATTTTATCAAAACTCTTTCTTTTTTTTATAAGGATATTTTGTCAAAACTCTAGAAAATTAGAAATATTTTTTTGGTATATCTAATGTAATATATATACATGCGCGATAGCCTCAAGTTTCTGGTTATTCACAAGCTCTTTTTTGTTATATCTTTGAGAGAAAGTGAAAGAGAAGAGACAAAGAAACACAAATAGCTAGAAAACTAACAAAATAAAGAGCAAAAGGAAAGGAATAAATAAAAGAATTAAAATGTATAATTGTTATATAAATGTACAATACTTAATTTGTACATAAGACCTCTTGAGTGAATCTACTATCAAAACAATACTTCTGAGTCTATCCATTTTTAAAACTAAAAAAATGTATCATTGATCAATAATTTTTTTGAAAAAGAATTGAAACACAATAAATATTTGTACTGTAAACCTAATATAAAGAATGTACACTGTAAAAGATATAGTGGCTCTGTGCTTCCACTGGACCCTATCTAAAAATATTATAATTTAACATTTTTTTCTTTGTAACAAAAAAAAGGGAAAAGAACAAGACCTTCAAGGCTTTGAAATTGCAAGTGCAGTTCTCTTACATTCTGTATTTTTTTGGAGGGCCTATAAATTTGACCAAACTTCATTTATGAGTGCACATTAGCTTTGAAAATGCTATAGGAAACAATGAAGTCAAATAGAAATGTTGAAAATTTTATGCCATCCTTTTTAATTCTTGATCTCATTAATAAATGTATCCTTTAAGCCAAAAAGAAAATTACTTTAAATTACTATGGTAAGAAGAAGGCAAATACACATGGTAATAACCTAAATATTCAGTCAACTCTCTTGAGCAACTCCCCTTACAAATGGCAATTAAAGCAAATTTGCTATTAAAAACCCCTTATTGGTTGGCCCCTCTTCAAGCCATGTAATGCAAAATTAATCTCCCAAAGCTTTGACCCAAAAAAAAAAAAAAAACATCTCGCCCAAAGCTATTGAGTCGCCTTCAATGTCTTGGTGGGGTTGACCGAAACCAAACCAGAACTTGATCTCACCTTCTTCTTCTTATGAGAAACCCCTTCTCCTTCATCATCTTGAATTCCTAATAAGTTCGGTAATTCTTATCCATATTGCTCTGATGACAAAATGACTAAAACCTCACTCTCCTACCAAAATAAATTTTAACACTACCACCAAAATACATTTTTAAGGCTACTAATGAAAACTTACAGGGTTTATGTTGAAGAACAAGGTTGGTACTGCAAGTCTTGATCAAATGAAGAGCGGAGCAGAGAACAAAAAGAAGAAGAAGAAACTCTTCAATTGTGAAGAGTAAGTTGGTTGACAGATTGCTGCCAAGTCATTTGTTGACTAGGATTACCGAGCATGTGTGTATAGCTGTGGAGAAGATAACTGGTATAGAGTTAATACTCGGCTCTTTAAGTATTTATTTTATAAAACTAGAATATTGGCTTTAATTCAAAGCAATGTAATTCAATTGAAACTTCTAGAACACCTTGAGTTCCTTTTGTGTCATGGCATCGAGCAAAACTCTTTTGCATTCACTGATCTTATTTTGAGTCAATTGCTTTATTAGTTTAAGTTATACTCGATCAATTGTTGGGAATATTTGTTTTTTGATTTGGAGTTGCTCTATTATGAGCTTCAAAGCTTGGATTTACTCTAAGCGGTCGATTGTTACGTTTTTGTATTTGAGTCAGAAATCAATTCACAATGGCGAATGTGACGAATGCTGAGTTGGTGCCTTCATGCCCTTTCTTCGTGAATTCGAATGATAATCCAGCTTCATCATTGGTTCAGGTTCCTTTGACGAGGCATAATTACCATTCATGGTGCCGTGAGGTCTCTATGGTTTTGATATCTAAGAATAAGCTCTATTTTATAGATGATACAATTGCATGCATAGGGCTTGGCTGCAAGCAAATTCTATGGTTTTGGCCTAGCGACTCTATTCAATATCTGGTACTATTAAACAAAGTGTCATGAGGCTAAATTTGCCAAAAGAGGTATGGCATGATTTACAACAACGTTATAATTGTGGTGATGCCTATCGGCTTTCTAATTTAATTGAGCAATTCCATTCTTTGAAACAAAATAATGTGACAATTGATTAGTATTTCACAAAATTGAAAATTCTTTGGGATGAGATGTTGATATTGCACCCTATTCCTTTTTGTACTTGTGAACCGGCTTGTAACTGTGGTGCTATTAAGGTGGTAAGGGAGAATATGAAAGTTGAATATGTGATCGTGTTTTTGAAAGGGCTTAATGAGGTATTTGATAGTATTAAATCACAAGTTTTCTTAATGTCTCCTTTGCCTTCAATTAATGAGGTTTTTAACATGACAATTAAACAAGAGAGACAACATGGTTATTCAGCTCGATATGTTTCTAAATAACAGATATTATTCAATCAATGTTTTGCTTCTAATGATGTGAATGTGGCTTCTATTAATGCGATTAACACACCTGTAATAAGATCTGGTTATTCAGGAGAAGCCTTTGATGTGTACATTTTATGGTGCTCAAGGGCATACTATTGATAGATGCCACTAAAAGCATGGGTATCAACCCACTTTTAAGTTCAAAGGCAAGACTGCTAATGGAAATGTAGTTGCAATTTATGTCAATCAAATAAATGTGAGTTCTGAAGTATTTGGTCATGGAATACTGGAGATGTTTAAGGAGTTTTTCCTACTCAACCTCCCTCAACAGGAAGCAAGGAAATATTCTCTAGCTCTAATGGTTCTACAGGTTCTGGTTATGCTTCTGGAGCTGCTTGCTCTAATGTCAATACTAATCCAAGCCTCTATACATAGCCAGTTATACCACCAAGTCTCACATCAGAACAATTTCAGAAATTGATTTTCTTGTTGGATAATACTACACTAGGGAATCAAGTTCAGGGGAATATCTCTCAATCTTCAATGCCGACTATCAATCAAGATACAATATTCAGTGCGACTAGTATCCCTAAGGACCCTAAGCATTGTGGTTTAGGTATATCTAATCATTCTTTCTCATTTACTGGGATTCTAGATTTAGGTGTATATGATCATATAGTTTGCATACCTACCTATTTTGCTTCTTGTACTTCTGTTCATGATATGTTTGTTCATTTACCAAATCAAGTTTCTATTCTAGTGACACATAAGGGACTTATTCAATTAACTCCTTCACTTGTTCTTAAAGATGTACTCTGTGTACGTAGTTTTCGATTCAACTTGATTTCTCTTAGTAAGCTCACTATCCAGCAGTCCTGCTTAGTTGTTTGTCATGCTTCTGGTTGTCTCATATAGGACCTAGCCATCTCGAAGATGATTGAATCAGCTATGTGGTGCAAGGGTCTGTATGTATTGGATCTAGTTGCAGATTCTTTGGCTACAACTTCTACCTCTGCTTCCACATTTACTTGTTTTACTATCACTCCTTGTTTCCTGAATAATTCATGCGAAGTGTCTTATTTGCTTTGGCATTATAGGTTAGATCATCTATCTTTTCAACATTTGCAACTCTTACATCCTTCCATTCCTAAGCTTCATGTAAATAAAGGATGTTTATGTTCTAGTTGTCCTCTTGCTAAGCAGCATAGGTTATCTTTTCCTTTGTGTAATTATGTTTTCAAATCTTGTTTTGATCTAATTCATGTGGACTTATAGGGTCCCTATCAATAGTGTACTGTATTTGGACAGCATTATTTCCTTACAATAGTTGATGATTTTAGTTGCTATACATGGGTATTTTTACTCAAAGACAAGGCTGATACTTCACCTAAACTGCAGTCTTTTTGTCTCTATGTTGAAACTCAATTTGATACAAAAATCAAGACCATTCTATATGATAATTGTAAAAAATTCTCTTTGGCTTCCTTTTTGCTTCTAAAGGCATTGTCCATCAACGGACTTGTGTAAAAACCCCTCAACAAAATGGTATCGTTGAGAGAAAGCATCAACATATCATGAATATAGCCTGCATTTTACGATTTCAATCTACTATTCTACTTACTTATTGGGGGTTTTGTGTCCAACATGAACTATGCTTATCAATATTACTCCTTCCCCAGTATTTCGTAATAAAAGTCCTCATGAACTCTTGTTTCAGTCTCCTCCTTTTTATACTTCACTAAAGGTGTTTGGTTGCCTTGCGTATGCCTGCACTCTTGAATATGGGAGAAGAATATTTGATCCTCATGATAGACAAGCTATATATCTTGGGAATTCCGAGGTTACTAAAGGTTTTATTCTACTGGATTTTCAGTCTCATGAATTGTTTGTTTCTCTTGATGTTATTTTCTTGGAGAATATTTTACCTTTCTGTCTTTCTTCTCCATCCACCAATTCCAGTTCTTTTTCACCTTCATCCCTTCCCTCTGATTCTCCAACTATTTATTTTCCTTCTCTTATTCCTATAGAGATTCCTTTCAATTCTGTTTCTTCTTCTCCTTCTTCTCCAATTCCTTCCCTTACTTCCAGTTCACCTTTTCTTTTCCTAATTCTTTTGTCTCATGAATCTCTTGTTCCTCCTGTTTCTCCTGATGTTCCCCTTTGTCGGTCCAGTAGGCCACATGTTAGGCCTTCCTATCTCATTGACTATGTATGTCATGTTTCTGCACTCTCTACTCTACACTCCCTTCATTATGTGCTTACATATGATCATTTGTCACCTGAACACCATGCCTTTGCTTTGAGTTTGAGTGCCTATGCAGAGCCTAAAACCTATTATGAGGCAGTCAAATATCCAGTTTGGCATGCAACAATGCATGCTGAATTGGACGCTCTTGATGCCAATAAGACTTCGAGTCTCATCTCCTTGCCTCCTGGTAAGCAACCTATCAGCTGTAAATGGATTTTTAATGTTAAATTTAAAAAATATGATGGCACTGTCGAATGCTATAAGGCTAGACTTGTAGTGAAAGGGTACACCCAGTAGTTTGGCATTGATTATTTAGACACTTTCAGTTCTGTTGCTAAAATGACTTCTATCAGATTATTACTGGTTTTAGCAGCAACCCGTGGTTGGTTTGTGCATCAATTAGATATCAATGATGCATTTTTACATGGAGATTTGTATAAGGAAGTGTATATGACAACACCACTAAGGTATCCATGTGCTTCATCAGAGGTTTGTAAGTTAAACAAGTATGTTTATGGGTTGAAACAAGCTAGTTGATAGTGGAATGCATAGTTGACAAAAACTCTCTTGAATATGGGATTTAAACAATCATGGAATGATTATAGTATGTTTATGTAGGCTGAAGATGGAGTTTTCTTGGTATGATTAGTTTATGTGGATGATGTGATACTCACAAGCAATAGGATGGATGCTATTTTTCAGTTAAAGGAGTATTGCATGATTTGTTCAAAATCAAGGATTTGGGAGAAGCTAAATATTTCCTAGGCATGGAGGTGGCTCGCAGTGACACAGGGATCAAGTTGTCACAACGAAAGTGTACTATACATCTTCTTAAGGGGTATGGTTTCTCAGACAGTAAACTTGTAGCTACAACCATTGAAATAGTAGTAAAATATTTATATGGAGATTCAAAGCTTCTTGCTGATCATACGTACTGTGGAAGTTTGGTGGGAAAACTTTTATATCTAACCATTACACATCCTAACATTACTTTCGATGTGCAATAGTTATCTCAATATCTTGATAAGGCAACTGTGTTACATTGGAAAGCTGTTCATAGGGAACCGTGGTATTTAAAGGCAACTCTAGGGCAAGGACTTCATTTTCCTATGACATCAAACTTGCAATTAACTGCCTTCTTAGACTTTGATTGGGTAGCATTTTACAGGCTTTTGCGTTTTTCTAGGAGATGCTTTGGTGTCTTGGAGATCTAAGAAACAAGCTACCATTTCCAAAAGCTCGTAAGAAGCAGAGTATAGTTCATGGCACTGTTGACTTCAGAGGTTCAATGGATGAAATATCTCTTGAATGATTTGCAGGTACCACAATCTCAAGATGTGCCTGGTTTTTGTGATATTAAAAGTGCAATATATATTGCTGAAAAGCATGAAAGAACAAAACACATTGAAATTGATTGCAATTTAGTAAGAGAAAAATCAGGAGTCATCAAACCATTAACCATATCTTCAGTGAATCAATTTGCAGATTTGTTACAATACCACGTAGTAGAGTTTAGTTCCATTTCCTGGCTAAATATCTTGGTGTCTAGAACTTGTATAGGGTCTCAGCTTGTAGGGGGAGGGGCTGTTGAAGAACAAGATTGGTACTGCAGTTCTTGATCAAATGAAGAGCAGAGCAGAGAACAAAAACAAGAAGAAGAAACTGTTCACTTGTGAATAGTAAGTTGGTTGCCAGATTGATGCCAAGTCATTTGTTGATTAGGATTACCAAGCATGTGTGTATAGCTATGGAGAAGACAGTTGGTATAAAGTTAATACTTGGCTCTTTAAGTATTTATTTAATTGTAAAGAGTATGGATTTTTTTTTTGTATAAAAACCAGAATATTGGCTTCAATTCAAAGCAATGTAGTTCAATTGAAACTTCCAGAACACTTTGAGTTCCTTTTTTGCCAGTTTAGGCCTCTAATTTAGTAAAAAGATAAAAGAAAAAGAGAGCAAGTTGTATGTAGAAAACTTCTCCTATGCACAAGCTACCTCGGTTATTTTGCTTCCTAAAGTAACAAATAATCATTATCTATTACTATTCTAAAAGTATGGAAAGGGGTCATGTGGATTTAAACTTTTTTTGTTTCTTCCTTTTTTGAATGGACAAAATTACCCTTAGTTTGAATAAGTTATTTTTTATTTCGATAGTCCTATAATGTAATTGCCTTTCTTCCAAAACAATATTCATTTCATTTCCACTAAACAAAGTCACTCCTCCAATTTATTTATTTAATAGAAAGGTCTCTAATTTTTACATACAAAAATATTCCATAATTATATTATTTACTTCTCTAATTTAATGATTGCAATTACATGGAGGAATGTTACATAGATGCTAATAATTATTTTTAAAAGTTACTTGTAAGGTGCATTTAATAATTTTTATTACAATCATCCCAAATAAAATATCATGATTATTTATTAGAATACCAAGAAATTATTTATGTATTATTATTTATTTATCCCAATCAAAATTATTTATTTCAAAATATAGTTTTGAAAAGTGATGGTTGCAAGAAACTTGTGTCTCACCAATTATTCTAATTCTAATATTGTAAAAATAATTAATTATGAAAGTTATTATTCTATTTTATTTATTTAGGATCAGCACCTTAATTAATAATTAATGGTACTTATATACAAGAAAGTTACATAGAGGGTAATAATTAATTATGAAATTTATTTGTAAAGTGCATTCAATATAGAAAACAAATATATGATATCTCTCCATTGCTGTTGAATCCATTCATATTTGTCTTCTTCCATAAAAGAAAGAATAAGAAACTACATCAAGCCATAGGGCTTCAACTGCCTTTCTAGGAGGAAGAACACCAAATTCAGACCGAAATTAAGGTACATTGACCACTAGCAAATTACTGGTTTTCCTTTCCTTTGTTGAGTCTGCATAATGTATACTAATGTATCCATATAAACATGTCTCTGTGCATACCAAACTCAGTCCTTCCTTTTAATTTTTTTCATTTTAAGTGTGTCTTATTACATGCAATGGCTTCCTAACATCAAAATCTAAATCTTAGCTAAAAATTATATTTTAGAATGCATATGTATTCTTTACTTCCCTACAGATCATAAATAGTCAATTGAAACTACACTTGCTCAAAGTGGAGATTCAATGAGGTAATATGTTGTTAGCTTGGTAAGTCAATTTATATTTTCTTTATTTTTCCAACCTTACCTGTATAGTGTTTCAGAACTTTGTAGATTTTGCTGGAAGTGAAAAGGCCTCACAAACAAATGCTGATGAAGCTAGGTTTAGGGAAGGCTGCCATATCAACCTTAGCTTGATCATTGTCACAACTATAATTAGAAAACTCAGGTCAGCATTAGTAGTAATTCATTTGTTGCTAGAGTATTGGTCATCAAGGATATGTTGCCCTCAAGTAAGAAATGATTTTAGTCTATAAAGGAGAGCGTTGTGCAAGTTTTGTATAATTATTTGAAATGATGGAATTCTTATTGCCTGGAATTGTGTTTCCTATGCTTAATTGGTTCAGAAAATTATTCCAGGCTAGCAATTAGCAACAATTGTCCACAAGTTGATGAGAAAATTTATCCCACAATAAGAGATTAGCAATTATATTTGCCGACATTTAATCATCTCTACCTTTCCCGTGCTTATTACATTTTTTGTTTTTGACTTTTTGATGGCTACCTGTACCACTTTTTGGTCCTTTTGGTGAAGCATGGAATTTCTTGAATCCGAAACCTAGCAAAACTACGAACTTTTGAAACATATCAAATGATTACCTCCTGGACAAGATCATCCTAGACATCTTGAAAATGAGACCCAAAGAGGAAATGCTGCTCCACCTTGGTCCCGTAGGGGTCCCAGAGGTTCTCCCTAAGCGGACCAAGAACATTGTCCCACCCCTCTTCTTCTCCACTGATCTTGATCTAAGGAACCTCGCTAAATCGATCTGGGAACTGCTTTTTGTAAGCATTTGCAGCAGCCTTATTTGCACCATGGATACATATTCTTCCTTTGTTGTATGCAGATGATTTCATATCTACCACAATATCAGGCACCTACATCCAACAATAATTAATTTTTCATTCATTTCCAAAACATGCGGTAGGTAAACATGTACTTTTGAGTCAACATTTTATCATGCCCATGCTTTAAGATTACATAAAAATTTGATTAGTGTAAGTTAGACAATGGTCAAACAAATGCAACAGCCCTGCTTGCTTCTGAAACTTCATGAATGAAATGAAAGCAAACCGCAAAAGAAGGACGCAGAACATACATATTTCAAACTTCATTTAGCAACCCATAACATCATCTTTTTGTATTGTACGTATGTTGAAAGTAATTTATATGAAAATAAAATACGTACAATTTATTTTCTTTTATTTTCTTGCTAGAATAAAGAAGAATTCCCCATTTATCGGAATGGGAACTTTTATGTATGGAATATAAGGGTTCAATAATTCAACAATTTGACTACTGGGTTTTGGAACTTTACCTAAAACCCGGGCCATCGAGTGTGGTGCTTAACTTGTTGAACGATGGGTGACAACATCAATAATCTGGCTTAGAAGTATGATTAAGGTCTAAATCATCCTCGGGATTGGATAACATACCAAGGGTTGAAGATTTTTTAGTACCGTCTTTGATCATACTAACACAGTGAAAGAAATTAATATGTAAAAATCATACTTATAATTACTACCTGAGAGAGCCAGTTCAAGGAAAATGCGGAGTAGAAAATATCAACACGTAGAAGGGAAGAGGCAGCGATAAAAGGAGCCTGAAACTCTGGCAGCAATGTAGGAGCGGTGGCTATCTAAAGCCAGGCACTTCTCCATGCTACCGCCGTAAGGTGGCAGGAGTTGAAAGAGAGTATTGAAGTCATTGGAAGGAAGATCGGAGAAGAAAGCTAAAAACTCTATAACCCTTGAAGAATGGAATGTTTACCTAAATGCAGAAGAGACATATGTAAGGATACGTACCTTCTGGAGAAACTTCATTTGTTTAATCTCACCAAGGTTTAGCCCTGTTTCTGAGGATTGCCTTCTCTTCACTATATCTTCCTGTTCCTCCAAGGAAAATACCTAAAATTGTCAACTAAGAAAACATCGTATTAAAGCAAACATAGATGAACTGAGCAAATTATGCATACCTTGGCCTTCTTCAGGTACTGAGGATGTTCTTCTAAGAGGATGATAACCCATGTTACAGCATGCCCGGTAGATTCATTCCCTGCCAACAATTATATGATTAACAAATCTATGATCTCCTTGTCAGTCAATTTGTATAGACTTGAGACCATGAGAAACCAGTGTATACTCCTTTTCCGAGTGATCTTGTGTCAATTTTGTTACTCATAATGATGTCCGTCATGGCTTTGAAGGCAGTTCTCTTCATCTCAGTCAAGAACTCAATTGGCTTATCATTTTTTGCCCATGTCTCAAATGAATTTGTCGCAATCTCCTTGATATACTCTAAAAACAAAGACAAGTCCTCCTGACCGTTGATCGGACTTGCTATAAGCTTGCGAAGATGCTTGTGTTCTTGGACGGATACACCATGGAGACCTTTCTTTCCTACTAAATTTGAGACTGATTTTGACCAACCTGGTCCAAAGCGTTCATCGGTTAAATGCATGCTTCTGCAGTTGTAACAATGATACTCGGCTTCCCAAACAGCAATGCTTGTACATTGGTGCCTTGCCGAATCTGTTTTATCAAATCCAAACTTTCTCGTACAGCTATCTTACAAAAGATGTCAAAAAATAACTGTGATTCCAATTTAAAGATTACAACTTGAGAAGCAAGGAGTTTCGGCATAAAAAATCCAAGCAAGTACCAATACCAGGTTAAGAACAATTTTACCAAACTCAATCCCCCTTCAATAAGACAGGCTTCCAAATAATACAAAGAGAACAAATTTGGATCATGGTTTTGTTAAGAATAGTTTTTATGCATGCTCCAGTGACTGGGTGTATGAGAAAGGGAGAAAGCAGCAAGAAGTCAAGGAAGTGATGTCAAAAAAGAAAAGTCCACTTTTCAAAGTTCCTTAAATAATTCTCTTTTACTTTAGAAAAATGGTTTCTATGAATCGACTCTTAATGCCTGCTGCAGTTAGTAGATGCATGAGAAAGGGCAAGAAGTCGAGGAAGTGATTCAAAAAGGAAAAGTCCACTCTTCAAAGTTTCTTAAATAATTCTCTTTTACTTTATATACATGAAAAGTTCTCTAGCATGTAGGTTGTGTAATATTCACTCTCCTCTGTATTTTTCCATATCCAATTATAATTATACCATTTTTTTCTACAGATATATCCATTCTACTTTTTCAAATCAAGAATGGACAACATATTACGATGCAATAGAAACTCTGGTAAATATTAGCATATTGATTACATTTTATTGTAAATATTAGATGCATATTTTTTATAGTTTTCTCAATATGCTATGATTTTTATTAGTCAATGACACGAGCTTAAGAAAATTACTTTACATGATTCACAATACAAGGAAAAAATGTTATTTGATGGATTCTATATTACTTTAAAATAATAAAAATAACATAGTTTGAAATAATAATTTTTCCTAATGGTTCTTTTTGAGAAATTTATCTACATAAGCTTGCCTTTGCTGCATTTAAATTTTCATTAGTTTTAATGTATGCAAACATGGCAACTTATATTATTTATTCATCATATTACAAATGATATGAAGAAACACAAGTTGAAATGCATGAGAACAAAATATGCAAATTTGACAGCTTCAGAGCGAGAAGAATACATTCAGAAAGTTTCAGAAACAAGAAAGAGAAGGAAAATTCAAAATTCTACTACTTTTGAACATAATTCAAGCTTATGTTCTATTCAATCTAAGAATAGTTGGTATGCTAGACTTAACGACCAGGAAAACAAGTTATATGCAAAGCATGTTAATGGTTTGAAAAAGCACAAAAAGGATATGATTGATTCACCTACATCTACTTCAAATAAGAGAATTCCAAAACTACAAAATAAATGGTTCTAAACCAACACGGAGGTATATAATGTGATTTAATTATTGTATAAATTTATAATGATATTATTTCTATAGTAAAATTTTATAGAATGTTTATCAAAAAAACTACTGATTATCTATTTTTTAAGCAGATAATGCATTATATGAACCAGTGTGTTCGATGTTGCATGAAGTGAAGAAAATACACCATTGTATCCATTGTGATGCTTTGAAATTTGAATATGATACTCCAAGTTTTTGTTGTGATAACGACAAAATTAAGCTAGCTTCACTAGAACTACCACAAGAGTTATTTGATTTGTTTACTTCTCAATCAGAAGAATCAAATTTCTTCCTAAAGCAGCTTCGAGCATATAATAGTATCATCTCATTCACATCCTTTGAAGTTAAACTTGATAAATGACTTGAGTCAGGAAAATGCAGTATATATACCTTTAGAGTGTAGGGTCAAATTTATCATGATCTTCCTGGTTTAGTACCTAATGAGAATGGTCCTGCATTCTTTCAGTTATACTTCCATGATATTATAAAAGAGATTGAAAACAGAATGCGTATAATATCATATGGATGTTTGAAGGAAAAATTAGTGGAAAAGCTTATGAGAATTTTGGAGGTGAATCCATATGCCAAATTCTTTAGAATATTAGAGCAATATCCATCAATTGATGATATCCAAATTCATATATCAAAAGATATAGGCTTATATCAACGAGTTTACAATAATCCAACTGCTGATCAATTGGCTGCAATATGGATTGAAGGAAACAATGCTAATATTCCTTTTGATAGAGACATTGTTGTACACTCACATTCTGGCCAAAGACATAGAATCAAACATTAATAGGGGTGAAAAGTAACACATTTTTAATTGAGAAAATCAAACAGAGCACAATAACAGGTGAAAATTGATATGACCTAACATACATTTTGCAGATAGAGATGAATGTCCCTGTAGTTTCTTTATTATCGGATCAAGATTCAAGAATAAGAGAAGCATGAAAAACTATCGTTGAGAAATAGAATGAAACCAGATCGATGACAATACAACATAGTTAAGAGTGCAATGAAAAACTCAAACTGACCTAACATACATTTTACAGATAGAGGTGAATGTACAATAGTTTCTTTATTATCGGATCAAGATTCAAGAACAAGAGAAGCATGAAAAACTATTGTTGAGAAATAGAATGAAACCAGACTGACAGCAATACAACATAGAGGGCAATGAAAAACTCAAAATGACCTCCAGACCCCTCCTTTTATTATTATTATTTTTTTGGTTCCAGAAGAAATAGTTGTGGTTTCAAACCATCTCAAAAGAAGATACAGGTAAACATGCAAGGCAATTGAAGAATGTGTGTCAAATCAATCACAACACAGAAAGAAAAACCTGAGTCCAATGTATGCAAACCATTTTAATTAATGAGAGTCAAACTAAAGGATTTCTTAAACACATTTATGAGTCGCAGCTTTCCCCTGGAAATAACAACTGCTCCACAAATTCAAACGCTCAGCAATCCCAACCAGTAAAAATCATAAAGAAAACAACCAAATTCAAGAACAGATTAATTGAACAGTAACAAGGAATATGGCTACTCACCCAGAATAGACAAGTATGCAAACCAAAAATAATCATAACAACAACAAAATTTACACATATATAATCAATTTCAAATGCTCAAAATGGTCAATGACAAACCCTCCTCCGATTCCTACCTCTAGCAAACCACATCAAAAATTCACATGCAAAAGTCCAAATTATATCAATTATTTAATAGACCTTCACAAGAATACGTCAAAAGATGAATCGAAGAACATAGAAAATGGGATGTTCTAAGGGATTGTTTACCAATGGTAGAAGGATCAACTTCGCATGATTTGGCATTAGTTGAGCGAAGTGGCTTGGATTTTCTCTTGGAAGCTCGGGGCATTGTTTTTGTGTATTGGGTTCACTTATCTTACATCACAATAAAACACAATTAACATTAAAATTTAATGTTAAAAACTTTTCCCCACGAGACTTTTTTTTTTACAAAATGAAGCTGCATGAAAAGGAAAGTTCAGATATCAGCTACACTTGAAACTTCACCAGATGTATAACGACTTCAATAAGACAATAGAACATAAGATTTTAGTAAGAAAACAAATACTTACGACTGACAAGAAGTGAGAGCAGTGGCTGTCTGATTCTTAGTCCCACAAATAGCGATGAACAAGGGTTACGGTGGGAGAAAAACTCGATCGCATCTCGTGATCAATAAGTTTTCGATCTCGAGCATAGTGAAATCATATGTTTATTTGCGTCTATGGTCTCTTTGAACAAAGAATGCCGAGTGATCTTCCTCTCGTATCGAAGTTAGAACTGTGGAAATTTCATTATTTCTTTATGGCTCTAAATCTTGGCTCTCAATTTTTCCTTTTTTTTTTGCTGGATCTTAAATTTTCCTTTGTAGATTTTGGTATGCTTTTAATAAAGTTATTGTTTTACACTTAAAAAAGTATGTCCCTTAATGAGCAAGTTCATTTATTTTTTTATCACTATTGTCTTTAAAAAATAAAATTGATGATAATTTTATCAATAGGTCATTCTAAATTTTCTATCTACCTCTTCTGCCTCGTAACTAAAGATTTAGGATACGATTAAATAATGTTTTGATTTGAATTTTTTTGTCTTAAATTTCAAAAGAGAGAATTATTTGTGAGAGAAAAAGTAGGATACAAAGTAAAAATTTTATATTAAACATTGATATTCTATAACTTATAAATACTAATCATGACGAGGATTCTTCATTGATTCTTGCCATATAACTAAAAGATTTTTTTTCTTTCTTTCGTCAATTAAATAAGTGTATTTGAATTGGAATTCAACTAAAAAATTTTACTTCTCTCTTATTTTTTATTTTAAATTTTACTTTATTTCTATAAATAATTTACTTTTACAATTTGCAATATAATTAATTAAAAAAAATCAATTCAAATATGCTCTTAAAGTACTCCTCCTCCAATATTTTGTTATAAAGTTAATTATTAAAAGACAGAATTTTCCTGACACACTGAAAATTTTTTGATATGGTCTAATTCGTAATGTTTGCCCATGGACTAATTTAATTTCAAAATATAAAGCCTTTTATCAATTTCTTCCATTTTCAAAATATTTAGTCTTTTATGAATATTAAAAATTATTTTTTATAGTAACTTATTATAAATATAATTCTCTCATTCTCTATTATATTAGTAGAATTAGTTAAGAATATAATAAAAATTACTCCTCAAGAGAATATATCATAATAGAATAGCAATGGTACTAGCTGATAATAGGCTAAATATTTTAAGAAGGACAAAAATAGTAAATAAAACAATATTCTATTCTTTGTCACAAAAAAATAAGAAAATAGAGCCCTCAAGAATATCCAGAAAGGTATTTATTTGATTGAGAATTTCAAAGTTCAACAATTTAATATTAAATATTACCTTAATAATAATATATAATATATATTATAATTCATATTAATATTAATATATATTAATATTCAATATATACAATATTAATAATATTATAATAATTATTTAAAAATCATTAAAATACTAAAAAGATTCAAAAAATTAAATTCACGTGCAACGCACGTGTCACTTTCTAGTTAGTTAAAATGAAAGAAAGGGAAACAAAGACTTCAAAGTTAAATTACAGATTAATCAATTATTAGAAGAGCCCATTAAATTTGAATTGAGTAGAAGCAACCAAATGAATTGAACATAAGAAAATCTCCTAGAAAATTGAGAATTCAAGCATAATACTGAAGAAAATTCTAAAAAAAGTCATCTGGACAGACAATTTGTTGAAACAGACAACTTTTAAATATTTTTCACTCATGTCCTTTAGTGATTATGAAAAACTAAATAAGAATTGCGCCCAGACCAAGGGGCTGAGCAAAGCAATGTGTTCTCCAATAAACAATCTAGAACAAAGCAAAGAGAATTCTAGACGAAAGATAAACCCACTAACAGATACGATCACTAATATATCAAAGAATTAGACACTAGTCTTTAAATCTTTGTGCAACTTGCTATTGTATTACACTGGGACAGGGGAGTTTGATATGTTTTATTCACGGTATATTTTAAAGATCATATGATGATGGTTTATTTATGATTTTTTGTATTTAATGGACTAATTACACTCTCTTTCTTCTTCTTTGTATGAAGAATGGTCTCATAGAAGATTTAAAGCGAAAAGGAAGCAAGACGTAGCCTTTCCAGAAGCAAGTTGAGGTCACCTTGCTCACTAAGGGTGGCACTACCATGTTTGCACACAACGTTAATTATTTTGTGCTAATTCAAGGACATATATGTGTCTTAAAAGAGTTTTTACTTTTAAGAGGATAGAATATAAGGCTCTTAGCAATTTTTGTAGAGAGAAAATATTGGAGAAACACTTAAAAGAGAGCATTTTGCGAAGACTTAAAGAAGAATATTTCATCTTTAATTAAACGGGACACCCATTATCGAGGATTAAAGCTTAAAACAAGAGACAGAAGACAAAAAGAGGAGGAAAGAAAGAGAAGTGAAAAGTGAAGAATTTCTTGACTTTCTCTTTGTATTATTGAATTTCTTTCGTGCACTCATGAAATTATTCATATTTACACTTAGATAGTTTGAACAATAGCTTTAATCTATGTGAAGGATTTTGTTATTTTTGGTGCAATTGAAGCTCTGGTTCCTTGTAATTGATTGCTTCATTTGAAATGTATGGTTTGGTTCTTGCTGGTAGCTTTATTCCATTGTTGAGTTCTACTTGGATCTGAGCAAATAAAGGGTGTGAATAGATCTTTCACAATCAATGGGAATTGTTGTGTGCCCTAGAAATAGGAAAACTTAATTCTTCCGAGTTTATGCTAATTCAAATTAGGAATTCACAAGTCTTAATCAAACAACCTAAGTGTAGTGACTTTATAACTTGAGAAAGTGTAAGGTTTGATTAAGGAATTCTTACTAGCGCAAGAGTTGGAGTCTTCAATTAACTAATTGTTGTCTAACGCAAGGACAATTTTAGCTGGATTTCTAATCCAACTATAGCCTTCTCTGTTGAATTCTTAATTAGTTTTTCCCTTACTATTTCTAGTTTCTCACTTATAGTTTTACTGATTAATTCACTTTTTATATGTTGTTAGACTGATAGTAAAAATGAGAGTCCTTATGCAATTGACAGTTGTATTTGGCACTACACTATACAAAAAGATAGGTATACTTGCCTCTATTGTGTGTTTAATTTGGCAAATATTGTAGTATAGACTTTGCACTCACACACAACATCAAAAACTCTATGCCAACTTACCATCAACAATCATTCTTTTGATAAATAAAATTCAAATAAGGAACAAATTCCCATCTCTAAGACCTCTATGCAGGCTCCATTGAATATCATTGTGTTGAAGATCTATTCATTCTTGTTAGGGCTTATCACCAGAAGAAAAAGATAGTTAATACCTGTAATTGTAGAAATTTACCTCCCAGAAATAGGATATTACACCTTATTATTGTATAGAGTCAATATGTATCCATTCTTCTTTGATAACCTTTGTTGGCCCTTTTGTATCTTCTAATTTTATGCAATAAAATTTTCAGGGCGCAACCCTATTAACACGTGAGTGCCATTGAAAACCAACCTATATTTTGATAGTAATAAAACATTGAGGAGTTCTAATATTGAGTTAGTTTCTATGAGGTTAAATATGATATACACATATAGTCACACATGTTTAAGATGGAAGAGTTATGAAGTTGATGATAATAATAAATGATGAAGATGATTGCCGGAAGCTTGATGCAGATGGAAGAAAGCTTGAAGATCATTGGAGAAGCTTGATCAAGAAGAAGACTACAAACACTTTAATTGAACATATTAATGAAGAAGAACTCCTGAAGAAGCATGAAGATGAGGAAGAACTTCATGGACTACAGTGAAGAATCATAAAGAAGTTCGAAGTAACTTGAAGATGAAAATATTAATGGAAGTTCAAGATGAAGGAGTTTTCATATACTATTTCAAAAATGGTCATGATGGAAGCTCTCTTATGAATATATAGTCTAGAATTCAAAGAAGAACATTAAAGCTACCACTCAAAGAGTTCAAGAAAACTTCTTGTTCAAGGAGGATGGCGATGATGGTTTCAAGTGGAGCTTCAAGAAGATGATCAACCTTGAAGACTTGGATATTTTGATCAATCTTTGACGAGAAAGAAAAAAGATTAACAATAATGAGTTTAAGATTGATGTAAAATCTTGAGAAGTGAGTTGAAGATCATAACAAGCTTGATTAAGAAAGGTTTGAATGACGATTGAAGGTTTGAAGAAAGACTTAAAGGCAAAAGTCTTATGATAAACTAGTTCAATATCTCTACTATCCTATCCTTTGTAACTAGTTTATGTGAAATGTTTTTTCTACTTGGAAACTTGTAAAAGTAAATTTTGAACTCATTGTTTTATTTTTAAAAATCTTCAAAGCCCAAATAATTTCAAAATAATTTTTTTGTACTTACAAAGATTGATTTGGACTTGTGGTTTATATTTTCTTTGTTCAAATCATTTGAAAAAATGCCCATGGGTGTTTAAATATGTTTTGAACTTTCAATGATTTAAAAAGGTTTTAAAATGTTTGAAGTGATTAAAATTGTTTTCAGAGTGTTTGGTGGCAGGAAAGAATTATTGAAACACATTTAGTTGTGAAAAACCTAAGAGGGGGGTGAATGAGGTCGTTGGCTAATTATCGATATCTTTTTCTTATTTGCAAATCCTTTACCTTAATAAAAGCTCTTCTTTAAATTCACAAACTTCAAGTTTGTATGTGTTTTGATTGTTAAGACAAGATCATCAAACAATAAGATCACAACCAATCAATCAACAACTATGAACAAATAATAATAACACAAACATGTAAACAGGTAAAACTATAAGAAAATAAACACACGATTTATAGTGGTTCGATCTCTCCAAGATCTACATCTACTACCTTGAGTTTCCACTCAAGGATTTCAACCAATCCACTATATGCTCAATTTTAACAATTACATAAGAGGCTTACCACACAATGGTTTTACAATCACAACCTCTTATAGTAATTATACAAACAAGGTTCACCCTTCCACAAGGGTTTTACATCTAAAGACAACCTAAAGACCAATCTAATTAAAGGCTCACCCACAAACGGGTTTTACACCACAACTTTGATTAATCTATTCTATGGCTCACCCTAACACAAAAAGGTTTTATGTCACAAGATAACCTTGCAATGAGCTAGTAGAAAAACACAATTGAGATAAGAAAAGAGAGTGTGTAAGATGTTACCACTTTGTTGGTAGATGATTACACAATGTTTATCCTTCACACTTTGTTGCCTTTGGAATCTTGAATTTCAATCTTTGAGCACAAGGCAATTTGAGAGCTTTTCAAATAATTTTGAAGTAAAACAAGTTAGAGTATCAAGGATTTCTTAAGTTCAAAGTTCTTTTCAAAAATCTGTTCAAACAGTCATAAAACGGCTAGTAACATTAATTACTGTTCATGCGAACAGTGTCACTGTTCATACACTGTTCACAAAAATTCGGACGACCGAGTTTGAGTGCGTCCTAATTTCTCTGAAAATAGTGTACTGTTCATGTAAACAGTAGTCGCTGTTCATGCACTGTTCACAAAAGTTCGGACGTCCAAACTTGGTCTCATGCATCCGAAATTCTCTGGAAAAATAGTGTTACTATTCACAATACATAATTTGCTCTTCACAGCGTAGGGAAAGTTCGAACGTCTGAACTTTGCCCTATGCGTCCGAACTTTGCATCTGAACTTTTGAAAACATATCCAAATCACATCAAAACATATCCAAATCACTTCAAACAAGTTGGAAAACATTCTAGCCTTAAAGATAAGTTATTAAAGACATTTTAAGTGTAAAAATCATTTATGAAAACTTGATAATTTTGGTAAGTTCAAAAACATTGAAACCATTTAAATCAAGTTTTGTGCTCTCAATTGCAACTCATAGATTCCAAGGCTTAAGAGTGTAGGGTTTACAAAGTTTACCTATTAACCACATGTAACATACACTTCATATCTTCAAGGCATTCATTCATCTTGAACAAATTCTTCAACCTTTAATCACTTTGACATATTTGAGTTGTTCTTGCATTGCTAGCTCCAAGGCAATGAGACTTGCTTCCTTCTCAATCCAAAAATCCTATCACACATCATACAAGCATTTTAGTCCTTATCGATGTTTGTCATTATTCAAAACTAATATGATTTGCCCTTTAGGACTAACAATCTCTCCCTTTTTGATGATGATAAACTTTGATGCAAAATGTGATGGATTTAAACAGTGTGATACAAAGAAGCATTTATGTCAATGATAGATAATAACAAATTTAGCACATTGACATGCAAAAGGCTCAATATGAGCCTATGACCCAACCAATCTCTATTTGCCTCCTTCCTTCCAACTACATATAGAAGATATATCATTTAAGTATTTAGAAAACTTCTAAGAGAGGTTTTAAAGGTTGTAAAAGTTTAACAATGCTCCCCCTTAGATTGTGCTCATTTTTCAACAAGTTTGGACTTGAGATACTATGCATCCGAATTTTGACATATCAAGTCCGAACTATAAAATAAGTGAAATTAAAGCTTCAATTTTTGAAAATAAGCTTTCCTAAGATTGCTCAAACATAGTAGAAGAGATTGAAACATGTTTGAATCAATTTGAACAACAAAAGAGAACATTTTGGCAACAAAATATGGATGCAACCGAATTTCAGAACATGCATCCGAATTTTTAAACCTTGCATCCGAATTTTTTGATCTTAAGTCCAAACTACAATAAATTCAATACAATGAATGTTTGAAGTGAAATAAAGTGTTCCTAAGGTTGTTCAAACATAATGGAAGAGATTAAAACATATTTGGATCAATTTGAACAACAAAAGAGCATGTTTTGGCAACAAAATATGCATGCATCCGAATTTCTAAACCATCAATTCAAATTTTTAAATCATGCATCCGAATTTTGAGCTTTCAATTCCAAACTGTAAAATATGTGAGATAACAACTTCTATTTTTGAAAATAAGCTTTTCTAAGATTGTTCAAATATGATAGGAAGGATTAAGACAGATTTCAAACAATTTGAACAGTAGAAAAATATTTTTGGCAAGAAAGTTTGGATGCATCCGAACTTTTGGTTTGCATCCGAACTTCAAGTCCAAACTTTTGATAGCAAGTTTGAAAATGTGATTTTGCATTCTTAAATGAACTATAGAAGTACTCAAATATGTATAGCAACAATAACACTCAATTTAGCTTTGCAAAACCACAAAACTCATGTATTTAATTGTTTTCATGATGTAACATAAAGTCACAGGTCAAGTCAAGAACCATTATGAAAAATTTCACAATCTCAGCTCAACCATTTTCAAAATCTCAGAAAACAATCATTTTCAATTCAAATTTCAAATGCAACCATATATTTGCACAATACACCTTTAGTTTACATTTCAACCTATAGCACTCATACATAGCACATTTACAGCGAGCACATTACAATACAACAAGCACATAACATATTTTGCAGTCAACATTCTTTCTCCCCCTTGCCACTGCTATTTCACATTTTCACACATTTCACTGCTATTTCACATTTTCACACATTTTGTCATCACATTTCTTCTCCCCCTTTTGTCATCAATCAAAACAGGGTTTAATAAAAATGAGACAACATGTATCACATATAAGCAGTATGTTGATCAACTCTCATTTAGCAATTAAGCAATATATTGACCAACTCTCATAAACAGTATATGTCTAGTCAAATAATTATCATCCTAACAGCAATAATCATTATGTAGCATTTCAATAATGATAAATCAAATTCTTCTCCCCCTTTTTTAGCAGCAATTAAACTTGGGGTGAGAATACTTGGATAACAAAAGTGAAACAAAAGAAGCTCTTATCACAAAGATTTCACATATTGAGCTTCAAAACATTATAATGACTAGAAAGGCACAAGTAAATTTCAATGTTAAAGCATAACATGTGCATTAAGTCATAATCTAAAATAAGCAACAAAATAGAGTTCAGGGATAGAAATGCTTAGTTTTGGATGCGTTTCATGGTCTTCACTTCCAAATTTGTTTGTTATGATGGCCATGTCTCCTTGATCTCTATATGATGGGCTCCTTCATTTGCTGACTCCTTGCTCGTGTAGTTGTGCTTTGGAAAGTTACCAATCGAGAGGATCTTTGGATCTTCTTTCTTTGAACCACATTTTCCTCCTCCCTTGGCTGAAGGAAATTGGTGATGGATTTGTGATTTGACTTTGTTAAACTCTATTCACCTCCTTCTTCTTGCTTGTTCTCTTGAGCTCTACCTCTTTGTTCTTCATTCTCATGTTCTTCTTCTTCTTGGGATGCTTCACTGCCTTTTCCTTCATCTTTTGTCTTCTTCTTTAGCAATAAATTGATAGTCATTTCAATTTTCACTGTCATTACTGTCAACTTTATTGTTGCCATCTCCACCCATATTATCTTCTTGATCTTCTTCATTGTTCTCTTCACTGTTCTCTTTCTCATCTTCTTTCATTTCTTCTTCTTTGGCATTATAGGAACTTGCACTATTTAAAATAACTTGAGAAATCTTTCTCAAGTCTTCTTCCATATTCTTGACTCTAGCTTCTAAATCATCAAATTTGCCAAGAATTATCAGAGCAAAAGATTTGAAGAATTTGTCCATCTTCTTCATTTCTTCTACATGGTTGCTCAATGTCTCTTGAAACACCTTGGCAACTATGGTATCACCTCTATTGAGATTATCATCTTCAACTTCATTTCCTTCAATAGAGAATACCTCTTCAAATAGTCTTTTTTTGTGGAAGGTTTCTCCCCCTCACTAGATGAGTCATGCCTCCTCTTTGTCTTCATTTCCCTTGCCAATATTTCTTCTTCATCTTCTTTATTTTCCTTTTCTTTATAGTCTTGACGCTTCTACCATGTGTATAGACATCCTAAATCCTTTCATGTGAGTATAACTTACTTATAAAACAATGTTCCCCAGAAGAATAATGCCTAAAGCCAACATCCTCAACATCACAAATTCTATTGAGCAGTGCATTATCAATCTCAAAAATGAACTTGTGATATTCTTGAAGAATACTACTGAATAGCTTAATTACCAATTTGCTCAACTTTGTCTTCCTTAATATTTGCATAAACTTCATAAACTAAGGAAGGTAATAGCATTCATCAAACACAAGCAAACTAGTCCAGCTCACATCATTTAAAAATGAGAGTATATTACCCATTTCGAATAGTTTGATGACATCCACCTTGTGACTTGGATATATTCTTATGGTTCCTTTTTGTCCAATCATCAAGTTCAGTAGCAGCCTCCACTGTGACAAATCTATCCAGCCATGACATGCTTTGCAAAACATGAACCTTCCTTGGTTCATTAATCACTGATCCTCATTCTCTTTCTTTGGCTTTTCCCTTTCCTTTTCCCATGCTAGGCATCTTTATCCTCACCTGAAGCTACAACACTTGAATACACTCATTACCTTATTATATTTTGAAATCCCTAATCTTCTTCTAAGATTGGTCAAATCTTTCTTCAGCCAATGGCTTAGTAATGATATTATTAATTTGTTCATTAATGCAAACATACTTTAAACAAGTATTACCCTTAGTAGAGTGATCTCTAATGAGATGAAGTTTGATCTCTATATGCTTTGTCCTAGTTTGTTGAATAGTATAATGATCAAATTTATTGCATTAGTGTTATCACATAACATAGCCACACATTTGAAATATAGACCACAATCACTTAGGGTATCAATAAGGTAATAGAGAATGTGTTTAATAGCATTCAAATGAAACTCTTTAGGACAAGATGAAATCTAGCACACAAGCACATGACAAACATAATATTGGCTCTACTTGCAGTCAAATAGAGTTGACTATTCCTATGAAACCATTTTATTCTTGTCATGCATAGTTGATAAACTTATGGAAGTGCTTATACCTTAACTGATTCATGAAAGTGCCATTCTTGGTTTGCTTGATTTGTAGGCCAAGAAAGAAATTGAATTTTCCTATCATGCTTATTTCAAATTTATTTTGCATCAACTTGGAAAACACATCACAAAGTGAAGTATTAGAAGCACCAAAAATTGTATCATATATTTGGACAAGTTATAGATCATTGTTGCATGAGGATTTTATAAAAAGGGTAGTTTCAGTTTTCCTCTTGAAAGTTCTTTTGAAAGAAGGAAACTACTCAATCTTTTACACTAAATTCTAGGAGTTAGTTTTAAACCATACAAAACTTAGGATAGTTTGAAAATATGGTTAGGAAACTTTTGATGAGCAAAACTGGGTGATTGTTTCACATAAACCACTTCCTCAATAAAACCATTTAGAAAAGCACTTTTGACATTCATTTGAAATAACTTAAAACTTTTAAAGCAAGTACAAGTCAAAAGCATTCTTATGGACTCAAGTCTACATTCGGAACAAAGGTTACATCATAATCAATTCCCTCTTCTTGATTGAATCCTTAGGCAACAAGTCCTGCCTTGTTTCTAACAACTTCTTCTGATTCAATAAGTTTATTTCTAAAACTATTTAGTTCCAATAATGGAATGATCATGAGATTTAGGAATATAAAAAATTATGTATCTTTCAAATTTATTTAATTCCTCTTGCACAGCAATAATCCAAAAATCATCACACAATGCATCATCAATACTTTTAGGCTCATATGCAATAAAAGAATAAAGTTATTGATAAAGTACCGCCTTAATTTTTTTTTTACTCCTTGGGAGATATCATCAATGATTTGCTTCTTAGGGTGGCCTCTTGGATATCTTAAGTTCTTTGAGAGCTTTTGGTCACTACTAAGTTGGTCATCTTGATTTTGCTCAATCATTTCTTCCTCATTGGTATGATCCTCCAAAGTTGGTGCTTGAAGATGGGTTTGATAGTCATTCATCGATGTACCTACATCATCTTCATCTCTTCTTTCCAAATAAATGTAAGATTCATCAAAACAAACATGAATGGTTTCCTCATCATATAAGGTTCTTTTTGTTATAAATTCTATATGCTTTTTTGTTAGAAGAATAGATAAGAGATATGCCAATATCAAGTTTTCTATCAAATTTAAGTAAGTTAACACAAGAATTTAAGATAAGACATTTATAACCAAACATTTTGAAATATGCAATTTGAGGCATTCTATAAAAGAGAATTCAAAAGATGTTTTTCTTCAAAATGATCTTAAAGAAATTCTATTTATCATAGCATGTGGTGTTTACGGCTTTGGCCCAAAAATATTTTTGAAGAAGAATTTTCACAAAGCATAGACCTAGCCAATTTTTGCAAAGTTCAAATTTTCCTTTCAATAACACCATTTTGTTGTGGAGTTTTTGCAGTTGAAACAATTATATGAAATTCAATTTTCAAAGAAAATTTTGTAAAGACTTTGTTGTAAAATTCTCCCATTGTCACTTGTAATGGAAGTTAAATTGCACTCAAGGGAGGTTTGAACCTTTTTGAATAATTTTACAAACTTATGAAACACTTCATCTTTTTGAGCAAAGAATAATGCTAAAGTGAATATTGAGAAATCCTCAACTACTACTAAGGCATACTTCAAGTCATTAATACTAGAGTTCCTCATAAGTCCAAATCAATCTATATGAACATGCTCACGATGTTTGAGGTGTAAATGCATTTTCATGTGTTTGAAAGATTCTTTTATTTGTTTTCCATATTGACAAGTAACTCAAAGATAATTTTCTCAAAATATATTTTTAGCAATCCACCAACTAAATCTTGAGAGGAAAGTTTGCTCAACAAATCTATGCACACATGATCTAATCTTCTAAGCCAAGAAAATCCATCATTATCATAAGCCACAAGACATTCAAGCTTATCAAGATAAAATATATATTGAAATATTTTGCGAGTAATTGATCAAAATCACAAAATGTCATATTGTCATATAAGTTCGGGCGACAGAGCTTGTGGTCTACATCCAAACTTCAAGTTCGAACATTTTGTGAAATTTCATAAAGATGTTTTTGGCCAAGCAAATGCATAGATATTCAATCATAGCTATATTAATCATTTTATCATGACATATAATCAATTTCAAGAACATATCTATCATGAATTCAATCTCATATCATCAATGGTACCTAATCAACTTCATAAAAGCAATTGACAAGTTATGGTTGGCAAATTTTCAAAGCTAAACAAAATGGATTCTAAACTGAAACTTTGCACGTTGGAATTTTAACTTCTAATTTATTGTCACACAATTGACTAATGTTAAGCAACTTATATTTCAAATTATCACTAAGCCACATTTGTTTAAAAAGAAGAGAGGAACCTTTACCAACATTGGTTACTCCAAGAATTATTCCTTTCTTCTTGTCTCAAAACAAATCCTTCATTGGTTGCTTTGACCTTGCTTATGAATGAGGTGATTTCCTTTACTCTTTAATCCAACATCATCAATGTACAGCTAGGTGGTGCTTGAGTTTGAATTAAAGTGTACCTGCAATAAAGGAGAGGAAGTATCCTTTGGTAGCCATACTTTATTGGGTCCATGGGGGTTAGTAATAATTCCCTTAACTCTCCAAATGGTTTTTACACCATTCTCTACTTTTCTTTTAACATAACATTTGGTGACTTTATGTCCATGTTTTCCACAATAAGTACCACAAGTTTGATGCTTGGAAGTAGAAGTAGCTCTAACAAAGAAGTTTTTATATTTAGGCACATTGTTTACATAATTATAGCAAAGACCATTTTTGACAAGAGGAGATCTTTGAGAGCAAAATAGTTTGTCAAGCTTGTCTCTTCCATTTGTAAATTTTTCAATACATAATGTTAGATCATCAACTTTCCTTTTCAAAAATTCATGGTCAAGAAGCATTCTTTCAAGAGACAAAATCTTTTCACAAAGAATCTTATTTTCAAGAGACATGTTTTGTAAAGAGACATTTAAAACTTCTTTTTCAATATTCAAACAATTAATAGATTCAAGAAGCTTTTTGTTTTCACAATATAATTTTGAATTTTCATTCAATAACTCATTAATTTTGAATTTCATTTCCTTATTTCTTTTTGAAGCCTTTTTTAATTCTTCATACATTTCAACAAGTAGTTCACTAGGATCATCTACATCATCATCACAATAAGTAGAGGTAGAAGGAGTGGATTGTACCTCATCATTTATTGCCATAAAGCATACATTGACTCTTTCTTCTTGATGAGTGGCTTGAAGTAATTTCCACATATCATGAGCGGTGTCGCATTCACTCACTCGATTGTACACATTCGTATCTAATGCACAACTTAAGATATTCATGGCTTGGTAATTCAATGTCATCTTCTTTGAGTCACTCTCATCAAATTCGTCCATAGACTTTGGCTCTTTAGTAACTCCATCAATTCTCATTTTCATGGGTATATAAGGACCTTTCTCAACAACATTCCACAGATCAAAGTTAATAGAACAAATATATATCTTAACTCTAGATTTTCAAAATGTGTAATTTGTTCCATAAAGCAAAGGCGGTCTATTTGTGGAGGAACCTTCCATATAAGGCAAATTTGATAAACTAGCCATATGATCTTTACTTCTAGGTTGTTAGACCTTAAAAAGAAGACCTTGCTATGATACCAATTGAAAGACCTAAGAGGGGGGGGGGTGGTGAATTAGGTCTTTGGCTAATTATCAAAATTTTTTTCTTATTTGCAAATCCTTTGCCTTAATAAAAGCTCTTCTTTAAATTCACAAACTTCAAGTTTGTATGTGTTTTGATTGTTAAGACAAGATCATCAAACAATAAGATCACAACCAATCAATCAACAACTATGAACAAATAATAATAACACAAGCATGTAAACAAGTAAAGCTATAAGAAAATAAACACATGATTTATAGTGGTTCGATCTCTCCAAGATCTACATCCACTACCTTGAGTTTCCACTCAAGGATTTCAACCAATCCACTATATGCTCAATTTCAACAATTACATAAGAGGCTTACCACACAATGGTTTTACAATCACAACCTCTTATAGTAATTATACAAACAAGGTTCACCCTTCCACAAGGGTTTTATATCTAAAGACAACCTAAAGACCAATCATTCAAAGGTTCACCCACAAACGAGTTTTAGACCACAACCTTGATTAATCTAGTCTATGGCTCACCCTAACACAAAAGGGTTTTATGTCACAAGATAACCTTGCAATGAGCTAGTAGAAAAACAAAATTGAGATAATAAAAGAGAGTGTGTAAGATGTTACCACTTTGTTGGTAGATGATTACACAATGTTTCTCCTTCACACTTTGTTGCCTTTGGAATCTTGAATTTCAATCTTTGAGCACAAGGCAATTTGAGAGCTTTTCAAATAATTTTGATGTAAAACAAGTTAGAGTATCAAGGATTTCTTAAGTTCAAAGTTCTTTTCAAAAATTTGAAGTTTATGGCTTTTATAGAATTTGAAAATCAGTTCAAACAGCCATAAAACGGCTAGTAACAGTAATTACCACTTCGGCCCGTTTAGCCTGCGGGTTGAAAACCTGAAACCCTTGGCCCATAATCGATAGTCCACAAGCTGAAAACCTCAAGCCCATGGGTCAATACATTTTCTTTATATATTTTTTAATATATAAATTCTATTAAATTTTAAATATTAAAAAAATACTATAAAAAGACATTTTTTTAAACATTTTTTTTTAAAATTTTTTTTAAAGTATGGGTTGGCCTGCGTCTAGCCAGTCCACACCCGTGCTGGCCCATGGACTAAACGGAGCGAGCTAAAAAGCCCGCATTAAAAATGTGCTTGGACTGACTAAGTCAAAGCCCGTCCATTTGAGCCAGCATATAGGCTAACTAGCATTGACAGTATTAAATAAAGGTTTTACTCCACAACCTCTTTTCAATACACCAATGAATGTTCACCCTCTCGAACGGGTTTTGTATCCTTAAGAAAACTTTGAATAAAGCAAGTAGATGAAATAAGAGACCAAGATATTACTACCAACTTGGTAGATGATGACAAAGCTAGCACCACTTCACCTTTTGTTTATGGATCTTGAAAAGTCACTTTGAAGCATAAGACGAAAGAGAGCTTTTTGATGTACAAATGATTTGGAAGTAAAGATTCTGAAAGTGCTCAAAACTACTCAAAAATCTGAAATTTATGACTTTTATAGGTTTTGAAATTTAATTCCAACGTTCAAATAATGGCTAGTAACAGTAATGTTTGATCGATCGAACATGGATTGTTGTGTCCAATGATCGTCCTAACTTCTCAATTTACTAGGCTATCAGGATAAATTTGGTGGGCTGAACTTGAACATATGCATCTGAATAGTCGACCAAATTTCTCTAAAAATTCAGCAGCCAAAATTTTAGTTCAAACGTCTAAACTGGAGTCCAAACTTGTTTTTCATTTTCTTCTTCTTCTATTTTCACACCTTCACCGCTCTTCATTTTTCTCACTTTCTCTAGCCACTAATTCAAAATTATCTCCATGGTCATCAACATCATCCTCACTACTTCTTCCTTTCTTTTCATTATCACTATCATCATCTTTTTCCTCATCTTGCTCTTCTTTCTTTTCCTCCTCATCTTTATCATCATCTTTCTTTTCTTCTTCTCCTTGAGGTTCGGAGGTTCCTTTACCACTTTGGGCATTCTTCATCAATAACTCCTCTATGTTCCTCATTCGAGTCTCCAATCCATCAAGCTTTCCAAGAACTATTGGAGCAAATGATTCAAAGAACTTATACATTTTCTCCATCTCCTTGGTGTGATTCTTTAGAGCTTCTTGAAATACCTTGGCAAAAATGGTATCTTCTCTAGTAATCCTCTCACCACCAAGATCTTCTTCAACATTGGGATGTGATTGAGGAGTTGGCATATCTTCAAACAATCTTCTTTTAGATGGAGGTTGCTGCCTCTCACTTTGTGAATTATGCCTCTTCTTAATCTTCATCTCTCTTGCTTGAACCTCTTCTTCTTCCTCCTCTTCTTCATTATCTTCACTCATTTCTTGTCTTTCATTTCTTAAAGGAGTCTCCTTTTATTTTCCATAGACCATTCTCATCAAGGGATAGTAGTATCCTCTTGAGAGATTCACTTGTATATACCTCTCCACTTCTGATGGCTAGTCCTCCTCCAGGGAATTGGATTTGGATGTGCTTAAAAATATTTTTAAGCAACCTTCCATAAGGCAAGGCCTTGTTTCCTATCCTTAAAGCTCACATCATGTGTCTCAAAGTCATATATCCAAAGTTTAATCTTTTATGTCCATGAAGGGCAAGCATTATCATAATATGCATATTTCTAACAGATAACTTATGTCCAATGTTGGGAATTATCATTGTAGCAATCATATGATGCAATGCTCTTCCGCTAGCATCAAATGCCTTGATTTCCCTTTCTTTTATGGATCTAAATCTGCTACCATTGGTGAATGCTTCTTCAAATCTTTCATTTGTAAACAATTCATGAATATAGCAATGTTGCTTGATATTTTATATTTGTGCTTTATGTAATTATCATTTTGAAATTAAATTTCTATTAAATTTTGGTGTTTCAATCACCATTTACACTCCCTTTATCTCTTCCTTGCTTTAGGTGATTTTATTGAAGATTTGGAGTAGAATGAAATGATGAAGAAGATTCTACACACTTAGAATGAAGAAAGAAGAAAGAAGAAGAATGCATAACAGAGTAGCAGGATAGAACATTTACAAGTAGGATTTTGACACCTTAAAGGTTTTAAATGTAGAAGTGGCCTTCTAAAAAATTGTAGAGAACATTCTTAAGTTTCCATAATGGTAAAATTCATGTCAATCCAAGCTCGTTTGGCCTGTCTCTAGATTTGATTTTAGTTTTGGTAGAGTCTGTTAAAATGACCATATCTTGAGTTCTAGACATCCAATTGAGGTGATTAGAATCTATGTGGAAATCTAAGATGATGATTGTTAACCCTAAGGCCAAATCATATAGTTTTGATTAATTTTGATTAATGACAAATATTGATAAGGACTATTTTTGGATTGAGAAGCAAAGAGTTCTCATTGCCTTGAAGCCACAACGCAAGAACAACTCAAATATGTCAAAGTGATTGAAGATTGAAGAGTTTGTTCAAGATTATTGAAGGCTTTGAAGACATGAAGTGTATGTTACATGTGCTTAATAGGTAAACTTTGTAAACCCCACGCTCTTAAGTAATGGAATCTATCAGTTGCAATTGAGAGCACAAAACTTGATTTGAATGGTTTCAATGGTTTTGAACTTACCTGAATTATTAAGTTTTCATCAATGTTTTTTACATTTAAAAGGCATTTAATGACTTATCTTTTAGGCTAGTATGTTTTCAACTTGTTTGAATTGATTTGAATATGTTTTGACAAAGTTTTGAAAATTCGGATGAAATTTCGAATACAGAATGAAAATTTGATCGTCTGAATTTTCCCTACATTGTGAACAGTAACTACTGTTCAGTGAACAGTACTGACTATTTTTCCAGAGCAATTCGGACGCAAGTTCTGGCTTAGATGGGCAAGTTCGGTCGTCGGAATGTGAACAGTAATAGTGAATAGTACCAACTATTTTTCCAGAGCAATTCAGACGCAAGTTCGGGCGTAGATGTTCAAGTTCGGTCATCGGAATGTGAACAGTATATAGTGAACAGTACCGACTATTTTTTCAAAAAAGTTCGGATAAGTTCGGACGCAGATTGTCAAATTCGGTCGTTCAAATGTGAACAGTAACAGTGAACAGTACTGTTTTCAATGAATAGTACTTTCAGAAAAAATTCGGATGCAAGTTCAGACGCGGAGGATCAAGTTTGGATGACTATTAGAATTGATTTTCAAAATCTATAAAAACCATAAACTCCAAATTTTTTAGAGAACTTTTGAACTTTAGAAATCCTTCAAGCTCTAACTTGTTTTACATCAAAATTATTTGAAAAGCTCTCAAATTTCCTTGTGGTCAAAGGTTAAAATTCAATATTCCAAAGGCAAGAAGTGAAGTGGTGCTAGCTATTGTATTCATCCACTAAGAAGTGTTGGTAACATCCAAATTCTATCTTTACATTATTTTTGTGATTGATACAATATTGTCAAGAGACTTAAAACCCTTGTGGAGGGTGAGCCATTGACTTGATTAATCAAGGTTGTTGAGTAAAAACCATTGGTGAGGGTGAGCATTGGATTAGATTGGTCTAGGTTGTCTAGTGACATAAAACTCTTTGTGATTAGTGTGAACCTTGTTTATTAAACTGAATAGAGGTTGTTGTGGTAAAACCTATTGAAGGGTGAGCCTCTTGTGTAATTGCTTGGATTGAACATTTAGTGGATTGGTTAAAATCCTTGAGTGTGGACTCAAGGTAGTGGATGTAGATCTTGGAGAGATCGACCCACTATAAAGTGAGTGTTCATTTCCTTATAGCTTACTTGTTTACATACTTGTGTTATTATTATTTGTTCTTAGTTGTTCATTGATTGGTTGTGGTCTTATTTTTTGATCATCATGTCTCAACCATCAAATCACATATAAACTTGAAGTTTGTGAATTTAAAGAAGAGCTTTTATTAAGGAAAAAGATTTTCAAAAAGGGAAAAGATTTTTGATAATTAGCCAAAAACCTAATTCACCCCTCTTAGGTCTTTCAATGATAAATAACTTTCATGAAGAAATCAAGACGTATATCATTTGATTTGATACTCTGAATTCACCAAGAAGTCAAATAACGGTCTCAATCGCAAAACAGAGCAGCACAGAGGATTATTGTAGCATAACTGAGTTGAAGTAGCGCCACTTTGTCTGGACCAAGTGGCAGCGGTGGAAAGAAGCTAGGCAGTGCTGCTTGGGTCACAATAGTTTTTTCTATATTTTTCCTCTCTATTTTGGCATATATATATATATATATATATATATATATATATATATATATATATATATATATATATATATATCTTATGAGGGAAAAAAGAGGGAAGCGGCTAGGGTTTTGGAGAAGGCCAAAAAGGGGAGAGTTTTGAGAGAAAATCCAGTCCAAAATCCTCATACTTGCCAGTGAAATCAAGAGAGGAGGTGGAATCATCAAAGAAGAAGCAATCAATATTGGAGATTCAAGCTCAAGAATACAACTCTTCACAACCAAATTGAAGAACTCCAAACTTTGAAGAAGAGAAGGATTGGAGACCTGAGAATGAAAAATTATTTGTCTTTCTTTGTTGTTTTATGTTCTTTGATTTTGTAATATGATGATGAACTAAATATTTTCCTTGGTTGATTGATCTCCAATTTCTTATTATTCATGGAGATTCAAAGTTTTAGTAATCTCCAAAGTCTTCTAACATTGTAGAGGTTTTCCACTAACAACTATTTTATTGTATCTCTTTTTCTTTTTTTCCCCTAGTTTTCATGAACATGCATGATTTTACTATTTAAATATTCTTCTCTTAGATAACCTATCCTATTTCTATGATTTATGAAAGACCTAAGAGGGGGGGTGAATTAGGTCTTTGGCTAATTATCAAAATCTTTTTTCCTTTTTGAAAATCCTTTGTCTTAATAAAAGCTCTTCTTTAAATTCACAAACTTCAAGTTTGTATGTGTTTTGATTGTTAAGACAAGATCATCAAACAATAAGATCACAACCAATCAATCAACAACTATGAACAAATAATAATAACACAAGCATGTAAACAAGTAAAGCTATAAGAAAATAAACACATGATTTATAGTGGTTTGATCTTTCCAAGATCTACATCCACTAGCTTGATTTTCCACTCAAGGATTTCAACCAATCCACTATATGCTCAATTTCAACAATTACATAAGAGGCTTACCACACAATGGTTTTACAATCACAACCTCTTATAGTAATTATACAAACAAGGTTCACCCTTCCACAAGGGTTTTATATCTAAAGACAACCTAAAGACCAATCTAATCAAAGGCTCACCCACAAACGAGTTTTAGACCACAACCTTGATTAATCTAGTTTATGGCTCACCCTAACACAAAAGGGTTTTATGTCACAAGATAGCCTTGCAATGAGCTAGTAGAAAACACAATTGAGAGAAGAAAAGAGAGTGTGTAAGATGTTACCACTTTGTTGGTAGATGATTACACAATGTTTCTCCTTCACACTTTGTTGCCTTTGGAATCTTGAATTTCAATCTTTGAACACAAGGCAATTTGAGAGCTTTTTAATTTAATTTGATGTAAAACAAGTTAGAGTATATAGGATTTGATAAGTTCAAAGTTTTCTTCAAAAATCTGAAGTTTATGGCTTTTATAGAATTTGAAAATCAGTTCAAACAGCCATAAAACGGCTAGTAAAGGCTAGTAAGAGTAATTACTGTTCACGAAAATTCGGACGACCGAATTTGGCATTATGGGTCTGAACGTGCGTCCAAAATTCTCTGGAAAAATAGTCGGCACTGTTTATGTGAACAGTAGTCACTGTTCACAATACAGAATTTGCTCTTCACATTGTAGGGAAAGTTCGGACGTTCGAACTTTTCCCTATGCGTCCGAACTTTGCATCTGAACTTTTGAAACTTTGTCAAAACATATCCAAATCATTTCAAACAAGTTGGAAAACATTTTAGCCTTAAAGATAAGTTATGAAAGACATTTTAAGTGCAAAAATCATTTATGAAAACTTGATAATTTTGGTAAGTTCAAATCCATTGAAATCATTTAAATCAAGTTTTGTGCTCTCAATTGCAACTCATAGATTCCAAGGCTTAAGAGTGTATGGTTTACAAAGTATACATATTAACCACATGTAACATACACTTCATATCTTCAAAGCCTTCATTCATCTTGAACAAACTCTTCAATCTTCAATCACCTTTGGCATGGTAGAGTTGTTCTTGCATTGTGAGCTCCAAGGCAATGAGACTTGCTTCTTTCTCAATCCAAAAATCCTATCACACAATATACAAGTATTTTAGTCCTTATCAATGTTTGTCATTAATCAAAACTAATCAAACCTACATGATTTGCCCTTAGGGCTAACAATCTCCCCCTTTTTGATGATGACAAACTTTGATGCAAAATGTGATGGATTTAAATAATGTAGTACAAAGAAGCATTTATGTCAATGATGGATAATAATCAATTTAGTACATTGACATGCAAAAGGCTCAATATGAGCCTATGACCCAACCAACCTCCATTTGCCTCCTTCCTTCCAACAAATAGGATAGAAGATATATCATTTAAGCATTAAGAAAAGATTCTAAGAGAGGTTTTAAAGGTTGTAAATGTTTAACAATGCTCCCCATTAGATTGTGCTCATTTTTCAACAAGTTTAGACTTGAGATAATATGCATCCAAATTATGGCATGTCAAGTCCAATATATAATAGAAATGAAATGAAAGCTTCAATCTTTGAAAATAAGCTTTCCTAAGGTTGTTCAAACATAGTAGAAGAGATTAAAACATATTTGAATAAATTTGAACAACAAAATATGGATGCATCCGAATTTCAGAATCTGTATCCGAATTTTGACATTTGAAGTCCAAACTGCAATAAATTCAATATAATGAATGTTTAATGTGAAATAAAGCTTTCTTAAGGTTGTTCAAACATATTGGAAGAGAATAAAACATATTTCAATCAATTTGAACAACAAAAGAGCACTTTTTGGTGACAAACATGAATGCATCCGAATTTCTGAAACATGCATTCGAATTTTGAAATCATGCATCCGAATTTTGAGATTTCAAATCCAAACTGTAAATGTGTGAGATAACATCTTTAATTTTTAAAAATAAGCTTTTGTAAGATTGTTCAAATATGATAAGAAGGATTAAGACAATTTTCAAACAATTTGAACAACAGGAAAAACATTTTTGACAAGAAAGTTTGGATGCATCCGAACTTCAAGTCAAAACTTTTGATAGCAAGTTTGAAAAGGTGATTTTGCATTCTTAAATGAACTATAGAAGTACTCAAATATGTATAGCCACAATAGCACTCAATTTAGCTTTGCGAAACCACAAAACTCAAGCATTCAATTGTTTTTATGAGGTAAACTAAAATCATAAGTTAAGTCAAGAACTAGTATCAAGATTTCAAAATCTTAACTTAACCATATTCAAAATCTCAAAACCTCACATAGTATAACATATTCAATTTAAATTTCAAATGCAGCCAAATATTTTCACATTACACATTCATTTTACATTTCAACTTATAGCACACATACATTGCACATTTACAACAAGCACATAACATATAGCATATCTTGCAGTCAACATTCTTTCTCCCCCTTTAGATATGCATGGATTTTCAGAAAATTCACACATTTTCTATTCATGCTTGAGGAATTCCACTACTATTTCACATTTTCACACATTTTGTCATCACATCATTTTCACACATTTTGTCATCACATTTCTTCTCCCCCTTTTGTCATCAATCAAAGATGGGGTTAATGAAAGTGAGACAACATGTATCACATATAAGAAGTACATGGACTAAACCTCATTTGGCAATTTAGTAATATATTAGCCAATTCTCATAAACTGGCTCTAGTCAAATAATTATTATCCTAATAGCAATAAGCATTATGTAGTATCTCAATAATAATACAATAAGCAATATATTATCAACTTCTTCTCCTTTTTTTTTTTGCAAATATTAAACTTGGGGTAAGAATACTTGGACATCAAAAGTGAAACAAAAGAAGCTCTTATCACAAGGATTTCATGCATTGAGCTTCAAAATATTATCATGACTAGAAAGACACAAGCAAATTTTAATATTAAAGCATAACTTTTTCATCAATGCATAAGCTAAAATAAGCATCAAAATAGAGTTTAGGGATAGAAATGCTTAGTCTTGGATGTGCTTCATGGTCTTCACTTTCAAATTTGTTTGTTATGATGGCCATGTCTCCCTTGATCTATATATAATGGGATCCTTCATTTGCTGACTCCTTGCTCGTGTAGTTGTGCTTTGGAAAGTTACCAATTGAGAGGATCTTTGGATCTTTGGATCTTTTTTCTTTGAACCACATTTTTCTCCTCCCTTGGCTGAAGGAAATTGGTGATGGATTTGTGATTTGACTTTGTTAAACTCCTTCACCTCCTTATTCTTGCTTGTTCTCTTGAGCTTTACCTCTTTGTTTTTCATTCTCATGCTCTTCTTCTTCTTGGGATGCTTCACTGCCTTTTCCTTCATCTTTTGTCTTCTTCTTTAGCAACAAATTAATAGCCATCTCAATTTTCACTATCATTACTATCATCCTTATTGCTGCCATCTCCACCCATATTATCTTTTTGATCTTCTTCATTTTCCTCTTTCTCATCTTCTTTCTTTGCTTCTTCTTTGGTTTTATAGGAACTTGCACCATTTAAAACCACTTGAGAAATGTTTCTCAAGTCTTCTTCCATATTCTTGACTCTAGCTTCTAAACCATCAAATTTGCCAAGAATTATCAAAATAAAAGACTTGAAGAATTTGTCAATTTTCTTCATTACCTCTACATAGTTGTTCAATGTCTCTTGAAACACCTTGGCAACTATGGTATCACACCTAGTGAGATTATCATCTTCAACTTATTTTCCTTCAATGGAGAGTACCTCTTCAAATAGTCTTCTTTTGTGGAAGGTTGCTCCCCCTCACTAGATGAGTCATGCCTCATTTTAGTTTTTCTTTTTCCAGCAATGATTTCCTTTTCATCCTCTTCTTCTTCTTCATTTTCTTCTTTACTACTAGCACCTCTTCTATCACCTCTTAGAGGAGTTTCTCTTCTGGCCCTTCATGCATTATCATCATCAAGTATTCAAGGAATTCTCTTTAGTGAGTTGTTGGTGTAGACTTCTTCACTCTTTATTGGTAAACCACTAGAAGACAATTGCACTTGGAGATACTTGAAAATTCCTGTTAATAACCCATTTCAGATAGTTTGATGACATCCACATTGTGGCTTGGATTTATCTTATGGTTCCTTTGTGCCCAATCATCAAGTTCAGTAGCAGCCTCCACTGTGACAAATCTATCCAGCCATGACATGCTTTGCAAAACATGAACCTTCCTTGGTTCATTGATCACTGATTCTCCTTTTTTTTCTTTGGCTTTTCCCTTTCCTTTTCCCATGCTAGGCATCTTTGTCTTCACCTGAAGCTACAACACTTGAATACACTCATTAGTTATTGAATTTTGAAATCCCTAATCTTCTTCTAAGATTGGTCAAACCTTTCTTCAGCCAATGGCTTAGTAATGATATTATTAATTTGTTCATTAATGCAAACATGCTTTCAACAAGTATTGCCCTTAGTAAAGTGATATCTAATGAGATGAAGTTTGATCTCTATATGCTCTGTCCTAGTTTTTTGAATAGTATGATGATCAAATTTATTGCATTAGTGTTATCACATAACATAGCCACACATTTGAAATATAGACCACAATCACTTAGAGCATCAATAAGGTAATAGAGAATGTGTTTAGCAGCAATCAAATGAAACTCTTTAGGACAAGATAAAATCTAGCACAATCACATGGAAGACATAATATTGGCTCTACTTGCTGTCAAACAGAGTTGACTATTCCTGTGAAACCTTTTTATTCTTGTCAAGCATAGTTGATAAACTTATAGAAGTGCTTATACCTTAACATGATTCATGAAAGTGCCATCCTTGGTTTGCTTGATTTGCAGGCCAAGAAAGAAATTGAGTTTTCCTATCATGCTCATTTCAAATTTACTTTGCATCAACTTGGAAAACACATCACAAAGTGAAGTATTAGAAGCACAAAAAAAAAATGTATCATATATTTGGACAAGTTATAGATCATTGTTACAAGAGGTTTTAATGAAAAGATTTATGTCAAGTTTTCTTAAAAAAAAACTTTTGAAAATAAATACTGAATATTTCATACCAAGCTCTAATGACTTGTTTCAATCCATATAAGGCTTTTGAGAGTTTGAAGAACATAATTAGGAAATTTTTTTCATGAGCGAAATTAGGAGGTTGTTTTGCATAAATTTCTTCATTAATAAACCCATTTGAGAAAACACTTTTGACATCATTTGAAAGAACTTAAAGCAAGTACAAGTCAAAAGCATTCTTATGGACTCAAGTCTAACATTCGGAACAAAGATTTCATCATAATCAATTCATTCTTCTTGATTGAATCCTTAGACAACAAGTCTAACCTTGTTTCTAACAACTTCTTCGGATTCAATATGTTTATTTCTAAAAACCATTTAGTACCAATAATGGAATGATCATGAGATTTAGGAATATCCAAAATTTTGTATCTTTCAAATTTATTTATTTCCTCTTGCATAGCAATAATCCAAAAATCATCACACAATGCTTCATCAATACTTTTAGGCTCATATGCAATAAAAGAATAAAGTTATTGATAAAGTACCGCCTAATTTTTACTCCTTGGGAGATATCATCAATGATTTGTTCCTTAGGGTGGCCTCATGGATATCTTAAGTTCTTTGAGAGCTTTTGGTCACCACTAGGTTGGTCATCTTGATTTTGTTCAATCATTTCTTCCTCAATGGTATGATCCTCCAAAGTTGGTGCTTGAAGATGGATTTGACAGTCATTCATTGATGTACCTACATCATCTTCATCTCTTCTTTCCAAGTAAATGTAAGATTCATCAAAACAAACATGAATGGTTTCCTCATCATGTAATGTTCTTTTTGTTATAAAATTCTATATGCCTTTTCATTAGAAGAATAGCTAAAAGATATACCAATATCCAGTTCACAAGAATTTAAGATACGACATTTATAACCAATTATGCAATTTGAGGCATTCTATAAAAGAGAATTCAAAATATATTTTTCTTCAAAATGATCTTAAAGGAATTCTATTTATCATAGCATGTGTTATTTATGGCTTTGGCTCAAAACATAATTTTGAAGAAGAATTTTCACAAAGCATAGATCTAACCAATTTGTAAAGTGCATTTTTTTTAAAATAACACCATTGTGTTGTGGGGTTTTTACAATTGAAACAATTTTATGAAATTCAACTTTCATCACAAATTTTGTAAAGACTTGTTTGTAAAATTCTCCCATTGTCACTTCTAGTGAAAATCAATTTGCACTCAAGGGAGGTTTGAACCTTTTTGAATAGTTTTTCAAACTTATGAAACACTTCATCTTTTTGAGCAAAGAATAATGCTAAATTGAATATTGAGAAATCCTCAACTACTACTAAGTCATACTTCAAGTCATTAATCCTAGAGTACCTCATAAGTCCAAATCAATCCATATGAACATGCTCAAGATGTTTGAGATCTAAATGCATTTTCATGTGTTTGAAAGATTCTTTTGTTTGTTTTCCATATTGACAAGTATCTCAAAGATAATTTTCTCAAAACATATTTTTACCAATCCTCCAACTAAATCTTAAGAGGAAAGTTTGCTCAACAAATCCATGCTCACGTGACCTAATCTTCTATGCCAAGAAAATCCATCATTATCATAAGCCACAAGACATTCAAGCTTATCAAGATAAAACACATATTGCAACATTTTGCGAGTAATTGATCAAAATCACAAAATGTCATATTGTCATATAATTTTGGGCGACCGAACTTGTGGTCTACATCCAAACTTCAAGTCCAAACATTTTGTGAAGTTTCATAAAGATGTTTTTGGTCAAGCAAATGCATAGATATTCAATCATAGCTATTTTAATCATTTTATCATCACCAAGTTTACTATGCCGTAAATAACCGTCATTATCATGAGTTGAAAATCATCTAACTCTATAAGCGACAAGTTCATCAATGCAAGGCACTAATACAATTTGCAGCAAAAATAGTTCTACCATTGACACCATCAAGTATAGTGCAAGTATTACATTTACATTCAACTTTTCACATTGTCACATAATTGACTAATGTTAATCAAGTTATATTTCAAATTATCACTAAGCAACATTTGTTTAAAAAAAAAGAGAGGAACCTTTACCAACATTGGTTACTCCAAGAATTCTTCCTTTCTTCTTGTCTCAAAAACAAATCCTTCATTGGTTGCTTTGACCTTGCTTATGAATGAGGTGTTTTCCTTTATTCTTTAAGCCAACATCATCAATGTACCGCTTAGTGGTGCTTGAGTTTGACTTAAAGTGTACCTGCAATAAAGGAGAGGAAGTATCCTTTGGTACCCATACTTTCTTGGGTCCGTGAGGGTTAGTGATAATTCTCTTAACTCTCCAAATAGTTTTTACACCATTTTCTACTTTTCTTTTAACATAACATTTGGTGACTTTATGTCCATGTTTTCCACAATAAGTACAACAAGTATGATGCATGGAAGTAGAAGTAGCTCTAACAAAGAAGTTTTTATATTTAGGCACATTGTTTACATAATTATAGCCAAGACCATTTTTAAAAAGAGGAGATCTTTGAGCTCCAAGAATTTTATCAAGATTGTCCCTTCCATTTGTAAATTTTTCTATACATAATGTAAGCTCATCAACCTTCTTTTTCAAAGTCTCATAATCAACAAGCATTCTTTCAAGAGACAAAATATTTTCACAAAGAATCTTATTTTCAAGGAACATGTTTTGTAAAGAGACATTTAAAACTTCTTTTTCAATATTCAAACAATCAATAGATTCAAGAAGCTTTTTTGTTTTCACAATATAATTTTGAATTTTCATTCAATAAATCATTAATTTTGAATTTCACTTCCTTATTTCTTTTTGAAGCATTTTTTAATTCTTCATACATTTCAACAAGTAGTTCACTAGGATCATCTACATCATCAACATCATCATCAAAACAAGTAGAGGTAGAAGGAGTGGATTGTACCTCATCATTTATTGCCATAAAGCAAACATCAACTCTTTCTTCTTCATGAGTGGCTTGAAGTAGATTCCACATATTATGAGCGGTGTCGCATTCACTCACTCGATTGTACTCATTCGTATCCAATGCACAACTTAAGATATTCATGGCTTGGTAATTCAATGTCGTCTTCTTTTAGTCACCCTCATCAAATTCGTCCATAGACTTTGGCTCTTTAGTAACTCCATCAATTCTCATTTTCATGGGTATATAAGGAACTTTCTCAACAATATTCCACAAATCAAAGTTAATAGAACAAATATATATCTTAACTCTAGATTTCCAAAATGTGTAATTTGTTCCATCAAACAAAGGTGGTCTATTTGTGGAGGAACCTTTCATATAAGACAAATTTGATAAACTAGCCATATGATCTTTACTTCTAGGTTGTTAGACCTTAAAAAGAAGACCTTGCTCTGATACCAATTGAAAGACCTAAGAGGGGGGTGAATTAGGTCTTTGGCTAATTATCGAAATCTTTTTCCCTTTTTGCAAATCCTTTGTCTTAATAAAAGCTCTTCTTTAAATTCACAAACTTCAAGTTATATGTGATTTGATGATTAATACAAGATTATCAAACTATAAGACCATGACCAATCAATCAACAACTAAGCATAAATAATAATCACAAGTATGTAAACAAGTAAAGCAATAAGAAAATGAACACACGATTTATAGTGGTTCGATCTCTCCAAGATCTACATCCACTACCTTGAGTCCACACTCAAGGATTTCAACCAATCCACTATATGCTCAAATTCAACAATTACATAAGAGGCTCACCACACAATGGTTTTACACTCACAACCTCTTTTAGTAATTATACAAACAAGGCTCACCCTTCCACAAGGGTTTTATATCTAAAGACAAACTAAAGACCAATCTAATCAAAGGCTCACCCACAAACGGGTTTTACACCACAACCTTGATTAATCTAGTCTATGGCTCACCCTAACACAAAAGGGTTTTATGTCACAAGATAACCTTGCAATGAGCTAGTAGAAAACACAATTGAGAGAAGAAAAGAGAGTGTGTAAGATGTTACTAAGATGTTACCACTTTGTTGGTAGATGATTACACAATGTTTCTCCTTCACACATTGTTGCCTTTGGAATCTTGAATTTCAATCTTTGAGCACAAGGCAATTTGAGAGTTTTTCAATTTAATTTGATGTAAAACAAGTTAGAGTATATAGGATTTGATAAGTTCAAAGTTCTCTTCAAAAATCTGAAATTTATGCTTTTATAGAATTTGAAAATCAGTTCAAACAGCCATAAAACGGCTAGTAACGGCTAGTAAGAATAATTACTGTTCATGTGAACAATGTACTGTTCATGGATTGTTCACGAAAATTTGGACGACTGAATTTGGCATTATGCGTCCGGATTTCTCTGGAAAAATAGTTGGTACTATTTATATGAACAGTAGTCACTGTTCATGTACTGTTCACAAAAGTTCGGACGTCCAAACTTGGTCTCATGCGTCCGAACGTGTGTCCAAAATTCTCTAGAAAAATAGTAGTACTGTTCCTTGAACAGTGTTTAGGGTTCATGTGAATGAGGTGTTTTTGTTCACAATACAGAATTTGCTCTTCACAGCATAGGGAAAGTTCGGACGTCCGAACTTTTCCCTATGCGTCCGAACTTTGCATCCGAACTTTTGAAACTTTGTCAAAACATATCCAAATCATTTCAAACTAGTTGGAAAACATTCTAGCCTTAAAGATAAGTTATTAAAGACATTTTAAGTGCAAAAATTATTTATGAAAACTTAATAATTTTGGTAAGTTCAAAACCATTGAAACCATTTAAATGAAGTTTTTTGCTCTCAATTGCATCTCATAGATTCCAAGGCTTAAGAGTGTATGGTTTACAAAGCTTACCTATTAACCAAATGTAACATACACTTCATATCTTCAAAGCCTTCATTCATCTTGAACAAACTCTTCAATCTTCAATCACATTTGGCATGGTAGAGTTGTTCTTGCATTGTGAGCTCCAAGGCAATGAGACTTGCTTCCTTCTCAATCCAAAAATCCTATCACACAATATACAAGTATTTTAGCCCTTATCAATGTTTATCATTAATCAAAACTAATCAAACCTACATGATTTTCCCTTAGGGCTAATAATTTCTATCCTTATTCTTAAATTTTGATTCGAATAATTTCCATCATCTTTGATTTCCTGTTTTTTTAAGCTCTGTTTTGTCTCCTTTTTCTTTCTTTACATTGGCCGGTTATAATGTCTTTAAAATTTCAGAAATTCAGCCTCTTGTTAGCTTATGATTATGCCTAAAATTCTGGAAATTGAAGTCCTTTAAAGTCCTTTTTAACCATTCCTATCATAACTACTCAAACTACTACTAGATCTTCTTGTAAGTGACGGGTATATTAGCTTTGTAACTAGGTTTTAGGCTGTCCAAATTATTTGCTCTTCAAGCATACACTTTAGTACATTATTTATGCAAGATTCCAGTTCTTTTCCTTGAACTTTAAGGACATCAAATTCCATTTTATTTCTAAGGCTTGATTCCTCACAAAATCTCTTACTAGTCTCAACTATATCCTTGTTGCTTTTAGCCATCACACTTTATGATCAAGGCTGTTTTTATCTCTTAGTCCACCAGTTTTTAATCTCCATGACCAGTCAGCATTTACTTCATTTCTTGCATGCATATTTCAGCAAAAACGTCCACAAAATAAGGCCATTACAGGTCCTTATATACAATCCTTCTAAAACATCATAACTATCACATGCACTCATTGTTGCATAGAAGAGTTTCCATCTTTTTCCACAGGTAATGCAAGTTGTCCAAAAGGTTGCTCAATTAAGCTTTCAAGTTAACGTATTATTTATCAAACATTTCAGATTGCTTATCCATAAAAATAAGAAATAAGTTCTGATTTGGACATCTTTTTTCAAACAAAAATTGTGCTATCTTTTAGCACTTATCTACACCAGTTTTTGTAGTAAAATTTCAGCCATTTTATTGTGGAAACCAAGGCTGTTCCAAATCATTTTCTTATGAAACACAAAGCTGGACATTTTCAGCTCTAACCTCTGAAAATTATGTGCACTACAAAAACCATAAAACAGTCTTTTTTTTTCAAGAGTTTCAAACAAACAATGAAGCAATAGAAATGCTTCAAGAAAATCTTTGCCCCTACTATATTTTTTTCTTTAAAATCCAAGAAAATCAAACTGAAATTTAGAGATCTATGTATTCTTGATAGAAAAATATTTTCACAAGCTCGGATAAAAATTCAGATTTCATGCTAACACTACAAGAAAACATGCCATTAGCGACGGATATTAGCGATGGATTTTGCTGTCGCTAATTACTGACATCTTAGTGAGGCAACTGCTGCGAACGACATACTTTGACCAAAAATAGAATTCCATCACTAATCACTCCCAAATTTGCGAGGGCTTAGTGATGGCTTGATTTATAAGTTAAAAATTAAGAAATCTTTGCTAATCCATTGCTAATTTACAATGGATTAGCGACGGACACGTGAAAAATTTAAAATTACAAGTCCATTGCTAATCCATTGTAGATTAGCGACGACATGTTTAAAAAATAAAATATATATATTATAATTTAAAAATTAACAAGCCGTGGCCAATTCTTTGTAAATTTGCAATATAATATTGATGAATTTGTGAAAAAAATAAAAAAACCACAGACCATATTAAAAATTACAAGTTCGTTGCTTAAAAATTACAAGGGGTTAGCGATGGATGATTTCAAAATAATAACAAAATATATTCTAATTTAAAAATTAGCAGGTTGTTGATAAAGCATTGCTAATATGCAACGAATTAGCGACATAATTTAAAAAAAAATTAAAAATATATTCTAATTTCAAATTATGAGGCCATTGCTAATTCGTTGTTAGTTTGCAACACCGATGGACCCTCAAAAAAATTAAAAAATCACATACTAATTTAAAATTTACAAGTCCATTGCTGATCCTTTGCAGATTAGCAATGGATTAGCGACAACATGTTAAAAAAAAACTACATTCTAGTCTAAAAATTACGAAAGCGTTGCTAATTTGTTGCTACGATGGATTAGCGGTGGTCATTTTGAAACAAATAAAAATTATATTCTAGTATATAAATTATGTGGTCGTTACTAATTTGTTACAAATTTGCAACAGATTAGCAACAAAATTGTTATTTTTAAATTTATTGTAGATATTTTTTCTTAGCCATTGCTAATCTGATGCAAATTAGTGAGAGATTACTGATAGATCTTTAAATTTAAATTTCCTGCCTTTTTTTGCTGGAATGGAAAATTTTGAATGGTTTTTAGTGTTTTATAGATAGCATCGCTAATTGGTTGCAAATTAGCAATAGATTAGCTAGAAAATATTGGATTTTTGTTACTTACTTTTGTTAATCCGTTGTTGAATGGAATGGATTTGCTGTGAAATTTTTTTCAATATTTTTTTTTGACAATTTCCCTCTTTCTTTGTCACAGATTAAATGGAGGACACAGATCCACAAACAATGCATATTTCTTCACTATGTTATACCTTGTGTATCATAAATACTCTTTTTAATTAAACCTAAGTGATATATATGATGATATCATATATAATTAAATTCATAATACATTTATCATGTATATATATGCAAATGCCTTTTTTGACATGATATCTAGTAATGGCGGTTCAATTGTTGGGAGGAATAAAATTATAGTTACTTATAATATATACTGAATAAGGCTACTGATTATAGTTAATATAAAATTCTTTAATATTTCATTTAATTAATCAGTATATGATAATATAATAATATTTTAATGAATTATGGATTATAAGGGATATTTTTATCTATACATATAGTTAATTGGGTTGTGGTGGATTTGCAATCATTTTGTCCTGTCTTTTTGGGACAAAATTGGACCGTCGGATCATGGAATGGATGGCTGAGATCTCTCAATTCAGCCATGAACAATGCAATTCGATTTTTTTAGTACAACATCGTCGCAGGTCGATGGATTAAAAATCAAATAATAGAACAACGCAATATGGACTTGCCTTCCACTTTTTAGACACAATAAGGATATGTGTCCAAGCTGGGATGTCAACAAACAAAAATCAGAACGCAATTGGATATTGTGTTCTTCTCCCATTGCCTTACATAGTTTGTGGTAAAAAAACAAAACTGATGCATTTGAAAAAATTAGAGATTATTTGAATAATCATAATCAATGCTTTCTTATTCTACTACCCACCATTAATTGACTTGTGGTGGATCCATAATGATTTTGTTTTGTCTTTATCTGCGGACAAAATTTGATTGTTGGATCATAAAATGGATAACTGAAATTTGTCAATTTATCAAATTTCTCTATTCTCTTTGTAAAAATGATTTATTTTACCCCAAAAAATTAAATTTAATGTTAATTAAATATTTGTGTTACAAATAGTTTGTCAAAAATTTGACAAATTTTAAGAAATAAAATCATTTTAATTGCTTGAGGCCATGATAAAATGAAAATTCAAATAAATTTTATTTTTCAAAATACATATACGTACCAATAAATTAAAATGAAAAATATAATACATACCTAGAATAATTTACGATGTTAGTATATATTTTTAAAAGTACTTAATTTATATGTAACTCTATAATAGTTGTTCAATACATTTTTTCAATATAACACAGTGCAAGAATTTTTTTGTGATAATTGTTTTTGAGTTTTTGGACATTTCACTTCAAAATATATGATTTGTATTTTTATACTTGTGTTGATGTTACCATATATGCTAAAAATATTTAATTTACATGTAATTATGTAATAGTTCTATATACAAAATTAATTGCTATGCATTATGCATATTATGATGTTGATAAATTTTATGAAAAATTTATTTATTAATTTTTAAATAGATAGTAAAATGTTGACACAAGTATAAAATTTTCAATAACAAAATTGTCCGCGCATCGTTGGAAAATAATAGGAGTGTTAACAGATGTTAGTAGTTAATAGATCTTATTAGTTGACTTTTATTGATTATGGTCACATTTTTAATTATTTTTTAATAATTATAATTTGATTATATTTTAACTGCTAATATAAAATTTAGTAGCTCATAAATCTTATCAAAAAATAAAAAATAAAAAAAGAGGAGAGGCTCCAAATTATCAATTAATTTTAAATAATTTTTATTAAATTGTAATTTTAAATTATAAAATAAAAAAAAGGAGACACAACATAATGGCCAATGCCCAAATTGGTGTCACTTACACAATTGCATACTAAAACTTTTGCAAATAAAAAATAAAAAATATAAAAAATTATCATGTATTAGTAAAATTGTCATACGTTTTGCACTCATTTTAATTTAAAACACACACACACACACACACACACACACACACACACACACACACACATATATATATATATATATATATATATATATATATATATATATATATATATATATGTTGAAACAGATTAAAAAGAAAAGTACAACATATATTTTAAAATGTGTATCATATTATTACATTAATAGATTTAGTTGATTTTGTAGTTGATGTTGTATACATGTAAGCTTGTGAAAATATTTTTTTTATATATCTTACAAAGTACAATTATATGAATCCCAATAACAATCAAACGGCTAAATTTAAATGAAACACATGCAATTATTTGAAATTTCACATATCACCTACTTTATTCCAATGTAAAACACTTATTTTCATATCATCAATTACATAATAACAACAACAAAAATTGCAATGCATTAAATTTATAAATAAAAATAATCAAAATAATTACACCTACAAATTCATCGAGCAGATTTCCAACGCATCGAGTGGGCCCCTTGAATAGTATAAAATTATTTTAATATATTAATTACGTAACATTGAATTAATTATACAAAGTATTAATTTTTTGATAGTGTCATCGCCAATCCGTTGGAAATTTGCAACAGATTAGCGAGTGAAAGGTAATTTTGGAGTAAAATGCAGCCGTCCGCCAATTGCAATTGCCTTCCGTCTGTTATAATCTTACTGAATTTAATACAAAAAAATTAAAAGAAACAGAAGAATTTTATTGAACCAATGGAGAGATACATAGACTGGGGAAGAAAAGTGCAGGAAGTCTCAAGGAAGAAGAACAAAATCAAACAACAACAAAATTCACAATACTCTACAATCTGCTATCCAAAAATTTAAATGGAAGGAAAGAAATATAGCCGTCCATGAATAACCGCCAATTATCCAACGTTCCAAGCTTGTTCTTTAAACGGCAACGCAAAATCAAATTTCTTCACTAAACGACGTCGTTCAACTTAATTTTATTCCTGCCACTTTTAGTTCTGCAATTCAGTTGACAATGCCCCCCCTTAAGAAGCCTTGACCTCAGGGTTGAACCCAGGTCATTTCTGCAAAAATTCATCTGCTTTCTCCCACCTAGCATCCTCAGGACCAAGATTAGTCCATTGGATCAGCCATTGAACTGCAGCTCTGTTCTGCTTCTTGACTAGCCTCTTTTGCAGAACCACATAAGCTTCAACAATTGTTGACCATGACTGTCAATCATGGGAAGATGAATTTGAGCCACTGCCCCTCTCCTATTTGCTTCTTCAACAAACTAACATGGAACACCAGATGCAACTTAGATTCTGGAGGTAATTGTAGTATGTAAGCAAACTTTCCTGCCCTTGCAATCACCAAATATGGTCCATAAAACCTAGAAGCCAATTTCCAGTCTTTCCTTTGTGATACAGAACTCTACTTGTAAGGTTACAATTTCAAATACACCCAGTCTCCTACTTCAAATTGCCTTTCAGTTATGTTTTTGTTAGCAAAATGCTTCATTCTTTTAGCTTCTTTAACGAAGTTCTCTTTAATTATAGCATCTAGCTTTCCTCTTTCCCGTAGCATTTCAGCCACCTGGGCATGTCTGACTTCTTCTAACACCACATTCTTCCCAATTGCTATAGGTTTTAGTCCAAATAAAGCCTCAAAAAGACTCATCTTGATAGCAGTATGATAAGTAGAATTATACCACCATTCTTCCAAAGGCAAATAATGATGCCATTTATGATGTCTTTGACTACAAAAACACCTCAAATACATTTCTAAACACTTGTTTACCCTCTTAGTTTGCCCATCAGTTTCGGGATGATATGTAGTACTAAGCTGTAGCTTAACCCCAAAAGAAGAGAACAAGGTTTTCCAGAATTGACTAGTAAAGATTGTGTCTCTATTACTGGTAATGCAATTGGGAAGTCCATGCATCTTGAACACTTTATCAATAAACTCATTAGCAACTTTCTGAGCAGAAAAAGGATGGGTTAGGCCTACAAAATGAGCAAATTTAGTAAACTTGTCCACCACTACCCAAATGACGTCCTTGCCTTCTGATTTTGGTAATCCCACAATGAAATCCAATGTGATTGAGAGAAAGGTCTGTCAGGAACCTGAATTGGCTGCAATAAACCTGGATATTAAACATGTTCATCCTTATTCCTCTGACAAGTGTCACAATTCTACACAACTGATTGCACATCTTCCTTCATATTAGGCCAGTAAAAAATCCTTTTAACCTTTTGAAATGTAGCTTCTATCCCATAATGCCCTTCAATCTGAGATACATGAATTGATATTATTAATTTGGTTCTCAGTTCTTTTTCTTCTCCCACTACAATCCTGCCTTTAAACTTGATAATGCCATTCTTATATGAGTAATCTGATGTAGTTCCAAGAATGCATTGTGCCATCATATCGTGCAGTTTCTCATCATTTCCATAGCTTTCCACAATCTCATTTACCCATGAGGCTATTACATAAGTCATCACATGAACTTCACCATGTAGTTCCTTATTTATGGACAAAGCATCAGCAGCCCCATTCTCAAAACCCTTTTAATAGTGTTCCTCAAAGCCATATCCCATCAACTTGGCCAACTATTTATGTTGAGTAGTGGTAGTGACCCTTTGTTCCAGTAGAAACTTTAAACTTTGATGATCAGTCCTGGAAAAAAAATGTTGTCCTTCCAAATAGTGCCTTCCTTTAGAAACTGTAGTGACTAATGCCAATAACTCTTTTTTATATACTGATAAGCTTAGACTTCTAACGCCCAGTGCTTTGCTGAAGTAAGCAATAGGTATCCCTTGTATCAATACTGCCCCCATACCCACATCACTGGCATCAGTTTCTACTATAAATGTTTTAGAAAAATCTAGTACAGCTAACAGTGGTGCTTGGCACAACATTTCTTTCAACTTCTGAAAGCTTGTTCAACCTCACTATTCCAACGGAAAGCATTCTTTCTCAATCAAACAGTTAAAGGTTTGGATAGCACACCATAGTTCTTCACAAATCTTCTGTAGTACCCATTTAATCCCAAAAATCCTCTTAGTTGTTTAACATATTTAGGTGATGGCCAATTCATGACATTAGTAATTTTCTTAGGATCAATTTTTACTCCTTCCCTAGAAATTACATGACCCAAATGTTCCACTTCCTTTTGAGCAAAGGAGCACTTACTCATCTTTGCAATTAAGCTATGTTGTCTCAACAAGGAAAAAACTGTTCTAACATGTTCCATATGGGCAATCAAATCAGGACTATAGACCAGAATATCATCAAAGAAAACTAACACATATTTCCTGATATAAGGACCAAATACCTTGTTCATCAAGGCCTGGAATGTGGCAGGGGCATTAGTCAATCCAAATGGCATTACTCTGAACTCATAATGGCCCAAATGGGTAGTAAAAGATGTTTTAGGTATGTCAGTCTCTTTCATCCTGATCTGAAAATAACCAACCCTCAGGGCAATCTTGGTGAAAAATCCAGCTCCCTTCAAGTCATCCAATAAATCATCAACTACAAGTATAAGAAACTTATCCTTAGCAGTGATAGAATTAGCTGTCTAAAATCCACACAGAATCTCCAAGAACCATCCTTCTTCTTGACCAAAATCACTGGTGAGGAAAAAGGACTGGAGCTAGGTTGAATAATACCTTCTTGCAACATCTCCTGCACAAGCCTCTCAATTTCAGTTTTCTGACAATGTGGAAATCTATAGGGTCTTTGCTTAAAAGGTTGAGCCCCACTGATCAGTGGAATTCCATGCTCATGCCCCCTAAAAGGGGGTAGTCCTTTTGGTGTCCCAAACACATATCCAAACTCATCAATAACTTCTTTCACCTGGTCTAGGATTTGCTCAACACTTACTCCTTCAGTTGTGATAGAACATATTTGTCCCAACCATATTCCAACAGCAGCCTTAACCTATTTCTTTAGTGTCTTACCCTGAATGGATTTCAATTCAGCCCTTTGCATTCCTCCATTTAAACTTACTCTAGTTCCTTCCTTGTCAAAAAAAGAGATTTAGATTTTCAAAATAAAAAATTATAGGACTGAACTGTCTAAACTAATCCACCCCCAGAACTACATCACTCCTATTTAGTTCCAACACATTTAGATTGTGATGAAACTCATATCCTTGCATTACCCAAGTAACTCCCTTACACATATCAGTGCACCACATTTGAGCTCCATTAGCCACAGTAATCACCAATGGCCTTGTTTGCTCCATTACAATACTCAACTCTTTCACTAACTTAGTGTCAATGAAACTGTGAGTGTTTTCGTGTCAATTAATATGGAGATCTCCTTCTTCTTAATTTTTCCTTCAATTCTGATGGTATTGAAAGTAGCATTGACTTCCATTGCATTCACAGAGATATGTACTGAATCCTCTACTTCCTCTCCCACTATTGGAAAGATTTCTCCTTGCAGCAACTGCAACTCCCCATCTTCCTCATACTCAGTCACTCCCTCATTGACCATCATAACATTGATCTCACTCATTGAACACTTGTGATTAGCATGATATTTTTCCCCACATTTGAAACATAACCCCTTCTCCCTTCTCGTCTGCATTTCCTCCTGAGAAATTTTTTAAAACTTAATAGGCTCTCTCAGTTCAGGCCTATGATTATGAAAACTGAAACCCTTCTCTGGACGATAAAAATTTGATTTGGCGGTGGTCAACACTGAACTAGTAACTGAAGCTATATTAGTGAATGATTTAGAACCCTTACTACAGCTTTCAATGTTTTCTTCCTGTGATAAGGATAGCTTAAATTCCTTCTCCAATGTATCAGGCTGAAACATCTGAACAGGTAACCTAATCTCCTTTTTAAGTCCACTCAAAAAAATAGATACATAATAAGCTTCAGACATGCTTTTAATGGACCTCATAAACATAGCTTATAATTGCTCAAACTGCTCTCTATAGTCAGACACCCTCCCAATTTGCCTGATCTTACAAAATTTTCCTACCAATGCTATTGAATTTCCTTCTCCAAACTTGTTACAAACAACCTCTGCAAACTCTTTCTAGCTCACCACACCATCTCCTGCTTTAGATCGATAACTTTGCAACCATATGTGAGCCTTACCCTTAACATACATCTCAGCTACCTCTACCTTAAAATGATCAGGAATCTCATGGATGTGAAAATAACGTGACATTTCCAATCCATTCCCTCGGATTGCTGCCATCAAAATAGGGAAAATCAATCTTAGGTAGTTTGACCCCATACTTCTCCCCAGATCGTCCACCCATTGTTTCCCTAACTCTAGTATTCACTTGATTTCCAGGAGACCCCCTCCCCCAAAGAGCTACGCCCATTACCATCAATTCCCTTCAAATTCAATAGTTGATCTAGCTTAAGTGTAAGAGATTCAAACTTACTCTCCAATCCTTGCACTGTAGAACTGATTTGTTGAGCTTCAGATATGTGGTTAGAGGACTCAGAATAAGCCTTCGCCATGGTAGATCTGAGCTCATCATGTTGAAGTGTTAACTTCCTGATGGTTCTATCCATATCCTCTATTTTGTTTTCGTGAACTTCCACCGTAGTACATAATTCCTGGATCTCATTGTACAATCCGGCATCATATGCAACTTGCTCCTGATGACTCTGACTCCTAGTTCCCACCATTTTCACTTTCCATCGAGGATCAACGGCTCTGATACCAATTTTTTTATAATCTAACAGAATTTAATACCAAAAAAAATTGGAAGAAACAGAAGAATTTTATTGAACCAATGGAGAGATACAAAGACTGGGGAAGAAAATTGCACGAAGTCTAAAGAAAGAAGAACAAATTCAAACAACAGCAAAATTCACAGTGCTCTGCAATCTATTATCCAAAAATTTAAATGGAAGGAAAAGAAATATGGCCATCCATGAATAACTGCCAATTATCCAACGTTCCAAGCTTTTTCTTTAAAAGCAACGCAAAACCCAATTTCAAACAACGAAAAAATTCACAATGCTCTACAATATGCTATCTAACAATTTAAATGGAAGGAAAATAAATCTGGCCGTCTATGAATAACTGCCAATTATCTAGCGTTCCAAGCTTGTTCTTTAAACAACAACGCAAAACCCAATTTTTTCATTAAACGACATCGTTCAACTTAATTTTATTCCCGCTACTTTTAATTCTGCAATTCAGTTGACACCGTTGACTTCTGTCGTCGTCGGAGTTGCTAGTGTCCGTTAACCAGCATTGCGGTAGATGCGTAGGACTAAGTCAAGCTGATGTGGAGATATTACTTCTGGAGCGTGGGCTGAAACAAAATCGGCGTGGGCTTCTGGAGTTTGGAAGCAAACAAGACCAACAGAAAGATTTAAAATTGTTAGCCCTAAGGGCAAATCATGTAGTTTTGATTAATGACAAATATTGATGAGGACTAATATGCTTGTATGTTGTGATAGGATTTTTGGATTGAGAAGGAAGCAAGTCTCATTGCCTTGGAGCTAGCAATGCATGAACAACTCAAATATGTCAAAGTGATTAAAGATTAAAGAGTTTGTTCAAGATTAATGAAGGCTTTGAAGACATGAAGTGTAGGTGACATGTGGTTAATAGGTAAATATTGTAAACCCTACACTCTTAAGCCTTGGAATCTATGAGTTGCAATTGAGAGCACAAAACTTGATTTAAATGGTTTCAATGGTTTTGAACTTACCTAAATTATCAAGTTTTCATAAATAGTTTTTGCACATAAAAGATCTTTAATGACTTATCTTTAAGGCTAGAATGTTTTCCAACTTGTTTGAATTGATTTGAACATGTTTTGACAAAGTTTGAAAAATTCGGATGCAGTCCAAAAATTCGGTCGTCCGAATTTTGTAGCAAAAGTTTGCTACTATTCTTCCAGAGAAATTCGGAAGAAGATTCGGACGCAGCCAAAAACTTCGGTCGTCCGAATTTTGGCCTTCAGCATGGTCACTGTTCTTCCAGAGAAATTCGGAAGAAGATTCAGACGCAGCAGAAAAAATTCGATCGTCTGAAAAATTCGGAAGCAGAATTCGGTCATCCGAATTTTCTGAAACTAGCCGTTACTAGCCGTTTTATGAACGTTTGAACTGATTTTTGAATTCTATAAAAGCCATAAACTCCAGATTTTTTAGTAGAACTTTGAACTTAAGAAATCCTACAAGCTCTAACTTGTTTTACATCAAAATTACTTGAAAAGCTCTCAAATTGCCTTGTGCTCAAAGATTGAAATTCAAGATTCCAAAGGCAACAAAGTGTGAAGGTGAAACATTGTGTAATCATCTACCAACAAAGTGGTAACATCTTACACACTCTCTTTTCTTATCTCAATTGTGTTTTCTACTAGCTAATTGCAAGGTTATCTTGTGACATAAAACCCTTTTGTGGAAGGGTGAGCCATAGACTAGATTAATCAAGGTTGTAGTGTAAAACCCGTGTGAGGGTGAGCCTTGGATTAGATTAGTCTTGAGGTTGTCTTTAGATATAAAATCCTTGTGGAAGGGTGAACCTTACTTGTATAATTACTAGAAGAGGTTGTGAGTGTAAAACCATAGTGTGGTTAGCCTCTTATGTAATTGTTAAAATTGAGCATATAGTGGATTGATTGAAATCCTTGAGTGTGGACTCAAGGTAGTGGATGTAGATCTTGGAGAGATCGAACAACTATAAATCGTGTGTTCATTTGTTTATAGCTTTACTTGTTTACATACTTATGTTATTATTATTTGTTCTTAGTTGTTGATTGATTGGTTGTGAATATATTGTTTGATCATCTTGTCTCAAGCATTAAATCACATATAAACTTACAGTTTGTAAATTTGAAGAAGAGCTTTTATTAAGGCAAAGGATTTGCAAAACAGGAAAAGATTTTGATAATTAGCCTAAGACCTAATTCACCCCCCCCCCCCTCTTAGGTCTTTCAATTGGTATCAGAGCAAGATCTTCTTTTTAAGGTCTAACAACCTAGAAGTAAAGATCATATGGCTAGTTTATCAAATTTGCCTTATATGGAAGGTTCCTCCACTAATAGACCTTCATTGTTTGATGGTTCTAATTATATTTTTTGGAAGTCTAGGATTGAGATGTACATTTGTTCTATTAACTATGAATTGTGGAATATTATTGAGAAAGGTCCCTATGTGCCATTGAGATTGAAAGCCGATGGAGTTACAAGGGAACCAAAGCCTATGGAGGAGTATGATGAGAGTGATTCAAGAAAGATGACATTAAACTACCAAGCAATGAACATTTTTTGTTGTGCGTTGGTCATCAATGAATACAATAGAGTGATGGAATGTGATTCCGCTCATGAAATGTGGAAGCTACTTCAAATCACTCATGAAGAAGAAAGAGCAAATGTGTGCTTCATGGCAATGAATGATGAGGTACAATCCACTCCTTCTACCTCTACTTGTTGTGATGATGATGTTGATGGTGTAGATGATCCTAATGAACTACTTGTTGAAATGTATGAAGAATTAAAAAGGGTTTCAAAAAGAAATAAGGAAATGAAATTCAAAATTAATGAGTTATTGAATGAAAACTCAAAATTATATTGTGAAAATAAAAAGCTTCTTGAATCTATTGATTGTTTAAATATTGAAAAAGAAGTTTTAAATGTTTCTTTACAAAATATATCTTTTGAAATTAAAGCACTTTGTACAAAAGTTTCTTCTCTTGAAAGAATGCTTAGTGACCATGAAATTTTGAAAAGGAAAGTTGATGATCTTACATTATGTATTGACAAATTTACAAATGGAAGAGACAAGCTTGACAAAATACTTGGGTCTCAAAGATCCTCTTTTATTAGAAATGGTCTTGGTTATGATCATGTAAATAATGGACCTAAATATAAAAATTTCTTTGTTAAAGCTACTTCTAGTTCAATGCCTCATACTTGTTGTACATATTGTGGAAAACATGGACACAAAGCCATTAGGTGCTTCGTTAAAAGAAAAATAGAAAATGGTGTTAAAACTATTTGGAGAGTTAAAGGAATTATTACTAACCCCCATGGACCCAAGAAAGTATGGGTACCAAAGGATACTTCTTCTCCTTATTGCAGGTATGCTTCAATTCAAATTCAAGCACTACTAAAGGGGTATATTGATGATGTTAGCTTAAAGAATAACAGAAAACATCACATTCATAATCAAAGTCAAGACAAACAATGAAGGATTTGTTTTTGAGACAAGAAGAAAGGAAGAATTCTTGGAGTAACCAATGTTGGTAAAGGTTTCTTTCTTCTTTTTAAACAAATGTGGCTTATTGCTGATTTGAACTATAACTTGATTAGCATTAGTCAATTGTGTGACAATGAATAAGAAGTTAAAATTCTAACATGCAAAGTTTCAGTTGAGAATCCATTTTGTTTAGCTTTGAAAATTTGCCAACCATAACTTGTCAATTGCTTTTATGAAGTTGATTAGGTAACATTGATGATATGAGATTGAATTCATGGTAGATATGTTCTTGAAATTGATTATATGTCATGATAAAATGATTAATATAGCTATGATTGAATATCTATGCATTTGCTTGGCCAAAAAAACATATTTATGAAACTTTACAAAATATTTGGACATGAAGTTTGGATGTAGACCATAAGTTCGGTCGCCCGAACTTATATGACAAAATGATATTTTGTGATTTTGATCAATCACTTACAAATTTTTGAATATGTGTTTTATCTTGATAAGCTTGAATGTCTTGTTGCTTATGATAATGATTTTCTTGGCATAAAAGATTTGGTCATGTGAACATGGATTTGTTGAACAAACTTTTCTATCAAGATTTAGTTAGGGGATTGCTAAAAATGTGTTTTGAGAAAATTGTCTTTGAGATACTTGTCCATATGGAAAACAAACAAAAGAATCTTTCAAACCCATGAAAATGATTTTAGACTTCAAAACATCTTGAGCTTCTTCAAATAGATTGTTTTGGACTTATGAGGAACTCTAGTATTGATGACTTGAAGTATGCCTTACTAGTAGTTGATGATTTCTCAATATTCACTTTAGCATTCTTCTTTGCTCAAAAAGATGAAGTGTTAAATAAGTTTGAAAAACTACTCAAAAAGATCAAACCTCCCTTGAGTGCAATTGATCTCTATTACAAGTGTCAATGGGAGAATTTTACAACAAAGTTTTTACAAAATTTGCTTTGAAAATTGAATTTCATATAATTGTTTCAACTGCAAAAACTTCACAATAAAATGGTGTTATTGAAAGAAAATTTTAAACTTTGCAGAAATTGGCTAGGTCTATGCTTTGTGAAAATTCTTCTTCAAAAATATTTTTGGGCCAAAGCCTTAAACACCACATGCTATGATAAATAGAATTCTTTTAAGATCATTTTGAAGAAAAACATCTTCTGATTTCTTTTTTATAGAATGCCTCAAGTTGCATATTTTATAATGTTTGGTTATAAATGTCTTATCTTAAATTATTGTGACAACTTACTTAAATTTGGTAGAAAAATGGATATTGATATATCTTAACTATTCTTCTTACGAAAAGGCATATAGAATTTACAATAAAAAGAACCTTACATGACGAGGAAATCATTCATGTTTGTTTTGATGAATCTTACATTTGCTTGGAAAGAAGAGATGAAGATGATGTAGGTACATCAATGAATGACTATCAAACTCATCTTCATGCACCAACTTTGGAGAATCATACCAATGAGGAAGAGATGATTAAGCAAGAACAAGATAACCAACCTAGTGGTGACCAAAAGCTCTCAAAGAACATAAGATATCCAAGAGGCCACCCTAAGGAGCAAATCATTGGTGATATTTCTCAAGGAGTAAAAATAAGGCTGTATTTTATCAATAACTTTATTCTTTTATTTCATATGAGCCTAAAAGTATTGATGATGCCTTGTGTGATAATTTTTGGATTATTGCTATGCAAGAGGAATTAAATAAATTTGAAAGATACAATATTTTGGATATTCCTAAATCTCAAGATCATTCTATTATTGGAACTAAAATGGTTTTTAGAAATAAACTTATTGAATCCGGAGAAGTTGTTAGAAACAAGGTTAGACTTGTTGCCTAAGGATTCAATCAAGAAGAGGAAATTGAATATGATATGAAACCTTTGTTTCGAATGCTAGACTTGAGTCCATAAGAATGCTTTTGACTTGTACTTGCTTTAAGTATTTCAAATGAATGTCAAAAGTGCTTTTCTAAATGGTTCTATTGAGGAAGTGGTTTATATGGAACAATCACCCGGTTTTGATCATGAAAAGTTTCCTAACCATATTTTCAAACTTTCCTAAGTTTTGAATGGTTTAAAACCAGCTCCTAAAATTTAGTGTGAAAGATTGAGTAGTTTCCATCTTTCAAAAGGATTTTCAAAAAGAAAACCGAAACTACCCTCTTTATAAATTCCTCATGCAACAATGATCTATAACTTGTCCAAATATATGATACAACTTTTGGTGCTTCTAATACTTCACTTTGTGATGTGTTTTCCAAGTTGATGCAAAGTAAATTAGAAATGAGCATGATAGGAAAACTCAATTTCTTTCTTGGCCTACAAATCAAGCAAACCAAGAATGGCACTTTCATGAATCATGTTAAGTTATAAGCACTTTCATAAGTTTATCAACTATGCATGACAAGAATAAAATGGTTTCATAGGAGTAGTCAACTCTATTTGACTGCAAGTAGAACTAATATTATGTTTGCAATGTGTTTGTGTGCTAGATTTCATCTTGTCATAAAGAGTTTCATTTGATTGCTATTAAACACATTCACTATTACCTTATTGATACTCTAAGTGATTATGATCTATGTTTCAAATATGTGGCTATGTTATGTGATAATACTAATGCAACAAATTTGATCATCATACTATTCAACAAACTAGGACAAAGCATATTGAGATCATACTTCATCTCATTAGAGATCATTCTACTAAGGGTAATATTTGTTTAAAGCATGATTGCACTAATGAACAAATTAATGATATTCTTACTATGCCGAAGAAAGGTTTGACCAATCTTGGAAGTAGCTTAGAGAATTCAAAATTCAATAACTAATAAGTGTATTCAAGTGTTGTAGCTTCAGGTGAGGACAAAGATGCCTAGCATGGGAAAAGGAAAGAGAAAAGCTAAAGAAAGAGAAGGAGGATCAGTGATTAATGAACCAAGGAAGGTTCATGTTTTGCAAAGCATGTCATGGCTGGATAGATTTGTCACAATGGAGGCTACTACTGAACTTGATGATTGGGCACAAAGGAACCATAAGATAAATCCAAGCCACAAGGTGGATGTCATCAAACTATTCAAAATGGGTAATATTACTTTCATTTTTAAATGATGTGAGCTGTACTGTTTGCTTGTGTTTGATGAATGCTATTACCTTCCTTAGTTTATGAAGTTTATGCAAATATTAAGGAAGAAAGAGTTGAGCAAGTTGGTAATAAAGCTATTCAGTGGTATTCTTCAAGAATATCACAAGTTGATTTTTGAGTTTGATAATGCATTGCTCAATAGAATTTGTGATGTTGATGTTGTTGGGTTTAGGCATTATTCTTCTGGGGAACATTGTTTTATAAGTAAGTTATACTCACTTGTAAGGATTGAAAATGCCTGTACAAATGGTAGAAGCCTCAAGACTAGAAAGGAGAGAGAGAGAGAGATAAAAAAAAAAATTGATGCTAGTGAAAGAATTTTGCATCACATGCTTACTACCTTGATTATAGCATACTTTAAACACAAATATTCTGTTGATAATATGTATGTTGTAATTATGCTAGCCATGCATAAGAAAAGAAAATAGAATTTTGGATATATATATATAGTTTAAAGAATATAATGGCAGCTAGAAGAACCGAGCATAAGACATTGTCGTATGGAAAGTCATTGACAGGAATTTTCAAGTATTTCCAAGTGAAAATTGCTTTCTAGTGGTTTACCAATAAAGAGTAAAGAAGTCTACACCAACAACTCACTAAACAAAATTCCTTGGATACTTGATGATGATAATGTATGAATGGAGAGAAGAGAAAATCCTCTAAGGGTGATAGAAGAGATGCTAGCGATAATGAAGAAAAGAAGGAAGAAGAAAATGAAGAAGAAGAAGAGGATAAAAAGGAAATCCTTGCTGGAGAAAGGAAACCTAAAATGAGGCATGAGTCATCTAGTGAGGGGGAGCAACCCCACAAAAAGAAATCTATTTGAAGAGGTACTCTCTATTGAAGGAAAAGAAGTTGAAGATGAAAATCTCACTAGAGGTGATACCATAGTTGCCAAGATGTTTCAAGAAATATTGGACAACCATATAGAGGAAATGAAGAAGATGGACAAATTCTTCAAGTCTTTTTGCTCTGATAATTCTTGGCAAATTTGATGGTTTAGAAGCTAGAGTCAAGAATATGGAAGAAGACTTGAGAAAGATTTCTCAAGTGGTTTTAAATGGTGCAAGTTCCTATAAAGCCCAAGAGAACAAGCAAGAAGAAGGAGGTGAAGGAAGTTTAACAAAGTCAAAGCACAAATCCATCACCAATATCCTTCAGCCAAGGGAGGAAAATGTGGTTCAAAGAAAGAAGATCCAAAGACCCTCTCAAATTGGTAGCTTTCCAAAGCAGAACTACACGAGTAAGGAGTCAACAAATGAAGGACCCCATCATATAGAGCTCAAGGGAGACATGGCTATCATAACAAACAAATTTGGAAGTGAAGACCATGAAACACATCAAAGACTAAGCCTTTCTATCCCTAAACTCTATTTTGTTGCTTATTTTAGATTATGACTTAATGCACATGTTATGATTTAACATTGAAATTTACTTGTGCTTTTCTAGTCATTATAGTGCTTTGAAACTCAATATGTGAAATCTCTGTGATAAGAGCTTCTTTTGTTTCACTTTTATTATCCAAGTACTCTCACCCCAAGTTTAAATTGCTGATAAAAAGGGAGAGAAGAAGTCAATTTATTATTGTTGAGATGCTACATAATGATTATTGCTGTTAGGATGATAATTATTTGACTAGAACTATACTGTTTATAAGAGTTGGTCAATACATTGCTAAATTGCCAAATGAGAGTTGATCAATATACTGCTTATATGTGATACATGTTGTCTCATTTTCATTAACCCCATCTTTGAGTGATGACAAAAGGGGGAGAAGAAATGTGATGACAAAATGTGTGAAAATATGAAATAGCAGTGGAATTCCTCATGCATGAATAGAAAATGTGTGAATTTTCTGAAAATCCATGCATATGTCAAGGGGGAGAAAGAACAAAATATGCTATGTGTTTTTGTACTGCAATTGCTTGATATAATTGTGATGTGTAATGTGAATGTGCTATGAATGTGTACTGTGAAACTAATTGGTTGCATTTGAAATTTAAAATGATTGTTTTCTGAGATTTTGAAAATGGTTAAGTTGGGATTGTGAAGTTTTTATCATGGTTCTTGACTTGACCTATGACTTTACATTACATCATGAAAACAATTAAATACATGAGTTTTGTGGTTTGCAAAGCTAAACTAAGTGCTATTGTAGCTATACATATTTGAGTACTTCTATAGTTCATTTGAAAATGCAAAATCACCTTTTCAACTTGTTTCCAAAAATTTGGACTTGAAATTCGGATGCAGACCAAAAATTCGGAAGGAAAGGGAGCAAAACATCCCAGTTCTCATTGGTAAGTTGGAAAAGATTTTTCTTACTGGATTTTTTGACAGAATGGAGCACCTATCGGTTCACCTGCCTTACGAGGCAATAGTTGGTAGGCTAGTTCAGTATCGATGCATGTATCTATTTGAGAGGTAAATTATATTTCATAATTACAAACGAAGTTAGCTTATACTAAAAGTTCATTATAATGTGTATAACTTAGTCCGTCATTTGTGCCTAGGTTTTCATATCGTTTGAAGATTAAGGTGAAGAATAAGGCAAGGGTTGAAGGGTCTATTTGCAATGCTTACTTAATTGAAGAAGCGTCGACATTTTTTTTATTATTTCAAGTTGTATGTGCACAAGCGACAGACAGCCATGCCCCGAAATGATGAACGAGTTGTCGACTTGAACTTGCATGACAACATATTGTCAATATGTAATGTTTCGGGAATGGTGATTGGACAAATTCAAACTTGATATTTAATATTGGAGGAATTGAAGGCAGCTACAAATTATATATTCTTAAACTATGAGAAGGTGCAACCATATATATTGTAAGTCTCTAACATAAATCAAGATTATAAATTTACAGAAGGCACATTTTGTGTTATGTTATGCTGATACGAATTGGCCTCATATAAAAATTGAAGGAAATTCAAGGCTGAATTGCAATCGGTTACATATATAATGAGAGTGAAGTGGGACGAGGGAGATTTGAGGATCGGTTCAGGGAATGGTTTAGAACATAAGTAATTTTTTATTGCAAATAATTTTTCGTACATGTTGTTTAACCACCTTACTTACTAAGTTAGGACTCACAAGTGACTTTAGTATAGGTCCAACATCCACAAAATAATATGACTGACAAAAATATTAGAAGTTTGGCTTGGGGACATTTGACACTTGTTAAATCCTTTCATGGGTATTTTACATTTTGGATTTGAAATCTTAAAATTCGGATGCATGATTCAAAATTCGGATGCATGTTTCAAAAATTCGGATGCATCCATATTTTGTTGCCAAAATGTGCTCTTTTGTTGTTCAAATTGATCCAAATATGTTTTAATCTCTTCCATTATGTTTGAACAACCTTAGGAACACTTTATTTCACTTCAAACATTCATTATATTGCATTTATTGCAGTTTGGACTTAAGATCAAAAAATTCGGATGCAAGGTTTAAAAAATTCGGATGCATCCATATTGTGTTACCAAAACGTGCTCTTTTGTTTTTCAAATTGATTCAAACATGTTTCAATCTCTTTTACTATGTTTGAACAATCTTAGGAAAGCTTATTTTCAAAAATTGAAGCTTTCATTTCACTTATTTTATAGTTCGGACTTGATATGTCAAAATTCGGATGCATAGTATCTCATGTCCAAACTTGTTGAAAAATGAGCACAATCTAAGGGGGAGCATTGTTAAACTTTTACAACCTTTAAAACCTCTCTTAGAAGTTTTCTAAATACTTAAATGCTATATCTTATATATGTAGTTGGAAGGAAGGAGGCAAATGGAGGTTGGTTGGGTCATAGGCTCATATTGAGCCTTTTGCATGTCAATGTGCTAAATTGGTTATTATCAATTATTGACATTAATGCTTCTTTGTACTACATTGTTTAAATCCATCACATTTTGCATCAAAGTTTGTCATCATCAAAAAGGGGGAGATTGTTAGCCCTAAGGGCAAATCATGTAGTTTTGATTAATGACAAATATTGATGAGGACTAATATGCTTGTATGTTGTGATAGGATTTTTGGATTGAGAAGGAAGCAAGTCTCATTGCCTTGGAGCTAGCAATGCATGAACAACTCAAATATGTCAAAGTGATTAAAGATTAAAGAGTTTGTTCAAGATTAATGAAGGCTTTGAAGACATGAAGTGTAGGTGACATGTGGTTAATAGGTAAATATTGTAAACCCTATACTCTTAAGCCTTGGAATCTATGAGTTGCAATTGAGAGCACAAAACTTGATTTAAATGGTTTCGATGGTTTTGAACTTACCTAAATTATCAAGTTTTCATAAATAGTTTTTGCACATAAAAGATCTTTAATGACTTATCTTTAAGGCTAGAATGTTTTCCAACTTGTTTGAATTGATTTGAACATGTTTTGACAAAGTTTGAAAAATTCGGATGCAGTCCAAAAATTCGGTCGTCCGAATTTTGTAGCAAAAGTTTGCTACTATTCTTCCAGAGAAATTCGGAAGAAGATTCGGACGCAGCCAAAAACTTCGGTCGTCCGAATTTTGGCCTTCAGCATGGTCACTGTTCTTCCAGAGAAATTCGGAAAAAGATTCGGACGCAGCAGAAAAAATTCGGTCGTCCGAAAAATTCGGACGCAGAATTCGGTCATCCGAATTTTCTGAAACTAGCCGTTACTAGCCGTTTTATGAACGTTTGAACTGATTTTTGAATTCTATAAAAGCCATAAACTCCAGATTTTTTAGTAGAACTTTGAACTTAAGAAATCCTACAAGCTCTAACTTGTTTTACATCAAAATTACTTGAAAAGCTCTCAAATTGCCTTGTGCTCAAAGATTGAAATTCAAGATTCCAAAGGCAACAAAGTGTGAAGGTGAAACATTGTGTAATCATCTACCAACAAAGTGGTAACATCTTACACACTCTCTTTTCTTATCTCAATTGTGTTTTCTACTAGCTAATTGCAAGGTTATCTTGTGACATAAAACCCTTTTGTGGAAGGGTGAGCCATAGACTAGATTAATCAAGGTTGTAGTGTAAAACCCGTGTGAGGGTGAGCCTTGGATTAGATTAGTCTTGAGGTTGTCTTTAGATATAAAATCCTTGTGGAAGGGTGAACCTTGCTTGTATAATTACTAGAAGAGGTTGTGAGTGTAAAACCATAGTGTGGTTAGCCTCTTATGTAATTGTTAAAATTGAGCATATAGTGGATTGATTGAAATCCTTGAGTGTGGACTCAAGGTAGTGGATGTAGATCTTGGAGAGATCGAACAACTATAAATCGTGTGTTCATTTGTTTATAGCTTTACTTGTTTACATACTTATGTTATTATTATTTGTTCTTAGTTGTTGATTGATTGGTTGTGAATATATTGTTTGATCATCTTGTCTCAAGCATTAAATCACATATAAACTTACAGTTTGTAAATTTGAAGAAGAGCTTTTATTAAGGCAAAGGATTTGCAAAACAGGAAAAGATTTTGATAATTAGCCTAAGACCTAATTCACCCCCCCTCTTAGGTCTTTCAAAAATATCTGCACTTACTTCGTGCCTCCATTATCCAAGGCCAGTGAATTAGGAAGAAACCAGAACGGAGTCCAGCTATTGATTAGTTTCAAGCTCAAAAGGTGACATATTGTCCTAATCTTCAACTTGTTATAATCTGAAATTTTTTGGAAATATGTTGGATTGACATTCTATTACCGCTTGCTAAGTGTTCGAAGGTATGCCAGTGTGAAGATGATTTTGGATCTTTCTATTTTTTTTCATGGGTATTTTATTTGGTCAAGTTCTCATTTTAAAGATGACAAACTGTATTTGGATGCATTTGGCTTTGAGATTTAAGCCCATTCTATGTTTTCATTTGTGGTTGATTTTTTGGTTATATGATTGCGTCAAAGGCAGAAATGTCCCTGTAAGAGCAAACTGATGATGTACGGGCAATTTAAAACTATGACCGTAGGGGAATTTATGCATTTTGGGGTGAGACAAAATGATGAAGTACAATAGATATTATTGGAATGCATTATATATATTATTCTAACCCTAATCCGGTGACCTGCGTAAAAGAGAATTCCAGTGGCATGATCAATCTTGGCAGCATTTCTGATTTCCAAAAAGGGACTGACTTTAAGCATGTAGGATATAAATTGAAATACCTAAGGGGGTGAATTAGGTATTTGGCTAATTTTTGTAAACTTAAGCTTTTTACACGTTTAGATCAAGAACAGATTATGTAAGCTAATTAGAGACAATTTAAAGTAAAGCAATGAAGAAAGCAATAGAAAAGAACTGAAGCTATTTATAGTGGTTCGATCCTCAAGATCTACGTCCACTACCTTAAGCTCACACTTAAGGATTTCAAACACTCTACTATTAGCTCAGGTTTACAGATTACAAGAGAGGCTCACCACACTATGGTTTTACACTCACAACCTCTTCTAGTAACTTTACAATGTAAGGCTCACCAAACTCAATGGTTTTATATCTCAAACAACCTTGAATCACAACTTCAAGGATCACCCTTATCTAAAGGATTTTATGTTATCAAGCTAACCTTGCTAGAGCTAGTAGAACAACACAAATTGATAGATAAAGAAGAGTGTGTAGATGTTACCACTTGTTGGTAGATGTTTACACAATGTTGTACCTTCACACTTTGATTCCTTTTGAATAATCAATTGAATGCACAAGAAAAGAGAGCTTTGAAGTTTGCTAAAAGCTTTTGGAATGGTTGGAGTTCATAAAGATTCAAGAGTTACAAAAATTCTGAAGTTTATAGCTTTTATAGATGTGAAAAATTAAACGCAACAGCTATAAAATGGCTAGTAACGGCTAGTAATAGTAAAGTTCGGACGTCCAAACTTTCTGTTATGCGTCCGAACATCGTCCGAATTTTACTGTGCCAAGTAGTCTGGAAAAGTTCGGACGTCTGAACTTTTCCTTATGCGTCCGAACTTGCGTCCGAAATTCTCTGGAAAAACAGTGACCATGCTTATCAGAGAAAGTTTGGACGTCCAAACTTTTCTCCATGCGTCCGAACTTGCGTCCGAAATTCTCTGGAAGCACAATACCATTTCCAAAGTTTGGATGACCAAACTTGCATCCAAACTTTTTAAACTTTGTCAAAACTTGTTCAAAACAATGTTAATAACATTGAAAACGTTTTGTATGAATGGAGACATCATTTAAACACATTTAGATACAAAAACCTTTACCAAAAATATTTTGATTACACAAAATCTTTTTAAGATCATTTTAGATTCCAAAAACATACTTGTTAACACAAAGTTCATTTAAGATCATTTTAAAAACAAGTTTTATGCTCTCTCATGCATTCAAATGAAACCAAGGCATACAAGTGTAGAGTTTACAGAAAAATATACCTGTTTAACATAAAAACTCTACACTCTAAGTCTTTAATGCCTTCACTCTTTTTGAACATACTCTTCAATCTTCAATCACTTTTGGCATGGTAGAGTTGTTCTTGCATTGTGACTCCAAGGCAATAAGATTTCATGCTTCTCAAATAATCAATCTTATCACTCCACATACAAGCATTTTAGTCCTTATCAATGTTTGTCATTATTCAAAACTAATATGATTTGCCCTTAGGGCTAACATAAATAATTAAAGAAACAACCATAGGAAGACTAATAAAATAGAAGAATGAGTATTTGCTAAAAAGAATTCGATTAGGCTGGTTCCTATTTTGTGTTTATCCTATTTTGCTATTATGCAGCGAGGGAACAGTTTTTTGGTGATGTAACAATATTGGTATTGCTAGAAAAGTGATTAGTTATACTATTACAGTGAGGTAAGGCTTCAATCGCTACTTTAAAGGTACTTTTGCAGTATTTACATATTTTCGATTGCAAGAATAAAAGAATAATGGTACTAAGCTTGCTATGATTTCGGATAATAAAAGGTGATTCTATATTGATATAAAGAAGTAGGGCATCATTGTATGGATATAGCTATTGCACCACCAAATGCTTTTTTATAGTCATTCATGGAATTAAAATAGCTGTCTCAAGTTCAAGGGATTGATTGCAATATCTCCTACTATTGTTGGTACTTAATCTTTGATATAATGGTTCTAGATGCTAATGACTTGTTCTAGCAAATGGGATCAGTGGGAAAGAAAAATGCCATGGTACATGAATAAGATTACCTAAATGACTTGGGACAAATGAATCCATGCCTTTATGGTGTTAAAAAACTCACTATATCATGGTCCAAGAAATTTTCTGGCTCCACAATATTAATGATCTATGTCCAAATTAATCTCTCCTGTCTTTTCTGTGAAAAAGTGTGGGAGAGGTTCTAAGTTTTAATTTTTCCAGCTATAAGAGTAAAATCTAGTGGCATGCTCAATCTTGGCAGCATTCCATATTTTTCAAAAAAGGATATCGAAGGGTGATCCTTTTTTTTTTGGGAGGGGGGAGGTGTTGGTAGAATCTACTGCACCTTCTCTTCTTTTGAAATTTTTTGGATGGATGATAAAATTCTAGCTCAAATGAATTGATGGTTTGTCTTTGGAAATAAAATTAACAACAACAAACGATCTAGATAGCTATGGTTCTAGAGCAAAGAATACAAAGTACAAGTATAATTTTTTTGCCCTAGCCTCTTCAATCGAACCCTTTTCTTATATCTTTTTCAGCTTATATTATCAGTTTATGAGACTAACAAACATTCTTACATGTACTATTGGACTTCTTGTTGGCCTGGTAACACATTAACTACCTTGGAACTTCTGTTTTGACTTTTGCATGGATGACCCATAAAGTATCTATCTCCATTCTTATATTATTTCTTCTCCATAATAACTTCAATAGCATGACAACCTTCTTATTCACATATTGGAACGTTATTTTTGTTCCCTCTTTGTTGTTCTTCCAGTAGCTTACATTTGAAACCATTGAAATCCACTGTTACAATTCAATGGCTATCTTTGTGTGCTCATATTTGGCTAAGATGTATCAATTTGACTACTTAATATCTTTATTTCAAATTGCTTTGACATTGTGATGTATAATTATTAAAATCACATTAGTTTCTCTAATTAAGCAAGTACATGATGTGCCAAAAAAGCTATTTGTTTTGGGATTTGAGGAATGTGATGAATTTAGGTGTGAATAAGTCTGTAACACTTGAAATCTTATCTTATGCCCTCCCTTTTTGACTTGTTGGACCTATGGTCATAATGTAAAATTCAGAGTATCCTTGTGCCTGGAAATATTTAACTTTTAGGGAGGACTTCCAAAAAAAAAATATTTTAAGACCCTAAACCCTAGACCCATCCACCCTCAACTCGCAACCTGTCCCTAAACCCTAAACCCTAAATCCTGGAAACCCTAAAAATTCTTGAAACCCTGTAAACCCTAGAAACCTGGAAACCCTAAAAATTCTTGAAACCCTGTAAACCCTAGAAACCTGGAAACCCTAAAAAAATGGTGCAGCATATTTTAAAATATATCATGTGTAATGTTTGTTAATGTAGATGACTAATCGTAGTTGGATGTATAGCAGACATGTGGAAGGAATTAAGGAGATTGCAATTGAGTATAAGGAAGGGGTAAAGAGTTTTATTACATAATGTATGTCGAAAGGGCAGACGTTGTGGCTTAGATGTCCGTGTAGAAAATATAAAAACAAGAAATACCTATCTCCCGGTGAAGTGTAGATGCACTTGTATAGATTTGTATTTGCTCCAAATTACTTTCGTTGGACAAGTCATGGCGAGCGTTTTACCATGGCGTAGCCATCGTCTACATCACCTAGCACTTTTATTGGATCAACATGCATCAATCAATTTTAGCAGATGGTAATCGATGCAGTTGGTAGAGATTTTCCACTAGAATCATCGTCGCCTGTTAATATTGAAGAACCTCCTGATATTGAGGGCAAAGAAATTTTACGACATGTTAGCAGCCGCTGATACCCCTATATAGGAAGGATGCACAGATGTTATCAGTTGTGTCTGGAGAACAACATTTCAAAGATATGCTTCAATCAGGTGGTACAACTAATGAAGGAGGTTTTGCCACGCAATAATAAACTCTCGGATGACTTATATAAAACAAAGAAGATGGTATCGGGACTTGGTTTGTTGGTTCAGAAGATAGATGCTTGTCCTAATGGTTGCATGCTTTATTGGAAAGATGATGCTAATAAGAAGGATTGCAAATTTTGTGGCCATGCCCGCTATATGCCGAGACAGGAAGTAGGGAAGAATATCCAGAGGAAGGATGTCCTTTTCAAAAAAATAAATTACCTTCCATTGGTACCTCGGCTCCAAACACTTTTTGCATCTAAAACGTCTGCTGCACACTTGAGATGGCATGTGAAGAGTAAACAAGAATAGGGGGTTATGAGCCATCTAAGAGATGGTGAAGCATGGCAGTACTTTGATAGTATTCATCCTGAGTTCGCTAGAGAGGTCCATAATGTGTGTCTAGCGTTGTGTAGTGATGGGTTTTCACCTTTCAGCCTGGTTATGAGCCATTGTTACCCCTTACAACTTGCCACCGTGGATGTGCATGAAAAATTCAATAATGTTTCTGATAGTAATTATTCCAGGCTGAAGATTCCGAAGCAAAAGATTGCTGTTTATTTGCATCACTTGGTGGATGAATTACAACAACTATATTGTAGTGGAGTCCGAGCATATGATATTTCAAAGCAACAAAATTTTAAAATGCTAGCGGCACTTTTATGGACTATTAATGACTTCCCTCACATAGTATGTTAAGCGGATAGAATACATTTGGTAGATTGGCATGTGCCTATTGCATGGAGAAAACAAACTCTTTCCAACTACAGAATGGGTCCAAAACAATCGTGGTTTGATTGTCACCGGCGGTTCCTGCACTTATATCACCCATATAGAAGGTATACCAAGTCGTTTAGAAAAGAAAAGGACAGTGAGATCTCTTAACCCTTAAGGCGAACTTCTAGAGATAAGATGTGGCATTAAGTGTGCGCACTACCTAGGATAGTTGATACAGCCATAGAGGTTGGTAAGGATGATGGTAGGAGTGTTTACCATAATTGGGCAAAAAAGAGTATCTTTTGAGGTTTACCATATTGGAAAACAAATCTGATTTGCCATAACATTGACGTCATGCGTAAAGAAAAAAAAATGTGTTTGACAATGTGTTTAGCATTGTGATGGATGTCAAGGAATCAAAGGATAATGAGGGGTCGGCGTGATGTTGAGATTTATTGTAACAGACCTAATTACTAGTGCCTGTGAATTGAAGGTTTCCATTCCCGAAGGCTAAGTATTCACTAACGTCTACATAGAAGAGACTTGTACTCGAGTGGGTAAAGGATTTTTGGCTCCCAGATGGGTATGCATCTAATTTGGGTAGATGTGTTATCTTAAAAAAACTGAAGATGTCAGGAAAAACCTCAACTGTCATGTGTTCATGGAGAGATTTCTTCCAATTGCGTTCAGAGAATTCTTATCGATATCAATATAGAATGTTTTAACAGAGTTGAGCCTTTTCTACAGCGACCTATATTACCCTAAACTATCAGTCTCTCGCATGAAGGAAAGGGAGCAAAACATCCCAGTTCTCATTGGTAAGTTGGAAAAGATTTTTCTTACTGGATTTTTTGACAGAATGGAGCACCTATCGGTTCACCTGCCTTACGAGGCAATAGTTGGTAGGCTAGTTCAGTATCGATGCATGTATCTATTTGAGAGGTAAATTATATTTCATAATTACAAACGAAGTTAGCTTATACTAAAAGTTCATTATAATGTGTATAACTTAGTCCGTCATTTGTGCCTAGGTTTTCATATCGTTTGAAGATTAAGGTGAAGAATAAGGCAAGGGTTGAAGGGTCTATTTGCAATGCTTACTTAATTGAAGAAGCGTCGACATTTTTTTTATTATTTCAAGTTGTATGTGCACAAGCGACAGACAGCCATGCCCCGAAATGATGAACGAGTTGTCGACTTGAACTTGCATGACAACATATTGTCAATATGTAATGTTTCGGGAATGGTGATTGGACAAATTCAAACTTGATATTTAATATTGGAGGAATTGAAGGCAGCTACAAATTATATATTCTTAAACTATGAGAAGGTGCAACCATATATATTGTAAGTCTCTAACATAAATCAAGATTATAAATTTACAGAAGGCACATTTTGTGTTATGTTATGCTGATACGAATTGGCCTCATATAAAAATTGAAGGAAATTCAAGGCTGAATTGCAATCGGTTACATATATAATGAGAGTGAAGTGGACAGGAGATTTGAGGATCAGTTCCAGGAATGGTTTAGAACATAAGTAATTTTTTATTGCAAATAATTTTTCGTACATGTTGTTTAACCACCTTACTTACTAAGTTAGGACTCACAAGTGACTTTAGTATAGGTCCAACATCCACAAAATAATATGACTGACAAAAATATTAGAAGTTTGGCTTGGGGACATTTGACACTTGTTAAATCCTTTCATGGGTATTTTACATTTTGGATTTGAAATCTTAAAATTCGGATGCATGATTCAAAATTCGGATGCATGTTTCAAAAATTCGGATGCATCCATATTTTGTTGCCAAAATGTGCTCTTTTGTTGTTCAAATTGATCCAAATATGTTTTAATCTCTTCCATTATGTTTGAACAACCTTAGGAACACTTTATTTCACTTCAAACATTCATTATATTGCATTTATTGCAGTTTGGACTTAAGATCAAAAAATTCGGATGCAAGGTTTAAAAAATTCGGATGCATCCATATTGTGTTACCAAAACGTGCTCTTTTGTTTTTCAAATTGATTCAAACATGTTTCAATCTCTTTTACTATGTTTGAACAATCTTTGGAAAGCTTATTTTCAAAAATTGAAGCTTTCATTTCACTTATTTTATAGTTCGGACTTGATATGTCAAAATTCGGATGCATAGTATCTCATGTCCAAACTTGTTGAAAAATGAGCACAATCTAAGGGGGAGCATTGTTAAACTTTTACAACCTTTAAAACCTCTCTTAGAAGTTTTCTAAATACCTAAATGCTATATCTTATATATGTAGTTGGAAGGAAGGAGGCAAATGGAGGTTGGTTGGGTCATAGGCTCATATTGAGCCTTTTGCATGTCAATGTGCTAAATTGGTTATTATCAATTATTGACATTAATGCTTCTTTGTACTACATTGTTTAAATCCATCACATTTTGCATCAAAGTTTGTCATCATCAAAAAGGGGGAGATTGTTAGCCCTAAGGGCAAATCATGTAGTTTTGATTAATGACAAATATTGATGAGGACTAATATGCTTGTATGTTGTGATAGGATTTTTGGATTGAGAAGGAAGCAAGTCTCATTGCCTTGGAGCTAGCAATGCATGAACAACTCAAATATGTCAAAGTGATTAAAGATTAAAGAGTTTGTTCAAGATTAATGAAGGCTTTGAAGACATGAAGTGTAGGTGACATGTGGTTAATAGGTAAATATTGTAAACCCTATACTCTTAAGCCTTGGAATCTATGAGTTGCAATTGAGAGCACAAAACTTGATTTAAATGGTTTCGATGGTTTTGAACTTACCTAAATTATCAAGTTTTCATAAATAGTTTTTGCACATAAAAGATCTTTAATGACTTATCTTTAAGGCTAGAATGTTTTCCAACTTGTTTGAATTGATTTGAACATGTTTTGACAAAGTTTGAAAAATTCGGATGCAGTCCAAAAATTCGGTCGTCCGAATTTTGTAGCAAAAGTTTGCTACTATTCTTCCAGAGAAATTCGGAAGAAGATTCGGACGCAGCCAAAAACTTCGGTCGTCCGAATTTTGGCCTTCAGCATGGTCACTGTTCTTCCAGAGAAATTCGGAAAAAGATTCGGACGCAGCAGAAAAAATTCGGTCGTCCGAAAAATTCGGACGCAGAATTCGGTCATCCGAATTTTCTGAAACTAGCCGTTACTAGCCGTTTTATGAACGTTTGAACTGATTTTTGAATTCTATAAAAGCCATAAACTCCAGATTTTTTAGTAGAACTTTGAACTTAAGAAATCCTACAAGCTCTAACTTGTTTTACATCAAAATTACTTGAAAAGCTCTCAAATTGCCTTGTGCTCAAAGATTGAAATTCAAGATTCCAAAGGCAACAAAGTGTGAAGGTGAAACATTGTGTAATCATCTACCAACAAAGTGGTAACATCTTACACACTCTCTTTTCTTATCTCAATTGTGTTTTCTACTAGCTAATTGCAAGGTTATCTTGTGACATAAAACCCTTTTGTGGAAGGGTGAGCCATAGACTAGATTAATCAAGGTTGTAGTGTAAAACCCGTGTGAGGGGTGAGCCTTGGATTAGATTAGTCTTGAGGTTGTCTTTAGATATAAAATCCTTGTGGAAGGGTGAACCTTGCTTGTATAATTACTAGAAGAGGTTGTGAGTGTAAAACCATAGTGTGGTTAGCCTCTTATGTAATTGTTAAAATTGAGCATATAGTGGATTGATTGAAATCCTTGAGTGTGGACTCAAGGTAGTGGATGTAGATCTTGGAGAGATCGAACAACTATAAATCGTGTGTTCATTTGTTTATAGCTTTACTTGTTTACATACTTATGTTATTATTATTTGTTCTTAGTTGTTGATTGATTGGTTGTGAATATATTGTTTGATCATCTTGTCTCAAGCATTAAATCACATATAAACTTACAGTTTGTAAATTTGAAGAAGAGCTTTTATTAAGGCAAAGGATTTGCAAAACAGGAAAAGATTTTGATAATTAGCCTAAGACCTAATTCACCCCCTCTTAGGTCTTTCAAAAATATCTCGCACTTACTTCGTGCCTCCATTATCCAAGGCCGATGAATTAGGAAGAAACCAGAGCGAGTCCAGCTATTGATTAGTTTCAAGCTCAAAAGGTGACATATTGTCCTAATCTTCAACTTGTTATAATCTGAAATTTTTTGGAAATATGTTGGATTGACATTCTATTACCGCTTGCTAAGTGTTCGAAGGTATGCCAGTGTGAAGATGATTTTGGATCTTTCTATTTTTTTTCATGGGTATTTTATTTGGTCAAGTTCTCATTTTAAAGATGACAAACTGTATTTGGATGCATTTGGCTTTGAGATTTAAGCCCATTCTATGTTTTCATTTGTGGTTGATTTTTTGGTTATATGATTGCGTCAAAGGCAGAAATGTCCCTGTAAGAGCAAACTGATGATGTACGGGCAATTTAAAACTATGACCGTAGGGGAATTTATGCATTTTGGGGTGAGACAAAATGATGAAGTACAATAGATATTATTGGAATGCATTATATATATTATTCTAACCCTAATCCGGTGACCTGCGTAAAAGAGAATTCCAGTGGCATGATCAATCTTGGCAGCATTTCTGATTTCCAAAAAGGGACTGACTTTAAGCATGTAGGATATAAATTGAAATACCTAAGGGGGTGAATTAGGTATTTGGCTAATTTTTGTAAACTTAAGCTTTTTACACGTTTAGATCAAGAACAGATTATGTAAGCTAATTAGAGACAATTTAAAGTAAAGCAATGAAGAAAGCAATAGAAAAGAACTGAAGCTATTTATAGTGGTTCGATCCTCAAGATCTACGTCCACTACCTTAAGCTCACACTTAAGGATTTCAAACACTCTACTATTAGCTCAGGTTTACAGATTACAAGAGAGGCTCACCACACTATGGTTTTACACTCACAACCTCTTCTAGTAACTTTTACAATGTAAGGCTCACCAAACTCAATGGTTTTATATCTCAAACAACCTTGAATCACAACTTCAAGGATCACCCTTATCTAAAGGATTTTATGTTATCAAGCTAACCTTGCTAGAGCTAGTAGAACAACACAAATTGATAGATAAAGAAGAGTGTGTAGATGTTACCACTTGTTGGTAGATGTTTACACAATGTTGTACCTTCACACTTTGATTCCTTTTGAATAATCAATTGAATGCACAAGAAAAGAGAGCTTTGAAGTTTGCTAAAAGCTTTTGGAATGGTTGGAGTTCATAAAGATTCAAGAGTTACAAAAATTCTAAAGTTTATAGCTTTTATAGATGTGAAAAATTAAACGCAACAGCTATAAAATGGCTAGTAACGGCTAGTAATAGTAAAGTTCGGACGTCCAAACTTTCTGTTATGCGTCCGAACATCGTCCGAATTTTACTGTGCCAAGTAGTCTGGAAAAGTTCGGACGTCTGAACTTTTCCTTATGCGTCCGAACTTGCGTCCGAAATTCTCTGGAAAAACAGTGACCATGCTTATCAGAGAAAGTTTGGACGTCCAAACTTTTCTCCATGCGTCCGAACTTGCGTCCGAAATTCTCTGGAAGCACAATACCATTTCCAAAGTTTGGATGACCAAACTTGCATCCAAACTTTTTAAACTTTGTCAAAACTTGTTCAAAACAATGTTAATAACATTGAAAACGTTTTGTATGAATGGAGACATCATTTAAACACATTTAGATACAAAAACCTTTACCAAAAATATTTTGATTACACAAAATCTTTTTAAGATCATTTTAGATTCCAAAAACATACTTGTTAACACAAAGTTCATTTAAGATCATTTTAAAAACAAGTTTTATGCTCTCTCATGCATTCAAATGAAACCAAGGCATACAAGTGTAGAGTTTACAGAAAAATATACCTGTTTAACATAAAAACTCTACACTCTAAGTCTTTAATGCCTTCACTCTTTTTGAACATACTCTTCAATCTTCAATCACTTTTGGCATGGTAGAGTTGTTCTTGCATTGTGACTCCAAGGCAATAAGATTTCATGCTTCTCAAATAATCAATCTTATCACTCCACATACAAGCATTTTAGTCCTTATCAATGTTTGTCATTATTCAAAACTAATATGATTTGCCCTTAGGGCTAACATAAATAATTAAAGAAACAACCATAGGAAGACTAATAAAATAGAAGAATGAGTATTTGCTAAAAGAATTCGATTAGGCTGGTTCCTATTTTGTGTTTATCCTATTTTGCTATTATGCAGCAGGGGAACAGTTTTTTGGTGATGTAACAATATTGGTATTGCTAGAAAAGTGATTAGTTATACTATTACAGCTGAGGTAAGGCTTCAATCGCTACTTTAAAGGTACTTTTGCAGTATTTACATATTTTCAGTGCAAGAATAAAAGAATAATGGTACTAAGCTTGCTATGATTTCAGATAATAAAAGGTGATTCTATATTGATATAAAGAAGTAGGGCATCATTGTATGGATATAGCTATTGCACCACCAAATGCTTTTTATAGTCATTCATGGAATTAAAATAGCTGTCTCAAGTTCAAGGGATTGATTGCAATATCTCCTACTATTGTTGGTACTTAATCTTTGATATAATGGTTCTAGATGCTAATGACTTGTTCTAGCAAATGGGATCAGTGGGAAAGAAAAATGCCATGGTACATGAATAAGATTACCTAAATGACTTGGGACAAATGAATCCATGCCTTTATGGTGTTAAAAAACTCACTATATCATGGTCCAAGAAATTTTCTGGCTCCACAATATTAATGATCTATGTCCAAATTAATCTCTCCTGTCTTTTCTGTGAAAAAGTGTGGGAGAGGTTCTAAGTTTTAATTTTTCCAGCTATAAGAGTAAAATCTAGTGGCATGCTCAATCTTGGCAGCATTCCATATTTTCAAAAAGGATATCGAAGGGTGATCCTTTTTTTTTTGGGAGGGGGGAGGTGTTGGTAGAATCTACTGCACCTTCTCTTCTTTTGAAATTTTTTGGATGGATGATAAAATTCTAGCTCAAATGAATTGATGGTTTGTCTTTGGAAATAAAATTAACAACAACAAACGATCTAGATAGCTTGCGGTTCTAGAGCAAAGAATACAGTACAAGTATAATTTTTTGCCCTAGCCTCTTCAACTGAACCCTTTTCTTATATCTTTTCTGGCTTATATTATCAGTTTATGAGACTAACAAACATTCTTACATGTACTATTGGACTTCTTGTTGGCCTGGTAACACATTAACTACCTTGGAACTTCTGTTTTGACTTTTGCATGGATGACCCATAAAGTATCTATCTCCATTCTTATATTATTTCTTCTCCATAATAACTTCAATAGCATGACAACCTTCTTATTCACATATTGGAACGTTATTTTTGTTCCCTCTTTGTTGTTCTTCCAGTAGCTTACATTTGAAACCATTGAAATCCACTGTTACAATTCAATGGCTATCTTTGTGTGCTCATATTTGGCTAAGATGTATCAATTTGACTACTTAATATCTTTATTTCAAATTGCTTTGACATTGTGATGTATAATTATTAAAATCACATTAGTTTCTCTAATTAAGCAAGTACATGATGTGCCAAAAAAGCTATTTGTTTTGGGATTTGAGGAATGTGATGAATTTAGGTGTGAATAAGTCTGTAACACTTGAAATCTTATCTTATGCCCTCCTTTTTGACTTGTTGGACCTATGGTCATAATGTAAAAATTCAGAGTATCCTTGTGCTGGAAATATTTAACTTTTAGGGAGGACTTCCAAAAAAAAAATATTTTAAGACCCTAAACCCTAGACCCATCCACCCTCAACTCGCAACCTGTCCCTAAACCCTAAACCCTAAATCCTGGAAACCCTAAAAATTCTTGAAACCCTGTAAACCCTAGAAACCTGGAAACCCTAAAAATTCTTGAAACCCTGTAAACCCTAGAAACCTGGAAACCCTAAAAAAATGGTGCAGCATATTTTAAAATATATCATGTGTAATGTTTGTTAATGTAGATGACTAATCGTAGTTGGATGTATAGCAGACATGTGGAAGGAATTAAGGGGATTGCAATTGAGTATAAGGAAGGGGTAAAGAGTTTTATTACATAATGTATGTCGAAAGGGCAGACGTTGTGGCTTAGATGTCCGTGTAGAAAATATAAAAACAAGAAATACCTATCTCCCGGTGAAGTGTAGATGCACTTGTATAGATTTGTATTTGCTCCAAATTACTTTCGTTGGACAAGTCATGGCGAGCGTTTTACCATGGCGTAGCCATCGTCTACATCACCTAGCACTTTTATTGGATCAACATGCATCAATCAATTTTAGCAGATGGTAATCGATGCAGTTGGTAGAGATTTTCCACTAGAATCATCGTGCACTGTTAATATTGAAGAACCTCCCGATATTGAGGGCAAAGAAATTTTTACGACATGTTAGCAGACTACTGATACTCCCTATATAGGAAGGATGCACAGATGTTATCAGTTGTGTCTGGAGAACAACATTTCAAAGATATGCTTCAATCAGGTGGTACAACTAATGAAGGAGGTTTTGCCACGCAATAATAAACTCTCGGATGACTTATATAAAACAAAGAAGATGGTATCGGGACTTGGTTTGTTGGTTCAGAAGATAGATGCTTGTCCTAATGGTTGCATGCTTTATTGGAAAGATGATGCTAATAAGAAGGATTGCAAATTTTGTGGCCATGCCCGCTATATGCCGAGACAGGAAGTAGGGAAGAATATCCAGAGGAAGGATGTCCTTTTCAAAAAAATAAATTACCTTCCATTGGTACCTCGGCTCCAAACACTTTTTGCATCTAAAACGTCTGCTGCACACTTGAGATGGCATGTGAAGAGTAAACAAGAATAGGGGGTTATGAGCCATCCAAGAGATGGTGAAGCATGGCAGTACTTTGATAGTATTCATCCTGAGTTCGCTAGAGAGGTCCATAATGTGTGTCTAGCGTTGTGTAGTGATGGGTTTTCACCTTTCAGGATGTTGGGAAAGCAATATTCTAGTTGGCCCGTCATTGTTACCCCTTACAACTTGCCACCGTGGATGTGCATGAAAAATTCAATAATGTTTCTGATAGTAATTATTCCAGGCTGAAGATTCCGAAGCAAAAGATTGCTGTTTATTTGCATCACTTGGTGGATGAATTACAACAACTATATTGTAGTGGAGTCCGAGCATATGATATTTCAAAGCAACAAAATTTTAAAATGCTAGCGGCACTTTTATGGACTATTAATGACTTCCCTCACATAGTATGTTAAGCGGATAGAATACATTTGGTAGATTGGCATGTGCCTATTGCATGGAGAAAACAAACTCTTTCCAACTACAGAATGGGTCCAAAACAATCGTGGTTTGATTGTCACCGGCGGTTCCTGCACTTATATCACCCATATAGAAGGTATACCAAGTCGTTTAGAAAAGAAAAGGACAGTGAGATCTCTTAACCCTTAAGGCGAACTTCTAGAGATAAGATGTGGCATTAAGTGTGCGCACTACCTAGGATAGTTGATACAGCCATAGAGGTTGGTAAGGATGATGGTAGGAGTGTTTACCATAATTGGGCAAAAAAGAGTATCTTTTGAGGTTTACCATATTGGAAAACAAATCTGATTTGCCATAACATTGACGTCATGCGTAAAGAAAAAAAAATGTGTTTGACAATGTGTTTAGCATTGTGATGGATGTCAAGGAATCAAAGGATAATGAGGGGTCGGCGTGATGTTGAGATTTATTGTAACAGACCTAATTACTAGTGCCTGTGAATTGAAGGTTTCCATTCCGAAGGCTAAGTATTCACTAACGTCTACATAGAAGAGACTTGTACTCGAGTGGGTAAAGGATTTTTGGCTCCCAGATGGGTATGCATCTAATTTGGGTAGATGTGTTATCTTAAAAAAACTGAAGATGTCAGGAAAAACCTCAACTGTCATGTGTTCATGGAGAGATTTCTTCCAATTGCGTTCAGAGAATTCTTATCGATATCAATATAGAATGTTTTAACAGAGTTAAGCCTTTTCTACAGCGACCTATATTACCCTAAACTATCAGTCTCTCGCATGAAGGAAAGGGAGCAAAACATCCCAGTTCTCATTGGTAAGTTGGAAAAGATTTTTCTTACTGGATTTTTTGACAGAATGGAGCACCTATCGGTTCACCTGCCTTACGAGGCAATAGTTGGTAGGCTAGTTCAGTATCGATGCATGTATCTATTTGAGAGGTAAATTATATTTCATAATTACAAACGAAGTTAGCTTATACTAAAAGTTCATTATAATGTGTATAACTTAGTCCGTCATTTGTGCCTAGGTTTTCATATCGTTTGAAGATTAAGGTGAAGAATAAGGCAAGGGTTGAAGGGTCTATTTGCAATGCTTACTTAATTGAAGAAGCGTCGACATTTTTTTTATTATTTCAAGTTGTATGTGCACAAGCGACAGACAGCCATGCCCCGAAATGATGAACGAGTTGTCGACTTGAACTTGCATGACAACATATTGTCAATATGTAATGTTTCGGGAATGGTGATTGGACAAATTCAAACTTGATATTTAATATTGGAGGAATTGAAGGCAGCTACAAATTATATATTCTTAAACTATGAGAAGGTGCAACCATATATATTGTAAGTCTCTAACATAAATCAAGATTATAAATTTACAGAAGGCACATTTTGTGTTATGTTATGCTGATACGAATTGGCCTCATATAAAAATTGAAGGAAATTCAAGGCTGAATTGCAATCGGTTACATATATAATGAGAGTGAAGTGGACAGGAGATTTGAGGATCAGTTCCAGGAATGGTTTAGAACATAAGTAATTTTTTATTGCAAATAATTTTTCGTACATGTTGTTTAACCACCTTACTTACTAAGTTAGGACTCACAAGTGACTTTAGTATAGGTCCAACATCCACAAAATAATATGACTGACAAAAATATTAGAAGTTTGGCTTGGGGACATTTGACACTTGTTAAATCCTTTCATGGGTATTTTATTAATGGTTTTAGATTCCACATGCATGAGTATGGGATCGGGAAGAAAACAGTCAATAGTGGAGTTTGCGTCAAAGGCGGTGAGGAAGATAGTAGAAATACAGGTGACTATTATGGAATATTGCAGGATATTATTGAGGTGCAATTCCCAGGAACTCCATGTTAGAAGGTAGTCTTGTTCAAGTGTGATTGGTTGGATCCAACTATTAATAAGGGGGTCAAAGTTCATTCACAGTATAAAATCATCGACATCAATTGCAAGAGGAAGTACCTGAAGTATCGATTCAAGTGTATTATGCATCCTACCCAAGGAGTAAAAGAAACAGATCTGATATGATAACTATTTGCAAAGTGAAGGCTCACCACATGATTGATTTTATCATGGTTGATACATCATATCAAGAAGATGTGGATGATTCGGAGGCTATTAATGTTACTATTGAAGGTGAGGTAGTGGATGTTCGGGAACTAGATACACAATGGGAGGATTGTTATGCATTTATTTATTAGAGGATTGCTTGGGAATTTGGATCTTCTACGGATGAGGATGTAGGCAATTATTTATTAGAGGATTCTGTACATGATTAGTTGTTAATTTGACAAAGCATGTGGTTCTTATGCATTTATATACTTAGAATCTAACAAGTAATTTTATGTATGTTTATAGGATGTCTACAGGTCGATCACCACAAGATGAAGATCATAGTAGGGGTGAGAATACTCCATCTCCGCTACTGTTGTCCTCTTCCATCGCAAAAGAATCATACAACCTAGCTTCGAATTAGCAACAGACTTTGTGATGGAATAAAATATAAACTCTAAAATTACATTTATTAATTTCCATCGCAAATCTGTTGCTAAGGTGAATGGTCAAACCTATTTCTTCTCGACACAAATCCGTTGCTAAATTGCGACAAACGTTATGCTCCGTCGCAATTCGTGACGCTTGTTTTAGCGACAGCCAATTCGTCATTGATCCGTCGTAAACTGGTGTTACCGACGGATTTGGCCATCGCTAATGCCACAATTTCTCGTAGTGTAAGAAAACAAGACATGCAACATAGCTCTAGCAAACAAGCTCCTAGTTGCCTAAACACACACTTTTCAACCATAGGTTTCAAGAAACCTTAACCAACTTATTAAATCTTCAATAACCAACCTCTAAGCCATAATGAAAGACCTAAGAGAGGGGTGAATTAGGTGATTGGCTAATTTTCAAAAACTATTTCCTTTATAAACTTAGTTGTAGAAGATTATGATTACTTAATTCAATGAAAGAATAATCAAATCAATAACAAATCAATAAACAAACTAAAAGAACTGAACACAAGCAAATTAATAGTGGTTTGATCTTCTCAAGATCTACCTCCACTACCTTGAGTCTACACTCAAGGATTTCAAACAATCTACTATATGCTCAAGTTAAACAATTACATAAGAGGCTCACCACACAATGGTTTTACACTACATGTGGTTAATAGGTAAACCTTGTAAACTCTACACTCTTAATAGGTAAGCCTTGGAATCTATGAGTTGCAATTGAGAGCACAAAACTTGATTTAAATGGTTTCAATGGTTTTGAACTTACCTAATTATCAAGTTTTCATAAATGGTTTTTCCACTTAAAAGGTCTTTAATGACTTATCTTTGAGGCTAGAATGTTTTCCAACTTATTTGAATTGATTTGAATATGTTTTGACAAAGTTTAGAAAGTTTGGATACAAAGTTCGGACGTCCAAACTTTACATACGCGGTGAACAGTAATTACTATTCAATCAACAGGACTTGAACAGTACATGAACAGTGCCGACTATTTTTCCGGAGAAGTTCGGAGCAAGTTCGGATGCTGAAGACAATGTTCGGACATCTGAACTTTAAACAGTACCATGAACAGTAACACTATTCAGGTGAACAGTATTTTTTAGAAAAGTTCGGACGAAAGTTCGGACGCAGAGAAGCAAGTTCGGATGTCCGAACTTTTCAAAAACTAGCCATTACTAGCGTTTTATAGCCGTTTGAACTGATTTTCAAATTCTATAAAAGCCATAAACTCTAGATTTTTTAGTAAAACTTTGAAATTAAGAAATCCTACAAGCTCTAACTTATTTTATATCAAATTAATTTGAAAAGCTCTCAAATTGTCTTGTGCTCAAAGGTGTAAATTCAAGATTCTAAAGGCAAAGGTGAAGTTGCGCTAGCAATTGTATTTATCCACCAAGAAGTGTTGGTAACATCAAAACTCCATTCTTCATTTTATTCTGTTTTTCTACTGGCTCAATACAAGGTTAGCTTGTGATGTAAAATCCTTTTGGTAAGGGTGTGCCATAGACTAGATTAATCAAGGTTGTGGTATAAAACCCCGTGTGTGGGTGAGCCTTGGATTAGATTGGTCTTTAGGTTGTCTTTAGATATAAAATCCTTGTGGAAGGGTGAGCCTTGTTTGTAGGATTGCAAAGGAAGTTGTTGGTGTAAAACCCTTGTTGGGTGAGCCTCTTGTGTAATTGCCTAAATTGAGCATATAATGGATTGGTTGAAATCCTTGAGTGTGGACTCAAGATAGTGGATGTAGATCTTGAAGAGATCGAACCACTATAAGTCGTGTGTTTATTTCCTTATAGCTTTACATGTTTACTTTTTGGAAGTCTTGGATTGAGATATACATTTGTTCTATTAACTATGAATTGTGGAATATTATTGAGAAAGGTCCCTATGTGCCATTGAGATTGAAAGCTGATGGAGTTACAAGGGAACCAAAGCCCATGGAGGAGTATGATGAGAGCGATTCAAGAAAGATGACATTAAACTACCAAGCAATGAACATTCTTTGTTGTGTGTTGGTCGTCAATGAATACAATAGAGTGATGGAATGTGATTCCGCTCATGAAATGTGGAAGCTACTTCAAGTCACTCATGAAGAAGAAAGAGCAAATGTGTGCTTCATGGCAATGGAAGATAAGGTACAACCTACTCCATCTACCTCTACTTCTTATGATGATGATATTGATGATCCTAGTGAATTACTTGTTGAGATATATGGAGAATTAAAAAAGGTTTTGAAAAAGAATAAGGAAATGAAACTCAAAATTAATGAGTTATTGATTGAAAATTCAAAATTATTTTGTGCGAACAAAAAAATTCTTAAATCTATTGATTGTTTGAATATTGAAAAAGAAGTTTTAAATGTCTCTTTACAAAACATGTCCCTTGAAAATAAGATTCTTTGTGATAAGATTTTGTCTCTTGAAAGAATACTTGTTGATCATGAGACTTTGAAAAAGAAGGTTGGTGAGCTTACATCATGTATAGAAAAATTTACAAAAGGAAGGGACAATCTTGATAAAATTCTTATAGCTCAAAGATCTCCTCCTGTCAAAAATGGTCTTGTTTATAATTATGTAAACAATGTGCCTAAATATAACAACTTCTTTGTTAGAGCTACTTCTACTTCCATGCATCATACATGTTGTACTTATTGTGGAAAACATGGACATAAAGCTACCAAATGTTATGTTAAAAGAAAAGTAGAGAATGGTGTAAAAACCATTTGGAGAGTTAAGGGAATTATTACTAACCCCCACGGACCCAAGAAAGTACGGGTACCGAAGGATACTTCCTCTCCTTTATTGCAGGTACTCTTCAATTCAAACTCAAGCAAAACTAAGCGGTATATTGATGATGTTGGCTTAAAGAATAACAGAAAACACCTCATTCATAAGCAAGGTCAAAGAAACCAATGAAAGATTTGTTTTTGAGACAAGAAGAAAAGAAGAATTCTTGGAGTATCCAATGTTGGTAAAGGTTCCTCTCTTCTTTTTAAACAAATATTGCTTGGTGTTGATTTGAACTATAACTTGCTTAACATTAGTCAATTGTGTGACAATGAATAAGAAGTTAAATGCCAACATGCAAAGTTTCAGTTGCGAATCCCTATTGTTTAGCTTTGAAAATTTGCCAACCAAAACTTGTCAATTGCTTTTATGAAGTTGATTAGGAAACATTGATGATATGAGATTGAATTCATGGTCGATATGTTTTGAAATTGATTATATGTCATGATAAAATGATAAAATAGCTATGATTGAATATCTATGGATTTGCTTGGCCAAAAACATCTTTATGAAACTTCACAAAATGTCCAAACTTGAAGTTTGGATGTACACCATAAGTTCGGTCGCCCGAACTTGTATGACAAAATGATATTTTGATCAATTACTCACAAAATGTTTCAATGTGTGTTTTATTTTGATAAGCTTGAATGTCTTGTTGCTTATGATAATGATGGATTTTCTTGGCATAGAAGATTTGGTCACGAGAGCATGGATTTGGTGAAAAAATTTTCCTCTCAAGACTTAGTTGGAGGATTACTAAAAATGTGCTTTGAGAAAATTATCTTTTAGATACTTGTCAATATGAAAAACAAATAAAAGAATCTTTCAAACCCATGAAAATGCTTTTAGACCTCAAAACATCTTGAGCATGTTCATAGAGATTGATTTGGACTTATGAGGAACTCTAGTATTGATGACTTAAAGTATGCCTTAGTAGTAGTTGATGATTTCTCAATATTCACTTTAGCATTCTTCTTTGCTCAAAAAGATGAAGTGTTTTGTAAGTTTTAAAAAAACTACCCAAAAAGGTTCAAACCTCCTTTGAGTACATTTGATTTCTATTACAAGTGTCAATGGAAGAATTTTACAACAAAGTCTTTACAAAATTTGCTTTGAAAATTGAATTTCATATATTTGTTTCAACTGCAAAAACCCCACAACAAAATGGTGTTATTGAAAGGAAAATTTGAACTTTGCATAAATTGGCTAGGTCAATGCTTTGTGAAAATTCTCCTTCAAAAATATTTTTGGGCCAAAGAGATAAACACCACATGCTATGATAAATAGAATTCTTTTAAGATCATTTTGAAGAAAAACATCTTTTGAATTCTCTTTTATAGAATGCCTCAAATTGCATATTTTAAAATGTTTGGTTATAAATATTCTTGTGATAACTTACTTAAATTTGATAGAAAACTGGATATTGGTATATCTTTTAGCTATTCTTCTAACAAAAAGGCATATAGAATTTATAACAAAAACAACCTTACATGATGAGGAAACCATTCATGTTTGTTTTGATGAATCTTACATTTACTTCGAAAGAAGAGATGAAGATGATGTAGGTACATCAATGAATGACTATCAAACCCATTTTCAAGCACCAACTTTGGAGGATCAAACCAATGAGGAAGAGATGATTAAGCAAGAACAGGATAACCAACCTAGTGGTGACCAAAAGCTCTCAAAGAACTTAAGATATCCAAGAGGCCACCCTAAGGAGCAAATCATTGGTGATATCTCCCAAGGAGTAAAAATAAGGAGGTACTTTATCAATAACTTTATTCTTTTATCGCATATAAGCCTAAAAGTATTGATGATGCATTGTGTGATGATTTTTGGATTATTGATATGCAAGAGGAATTAAATAAATTTGAAAGATACGAAATTTTGGATATTCCTAAATCTCATGATCATTCCATTATTGGAACTAAATGGTTTTTAGAAATAAACTTATTGAATCCGGAGAAGTTGTTAGAAACAAGGCTAGACTTGTTGCCTAAGGATTCAATCAAGAAGAGGGAATTGATTATGATGTAAACTTTGTTCCGAATACTAGATTTGAGTCCATAAGAATGCTTTTGACTTGTACTTGCTTTAAAAGTTTTAAGTTATTTCAAATGAATGTCAAAAGTTCTTTTCTAAATGGTTTTATTAAGGAAGTGGTTTATGTGGAACAATCACCCGGTTTTGCTCATGAAAAGTTTCCTAACCATATTTTCAAACTATCCAAAGTTTTCTATGGTTTAAAACGAGCCTCCTAGAGCTTAGTGTGAAAGATTGAGTAGTTTCCTTCTTTCAAAAGAATTTTCAAGAGGAAAACTGACACTATCCTTTTTATAAAATTCTCCTGCAACAATGATCTATAACTTGTCCAAATATATGATACAATTTTTGGCGCTTCTAACTTCACTTTGTGATGTGTTTTCCAAGTTGATGCAAAGTAAATTTGAAATGAGCATGAGAACAATTAAACTCAAAAGATGACCAATGCATGTGCTTCCTTCTTTCTCTATTTCAACCAATATCACACTCGAGGATTATGCTATCTTGCACCCCACATGCTAACCTACACAAATTAGAGATTTCACACACCTCTCTCTCCATTTCAACTGGCCATACTCACCTAGAATGCAAGACAAACTCTATTCCATCTATTTCTCACAATCTCACTTCTAGGCACGCGCTTTGCTATCCCTTGTTTCTTCAACCTCCCTTCAACTGAACAAGAGCTTTTTAGGCTAAAAGAAGTGCTAAATTGTGGATTTTTTGCGAGAAGTAAGATGTTAATAAGGTTGTGTGCATAAGAAATCAATCTATGCTAGTTCTAGCTATTAAGCTCATCATTTTAATGAAAATTGTTAGGTGGACAGCAGCTATAGTTTGATAGAACTAATAGGGTAATCTTCATTTTCTTATGTGTTAGCCCTAAGGGCAAATCATGTAGGTTTGATTAGTTTTGATTTATGACAAACATTGATAAGGACTAATATGCTTGTATGTTGTGTGATAGGATTTTTGGATTTAGAAGGAAGCAAGTCTCATTGCCTTGGAGCTAAAAATGCTAAGGACAACTCTATTATGCTTAAAAGATCATGGATATAGAGCATGTTCAATGAATAAGAAGGCTTTGAAGAATCTAGTGTAGGGTTGCACTTGCTTAAATAGGTATATTCTTGTAAACTCTACACTTGTGTCTTGGAATCTATTGAATGCATAAGAGAGCATAAAACTTGTTTTTGAATCATAAATGACTTTGAGTAAAATCTTAATGATCAAATGCTTTGGTAACGGTTTTTGAGTTCAAAAGAGTTTGTATGATATATCTTTTGATCCTAAATGATTTCAAACATTTTGAGATTGATTTTCTAATGTTTTCGCAAAGTTTGGAAAGTTTGGACGCAAGTTTGGACGTCAAACTGTGACATGGTTATTGTTTTTCTAGAGAAGTTCGGACGAAAGTTCAGACACATGAGCCAAAGTTCAGACGGGTCCGAACTTTGCCAGAAAACATGTCACAGAGAAGTTCAGATGAAAGTTCGGACGCAGAGGAGCAAGTTCGAAAGTCCGAACTTCCCTGAAACTAGCTGTTACTAGTCGTTTTATAGCTGTTGAAACTGATTTTTAAACTCTATAAAAGCCATAAACTCTATAATTTTTGTAAGTTTTGAATCTCTGAGAAATCTAAACATTCTAAATCATTTGCAAACATCAAAGCTCTCTTTTGTCTTGTGCTTTCAATTGATCATTCAAGATTCCAAAGACAACAAGTGAAGTGGTGCTACATTGTGTAATCATCTACCAAGAAGTGGTAACATCTCATTCATTCTTCATTTTAATTCTGTTTTCTACTTGCTCAATACAAGGTTATCTTGTGACATAAAATCCTTTTGGTAAGGGTGAGCCATAGACTAGATTAATCAAGGTTGTAGTGTAAAACCCGTGTGTGGGTGAACCTTGAATTAGATTGGTCTTGAGGTTGTCTTTAGATATAAAATCCTTGTGGAAGGGTGAGCCTTGTTTGTAGAATTGAAAAAGAGGTTGTGAGTGTAAAACCATTGTGTGGTGAGCCTCTTATGTAATTGTTTAACTTGAGCATATAGTAGATTGTTTGAAATCCTTGAGTGTAGACTCAAGGTAGTGGAGGTAGTGTAGAATCAACTACTACTAAGGCATACTTCAAGTCATCAATCCTAGAGTTCCTCATAAGTCCAAATCAATCTATATGAACATGCTCAAGATGTTTTGAGGTCTAAAAGCATTTTCATGGGTTTGAAAGATTCTTTTATTTGTTTTTCATATTGACAAGTATCTCAAAGACAATTTTCTCAAAACACGTTTTTAGTAATCCTCCAACTAAATCTTGAGAGGAAAGTTTGTTCAACAAATCCATGCTCTCGTGACCAAATCTTCTATGCCAAGAAAATCCATCATTATCATAAGCAACAAGCCATTCAAGCTTATCAAAATAAAACACACATTGAAACATTTTGTGAGTAATTGATCAAAATATCATTTTGCCATACAAGTTCGGCGACCGAACTTATGGTGTACATCCAAACTTCAAGTCCGAACATTTTGTGAAGTTTCATAAAGATGTTTTTGGCCAAACAAATGCATAGATATTCAATCATAGCTATTTTAATCATTTTATCATGACATATAATCAATTTTAACAACATATCGACCATGAATTCAATCTCATATCATCAATGTTACCTAATCAACTTCATAAAAGCAATTGACAAGTTATGGTTGGCAAATTTTTAAAGCTAAACAAAAGGGATTCGCAACTGAAACTTTGCATGTTGGCATTTAACTTCTTATTCATTGTTACACAATTGACTAATGTTAAGCAAGTTATAGTTCAAATCAACACCAAGCAACATTTGTTTAAAAAGAAGAAAGGAACCTTTACCAACATTGGATACTCCAAGAATTCTTCCTTTCTTCTTGTCTCAAAAACAAATCTTTCATTGGTTGCTTTGACCTTGCTTATGAATGAGGTGTTTTCTGTTATTCTTTAAGCCAACATCATCAATGTACCGCTTAGTTTTGATTGAGTTTGAATTGAAGAGTACCTGCAATAAAGGAGAGGAAGTATCCTTCGGTACCCATACTTTCTTGGGTCCGTGGGGGTTAGTAATAATTCCCTTAACTCTCCTAATGGTTTTTACACAATTCTCTACTTTTCTTTTAACATAACATTTGGTAGCTTTATGTCCATGTTTTCCATAATAAGTACAACAAGTATGATGCATGGAAGTAGAAGTAGCTCTAACAAAGAAGTTGTTATATTCAGGCATATTGTTTACATAATTATAACCAAGACCATTTTTGACAATTGGAGATCTTTGAGCTCTAAGAATTTTATAAAGATTGTCCCTTCCTTTTGTAAATTTTTCTATACATGATGTAAGCTCACCAACCTTCTTTTTCAAAGTCTCATGATCAACAAGTATTCTTTTAAGAGACAAAATCTTATCACAAAGAATCTTACTTTCAAGGGACATGTTTTGTAAAGAGACATTTAAAACTTCTTTTTCAATATTCAAACAATCAATAGATTCAAGAAGTTTTTTGTTCTCACAAAATAATTTTGAATTATCAATCAATAACTCATTAATTTTGAGTTTCATTTCCTTATTTTTTTTCAAAGTCTTTTTTAATTCTCCATATATCTCAACAAGTAATTCGCTAGGATCATCAATATCATCATCATAAGAAGTAGAGTTAGATGGAGTAGGTTGTACCTCATCTTCCATTGCCATGAAGCACACATTTGCTTTTTCTTCTTCATTAGTGACTTGAAGTAGCTTCCACATTTCATGAGCGGAATCACATTCCATCACTGTATTGTATTCATTGACAACCGACGCACAACAAAGAATGTTCATTGCTTGGTAGTTTAATATCATCTTTCTTGAATCACTCTCATCATACTCCTCCATGGGCTTTGGTTCCCTTGTAACTCCATCGACTTTCAATCTCAATGGCACATAGGGACCTTTCTCAATAATATTCCACAATTCATAGTTAATAGAACAAATGTATATTTCAATCCTAGACTTCCAAAAAGTATAATTAGAACCATCAAAACAATGGAGGTCTATTAGTGGAGGAACCTTCCGTATAAGGAAAATTTGATAAACTAGCCATATGATCTTTACTTCTAGGTTGTTAGACCTTAAAAAGAAGACATTGCTCTGATACCAATTGAAAGACCTAAGAGGGGGGTGAATTAGGTCTTTGGCTAATTATCAAAATCTTTTTTCTATTTGCAAATCATTTGCCTTAATAAAATCTCTTCTTTAAATCCACAAACTTCAAGTTTATATGTGATTTGATGGTAAAGATAAGATTATCAAACAATAATACCATAATCAATCAATCAACAACTATGAACAAATAATAATAACACAAGCACGTAAACATGTAAAGCTATAAGGAAATAAACACTACCTTGAGTCCACTCTCCAAGATCTACATCCACTACCTTGAGTCCACACTCAAGGATTTCAACCAATCCACTATATGCTCAATTTAGGCAATTACACAAGAGGCTCACCCAACAAGGGTTTTACAACAACAAACTCCTTTGCCTTCCACAAGGATTTTATATCTAAAGACAACCTAAAGACCAATCTAATCCAAGGCTCACCTACACACGGGTTTTACACTACAACCTTGATTAATCTAGTCTATGACTCACCCTTACCAAAAGGATTTTATGTCACAAGATAACCTTGTATTGAGCAAGTAGAAAAACAGAATAAAATGAAGGATGGAGTTTTGATGTTACCAACACTTCTTGGTGAATAAATATAATTGCTAGCACCACTTCACATTTGCCTTTGGAATCTTCAATTTACACCTTAGAGCACAAGGAAAATTGAGAGCTTTTCAAATTAATTTGATGTAAAACAAGTTAGAGCTTGTAGGATTTCTTAAGTTCAAAGTTCTACTAAAAATTTTGGAGTTTATTGCTTTTATAGAATTTAAAAATCAGTTCAAACAGCCATAAAACAACTAGTAACGGCTAGTTTTTGAGAAGTTCGGACGTCTGAACTTGCTCCTCTACATCTGAACTTTCGTCCGAACTTTTCTGGACAATACTGTTCACGTGAACAGTGTACTGTTTCATGGTACTGTTCAAAGTTCAGACGTCCAAACTTCTCTAGAAATATAGTCGACACTGTTCACGTACTGTTAATTGAACAGTAGTTACTCTTCACTGAACAGTAGATTCATTGTGCATCTTCCCATTATTTTGAAGGATGCATGGACTCAAGTAGTAAAGCTAATCATTGCAATGTAGAAGAAATAGATTGAAAATGTTATTAAGCTAAGTGTTTTCAATAGGAACTTTGAAAGACAGTTTTTTGATATTATTTGAATAACATTTTTAGCATGTCTTTCCACTGTATGGAGAATATGCTTTGAACTTGATCATTTTTCAGAAAATGTGTTTTCCAAATAGAAAGTGAATGATGATAAAACAAGCAAACAATCAATGAATGATGATAAAACAAGCAAACAATCAAAACTATGTAAGGGAGAAATGAAAAAAGGATTTTTATATTGGTTCAGCAACATTCCTACATCAACTCATTGAGAATCTCATCTCAAGTATTTTCACTAAACCCGATCTCTTTAACTATAGAAATCAAACCATACAACCCTAAGTATCTTACATTCAAGAAACACTTGAGTTGTACACACCAGTTACACAAATCAATCTAGCAACTACCACCACAAGTTTTCAATAGATCTAGGAACTATATAACCACTAGTTTTTAATAGATCTAGCAATTATTTTCCACTCAAAAACCTTCTCAAACTTGATGGCACAATTTTACAACTGATACTTTTGAACCTTGAAGGGATGAAGATGAAAAGATTGAAACTTTCATTTGCTTCCAATATCAACTCACACTTTGCAATTTTTTTCTTTTCAGCCCAGATGTGTTTCTCTCACCATTTTCAGCTTTAAACTTTCAACTCTTGACGAACTCTCAACTCTTTCGAGAAACACTCATCTCTTGAAGACTTAAGAGTTATATTGTAGCAGATACAAGATCCTGTGGAAGGATAAACAATAATTCAGTCAAATGGTGCTTTGGTCAAGTCTTGTTCAAAGGTTAAAAATTTCTTTTTCTAAAAAAACTTTTATAAAGTATAAGTGGTCATGTGATTTCCAATTGTCCTTCCTTGATTCCTTCACAGAAAGTCAAATCGTTCCTTTTGTCTCAAAAATAATTCAAAACACCTTGATAGTTTTAAAAGTAGCTAGATATAATGACTGGAGTAGAAACACTTTGCCAATTGCTTTGAAGGGTTTCGAAATGCAGTTTTGAAGTAAAGACAAAATAGTGTGAAAATCTAGCTATTGTAGCTAAACCCTAGCAAATTTGTGATGAATCAATGGAAGCTAAAGTAGATAATTTTTTTATATTTTTAATACCTCGATGAGCTTAACATTACTATCCTCACAATTTTGCTAGGATTAGCAACACATACAGGAGAAAAAATAAAAAAGATATTAATTTATATTTTTTTTCTGTCATCCAACAAATTTGCAGTGGATTAGTGATGGAAGATTAAGTAGATCAATATTTATTTTCTTTAATATCTCTATGAGTTTTATGTTGCTAGTCCCTTGCCAATTTTCTAATGCATAGCAACCGAAGCTTGGAACAAAAAAATAAAAAAGGCATATTAGATTGTAAATTACTTAGCCATCACTAATCCTGAGCAAATTTCCAAGGAACTACTAACGGTAGGTTAAGTCAAGCATTTTTAATTTTCCTTAGTAGCTCAATGAGCATTCCATTGCTAATTTCTCAAAATTTTGTTATAGATTAATGACAACAAAATGGATTAAAAAATAAAAAATACAAAATAGTTTGACAATTTGGCTGCTATTGCTAAACTCCAGCAAATTTGTGATGAATCAATGATGAATACTTAAGTAGAGAATTTTTTATACCTTTTTTAATACCTCGGTGAGCTTACCATCGCTATACTTGCAGTTTTTTTCTAGGATTAGCAATAGATATGGGTGAAAAAATAAAAAGACATTAATTTATACAATTTTCTGTCATTGCTAATTCCTAACAAATTTGTAACGGATTACCAAGAGAAGATTAAGCATAGAAATTTTCATTTTCTTTCATATATCAGTCAGTTTTTTGTCTCTAGTCCCTAGCCAATTTGCTAGGGCTTAGCAACAGAAGCTTGGAGCAAAAAAATAAAAACGACATATTAGCTTGTAAATTAATTAGCCGTCACTAATCTAGAGTAACTTTTGGAGGAACTATTGACAGTAGGTTAAGTCAAGCATTTTTAAATTTCTTCAATACCTCGATGCGGTTTCCATTACTAATTCCTTGCAAATTTGTTATGGATTAGTGACAACAAAATGGAGTAAAAAAATAAAAATGACAAAATATTTTGAAATTTTGGCTGTTGTTTCTTTGTAAATTTGTGATGAATCAATGATGGAAGCTTAAGTAGATAATTTTTTATATTTTTTAATACCCCGGTGAGCTTACCATCGCTACCTTGTAGTTTTTTTTAGAATTAGCAATAGGTATGGGGAGAAAAATTAAAAATATATATATTAATTTGTCTATTTTTCAATCATTGCTAATCTCTAGGAAATTTACAATGGATTAGTGATTGAAGACTAAGTAGAGTGATTATTATGTTCTTTAATATCTCGGTGAGTTTTCGATTGTTATACCCTGCCAATTTGTAAAGGCTTAGCAACAAAAGTGGAGAAACAAACAAAAAAGACATATTAGCTTGTAAATTAATTAGCTGTCACTAATCCCAAGCAGTTTTACAAGGAACTACCAACAGCAGGTTAAGTCAAGCATTTTAGTTTTGTTTAATACCTTAATGAGGTTTCCATTGCTAATTCCTGACAAATTTTGAAAGACGGGTGAATCAGGTCTTTGGCTAATTTTCAAAATCTTTTCCTTTTCAAAATTTTTGTTAAGGATGACTCAGAATCCAAATATTTATGAGACCTTGATAAAGAGTAGTTGAAAGGTAGATAGGACTTTAATGACAACAGTAAATGCTAATAGCTTATCAAAGAAAAGTAGCTTGATACGAGATTAGAGAAAAACACTTTGTCCTATTTTTGAAAATCTTCCAAATGCAATTTTGACCATATATCTTGAAAAGCATTTTAAAACTTCAAAAGTTTTTAGTTTGACTAAAGCACACAAAACTTATTGTCTCTAACATATTCTTAACCAGATTCTAAAAGATATATCCTTAGATGTACAATGCTCGAATCTTCCAATTAAGCAGCTTTAATCATGATTATTCTTTCAACAATCATTATAACCAACACTTAGCAAACATTGTTAAATTGCTTGGACATATTCTGTTAATCATTAAAACTGGAAGGTTATACCTTTGTAAATGTTGGCCAATACTGCAGGAAATAAGGCGATTTTAACTCCACTTGCAAAGGCAAAGGCAAAGGCAACGTGATAAAACTCTCTAGTCATTTAGAAGTCACCAGAGACAAAGATAAACTGGCAAAGCCAGAAAATAAAAAAATCGATGTGCTCTTCTCTCGAAAGAGTTCTTGCTTCTGATTTCTTAAAAAATGATTTTAAGAAAATAGAATATACCGACAACCCATTGTCATAGTTGGTACCCATTCCTTTTAAGGAGAATTGAGCTCTAAGCCATACTCTCCAAAACAGCCGTGAGATCTCAAACCACTTATCGTGGCAATATATATATATATATATAACCCTTTATTTCTTATAACTCTAAATCTCTCATCCTAATTTCTTAGAGTTTTTATTTTTTAATTAGTCTTAAAAAATTTGATTGGTTAAGATCATTTTCAATCTATTAAGATAACTATAAACTAATTTAGTACATTAATTTTAATTTTGAATATGTATATTAAGTTATTTTATAAAAGTATGAGACTTTAACAAATTAAAAAAATAAAAACGCTAAAAAATTAGGATGAGAGATTTGGAGCTATAAGAAAGAAAGAGTTACAATTTTATAATATATATATATATATATATATATATATATATATTACCAAAACACTTTTACTCTCTCTCCTCTTCTAAAACCTTAGAGCCTCTATCCTCAATTTCTAGAATTTTAAAATTTTTAATTAGGTAAAAATTTTTTGATTGGTTAAGAATATTTTTTAAGTACTAAATTATTAACTAAGCTTAATCTTTATCCAAATATCGTAACTTCTCATCATTCATCTATCATCTCTCACTATTTACCCATCTATTAAAACTATCATTATAAAAAAATGAATTCAATTTTTATTTTAATAAAATTCTATAAACTCAGACTCTTCTTCGATAATAATTTTTAATTATATTCTAAAAATATATTTTTTTTACTTTTAAGAGAGGGAATCTCTTTTTCAAGCAAATCCTCTATTCACCAATTCAGTAAGATAACTTTTCTAAAATTTTATTCTTTTGTTATTTATATTAGATTTTTTCGTTTTTAAATTATTCAAAAATTAAATTAAGACTTTAATTTTGGAGTAAAAGTAGAATGATTAAGTTGAATTTCCAAGGCCTTGATTTTATTTTTTGGAGTTTTTAAATTTTTAATTAAAACAATTTTCCCACCTTTTAACCTCAATTCCAACTCTAATACTATACAAACTATTCTATTACTAAAAAATCAACTCTTACATTTACACAATTTCTACCACAATACAAACTCTAAATTCATATTAACGTTCTTCATTCAATTCAATTCTCTAAACTCTTTCAACTCTGTTTTCAATTCGGTAAGAGTGCTTTTCTTCATTCAATATTTGATTAAAAAAATTATTTTTAATCTTTAATTTATTCTTTAATTTAATCTTTAGGTAATGTTGTATTAAATTGATATGTTAAGTAATTTGTTATGCTTATAATTTCTTAAATATATAACTAATGAAAAATATTTTTCACTAATTTTGTAAATGGTGATCTCTTTATTAAGACATTAAAAGAGTTACTGAACAATTACTTCAACATCTCATCAGCTTTAAATTACTTAATTATATATATATATATATATATATATATATATATATATATATATATATATCTTATGAACATTCGATATTCTAATTATTTATTTTATATTTTATTATTTATTATTCAAATAATTTGTACAATAATTTTTTAATTCAATTTTTTTAATACAAATTGTTTCTCCGAGCATAGCACGGGTTTTTTTGGCTAGTATATATATATATTATAGAATTGTAACCCTTTCTTTCTTATAGCTCCAAATCTCTCATCCTAATTTCATAGAGTTTTTATTTTTTTAATTAGTCTTAAAAATTTTGATTGGTTAGAATCATTTTCAATCTATTAAGATAACTACAAATTAATTTAGTACATTTATTTTAATTTTAAATATATTTATTAAGTTATTTTATAAAAGTAGGAGACTTTAATTATTACTTTAAAATTTTTTGATTCGTTAGAAACATTTTTAATTTTATTAAAATAATTTTAAACTAATTTATACAATAATTTTAATTTTAATTTTATTATTTTAAGTTATTTTTTCAAAGTAGGAGACTTTAATTATTACTTTAAAAATTTTTAATTGGTTAGAATCATTTTTAATTTATTAAAATAATTTGAAACTTAATCATTTTCAATCTATTAAAATAATTTTAAACTAACCTATACATTAATTTTAATTTTTAATTTCATATTTTAAGTTACTTTTTCAAATTAAGTAGGAGACTTTAATTATTACTTTAAAATTTTTTGATTAACTAGAATAATTTATTATTTATTAAAATAATTTTAAACTAACTTATAGATTAATTATAATTTTGAATTTCATATTTTAAGTTACTTTATAAAAGTATGAGACTTTAATTATTACTTTAAAATATTTTGATTGGTTATAATTATTTTTAATTTATTAACATAATTTTAAATGTCTTATATATTAACTTAAATTTTGAATTATCCTAATTCTTAGTGTTTTTATTTTTTTAATTAGTCTTCAAAATTTGATTGGTGGAGATTATTTTTAATCTATTAAAATAACTTTAAAATAACTTATATATTAATTTTAATTGTAAATTCTGTATATTAAGTTACTTTGTAAAAATATGAGACTTTAATTATTACTTTAAAAAATTTTAAATGGATAGAATCATTTTTAACTCATTAAAATAATTTTAAAATATTTATATATTAACTTGAATAAGGAATTCTGCATTTTTTTAGAAAATTAAATTATGTATTTTCAGTTATTTTATAAAAGTAAAATTTTAATTATTCAATAATTGTCAACAAACAGAATTTTTATTTTTATGATTTTTTTAACCCAATCTCTTAATTTAAACTAAATTCATTAAATCAAAACTCTGAATGTCTACCTATGATTTCTACACATAATGCACATTATCATTATTCTCTTCTGCACATTCTTTTCTTCTTCTCTTCTTTTTTATAAAATGTAACCACCTCTTCTACATTTTTTGGTTTAATCATCACTCAAATCTCATCATATCCAGAAGCTCCAATTCTTATACTTTTTCTTTTTATCGTCACTTCTTAATATAATTCTTTCACTTCATTCATTTTTTTCTATTTGATTTAGATTTTTTCATAAGTATTTGAATGTTGTATTTTATAAATTCTTTTAGAATCATTTTATTGTTCTATTAAATAATGTCTTTACTTTATTTTGATTGAACTCTCTAAAACCTCATTTGAGATTTTTATTTCTTCAGATTGAACTTCTTTTGATATCTAATATATTTTTTATTTTATAATATAAAATATAGTGATTTCTTTGGCGTATTTTATTAGCGTATCATTAGGCAATGCAAATGGATCTTATTTATTTATTTGATTGCAATAAAATCTATTTAAAATTTGGATCAAAGTTATTGCCTATATGATAGTTTTTCGAATTTGAATTTTAGGTATACTTAATAAGTAGATGTAAGTGCTTCAATTTTTTATTCCTTTTCCTTTTTAAAAATATTAGAGTTGTCTACTCCATTCACCTTTGATCACAGGCTTTAAGACCTAAATTTTACATTATTTTACATATTCTGTAATTTTTAAAATATTTTTCCTTGTTTTATCTGGTGAAACAACTATGGTATGGCACATACTATCTACTTCTGATATTTTTTTAATTTCTTTGCTTTTTTTCTCTTTCATACTTTTTCTCCATTTTATGTTATATTTCATTCTTGCATCTCCCAACATATTTCTTCTTTATATTTGTTAAACTATTATACCAAAATAATTATCTATTTATTAAGAAAAAACAAACAGATAAACACTATATAATTTGCAAATAAATAAATAAATTTTTATTTAAACTTCAATGTTAGTACTTTGTTTCAATTTCCATTTGCTTTGCTTTACCCCTCCCCCCTTCCCCCAGTAAAAAGCCTAAGAAATAAGAAATCATTCGGATATATCAACTTTTAATTCTTTTGTTAAGTAATCCATTAAGGCTATTTTTGAAATCGTTCATTACCTAACTTAATGGGTTAATTAAAAATTATTATTACAAATTGGAGTCTGAACTAACTAACAATTATAATCTCTCTATTATTGATGAAGAGAATATATTTGTCATTAAGGATATTTTTTCTTTTGGAAAATAGAAAAGAAATTTTGATTAATGAAGCAAATAAGGGAGATTCTCCAAACTAAATAAGAGTTTGGATAAGTTTAATTCTCTTTGATCTAATAAATGGTACATGTTATTTATTTTTGACAAAAAGACATCAGTGATATTTGTATATGAATAAAAAATTTTTAAAAAGTTAAAAAGTAAATTCAGCGTAACTAATATTACTCCGAATTTTGTATTGAGAGGAATAAAATAGATAGAAATTATATGTTAAGAGCCTAATAAAATGGGAAAAGAAAGTATTGATTCTTTTTAAACAAATAAAATTTTAATATTCTATGTTATTCGATTTTTTAAGCACATACATTTTGAGAGCTAAAAAATATATTTTAAAAATTTTTAAAATTTTTAATTTTAATATTTTTTTATTTTTAAAATATATCTATGCATTGCACGGATTTAAGCTAGTGTCTATGATTGAAACTGACATCGGGCTATCGGGGACCAGAACAGATAAGCAGCCAATAATAACTCAAAATCGCCAGAATTTTACTTCGGTGCAGCATGATAGCATGATAAATGCCTGCCTGCTTCCTTTTTCCCCAACTTGGGACTCTAATCGGGCAACCCTTTCCACATAGGCATTGTGGACTGACCAGTCAGACTTCCAAGGCCAAGAACGTAAGAAGGGGTAACATAGCTCGAGAAAATTTAGTTCAAAACAAAGCAAAGAGTATTCTAAGAAAGGTTAATAATAAGGGGGAATCGGAACCATGCAAGAGAAAGGTTAGCCTAGTATCACCTAAGACCACTTCTGAGTTCTGACTCATTAGTGGTAATGGTAGGAATCATTACCTGCAGGTATGGAGGTATGGTCGAGGAAGAATCCGCGGCTTTGCTTTTGTCTTCGGATGTAGCAGAATGAGCAGAAATTGCGAAGTGAATAGGGAAATGCATGAGAAAACCATAGTATGTTTGGAGGAAGTTGAGAAATTAGAAGGCAAGAGAAGTCCTAAGAAGAAGAAAATATATAAAGCAAATTGAAACAAGTCAAATTAAAGGAGGATAACGTCTCTTTAGTAATTAAATGGCATATTTGTGGCACATTGGTGTTCTTAAAGAACGGGAAGAAACCGAGGAAAATCACACCACCAAAACTAAAAGGTCGTATCAGTTATGATTATAGCCGGTCCAGAATTACGGGTCAAAATGAAGTCTAATGGGTTTCAAATGCCTTGCAGATTGCAGTGACATTTGAAGAGAGGCAACTGTTGAACCTAAGTAAAATCCGGGTAGAGCCCCAGAACCTGAAGCACAGGATAAAGCCTAGGGATAAAACAGATGAAGAGTGCATTCCATGGTAAGATAAGGCGGAATAGGAGATAAGAGTCCAAGTTGATTCCAAAAAGATTTGATGGAGATTACATGGAACACTACCATTAATAAAAGAAGGAAAATGGCAATTGGATCAACAACAAACTCTCCTCAGAAAAATACAAGAAGAAAGCAATACTTTTAGTTATGTTAGGATTTCTTTAGATATTAGCATTAGCATTATTATTTTGGTGGATTTTGAAAAGTGATTTCCGTTTGCTTTTGCTTATAGATTTTTTCAATATTAGTTTATTTTTATTAAATCCTGGAATTCGTTGCAAGGTATCCTTAGAACTCACTTTTTTTTTCTCATTTCTTTTTCTTACTTTTCTAGCAGAAGTGAGTGACATTATTGTTTTTTCCACGTACGTTTAGACTATATTATGAAGAAGATAGCAAAGGCATGTGAGCTATAAACGTTCAAGATATTTTCAGATGATATGAATACGTTCTTATGTTGTAGACAAAAAAAAAAGATATTTAATTTAAATGCATTTTAGTCCTTTTAGTTTGTAGACTGATTTTTTTCTAAATAGATAAAAAAAATATAATTTGGTGATATTTCTTTCTATGATAATTTTATTAAAAATTAAAAAATAATTTTTTATTAATTCTTAATCGGTGATTGTACAGATTATTGATCGGCCAGACAAGTTCTAGCTGATCTGCGATCGGATTGGTATCACTTACGAAAACAATAATCAGTATTGGCTTTCCTCTAATCAAATACACATTGTTTGTGATGTCAAATTGTATTTGGATAATAAATTCAAAAGTATTACAATATTTAATGAAATATAAATTAGCTTAAATTTTTTTCTCCTATTTTGCTAAATAGCAAACTAGTGTGAAGATACTACTATCTTATACAATATACTCCTCTGATTAGAAATATAAGTCCTTTTAGACTTATACACAAAATTAAAATTCTTGAAATTAAAGAAATTTATGAGATAAAGTATTTTTTTATATCCTTAATAAATAGGGGGAGCAAGAGAAATGGAGAGAAATAAATGATATAAAGAGATCTGTAAAATTAAAAAATACATAATAAATACTCTTTGAAATATGTAAAATAACTTATATTTTAATCACAACCATATTTGGTATATTTATTCCAGCTCAACTGACATGTATATCAATTACAAATCTAAAAATCCAAAAGTAGTATCACAAAATTATATAAGCAAATAAACTCCTCCGAAGTTCTCAACCCTTTTATCTTCTTACATGGAAACTTACTTGGATAAAATGAATTCGTCAGGGCATAGGCTATCATAAGAGTCCTCAAGTTCCTATTAGGTCAACCCCTAGACTTTGAATTCCTTTTCCAAGAACTACAGCGTTACACAGAAGAGCAAATCAAAAGGACTAGAAGACCGCAACTGGGAACATTACGATCTGCAACAGTCCTCATAACAGATAAAATTGGAGGGGAAAGCTAAAAAGAAACTTAACCTAAAATTGAAGACTAAAAGTGAAGAGAACAACACAGCCCAAAAAAGTAGTCCATTTGTACAGATTTAAATGTCCTCAGTCCTATTTTAGGATTTCCAAAAATGAATGCCCATTTTCCTAAAATATACATATTAGCCATCTGAACTTCCATAGCAAGCCTTCTCAACTTTAGGAACATAAGCTCCACTAGCTCATGAGTCCTAACACTAACCTCAAAAATTAATAAAGTCTCATGTTGTAACTTACTAATTGGTCAAAATGTTTTTTAGAAATCTTTGCGCCAAGTCAAAATAGGATATTCAATTATGGACAAATGGAGTAAATAATAATTTCTTTCCTTCCTCAAGTGGGGATGGAATGAAGGAGGAGGAGCAGGAGGCGCGGGGGAGCATTGCAATAGCAATTGAAACTATCAGTTTCAGAACTTCAAGGATTAACTCGCAGAGTGGTGAAGCAGCTTTGGAATAATTTATTTTCGCAAATCTCAAGTAATCAACCAAGAATGTGAATTCTACCCCGGCAAGTTACTTCAAGGTAATCTTGCAAAGAAGGGGGAAAAAAGTTATTTCAAGAAAAATACAGAGCTTACAATTTCCCTCCTTCACATGTTGCTTCAATGAAAAGAAAAATGGGAGAAAAAGAAGAAGACGAAGAATATAGCTGGAGAATTTGTAACCATAGGTGGACAAACAATTATCTGAGATTGTCCAAAGCCTGTTCCAGTGAGCCTAGAAATTCAAGTGTTAGCTATGATAGTCCATCAACAGTATCTCCAAACCCAAAAACAAACTTTTTTATTTAAAAGGTTCAAAGGATTAGTGACAAAGTCATATCAGAGCAAAAGTTTAACTGAAAGATCAAATGGCGGCCAAAACTAATCCGGATACAAAATCCAGAAGTAAGCAGCCAATGGAATGGCAAGTAGATTAGCAACTAGAAACCACAACAAAAGCTAAAGACCAACCAAGCATGAATAAGATGCAGGCTTACTGTTTTGAAAGAAATACAAGCATCCTAAAAGAAACATTTTGGACCAGATATGGACAAATAGAATGCTAATAGGAAAAGCAAGCAATGAAAGCTGACCTTTTATAATGATTATGCACAAGAACTACCAAAGGGCTGATGTCCTTGAAACAATTTCTTCCCCTTTTGCAGTTTTGATGTCTTTAATAGGACGAATATAGTCGTCATCTTGCCAGACTATTTCATTTTAAGTGTCATAATTCTCATCATCATCCCTCTTAACATTTTCTATAGTAATCTTATTGAAGAATTAGTCCAGGTTGAAGCCCCATCCATCAGCATATTCAGGTCAATCAATCATCTGCCTCAACAACAAGAGGGTAATCTGCCAAAAGTGTCTCTTTCTTTTTTCTTCTTTCAATGGGGTCTATCTCTTCCTCAACATCAGGGTTCTTATTGATCACTTCCCCAATTTTCTTCCTCCGTTCCCGCCTCTCTTCATTATCCATATCAAAGAAATCTTCCTGCTTCTCGCTTCCACTGGATGATACATTTTCTCCATTCTCATTTCCTTCCTCTGCTTGCAACTTAATGACAATGCGTAAAGAATGACACAGAATAAAAAACAAAATATGCAATCATACATATCAATTAAACCATTCATTACCGTAAAATTATCCCCTGGATCATTGGATCATTCCCATCCATATTCAAAACCTTTTTTATTGCATAACAATGAGTCTCCCTACCCTTATCTAGTGCCCCAACAGCAGCAGAACCTGAAAGGACAGACATAAGGATCAATTCTATTCATTTTTCTACATATACCATTTGCAAGGCCTTATCAGTTATCATCTCCTCGTTAGAAGGTGCAGCAGATTACACGGCCCATGCCTGCTTATAGCATACATAGTGGAATTCAGGATTTTGTTGAATGTGATGGAAGGTGGACTTACATCTTTCTCATGTTTTTATAATTCTGGTATAAGCATGCCTCTGAAACATTCAATATAAGCCAAGGAAAGCAAAAGCAAAAAGAGGGACATTAATTCCGCCTTACTAAATGATAAGCATGACTTGGAAGCCCTGAGAACAAATACCCTAGAGCTAGCTATTAATTCAGCGAACCATTCAGCATAAAAATGCATAAATTTTGTCAACATACATCGGTAATGATATGGACCATAAATTATACAGAATACACAGAAAACAAAGCACAGACATTACTGTACTCATGATAACCAATATTCTTGATCAAAGAACCCTATCAAACATCAAATTAAACCGTACAAATTGAGTTGCAAAGGTTGCAAGGAAACAAAAAAAATGCTCGGGCCTGCGTCCCTTGCAACCCGCTTGGATGTACATATAAATGGCCAGCAAGCCTTCAAGCAGGTAATGGTTCCTCTAGAACTGCAAAGAATGGGAAAGAATTTCATTAAGAACAAAAAAGTGGGAATATATAAGTCCTTGTGCGACTTGTCAGTTTATGTGTATGTGTTGTGTACATTAACGTCACAGAAAGACAAAGACCTTTCTTCTGACGTGCACCATCTTCAACTGCCTTCTGAATGACTGGTTCTTTGCTGGGTACTTCGGGAAGATCCAGTATCTCTTCATTTTCCTTAGAAGGTAGCACAGTAGTTGGAGCTTCTGGCAGATCTTGGAGAGTTATCTGTACAGATTCAAAAGATTTTTTACCATTGATTAAGTAGAGTGACTATTTGTTTCTTCGCCATGAGATGCATTAAGAGGAAAGTTCTTTAATGAAAAGAATGAGTAAATAGTAACTAGTTTCCAAAACGTGGAACTGGTACTAGGTGGAACCACACAAGTATCTTCAGTCATGTCCTTGCTTCATATGTAGATAACCTTACTGGAAGCCAGAACAGGTTTCAACATGCAGAGACCAAAGGGTCACAAAATGAACAAGCCACTGAATTTTTGGCCAATGTCGTCTCACAAAAACAGAACTAGAATGCTATCTGGGGGCTAAAAAGGGTATAAATTGACTGATTGCTCAAATTCGTCAGGAACTTATCCAGGTCCTTGGCCTATTCGTTTTAACATAAATAACTTGAAAAGATAAATACCAAAAACTAATCCAGTCAAGTAGATAGCAGAGGAACAGGAAGATAATGAACTGCTAGATGCAGAATTCTACTAAATAGCAGCTGGAAAGAAAATCAAAGATTAAGATGAACAAAAACAAGAAATCATCTGTAAACAGGATCAAAGTTCATGTAACTAATTTAGAAATATACAGACCTGAGTTTCAAGATTTTCAAATTCTGCCATAATTTCTTCTTCATCTTCTGCAGATAGCTTCTCTCCCAATATCGCATTTATTTCCTGCAGATAATGAAATGAAGATAACCATGGGTATGGAAAGCAGATGTCAACTCTAATAAACTATGGTAACTTTTGCTGAAATGGAGGTCCTTTTGATGGTAACTTTTGCTGAAATGGAGGTCCTTTTGATACATAATTTGTGATAGAGTCAAGCATGGTTTACCATAATAACAATTGAAACTAACCCATTATTCAAAACTAATATGATTTGCCCTTTAGGGCTAACAATCTTTCCCTTTTTTATGATGACAAACTTTGATGCAAAATGTGATGGATTTAGACAGTGTGATACAAAGAAGCATTTATGTCAATGATAGATAATAACAAATTTAGCACATTGACATGCAAAAGGCTCAATATGAGCCTATGACCCAACCAACCTCCATTTGCCTCATTCCTTCCAACAACTAGGATAGAAGATATAGAATTTAAGCATTAAGAAAACTTCTAAGATAGGTTTTAAAGGTTGTAAAATTTTAACAATGCTCCCCCTTAGATTGTGCTCACTTTTCAACAAGTTTGGACTTGAGATACTATGCATCCGAATTTTAACATATCAAGTCCGAACTATAAAATAAGTGAAATGAAAGCTTCACTTTTTGAATCAAACATAGTAGAAGAGATTGAAACATGTTTGAATCAATTTGAACAACAAAAGAGCACATTTTGGTAATAAAATATGGATGCATCCGAATTTCAAAACATGCATCCGAATTTTTAAACCTTGTATCTGAATTTTTTGATCTTAAGTCCAAACTGTAATAAATTCAATATAATGAATGTTTGAAGTGAAATAAAGCGTTCCTAAGGTTGTTCAAACATAATGGAAGAGACTAAAACATATTTGGACCAATTTGAACAACAACAGAGCATGTTTTGGCAACAAAATATGCATGCATCCGAATTTCTGAAACATGCATCCGAATTTTTAAATCATCCATCCTGTTAGCCCAAAGGGCAAATCATGTAGTTTTGATAAATGACAAATATTGATGAAGACTAATATGTTTGAATATTGTGTGATAGGATTTATAAACAAAGAAGTATGAAGTCTCATTGCTTTAAAGCAAAAGTTCAAGAACAACTTCAGTTAAGCAATGTATTTGGAGTTTGAAGAATGTTGTTCTAAAAATGATCAAAAGGCATTGAAGACTTGAAGTGTAGAGTGCATTTAACTTGTAGGTAAATTTCTATGTAAACTCTACACTTGTATGTCTTGGTTATCATTGAATGCATAAGAGAGCATAAAAAGAATCTTATGATCTTAAAAGGCTTTGAATGAATCTGTTTATGAAATATGTTAGTAAACTTCATATGTTCTTGTTTTTCAAGCTTATATATGGTTAAATAAGTTTTCTATACATATCAAATGTTTTTCAAACTCATTGAAGTTATATCTCAAATGATTTTACAAAGTTTGAAAATGATTTCAAAAAATTCGGTCATCCGAATTGTGTAGCAAAAGTTTGCTACCATTCTTCCAGAGAAATTCGGAAGAAGATTCGGACGCAGCCAAAAAATTCGGTAGTCCGAATTTTTGGTCTTCAGCATTGTCACTGTTCTTCCAAAAAAATTCGGACGAAGTTTTCGGACGCAGCAAAAAATTCGGTCGTCCGAATTTTTGTTCTCAGCATGGTTACTATTCATCCAGAGAAATTTGGACGAAGATTCGGACGCAGCCAAAAAATTCGGTCGTTCTAATTTTCTGAAACTAGCCGTTTTATGACCGTTTTAACAGATTTTCAAATTCTATAAAAGCTATAAACGTGCAAATTTTTGTAACTCTTGAAATCTTGAAAACTCCAAGCATTCAAAAGCATTTAGCAAACATTTCTTAAGCTCTCTTATGTCTTGTGCATTCAATTAATCAATCCAAAGACATCAAAGTGTGAAGGTGCAAATTTGTGTAATATCTACCATCAAGTGGTAACTTCTACACACTCTCATTTATTTATCATATTCTGTAGTTCTACTAGCTCTAGCAAGGCTATCTTGATTACATAAAATCCTTTAGATAAGGGTGATCCTTGAAATTGTGATTCAAGATTGTTTAAGATATAAAACCATTGTTTTTGGTGAACCTTGTATTGTAAACATTACTAGAAGAGGTTGTGGGTGTAAAACCATAGTTTGGTGAACCTCTCTTGTAATTTGTAAATCTGAGCAATTAGTAGATTTGTTGAAATCCTTAAGTGTGAGCTTAAGGTAGTGGATGTAGATCTTGAGGATCGAACCACTATAAATTGTTTGAGTTCTTTGCTATTGCTTTCATTACTGCCTTGCTATCAATTATCTCTAATTAGCTCATATAACTTGTTCTTGGTATAAACGCATAAAAGGTTTAAGTTTGCGAAAATCAGCCAAATACCTAATTCATCCCCCCTCTTAGGTATTTCAATTGGTATCAGAGCTAGAACTTCTTTGTGTGGTTTAACAACCTAGAAGACAAAGATCCTATGGCTAATATGTCAAACCTACCTTACCTAGAAGGATCCTCCACAAATAGACCACCTTTGTTTAATGGAACAAATTACACTTTCTGAAAATCTAGAGTTAAAATTTATATTTGTTCTATTAATTTTGATTTGTGGAACATAATTGAGAAAAGTCCTTATATCCCAATGAAAATGAGTATTGATGGAATAACCTCAGTACCTAAGCTCACTGATGAATTTGATGAGCATGATTCTAAGAAAATGACTTTAAATTATCAAGCCATGAATATATTAAGTTGTGCTTTAGATGTTACTGAATACAATAGAGTTAGTGGATGTGATTCTGCTCATGACACGTGGAGATTACTTCAAATTACACATGAAGGTACTAATCAAGTTAAAGAATCTAAACTTGCCATGTTAGTTAGAGATTATGAACTGTTTACCATGAAACAAGGAGAAAATATTAGTGATATGTTTACAAGATTCACTAACATTTTTAATGGCTTAAAAGCTTATGGTAAAGGCTATTCTATGGGAGAGCAAAACAGAAAGATTTTAGATGCTCTACCAAAATCCTGACAGCCTAAAACACTTGCCATTGAGGAATCCAAGGATTTGAAGACTCTTCCACTTGAAGAGCTCATTGGATCTCTACTGACTCATGAAATGAAGATGAAACGGCTAAATGACAAGGAGGATGAAGAAAAGTGAAGAAAAGGAGTTGTACTCAAGTCTTCAAATCACTTGAGTGAACAAGAACAGTCTTCAAGTGAAGAAGAAGAAGGAAACAGTGGAGAAGAAGAGATTGCAATGGCAGTAAGGAAGTTTAAACGATTCTATAAAAAGGAGTTTCTCAAGAAAGGAAGAAAACCAGTCAAGAAGAGTGGACAATCCTCATCCTACAAACCTCAATGTTTTGAATGTAAAAGCACAGAGCATCTTGTTGCTGACTGTCCTAAAGCTTTGGAAAAAGAAAGAGAAAGCAAAAACAAAAAGAAATCTGTCAAGAAAGGAAAAGGATTAGCTGGAACATGGGATCATCAAGAAAGTGGGGATGAAAGTGAAGGAAATGCCAACATATGCTTTATGGCCATTGATGATGAGGTACAATCTTCACCCTCTATTTCAAATGTGTATGATGATGATATTGATTCCAGTGATCTAATTGTTGAGTTATATGAAGAATTAAAAAAGGCTTCAAAAAGAAATAAAGAAATGAAAATCAAAATAAATGATTCTAATGAAAATTCAAAATTATGTGTTGAAAATGGAAAACTTCTTGAAACCATTAGTTGCATTACTATTGAAAAAGAAGTTTTGAATACAACTATACAAAACATATCTTTTGAAAACAAAAAGCTTTGCACTAGAATTATTTCTCTTGAATCAATGATAAAAGATCATGAGCTTCTAAAAAGGAAAGTTAATGAGCTAACTTTATGCATTGAGAGATTTACAAATGGAAGGGAAAATTTGAATAAATTACTTGGCTATCAAAGATCTTCATTTGTAATACATGGTCTTGGTTTTACTCATGATTATGCTGCTCCAAAACAGCAAAAATCTTTTGCTAAAGAATATTATCATTCTAGATCACATATTTGCTGCACTTATTGTGGTAAACATGGACACAAGGTGTCTAGATGTTTTATCAAAAGAAAAATAGAAAGTGGTGTTAAAACCATTTGGAAAGTCAAAGAAACTTTTACTAACCCCCTTGGACCCAAGAAAATATGGGTACCAAAAATCACCCTTTCAAATTTGGTGTAGGTACAATTTGCCTCAAGATCAAGTGCCACAAAATGGTTCCTTGACAGTGGATGCTCAAGGCATATGACTAAAAATGCATCACTTGTTAGTGAACTTCAAACTACAAGTGAAGGTTTTGTCACATTTGGAGATAAGAAGAAAGGGAAAATACTTGGAATAGGGAACATTGGTAAAGGTTCTTTCCCTCTTATCAAGAAAGTATTACTTATTGAAGGTTTAAAGTATAATTTACTGAGTATTAGTCAATTATGTGATAATGGATGCAAATTAGAGTTTAAATGTGATACTTGTACTATTCTTCACAATGCAAGTAACAAAACTATCTTTGTTGCTAAAAGAGTTGGTAATGTATATGTGTTGTATCTTGATGAGCTTATTACAAATGATATTAAATGTCTTGCCATTCATGACAATGATGGATTTTTATGGCATAGAAGATTAGGACATGTAAGCATGGATTTATTAAACAAACTTTCTACACAAGAGCTGGTGAGAGGATTACCTAAATTGCATTTTGATAAAACTCGTCTCTGTGATGCTTGTCAATATGGAAAACAATCAAAAACATCTTTTAAACCAAAGAAAATGGTTTCTACCTCAAAACCTCTTGAACTAATTCATATGGATTTATTTGGACCTATGAGGACTACTAGTCTTGGTGGTAAAAGCTATGCTTATGTGATTGTTGATGATTTTTCAAGATTTACATGGGTAATCTTCTTAGCACAAAAAGATGAAACATTTTATGAATTTTCAAAACTCTTCACAAAAGGTACAAACCTCTCTTGATTGCAAACTGATTTCTATTAGAAGTGATAATGAAAGAGAATTTTGTAACCAAGACTTTACAAAATTTTGTGATGAATATGGTATTACTCACAATTTTTCAGCTGCCAAAACACCTCAACAAAATGGTGTTGTTGAAAGGAAAAACAGAACCTTACAAGAAATGGCTAGATCAATGCTTTGTGAAAACTCATTACCAAAGTATTTTTGGGCTGAAGCTGTAAATACAGCTTGTTATATCATGAACAGAGTTTTACTAAGACCTTTTATAAGAAAAACACCTTTTGAACTTTTATTTGACAAAACTCCATCAATTGTCTATTTCAAAGTTTTTGGTTGTAAATGCTTCATTTTAAACACTAGCAACTATCTTGGTAAGTTTGATAGAAAATCAGATGAAGGAATTTTTCTTGGTTATTCATCAAATAAAAAGGCATATAGAGTCTATAATAAAAGAACATTGTGTGTTGAAGAAACTATTCATGTAACCTTTGATGAATCTAACATTTATCTTCAAAGAGGAAATGAAGATGATGCAGGCACATCAATGGTTGAAAATCATACTCAATACCAAGCACCCACAATGGAAGATCATGCCAAAGAAGAAGAATTAATGGAGCAAGAACAAGATGGTCAATCAAGCAATGATCAAGAACTTCCAAAGGATATCACATATACAAAAGGTCATCCTAAGGAGCAAATCATTGGTGATGTCTCCCAAGGGGTAAAAACAAGGCGGTACTTTATTGATAACTTTGCTCTTTTATCTCATATTGAACCAAAAAATATTGATGATGCATTGTGTGATAATTTCTGGATTATTGCTATGGAAGAAGAGCTAAATCAATTTGAAAGAAATAAAGTTTGGTCTCTTGTTCCTAGACCTCATGATTATTCTGTTATTGGTACAAAATGGGTTTTTAGAAATAAGTTAAATGAACTAGGAGAAGTAGTTAGAAATAAAGCTAGACTTGTTGCTCAAGGTTTCAACCAAGAAGAAGGCATAGACTATGATGAGACCTTTGCTCCAGTGGCCAGATTAGAATCTATAAGAATACTTTCGGCATTTGCTTGCTTTAAAGGTTTTAAACTATTTCAAATAGATGTCAAAAGTGCTTTTCTAAATGGTTTTATTGAAGAAGAGGTTTATGTAGAACAACCTCCTGGTTTTATCCATGAAAAATTTCCAAATTATGTGTATAAGCTAACCAAAGCTCTATATGGGTTGAAACAAGCTCCAAGAGCTTGGTATGAAAGATTGAGTGGCTTTCTTCTTTCAAAAGGTTTTACAAAAGGAAAAGTGGACACAACTCTTTTCATAAAAACATCTCCTAAAAATGATATTTTACTTGTGCAAATTTATGTTGATGATATTATATTTGGTGCTACTAATATATCTCTTTGTGAAGATTTTGCCAAATCAATGCAAAATGAATTTGAGATGAGTATGATGGGAGAACTAAATTTTTTCCTTGGACTACAAATTAAACAAGTCAAGGATGGAGTCTTCATCAATCAAGCAAAGTATACCAAAGAGCTACTAAAAAGATTTGGAATGGATCAAGCAAAAGGTATTGGTACTCCAATGAGTTCATCAACTAAACTTGACAAAGATGAGAAAGGTAAAAACATTGATGAAAAATTGTATAAAGGTATGATTGGGAGTTTACTCTATCTCACTGCTAGTAGACCAGATATTATGTTTGTTGTTTGCTTGTGTGCTAGATTCCAATCATGTCCTAAAGAATCTCATCTAATTTCTGTCAAACGAATATTTCGTTATTTGATTGATACACATGACTATGGTCTTTGGTTTTCTAAAACTTCATCTTTTGAACTTATTGGATACTCTGATGCTGACTATGCTGGATACAAAGTTGAGCGTAAAAGTACACGTGGTCATTGTCAATTTCTTGGTAGTTGTCTAGTATCTTGGTTTAGTAAAAAACAGGCTTGTGTATCTTTATCCACAGCAGAAGCTGAATACATAGCTGCAGGAAGTTGTTGTGCACAATTATTATGGATGCAACATACATTACTTGATTATGGTCTTAACTTTAAGTGTGTGCCTATACTATGTGATAATACCAGTGCTATCAATTTGAGCATTAATCTCATTCAACACTCTAGGACCAAGCATATAGAGATAAAACATCATTTCATTCGTGATCATGTGATTAAGAAAGATATATGCTTAGAACATGTAAATACAAATGATCAAATTGCTGACATATTTACAAAGCCTTTGGCTAAGGAAATGTTTAATCACCTAGGAAGACTCTTAGGAATTTCAAAATTCAATGACTGATGTGTGTATTAATGTTGTGATGAAAACAGAGATTTTTTGATCAAAAATTCAGACGCAGGACAGAAAATTCGGTCAACCGAATTTTCTGAACTGAAGAGACAGAAACTTTCGACCAAAAATTCGGACGCAGACCTAAAATTCGGTCGTCCGAATTTTACGGATGCATCCTTTAAATGAAAATTGAACGGTTTCTTCCAAACATTACAACTTCAGAATTTTATATCCTTTCAAAACCTCTCATACCCATTCACGTCCGAATCAAAATCCCTTCAAATCCACACATTCTCATTCCGATTTGCCTTCATTTTTTAACTCCTAACCCTAAATTCTTACAAAAAATTCAGAACCTCTAAACAGAAACATATCAATGGTGAGAACAAAGAGGCCTAACGTTGAGAAAGGCAAGGGAAAGGCTAAAGAAGGAAATGAAGATCCAATCCTCAACCAACCCAGAAGAATTCGAATTCCTTAAACCTTATCTGGGGTTGACAGGTTTGTCTCCATAAAAGCCACTCATGAATTTAATGAATGGAATAAGAACAGCAGAAAGATTATTCCTGGATATAAGGTGGATGCTGATAAACTGTCTAGCATGGATATGGTTCTATCTTATTTCAATGATGTTGGCTGGAGTAGTTTGCTATTTATTAATGAAGATTTTTATCCTACTTTGATATATGAATTCTATGCAAACCTAAAGAAAGAAAGAATTGAGACTGTTGGGGGATAATAGGATACAATGGCATTCAACTAGAGTATCCCAAGTTGATATTGAATTTAGTGAAGCCCTGATTAACAGAATTTGTGGGGTAGGTGACAATGGGGCTAGATATTATGCACCCTCAATGCATTGCTATGATCGTGAACTCTTTACATATGATAGATTTGAACAAGCTTTTACCAATGGAAGAGAGTTTAGATCTATAAAAGAAAGGGAAATCAAGAATTTGGATGCTAGAGGTAGAGTATTGCATCATATGGTAACTACTATGATTGTTCCTAACTTTGGACATAAATCATCAGTAGGAAATATGCATATGGTATTAATGTTGGCACTGCATGAACAGAGAAGATTGAACTTTGGATATATAGCCTTAAGACACATGATTACTGCTAGAAAAACAATAACCAAGGCATTCCCTTTTGGAAGGCTATTGACAAAGATCTTTAAGCATTTTAAGATTAAACTCCCAGGAAGAGGGCAAGCCTTTAAAAGTGGAGAAATATACACTGATGAATCCCTTAAGAGAATGCAGCTTATTCTTGATGATGATGGGGTATGGAAAACAAAAAGAGAATCCTCTCCAAAAAGGTTAGGAAAAGAAGAAAAGACAGAAAGTGTAGAAGAGGAAGTAGAGGAGGATGAAGATGAGGAAGATGAGGAAGATGAGGAAGAGACCCTTGCAAGAGAAATGAAAACAAAGAGGAAGCATGATACCTCAAGTGAGGGGGAGCAACCACCAACAAAAAGAAGAGTAGTTGAAGAAGAAACTGAAGTTGAGTCAAGTGGTGAAAGAATAACTAGAGGTGACACCATAATAGCCAAAGCATTCCAAGAAGCCTTGAACAATCAAGTCAAGGAAATGGAGAAGATGTATAAGTTCTTTGAATCATTTGCTCCAATGGTTCTAGGAAAATTAGATGGACTAGAGAGTAGAGTGAAACACATTGAGGAAATCCTAATGAGAAATACTCAAAGTGGTGAAGGACCCTCTAGGCCTCAAGATAGAAATGAGGAAGATGATGATAAAGAGGAAGATAAGAAGGACAAAGATGATGACAGTGATGATGGAGATGATCAAGGAGGAAATGATGAGACAGTGGCAGAATAAGAAGAAGAAGAAGAACATGTACATGAAGAACCACAAGAGGCAGGAAGCCAAGTAGCTCAAGCTGAAATTGTCTCACCATCACACATTTCATTCAGCCAAGGAAGAGTGAAGCACTTGGCCATCAAGAAAGGGATTAGCAGAGCCTCTTCATCAACATCACAAGACTAAGCATCTCTTCCATTCTATTTACTGCTTTAAGTTATTTAAATTTTTAGTTATGCATCTAATGTTATAATCTTCTTCAGTATTTTTCTTGCATCTTATGTAATAGTGAAGCTCAATGATGAAATCTCAGTGATGAGAGCTTCCTTTATTTGTTAAATTGTTAATCTCATTTTCATTGACCCCATCTTTGACTGATGACAAAAGGGGTAGAAGAAATGAGGATGACAAATGTGTGAAAAACTGCTGTATGGGATGAGATAATGAATTTTCTGTATATGAATTTTCTGTATGCATATTTTCTGAGTCTTATGTCTCAATCCTATAGATGTTTTCTATGTGTTTTCTGTAAATGAATAACTTGCTCTTGAATTTTTACTCTATGAAAACTCTATGAAAACATTTGAATGCATGAGCTATAACTTGTTGCAAAAAAGTATTCTATTGTTGTTCAAATTGATCTAAATATGTTTTAATCTCTTCTATTATGTTTGAACAACCTTAGGCATTCATTAAATTGAATTTATTACAGTTTGGACTTAAGATTTAAAAATTCGGATGCAAGATCAAAAAATTCGGATGCATGCATATTTTGTTGCCAAAATGTGCTCTATTGTTGTTCAAATTGATTCAAACTTGTTTTAATCTCTTTCACTATGTTTGAACAACCTTAGGAAAGCTTATTTTCAAAAATTGAAGCTTTCATTTCACTTATTTTTCAATTCGGATTTGATATGTCAAAATTCGGATGCATAGCATCTCAAGTCCAAACTAGTTGAAAATGAGCACAATCAAAGGGGGAGCAATGTTAATCTTTTTTGACCTTTAATACCTCTCTTAGAAGTTGTCTTAATGATTAAATGCTATATCTTCTATCCTCGTTGTTGGAAGGAAGGAGGTTAATGGAGGTTGGTTGAGTCATAGGCTCATATTGAGCCATTTGAATGTCAATGTGCTAAATTGGTAATCTTCTATCATTGACATCAATACTCCTTTGTACTACATTGTTTAAATCCATCACATTTTGCATCAAAGTTTGTCATCATCAAAAAAGGGGAGATTGTTAGCCCAAAGGGAAAATCAAGTAGTTTTGATAAATGACAAATATTGATGAATATTGTGTGATAGGATTTGTAAACAAAGAAGTATGAAGTCTCATTGCTTTGAAGCAAAAGTTCAAGAACAACTTCAGTTAAGCAAAGTATTTGGAGTTATGTTGTTCTAAAGATGATCAAAAGGCATTGAAGACTTGAAGTGTAGAGTGCATTTAACTTGTAGGTAAATTTCTATGTAAACTCTACACTTGTATGTCTTGGTTATCATTGAATGCATAAGAGAGCATAAAAAGAATCTTATGATCTTAAAAGGCTTTGAATGAATCTGTTTATGAAATATGTTAGTAAACTTCATATGTTCTTGTTTTTCAAGCTTATATATGGTTAAATAAGTTTTCTATACATATCAAATGTTTTTCAAACTCATTGAAGTTATATCTCAAATGATTTTACAAAGTTTAAAAATGCTTTCAAAAAATTCGGTTGTCCGAATTGTGTAGCAAAAGTTTGCTACCATTCTTCCAGAGAAATTCGGAAGAAGATTCGGACGCAGCCAAAAACTTCGGTCGTCCGAATTTTTGGTCTTCAGCATGGTCACTGTTCTTCCAAAAAAATTCGGACGAAGTTTTCGGACGCAGCAAAAAATTCGGTCGTCCGAATTTTTGTTCTCAGCATGGTTACTATTCATCCAGAGAAATTCGGACGAAGATTCGGACGCAGCCAAAAAATTCGGTCGTCCGAATTTTCTGAAACTAGCCGTTACTAGCCGTTTTATGACCGTTTTAACAGATTTTCAAATTCTATAAAAGCTATAAACGTGCAAATTTTTGTAACTCTTGAAATCTTGAAAACTCCAAGCATTCAAAAGCATTTAGCAAACATTTCTTAAGCTCTCTTATGTCTTGTGCATTCAATTGATGAATCCAAAGACATCAAAGTGTGAAGGTGCAAATTTGTGTAATATCTACCATCAAGTGGTAACTTCTACACACTCTCATTTATTTATCATATTCTGTAGTTCTACTAGCTCTAGCAAGGTTATCTTGATAACATAAAATCCTTTAGATAAGGGTGATCCTTGAAAGTGTGATTCAAGGTTGTTTAAGATATAAAACCATTGTTTTTGGTGAACCTTGTATTGTAAACATTACTAGAAGAGGTTGTGAGTGTAAAACCATAGTTTGGTGAACCTCTTTTGTAATTTGTAAACCTGAGCAATTAGTAGATTTGTTGAAATCCTTAAGTGTGAGCTTAAGGTAGTGGATGTAGATCTTGAGGATCGAACCACTATAAATTGTTTGAGTTCTTTGCTATTGCTTTCATTACTGCCTTGCTATCAATTATCTCTAATTAGCTCATATAACTTGTTCTTGGTATAAACGCATAAAAGGTTTAAGTTTGCGAAAATTAGCCAAATACCTAATTCACCCCCTCTTAGGTATTTCACATCCGAATTTTGAGCTTTCAATTCCAAACTGTAAAATATGTGAGATAACAACTTCTATTTTTAAAAATAAGCTTTTCTAAGATTGTTCAAATATGATAGGAAGGATTAAGATAGTTTTCAAACAATTTGAACACTAGAAAAACATTTTTGGCAAGAAAGTTTGGATGTATCCGAACTTTTGGTTTGCATCTGAACTTCAAGTCCAAACTTTTGATAGCAAGTTTGAAAAGGTGATTTTGCATTCTTAAATGAACTATAGAAGTACTCAAATATGTATAGCCACAATAGCACTTAATTTAGCTTTGCAAAACCATAAAACTCAAGCATTCAATTATTTTTATGAGGTAAAATAAAATCATAAGTTAAGTCAAGAACTAGTATCAAGATTTCAAAATCTTAACTTAACCATATTCAAAATCTCAAAACCTCACATAGTATAACATATTCAATTTAAATTTCAAATGCAGCCAAATATTTTCACAGTACACATTCATTTTACATTTCAACTTATAGCACACATACATTGCACATTTACAACAAGCAGATTCACATTACACATCACAATTAAATCAAGCAATTATAGTACAGCGAGCACATAGCACATTTTGTAGTCAACATTCTTTCTCCCTCTTGACATACACATGGATTTTCAGAGATGCATGAGGAATTCCACTGCTATTTCACATTTTCACACATTTTGTCAATTATAGTACAACAAGCACATAGCACATTCTGTAGTCAACATTCTTTCTCCCTCTTGACATACACATGGATTTTTAGAGATGCATGAGGAATTCCACTGCTATTTCACATTTTCGCACATTTTGTCATCACATTTCTTCTCCCCCTTTTGTCATCAATCAAAGATAGGGTTAATGAAAATGAGACAGCATGTATCACATATAAGCAGTATATGGACTAAACCTCATTTGGCAATTTAGTAATATATTAGCCAACTCTCATAAAATGTATATTTGCAATATTCAGCAATTCTCTAGTCAAATAATTATCATCCTAACAGGAATAAGCATTATGTAGTATCTTAATAATAATATAATAAGTAATATATTATCAACTTCTTCTCCCCCTTTTTAGCAATGATTAAACTTGGGGTAAGAATACTTGGACAGAAAAAGTGAAACAAAAGAAGCTCTTATCACAAGTATTTCATGCATTGAGCTTCAAAATATTATAATGACTAGAAAGGCACAAGTAAATTTCAATGTTAAAGCATAACTTGTGCATCAAGGCATAAACTAAAATAAGCATCAAAATAGAGTTTAGGGATAGAAAAGCTTAGTCTTGGATGCGTTTCATGGTCTTCACTTCCAAATTTGATTGTTGTGATGGCCATGTCTCCCTTGATCTCTATATGATGGGGTCCTTCATTTGTTGACTCCTTGCTCGTGTAGTTGTGCTTTGGAAAGTTACCAATCAAGAGGATCTTTGGATCTTCTTTCTTTGAACCACATTTTCCTCCTCCCTTGGCTGAAGGAAATTGGTGATGGATTTGTGATTTGACTCTGTTAAACTCCCTTCACCTCCTTCTTCTTGCTTGTTCTCTTGAGCACCTCTTTGTTTTTCATTCTCATGCTCTTCTTCTTCTTGGGATGCTTTACTGCCTTTTCCTTCATCTTTTGTCTTCTTCTTTAACAATAAATTGATAGCCATTTCAATTTTCACTGTCATTACTGTCATTTTTATTGCTGCCATCTCCACCCATATTCACTTCTTGATATTCTTCATTTTTCTCTTCACTGTCCTCTTTCTCATCTTCTTTCTTTTCTTCTTCTTTGGATTTATAGGAACTTGCACCATTTAAAACCACTTGAGAAATCTTTCTCAAGTCTTCTTCCATATTCTTGACTCTAGCTTCTAAACCATCAAATTTTCCAAGAATTATCAGAGCAAAAGACTTGAAGAATTTGTCCATATTCTTCATTTCTTCTACATGGTTGTTCAATGTCTCTTGAAACACCTTGGCAACTATGGTATCACCTCTAGTGAGATTATCATCTTCAACTTCTTTTCCTTCAATATAGAGTACCTCTTTAAAAAGTCTTCTTTTGTGTAAGGTTGCTCCCCCTCATTAGATGAGTCATGCCTCCTCTTTGTCTTCATTTCCCTTGCCAATATTTCTTCTTCATCTTCTTCTTCTTCCTCAACCTCTTTACTTTCTTCAACCTCTTCTCTTCTTAAAGGAGTTTATGCATTTGTTCTCCATATTCCATTCTTATCAAGAACTAACCATTTCGGATAGTTTGATGACATCCACCTTGTGACTTGGATTTATCATTTCGGATAATATTGGCTCTACTTGCTGTCAAATAGAGTTGACTACTCCTATGAAACCTGTTTATTCTTGTCAAGCATAGTTGATAAACTTATGGAAGTGCTTATACCTTAACATGATTCATGAAAGTGCCATCCTTGGTTTGCTTGATTTGTAGGCCAAGAAAGAAATTGAGTTTTCCTATCATGCTCATTTCAAATTTACTTTGCATCAACTTGGAAAACACATCACAAAGTGAAGTATTAGAAGCACCAAAAATTGTATCATATATTTGGACAAGTTATAGATCATTGTTGCATGAGGATTGTATAAAAATGGTAGTTTCGGTTTTCCTCTTGAAAATCCTTTTGAAAGAAGGAAATTACTCAATCTTTCACACTAAATTTTAGGAGCTGGTTTTAAACCATATAAGACTTTGAATAGTTTGAAATATGGTTAGGAAACTTTTCATGAGCAAAATCGAGTGATTATTCCACATAAATCACTCCCTCATTAAAACTTTTTAGAAAAGCACTTTTGACATTCATTTGAAATAACTTAAAGCTAGTACAATTCAAAAGCAGTCTTATGGACTCAAGTCTTCATTCGGAACAAAGGTTTCATCATAATCAATTCCTTCTTCTTGATTGAATCCTTAGGCAACAAGTCTAACCTCGTTTCTAACAACTTCTCCGGATTCAATAAGATTATTTCTAAAAACCATTTAGTTCCAATAATGGAATGATCATGAGATTTAGGAATATCCAAAATTTTGTATCTTTCAAATTTATTTAAATCCTCTTGCATAGCAATAATCCAAAAATCATCACACAATGCAACATCTATACTTTAGGCTCATATGCAACAAAAGAATAAAGTTATTGATAAAGTACCGCCTTATTTTTACTCATTGGGAGATATCATCAATGATTTGGTCCTTAGGGTGGCCTCTTGGATATCCTAAGTTCTTTGAGAGCTTTTGGTCACCACTAGGTTGGTCATCTTGTTCTTGCTTAATCGTCTCTTCCTCATTGGAATGATCCTCCAATGTTGGTGCTTGAAGATGGATTTGATAGTCATTCATAGATGTACCTACATCATCTTCATCTTTTCTTTCCCAAGTAAATGTAAGATTCATCAAAATAAACATGAATGGTTTCCTCTTCATATAAGGTTCTTTTCATTATAAACTCTATAGGCCTTTTGTTAGAAGAATAGTTCAGAGATATACTTATATCCGACTTTCTATTAATTTTAAGTAAGTTATCAAAAATATTCAAAATGCGACGTTTATAACCGAATACTTTTAAAATATACAATTTGAGGCATTTTATAAAAGAGAATTCAAAAGATATTTTTTTTCAAAATGATCTTAAAAGAATCCTATTTATCATGGCATGTGGTGTTTACGACTTTGGCCCAAAAACATTTTTGAAGAAGAATCTTCACAAAGCATAGACCTAGCCAATTTTTTTGGAAAGTTCAAATTTTCCTTTCAATAACACCATTTTGTTGTGGGTTTTTTGCAGTTGAAACAATTATATGAAATTCAATTTTCATGACAAATTTTGTAAAGACTTGGTTGTAAAATTCTCCCATTGTCACTTCTAATGTAAATCAATTTTCACTCAAGGGAGGTTTGAACATTTTTGAATAGTTTTACAAAATTATGAAACATTTCATCCTTTTGAGCAAAGAATAATGATAAAGTGAATATAGAGAAATCCTCAACTACTACTAAGGCATACTTCAAGTCATTAATACTAGAGTTCCTCATAAGTCCAAATCAATCCATATGAACATGCTCAAGATGTTTGAGGTCTAAATGCATTTTCATGTGTTTGAAAGATTTTTTATTTGTTTTCCATAATGACAAGTATCTCAAAGATAATTTTCTCAAAACATATTTTTAGCAATCCTCCAACTAAATCTTGAAAGAAAAGTTTGTTCAACAAATCTATACTCACATGACCTAATCTTCTATGCCAAGAAAATCCATCATTATCATAAGCTACAAGATATTCAAGTTTATCAAGATAAAACACATATTGAAACATTTTGCGAGTAACTGATCAAAATCACAAAATGTCATATTGTTATATAAGTTCGGGCGACCGAACTTGTGATCTACATCCAAACTTCAAGTCCGAACATTTTGTGAAGTTTCATAAAGATGTTCTTGGCCAAGCAAATGCATAGATATTCAATCATAGCTACATTAATCATTTTATCATGACATATAATCAATTTCAAGAACATTTCTACCATGAATTCAATCTCATATCATCAATGTTACCTAATCAACTTCATAAAAGCAATTGACAAGTTATGGTTGGAAAATTTTCAAAGCTAAACAAAATGAATTCTCAACCGAAACTTTGCATGCTGGAATTTTAACTTCTTATTCATTGTCACACAATTGACTAATGCTAATCAAGTTATAGTTCAAATCAACACTAAGCAACATTTGTTTAAAAAGAAGAGAGGAACCTTTACCAACATTGGATACTCCACGAATTCTTCCTTTCTTCTTGTCTCAAAATAAATCCTTCATCGGTTGCTTTGACCTTGATTATGAATGGGGTGTTTTCTGTTATTCTTCAAGCCAATATCATCAATATATCCCTTAGTGGTGCTTGAGTTTGAATTGAAGCGTTCCTGCAATAAAGGAGAGGAAGTTTCCTTTGGTACCCATGCTTTCTTGGGTCCGTGAGGGTTAGTAATATTTCCCTTAATTCTCCAAATGGTTTTTACACCATTTTCTACTTTTCTTTTAACATAACATTTGATGGCTTTATGTCCATGTTTTCCACAATAAGTACAACAAGTATGATGCATGGAAGTAGAAGTAGCTCTAACAAAGAAGTTTTTATATTTAGGCACATTGTTTACATAATTATAGCCAAGACCATTTTTAAAAAGAGTAGATCTTTGAGTTCTAAGAATTTTATCAAGGTTGTCCCTTCCTTTTGTAAATTTTTCTATACATGATGTAAGTTCATCAACCTTCTTTTTCAATGTCTCATGATCAACAAGCATTCTTTCAAGAGAAAAAATCTTTTCACAAAGAATCTTATTTTCAAGGGACATGTTTTGTAAAGAGGCATTTAAAACTTCTTTTTCAATATTCAAACAATCAATAGATTCAAGAAGCTTTTTATTTTCAAAATATAATTTTGAATTTTCATTCAATAAATCATTAATTTTGAATTTCATTTCCTTATTTCCTTTTGAAGCCTTTTTTAATTCTTCATACATTTCAACAAGTAGTTCACTAGGATCATCTACATCATCAACATCATCACAATAAGTAGAGGTAGAAGGAGTGGATTGTACCTCATCATTTATTGCCATAAAGCATACATCGACTCTTTCTTCTTGATGAGTGGCTTGAAGTAATTTCCACATATCATGAGCAGTGTCACATTCACTCACTCGATTGTACACATTTGTATCTAATGCACAACTCAAAATATTCATGGCTTGGTAATTCAAAGTCATCTTTCTTGAGTCATTCTCATCAAGTTCCTCCATAGGTTTTAGTTCCCTTGTAATTCCATCAGCTTTTATTCTCATAGGTACATAGGGACCTTTCTCAATGATACTGCACAAATCAAAGTTAATAGAACAAATAAAAATTCTAATTCTAGATTTCCAAAATGTATAATTAGAATCATCAAACAAAGGAGGTTTATTTGTAGAGGAACCTTCCATATAAGGCAAATTTGATAAACTAGTCATATGATCTTTACTTCTAGGTTGTTAGACCTTAAAAAGAAGACCTTGCTATGATACCAATTGAAAGACCTAAGAGGGGGGGGGTGAATTAGGTCTTTGGCTAATTATCGAAATCTTTTTCTTATTTGCAAATCCTTTGCCTTAATAAAAGCTCTTCTTTAGATCAACAAACTTCAAGCTTATATGTGATTTGATAGTTAACACAAGATCATCAAACAGTAATGCCACAACCAAACAATCAACAATTATGAACAAAATAATAATAACACAAGCATATAAACATGTAAAGCTATAAGAAAATAAGCACACGATTTATAGTGGTTCGATCTCTCCAAGATCTACATCCACTACCTTGAGTTCCCACTCAAGGATTTCAACCAATCCACTATATGCTCAATTTCTACAATTACATAAGAGGCTCGCCACACAATGGTTTTACACTCACAACCTCTTTTAGTAACTATACAAACAAGGTTCACCCTTCCACAAGGGTTTTATATCTAAAGACAACCTAGAGACTAATCTAATCAAAGGCTCACCCAATTTTAAACCACAACCTTGATTAATCTAGTCTATGGCTCACCCTTACACAAAAGGGTTTTATGTCACAAGATAACCTTGTAATGAGCTAGTAGAAAACACAAATGAGAGAAGAAAAGAGAGTGTGTAAGATGTTACCACTTTGTTGGTAGATGATTACACAATGTTTCTCCTTCACACTTTGTTGCCTTTGAAATCTTGAATTTCAATCTTTGAGCACAAGGCAATTTGAGAGCTTTTCAAGTAATTTTGATGTAAAATAGGTTAGAGCTTGTTGGATTTCTTAAGTTCAAAGTTCTCTTCAAAAATCTGAAGTTTATGGCTTTTATAGAATTTGAAAATCAGTTCAAACAGCTATAAAACGGCTAGTAACGGCAAGTAACAGTAATTACTGTTCATGTTAACAGTGTCACTGTTCATACACTGTTCACGAAAATTCGGACGATCGAATTTGGCATTCTGCGTCCAAACGGCGTCGAATTTCCCTGGAAAAATAGTGCTACTATTCATGCACTGTTTACAAAAGTTCGGACGTCCTGGTCTCATGCGTCCGAACGTGCGTCCGAATTTCTCTAGAAAAATAGTGGTACTATTTATTGAACAGTATTTACTGTTCACAATACAAAATTTGCTCTTCACAGCGTAGGGAAAGTTCGGACGTCCGAACTTTGCCCTATACGTCCGAACTTTGCATCCGAACTTTTGAAACTTTGTCAAAATATATCCAAATCATTTCAAACAAGTTGAAAAACATTCTAGCCTTAAAGATAAGTTATTAAAGACATTTTAAGTGCAAAAATCATTTATGAAAACTTGATAATTTTGGTAAGTTCAAAAACATTCAAACCATTTAAATCAAGTTTTGTGCTATCAATTTCAACTCATAGATTCCACGGCTTAAGAGTGTAGGGTTTACAAAGTTTACCTATTAACCACATGTAACATACACTTCATATCTTCAAAGCCTTCATTTATCTTGAACAAACTCTTCAACCTTTAATCACTTTGACATATTTGAGTTGTTCTTGCATTGCTAGCACCAAGGCAATGAGACTTGCTTCCTTCTCAATCCAAAAATCCTATCACACATCATACAAGCATTTTAGTCCTTATCAATGTTTGTCATTATTCAAAACTAATATGATTTGCCCTTTAGGGCTAACAGAATCTTTATCCCGTATAATAACCTAATGACCATTGATGTGCTATGTCCATGTGAAGTATCTTCAGGATGTTCAATCAAAACAAAATATTGATTTTTCGAAACATTGATTACAATACTTGCTTCTCTAAATTTTTCTAGAAAAATATCTTGATCATCAAATTGTTTTCTCTTTTGAGGATTTTATTTTCAAAATAAACAGATCAACCATGCTTCAAGAGTGCATCAAAATCACATAGCTATAGAATTCTTATATTTGTCTTGTTGGGACATTTATCCAAATAGAAATATCTATAGATAGAATATTATATTGATTAACTCTATAGAAGTCAGTCAAACAATTGATTTACAATTTTATGCAAATAAATAATATTTTAAACTTTTAGTTCATTAATATTTGTACATAGATCAACATAATTGTAAGTTGTAAGTGCAAATCATGTTGTTTTGATTAGTGACAAACATTGATAAGTGCAATGTCCTATGAAAATTATATTGATCAATCTTGATAAGGACTAATATGCTTGTATGTTGTGTGATAGGATTTTTGGATTAACAAAACAACAAGTTTCATTGCCTTGAAGCCAAAAGTTCATGAACAACTCAAGTTTATCAAAATGGTTAGAGTTGATTCAAGATTATTGAAGGCTTTGAAGACTCTAGTGTATGTTTACTATGCTTCATAGGTAAATCTTTGTAAACCTTGCACTATTTTGTCTTTGGAATCTAAAAGTTTTTCAAGAGAGCATCAAACTTGGTTTTAAATCTCAAATGATCTACCTTACAAATGCTTTTACTAAGTTTTCAATAATGGCCTTTGGATTAAAAGCTTTTAAAATGATCTATCTCATACTTCAAAATGATTTCAAACTTGTTGTGCTTTATTTCTACTCATTTTAACTAAGTTTGGTCAATTCTGACTCAAATTCGAACGTCCGAATTTGATCTCATAACTGCTGAATTTCCAGAGAAATTCGGACGATGGTGTCCAGATTTGGTTGATTGAATTTACATTGGCGTCTCAAAACAAAAAATTTCAGACGAATGTTCGAATGATCATGTCCAAATTCGATCGACCAAATTTTACCATTACTAGCCTTATTTGAACATTGCAACCGATTTTTAAACCTTATAAAAGACATAAAGTTTAGATTTTTTTGGTAGTTCTTGAGTTTTAAAGATTCTTAACTCTTCCCAATTACAATCAATCAAAAAGCTATCATTTGTCTTCTACCAAAAAGTTCAAAAGTTAAGATTCCATAGACAAAAGGTGAAAGTGTACTAATTTGTCATCATCTACCAAAATTGTTGGTAACTTTCTTATGTCAAATTTCATCTCCTTATTATTTTCAAGGTTATCTTGTTGATATAAAACCCTTTGGTTACGGTGAACCTTGGTTGTTTGTATTTGAGTAGAGGTTGTGGTGTAAAACCTTTGAAGGGTGAGTCTCTTTTGGAAGAATTGATCAACTTAAAATTATAGTTGAGATTGTTTGAAATCCTTGAGTGAAAGTTTAAGGTAGTGGATATAGATCTTGTATGATCGAACCACTATAAATCACTTGTGTTATATCTTACTCTTTATTTCATTTACATTTGAATCTTATTGAATTTGCTTGCATACATTGTAAAGTATTTAGTTCCCATCAACATCTAAATCAACTTTTTCTAAAAGGAAAAAAGTTTTCGAAAATTGGCCAAAGACCTAATTCACCCTAGGTCTTTCAATAATGAAAGTCATAAATGATATCATTTTTTGATTGATGATATTCTCCCCCTAATGCGGAGAACAACTTGTCAATCAAAAAATTATGCAATAATGATATCTTCTGATAAAGAAACACATATAACAAGTATAGTTACGTAAAGATTTACTCATACATTGGCATACTTTATCATTCTTTTAATAAAAATTCACTAAGATAATCCCATTATGTTTTACAGGAATGATCCACTTATAATTCAAGCATATCGAGTCCATCAGAGACTTTAAATATAAGTACTATTATCAAATGATAACAAAGATAAATACATATTAAGTGTTATCATGCATTATTATATCCACCACTAGAAATATATTTCTTTGTAATCAGTGACAGGTCTTACGAAGAATCATACACCATAAGTCATGATAAATATTCACTTTTATAGTTCACATTTTATAAGAAAATATCAATTGCTATCTCTTTGGGATTATACTTTAGATGTCTAATTCCTACTATGCATACATGTAGACTTCAAGTGTACTTATGAATAGTTCAAACTTTTCATATTTCTTACGTGAACTTTATAATTTCAAGTTTGCAGACTTCTATTCAAAAATCCTCATTCTAAATCAATATATTATGCGTGTTTAATAACGTTGATGTCATATACTTGTGCGATTTCAGTATTTCCCAATCGTATTGAGATCTCATCATTGTCAAAGTTTTCAGGTACTTGAATTTCTTCTGTAAATAATATATCAATCATGTTTGGGAAAAAATTCTGTTGGAATTTAAATCTCCTTGACCTAACATATATGACCATTTTAAATTTTTTCTCTAGTGAGGAGTCTATCTCCTTGGAACAAACTTATCTATCACATTTTAGTTCTTTCTCAAATTTATTTGTAGTGGTAGATTGTCCTTCATGGACATCAAATATAATAGAAGCATTGTTTGTCAGATGTTGGTTAGTTAATATACCTAGCTATATAAATTATCCTTTGAACTTCTTGTTCAAGGTGTCTTCTATGAGGATCAAAATAGAAGATCAAGATGAGACACAAACTAATATCTTTATCTGGCCTCGTGTTTTCTCCTCTTTATTTTGGGACAACATAATTAACAAAATACGAATCTCTCCCTTGAGATTTGCTCCCAATATATTTGATAACCACTTTGAGAAATCATATTATTACCTTGTGGTAGATCAACATACATAGTATCTTTCTAAATCTTAGATAGGCAGTATTTGATTTCTAACTACAAACCAGCTACTATGAGGAGAATTTATAATGTGTTGGCAAAATACGAAATAAGTTCTAATTCATCACAATCATGAACATTTGCAAGATGTTTAACATTTATCTCAATACAACCAATATTATTATGACAAATTGTGTCGTTGAGAGAATGTTAAAATAGAAGCTCATTATGAATGAATTACAAACTACAGGTTGCAAAAATGAACAATATACACACAACTATTTTGTTGATACATCAACTAATAATTTCTTCATATTCGTCCCAAAATAACACGTTCAACTCCAAGTACTACTAGTAATATTTACATGTAAAACAAATAGAAGATGAAAATTTGTCATATTAGAAACTTCAATTTCCATAATATTTTTACGAATTCCTAGTCATTCTTCGTATTTTAATGATCTGGGATAGTCCAACTGGTCATGCCAACTAATAAATTGTTTAAATTGAGTAAACTTTAGGTTTACTCAATATTGCATTTTAATTTCATAAATTATATGCAATATAAATAAAAAAAATATGAATGGTAGTATTTATAATTGACATCCATTCTAGGTTACAATGATAATGCAGATGTCTCGAAAGTCTATTTATCCAATGTCTTGATATAATGAGAGTATCATTAATGCTAAAATAATGAGACCCTATGGAGAATAATGCATTACAAAAATTGACCATTATAATGAAGATTTGGTAGCTCTTTTAGAGCTTATAACCAATTAACTCTTCAGAGTTATTGATCAACTTGTTCTTCAAGAACTTTGTACTACCATTTATAGTTTGACCCTATATTTCAAAATTTTCTAAATAAACTACCAATATTTCAAATTACTTTCCTTTTTTTTTCTTCTCATTATTTCCTCACTTCTGGTGAGTATCTATACATTGAGAATTGAATGAGCTATTCTTACTAACATAAGTACAAAATGCATTTCTACTAGCCACGACCTAATCTCTTTCTTAAATATATTATAAGTTCGGATGACATTCACTTCAGGGAATGACAAAAAATTAATTGGTCGGGAGTCAAAATATTTTATTAATGACTCATTTAGTCTATGAAAATATAAATTCAAAATACCTCTTCTCGATATTGCTACTACAGGAGCATATTCAAGATATAAAAAAGAAAAAATCTTTTATTCATCAAATCACTAGTAATATTTCTCATTACAACTTTGAATAATTTTGATGGAGGAAAAATTCTAAACTTGATAAAATTTTGCATACTGATAGACATAAAAAGGCACACTTATAACAAATCATAACTAGCATTTATATAACAACCATCTTCTAGTAATTGTATATTTTCTTCAAAATTTGCTAGTAATCAAGTGGCTTTGATGCTTTACTATTTCTTAAATGGTGTCTTCAGGACGTATTATATCCGTATAGATCTTAGCATCATGTATATAAAAAAATGGTTCCTTTTAAAAAAGTCAAAGATCCAAGTTTTGAGGTTCACTATGAAAATTCAAAATTAAGTAAGAAAAATTGAGATCTTGAGCTTGAATCTCCAAGATTGATTGCTTCTTCTTCAATGATTTCACCTCTTCTCTTGATTTCTCTTGCAAGAATAAGGATTTTGGATGGAATTTTCTCTCAAAATTCTCTCATTTTTGGCCTTCTCCAAAACCCTAGCCGCCCCCTCTTTTTTTTCCTTCGAAGCTATATATATATATATATATATATATATATATATATATATATATATATATATATATATATATATATCACAAAAAGAGAGAAAATGCAGAAAAAGCTGTTGCGGCCCAAACGGCACCACCTATGGTAGTCCAAGCCGCACCAATTGGCTTCTTGCCACTGAAGCTGCCTGGTCTAGTCCAAGTGGCACCGCTTCAAGTCAGTTATGCTACAATGTTCCTCTGTTCTGTGATAGTTTTTTTTTATTTCTTGGTAAATTTAGTGCATGAAATTGAATGATATAGGTCTTGATGTCTTCATAAAAGTTGTAGATAATGATCTTATATTTTCATAGAGATTTGAATTGCATCAATTTGATATGTACAACTCATGATATGCTCATTTTACTAGATATTGTCAATGTCATAATAGGAACCACATCCAGAGAGACTGAATTTGCACCCTAATTAGGGAGGACAAACGAGCTTGGATTGACATGAATTTTACCATTATTGAAACTCAAAATATCCTATACAATTATAAAGAAGGAAACTTTTGCATTTAATTTAAGGAGGTCAAAATCCCACTTGAAAATACTCTGTCATGCTGCTATTTTCTGCATTCTTCTTTCTTCATTTTAAGTGTGTTGACTCTCCTTCATTGCTTCAGTGTACTCCAATTCTTCAACAAACTCACCTAAAACAATAAAGAGATAAAGGGAGTGTAAATGGTTATTGAAACACCAAAATTCTATAGAAATTTAAGGTCCAAATGAACATTGAAAAAGAAGTTTAAAATGTCTCTTTGGAAAGCATGTCCCTGGAAAACAAAATTCTTGGTGAAAAGATCCTTCTCTTGAGAAAATGCTTGTTGATCATGAAATTTTGAAAAAGAAAGTTGATGATCTTACTGTATGTGTTGAAAATTTTACCAAAGGAAGGGTCTATCTTGTCAAACTTCTGGGATCTCAAATATCTCTTCTTGCTAAAAATGGTCTTGGTTATAATTATGTGAACAATGTGCCTAAATATAAGAATTTCTTTGTTAGAGCCAGTTCTAGTTCAATGTCTTATACTTGTTGCACTAGTTGTAGAAAATATAATGTTAGCCCTAAGGGCAAATCATGTAGTTTTGATTAATGACAAATATTGATGAGGACTAATATGCATGTCATTTGTGTGATAGGATTGTTGGATTAAGAAGTATGAAGTCTCATTGCCTTGAAGCTAAAAGGCAAGAACAACTCCAATATGTCAAAGTGATTGAAGATTGAAGAGTTTGTTCAAGATGTTAGAAGGCTTTGAAGACATGAAGTAGGTGACATGTGGTTAATAGGTAAATATTGTAAACCCTACACTCTTAAGTCTTGGAATCTATGAGTTGCAATTGAGAGCACAAAACTTGATTTAAATGGTTTCAATGGTTTTGAACTTACTTAAATTATCAAGTTTTCATAAATGGTTTTTGCACATAAAAGATCTTTAATGACTTATCTTTGAGGCTAGAATGTTTTTCATCTTGTTTGAATTGACTTAAACATGTTTTGACAAAGTTTGAAAAATTCGGATGCAAATTCGGTCATCCGAAATTTTTCTGCACTGTGAACAGTAACACTATTCACGTAAACAGAAATACTGTTCACATGAACAATGCCTACTATTCTTCCAGAGAAATTCAGAAGAAAATTCGGACGCATAGAGAAAAATTCGGTCGTCCGAATTATGTGAATAGTGCATAAACAGTGATTACTGTTCCACCTGAACAGTACCGACTGTTTTTCCAGAGAAATTCGGACGAAGATTCGGACGAAGCTGGAAAATTCGGTCGTCCGAATTTTTGTGATCGGTGCATGAATAGTGCATAAACAGTACTACTATTCACATGAACAGTGCATGAACAGTCACTATTCACATGAACAGTGTTTTCTGAAAATAGCTGTTACTTGCCGTTTTATGGCTGTTTAAACTGATTTTTGAATTCTATAAAAGCCATACACTCCAGATTTTTTAGTAGAACTTTGAACATAACAAATCTTACATGCTCTAACTTATTTTACATCAAATCAAATTGAAAAGCTCTAAATTGCCTTGTGCTCAAAGGTGTACATTCAAGATTCCAAAGGCAAAGTGTAAAGGTGCAACATTGTGTAAAACTCTACCTACAAGTGGTAACATCTACACATTCTTATCTCCTTATTAAATTGTGTTATTTTCTACTAGCTCATTTGCAAGGTTATCTTGTGACATAAAACCCTTTTGTGTTAGGGTGAGCCATAGACTAGATTAATCAAGGTTGTAGTGTAAAACCCGTGTGAGGGTAAGCCTTGGATTAGATTAGTCTTGAGGTTGTCTTTAGATATAAAACCCTTGTGGAAGGGTGAACCTTGTTTGTATAATTACTAGAAGAGGTTGTGAGTGTAAAACCATAGTGTGGTTAGCCTCTTATGTAATTGTTGAAATTGAGCATATAGTGGATTGATTGAAATCCTTGAGTGTGGACTCAAGGTAGTAGATGTAGATCTTGAAGAGATCGAACCACTATAAATCGGGTGTTCATTTTCTTATTGCTTTACTTGCTTACATACTTATGTTATTATTATTTGTTCTTAGTTGTTGATTAATTGGATGTGATTTTTATTGTTTGATCATTTTGTCTCAACCATTGAATCACATATAAACTTAGAGTTTGTGAATTTGAAGAAGAGCTTTTATTAAGGCAAAGGATTTGCAAAATAGAAAAATATTTCGATAATTAGCCAAATACCTAATTCACCCCCCCTCTTAGGTATTTCATATAAGCATAAAGCCATTAAATAATTTGTTAAAAGAAAGGTAGAAAATGCTGTAAAAACTACTTGAAGAGTCAGAGGAATCATAACTAACCCCCTTGGACCTAAGAAAGTATGGGTACCAAAAGTCACTTCTCCTCCTTTGGTGTAGGTGCATTTTCCTCCAAGAGCGAGTTCCACTAAGTGGTTTCTTGATAGTGGATACTCAAGACAAATTATGGAAACTGTCTCACTCATTAGCGAGATTCAAGGTACAAATAAAGGAATTTTTACATTTGGTGACAAGAAGAAAGGAGAAATCATTGGTGTAGGTAATATTGGTAAATGTTCTTCCCTTCTCATCAAATAAGTCTTACTTATTGAATAGTTGAAATATAATTTGGTTAGCATTAGTCAATTGTATGAAAATGGGTGCAAATTTAAATTTAAATATGATGCTTGAACTATTCTTGATACTGTTAGTGGTAAAACTATCTTTATTGCCAATGGAGTTGGAAATGTGTATGTGATTACCTAATGAACTTGTTGCTAGAGATGTTAAATGTCTTGCCATCTATTATAATGATGGTTATTTGTGGTATAGAAGATTAGATCATGTTAGAACGGATTTGTTAAACAAACTTTCTTCTCAAGAACTCATTAGAGGCTTGCCAAAAATGCATTTTGAGAAAATTCATCTTTGTGATGCTTGTCATATGGGAAACAAATAAAAACATCTTTAAAACCCAAGAAAATGGTTTCTACCTCAAAACCTCTTGGACTTGTTCGTATAGATTTATTTGGACCTATGGGGACCACTAGCTTTGGTAGTAAGAGGTATGCTTATGTGATAATTGATTTTTCTAGATTCACTTGGGTACTCTTCCTTGCTCAAAATGATGAAGCTTTTCATGAATTTGTAAAACTTTTCAAAAATGTTCAAACCTTTCTTGAATGCAAATTGATTTCAATCAGAAGTAAAAATGGGAGAGAACTTTCTAATGAAGATTTAACAAGAATTTGTGATGAAAATGAAATTGAAATACCTAAGAGGGGGGATGAATTAGGTATTTGGCTAATTTTTCACAAATATAGTCCTTTTATAATTCTAAGAAAGAAACAAATTGTATGTGCTAGATTCAATAGAAAGGTAAGACAAATAATAGCCAAGTAGTAGAACAATGTAATAACAAAGAACACAAGCAATTTATAGTGGTTCGATCTATTCAAGATCTACGACCACTACCTTAAGCCTACACTTAAGAATTTCAAACAATCTACTATATGCTCAAGTTCACAAATTACATAAGAGGCTCACCACACAATGGTTTTACACTCACAACCTCTTTTAGTAATTATACAAATAAGGCTCACCCTTCCACAAGGGTTTTGTATCTAAAGACAACCTAAAGACCAATCAAATCAAAGGCTCACCCACACACGGGTTTTACACTACAACCTTGATTAATCTAGTATATGGTTCACCCATACACAAAAGGGTTTTATGTCACAAGATAACCTTGCAATGAGCTAGTAGAAAACACAATTTGTTAAAGAGAGAAGAGTGTGTAGATGTTACCACTTGTTGGTAGATGTTTACACAATGTTGCACCTTCACACTTTGATGTGTTTGGAATGATCAATTGAATGCACAAGATGAAAGAGAGTTTTAAAGTTTGCTAAAGGCTTTTGGAATACTTAAAGTTCATAAAGATTCAAGACTTGCAAAAAATCTGAAGTTTATAGCTTTTATAGATGTGAAAATTCAAATGCAACAGCTATAAAACCGCTAGTAACAGTGAAGTTCGGACATTCGAACTTTCTGCTATGCATCCGAACTTTACTATGCTAAGCTGTCTGGAAAAGTTCGGACGTCCGAACTTTTCCTTTTGCGTCTGAACATTCATCCGAAATTCTCTAGAAAAACAGTAACCATGCTTATCAGAGAAGGTTTGGACGTCCGAACTTTTCTCCATACGTCCGAACTTGCGTCCGAAATTCTTTGGAAGCACAGTAACCATTTTCAAAGATTGGACGACCATACTTGCATCCAAACTTATCAAAATTTGTCAAATCTTTCAAAAATCATTGTTAATAATATTGAAAACTTTTTGCATGAATGAACACATCATTTAAGCACATTTATACACAAAAACCATTACCAAAATATTTTGATCACACAAAATCTTCTTAAGATCATTTAAGATTTCAAAAACATACTTGTTATCACAAAGTTCATTTAAAATCATTTCAAAAACAAGTTTTATGCTCTCTCATGCATTCAAATGAATCCAAGACATACAAGTGTAGAGTTTACAGAAAAATATACCTATTTAGCATACTAACTCTACACTCTAAGTCTTCAATGCCTTCAATCTTTTGAACATACTCTTCAATCTTCAATTACCTTTGGTATAGTAGAGTTGTTCTTGCATTGTGATTTCAGGGCAATAAGACTTCATGCTTCTCAATCCATCAATCCTATCACTCAACATATAAACACATTAGCCCTCATCAATATTTGTCATTGTTCAAAACTGATATGATTTGCCCTTAGGGTTAACACTCCCCCTTTTTGATGATGACAAACTTTGATGCAAAATGTGATGGATTTAAACAATGTAGTATAAAGAAGCATTGATGTCAAGAATAAATAATAACAATTTAGCACTTTGACATTCAAATGGCTCAATATGAGCCTATGACCCAACCAACATCCATGTGCCTCATTCCTTCCAACTAAGATAGAAGATATATCATTTAAACATTTAGAAAACTTCTAAGAGAGGTTTTAAAGGTTGTAAAAGTTTAACAATGCTCCCCCTTAGATTGTGCTCATTTTTCAACAACTTTGGACTTGAAATGCTAAGCATCCAAATTTTGACATATCAAGTCCAAACTTTAAAATAGGTAAAATGAAAGCTGAAAATTTTGTAAATAAGCTTTCCTAAGGTTTTTCAAACATATTAGAAGAGATTAAAAACATATTTGAATCAATTTGAACAATAAGAGAGCATTTTTGGCAACAAAATATGCATGCATCCGAATTTCTGAAACATGCATCCGAATTTTAAGCTTTCAAGTCCAAACTGTAAAATGTGTGAGATAACAAATTTAATTTTTTGAAAACAAGCTCTTATAAGATTGTTCAAATATGATAAAAAGGATTAGAACAGGTTTCAAGCAATTTGAACAACAAAACAATTTTTTTGGCAAAAAGAACTTGATGCATCCAAATTTCAAATCCAAAATTTTTGACAATAAACATAACTCATGCATTCAATTGTTTTCATAAAATAACAAGTCAAGAACAACTTATCCATTTACAAAAACTCAAAAAACATCCATATAATACACAGTTTCATCACACACAGCATTTGCAACATTTAGTCATAGCTTGTCATCACACACAGAATTCAACATATAGCACAATTCAACATTTTCACACATATAGCTTCATAAAAAGAAACTATTACATAGGCTATATTAAAAACTAGTGATAAAGTTCAGAAAGTTAAAGTGCAAAAACAGAGAAAGAATAGAAAACAACTAGTAAATGATCATAATAAGTAAAAACAGTAAATGAAGATGAGAGTGAATATGTGCTTAGTCTTTGGATATTGATGGAGAGTCCTTTCTCAGTTTCTTCTTGACAGCAACATGTTTGACTCTTCCATGGCCAAATGCTGGATCAGATGGAGTAACTATTTCAGCTCTTGTAATTTGACTTCCCTCTTGAATGACTCCAGTTTACTGTAATCCTTGATCTCCTCCTTGAGACTCCATGACATGCTTATTGACATTCCCTTGATCACCATCATCATCTTCATCATCACTGTCACCGCCTTCTTCACTTTTCTTGCTATCTTCATCATGCTAATCATCCTTTTCCTCTTGTGTTATAGAAGGCCCTTCACCACTTTGAGGATTTCTTGTCAATATTTCCTCAATGTGCTTGACTCTATTTTCCAAACTATCCAGTTTTCCAAGCACCATAGGAGCAAATGTTTCAAAGAATTTATACATTTTCTCCATTTCTTTCATGTGGTTGTTTAGTGCTTCTTGAATCTTATTTTCTTTTGAAATCTCTTCAGCACTGGTACCTTCTCCAGCAATAGGATGTGATTGTGAAATTGGCTCTTCTTCAAAGAATCTTCTTTTGGAGGGAGATTGCTCCCCCTCACTTGTTGAATCATGCCTTCTCTTAGTCTTTATCTCTCTTGCCCATGTTTCTTCCTCTTCTTCTTCTTCTTCTTCTTCTTCAGTTTCCTCTGCTTCAACTCTCCTTGGAGGAGTCTCTCTTCTAGTTCTCCATACTCCCTCATCATCCAAGGTCAATTGCATTCTTTTGAGAGAGTCATTTGTATAAATTTGACCTCTTTTAAAATTCTGTCCTCTAGAAGGAAGTTTGACTTGAAAATGTTTCAAGATTCTAGTAAAAAATCTTCCATATGGTAAAGCCTTGTTATCAGTCTTTCTAGCCCCAAACATATGCTTCAATGCCATATATCCAAAGTTTAATCTTCTATGCTCATGCAAAGCCAGCATAATCACCATATGAATGTTTCCCACAAATGTTTTGTGTCCAAAGTTAGGAATAATCATGGTAGTTATCATATGATGCATAAATCTTCCCCTTGCATCCAAGGCTTAATTTCTCTTTCCTTAACTGTCTTAAACTCTCTATCATTTGTAAATGCCTCTTCAATTCTAGCATTAGTGAACAATTCTCTTTCATAGCAATGTTGTCCCATAGAATAATATTTTGCACCAACATCACTCACTCCACAGATTCTATTCACCAATGCATCATTGAATTCAAAATCTATTTGAGATACTCTAGATGAATACCATTGATTAACATCTTCTCCTTCATATTCTATTCTTTCTTCTCTCAGATTAGCATAGAATTCATATACAAGAGAAGGATAATATTCTTCATCAATATTCAACAGATTACTCCAGCCAATATCACCAAATAAAGATAGGACATTACCCATATTGGTGAGTTTTTCAAAATCAACTCTGTTTCCAGGGATGATTTTCCTTGATTTCTTGTTCCAATCTTCAAATTCTGATGCAGCTTTAATTGAGATGAAATTGTCTGCACCAGAAGATGATTGAGGAACCCTAATTCTTCTTGGTTCATTGAGGGTTCATCCTCCTTCACTGACCTTTGCCTTCCATTTTCCTTTTTCAACATTGGCTCCTTTAGTTCTCGACATTTCGATTCTCTAACAGAAAGGCAGTGGGTTTTGAGAGGTATATAAGGATAGGAATTCAAAAATCTAAGTGTTTTGATGTGAAAATGGTGAAATCATAGCGGTATTTATGTTTGGACGTGAGTGGGTAGAGAGAAATTTTGAAAAGGAGAGAGTTCGGATGTTAAATTATGTGAGTAACGGCTAGTCGGTTTCTTAAAAACCGCTATAACCGCAAAGTTCAGACGACCAAACTTTTTGGTCTGCATCTGAACATACGTCCGAAATTCTCTGTTTCTCCAGTTTCAGAAAGTTCGGACGTCCAAACTTTCTGTCATGCGTCCGAACTTTTCTATCCAGAATTTTCTGTCAAAGTTTGGACGTTCCATTTTCACTCAATGCATCCAAATTTTTCCTACTTTTGTCACACTTAAACAAACATATTAGTAATTGAATTTTGCAATTCCTAAAAGCCTTCTTAAATGATTAAACCTTTCCTCAGCCAAAGGCTTTGTGAATGTATCAGCAATTTGATCATTTGTATTTATATACTCTAAATATATGTCCCTTTTAGCAACATGATCATGAATGAAATGATGCTTAATTTCTATATATTTTGCTACCGAAAGCTATGTATTCAGCTTCAGCAGTAGACAATGATACACAAGCTTGCTTTTTACTATACCAAGACACAAGAAAAATCATGTTTGAAATATTATGTTGGGTACTTTTTACTAGTTCATCAAGTACCCAACAAGTCTAGCTTTATTTCTAACAACTTCTCCTAGTTCATTTAACTTATTTCTAAAAACCCATTCTGTACCAATAATTGAATGATTATTAGGTCTAGGAACAAGAGTCAAAACTTTATTTCTATCAAACTGATTCAACTCCTCTTGCATTGCAACAATCCAAAAATCATCACTCAATGTATCATTAATATTTTTAGGTTCAATATACGATAAAAGGGCAAAATTATCGATAAAGTACCGCCTTATTTTAACTCCTTGGGAGACATCACCAATGATTTGCTCCTTAGGATGACCTCTTGCATATGTTAGATCCTTTGGAAACTCTTGATCATTTCTTAGTTGACCATCTTGTTCTTGTTCCATTAATTCTTCTTCCTTGGCATGTTCTTCCAATGTGGGTACTTGATGATGAATTTGATTTTCTATTATTGAGGGACCTTCATCATCTTCATTTCTTCTTTGAAGGTAAATGTTAGATTCATCAAAAGTTACATGTATGGTTTCTTCAACACATAATGTTCTTTTGTTATAAACTCTATATGCCTTTTTATTTGATGAATACCCAAGAAATACTCCTTCATCTGATTTTATATCAAATTTATCCAGGTTATTACTAGTATTTAAAATAAAGCATTTACAGCCAAACACTTTAAAATAAACAATTGAAGGAGTTTTATCAAATAGAAGTTCAAAAGGTGTTTTTCTTATAAAAGGTCTTAGTAAAACTCTATTCATTACATAGCAAGCAGTATTTACAGCTTCAGCCCAAAAGTATTTTGGCAAGGAATTTTCACAAAGTGTTGATCTAGCCATCTCTTGTAAAGTTCTATTTTTCCTTTCAACAATACCATTTAGTTGAGGTGTTTTAGCAGTTGAGAAATTGTGAGTAATACCATTTTCATCACAAAAATTTGTAAAATCTTGATTACAAAATTCTCTTCCATTGTCACTTCTAATATAAATTAGTTTATATTCAAGAGATGTTTGAACCTTTTTGAAAAGTTTTGCAAATTCATGAAATGTTTCATCCTTTTGAGCTAAGAAGAGCACCCAAGTAAATCTTGAAAAATCATCTACAATCACATAAGCATATCTTTTACCTCCAAGACTAGTGGTCCTCATTGGTCCAAATAAATTTATATGAACCAGTTCAAGAGGTTTTGAAGTGGAGACAATTTTCTTTGGTTTAAAAGATATTTTTGATTGTTTTCCATATTGACAAGCATCACGAAGATGAGTTTTATCAAAATGCATTTTGGGTAATCCTCTAACTAGCTCTTGTGTAGAAAGTTTATTCAATAAATCCATGCTTACATGTCCTAATCTTCTATGCCACAAAAATCCATCATTATCATGAATAGCAAGACATTTTATATCATTAGTGATAAGTTCATCAAGATATAACACATAGACATTATCAACTCTTTTGGCAAGAAAAATGATTTTGCTACTTTCACTATCAAAAATAGTACAAGTATCACATTTAAATTCTACTTTACATCCATTGTCACATAATTGACTAATGCTAAGTAGATTATACTTCAAACCATCAATAAGTAATACTTGCTTAATAAGTGGGAAGGAACCTTTACCAATGGTACCTATTCCAAGTATTTTTCCTTTCTTCTTATCACCAAACGTGACAAAGCCTTCACTTGTTGCTTAAAGCTCACTAACAAGTGAGACATTTCCAGTCATATGTCTCGAACACACACTGTCAAGAAACCATTTTGTGGCACTTGATCTAGAAGCAAATTGAACCTACACTAGATTGGAAAGAGTGAGTTTTGGTACCCATATTTTCTTGGGTCCAAGGGGGTTAGTGAAAGTTCCTTTGACTTTCCAAACAGTCTTAACACCATTTTCTATCTTTATTTTTATAACACATTTAGAGACCTTGTGTCCAAGCTTGCCATAATATGTGCAACAAATATGAGACTTAGAATTAAAAGTTTCTTTAGCAAAAGTGTTTTTATATTTTGAAACATAGTTATCATGAGTAAAACCAAGACCATATTTTGCAAATGAAGACCTTTGATAGCCAAGTAATTTATTTAGATTTTCTCTTCCATTTGTAAATTTTTCAATGCATGAAGTTAGATCATTAACTTTTCTTTTTAAAATCTCATGATCACTAAGCATTTTCTCAAGAGAAATGACTTTTATGCAAAGCTTTTTATTTTCAAAAGATATGCTTTGTATGGTTGCATTTAAAACTTCTTTTTCATTGTTAAGACAATTTATGGTCTCAAGAAGTTTATCATTTTCAACACATAATTTTGAATTCTCATTTGATAAATCATTGATTTTGCATTTCATTTCTTTATTTATTTTTGAAGCCTTTTTCAATTTTTCATACATCTCTATATGTAATTCACTAGGATCAACATCATCATCATAAAGATTAGAAATGGAGGAAGAAGATAGTACCTCATCATCAATTGCCATAAAGCATATGTTGGTCTTTCATTCACTGTCATCTTCACTTTCTTGTTGATCCCACGTTCCAGCCAGTCCTTTTCCTTTCTTGGCAGATTTCTTTTTGTTCTTGCTGTCTCTTTCCCATTCCAAAACTCTGGGACAATCTGCAACAAGATGTTTTGTACTCTTGCTTTCTAAACATTGAGGTTTGAAGGAGGAAGTCTGTCCACTCTTCTTGTTTGGCTTTCTTCCCTTTTTTAGAAACTCCTTTTTGTAGAATCTCTTGAACAACCTAATTGCCATGGCAATTTCCTCTCCTCCACTGTTACCATCTTCTTCTTCACTTGAAGATTCTTCTTGTTCACTCAAGTGATTTGATGTCTTGAGTACCACTCCTTTTCTTCCCTTTTCTTCATCTTCTTTAGCATACTATTTAGCATACTAACTCTACACTCTAAGTCTTCAATGCCTTCAATCATTTTGAACATACTCTTCAATCTTCAATTACCTTTGGCATAGTAGAGTTGTTCTTGCATTGTGATTTCAGGGCAATAAGACTTCATGCTTCTCAATCCATCAATCCTATCACTCAACATATAAACACATTAGTCCTCATCAATATTTGTCATTGTTCAAAACTAATATGATTTGCCCTTAGGGCTAACATAAATTCCCATAATTTTTTAGCTACCAAAACTCCACAACAAAATGGTATAGTTTAAAGGAAAAATCACACTTTACAAGAAATGGCTAGGTCTAAGCTTTGTGAAAATTCTTTGCCAAAATATTTTTGGGTATAGTCATAAACACCATATGCTATGTTATGAATGGAGTTCTTTTAATATCATTTTTAAGATTTTTTTTGAAATTCTCTTTAGTAGAACTCCTCTGATAGCATATTTAAAGTGTTTGGTTGTACATATTTTATCTTGAATACACATGATAACCTAAAAAAATTTATAGAAAATTGGATGAAGATATCTTCTTAAGCTATTCTTCAAATGAAAAGGCCTATTAAGTTTACAATAAGGGAACTTTATGTGTTGAAGAAATCATTCATGTGAGCTTTGATGAATCTAACATCAATCTAGGAAGAGGAGATAAAGATGATGTAGGTACCTCAATGAATAATGATCAAACTAATTTTCAAGCACCAAATTTGGAAGATCATGCCAATGAAGAGGAAATGATAGAACAAGAACAAGAAAACTAACCTAGTGGTGATCAAGAGCTTCCAAAGGATTCAAGATGTGCAAGAGCTTCAAAGAAGTTGAAACAAGGCATTACTACATTGATAATTTTGCTCTTTTATCTCAAATTGAGCCTAAAAACATTGATGATGCCTTGTGTGATGATTTTTAGATTATTGCAATGCAAAAGGAATTAAATCAATTTGAAGGAAATAAAGTTTGGAACCTTTTCCCATGACCCCATGATCACCCTATTTATCTGTACAAAATGAGTTTTTAGAAACAAATTAAATGAATCAGTAGAAGTTGTTAGACATAAGTTAGACTTGATGCCCAATGATTCAATCAAGAAGAGGGTCTTGATTATGATGAGACCTTTACTTCGATAGCTAGGCTTGAGTCCATTAGAATTCTTTTGGCATTTGCTTGCTTTAAAGATCTTAAAAAATTTTTAAATGGATGTCAAAAGTGCTCTCCTAAATTATTTTTATTGAAGAATAATATATGCAATACAACCTCCCGATATTACTCATGAAAAATTTCCAAATCATATCTTTAAACTTCAAAAGCTTTGTATGGTTTAATAAAAGCACCTTGGGCTTGGTATGTGATGGAGATCAAGTTTCAAAGAATGAAGAAGATGGAATGCTAAGAATTCCTCTAAGGCCTATAACTCGTTCAAGGTCCAATAAGTTGAGCCAAGCCATGATGAGCTACATTCAAGGAAAATAAGGCGAGTTGGACATGTATACTAAAGAAACGATGACTAAAGAGTTTAAAGAATCCAAAGAACAACACCTTTTCATCATTCAAGATGACATGGAGGTTGATCATGAAGGCGTGGAAATGGAAGGCATTCTTGGAAATGGAAGTGGCGACCAAGAAAACTTAGAATAAAGCTAAAAGGGGATTTTTTTGCTGTATTGGGAAATCCAAGGTGTTTGGATTCTCCATGTGGCATTAGTAGTTTCAACAAATATGATTTGGTATTTCCTAATCTATCTTGGAAATCTAATTCTTATTATGTTCACACTTATTTAGGGCTTTTTAAACACTTATTCTCTTTTTTTAAATTCCATATTAATTGGCTTTTTTGTTTTTCAAATTTACGGTTATCTGTTTAGGCTTTTAATTAGGGCTTCCTCATCCAATTTGGAGATGGAATTTCCAAGAATTTTTATTCTATTTAAAGGCCAAATGAGGCCAAAATTGGGCAAAATTTCAGATTTTTTTATGTGAAATATTTCAATTCTAGGGTTCATCTTGAACTACTTTGACTTATGAAAACAAATTGCTTGAGTGTGTTTGTGGCATCACCTTTTAGATATTGGTTTTTATTTGAAAAACAACAAAGGTCAATATAAAATCAAGCTCAAACTTGCTGAAAATATCTTGGGAGATGAAAATCCAATAAAAGATGTTGGGTCTTGCTAATTCTAGACCAAGGTTTGCATAAGTTCCAAAGACTTAGTTGCTTTCTAATTTCAAAAGGATTTTCAAGAGGGAAGGTTGATACAGTACTTTTTATAAAAACCTCTTACAAAAATGATCTCTTACTTGTACAAATTTATGTGGATGACATCATTCTCAATGCTACTAACATTTTTCTTTGTGATGAGTTTGCTAAGATGATATAAAGTGAATTCGAAATAAGCATGATGGGAGAAAACTTTTTTCTTGCCTCCAAATCAAGCAAACCAAAAATGGCGTATTCATAAATCAAGAAAAATACACCAAGGAGCTATTAAAGGGGTTTGGCATGCATAAAGCTAAAGGAATTGGTACTCCAATGAGTTTATCAACTAAGATTGACAAAGATGAAAGAGGTAAAAATGTTGATGAAAAGGTATATAGAGGTATGATAGGTAGCTTACTCTATCCAACCTCAAGTAGACCCAATATTATGTATTTCGTGTGCCTATGTGCTAGATTTCAATAATGTCCAAAATAATTCCATTTAGTAGCCATCAAATGTATTCTTCATTATCTTGTAGATACATATGATTATGGCTTATAGTTTACAAAATTTTCTTACTTTGAACTTGTTGCTTATACTAATGCCAACTATTCCTATTGCAAAGTCAAGCACAAAAGTATTAGTAGCCATTATCAATTTTTAGGTGGTTGTTTAGTTTCATGCTATAGTAAACAGCAAGCATGTGTTTCCTTTTCTACTCCCAAGGCCAAATATATCGCAGCTGGTAGTTGTTGTGCGCGAGTGCTTTGGATGAAGTATACTTTATTTTAGACTTGATCTTAAATGTGTGCCCATTCTATATGACAATGCTAGTGCTATAAACTTAACTATAAATCCAATTCAACACTTTAAAACCAAACATATTGAGATTAAACATTATTTCATTCGTGATCATATTGCTAGAGGTGATGTGTTTTTAGATTACGTATGCACAAATAATCAAATAACTGACATTTTTGCAATACAATTGTTCGAGGAAAGGTTTGGTTACCTAGGGAAATTCGGTGAAGAACAAGTGTAGTGAAGAGCAAGGGAAATTCGGACACACAGTTTGGACGCATGACCGAAAAATCTGATGGTCCGAACGAGTGGAACCCCAATATATATAGAAATTTTTTGACATATGTATAGAAATTTGATCATCCAATTCGAACAATATCAGAAAAATAAAAGTAGTTCAAACGATTGTTCCACGTATTAATTCAAACTTCTCACACCTAACAATTCTCATTTCTCAAAACATATCAACTCCTCTCTCGTCCAAACCCAAATTTCACCCCTATTTTGTTAGTTTCACTAAAAATCATTCTCAGTTTATTGTTCTACACCATTGATTTCATCTCAAACGCTACATACTCTACAAAAATACATCATGGTGCAATCAAAAAGGGCTAGCATTAGTAAAGGAAGAGGAAAAGGCAAGTAAGATGACTCCAAGTTGATCATTAGTGAAAGAAGATGAGCTCGAGTTCCTCAAGCATCCATTGGTTTAGATAGATTTATCTCTGCAAAGGTTGTAGTTGAGTTTAAAGATTGGAGCAAAAGAATCTCAAAGATTATCCCAAGACACAAGACGGATTTGCGTAAGTTTATTTAGAAAATGTGCTCTCTCTTTTTGGTGTTCTTGGTTAGAGTAGCTTGTTGATTGTGAATAATGGTCCCTAATCTATGTATGAGTTCTATGCAAACTTGAAAGAGGAAAGGATAGAAAATATTGGTGATCAAATAGTTCAATGGTATTCATCTAGAGTATCTCAGCTTGAATTTGAATTTGATGATGGTTTATTCAATAGAATTTGTGGTGTTGATAATGGAGGGATTAGATATTGTTCCTCGGGAAAATATTGTGTTATTCACAAATTGTTTATAGATGAGAGATTTGAGGAAGCTTATACCAATGGGATTAGATTAGAATGGTCAAGGATAAAGAGATAAAAGGCCCTTGAATACTTGAGGAAGAGTCCTATACTATATGCTCACCAGTATGATTATTTCCAATTTTGGTCATAATTCTTCCATTGGTAACATGCATATGGTTGCAATGTTGGCACTTCATGAGCACATAAAATTGAATTTCAGATATATTACTTGAAACATATGACACTACAAGAAAATTGAAGATTAGAAACTGAGAAATTGGCTTCAAAACATGGATTTGAGACTGAATTAAAACTGCACAAAGTTGGTTTTATTTTTGTGGTCGCGACCCGATATTGAAACCGAATAAAGTCTAGGATTGGGTAGCCCCAGCCCAAGCCGGCTTGTACAACCCACTCAAATTTGCCTACTGGATTAGGTGCATGCACGGGTTAATAATCTAACCAAATAAAACTCACCCCTTGGAATGAGGATATATATTGGATATCTTTTGTGTCAAACTAAGCTATGTATTTTCTCAAATACCATATTACTTGTCCTATTTCTATGATGTGGAGTAGTGTTGCACATGTGAATGAATTAATAGCCCTATTAAATTTGGTGGTCCTTTTAGAAGGACTTGATAAATTAATAACTATTATTTTATGAATGAATTCATAGCCCTATATGATTGGGTGGTCCTTATAAGTGGAACATAATGAATTCATTGTGGAGGTTGAGTTTAAATAACTTATTTGAGTGTGAATGTGGACTGCCTTCTATGAAAGACTAAGATAGTCTTTCTAGAGCACTCATGAGAACCTGAGTATGAGCATTGCCATGAATAGTACTAATTAGATTTATCTAAGAACTTGCAAATGTTAAGGTTTGATACATGTTGTGGGGATCTCAAGCCAAGTCAATAAAGTTCAAGAATTATTCACTTGATTACTAACTATTATTTGAATGTTGTAATTGAATTCAAGCCTTATAAAAGCTATAAACTTCAAATTTTTTGAGTAGTTTTAAGCACTTTACGAACCTTTATACTTCCAAATCATTTGCATTAGCCCTCAGGGCAAATCATGTAGTTTCGATTGGTTTTGATTCATGACAAACATTGATATGGACTAATTCATATGCTATTTTTGTGATATGATTTTTGGATTAAGAAGCAAAGAGTTATCATTGCCTTGAAGCTAAAAGTGCTAAGGACAACTCTAATATGCTCAAGGATCAAGAATATAGAGCATGTCCTATGGATTGAAGGCTTTGAAGACTCTAGTGTAGGTTTACACTTTCTTCATAGGTATATTCTTGTAAACCTTACACTTCTTGTCCTTGGAATCTATTGAATGCATAAGAGAGCACAAAACTTGTTTTTAAATCTTAAATGGCTTTGAGTAAACATTGAATGATCAAGTGCTTTGGTAACGGTCTTTGAGTTCAAAAGATTTTATATGACCTATCTTTTAGTACAAAATGATTTCAAACTTATTGAGGCTGATTTTCAAATGTTTTGACAAAGTTTGAACAGTTCGATCGCAAGTTTGGATGTCCAAACTGTGAACATGATTACTATATTTTCTGAGAAATTCAGACGTAAGTTCGGACGTAGATGGTCAAGTTTGGTCGTTCGAATGTGAACAGTTAACAATTCTGACTATTTTTTCAGAAAAGTTCAGAAATAAGTTCGGACACAAATGGGCAAGTTCGGTCGTCCAAATGTGAACAGTAACACTATTTTTCGTGAACAATACTTTCAGAAAAAATTCGGATGCAAGTTCGGACGCAGAGGATCAAGTTTCAGTCGTCCAAACTCCTCATAAACTAGCCGTTACTAGCCTTTTTATGACTGTTGGAATTGATTTTTAAAATCTATAAAAGCCATAATCTCCAGATTTTTGACAACTTTTGAACACATGAAAAATCCTAACATTCCAAAATCATTTGAAATCTATAGAGCTCTCTTTTTTCTTGTGCTTTCATGTGATTATTCAAGATTCCAAAGACAACAAAGTGAAGTGGTGCTAGCTATTGTATTCATCCACCAAGAAGTATTGGTAACATCCAAACTGTATCTTTACATTATTGTTGTGATACAAGGTTGTCAAAAGACTTAAAACCCTTGTGGAGGGTGAGCCATTGATTAGATTAATCAAGGTTGTTGAGAAAAACCCATTGGTGAGGGTGAGCCTTGGATTAGATTGGTCTAGGTTGTCTAGTGACATAAAAATCTTTGTGATAAGGGTGAACCTTATTTATTAAATTGAATAGAGGTTGTTGTGGTAAAACCCATTGAAGGGAGAGTCTCTTGTGTAATTGCCTAAATTGAGCATATAATGGATTGGTTGAAATCCTTGAGTGTAGACTCAAGGTAGTGGATGTAGATCTTGAAGAGATCGAACCACTATAAATTGCTTGTGCTCTTTGCTCTTCATTGTGTATTGCTTTGTCATTGTGTTGATTATATTCTCAGTGAAGCAATTGAATATAATATTTCCAAATCAAGTTCATAAAACAGAAAAAGTTTTCAAAAATTAGCCAAAGACCTAATTCACCCCCTCTTAGGTCTTTCAATTGGTATCACAGCGAGGGCTTATTTGTGTGGTTTTACAACCTAGAAGTTAAGATCTTACGGTTAATGTATCAAACTTATCTTATTTGGAAGGATCTTCCACAAATAGACCTCCTTTGTTTGATGGAACAAATTACACATTTTAGAAATCTAGAGTTAAGATATATATTTGTTCTATTAACTTTGATTTGTGGAATATTGTTGAGAAAGGTCCTTTATGAGAATAAGAGTAGACGGAATTACTAGAGGGCCAAAGCCAGTGGACGAATATGATGAATATGACCTGAAGAAGATGACATTGAATTACCAAGGCATGAATATCTTGAGTTGTGCATTGGATATGAATGAGTACAATCGAGTGAGTGAATGCGACACCGCTCATGATATGTGGAAACTACTTCAAGCTACTCATGAAGAAGAAAGAGTCGATGTATGCTTTATGGCAATAAATGATGAGGTACAATCCACTCCTTCTATCTCTACTTGTTGTGATGATGATATTTGTTAGCCCTAAGGGCAAATCATGTAGTTATGATTAGTTTTGATTAATGACAAACATTGATGAGGACTAATATGCTTGTATGTTGTGTGATAGGATTTGTGGATTAAGAAGTATGAAGTCTCATTGCCTTGGAGCTAGCAATGCATGAACAACTCAAATATGTCAAAGTGATTAAAGATTGAAGAGTTTGTTCAAGATTAATGAAGGCTTTGAAGACATGAAGTGTAGGTGACATGTGGTTAATAGGTAAATATTGTAAACACTACACTCTTAAGTATTGGAATCTATGAGTTGCAATTGAGAGCACAAAACTTGATTTAAATGGTTTCAATGGTTTTGAACTTACCTAAATTATCAAGTTTTCATAAATAGTTTTTGCACATAAAAGATCTTTAATGACTTATCTTTGAGGCTAGAATGTTTTTCAACTTGTTTGAATTGATTTAAACATGTTTTGACAAAGTTTGAAAAATTCGGATGCAAATTCGGTCATCCGAAATTTTTCTGCACTGTGAACAGTAACATCATTCACGTGAACAGTAATACTGTTCACATGAACAGTACCTACTATTCTTTCAGAGAAATTTGGAAGAAAATTCGGACGCATGAAGAAGAATTCGGTCGTCCGAAATTTGTGAATAGTGCATGAACAGTACCGACTGTTTTTCTAAAGAAATTCGGACGAAGATTCGTACGAAGCTGGAAAATTCGGTCGTCCGAATTTTTGTGACCGGTGCATGAACAGTGCATGAACAGTATCACTATTCACATAAGTAGTGCATGAACAGTATCACTATTTACATGAATAGTGTTTTTCTGAAACTAGCCGTTACTAGCCATTTTATGGCTGTTTAAACTGATTTTTGAATTCTATAAAAGTCATAAACTCCAGATTTTTTATAAGAACTTTGAACTTAACAAATCTTACATGCTCTAACTTATTTTACATCAAATCAAATTGAAAAGCTCTCAAATTGCCTTGTGCTCAAAGGTGTACATTCAAGATTCCAAAGGCAAATGTGAAGTGGTGCTAGCAATTGTATTTATCTACCAAGAAGCGTTGGTAATATTCAAACTCATTTATTCCTCATTTAATTCTGTTTTTCTACTAGCTCATTGCAAGGTTATCTTTAGACATAAAACCCTTTTGTGTTAGGGTGAGCCATAGACTAGATTAATCAAGGTTGTAGTGTAAAACTCATTGTGTGGGTGAGCCTTTGATTAGATTAGTCTTTAGGTTGTCTTTGGATATAAAACCCTTGTGGAAGGGTGAACATTGTTTGAATAATTACTAAAAGAGGTTGTGAGTGTAAAACCATTGTGTGGTGAGCCTCTTATGTAATTATTGAATTTGAGCATATAGTGGATTGGTTGAAATCCTTGAGTGTGGACTCAAGGTAGTGGATGTAGATCTTGGAGAGATCGAACCACTATAAATCGTATGTTCATTTTCTTATTGCTTTACTTGTTTACGTACTTGTGATTATATTTATGCTTAGTTGTTGATTGATTGATTATGGTCTTATAGTTTGATAATCTTGTATTAATCATCAAATCACATATAACTTGAAGTTTGTGAATTTAAAGAAGAGCTTTTATTAAGACAAAGGATTTGCAAAAAGGTGAAAAGATTTCGATAATTAGCCAAAGACCTAATTCACCCCCCCCCCTTAGGTCTTTCAATATTGATGATATAGATGATCCTAGTGAATTACTTGTTGAAATGTATGAAGAATTAAAAAAGGCTTCAAAAAGAAATAAGGAAATGAAATTCAAAATTAATGAGTTATTGAATAAAAATTTAAAATTATATTGTGAAAAAAAAAACTTCTTGAATCTATTGATTGTTTAAATATTGAAAAACAAGTTTTAAATGTTTCTTTACAAAACATATCTTTTGAAAATAAAGCTCTTTGTACAAAAGTTTCTTCTCTTGAAATAATGCTTAATGACCATGAAATTTTGAAAAGGAAAGTTGATGATCTTACATTATGTATTGAAAAATTTACAAATGGAAGAGACAAGCTTGACAAAATATTTGGCTCTCAAAGATCCTCTTTTATTAGAAATGCCCTTGGTTACAATCATGTAAATAATGGGCCTAAATATAAAAATTGCTTTGTTAGAGCTACTTCTAGTTCAATGCCTCATACTTGTTGTACATATTGTGGAAAACATGGACACAAAGCCATAGGTGCTCCGTTAAAAGAAAATAGAAAATGGTGTTAAAACCATTTGGAGAATAAAGGGAATCATCACTAACCCTCATGGACCCAAGCAAATGTGGGTACCAAAAGTCTCTTCATCTCATTTGGTGTAGGTACATTTTCCTCCAAGATCAAGTGTCACTAAATGATTTCTTGATAGTGGCTGCTCAAGATACATGACAGAAAATGCATCACTCATTAGTGAGCTTTAAGCTACAAACGAAGAATTCATTACATTCGATGACAAGAAGAAAGGAAGAATTCTTGGTATAGGTAATATTGGTAAAGATTCTTCCTCCCTCATTAAACAAGTTTTGTTCATTGATGATTTGAAATATAACTTGCTTAACATTAGTCAATTATGTGACAATGATTGAAAAGTTAAATTTAAATGTAATACTTGCACTATATTTGATGATGTCAATGGTAGAACTATTTTTGTTGCAAATTGTATTGATAATGGTTATGTACCTTGCCTTGATGAACTTGTTGCTTATGAAGTTAGATGATTTTCCATTCATGATAATGAAGGTTTTTTTTCTTATAGTAAACTTGATCATGTTAGCATGGACTTGTTGAATTTTTTTTAAGAACTTGTTAAAGGATTACCAAAAATTTATTGAGAAAAATCATCCTTGTAATACTAGCCAATATGAAAAACAAACAAAATTTTCTTTCAAACCTAAGAAAATGATTTTCACTTCAAAACCTCTTAAAAGTTTTTATATGGATTGTTTGGACCAATGAGGATCACTAGTATTGGTGGTAAGAGGTATTCATATGTGATTGTTGATGATTTCTCCATATTTACATGGGTGATCTTTCTAGTTCAAAAGGATGGAGTTATTTTTTTCTATGAATTTGTAAGACTTTTCAAAAAGGTCCAAATCTCTCTTTTGAGTGCAAATTGATTTCTATTAGAAGTGATAATGGGAGAGAATTTTACAATCAAGATTTTACAAACCTTTGTGATGAGAATAGGATTGTTCACAACCTTTTCAGTTGCCAAAACACCTCAACAAAATGGAGTTGTTGAAAAGAAAAATCGTACTTCACAAGAAATGACTAAGTCTAAGCTTGGTGAAAATTCTTTACCAAAATATTTTTGGGACAAAGCTGAAAACACTGCTTGTTATGTTTTGAATAGAGTTCTTTTGAGGCCATTTTTGAGAAAAACATCTTTTGAACTTCTATTTGATAGTATACCCTAGAATTTGAACATGCATGACAAGTTATATCAAACATGCATTTGAATATGCGTAACAAAGTGCTTTATATTGAATACCACTAGCATATATTGCCTATTTCAAAGTGTTTGGTTGCAAGTGCTTTATATTGAATATGTGCAACAACTTGGGAAAAGTTGGTAGAAATCGGATAAAGGGATATTCCTTGGTTATTCCTCTAACAACAAGGCTTATAGAGTTATACAATAAAAAGAACTTTATGTGTTGAGGAAACCATATATGTAAGCTTTGATGAGTCTAACATCTATTTGGATAGAAGATATGATGATGATGCATGTGCTTCCATGAAGGATAAGCAAACTCATCTTCAAGCTTCAACCTTGAAAGATCATGCCAATAAAGAAGAGATGAGTAAGGAAGAACAAGATAACCAACCTAGTGGTGACCAAGAGCTACCAAAGGATCTAAGATATGGAAGAGGCCACCCTAAGGAGCTAATCATTGGTGATGTATCACAAGCTGTTAGAATGAGACGGTACTCATTGACAACTTTTCACTTTTATCTCACGATGAGCTTAAGAATATTAATGATGCATTGTGTAATGGTTTTTGGATTATTTTTATGCAAGAGGAGCTAAATAATTTCGAAAGAAAAAAAGTTTGGAAACTTGTTCCAAGACTCCATGATTACCCTATTATTGGCACAAAATGTTTTTTAGAAATAAATTGAATAAATCAGGGAGAGGTGTAAGAAATAAATCTAGATTTATCACCCAAGGATTCAATCAAGAAGAGGGAATTGATTATGATGAAACCTTTGCTCCGAATGCTAGACTTGAGTCCATAAGAATGCTTTTGACTTTTACTTGCTTTAAAGGTTTTAAGTTATTTCAAATGAATGGCAAAAGTGCTTTTCTAAATGGTTCTATTGAGGAAGAGGTTTATGTGGAAGAATCACTCGGTTTTGATTATGAAAAGTTTCCTAACCATGTTTTCAAATTATCCAAAGCTTTGTATGATTTAAAACAAGCTCCTAGAGCTTGGTATGAAAGATTAAGTGGTTTTCTTCTTTCAAAAAGATTTTCAAGAGGAAAGGTTGACACTGCTCTTTTCATAAAAACCTCTTGCAACAATGATCTTTTACTTATGCAAATATATATGTTGATGATATCATATTTGGTGCTACTAATGTTTCACTTTGTGAGGAAGTTGCCAAGTTGATGCAAAGCGAGTTCGAAATGAGTATGATATGAGAACTCAACTTCTTTCTTGGATTACAAATCAAGCAAACCAAGGATAATGCTTTTATAAATCAATCCAAGTATACCAAAAAGCTTTTGAAGAAGATTTGGAATGGATCAAGAAAAAAGTATAAGCACTTCAACGAGTTCATCAACCAAACTTGATAAATATGAAAAGGTATATAGATATATGATTGGTAGTTTACTTTATCTTACCACAACTACACCGGAGATTATGTTTACCATATGCTTGTGTGCTAGACTTTAATATTATCCAAAAGAGTCTCATTTGATTCCCATTAATTGTACTCTTTATTATCTCATTAAAACATTTGATTATGGACTTTGGTTACAAAATCATCTTCTTTCAATCTTGTTACATATACGGGTACGACTTTGTTGGATGCAAAGTCAAGTGTAAAAGTATTAGTGGTCATTTTCTTGTTAATTGTTATGTCTCTTGTTATAGCAAATAACAAGCTTATATGTCATTATCTACCACCGAAGTCGAATATATCGCCGCTGGTAGTTGTTGTGCTCAAGTGTTATGGAAAAAACACGTTTTACTTAATTTTGGCTTAGACTTCAAAGGCGCACTCATTTTATGTAATAACGCTAATGCTGTAAATCTGACCATAAATTCAATTCAACACTCTAGGACTAAGCATATAGAGATCAAACTTCATTTTATTCACGATCATGTAGCTAAAGGTGATAGATGCTTGGACTATGTGAATAGAAAGGATCAAAGTGCTAATATATTTATCAAGCTTTTGGCCAAGATACGGTTTTGTTACCTAAGAAAACTCTTGGGATTTTTTAAAATTCAATTACTAATGTGTGTGTTGAAGTATAAAAATACAGCGAATATTTGGATGCATGAAGTAAAATTCGGACGTCCAAACTTTCACCAGAAAATTTTGGACAGAAAGATTCGGACGCATGTTCAGACACATGACAAAAAATTTGGTCTCCTGAATTTGCTGAAACTGAAGAAACAGAGAAGTTCGGACGTGAGTTCGGACGTAGACCAGAATATTCGTTAGTCCGAACAGTGCGGGTACAACAGCTTTTAAATAGAATCAAACAGTTATTCCTCTCATTTCTAAACTTCCAAATTCTCTCTTCCTTCAAAATCCACACGACCCACCTGCGTCCAAACCCAAATTTCTCTGTGATTTCACCATCTTCACTTCAAATCACTAGCATTTTCGAGTTCTAAGCCCTAAATACACCTTATAATTCACTTTCACTCAAAGGAAAAGACACCATGGTGAGAACAAAGAAAGTAAATGTTGAAAAGGAAAGGGCAAAGCAAAGGAAAGTGATGGTGGATTAATCATCAACAAACCTAGAAGAATTCGAATCCCTCAAACCTCATCTGAAGTGGACATATTCATCTCTATCAAAGCTGCCACTAAATTTGAAGAATGGAGTAATAGGAGCAGAAAAATCATTCATGGCCATAGAGTAGATATGGATAAACACTCCAATATGGGTAATGTGCTATCTCTTTTTGGTGAAATTGGTTGGAATAGTTTACTCAGTGTAAATGAAGATTATTATCCTACTATTGTCTATGAATTTTATGCTAATCTTAAAGAAGCAAGGATCGAGCATATTGGGGATAGCATTATTCAATGGTATTTATCTAGAGTGTCTCAAGTAGCCTTTGAGTTTAATGATACTCTAGTTAATCGTATTTGTGGTGTTGATGACATTGGTGCTAGATATTATTCTTTGGGTCAACATTGCTTTAATTGTTCACCAATGAAAGATTTGAAGAGGCTTTCACAAATGGTAGAAGATTTAGGTCCATTAGGGAAAGAAAACTCAAAGCCTTTCATGCTAGAGGAAGGGTTATTGTTGTGTTGTTTTGCATGCCCTTATACTTTAATTTTATCACAATCTCTAACAATTGCACACAAACACTAGGCAAGTGCACCTATCGTTATGATTAGTACAATGGCAAGTAATTTAAATGTCGTATCCACGGAGATGATCAAATATCATTACTCACTTTTTACTCTATTGTCTAGCCTATCAAATTTGCTTGTGGATATGATAGAAACAAACTGTTAGGAATGAAAATCTAACTTAAACAGAAAAATTCAGTTTATCTAAATTTTAGTTTGCAAGAGAAAATTTCAATTGAGAGAGTAATACTTGAATGGAAAATCCCCCTAGAATTACCTATGTGATTGAAAAGTTCCTTGGTTAATGAATTCCCCTTCTTATGTTTGATGAAATTCCTAAATTAGAATTCACTCTATCTCTAGATGAAAGTCCCCTACTCTTAGATTAATTGGTTGAAATCTTTTCCTAACCAATTCAACCTAAAAATGCATTTACATTAATGAATTTCCAATTAGATTTCTCTAATAACCAAGAAGATGTTGAGGTTCCTACCTCTAGTTACCTAAATCATCCCCATTGTTTGTGTTTGGTTTATTTCACCTTTCCTTTCTCAATTCCAAGTGAAAAATCCAGATTATGAGTCAATCAACAACTGAATTAATTCAAGCAATCAATCCTCCAAATTAGATTTCTCTAATTACCAAGAAGATGTTGAGGTTTCTATCTCTAGTCACCTAAATCATCCCCATTGTTTGTATATGGTCTATTTCACCCTTCCTTTCTCAATTCCAAGTGAATAAATCCATATTATGAATCAATTAATAGCTGAGTCAATTCAAACAATCAAACCCACAAACAATCCACAAGAATTCGGAATTCAATCAACCAAGAAAACCAATCATTCACATAGATAATAACTAGGGTTCATAACCATCCAAGTATTCAAGAATTTAGCTCATTAACATATTACAATTCAAAGAACATAAAGCAACAAAGAAAGAGTGAGAATTTCTCATTTTCATGGCTCAAATCTTCTCTTCTTCAAGGCTTGTAGTTCTCCAACTTGGTTGTGAAAAGTTGTGTTCTTGAGCTGGAATCTTCAAGATTGATGTTCTCCTTCTTCAAAGATTTGATCTTCTCTCTTGAGTTCTCTTGCAAAGATTGACGATTTTGGGAGAGGTTTTGGGATGTTTTCTCTCTGTTTTTTTCCTCTCTGGAACCCCTAGACGGCCGCCCCCTTCAAATGCCCTAAAAGGGTATATATATACCTCCCAAAAAAGAGAGCAACAATTGCAGAAAATTCTGTTTCGCTAAAACGGTACCGTTTCACTTATTGGTGATTCAGAGCCTTAAATAGGACGATCTAGATTTTCTTGTCTTCATGAAAGTTGTATCTGATACTCTTAAGTTTCTACATAGATTTGAATTACCTCCATTGGACATCTAGAACTCTAGATATGGTAATTACACCACAATGTATCAAAACTGGAACCAAATCCAGAAATACTGACTTTGCACCATATGTAGGGTGACCAAACGAATTCAGATTGATATAAATGTTACCATTATGGAAACTTCAGAATCTCCTCTGTAATGTTCTTGAATATCACATCTGCATTTGAAATCTCTAAGGAGGTCAAAATCCCACTTGAATTATTCTGTCATGCTGCACTATTTTGCTGCTCTGTTTTGCATTCTTCTTTTTTCTTCATTATAAGTATGTAGAATCTTCTTCATTGCTTCATTGTACTCCAAATCTTTAATAAAATCATTTAAAACAAATAAGAGATAAAGGGAGTGTGAATGATATTTGAAACACCAAAATTCAGTAGAAATTTGAGTTGAAAATGATCATTATATTATGCACAAATATGTAATATCAAACTCCCCCACACTTAGACATTGCTTGTCCCCAAGCAATACTACAAAACAACTAAGAAATTTGAACAATAATCCACAAGAAATAAAGAGTGTTGTGAAGCATTTCAAAGGAGTGCAATACAGAGAAAGCATTACTTGTTGAGAAATCTTGAGCAATCTACACAATCAATCTAAAAGTCATCCCAAATACCATCACAAAGATTAAACAATCACTCCCCTTATTTTCTAAAGCGGGTAGGAATCCATGTGTATGTGTGTGTCCAACCAATGCAAATGCTAAGCAATTATAGAAGTGAATTTCATATTATTGGCGAAGGAATTCTCATCAAGAAAGTATAATACCCCATAAGCCCGGCATTCACAAAATCTCTCCACTAATACGGTAACCAAAGTTTAACCTCGATTAGGTAGGACTTTCATGCTTGTAACTTTAGGCTTAGGGAAAGTTTAAGGTGCCAAACGAAAGGTAAGGAGTTCAAAGTCAAAGAAATGAGAGCTAAAGAGAAAGGAATGGGACATAAAACAAAAATAATAACCCTTTTTAGCCCCCAAGCAATATCACCATTCCCATACATCTAACCACAAACTCCCATCCTCAACAAGCTCTCCTCTCCCTACATTCAACAAACTTGCACCAAATCATAATTCAAACCACAACTTTTTTCTTTCACCATCTATCTTTGTCAACCACAAGTTTATACCTCAATGATAGCAAAATTCACAATAATATTGAAAACATATAATTCTTGAAGGCATCAATAAATGTACTAAGCCTTCAAAGTAGTAAATATATATAACTTTTTTTTTCTTTTTTTTTCTTTTTTTTTCTTTTTTTTCTTCTTTTTTTTTGAGGTATATTTCAATTCCCTATCAAATAAATAAATTCATCTCCCTTTTTTCTTTGAATAACTCAACCCATAAAGCCATTTTTTCTATCATCTTCCTCCACCTTTAATTCCCACAATACTCTTTGCCGACTTAAGGGTAAAAAAATGCATTTAGCTCTCGCAAAGAAGGGTTAAATATAAAGAGTGGAGTTTAAAACTTGAAAGAAGGAAAAATTAAGAATATAGATTAGAAAATTTATGCACAAAGGCTTCAAGAAGGGTACTACGAATAAAATAAAAAGGGATGGCTAGAAAAGTTCAATCGGGACAAAGAAGGCCTATTACCATCATTTCAAGATCAAACTAAGGTTACTTACTCATTTCGCCTCGAGCAAGTGAATGCGAGTTCTAGGGAAAAAAAAAGTTATATTGAATTCGAAAGGCCAATAACACAAGATTCAACTCCATAATCATCACAACAAAAGCAAAGAGGAAATGTGCTTAAAAGATAAATTCCATACAAGCAAAAGAATACAAGGGGTGGTTACATAATCTAAGTTTTAAGTAATAGTTATGACCTTTAGAATGCTTGTATAACTACTCTTTTAGAAAAGATTAACATGCAAGTCTTGAAAATATTTTGAAGATTAAAACAAAAATAAAAACAAGAAAATTCATCCAAAATTCATGAAAATAAACTATACTAAAGCCAACTCCCCCCACACTTAAGGCAACATTGTCCCCAATGTTGGGAGAAAGATACACAAAAGACTAGAAATAGAAATTTAAAGATTGCACTCCAGACAACCAAACACAAAAACGGTTAACAAAATGGTTGTTTCGTACATGAAGGCTGGGCGAACCCATATGAGCAGCAAGCTGCACCTTCTATATACTACACAATAAGAATAAATGAGAGAAAGTTTGAAACCAAGACAAAATTAAAATTTAAGCATAAAAACGTAGGAAGAAAATAATGAAAGAGAATAACAAAAAGAGAAAAGAGAACTCCCCGATATAGCATTCATACACCACTTGCTCCATCACTAGGTTCAGGGCCAGCTCTCCTCTCTCCTCTTTTTTTTTCACCTGTGAATAGTACTACAAACGGTGCTGTTAACCAAGACTACAAACATGCAACCACGAATTCAACAACCAATTTTAACAAAATAATAACTCATGAAAATAAAAATTACATCAAACAACACACAATGAGAAAATTTCCACAACTCAAAACAATTAAAACTTGAAACTCAAAACCAAACTTGAAACTAAAAACTGAAAACTCAAAAATTATGTATAGATGAATAGAAAGCATTGAAAATCACTTATCTTCCGGATCATGGAGGATTAAAGAAACTTTTTCAAGACCCTTAGGATTCCCTCCATGATAGAGTTTGAGGCGATGACCGTTAACTTTAAATGTTCCTTTATCTCGCATGTGCAACCTCCACTACACCATAAGGGTAGACCTTGTTTACTACAAACGGTCCTGACCATCGAGATTTAAGCTTTCCGGGAAAGAGTCTTAACCGAGAATTGAACAATAACACTTGCTCTCCTTCTTTAAATTCTCGGTTTGGCAACACATGTTTATCGTGCCATTGCTTCACCTTCTCCTTGTAGATTCGTGAATTATCATAGGCTTCTCTCCTCCATTCATCAAGTTCGTTGATTTGGAGCATTCTTTTGCTTTCCCTGCAATGTTAAGATCAAAGTTAACCAACTTGATAGCCCAATATGCTTTATGCTCAACCTCCACCGGCAAATGACAAGATTTCCCATAAACCAATCTATATGGAGTAGACCCGATGGGAGTCTTGTATGCTGTCCTATATGCCCACAAAGCATCATCAAGCTTAACACTCCAATCCTTTCTAGTATGCTCAACAATCTTTTCCAAAATTCTTTTGATTTCTCTATTAACAACTTCTACTTGACCACTAGTTTGAGGGTGATACGGGGTCGCCATCTTATGAGTAACACCTAATCGATGCAATACTTTCTCAAGTTGTTGGTTACAAAAGTGAGTTCCCCTATCACTTATTATAGCTCTAGGAATGCCAAAGCGAGTAAACAATTTCTTCAAGAACTTAACAACCACTCTAGCATCATTTGTGGGCAAAGCTTGGGCTTCAACCCATCTAGAGACATAATCAACTGCGACCAAAATATATGTATTACCAAAAGAGTTTGGAAAAGGACCCATGAAATCAATACCCCTAACAGATCAAATACTTCACAAACTTGAAGTGTAGAGAGAGGCATTTCATGTCTTTTTTGAGATATTACCTGTCCGTTGGCAATTATCACACTTTTCAACATACCTTTGGGCATCCTTAAACAAAGTCGGCCAATAGAATCCCGACTCTAGTACCTTTCTGGCTGTCCCATTAGCTTGATAATGACCACCGGCCGGACCTTTATGGCAATGCTCCAAGATATCCATATTCTCGGGGTATGTTACACATCTCCTTATGATTTGATCTCGCACAAATTGAATAAATATGGATCCTCCCAAAGATAGTACTTTAACTCCGAAAAGAATTTCTTCTTTTGTTGAGGAGTCAAGTTCTTTGGTAAGATCCGACCTACAATATAGTTAGCATAATCTGCAAACCAAGGAGTGTGATCATCTGTGACTCTACAACCGAGTATAACCTCTCGTCGGGGAATGTATCATTGATGTCTTCCTCATTCAATCTCTCCAAATGTGGGTTCTCCAACCGTGATAGATGATCGGCAACAAGATTTTTCTCGCTCCCTTTTTGTCCCTTATCTCCAAATCAAATTCCCTGCAACAAAAGTACCCACCGAATTAGTCTAGGCTTTGCATCATGTTTGTTAAGAATATATTTGAGTGCCGAATGGTCGAGTATAAACAATGACTTTAGACAAAATGAGATAAGGACGGAATTTTTCGAAAGCAAAAACTATAGCAAGAAGCTCCTTCTCAGTTGTAGTGTAATTCTCTTGTGCTTCCGTTAAGGTCTTGCTTGCATAGTATATTGGTTGAAAATACCTTTCTCTCCTTTGTCCAAGTACTGCTCCTACTGCAAAATCACTTGCATCGCACATTAGTTCAAAGGGAAGGGAACAATCGGGGGCAACCAAGATAGGAGACTCAATTAGTTTTTGTTTCAACAAATTGAAAGCAAAGAAGCAATTCTCATCAAACACAAAGGCCACATCTTTTTCAAGTAAATTTGTGAGAGGTTTGGAAATTTTAGAAAAATCCTTTATAAACCTTCTATAGAAACCAGCGTGACCAAGAAAACTTCTAATTGCCTTCACCGAAGTTGGTGGTGGTAATTTCTCTATGGTTTCTATCTTGGCTTTATCAACCTCTATGCCCTTGCTAGAAATCTTATGCCCCAAAACAATACCTTCTTTAACCATAAAATGACATTTCTCCCAATTCAAAACTAAATTGGTTTCTTCACATCTTTGTAAAACCTTTTCAAGATTTTTCAAACAAAGTTCAAAGGAATCACCAAAGACAGAGAAATCATCCATAAAGACTTCCATAATATCCTCCACTAGACCTTCAAAAATAGCTAACATGCATCTTTGGAAAGTAGCAGGAGCATTACAAAGACCAAATGGCATACGACGGTAAGCAAAAGTACCATAAGGACAAGTAAAAGTAGTTTTCTCTTGATCTTCCGGCTATTGGAATTTGAAAATACCCCGAAAAACCATCAAGAAAACAATAATACCTATGACCCGTAAGTCTCTCAAGCATTTGATCAATGAAAGGCAGTGGAAAATGATCCTTCCGAGTGGCATCATTGAGCTTCCGTGATCGATGCATACCCTCCATCCCGTCACGGTCCTCATGGGAATCAACTCGTTTTTCTCATTGGGTACCACAGTCATCCCTCCTTTCTTGGGGACTACTTGGACGGGACTAACCCATGGACTATCCGAGATAGGATAAATAAGACCGGCATCAAGAAGTTTGATTACCTCTGCTTTTACCACTTCCTTCATGTTTGGATTTAACCTTCTTTGGGGTTGCACCACTGGCTTGAAGTCTTCTTCCATCAATATTTTGTGGGTACAAAATGAAGGACTAATACCATCGATGTCGGAGATTTTCCATGCCATTGCCTTTTTTATGCTTCTTTAATACTTTGATGAGCTCTTGTTTCTGCTCCTTTTGCAAATTGTTTGCAATGATCACCGGAAGTTTAGAATTATCTGCAAGAAAAACATACTCCAAATGATCCGATAACTTCTTCAGCTCCAACTCAGGGGATCTTCAATGGAAGATTTCATTCTACTCCCTTTTTTCCCTTTCAATCTTCTCAAACATCATCCCTTTTGTCTGTGAATGGGGATGACTCCAAATGTGTTATAATTTCGTCAACTTCATGCTGCCCCTCCTTTATTTCTTCACCTTGAAATAGAGATATTTCCAAAGGGTCATCAATCAATAATTCTCGCACATAATCGGAGACAATGTTACCAATAACATCTATCCTATAACAACAATCATCATGATCAAAAGAATGTTTCATAGCCTCGGGAACTTTAAAAATAACCTCTTCTTCTCCTACCCTAAGGGTCAATTTTCCTTCACATACATCTATATTAGCCTTAGCGGTAGCTAGAAAAGGTCTCCCTAAAATTAATGGCACATCAATATCTTCATTCATATCAAGTATCACAAAATCAACAGGAAATATGAATTTATCAACTTTTACAAGCACATCTTCAATAATTCCCCTAGGATACTTAACCGATCTATCTGCCAATTGAATGCTCATCCTAGTGGGTTTAGGTTCACCCAACCCCCAACTTTTTAAACATGTCATATGGTAACAAATTAATGCTAGCTCCTAAATCGCTAATGCTCTACCAATTGACAACCTACCAATAGTGCAAGGGATAGTGAAACTCCCCTGGATCCTTTAACTTTTGCGGTAACTTGTCTTTGTTCGAAGAATGGCTGAACATTCCTCGCTCAATGTCACCATTGAGAACTCTTCTAGCTTTCTTTTCTTGGAAAGGATCTCTTTTAAGAATTTAGCATATCTTGGCATCTCATGAAAGAGCTTCAACAAACGGTAAGTTGATATGCAATTGCTTAAAGTGTTCGAGAAATTTACCAAATTGTTCGTCTTTTTTTCTCTTGTTGAAGTCGGACGGGATATGGAATTTTTGGCTTGTATTCTGAATTTCCTTTTTCTTTTGTGATTCTTTCTTCTCAATCCTTTCTTCATCATCAACATGCAATGGTTCTTCGATCTTCTCTTTTTTCTCTTTCTTGATCCTTTTGCTTTGGAACCTCCAATTCCTTCCCACTCCTCAAAGTGATGGCTTTAGCATGTTCTCTTGGATTCGGCTCGGTATTGCTTGGGAGCATTCCAACCCTGCCTTTCGAAACAAGCTTCGCCAATTGGCCTATTTGATTTTCCAAGTTGTGAATAGAAGCCTCTTGGTTCCTTAGGGATGCTTCTTGAATTTGGAACCGATTTTCGGTTGCCGCAATAAACTTTGTCATTAATTCCTCAAGGCTAGACTTCACCGGTGGTTGAGGAGGTGGAGGAGGTTGATGTTCGTAAGGGAAGAGATGGTTGAGGGTCGAGAGCTTGATGAAGATTGGAAACCGGGAGGATGTAGCGGCCTTTGTTGCCCTTGATTACTCCATGAAAAGTTTGGATGATTCCGCCACCCCGGGATTATAAGTATTGCTATAAGGATTGTTAGGCTGCCTTCCTCCTCCAAGATAGTCCACATGCTCCGATGACGATGTATTAGAAGTTCCCATGATTTGGCATTCATGATTTGGATGACCACCTCCGCAAAAGTCACAAGCCATCATCACTTGGGATATTGGAGGTGATCGACTCAAGCTTTCGATCTTCTTGTTTAGGGCATCAAACTTAGCCTCCAAAGCCATCATCATATCTACATTGTGTACTCCACTAGCCTTGGCTTTTGGTCTAGGATTCCCCCATTGGTAATTGTTCATTGCAATATTTTCAATAAGGTCTTGTAACTCTTCCGGTGTCTTCAAATTTGTAGTTCCTCCCGAAGAAGCATCAATGAGTTGCTTGGAAGGGAAATTTAACCCACTATGGAATGTTTGCATTTGCAGCCCCAAATCTAGACCATGATGTGGGCATTTTCTCAATAGCTCCTTCCATCTCTCCCAAGAATCATATAAGCTCTCACTCTCCATTTGTTGAAAAGAGAAGATGTCATTCCTTAGCTTGGCTGTCCTTGCTCGGAGGGAAGTATTTAGCGAGAAATTTCTCGGCAAGATCGCTCCATGTAGTAATAGAGCCCGGTGGAAGTGACTTCAACCATGACTTGGCTCGATCCCTCAATGAAAATGGAAATAGCCGAAGGCGGATGGCATCTTCGAAGCCCCGTTAATTTTGAAAGTATCACATATTTCCAAGAAGTTGGCAATGTGAGCATTTGGGTCTTCGTCCCAAGCAAACCATCGAATTGCACCAATTGTTGAACCATTTGGATAATATTTGGCTTGATCTCAAAATTGTTTGCTTCAACTCTTGGCCGAGCAATGCTTGACTCCGTTCCCAACAAAGAAGGTCGTGCATAATCTCCCATAGTTCTTTGTCTTGCATTCCCATTGTGTGCCATATTGTTCAATTGTTCAATATTTTCACCTTCAACTTCAACTCCCTCAAGCACTACTTCAAGATTGACACCCCTTGGATCCCAATAAAAAATCTGTTCAGCTTGGGAATTAGGTTGAGCCAATTCCTCCAAATCACTTGAGATCATAAACCAAAACAAATTCACACCTTCACCACCAATAAAAGAAACGTTTAATGCAAGCAATTTTTTTTGTTTTTCTTCACTAAAACAGAAAAAAAAACAGAATAACAACTTAAACAAAACAAAAACAGAGAAACACAAACTAAGTGCTTCAATTCACCAATAACTAACAAAACTAAAAACAAGAAAATAAATGCTAACACTAGTTTACAACTTCACCACAAGTATAAACAAAATTTCAGCCCAAGGAATTATCACTAAAACAGAACAAATGAAAAATAAAAAAAACATACAAGCTAAGCACTTCAATTCACCAATAACTAACAAAATTACAAACAAGAAAATAAATGCTAATACTAGTAACAAGTATTACAAAAATAACAACAAAAATGACTAAATCAATAGAGTTTGAGCTTTCCTAATATTGACCAATTAGTCCCCGGCAACGGCGCCAAAAACTTGTTGTGTTGTTTTGCATGCCCTTATACTTTAATTTTATCACAATCTCTAACAATTGCACACAAACACTAGGCAAGTGCACCTATCGTTATGATTAGTACAATGGCAAGTAATTTAAATGTCGTATCCACGGAGATGATCAAATATCATTACTCACTTTTTACTCTATTGTCTAGCCTATCAAATTTGCTTGTGGATATGATAGAAACAAACTGTTAGGAATGAAAATCTAACTTAAACAGAAAAAATTCAGTTTATCTAAATTTTAGTTTGCAAGAGAAAATTTCAATTGAGAGAGTAATACTTGAATGGAAAATCCCCCTAGAATTACCTATGTGATTGAAAAGTTCCTTGGTTAATGAATTCCCCTTCTTATGTTTGATGAAATTCCTTAATTAGAATTCACTCTATCTCTAGATGAAAGTCCCCTACTCTTAGATTAATTGGTTGAAATCTTTTCCTAACCAATTCAACCTAAAAATGCATTTACATTAATGAATTTCCAATTAGATTTCTCTAATAACCAAGAAGATGTTGAGGTTCCTACCTCTAGTTACCTAAATCATCCCCATTGTTTGTGTTTGGTTTATTTCACCTTTCCTTTCTCAATTCCAAGTGAAAAATCCAGATTATGAGTCAATCAACAACTGAATTAATTCAAGCAATCAATCCTCCAAATTAGATTTCTCTAATTACCAAGAAGATGTTGAGGTTTCTATCTCTAGTCACCTAAATCATCCCCATTGTTTGTATATGGTCTATTTCACCCTTCCTTTCTCAATTCCAAGTGAATAAATCCATATTATGAATCAATTAATAGCTGAGTCAATTCAAACAATCAAACCCACAAACAATCCACAAGAATTCGGAATTCAATCAACCAAGAAAACCAATCATTCACATAGATAATAACTAGGGTTCATAACCATCCAAGTATTCAAGAATTTAGCTCATTAACATATTACAATTCAAAGAACATAAAGCAACAAAGAAAGAGTGAGAATTTCTCATTTTCATGGCTCAAATCTTCTCTTCTTCAAGGCTTGTAGTTCTCCAACTTGGTTGTGAAAAGTTGTGTTCTTGAGCTGGAATCTTCAAGATTGATGTTCTCCTTCTTCAAAGATTTGATCTTCTCTCTTGAGTTCTCTTGCAAAGATTGACGATTTTGGGAGAGGTTTTGGGATGTTTTCTCTCTGTTTTTTTCCTCTCTGGAACCCTAGACGGCCGCCCCTTCAAATGCCCTAAAAGGGTATATATATACCTCCCAAAAAGAGAGCAACAATTGCAGAAAATTCTGTTTCTGCCAAAACGGTACCGTTTCACTTATTGGTGATTCAGAGCCTTAAATAGGACGATCTAGATTTTCTTGTCTTCATGAAAGTTGTAGCTGATACTCTTAAGTTTCTACAGAGATTTGAATTACCTCCATTGGACATCTAGAACTCTAGATATGGTAATTACACCACAATGTATCAAAACTGGAACCAAATCCAGAAATACTGACTTTGCACCATATGTAGGGTGACCAAACGAATTCAGATTGATATAAATGTTACCATTATGGAAACTTCAGAATCTCCTCTGTAATGTTCTTGAATATCACATCTGCATTTGAAATCTCTAAGGAGGTCAAAATCCCACTTGAATTATTCTGTCATGCTGCACTATTTTGCTGCTCTGTTTTGCATTCTTCTTTTTTCTTCATTATAAGTATGTAGAATCTTCTTCATTGCTTCATTGTACTCCAAATCTTCAATAAAATCATTTAAAACAAATAAGAGATAAAGGGAGTGTGAATGATATTTGAAACACCAAAATTCAGTAGAAATTTGAGTTGAAAATGATCATTATATTATGCACAAATATGTAATATCAGTTATGCATCACATGATTGCCACCATGATCATCCCTAATTTTGGACATAAATCATCTATTGGTAATATGCACATGGTGATTATGCTTGCCTTGCATGAGCATAGAAGACTAAACTTTGGATTCATGGCATTAAGGCTTATGATTAGTGCAAGAAAAACAGCCAACAAAGCCTTACCTTATGGGAGATTATTAACAAGGATCTTCAAACAATTCCAAGTCAAACTTCCCGTAAGAGGACAAGCTTTCAAGAGTGGAGAAATCTACACTAATGATTCTCTTAAAAGGATGCAGTTAGTTCTTCATGAGGATGGAATATGGAGAACAAAAAGAGAAACTCCTTTAAGAAGAGAAGAGGTTGAAGAAAGTGAAGAGGTTGAGGAAGAAGAAGATGAAGAAGAAACATTGGCAGGGGAAATGAAGACAAAGAGGAGGCATGACTCATCAAGTGAGGGGGAGCAACCTCCCTCCAAGGAAAGACTCTTTGAAGAAGTGCCTACTCTTCAATCACATCCAAACATTGAAGAAGCTCCTAGTGGTGAAGGTATTACTAGATGAGACACCATCGTTGCTAAGACATTTCAAGAAGCTTTGAAAAACAACATCAATGAAATGAAGAAAAATGTACAAGTTCTTTGAATCCTTTACTCCAATGGTTCTTGGAAAACTAGATGATTTGGAAAATAGAGTGAAGCACATAGAGGAGATATTAATGAGAAATTTTCAAAGTGGTGAAGGAACCTCTAGATCTCAAGAAAGAGAAGAAAAGGATGATGATGAAGATAAGGAAGATAAAAAGGAAGAGAAAGATGATAATGAAAATGATGACGGTGGTAATGAAAATGATAATAGGGATGATGATCAAGGAGGAAACAATGAATTCGTGGCAAGACAAGAAGAAAGAAATGAAGATGTACAAGAGGAGCCACAAGAAAGAGGAAGCCAAGAAGGGACATTAATAGAGAGAGACGAAATCACCTCACCATCTACTATCTCTTTTAGCAAAGGAAGAGTCAAGCACGTGATCAAAAAGAATGGTACAAGGAGATCCTCCCATTTGACTACTATTCCTAAGCCAAACTACACCGGAAAAGAGAAAGCAAGTGAGGGGCCACTTCACATCGAGCTCAAGAGAGACATGGCAATCACTACCAACAAATATGTAGTGAAGACGATGACCAAAATCAAAGACTAAGCATCTCTTCAATCTTATCTCTCTTTACTATTTTTTCATTTACTTTGATGTGCTTAGTATAACTTATGAACTATTTCTAGTTTAGTTCATGCATTTTTTTTATTTCTGAACTTCATAACTGTTTTAGTATGGTTATATAATCTTACTGTTTTAATTTTTGTAATTTCACAGCCTTTCTAGTTTTTTCTAATGCTTTTGTGAAGCTCAATGATGAAACATTAGGTTTGATAGCTTCTTTGGTTAATGATACTTTGATCACCCCAAGTTTAGTTGATGCTAGAAAGGGGAGAAGAAGTTGATTTACAAGAATGTGCTAAACTGTTACATGTAGCTTATTGTTGTTCAGTTGAGATGTTAATTATTTGACTTGAGATTTGCCAAAATGTGCTAAATTGTTACATGTTACTTATTGTTCATCAGTTGAGATGTAAATTATTTGACTTGATATTTGCTAAATGTTGCCAATAGTTGAAATTTTCCAAATGAAAATTAATTGATACACTTTTTATATGTGACATGAAGCTTACTCATGCTGATTGTGATAATGCTGTATCATTTTCATTAACCCCATCTTTGAGTGATGACAAAAGGGAGAGAAAGAATGATGACAAAATGGGTTATGTGTAATGGAGTTATGTGCTATGGCAAGAGCAATATGAATAAAGAATGATGACAAAATGTTTTATGTGTAATGATGTTATGTGCTATGGCAAAAGAAATATGAATAGGTTATGGCAAAATATGTTGCTATTGTATACGTTCATATATGATTTGTTGCTATTATATATGTTCATATATGATTTGTACCTATGGCTGCATTTTGAATTTTACATTGGTTGCATTTGGAATTTAAATTGATTATGTGAAATGTGGTTATATATGAAGCTATAATGTTGACTTGTGCATATATAAATATAAGCTGAATTTGGTTTCTAGGATTTTGAAATATTGTTGAGTTGAGATTTTGAAATCTTGACCTTGCTTCTTGACTTGACCTGTGATTTTGTGTTAATTCATCAAAATTATTAAATGTATGAATTTTGTAGTTTTGCAAAATTAAATTGAGTGCCATTGTGAATTTTGTAATTCTTTAGTTCATTTGAAATGCAAAATCATCTTTTCAAACTTGCTACCAAAAGTTCAGACTTGAAGTTCGGATGCAAACCCAAAGTTCGGATGCATCCAAAATTTGTGCTCTCTTATGCATTCAATAGATTCCAAGAACAAGAAGTGTAGGGTTTACAAGAATATACCTATTAAGAAAGTGTAAACCTACACTAGAGTCTTCAAAGCCTTCAATCTATAGGACATGCTCTATATTCTTGATCCTTGAGCATATTAGAGTTGTCCTTAGCACTTTTAGCTTCAAGGCAATGATAAATCTTTGCTTCTTAATCCAAAAATCCTATCACACAAATAGCATATGAATTAGTCCATATCAATGTTTGTCATTTATCAAAACTAATCAAAACTACATGATTTGCCCTTAGGTCTAACAATCTCCCCTTTTTGATGATGACAAACTTTGATGCAAAATGTGATGGATATAAACAATGTAGTACAAAGAAGCATTGATGTCAGCGATAAATAATAATCAATTTAGCACTTTGACATTTGAATGGCTCAATATGAGCCTATGGCCCGACCAACCTCCATTTACCTCCTTTCTTCCAACTACTAGGATAGAAGATATAGCATTTAAGCATTAAAAAAGCTTCTAAGAGAGGTTTTAAAGGTCAGAAAATATTAACAATGCTCCCCCTTAGATTGTGCTCATTTTTCAAGATGTTTGGACCAGATATGTTGTGGATCCAAATATTGAAGGTCCAAGTCCGAACTACAAAATATGAGAGATGAAGGCAGCAATTTTTGAAAATAAGCTTTCCTAAGGTTGTTCAAATATGATAGGAAAGATTGAGATAGTAAAGTTTTTTAATTATTATCTCAATTAATAATGAATAATGTTGTTTATGTTATGAAATTAAGGCCGCAATAGACATGAAATTATAACAAGGAATAAGATTTTGAACTATAACAAAGAAAGAAAAAGAGATAACTCAAGAAACATAGAAAGAAACTAGAATTTTACTCAGAATTTGTCATCATATATCCAACATACAAGCTACTTCATATGATCCTATTTATAGAATTAGAAGTGACATTTCTCATCATAGATTATTAGTAGACTCATCTATAACTTACATAATCTACCTCCCATGTTCCCTAAGATAATTGATGTAATGGAGATAGTGATTTATAAAAGATGAATGTCACGACTTTGGTCATAACCCTTAACCTTTAATATTGCATAATCTTATACATGAATTAATACTTGGGATAATGGACATGCACATAATTGATATATTCATAACATTTCCCCTTGGAAGTCTATTACATAAAGAATATGCCTCATTAAACCTTACTAAATTAAAAAAAAAAACTACAGTGAAGGAAAAAAAGGTAAACTATTCTTTATGATTTTCTTCCCCTGTTTTGAACATCAATGAACCCACGCCTGTAAAACTTCAAATCTCAAATATTGCAGCCAGTAATGTCTTGGTAAATAAATCTTCTAGATTTTATGATCAAACATGTGGCCCATCAAATCCACCTTCTTATATAGAACGAACGGTTCCTTTATTAAATTCTTAAACTTTATTATCATCCAACAATATGATATTCTTTCTTTGAGTATTCAATACAATTATCTCAGATTTATTTAGTTATTAATTCTGATCACACACATTCTTCGCCAACTTCGTAAATTGCTATTCGCTTCGACATGAGCCAAAGAAGTAGTTGCTATGAATCACAATATTACCACATGTTTACTCATGACATGATTTGTGTGGATCAAATAAATAAGCATCAATATATCAATCTCAACAAGAGTTAGATTTTATCAATATTTGATATAAACTATCTCTGAGAGATATCAAATGACAAGTTTAAGGTTATCTCAAAAATCATTGATTAGAGAAGAACTAGAACAAACATCCACTTTCATGCAGACAAGTATATGAACTAACGATGCGTAACTATGTTACTTCAGGACCAAAGAGTTCTTTAACATCCCTTTATATATATTGTAAAATAATCCAATGACCATTGATGTGCCATATCCATGTGAAGCATAATATTAATTCTTCAAATATTTAATCGCAATACTTTTTTTTCTAAATTCTTTAGGAATAATATCTTGATCATCAAATTCTTTTCTCCTTTGAGAATTTTATTTTTAAAATTTAGAGATTAGGTACACTTCAAGTATGCTTCAAAATTATATAGTTATAGGATTCATATATTTGTCCTGTTAGGGCATATATCCAAATATGAATTCATATATAAGAATTGATTTGTAATTTTATGCAAATGAACAATCCTTTGAAGTTCTAGTTCATTAATGTGTGTTCATAGATTAAGCTAATTAAATAGAAATAACTACTAGCTAAAGGCTAGAAGCTGTGAAACTGAATCACCATTCGCTACGCTAGGGAAAGCTTCCAGTGAAAGTGGATTCTGCTACTTGATACCTTTTTTTTCCTACTGATGATATTCTCCCCGTAATGTGGAGAATACTATTTCAATCAAAAAATTGTTCAATAAGGATATCTTTTGACAAAAAAAACACATATAGAAATTGTAGCTACTTATAGACTTTCTTTTACATGGACATACTCAATCATTCTTCAATAAGAATTTGCTAAGACGGCCTTATTATATTTTACACAAACAATCTACTTCTATGCTTCAAGTATATTAAGTTCATCTAGGACTTCATATATAAATGTCATTATCAAATGACAGCAATGATAAATATATATTAAGTATATCGCGCTCTATTAATTATATCCATCACCAAAAGTATATTTCTTCATAATCAATGCAAACTCTTATGAAGAATCTTATGCTACAATTCATAGCAAATACTTACCGTTTATAATTTACAATTTATCATCTATTGCCATCTTTATGGTATTATACTTTAGGTATATAATTCTTATTAGAAATTCATGTACACTTCAAGTGTACTCGTAAATCGTCCAGAATTTTCATATTTCTCATGCGAACTGTATTATTTTGAGCTTACATATTTCAATTCGATAAATCCTCATTCTAAATCAATATATTTTGTGCATTAATATCAATGACGTCTTATACTTATATGGTCCATGTAGCTCCCAATCATGCTGAGATATCATCATTGTCAAAGTTTTCCAATACCTAAATTTTTTCTGGAAATAATACATCAATAATTTTTGGAAAAAAATTTTGTTGAAATTTACATCTCATCAACTTAATATATATGACCATTTAGTTGTTACTTCTTTTATATTCGAGGAATTTGTATCCTTGGACTCTACTTATCTACCATGCTTTAGTTGTATCTCAATTTTACTATCACTGGTAGATTGTTCTTCAGAGACATCAAATATAATAGGAACATTTTTGGATAGATATTGGTCAAATAATATGCCTTATTATATAAATTATGCTTTGAACTTCTTGTTAAAGGTATGTTCTTGGAGGATCAAAAAAGACGATCAAGATGAGAGACAAATTAATAACTCTATGTTGGGACAACATATTTAAAATCAACAAAATACGAATCTTTTGATTGGGATTCTCACCCAACATTTTTACTTAACCTCTTCGTGGACCCATGTCATTAGCTTGTAGTGGAGCAATATACATTTCACACTTCTAAATCTATGGTGAGAAATATTTAGTTTCTGAGCACAAAACAACTACTATGAGAAGAATTATAATGTATTGGCAAAATATGAAACAAGTGCCACTACATAACAATCATGAACATTTAACATTTATTCTAATATAACCAGTATTATTTGGACAAATTATGTCCTTGGGAGAATATAAAATACAAGCTCATTATGGAGAACTGTAATTAAACTACAGGATGCAAAAATAAAAAACATACACGTGACTATTCTGTTGATGCATAACTAAATATTTCTTCATATTCATACCAAAGTTAACACATTCAAACCCAATTAACACCGGTAATATTCAAATAATTAATATACATAAAAAACAAGTAGCACATAGGAATTCATCATATTATGAAACTTCTACTTTAGTAATATTTTTTCAAGGTGGTCTTCATAGTTTAATGCTTCAAGGTGGTCTAAATGGTCGTAAATTATACGGATACGTAAACTTCAGGTTTACTCAACTAGGCAACTCAAAACTCTGGCATGGTAAAAACAAGAAAGAGAAATGCTTCTATAAAATTTATTACATAGAACAACAGTAGTAATGCATTGATCTCACGACTTCATTTATCAGCCATTTCAATATAATCTTTATTATGAAGAATATATCTAAAACTTAACAATTTTCAGCGATACATTAAAATGCATTACATATTAGCATTTCACCTTTCAAATGAAGATATGATGAATTATCTTAACTCTTCTAGAGTTAATAATTAGCTAGTCTTTATGGAACTAGTATTATTATTTATAAGCTGAACATATATTTTAAACATGTTCTAGTGAACACTTTAGGTATAATATATATCAAGTTTGTCATTCATGAATTTTAATCGAATGATGAGATAGTACCAAAATTTAAATAACATAATATGCAAATTGAAAATCAACAAAATTATAAGAAATACAAAGCAATAACTCATACTTTTAACAATTTATATTAATAACTAAGATTTCAAAAATTTTCTCATGAATATGCAGAAAATTCAGTTACATCATCATGCATCATAATTACTATCAATAAAATAATTTTGAAAAAAGAAATTACACTTTTATTATTCGTTCTCGATTGATACATAACAACATACTATAGGTATGTGATGAATATATTTTTAAAAATGTATCAATATTTTCATAAACTATTGAATCATAACTTTCTCCTTTTCCATTCTCATTATTTTCTCACTTTGAGTGAGAAATTGTGTTCTGAGAATTTGACAACTCATTTTCACTAATTATATAATTGGAAGAATATTTCTACCACATCCAAAATGTCTTTCGCAAATAAATAATAAATTCTAATCATATTCACTTCACAGAATATCATAGAACGCTTTGTTGAGAATCACAAGATTTTCTTCATGACTTTAATTATTATTCTTTTGCAACTCCAAGCAAAAGTTCTTGTGAAAACAAAAAAATATCTTTACCATGATTGCATCTATGATTTTGACTACGGCCATGATCAAACTATTCTCTTCAAGGAATGAAGCAGAGCCATTGGTCAATCTTCATGATTTTAATTGATAACTCATTATTTTCTACAATGGCCAAAAGACAAAGTTCATATCAAAATATTTTTGAAAATATTTTTCTCAATATTGATATTGCAAGAGGATATTTTGAGGCATAAAAAGGAATAATAATTTTTTATCATATCGTTCATAATATTCCTCCTTGAAATTTTGATTGAAAAGGAATTTTAAATGTGACAAATTTATATATACTGAAATAAAATTTTATAACCACTATTATAATCGATCATAATTGGAAATTAATATAACAGCCACTACTACAAGAAAAAATTGATTTCAAATTACTTTCAAAATAAGGATTTGAAACCGCACAAAATCGGTTTCAATTTTGGTAGTCGTAGCCCGATGTTGAAACCTATTTAAAACTAATTTTGAAACTGAATATTTTCGGTTCCAAAACTAATCAAAGAACCAGCGATTTTAACCAAATATAGCATTCGATTTCTAAACAACATTGGAACCAATTTTAAGAAATAAAGGACAATTACCAAAAATTGAATAAATGACCGGATCTACCTGGCACGACCCAGTAGGCCAACCCACTCGGGTTAGCTTGCTGCATTTGAAGTGTGGTCACGCACCCGAGCATTTGCGTGTGTGCATGGCCAATAATTTGGGCTAAATTAGCCCCCTACATGACTTGAACTCGTGTCGCAGGTGTGGGGAGCATTTCCTCCTCCACCAGGCTAAGCTTGCTATTGTGATTTTGTTGTAATTATTTTATTAATATTATATATGTGTATAGTATATTTCTAAATCAATAATATGTATTCTAATTATTTCTTAAATAGTAGATGATATAGTTTTTAGAATAATCTTATTTATAATAGAACTTAGAAAATTAGAATATTATAAGATGATACTTATTATATTATATTTTAATATATTATTTTAAAACAGACAATGTAAATTTGAATCCGTACATAAATTAACTTCTATATTTTTATATCTCTAAACTAACCAAATAAGAAATAATCTAAAATTTTTAATAAATTTTATTTTCAATGGAACGTTTCTAATTTTAGTTAAGTTATAAACTCATGTTATTAAATTATTATGTGTGTTTATCAATTAATAAAAAATTTATAATTTCGTTTATATAGACAAAACATATTAGCATTATATATAATTACTGTTTTACATACTTGTATACTTATATGAGTGTTAACTATAGATCACTAATATAATATTTGATTATACTCCTATAATAATTGCAAATAAGTATATATGGATCAATATATATATCTTAAACATAAGTAGTACAAAATAAATACATTATACAACTATTTACTCGATTATAAATAATTATACATATAGATAATTATATATATAAATAATTATATATATGCATAAATAATTACTTCCCACTATCTCTCATGTTATCTAAGTTAATCAAGGAAATGGATATAGTGGTTTATAAATTATTGATGTTACAGATGTGGTTGTTATCCCTAACTTTCATATTATTAATACTTGAAATAATGGATATCTACATAATTGATATATTTATAACAATTTAATAATTATTTATAATTTTTAATAAACTATTATTAATCAATAATTATTATACAAATTAATAATCACTAATTAATTAATCTAATTAATTAATGGTAGTTAAGGTTACTATTCATAATAGTTTTGTTAGATTCCTAAATATCATAATAATAGGATATTTTAGTGAAGATATAGAGAGATAGACATATAGAAGGGGTGTGATAGAGAGAGAAGGGAAGTTTGAAAAAATGATTTAAGTTTTACACTATGTATTGCAAAAAACGCTTATATATAGTAATGCCCTATGCGATTCATGGCTTGTCAGCTACATTGGCATAAAAAAAAATAGAAATGAAATGTTCAAAAAACCCTAAAAAGTCATCGAAAAGATAAAGGACGATATCACAATCTGAACAATGAATTTTTAAGGGATTCCATTTTACTTGTCCTAATGGAACACATGCACTACAAGCCCAGCATGCATAACGAGGCTCAATAAAGAAACTTAGTTCTAGAAGATAACTTGTGATTGTACCAGGGAGATCTTCAATGGATCTTGATAACTTGAGCTTTGTGCTTCTTGATTCTCATCACTACTTGGAATGGGAAAGGAGTTTGGAACAGCTCAACTTCACCAAAGAAGAGAAGTTGGAACTAAGATTCTCATCATAACATGCTCTTGTTGTATTATGATAGGAACATCATAGATAGTGGTTGCGTTTTTCACTTCAAGTAATAATTGAAAAACCTGAAGAGAATAAATTATATATATGCCTAATCTCTGAAAACATTTCTTTAATGAAATATCTTTTTGAAATTCACAACCTCTAAGTATTTATGCATTTGAAAGAAAGTGGTTGAATGAAGAGAACAATTAATATGGCTACAATAGATGTCAACAACCACAAAGAACAAATGAAGATGAGACAAATAAATGCAAGCAATAAGTAGAGGGAATGAGACATAACAATTTATAGTGGTTCAATCTATCAAAAATCTACATCAATTACTTTGGGTCCACACTCAAAGATTTCTATGAATTCAATAAATTGTCAAATCACAAAAATGCACAAGAGGCTCACCCACCAAATATTTATACCAATAACCCTTTTGATTCAACAATCAAGGCTAACTCTCACAAAAAAGAGTTTTATGTCTCAAGACAACCTTGAATAAAAAAGATAAAGAAGGAAAGATGGAAAGAGATTACCAAATAAGATGGTAGATAATAAACAATTCTAATGCCAATTCACTTTTGCTTTGGAATCTTGGATCTTTCACTTGAAGCGCATAGACAAATGAGAGCTTTTCATTAATCGTTGATGTTTTCAAGAATGTGGAATGTAAAGTTCATTTGTCTTAACAAAATATGAGATTTTACCCTTTTATATCGTTTAAAAATTAAATTTCAAGGTTAAAAATGACTAGTAATAGCTAGTTTTTAAACAAAACAGTGCAATTCAGTAGACCAAATTGGACATCTTGCATCTGAATTGATCGTCCGAATTTCTCTGTAGAGTATGAACCAAAAATTGTGACATCATTTAGGGTCAAAATTAAAGTTTAGACTAGAAAAATACAATTTGTGCTTCAAAGTGCAATTCATAATTCCAAATGTGAAAAGGTTGGTGAGATCCAAATGTGAACAGATGCCTATCTATTGAATAACCAACACCATACATTATTGGATCTTCAAAGCCTTTAATAACTTGCCATTCACTTAAATCTTCAAGTTTTTAGACTCACTTGGGATGTCTTTGCTTCTTTTTAACTTCAAGGCAATGAGATCACTTTGCTTCTTTAGTCCAAAAATCCTATCACACAAGAATTACTCAAATTAGCCTACAACAATGTTTGTTATTAATCAAAACTCAAACACTTGCCCTTAAGGTCAACAATCTCCCTCTTTTTTATGATGACAAACTTTGATGCAAAATGTAAATGATTTAAACAATGTAAGATTGAGAAATATAGATGTCAGAAGGATAGATAGGCAAATAAGAATAGTGACAATAAAATGGCTCATTAGGAGCCTATGGCCCAACCAAACTTTGCATTTGAATAAAGTGTGAATTCAAGTTTTCAAGTCCATATTGTAAAATCTGAAAACAATGGCAAAAGTTTTAGCAAATGAACTTCCTCAAAGTTGGCCAATCAAGTTTAGAAGGATTTTAAAGATAGTATTTAAGGTTTGGACAACAAAAGGATTGGTTTTGTCGAAATTTTGGATCAAGTCCGAATTTAAAATTCATGAAGTTCAACCAATCCAACATCAATAGAGAAAATCCCAGGTTATTATCAATCCACAATCCATTGATATAATTCCATCAAGCTTCAAACGTCACCAAGCTACGCAAATATCCTCAAATTTATCAAATCTCAATTATCAACCACAGATTCAACACCAATCCAAAATGAATGTAAAGTCATTACCAATAAAATATTGATAATAAACAACATTGACCAATAATCAACATTTTACAATACACTTCCCCTTTTCGCACAAACATATACAACCTCATATGTACATATTTTGCACAAATTACTTACTCCCCCTTTTGTCATCAATCAAATAAGGTGGGAAAAGTGAGTGAGTCAACAAAATAGAAGCTCTGAATACTATGTAATCATCATTAAATTTCAACTAAACTAAGTTCATTTCATTAAGTTCATAAATTAAATATAGCAAAAAAGATCATATGAACAATTTCTAAGCAACAAAAACTAACCAACAACTAACCAATACATACTAAACTAAACATTAGCTCATCAATCATAAACTAAACCAATCAACATAAATAACCAATAAAAGACATTATAAAGTTCATAAATAGTCAAAGAGATAAGAGATCGAAGGCTTAGTCCTCTTTCTTTCTATCAATATCATTTGGAACTCTTATCATTATTTTCACTCTACATTTGTTGGTAGTGATTGTCATGTTCCCTTTAAGCTCATGGAGGGGACCATTGCTAGCACGCTCCCTTCCAATGTAGTTCGATTTCAAGGTACTAGTTAACCACATGGACCTTCTTTTTCCCTTTTTTAAATTCAAATGCTTTTTGTATTTTTCCCTTATCTCTTCTTCGAAAAAGGAGCGGAGGATTGAGTCTAATCTCAGCCCTTTCAATTAAACTCCTTTCTTCACCCATTTGTTCTTGACATTCTCCTCCTTCTTCTTGTTTCTCTTCCTCTTCTCCTTTGCTTTTCTCTCCTCCTTTACCTTCATCACTTTCTTTGCCTTCATCACCTTTTTCATCTCCGCTAACTACTAACTCAAAGTCATTTCCATCCTCATCACCGTTGCCTTCATCACTACTATCACTTTCACCATCACTTTCACTATCTCTATCATCTTCATCTTGATCTTTTTCTTCATCTTTTCCTTGTCCTTCTTCTTCCTCATTTTTCACTACACTTTCTTCATCATTTCCCATCTCATCATCATTATCTCCCTCTTTTGTTTTAGAGGTGCCCTTACCATCTTGTGAATTCTTCTTAACGTGTTCCTCAATACTGCGTACTTTTTCTTTGAAGCTATCAAGCTTGTTGAGTACTATGGGAGAAAATTGTTCAAATAATTTATACATTTTCTTCATTTCTCTAGCATGACTATTCAAGACTTCTTGAAATACCTTGGAAATAATTGTCACCTCGAGTGATTTCTTCACCAACAAAGTCTTCGTTCTCATTAGGCTAAGTATCATAAGCTTCACATGTTCCAAATAACCTCTTCTTGGATAGGGGTTGCTCCCTCTCAAGTGGTAATTCAGTTATTATATTTGTCATTTTCTTTCAATTGAATTTCTTCCTTATCTTCCTCCTCTTCTTCTTCGTCTACTTCCTCCTCCTCCTCCAAATGTCATCATCATCAAGCGTGAGTTTCATCCTTTTAAGTTACTCATAGGTGTAGATGCTTCCACTTTTGATGCTAAGCCCTCTTCCAAGTAGTGGAATTCGAAAATGCTTGAATAACTTGATGAGGAGTCTTCCATAGGAAAACCTTTGTTCTCTGTCTTTCTAGCACTCATATATGCTTCAATGATGTATGACCAAAATTCATTCTCCTTCCTTCATGAAAAGCTAACTTGACAACCATGTGCATATTTTCCATGGAGGATTTGTACCCAAAATTCGGAATGATCATAGTGAGCATGTGATGCAACACTTTCTCCTTGGCATCAAAGGCACTTATCTCTCTTACCTTAACATTTCTAAATCTCCTATCATTTGTGAATGCTTCTTCAAATATTTCTTTGTATACAATTCCGAAATCATACATTGTTGTTTCAAAGTATAATATCTATCGTCTACTTCACAAATATGATTAAACAACTATCATCAAACTCAAATTCTATTTGGAAACTCTTGATAAGTAACATTGAATCACATCATCATTAATCTTCTTCGCCCTTTCCTCTTTCAAACTAGTATAGAATTCATGGATAAGCGAGTGGTAATAATTTTCATTAACATCAAACAAATTGCTCTAAATAATTTCACCAAATAATGTAAGAATATTATCTATACTATTGAACTTTTGTAAATCAACCTTGTGACCCAAGATGATCCTTCTACTTTTCTTACTCCAATTATCAAATTCAACGCTTGCCTTGGTTGAGATGAATTTCTCTAGTTTGGAATCGGTTTGTGGAATCCTTACACGCTTTGATTCATCGATGATGAGACTTGTGTCTATTCATTTGCCTTTTCCTTTTCCTTCGCTCCTACCTAGTCCTCTAGCCCTAATCATGGTGATTTTTTTGAAAAATGTGTAGGGTTTAGGATGTAATCACTAGTGCAGAACACAATTTTGTAGGTGCTTTGCCTTGAATCCAAAGAAATAAGGATGAATTTTGAGTTTGGACGAGAGTAGTATAAATGGGTTTTGTAAGAAGGGGAGAGTCGGCTATTGATTTTTTGAAAATAAATGAAGAAGAGCTAGTTGAAACTTTTTATGACTCGTTGAAATCGCTGGATATGAACAACTGAATTGCCGTCTCTGCAGCCAAATTACTCTTCTTAATATTTCTGTCCAATTTTATATTCTTCAATTCGGAAAACCAAATCATGTCCCTTGCGTCCGAAAATTTCAATACATTCACACCACCGAAATATATTTCCTGCGTTCGAACTTTGAAAACACATATTATTCCTAAGCATCTCCTTAGATGACAAAAGCTTTCCCCAGCCAATAGTTTTGTAAAAATATGGACAGTTTGAACATTTTTAGCAACATGATCACGTATAAAGTGGTTTTTAATTTCAATATATTTAGTTTTAAAGTGTCGAATTGGATTGATAGTCAAGCTGATAGCATTAGTGTTATCACACAAAATAGACACACATTTAAAATCAAATAAAATGTGCTTCATCCAAAGCACTCCATCATAATAACTGCTTACGGAAATATATTTGGCATCACCGGTAGATAAAGATACACAATCTTGCTTTTTACTATACCAAGAAGTAAGATTATTGGTCCTAAAGGTAAATCTTGTAATTTTGACTAATGACAAACATTAATGTAGGCTAACTTATACAATGCTTGGAGATGAAGTGAAAAGGACCAAATAAGCTCAACTGGATAAAAGATGAAGAGTATGTCCAAATGGTTAAAGGTTTTGAAAACACTATAGTGAAGTTACGCTTACTTTATAGGTATAACTTTGTAAATCTTACATCTTTTGTATTTAGAAAAAAAAAGTGTTATTAATATATATTTTTAAAAAAGTTATACCTGATTTTTCTTTTTAACTTTTTACACTCCTATTAATTTTTTATTAAAATGATCATAATATTTAAAAACAACTCTCTTAAACTTTAATTGAAACCTTATACAATTATTTACGCAAATTAAATATTTTTCCTAATAAAAAGGAAGAGAGAGTTTAAGAGAGACTATAAAGAGAGGGTGATGAGGATTAGCATTCAAAGTGAATTGTAAAAAAATTTAACGTAAATTTAATTATAAATTATTTCAATAAGTTAAATGATGAACAATATGTAACATGTAAATTAGTTACATATTGATCTCCCAAAACCTCCAGTCCCCCCGGGCAACAACTACATTATTTTCAGCGAATGACGGTAGCAATTTTTAATAAAACAGACAGGGCACCAATTCATATCTAGACAAATCCTTTATTTCAAAAATCCTGTGTTGTTTCCTTAAAATATTTAGCAAACATGTTCATTCTGAAGGCAAAAAGTAAAAATAAAAAGAAAACGAATCTAAGGCAAATACAACTTTCAGGGGGTGAAGATAAAGGAGCAAATGTCACCACCGCTTGACCAACACACGTGTCCAACAGATTCCATGCGGCTGTGCCACCAAATACAATGAGTTCGCCTCAATATCATCAATTTAAACAGATCATTCCACTTCTGTTCTGTCCATTCTAAATTAGTAGCAATATTATTAGTGTTCTTTCTAAGAGATCAATTGTAGCCATGTATTTGATTCACATGTTTCTGAATCTCGTTGCTCCTCCTTTCACCTTCTTCATTCTCTTGTTCTTCTTGCCCCCGTTTCAAATTTGGAAGTGTTTCCTTTCTCTGTTAGGCTCCATTTTCAGTGAAGATGTTGCAGGCAAAGTTGTCATCATCACAGGAGCTTCCTCTGGCATTGGCGAGGTAAAAGCTCAATGCGTTCTTCATTATATTGCTTCGTTTCATTCAATTTCCAAAAGTCATAAACAATACTATTCATAGAAATTATGCAACCGGGGAACTTGGAATTCTGCTAACAAAGTGAACCATTCTCTTTCCCCCATAGCATCTTGCGTATGAGTATGCGAGGAGAGGGGCGTGTCTGGTTCTTGCTGCTAGGAGAGAAAGGAGTTTGCATGAAGTAGCTGACCATGCTCGTGAATTGGGATCTGCAGATGTAGTTGTTGTTCGTGCTGATGTATCCAACGTCGATGACTGCAGAAAAATCGTCGACCAAACAATCAATCATTTCGGCCGATGTACCTAAGCTCCCTGCTCGTCTCATTTCTTTTGGCTCTCTCTCTCTCTATACATACATACGTGTGTATATATATATATATATTAACTCCGTTGTCCTAATTTTAGTCACGGGAATAAAGGATTTTATGGGAAAAATATCAAAAATGAATCTATTGATAATTTGGAGGATTCTACTAACTCGATAGAGGCAACTAATCAATTCGTCCTCCAATCAACCACTTTCTTTTTTGTAAGTGTAAAAGTTTTTTCTTGACGGGAGAAAAGTATAGAGCAAACATTGGTCCTAGCATTTTAGTATAGGTAGTAAAATTTTAGTATGTCATATATATATTACATGCCTTTATATATGTGTATATATGTGTAAAATTGACATGTCTGTTTTAATCATTTGTTTAATGGTTGAACATATGCAGTGGATCATCTCGTGAACAACGCGGGACTGATGTCAGTGTCTATGTTTGAAGATGTTGAAAATATCACTGATTTCAGAACCATAATGGTAAATTTTTTTTCATGCTTTGAACTCGTATGTCAGTGTGTGTGTGTGTGTGTATATATATATTGTGATTATTCTAATTTTTTGGTCATTTCTTCTCAGGACGTCAATTTCTGGGGCGCAGTGTACATGACCCGATTTTCTGCGCCACACCTCAGAAACACCAAAGGGCGTGTGGTCGTGCTATCTTCATCTTCATCTTGGTTGCCTGCACCGAGGGAAAGCTTCTACAATGTGAACTATTTCCCCCTTTCCTTCAAAACATTCTTTTGTTTAAGGAAAAATAGTATGTTTTTCACAAAAATTTGCGGTGCTCTCAGGCTAGCAAAGCGGCTCTTTCTCAATTTTTTGAGACATTGAGGATCGAATTCGGTTCAGACATTGGTATTACTGTGGTAACCCCTGGCTTAGTTGAATCTGAACTTACCCAAGGCAAATTCATCGGCAAGGCCGGAACCCTGGAAGAGGATCAAGAAATGAGGGATGTGAGTGCTTCTCCTCCTCAACTAACTTCTGTTATTTCTGTTAGATTAATTCAATTGTCAGATAACATTCACTTTTGAGACATTTAGCTAGAAGTAAATTTTACTCCAAGCAAAGATTTTTTGTTAGTTTTACAACCGGGGCTCTTCGGTGAATAAAAACAAAAATAAAAATATTTAGGATGATGAAGCACTTGGGTGTGTTTGGATGGCGTTTGTAATAGAAATTTCTTTTTCTCAAGTTCTCTAAAATTTAGTTGTGGGAGGGGCGGAACCCAAACTGAAGTTTTTGTATTTAAACAGTTTCCAATCCTGTATTGAGTCGTCAGTCCTCTTTGTAAAACATATGGTCATGTGTCTTATTAGTTATTTTTTCCTATAGGTTTTTATAGGTTTAGGTTCATACTGGATTTTTTCCTATAGATTTCTTTAGGTTTAGGTTTTTATTAGGTAACGAAATAATTACCACATGATGGTTTAATAATAATTATTAATAATTAACAATGGGACAGAAGGTCTGGATGCTTTTTTATTTTAGGTTTTTATAGGTTTTTTCCTATAGTCTTATTAGGCTTAGGTTTTTATCGGTTAAAAGAAAGAACAAAGGTTAGTAATTAATAATCAATAATGGGACAGAAAATCAGATATTCTTTTTTTTTTTTACAGTTTTTATAGGTTTAGAGATTTTTTAACTTTAAAGAGAAGACCATCACATGACTGTTTAGTACTCCCTCCCTTCCAAAAATATATAAGGCTTTTAGCTCTTTTTAAAATATTTAATTGTTACAAATTTTAATTAGCTCTTTTTAAAATATTTAATTGTTACAAATTTTAAGAATTATTTTCTTAAAGATACTCTTACAATAAATATAATTTTCTCATTCTCTTTGTATGAATGAAATCAATTATGTTTGTATGAATGAAATCTTTGTATGAATGAAATCAATTAAGGATACAATAAAAAAATATTAATTATTTTTTCTTTTTTAATTTATACAAGAGATTATATTAATAAAATTAATATCAAAATAGTAAAAATTAATTACAAATATAATAAGAAAAATTTAATTGATGTATATGAAATCTTTGTATGAATGAAATCAATTAAGGATGCAATAAAATGTTAATTATTTTTTCTTTTTTAATTTATACAAGAGATTATATTAATAAAATTAATATAAAAATATTAAAAATTAATTAATAATATAATAATAAAAAATTAATTGATGTAAAAATATTTAAAAACTGTATATTTTGAAATGGAAGAAAAAACAATTAACAATCGGACAGGAGATTTTTAGACGCTGATTTGTAATATGTTTAGAGCGTATCCAGTAAGTTCTAAGACTAAGAAAAGCAACCGAAAATGGGGCCCAAAAACAAAGGCAACTGGGCAGGATAGAGAATTACATTTGACAAGTGTTTCGAACTTTTGCGGTTTTGTGAAACAGGCGCAAGTGAGCATGACACCAGTGGCCAGAGTAGGGAGCTCGGCGAAGACGATTGTGAACGGAGCTTGTCGCGGGGAGCGATACATAACGGTGCCGTCATGGTTCAGAGTCGCATACTTTTGGAAGGTGTTGTGCCCCGAGGTTGTAGAGTGGTTATATCGTATCCTTTTCATTACGTGTCCAGGGTCCTCATCGAGGGAGACTATGAGTAAGAAGTTGTTAGACTACATGGGCGCGCAGAAAGTTCTTTACCCAGAAAGCGTCCAAGTTCCTGCCCCCAAGACTGAGTAGTCTTCAAATGTTGTTTATATTTTGATACGTGTAGGATGCGAAGTTTTCTATCTTAATGTTCATAAGTTGTGTATGATTTCTCTCCGTTTGTACTATCTAAAATGCTTGACGATATTATGAATGAATAGCATATGCTTTTTTTTTTTGCTTTTATGTTGCAAATACTTGAGACTTGATTTTTTTGAATCGCTTGGCATTCCATTATTAATATATTCATCATAGTTATTGGTTATAGAGATGTATGAAGTTTAAATTATTAATTATTCTCTTCGGTTTTTGTTATTTGTTAAAAAATATAAAAAATAGAAAGATAAAAGAAGTGTATGATTTTATATGATCAGTTAAAGTCTAAAAGATTGTTTTTATCTTTCATTTAAATTTAAGTGTTAAATAATTTTTAAATTATTATTCAAAATAATATTTTAATAAAGTATATTTATAATTTAAATAGTTAAAATTTTTAAATATAAATAAAAAATAAAGATATAAGAGAATGTTTTAATTTTTGACAAGTGAAAGAGAACGCAGGGAGTAGAAGGTGCATATTGAACAGAAACTTTTGAGTTGAGAAGGCCGCAAAACCAATAAAAAGAGCAAACGAAATTCCTCAAAGTTTTTCTCTGTTCAACGTGTGGGAAAAATATTGTAAGTAATTGTACAGTCTTGTATTTTTCCCTCTTATATCATACAGTAACTGAGAAATAAAACTACAAATTCCAGCTGTTATTAATGATCCAAATCATCTCAATCCTGACTTTGACTAGGTTTGACTAGCTGCCATGTCAGCTCAAGTGTAGACTCAATGTAGTGGATGCAGATCTTGAAGAGATCGAATCACTATAAATTACTTGTAATCACTGTGCTTCGATTGTTTATTACTTTCTCATTCATTTAATTATTCTCTCATTCAAACAAGTAATCATAATATGGTCTAACTCAATTTATAAAAGGAAATAGTTTTCAAAAATTAGTCAAAGACCTAATTTACCCCCTCTTAGGTCTTTCAACTCTCCCTTGGCTAAATGACATGGTAGATGGTGAGGTAATCTCGATTGGCCCTTTCTATCAAACTTCCCTCTTGACTCTCACCACCTTGTGGTTCCTCATGATTTCCTCCATTTTGAGGTGAGTGTTCAACTATTTCTTCATTCTTCTCACTCTATCTAGCCACAAACTCAAAATCACCTCCACGATCATCATTGTCATCACCATTGCCATCATTATCATTATCCTTGTCCTCTTCTTCTTTCCTTTCTTCCTCATCTCCTTCATCATCCTTTTCATCCCCTACTTGAGGTCTAGAAGGTCCTTCACCACTTTGGGCATTCTTCAACAATAATTCTTCAATGTTCTTCATTCTAGTGTCCAAGCCATCTAATTTACTTAGAACCGTGGGAGCAAATGACTCAAAGAATTTATACATCTTCTCCATCTCCTTTGTATGGTTTTTCAAGGCTTCTTGGAACACTTTGGCAACTATGGTGTCTCCTCCAGTAACTCCTTCCTCACTAGGTGTCTCTCTAACATTTTGATGAGATTGGGGAGTAGGCTCTTCCTCAAACAATCTCTTTTTTGTTTGAGGTTGCTCCCCTCACTTGATAAATCATGCCTCTTCTTTATCTTCCATTCCCTTGCTAAGGGCTCTTCTTCATCTTCCTCTTCTTCTTCAATCTCCTCTTTCTCTTCATCATCTCCACTAGCCTCCATCCTTTTACTCCTTTGAGGAGTTTCTCTCATTGTCCTCCACACACCATCTTCATCAAGTGATAGTTGCATCCTCTTGAGGGATTCATTGTGTATATTTCACCACTCTTCACAGGATTTCCTCTTTTGGGGAATTGAACATGAAAATTCCTTAAGATTTTTGGTTAGTAATCTTCCATAGGGTAAAGTTTTGTTTCCTGTTCTCCTTGCACCAATCATATGTTTCAAAGCCATATACCCAATTGGAGTCTAAACTTTTTCAAACTTTGTCAAATTACTTGAAATTTAACCACAACAAGTTTGAAAGTATTTTGAACTAAAAGATAAGTCATGTAAAAGATTTTTAGCATTAAGCCGTTATCAATCACTTGGTAATTAAAAAATGATCAAAATCTATATAAACTCATAACCAAGTTAGAAAAATTTTTGTGCTACCATATGTATTGCATAGATTCCAAATGCATGGAGTGTTGGATTTATAAGATATACCTAATAAGCAAAAGTAAACATACACTAAAGTGTCTTCAAAGCCTTAAAATTCTTGGACATAATCTTCATTCTTCAACCTCTTGAACTCGTTTGAGCTGTCCTTAACACTATAGCTTTAAGGTAATGAGATCACTTAGCCTTTTTAACAATCACACAATTAACATATAAATTAGACCTCATCAATGTTTCTCATTAATTAAAACTACAAAATTTTCCCTTAGGTCTAACAATCTTCTCCCTTTTGATGATGATAAACATAGATGTAAAATGTGATGAATTTAAATAATATAGCACAAAGAAGCATTGATGTCATAAGTAATTGATGAACAAATAAACATAATGACAATAGAATGGCTCATGATGAGCTTATGACCCAACCGAATGCAATATTTCCCCTTCCTTCCATCATGATAGAAGATACAAACATTTAAATACCTTTAAAAGAGGTTTTAAAAGATAAAAAGGGTTAATGAAGCTCCCCCTTAGATTATGTTAAGTTTTCAACAAGTTTGGACTTGAAATTTTGTAAGTCCCAATTTTGAATTTGAATGTCCAAATTGCAAAATACATAAGATAATGACTGTAATTTTGGCGAGAAAGCTTTCCTAAGGTTGTCCAATAATGGTAGGAATGTTTGAGGTAGTTTTTGCATAGTTTAGACAATATCAAAACACTTTTTGGTAAGAACGTTTGACTACGTCTGAATTTTGAGACTGAGTCTGAATTTTGGGTAAATATTTCAAATGTTGAACTCTTCAACTTCAAATAAATTGCATAGATGCATAGACTATATATGACCACATTTACACTTTATCAAAATTTGTATAACCATAATGAATAAAGCACTCAAATCATTCAACCAGAGTCCTTCATCAATACAATCAAAGCATTATCAACCACATATCAACCACATGTTCAAAACTTTCAATAAAACTCAACCATACATATACTTAAGATCAAACTTAATCATAAAGAAAAGTTCATAAACATAATAAATCATATAGGATTAAGAAATGCACAGTCTTGAATTTTTTTCATGGTCTTCACTCCATATAGGCTGGTGGTGATTGCCATGTTTCCTTTGAACTCTATGTGAAGTAGACCATCACTTGCACTTTCCTTTCCAGAGTAGTTGGCTTTGGAGTTGTGGCCAATCTGGAAGATCTTCTTGATTCCTTCTTTCTTACTACATTTTTTACTCTTCCTTAACTAAATGAAATGATGGAGGGGGAAGTGATCTTAGTCATTTCAATCAAGTTTCCTTTCTCACTAGCTTCTTCTTGGATCTCTTTTTCATCTCCACTTGCTTTTATATGTTCATCTCATTTATTATTTTCTTTTTGTGTCCTTTTATCATCTTCATACACTTCCTCTTTTCCACTTTCTCTAGCCACTAATTCAAAATAATTTCCATCATTGTCATCATCATTATCATCACTTTCTTCATTTTTATTTCCTTTTTCTTTTCATCATCATTCTCCTCTTCCTCTCATCTTCATTAATCTTTTCATCTTCTTGAGCCTTGGAAGATCCTTACCCATGAGTGGTTTTCTTCAATATTTGTTGAATATATTTACCATCTCATCTAGACCATCAAGCTTCCCTAGTACCAGAAGAGCAAAGGCCTTGAAGAACTTGTACATTTTCTCCATTTCCTTAGCATGGTTATTGTGGGCCTCTTAGAAAACTTTGGCAACAACGGTATCTCTATGTGTGATCCCTTCACCAACAAAATCATGCACCTCATTGGAGCATAATTGAGGAGTTTCCTCATCTTCAAATAACTTCGTCTTGGAGGTAGGTTGCTCCCTTTTACTTTGTGGTTCATGTCTTCTTTGGGTTTTCCTTTCTCTAGCTTGCATATCTTCTTCATCCTTCTCTTCTTCTTTTTCTTCTTCCTCATTCTACACTTAATTTTTTTCTCATTTTTCTTTCTGTGAAAGTGTCTCCCTCTTGGTTTTCCATACTCCATCATCATCAAGTGTTAGTTGCATTCTCTTGAGGAATTCATTTGAGTAGATACTTCTACTCTTGATAGTCAATCCTCTTCCGGGAAGTTGGACTTGAAGATGCTTAAAGAGTTCTGTAAGCAATCTCCCATATTGTAGTGCCTTGTTCTCCATTTTTCTTGCACTCAACATATGCCTCAAAGCAATGTATCCAAAATTCATCTTCCTATGCTTATAAAGTGTAAGCATGACTACGATATGCAAATTCCCCCATAATACTTGCACCCGAAGTTAGGAATGATCATGGTAGTGAGCATGTGATGCAATAACACAACCTCTAGCATCTAGTTCCATAATCTTCCTATCCTTCATCATTCTAAATATCCTTTCATTTGCAAATACCTTTTCAAACATCTCATAAGTGTAGAGTTCATGAAGATAGCAATGTTGTCCCAAAGAGTAATATCTAATCTCTTCATCATCTACCCCACATATTCTATTGACTAATCTATCATTGAACTCAAATTTAATTTTTGGTACTCTGTATGAGTACCACTGCACAAGATTGTCACCAAGTTTTTCTACCTTTTCTTCTTTAAGATAGGCATAGAATTCATATACAAGGGTGGGAGAATAATCATCATCTATAGCGCCAAAGAATCGTAGAACATCACCCATTCTCCAATTTGATCTTGTGCCCAAAATGATCTTCCAATTTCTTGGCTCATTGATTATCAGCCCACTGCCTACTTGTTTTCCCTTGCCCTTTGCTTTCATAATGCTTGCTCTCTTTGATCTTACCATGTTAGATTTTTATGATATCAAGTACATTTTAGAGGAAATGTAGAGCGTAGAGCACAAAAATGTAAAGGATTTCAAGATAGAATGGTTAAATGAGGGAGAAATATGAGTTTGGAGATAGTGGGTTTGATGGGTTTTGAGAGAAGAAAGAGTTTGATTGAGAGATTTTGAAGAAAATGAAGAGAACAATTGCTTGAACTCCTTTCAAAATAGTTGAAATTGCTCCATTTGCACAACTAAAAACCACTCAATCTTTCATACCAAACTCTAGGAACTTGTTTCAACCCATATAAAGCTTTAGAGAGTTTGAAGATATGATTTGAAAATTTTTCATGAGAAAAGTCAGGAGGTTGTTCCAAATAAATTTCTTTATCAATAAAGCCATTTAAAAAGGCATCTTGACATCCATTTGAAATCATTTAAAACATTTTAAACAAGTAAATACCCAAAGCATTCTTTTCGATTCAAGTCTAGCTACCAGTGCAAAGTTTCATCATAATCAATGCCCTCTTCTTGATTGAATCCTTGGGTAATAAGTCTAATATTATTTCTTACAACATCTCCATATTCATTTAATTTATTTCTAAAAATTCATTTTGTACCAATAACGAGGTGATCATGGGATTTTGGGACAGAGTTCCAAACTTTGTTTCTTTCAAATTGGTTTAGTTCCTCTTGCACATCCACAATTCAAAAATCATCACACAAGGAATTATCAATGTTTTTAGCCTCAATGTGAGATAAAAGAGCAACGTTATCAATGAAGTACCGACTTTTTTAACTCCTTGGGAGACATCACCAATAATTTGCTCCTTATGGTGGCATCTTGGATATCTTAGATCCTTTGGGAGCTCTTAGTCACCACTAGGTTGACTTTCTTGTTCTTGTTAGATCATTTCCTTATCATTGGCATGATCCTCAAAAGTTGGTGCTTGAAGTGATTTTGATCATCGTTCATTGAGGTACCTATATCATCTTTATCTCTTCTTTCAAAATAGATGTTAGAGTAATCAAATCTCACACGAATGGTTTCTTCAACGCAATAATTTCTTTTGTTATAAACTCTATAGGCCTTTTTGTTTGAGGAATAACCAAGGAAAATACCTTCATACGTTTTTCTATCAAATTTACATAAGTTATCATGAGTACTCAAGGTAAAGCATTTACAACCAAACACTTTAAAGTATGCAGTCGAAGGAGTTCTACTAAAGAGAAGATCAAAAGATGTTTTACTTAGGAAAGGTCTTAAAAAAACTCTATTAATCACTTAGTAAGTGGTGTTTATGGCTTCAGTCTAAAATATTTCACAAAGCATACACCTAGCCATTTCTTGCAAGGTCCGATTTTTCTTTCAACGACACCATTTTGCGTGGTGTTTTGGCCACCGAAAAGTTATGTGAAATACCATTTTCATCACAAAGTTTTATGAAGTCTTGATAGTTAAATTCTTTCACATTATCACTCCTAATGGAAATTAATTTGCTATCAAGAGAGGTTTGAATCTTTCTGAAAAGTCTTACAAATTCATGAAATACTTTATCTATTTTAGCTAGAAAGAGTACCTATGAGAATCTTGACAAGTCATCAACAATTACATAAGCATACCTTTTACTACCAAGACTAGTGGTCCTTATTGGTCCAAAGAATCCATATGAACAAGCTCAAGAGGCTTTGAGATAGAAACCATTTTCTTGGGTTTGAAAGTGGTTTTTGTTTGTTTTCCATATTGACAAGCATCACAAAGACAAATTTTCTCAAAACGCATTGTTTGGTAAACCTCTAACAAATCCATACATGACCTAGTCTTCTATGCCTTAAATAACCATCATTATCATAAACAACAAGACATTTAACATCATCAACAACAAGATCATCAAGATATAGCACATATACATTTCCAACTCTATTTGTAACAAAAATAGTTTTACCACTTACGCTAAGATAATACATGTATCACATCAATATCATTATCACAAGAAGTAGAGGCAGAAGGAATAGGTTGCACCTCATCATTTATTGCCATGAAACACACATTAGCTCTCTTTTCATTTTCCCTTCACTTTCTTCATTGGCATGTTGATCCCAAGTATCAACAAGTCCTTTTCCTTTCTTGAGTGATTTCTTCTTCTTTAGCTTGGCTTCTCTTTCCTTTTCCAATGCTTTTGGGCAATCTGCAACAAGATGCTCAGTGATCTTGCATTCATAGCATTGTGGGATGATGAATGACCACCTTTCTTGAAAGGTCTTTTACCCTTCTTGAGAAATCTCTTTTTGTAAAATTTCTTGATTTTCTTAACTACCATTGCCATATTGTCATCTTTCACCATCTTATTCTGTATCACTTGATGATTCTTCTTGTTCAATAGGATTGTCATTGGCTTTGAGTACAACTCTTTTTCTTACCTTTCCTTCATCTTCTTAATCATTTAATCTTTCGATCTTTATTTCATTTGTGGAAAGTGATCCTACGAGCTCTTCAAGGGGAAGAGTCTTCAAATCCTTTGATTCTTCAATAGCAATTGTCTTTGGTTGCCATGACTTTGGTAGAGCATCCAATAACTTCCTATTTTGCTCACCAAGAGAATAATTCTTTCCATAGGGCTTTAGGCCATTTGAGGCGTTGGTGAATCTTGTAAACATGTTGCTAATGTTCTTTCCTTACTTCATTGACAAGCTTTGACTCCTTCACTTGGTTTATCCCTTCATGTGTTAATTGAAGAATCCTCCATATATTGTGGGCAATATCACATTCACTCACCAGTTGTATTCATTCATATCCATAGCACAACTTAAATGTTCATTACTTGATAATTCAATGTCATCATTTCTGAGTTACTTTAAATATTCTGGCTCTCAACATCATTGGGACATAAGGACCTTTCTTAATAATATTTCACAAATCAGAGTTAATAAAAAAATATTAATTTTAATTCTATATTTTCAAAAATTATAATTTGTTCTATCAAACATGGTCTGTTTATTGAGGATCCTTCCAAATAAGGTAAGTTTGAAATATTAGCCATAATATCTTAATGTCCAGTTTGTTAAACCACAAAAAGAAACTCTTGATCTGATACCAATTGAAAGACCTAAGAGGGAGGTGAATTAGGTATTTGGCTAATTTCTAAAATCTTTTCCTTTACAAAAAATTTGTGTAAAAAAGACTTCACCTTCACATGTTAATGAAACTTTGATAAAGAGTAGTACAAAGAAGAATATCAATTTAATGATAATAATAAATGCCAACAACTCTCAAAAAAATTAAGTGGGATCAATAAATAGAAAATTAAAGTAAAAAGCACAATGAATACAACCAATTTATAGAGGTTCGATCTCTTCAAAATCAACATCCACTACCTTGAACCTACACATAAGGATTTCAACCCTATAATTTCAATCCACACAAATACACAAGAGTTTCATGCATAAAGGTTTTACTTCACAACCTATCTTACAAATCAATGATCATGTTTCACCCTTTTTCTCAAGGGTTTTATGTCTTCTAGACAACCTTGAATAAACTAAAAGATGAGAAGATGAGGAAAGAGTTTATCAACAAATTTGTTGCATAGATACAAATACAAGCACCCTTTTTCTTTCTGAAAATTAGAATAATCACATGTAGCACAAGACAAAGGATAGCCTTTTGGTGTTCTAAAGATATTGGAGTCAAAAGGTATTCAATGTGTGCAAAAGTTCTAAGCCCTCAAGGCAAATCTAATAGTTTGATTATGACAAACATTGTTATGAGCTATCTTGAGTAATTGTTGTGTGATAGGATTCCTTGATTGTGGAAGCTAAGTGATCTCATTGACTTGGAGCTAATATGAAAGGACAACTCAAATGAGCTAAAGTGATTGAAGAATATAGAGTTTTTTCAAGAAGATTGCAGGCTTTGAAGATACTCGCAATTGGAATATATGCATTGCATGTTGGAGCACAAACTATTTTGATCTAGCATAAATTTTGTTGATGAGCTTAAAAGTTTTACATGATTCTTTGAAAAACAAAGTGTTTGACAACGACTTATAGTTCAAAAGCTTTTAAATGACTTATCTTATAGTCCAATATTATTTCAAACTTTTTGTGGTTAAATTTCAAAAGATTTGACAAAGTTTTGAAATATTTGGACTCCAGTTCAGATGCAAATTTGGACGACCAATTTATTCTGATGCAAAATTCAGACAACCGAGATTTTTCCTGTTGCACTAGTAAATAGAAAAGTTCAGACGACCAATTCGGATGCCGATGTCTAAGTTTGGAGGACCGAATTTTACTATTACTAGCCTTTTTTTAATGTTGTATTTGAATTTTTGAGTTTTGAGTAAGATTTACCATTATTTGGAGAACATAAAAGATCAAAGAAAAGGTTTCATTGTTCATGTGCTCCATGTGATTATCCAAGGATTCCAAAGGCAAAACGTGTGGTGGTGCTAGAATTATTGATTATCTGCCATCTTGTTTGGTAATTTCTATCCTTATCTCATCTTTACTTTATTTAATCAAGGTTTTCTAGAGACATAAAACCCTTTTGGTGAGGGTGAGCCTTGATTTGATTGTTCATGTTTGTCTTGTGACATAAAACCCTTTATGGTGAGGGTGAGCCTTGTTGGTTTAATTGAAAAAGAGGTTATTGGTATAAAACCTTTTGAGGGTGAGCCTCTCTGTAATTGTTTGACTTAAGCATTTAGTGAATTGGTTGAAATCCTTGAGTGTGGACTCAAGGTAGTGGATGTAGATCTTGGAGAGATTGAACCACTATAAATTGTTGTGTACTTCTCTTGTTATTTATTGCTTTCACTTATATGTGCTATCTTTATTATCTTGTGATTGTTGTGATTGTTAATCTTAATTGATATTTCATTGACTACACTTTTTCTCTCAACCACTCTATTCCAAACTTATAAGTACTTGGAGGTTGTGAACTTTTAAATGGGATTTTTTGAAAGGAAAATTTTAAAAAATTAGCCAAAAACCCAATTCACTCCTGCCCTCTTAGATTTTTCAATCGGTACCAGAGCAAAGGCTCCTCTTTGTGGTTTAACAACCTAGAAGTTAAGGTCCTATGGCTAATATTTCAACCCTCCCTTATTTGGAAGGATCTTCAATAAACTAACCTCCACTTTTTGATTGAACAAATTTTACATTTTGAAAATCTCGTATTAAGATTACATTTGTTCAATTAACTTTGACTTGTGGAATATTGTTGAGAAAAATCCATACATGCCTATGAATTTGAAAGTTGATGGAATCACAAGAAAGCCAAAGATGATTGAAGAATTCGATGAAAGCGGTTCAAGGAAGATGACCTTGAATTACCAAGCCATGAACATTCTTAAATTGATTTGAACATGAACGATTACAGTAGAGTGAGTGGATGGAACTCCGCTCATGACATGTGGAAGTTACTTCAAGCCACTCATGAAAGTGAATGATAAAATGAAGAAAAAGAAAATGTGTGCTTCATGGCAATAGATAGTGAAGTACAACCCACTCCTTCCACCTCTATTTCTTGTGATGATGATGCTGTGATGCATGGAGAGTTAAAGAATGTTTCAAAAGGAAACAAAGTAATGAGATTTAAGATTCATGAGTTATTGAATGAAAATTCAAAATATTTTGTGAGAACAAAAAGCTTCTTGAGTCTATTGAATGCTTGAACATCGAAAAAGAAGTTTTAAATGTTTCCTTACAAAAGGTCCCTTGAAAACAAGATTCTTTGTGAAAAGATTTTGTCTCTTGAAAAAATGCTTGTTGATCATGAAACTTTGAAAAAGAAGGTTGATGACCTTACTTCATGTATTGAAAAATTTACAAAAGGAATGAACAATCTTGATAAAATTCTTGGAGCTCAAAAATCTTCTCTTGCCAAAAATGGTCTTGGTTACAATTATGTAAACAATGTGCCTAAATATAACAATTTCTATGTTAGAGTTACTTCTACTTCCATGACTCATATTTGTTGTATTTAATGTGAAAGACATGGGCATAAGACCACAAGATGTTATGTGAAGAGAAAAGTGAAAAATGTTGTTAAAACCATTTGGAGAGTAAAGGAATCATTACTAACCCCCCATGGACCCCAGAAAATATGAGTACCAAAGGTTACTTCTTCTCCTTTAGTGCAGGTACACTTGCCTCCAAGATCAAGTGCCACTAAGTGTTTCTTGGTAGTGATTTCTCATGACATATGATGGAAATGCCTCTCTTATAAGTGAGTTTCAAACTACAAATGAAGGCCTTGTTACATTTGGTGACAAGAAGAAAGGAAGAATTCACGGAGTAGGTAATATTGGTAAATGACCTTCCACTCTCATTAAAAAAGTTTTGCTCATTGATGATTTGAAATACAATTTGCTTAGTATTAGCCAATTGTGACAATGGATGCAAATTTGAGTTTAAATGTGATATTTGTACTATTCTTGATAGTGTAAGTGGCAAATCCATTTTTGTTGTAAATAGAGTTTGAAATGTATATGTGCTATATCTTAATGAACTTTTTGCCAATGGTGTTAAATGTCTTGCCATTCATGATAATAATGGATATCTTTGGTATAAAACTATCCAAAGCCTTATATGGTCTTAAACAAGCTCCTAGAGTTTGGTATGAAAGATTAAGTGGTTTCCTGTTTTCAAAAGGATTTTCAAAGGGAAAAGTTATCACAACTTTTTTTATAAAAACATCTTGCAACAATGATCTCTTACTTGTACAAATTTATGTAGACGATATCATATTTGGTGCTACTAATGTTTCTCTTTGTGAAGAATTTGCCAAGTTAGTGCAAAGTGTGTTCGAAATAAGCATGATGGGAAAACTCAGCTTCTTTCTTGCGATACAAATCAAGCAAACCATGGATGGTACTTCCATAAATCAAGCTAATTATACCAAAGAGCTATTGAAGAGATTTGGAATGGACCAAGAAAAAAGTATTAATACACCTATGAGTTCATCAATCAAACTTGACAAAGATGAGAAAGGTAAAAATGCTGATGAAAAGGTATATAGAGGTATGATTGGTAGTTTATTTTATTTTACCGCAAGTAGGTCGGACATTATGTTTTTTGTATGCTTATGTTCTAGATTTTAATCTTGTCCAAGAGAGACTCATTTAATTACCATTAAGTGTTTTCTTCATTATCTCATTAATACACATGATTATAGTAATTGGTTTACAAAATCTGCTTCTTTTGATCTTATTGCTTATTTGGATGTCGACTATGCCGGATGAAAAGTCGAGCATAAGAGTACAAGTGGTCATTTTCAATTTCTTGGTAGTTGTCTTGTATCTTGGGATAGTAAGAAAGAAGCTTGTGTGTCATTATCTAATGCCAAGGCCAAATATATCACTGTCGGTAGTTGTTTTGCTCAAGTGCTATGGATGAAGCACAATTTACTTGATTTTTGCTTATATTTCAAATGTGTACCTATCTTATGTGACAATACTAGTGCCATTAATTAGAGCATAACTATCATTCAACATTCTAGGACTAAGCATTATTTCATTCATGATTATTTAGCTAAAAGTGATATATGCTTGGGTTATGTATGCACAAATGAACAAGTTGCTGACATTTCACCAAGACTTTGGTTGAGAAAATGTTTTTCTAACTTAGGAAAAACTAAGGAATTTCAAAATTCAATTGCTAATGTGTGTATTAAAGTGTGATAAAAATAAAAAAATTCAAACGCATGGTTCGGATGCATGTTTTTAAATTTGGACGTCAAAACTACTCTTTAGAAGATTTTTGCTAGAAAGATTCAGAAGTATGACCAAATATTCGGTCCAAATTTGCTGGAGTTGAAGAAACAGAGAAATTCAGACACGAATTCAAACATAGACTAGAAGCTTGGTTGTCTGAACTTTGCTATTATAGTGGTTTTAAAACCTCTCAAATGGCCATTTCTCTCATTTCTGCCATCCAAATTCTCTCTTCTCTCAAAACATACTCAACTCACTGTCATTCAAACTTAAATTTCTTCCATATTTCTCCAGTTTACTTGAAATCCTTCCCATTGTCATGTTCTAAGCCTTAGATTAACCTTGAAACTCATCTTCTTTCAAAGAAAATCATAATGGTGCATTCAAAGAGGACCAATGTTGCTAAGAGAAGAGGGAAAGCAAAGATGGTTAATGAAGGGCTGATCATCAAGGAGTCAGGAAGGGTTCCTATTTCCAAACCACCTTAGGGGTGGATAGATTCGCATCAACAAGGGCGGCGGCAGAATTTGAAGAATGAAGCAAGAGAAATAGGAAGATGATCCCTGGACATAAGCTTGATTTGGAAAAGCTCTCCAATATAGGTAACTTTTTATCTCTATTTGGTGACAATTGGATGGAGTAGCTTGCTTGTGATTAATGAAGAATATTACCTTACTCTTGTCTATGAATTTTATGCAAATCTTAAGGAAGAAAGGGTTAAGTATGTTGGGGATAATGTAGTTCAATGGTATTCTTCTAAGTATCTCAAGTTGATTTTGAATTTAATGATGCTCCATTTATTAGAATTTGTGGAGTAGATAATAATGGAGCAAGACACTACTCATTGGGGCAACATTATTACATTCATGAATTGTTCACAAATGAAAGATTTGAAGGAGCTTTCATAAGGGTAGGAGATTTAGATCCATAGGAGAAAGGGAAATCAAAGCATTTGATGCTGGAGAATGAGTATTGCATCACATGATTACTACTATGATTATTCCCAATTTTGGACATATGACAATGATAATGATGATCATGGAGGTGGCTTCAAGTTTGTAGCAAGAGAGAGTGAGAAGAATGATGAAAGGGTTGAATACTCACCACAAAGAGAAGGAGATCAAGAGGACTTACAAGAAGGTGGAAGTCAAAAGGGAAGCTTGATTGAAAAGGCCGAAATCACCTCATCATCCACCATGATGTTTAGCCGAGGGAGAGTTAAGCATGTGGTTAAAAAGAAGGGATCAAGAAGATCATCTTGGTTGGCCTCAACACCAAGACCAAATTACACTGGCAAGGAGCAAGCAAGTGAAGGGCTAGAACACATTGAGCTAAAAGGAGATATGGCAATCACAACAAACAAATATGGAGTAAAGACAATGAAGAGAATCCGAACTAAGCACTCCTTAACTCTGTCCTACTTTACTTATGTATTTAGTTTAGTTTATGTTCTTTATGACTATTATGTGACATGCTTAGTTCATGTATCCGGCATAGTGTATGTATTCTCATGCTTTTCTAGCCTATGTGATCCTTTAAAGCTCAATGATGATACACTAGCGTTGAGAGCTTGTGTTGCTTTTGTTTCTATATTTGTTTCACTATTCAATAAGCCACAATTTGATTAATGACAAAAGAGGGAGAAGACATGATTGCTAACATTATGATGAATCAGCTTTATAGTGGTTTAATGTTATAATTGGTTGGCATTGATGTTTTGAGAATGATGGTTTTGAAATGGTTTATATACCTTGAATTGATTTTGAGTCTATATAATTTTAAGTGCAGCATTGGTTGATTAAGATGATTATGTATTATTTTTATAGTTGATCACATTGCCTTAATGATTGAATGATTGATTTTAAGCAGTTATGCTGCAAAATTTACCTTTTGAAGCTTTTACCAAAAAATTGGATTAGAATTTCATACGCAGACCAAAAGTTCAGATGTCCAAACTTTTCTGTCAAAAATAATGATTTTCCAATTTTGTCTAAAATTGTCTTGATCTTCCCTAAATTGATTGAGGAACCTTTGAAAAGTTTATTCTAAGAAAATCAAATTATTATCTCGAATATTTTTGCAACTTGGACTTTATTTTTCAAAACTTGGATTTATCAAACCTCAAGTAAAAAATTTGGTGAAAAATAAGCACAATCTAAGGGAGATCTTTAAAAATTGTTTCTAACCTCTAAAACTTCTCTTATAATGTTTTATAAATACTTTCAAGCTATATCATTTAGCTATATGGAAGGAAGGAGAATTTTGGAGGTTGGTTGAGCCATAGGCTCACTTATGAGCCATTCTATGTCATTGTACCAAATTGTTCATCATTCATCTATGGCATTAATGTTTCATTTTACTATATTGTTTAAATCCATCACATTTTGCATCATAGTTTATCATCATCATAAAAGGGTAGATTGTAAGCCCTAAGGGTAAATTGTATAGTTTTGATTATGACAAACATTGATATCAGCTATCTTGAGTAATTGTTGTGTGATAGGATTCTTTGATTGTGGAAGCCAAGTGATCTCATTGCCTTGGAGCTAATATGAAAGGACACCTCAAATGAGCTGAAGTGATTGAAGAATATAGAGTTTGTTCAAGGAGATTGAAGGCTTTGAAGACCGTGCACTCTTTGCAATTGGAATATATGCATTGTATGTTGAAGCATAGACCATTTTGATCTAGCCTAAACTTTGTTGATGAGTTTAAAGTTTTTCATGATTCTTTGAAAAACAAAGTATTTAATAATGGATTATAGTTCTAAAGCTTTTAAATGCCTTATCTTTTATTCCAAAATGATTTCAAACTTTTGTGGTTAAATTTCAAATGATTTGACAAAGTTTTGAAAAGTTTGGACTCCAATTTGGATGCAAATTCTGATGACCGAACTTTTCCTGCAACACTAGTAAACAAAAAAGTTTGGATGACCAATTCGGACACAGAGGTTTAGGTTCGGACAACGGAATTTTACTGTTACTAGCCATTTTTTGAATGTTGTATTTGAATTTTTTAGTTACATGAAAGACTAGAAACTCATATTATGAGTAAGATTGATGAATGTACATGCCATTATCTGGAGAAAATAAAAGATCAAACAAAAGGTTTCATTGTTCATGTGCTTCATATGATTATCCATGGATTCCAAAGGTAAAAAGTGAAGTGTTTCTAGAATTTTTGAATATCTACCATCTTTTTTGGTAATTTCTATCCTTATCTCATCTTTACTTTATTTAATCATGGTTGTCTAGGACATAAAATCCTTTTGGTGAGGGCGAGCCTTGATTTGATTGTTCATGATTGTCTTGTGACATAAAACCCTTTATGGTGAGTGAGCCTTATTGGTTTAATTGAAAAAGAGGTTATTGGTATAAAAATTTTTGAGGTTAAGCCTATGTGTAATTGTTTGACTTAAGCATTTAGTGAATTGGTTAAAATTCTTGAGTTTGGAATCAAGGTAGTGGATGTAGATCTTGGAGAGATCGAATCACTATAAATTATTGTGTACTTCTCTTGTTATTTATTGCTTTCTCTTATATTTACTATATTTATTGTCTTGTGATTGTTGTGATTGTTAATCTTAATTGCTATTTCATTGACTACTCTTTCTCTCAACCACTCTATTTTAAACCTATAAGTACTTGGAGGTTGTGAACTTTTAAAGGGGATTTTGTTAAAGGAAAGTTTTAAAAAATTAGCCAAAACCTAATTCACCCCTCCCGCTCTCCCTCTTAGGTTTTTCAAATCTGATGTGTGAGCCTCTTATAAGGTTTAAAATTCAATTGCAATATTCAAATAATGGCTAGTAACAATTAGTAACAGTGCAATCCAGTCAACCAAATCGAGCTTACTGTGTATGAATTAGTTGTCTGAATTTTCTGTACAACAGTCTGCCAAGGATAATTGATCGACTAAATTTGGACCACTGCATCCAAATTTGTATTTTGAATTTCTCTGAAAATTCAATAGTCAAGGCTTCAATTCGAACATCCGAATTGGAGTCTAAACTTTTCCAAACTTTGTCAATTCTTTTAAAATTTAACCACAACAAGTTTGAAAGCATTTTGGACTAAACGATAAGTTATTTAACAGCTTTTGAGCTCTAAGACGTTATCAACCACTTGGTAATTCAAAATTGATCAAAATATTTTAAAGCACATAACCAAGTTAGAAAAAGTTATGTGCGACAACAGGTATTACATAGATTTCAACTGCAAGGAGTGTAGAGTTTACAAGATATATCTATTAAAAAACAAACCTACACTAAAGTGTCTTTAAGGCCTTCAACTTCTTGGACATACTCTTCATTCTTCAATTCCTTGAGCTTATTTGAGTTGTCCTTAGCACTATACCTTTAAGGAAATGAGACCAATTAGCTTTTTTAACCAAAAATCCCATCACACAATTAACATACAAGTTAGATCTCATCAATGTTTGTCATTAATCAAAACTATAAAATTTTCCATTCGGGTTAACAAAAGTCAAACTCTGCTTCTTCATCAACGTTGTACATTAAAAAATTATTTGCAAATTTTGGGCTGTACAATTGGCCCAAAATATTTTGTACATTCTGCTTCATGTACCAGGTGTAGAGAGCATAAAATGTCATAGGAATAGCAGTTTTGATGATGGCTACCATAGCAGGGTCCTGATCCATGAATATGGCTACATGTGCTTTTGTAGGACATGCATCTCAAATGTTTTGAACAACCACTCAAACGATTCTATGATCTCATCATATAAAAAAGGGAGCTTTGAAGATACTACTTTGGTTGTGATAATTGAATCTCATAAAGAGAGCTACGTGTCAAGGACAGAATAAATGTTTAGTTATGAACTGCACAAAAAATAGTCAACTGAATAATTGTTTAGAGCAAGATGAATAATTATTTATGTGTGTAAATAAACATTCTCTAGAGTAAAGAATCAAATTGGGTTTCAAATAGTCAAGTGAATAATTATTCATGCATGAGTGAATAAGTATTCATTACATGAAGAATAATTATGCACTATAGATGAATAAGTCTTGTTAAGATGAAGAATAATTATTAATTATATGACAAATAACTATCCATACCCATATGAATAATTATTTTCCATATCCTAAATAATGATTAACCCACTAACAGATCTATAATTTTTATTTGTTTTGTAGGTTGTGCCATATGTGATGGAATCCTTGAAGAAATTGTAGTCAATCATCATTCTTCTATCTGGAAAAAATATGTTTGCGGTTCTCTCTTCACTGTCAACCTCAAAGTCATAGTAAAATGAGGAATTGCGAAATACTTCGTCATAAAAATGTTCCTATAATATAGTGCCTTCCCCGAGCCTTGTAGTTTTTTTTCTTCACCTAACAAGATGGTTATTGAAGTTTGAGGAAAGAAAATTAAGGCTTTCCTTGCCTCACTATCTCCATCATTTCATATGAAGACCCTAATCGAATATCAGTATCGTCATTCATTTTAGCTACAACTCCTTGCACAGTACTCATTTTGCAATTCGACGTTAGCGTGTAGGAAAACTCTTTTGGGTGTAGATCATGATTAATTTCTATAACCCATCTAATAATGACATAAACACATCGAGCTATTGCATTTTGATATGTGTTGAACATATTGTTCTCTCCTTACTTCTTCTGCATTCAAGCAAAAATATAACTTCAATGTGGCTAACTGGTGTTGTCTAATTCTTGAGGTCTAGTTTGCTACCCTTCATAAATCCTTCTTTATTGCACACATATTTCATGTACTGGACTATTGCTAACTAATTTTCTTGGAGGTAAACTTCTTCTAGAAGTTGATCTGTGTTGCAAACCCCACGCGATGGGCGTATTCATCGTAAAATTCAAAAGCCTCCTCCATTATGTTGAATTCCTGTTTCTTGAATTCTAAACATTATTTGGAAAATAAAAACAAAGAATTACTCATGTGCATATGAATAATTACTCATATATGACTGAATGATTATTCCACAAAACAATTTATTGATCAAAACAGACAACTAATATTCATCGACTACCTTTGCAAGAATCTCATCCCAATAGATTTTTCTTCTAATTGAGGAGCATGCATTGAGATTTTTTGGCCATGCAAGAAAAAATAAGAAAAAAACTAAATATTTGGTTAAAGGCATGAAAAAAAATACAAAAATGTAAAAAACGAAGAGCAGTGACCCCAAACGAGGGTATCCAGATTGCAAGTGATTCACCACATGGGAATCCATTCCAATCACACTATAAGGAAGGATATCTTCAAGAGAGGAGATAGTGTTCCTGAAGAGAGGAGATAGATGAGAGAGAGAAGAGATAGATCGGAATGAAGAGATGAGAGAGAAACGAGTAGGGATAAACCAATTGTGACGTGACTGCATGTACTCTCGTTTTTCATGACAAGGCAAGTTTGCATCAAAGTTTGAAAAAACTTTTTTACTCCAAAATAATCTCTCAATGTTATTAGATTGAAAGATTCTGATCCAATGGTTGTGGAGGGCCTTGTGCATGTGCTAAAAAAAAGGGACCTCAACATATTAACCAAATCGCATGACTAGTGTTCCAATAGTTGTTTGAATATTAAAAAAGTCTTCATATCTATAAAAGGTGATTCAAGATTCCTTTTTCTTTTTTTGGTCTTGAAGTACCATAATTGTGCATAGTTGATGCAATAATGATACTTGCATGAAAGTGGATATCTCTATTAATTATTCTCTAATCCAGTGAAGTTGAAGTTGTATTCATCTTGGCCTCTGATATCTCCTTGGGATAGATTATCATGTATTATTTGCAAAAGAATAGCTCTTGTTAAGATGGATATGGTGATTCTTACTTATTTGATTGGCATAAAACATGTCATGAATAAACATGAGGTAATATTTCAATTCATAACAGATACTTCTTTGACATGACTCATGTCAAAGAGAATAACAAGTCATGGAGTTGGCTAAGAATGTGTGTGACTAAAATTAATGACTATGTATATCTTAGATAATTGTATTGTATCATCTAAGAAAAGAATTTCATATTATTGGATGATAATAAAAAATATATGACAAAAGAGAATTCACTGAGTTGTTTCTTCTATAAGAAAGTAAATTTGATGCGCCCCAGGTTTGATCAAATTAAACTGAAAATCCATAAGACTAATACATTATCGATAACAATATTTCAAATTTGAAATCTTACGTGTCGATTCACACTACTTGAATTTGGCCACAAAGTCACGAAAATGACCTTTCAAGTTTTCTGTAGAAAAATATCCATGAATTAGCAATGGTTTAAATATAAAATAAAATCATGAATAATTTGTAGAAAATATATATAGCTAATTAGCCACATATTATCCGTGAAACCTTTCTTCAAAATTAATAAAATAAAAAAGAACAAATCAGCGGGAAAATTGTACAAAAGTAGCCACAATTTTCTACGAAAACTTTAAGTTAATGAAAAAATAAATATTAAATCCATGGAAAATCCTTAGAAACTAATATATGGATTTCTCATAGAAATTTTTTGAAATTAATAAAAAAATAAAAAAACTAAATCTATAGGAAATTCGTAGCTAACTAAACACAGATTTTCTACAAAACGTTTTCAAAATTTTAAAAAATAAAAATAATAAATCATTACAAAAACTGTAGAAAAGTAGCCATGGATTTCCTATGAAAACATTTTTGAGTTAATGAAAAATAAAAATACTAAATCCGTGAAAAGTTTTTTGAAACATTTGCTCCAATGGTCCTTGGAAAACTTAATGGATTGGAGACTAGAGTGATCATAGAGGAATTATTGATGAAGAATGCCCAAAGTGGTGAAGGAACCTCTAGACCTCAAGAAAGAGAAGAAAAGGATAATGATGAAGATAAGGAGAAGAAGAGAAGGAAGAGAAAAATGAGGATGATAATGAGGATGATGATGACAATGATGATGCCCACGGGGATGACTTTGAACTAGTGGCAAGAGGAACTGAGAAAAATGAAAAAGGGGTTGAAGGATCACAAAAGGAAGAAGAGGACAAAGAGCAAGAAAGTGGAGAACAAAAGGACTAGCAAGAAGATGTTGGTGAAGAGGGAAGTTTGATCGAGAAGGCCGGAATTACCTCACCATCTATCATGACCTTTTGCCAAGAAAGAGTGAAACATGTGGCAAACAAGAAGGGAACTAGCAGGTCTTCTCGACTACAACTCCCAAGCCAAATTACATTGGGAAGGAGCATGTAAGTGAAGGTCCCCTCCATAATGAACTCAAAGGGAATACGGTCATCACCATCAAAAAATATAGAGTGAAGACAATGAAAAGAATTCAAGACTAAGCACTCCTTAACCCTCTCTTATTTCATTGCTTTACTAATTTATGTACTTAGTATCGCTTATGTACTTCATAACTATTGTTAGCCCTAAAGGCAAATCATGAGATTTTGATTAAGTTTTGATTAATGACAAACATTGATGAGGACTAATCTATATGTTATTTGTGTGATAGGAATGTTAGATTAAGAAGTATGAAGTCTCATTGCCTTGAAACTAAAATGCAAGAACAACTCCAATATGTCAAAGTGATTGAAGATTGAAGAGTTTGTTCAAGATGATTGAAGGCTTTGAAGACATGAAGTGTAGGTTACATGTGCTTAATAGGTAAACTTTGTAAACCCTACACTCTTAATCCTTGGAATCTATGAGTTGCAATTGAGAGCACAAAACTTGATTTAAATGGTTTCAATAGTTTTGAACTTACCTAAATTATCAAGTTTTCATAAATAGTTTTTGCACTTAAAAGGCATTTAATGACTTATCTTTGAGGCTAGAATGTTTTCCAACTTGTTTGAATTGATTTGAATATGTTTTGACAAAGTTTGAAAAATTCGGATGCAAAATTCAGACGCATAAGAGAAAATTCAGTGGTCTGAATTTTCCCTGTACTATGAACAGTAACACTGTTCAGTTAACATTACTAATGTTCTAGTGAATGGTACCAACTATTTTTCTAGAGAAATTCGGACGCACATTCGGACGCATAAGAAAAATTCGGTCGTCCAAATTTTGAATAGTACCAGTGAACAGTATTGCTGTTTGCGTAAACAATATTTTCCAAAAAAAAGTTCGGGAGCATAAGAAAAAATTCGATTGTCCGAATTTTGAATAGTATCGTCCGAATTTTCTGAAATTAGCTGTTACTAGCCGTTTTATGATCGTTTAACTGATTTTTAAAATCTATAGAAGCCATAAACTCCAGATTTTGGATTGAACTTTCGAACTTAAGAAATCCTTGAAGCTCTAACTTGTTTGACATCAAAATTATTTGAAAAGCTCTCAAATTGCCTTGTGCTCAAAGGTTAAAATTCAAGATTCCAAAGGCAGGAAGTGAAATGGTGCTAGCAATTGTATTCATCTACCAAGAAGTGTTGGTAACATCTATTCTTCATTTTATTCTGTTTTCTACTTGCTCAATACAAGGTTATCTTGTGACGTAAAATCCTTTTGGTAATAGTGAGCCATAGACTAGATTAATCAAGGTTGTAGCGTAAAACCCGTGTGTAGGTGAGCCTTGGATTAGATTGGTCTTTAGGTTATCTTGAGATAAAAAATCCTTGTGGAAGGGTGAGCCTTGTTTGTAGGATTGCAAAGGAGGTTGTTGGTGTAAAACCTTTGTTGGGTGAGCCTCATGTTTAATTGCCTAAATTGAGCATACAGTGGATTGGTTGAAATCCTTGAGTGTGGACTCTAGGTAGTGGATGTAGATCTTGGAGAGATCGAACCACTATAAATCGTTTGTTTATTTCCTTATAGCTTTACTTGTTTACATGCTTGTGTTATTATTATTTGTTCATAATAGTTGATTGATTGGTTATGGTCTTATTGTTTGATGATCTTGTCCTAACCATCAAATGACATATAAACTTGAAGTTTGTGAATTTATAGAAGAGCTTTTATTAAGGCAAAGGATTTTCAAATAGGGAAAAGATTTTGATAATTAGCCAAAGACCTAATTCAACCCCCCTCTTAGGTCTTACAATTGGTATCAGAGCAAGGTCTAACAACCTAAAAGTAAAGATTATATGGCTAGTTTATCAAATTTTCCTTATACGGAAGGTTCCTCCACTAATAGACCACCATTGTTTGATGGTTCTAATTACATTTTTTGGAAGTCTAGGATTGAGATTTACATTTGTTCGATTAACTATGAATTATGGAATAGTATTGAAAAAGGTCCCTATGTGCCATTAAGATTGAAAGCCGATGGAGTTACAAGGGAACCAAAGCCCATGGAGGAGTATGATTAGAGTGATTCAAGGAAGATGACATTAAACTACCAAGCAATGAACATTCTTTGTTGTGCGTTGGTCGTCAATGAATAAAATAGAGTGATGGAATGTGATTCCACTCATGAAATGGGGAAGCTGCTTCAAGTTACTCATGAAGAAGAAAGAGCAAATGTGTACTTCATGGCAATGGAAGATGAGGTTCGACCTACTCCATCTACCTCTACTTCTTATGATGATGATATTGATGATCCTAGTGAATTACTTGTTGAGATGTATGGAGAATTAAAAAAGGCTTCAAAAATGAATGAGGAAATGAAAACCAAAATTAATGATTTATTGAATGAGAATTCAAAATTATTTTGTGAAAATAAAAAGCTTCTTGATTCTATTGAATGCTTGATTATTGAAAAAGAAGTTTTAAATGTCTCTTTACAAAACATGTCCTTTGAAAATAAGATTCTTTGTGAAAAGATTTTGTCTCTTGAAAGAATGCTTGTTGATCAAGAGACTTTGAAAAAGAAGTTTGATGAACTTACATCATGTATAGAAAAATTTAGAAAAGGAAGGGACAATATTGATAAAATTCTTGGAGCTCAAAGATCTCCTCTTGTCAAAAATGGTCTTGGCTATAATTATGTAAACAATGTGCCTAAATATCACAACTTCTTTGTTAGAGCTACTTCTACTTCCATGCATCGTACTTGTTGTACTTATTATGGAAAACATGGACATAAATTCACCAAATGTTATATTAAAAGAAAAGTAGAGAATGGTGTAAAAACTATTTGGAGAGTTAAGGGAATTATTACTAACCTCCACGAACCCAAGAAAGTATGGGTACCAAAGGATACTTCCTCTCCTTTATTACAGGTACTCTTAATTCAAACTCAAGCACCACTAAATGGTATATTGATGATGTTGGCTTAAAGAATAACAAAAAACACTTCATTCATAAGCAAGGTCAAAGCAACCAATAAAGGATTTGTTTTTGAGACAAGAAGAAAGGAAGAATTCTTGGAGTATCCAATGCTGGTAAAGGTTCCTCTCTTCTTTTTAAAAAAATGTTGCTTAGTGTTGATTTGAACTATAACTTGCTTAGCATTAGTCAATTGTGTGACAATGAATAAGAAGTTAAATGTCAACATACGAATTTTCAGTTGAGAATCCCTTTTGTTAAGCTTAGAAAATTTGTCAACCATGACTTGTAAATTGCTTCTATGAAGTTTATTAGGTAACATTGATGATATGAGATTGAATTCATGATCGATATGTTCTTGAAATTGATTATATGTCATGATAAAATGATTAAAATAGCTATGATTGAATATCTATGCATTTTCTTGGCCAAAAACATCTTTATGAAACTTCTCAAAATGTTCAGACTTGAAGTTTGGATGTATACCATAAGTTCGGTCGCCCGAACTTGTATGACAAAATGATATTTTGATCAATTACTCACAAAATGTTTCAATGCGTGTTTTATTTTGATAAGCTTGAATGTCTTGTTGCTTATGATAATGATGGATTTTCTTGGCATAGAAGATTTGGTCACGAGAGCATGGATTTGTTGAACAAACTTTCCTCTCAAGAAGCCCATCATGGGAAAAGGAAAGGGAAAAGCCACAGAAAGAGGAGGACGACCAATGATCAATGAACCAAGAAAAGTTCATGTTCCTCAAAGCATGGCATGGCTGGGTAGATTTGTTACAGTGGAGACTACTACTGAATTTGATGATTGGACAAAAAGAAACCATAAGATAAATCCAAGCCACAAGGTAGATGTCATCAAACTATCCGAAATAGGTAATATACTCTCCTTTTAAATGATATGAGCTGGACTAGGTTGCTTGTGTTTGAAGAACGCTATTAACTTCCATAGTTTATGAAGTTTATGCAAATATTAAGGAAGAAAAAGATGAGCAAATTGGTAATAAAGCTATTCATTGGTATTCTTCAAGAATAACACAAGTTGATTTTTGAGATTGATAATGCATTGCTCAATAGAATTTATGATGTTGAGGATGTTGGGCTTGGGCATTATTCTTCTGGGGACATTGTTTTATAAGTAAGTTATACTCACATGAAAGGATTGAAAATGCCTGTAAAAATGGTAGAACCCTAAAGACTATAAAGGAGAGAGAGATAAAAGCTTTTTGATGCTAGTGAAAGAATTTTGCATCACATGCTTACTACCTTAATTATAGCATACTTTAGGCACAAATTTTCTGTTGATAATATGTATGCTGTAATTATGCTAGCCATGCATAAGAAAAGAAAAATGAATTTTGGCTATATAGTGCTAAAGAATATAATGGCAGCTAAAAGAACCGAGCATAAGGCATTGCCGTATGGAAGGTTATTAACAGGAAATTTTCAAGTATCTCCAAGTGCAATTGTCTTCTAGTGGTTTACCATTAAAGAGTAAATAAGTCTACACCAACAACTCACTAAAGAGAATGCTTTGGATACTTGATGATGATAAGGTATGAAGGGCTAGAAGACAAACCCCTCTAAGGGGTGATAGAAGAGGTGCTAGTAGTGAAAAAGAAAATGAAGAAGATGAAGAGGATGAAGAGGAAATCCTTGCTGGAGAAAGGAAAACCAAATGAGGCATGAGTTATCTAGTGAGGGGGAGCAATCTTCCACAAAAGAAGACTATTTGAAGAGTTCCTCTATTGACAGAAAAGAAGTTGAAAGTGATAATCTCACTAGAGGTGATACCATAGTTGCCAAGATATTTCAAGAGACATTGAACAACATGTAAAGGAAATGAAGAAGATGGACAAATTCTTAGAGTCCTTTGCTCCAATGATTCTTGGCAAATTTGATGGTTTAGAAGCTAGAGTCAAGAATATGGAAGAAGACTTGAGAAAGATTTCTCAAGTGATTTTAAATGGTGCACGTTCCTATAAAGCCAAAGAAGAAGAATAGAAAGAAGACGAGAAAGAGGACAGTGAAGAGAAAATGAAGAAGATCAAGAAGATAATATGGGTGGAGATGACACCAATAAGGATGATAGAAATGACAGTGAAAATTGAGATGGCTATCAATTTGTTGCTAAAGAAGAAGACAAAGATGAAAAAGAAGACAGTGAAGCACCCTAAGAAGAAGAAGAGCATGAGAATGAAGAACAAAAAGCCAAGGGAAGAAGAAAATGTGGTTCAAAGGAAAAAGACCCAAAGATCCTCTCGATTGGTAGCTTTCCGAAGCAGAACTACACGGGCAAGGAGTCAGCAAATGAAAGACTCTATCATATAGAGATCAAGGGAAGCATGGCCATCATAACAAACAGATTTGGAAGTGAAGACCATGAAGCACATCCAAGACTAAGCCTTTCTATCCCTAAACTCTATTTTTTTGCTTATCTTAGTTTATGCCTTGATGCACATGTTATGCTTTAACACTGAAATTTATTTGTGCCTTTCTAGTCATTATAGTATTTTGAAGCTCAATACATGAAATCCATGTGATAAGAGCTTCATTTGTTTCACTTTTGTTGTCCAAGTACTCTTACCTCATCTTTGATTGATGACAAAAGAGGGAGAAGAAATGTGATGACAAAATGTGTGAAAATTTGTGAAAATGTGAAATAGCAGTGGAATTCTACATGCATGAATAGAAAATGTGTGAATTTTCTAAAAATCCATGCATATGTCAAGGGGGAGAAAAAAATGTTGACTGCAAAATGTGCTATGTGCTTGCTGTACTATAATTGCTTGATGTAATTGTGCTGTGTAATGTGAATGTGCTTGCTGTAAATGTGCTATGTATGTGTGTTATAGGTTGAAATGTAAAATGAATGTGTACTGTGAAAATATTTGGCTGCATTTGAAATTTAAATTGAATATGTTATACTATGTGAGGTTTTGGTTATTTTCTGAAATTTTAGAATATGGTTAAGTTGAGATTGAAATCTTGAACTTGGTTCTTGACTTGACCTATAATTTTGGATTGATTCATGAAAACAATTGAATGCATGAGTTTTGTGGTTTTGTAAAGCCAAACTGAGAGCCTTTGTGGACATACATATTTGAGCACTTCTACAGTTCATTTGAAAATGTAAAATCATCCTTTTAAACTATCTTGCCAAAAATGTTTTTCTGTTGTTCAAATTGTTTGAAAATTGTCTTAATCCTTGCTATCATATTTGAACAACCTTAGAAAAGTTTATTTTCAAAACTTAAAGCTTTTACCTCATATATTTTACAGTATGTACTTGAAATCTAAAAATTCGGATGTACGATTCAAAAATTCGGATGTGTGATTCAAAAATTCGGATGTATCCATAGTGTGTTGCCAAAAAGTACTCTTTTGTTGTTCAAATTGATTCAAATATGTTTTAATCTCTTCTACTATGTTTGAACAACCTTAGAAAACCTATTTTCAAAAGTTACAGCTTTCATCTCACATGTTTTGAAGTTTGGACTTGAAATCTCAAAATTCGAATGCATGATTTAAAAATTCGGATGCATGTTTCAGAAATTCGGATGCTTTCATATTATGTTGTCAAAATGTGCTCTTTTGTTGTTTAAAATGATCCAAATCTATTTTAATCACCTCTGATATGTTTGAACAACCTTAGGAAAACTTTATTTTACTTTAAACTTTCATTATATGGATTTTATTGCAGTTTGGACTCATAGTCCACAATTTAAAATTTCTTGAAAAATGAGTACAATCTAAGGGCCAGCATTGTTAAACTTTAACAACCTTTAAAACCTCTCTTAGAAGTTTTGTTAATGCTTAAATGCTATATCATCTATCCAAGTAGTTGGAAGGAAGGAGGCAAATGGAGCTTGGGTGGGTCATAGGCTCATATTGAGCCATTTGAATGTCATTGTATCAAATTGGTTATTATTTATCTATGACATCAATGCTTCTTTGTTCTACATCGTTTAAATCCATCACATTTTACATCAAAGTTTGTCATCATAAAAAATGGGGAGATTGTTAGCCCTAAGGGAAAATCACGAGGTTTTGATTAAGTTTTGATTAATAACAAACATTGATGAGGACTAATCTGTATGTTATTTGTGTGATAGGATTGTTGGATTAAGAAGCATGAAGTCTCATTGCCTTGAAGCTAAAATGCAAGAACAACTCCAATATGTCAAAGTGATTGAAGATTGAAGAATTTGTTCAAGATGATTGAAGGCTTTGAAGACATGAATTATAGGTTACATGTGCTTAATAGGTAAACTTTGTAAACCCTACACTCTTAAGCCTTGGAATCTATGAGTTGCAATTGAGAGCACAAAACTTGATTTAAATGGTTTCAATGGTTTTGAACTTACCTAAATTATCAAGTTTTCATAAATGATTTTTGCACTTAAAAGGTCTTTAATGACTTATCTTTGAGGCTAGAATGTTTTCCAACTTTTTTGAATTGATTTGAATATGTTTTGACAAAGTTTGAAAAATTCATATGCAAAATTCGAACGCATAAGAGAAAATTCAGTCGCCCGAATTTTCCCTGCACTATGAACAGTAACTACTGTTCAAGTAAATGGTCCCGACTATTTTTTCAGAGAAATTCAGACGCACGTTCGGACGTATTAGAAAAATTCAGTCGTCCAAATTTTGAATAGTACCAGTGAACAGTATTGCTGTTTGCGTAAACAATATTTTCTAAAGAAATTCGAACGCATGAGAAAAATTCAATTTTCCGAATTTTCAATAGTATTAGTGAACAATAACACGGTTCGCGTGAACAGTATTTTCCAAAAAAAGTTTGGACGCACAAGAAAAAATTCGGTCGTTCGAATTTGAATAGTATCTTCCGAATTTTCTGAAACTAGCCGTTACTAGCCATTTTTATGACCGTTTTAACTGATTTTCAAAATCTATAAAAGCCACAAACTCCAAATTTTGGATGGAACTTTTTAACTTAAGAAATTCTTGAAGCTCTAACTTGTTTGACATCAAAATTATTTGAAAAGCTCTCAAATTGCCTTGTGCTCAAAGGTTAAAATTTAAGATTCCAAAGGCAAGAAGTGAAGTGGTGCTAGCAATTGTATTCATCCACCAAGAAGTGTTGGTAACATCCATTCTTCATTTTATTCTGTTTTCTACTTGCTCAATACAAGGAAATTTTATGACAAAAAATCCTTTTGGTAAGGGTGAGCCATAGACTAGATTAATCAAGGTTGTAGTGTAAAACCCGTGTGTGGGTGAGCCTTGGATTAGATTGGTCTTTAGGTTGTCTTTAGATATAAAATCCTTGTGGAAGGGTGAGCTTTGTTTGTAGGATTGCAAAGGAGGTTGTTGGTGTAAAACCCTTATTGGGTGAGCCTCTTGTGTAATTGCCTAAACTGTGCATATAGTGAATTGGTTGAAATCCTTGAGTGTGGACTCAAGGTAGTGGATGTAGATCTTGGAGAGATCGAACCAATATAAATTGTGTGTTTATTTTCTTATAGCTTTACTTGTTTACATGTTTGTGTTATTATTATTTGTTCATAGTGTTGATTGATTAGTTATGGTCTTATTGTTTGATGATCTTTTCTTAACCATCAAATCACATATAAACTTGAAGTTTGTGGCTTTAAAGAAGAGTTTTTATTAGGGCAAAGGATTTACAAATAGGGAAAAGATTTTGATAATTAGCCAAAGACCTAATTTACCCCCGTCTTAGGTCTTACAACTATTATGTGTGATGCCTGGTCTATATATCTAGTATAATCTATGTATCTTCAAGTTTCATATTTTCATGTACCTTTCTAGCTTATGTGATGTTTTGAAGCTCAGTGATGATACGCTAGGTTTCTCTTTTGCTGATCTAACTTCACTTTGATCACCCCACTTTTTATTGATGACAAAAGGGGGAGAAAAAGTGATCGCATAATGTACATCATTGCTACTGTGCATTAATGAATGTCGTTGATGAACTTACTTTGCATTGATGTATGTTGAGGGTTGATGAATTGCTGTTATGCTTTTGAGTACGTATGTAGTTGAGCATTGATGAACTTATACGATTGATCATGATGATTATGAATGTTTGCTATGGTTGATTACCTTGACTTGAAGATTGAGTGATTGATTTTAAGCACTTATGTTGTAAAAATCACTGTTTGCAAACTTTTACCAAAAGTTCGAAGTTCAAGTTTGGATACTAACCAAAAAGTTCAGACGCCCGAACTTTTCTATCAAAAAGGATGATTTGCTTTTTTCACTCAAAACTATCTTGATCTTTCATAAAATGGTTGAATAACCTTGGGAAGGCTTGCTCTTTGAAAATCAATTCACTATCTTGAATATTTTGCAATTCGAACTTGACTTTTCAAAATTTGCACTTATAATACTTCAAGTCCAAACTTGTTCAAAACTAAGAATAATCTAAGGGGGGCTATGAAAATATTTTCCAACCTCTAAAACCCCTCTTAGAAAGTATTCTCAATGCTTTAAAGCTATATTTTCTATCTTGATTGAAGGAAGGAGGATTATGGAGGATGGTTGGGCCAGAGGCTCATCATGAGACATTTAAATGTCATTGTGCTAAATTGCTTAATGTCATTCATCTATGACATTATTGCTTCTCTACATTATACTGTTTTAATCTATCACATTTATCAAGATTTTTCATCATCAAAAAGGGGGAGATTCTAAGCCCTAAGTGCAAATCTTATAGTTTTGATTTGTTAGCCCTAAGGGCAAATCATGTAGTTATGATTAGTTTTGATTAATGACAAACATTGATGAGGACTAATATGCTTGTATGTTGTGTGATAGGATTTGTGGATTAAGAAGTTTGAAGTCTCATTGCCTTGAAGCTAAAATGCAAGAACAACTCCAATATATCAAAGTGATTGAAGATTGAAGAGTTTGTTCAAGATGTTAGAAGGCTTTGAAGACATGAAGTGTAGGTGACATGTGGTTAATAGGTAAATATTGTAAACCCTACACTCTTAAGTCTTGGAATCTATGAGTTGCAATTGAGAGCACAAAATTTGATTTAAATGGTTTCAATGGTTTTGAACTTACCTAAATTATCAAGTTTTCATAAATGGTTTTTGCACATAAAAGATCTTTAATGACTTATCTTTAAGGCTAGAATGTTTTCCAACTTGTTTGAATTGATTTGAACATGTTTTGACAAAGTTTGAAAAATTCGGATGCAAGATTCGGACGCAGTCCAAAAATTCGGTCGTCCGAATTTTGTAGCAAAAGTTTGCTACTATTCTTCCAGAGAAATTCGGAAGAAGATTCGGACGCAGCCAAAAAATTCGGTCGTCCGAATTTTGGCCTTCAGCATGGTCACTGTTCTTCCAGAGAAATTCAGAAGAAGATTCGGACGCAGCAAAAAATTCGGTCGTCCGAAAAATTCGGACGCAGAATTCGGTCATCCGAATTTTCTGAAACTAGCCGTTACTAGCCGTTGTATAGCCGTTTGAACTGATTTTTGAAATCTATAAAAGCCATAAACTCCAGATTTTTTAGTAGAACTTTGAACTTAACAAATCTTACATGCTCTAACTTATTTTACATCAAATCAAATTGAAAAGCTCTCAAATTGCCTTGTGCTCAAAGGTGTACATTCAAGATTCCAAAGGCAAAGTGTAAAGGTGCAATATTGTGTAAACTCTACCTACAAGTGGTAACATCTACACATTCTTATCTCCTTATTAAATTTTGTTATTTTCTATTAGCTCATTTGCAAGGTTATCTTGTGACATAAAACCCTTTTGTGTTAGGGTGAGCCATAGACTAGATTAATCAAGGTTGTAGTGTAAAACCCGTGTGAGGGTAAGCCTTGGATTAGATTAGTCTTGAGGTTGTCTTTAGATATAAAACCCTTGTGGAAGGGTGAACCTTGTTTGTATAATTACTAGAAGAGGTTGTGAGTGTAAAACCATAGTGTGGTTAGCCTCTTATGTAATTGTTGAACTTGAGCTTATAGTGGATTAGTTGAAATCCTTGAGTGTGGACTCAAGGTAGTGGATGTAGATCTTGGAGAGATCGAACCACTATAAATCGTGTGTTCATTTTCTTATAGCTTTATTTATTTTCATGCTCATGTTATTACTTATTGATTGTTGTTGATTGATTGGTTGTAGTTTGATGATATTATCTTAACCATCACATCACATATAAACTTGAAGCTTGTGGAATTAAAGAATAGCTTTTATTAAGGCAAAGGATTTGTAAAAAGGGAAAAGATTTCGACAATTAGCCTAAGACCTAATTCACCCCCTCTTAGGTCTTACAATTGGTATCAGAGCAAGGTCTTCTTGTTAAGGTCTAACAACCTAGAAGTAAAGATCATATGGCTAGTTTATCAAATTTGCCTTATACTGGAAGGTTCCTCCACTACTAGACCTCCATTGTTTGATGGTTCTAATTATATTTTTTGGAAGTCTAGGATTGAGATATACATTTGTTCTATTAACTATGAATTGTGGAATATTATTGAGAAAGGTCCCTATGTGCCATTGAGATTGAAAGCCGATGGAGTTACAAGGGAACCAAAGCCTATGGAGGACTATGATGAGAGCGATTCAAGAAAGATGACATTAAACTACCAAGCAATGAACATTCTTTGTTGTGTGTTGGTCATCAATGAATACAATAGAGTGATGGAATGTGATTCCGCTCATGAAATGTGGAAACTACTTCAAATCACTCATGAAGAAGAAAGAGCAAATGTGTGCTTCATGGCAATAAATGATGAGGTACAATCCACTCCTTCTACCTCTACTTGTTGTGATGATGATGTTGATATTGTAGATGATCCTAGTGAACTACTTGTTGAATTGTATGAAGAATTAAAAAGGGTTTCAAAAATGAATAAGGAAATGAAAACCAAAATTAATGATTTATTGAATGAAAATTTAAAATTATTTTGTGAAAATAAAAAGCTTCTTGAATCTATTGATTGTTTAAATATTGAAAAAGAAGTTTTAAATGTTTCTTTACAAAATATATCTTTTGAAAATAAAGCACTTTGTACAAAAGTTTCTTCTCTTGAAAGAATGCTTAGTGATCATGAAATTTTGAAAAAGAAAGTTGATGATCTTACATTATGTGTTGAAGAATTTACAAATGGAAGAGAAAATCTTGACAAACTACTTGGATCTCAAAGATCTTCTCTTGTCAAAAATGGTCTTGGTTATGATCATGCAAATAATGGACCTAAATATAAAAATTTCTTTGTTAAAGCTACTTCTAGTTCAATGCCTCATACTTGTTGTACATATTGTGGAAAACATGGACACAAAGCCATTAGGTGCTTCATTAAAAGAAAAATAGAAAATGGTGTTAAAACTATTTGGAGAATTAAGGGAATTATTACTAACCCCCATGGACCCAAGAAAGTATGGGTAACAAAGGATACTTCCTCTCCTTTATTGCAGGTACACTTTAATTCAAACTCAAGCACTACTAAGCGGTACATTGATGATGTTGGCTTAAAGAATAAAGGAAAGCACAACATTCATAAGCAAGGTCAAAGCAACCTAAGAAGGATTTGTTTTTGAGACAAGAAGAAAGGAAGAATTCTTGGAGTAACAAATGTTGGTAAATGTTCCTCTCTTCTTTTTAAACAAATGTTGCTTATTGCTTATTTGTACTATAACTTGCTTATGATTATCCAATTGTGTGACAATGAATAAGAAGTTAAATGCCAACATGCAAAGTTTCATTTGAGAATCCCTTTTGTTAAGATTTGAAAATTTGCCAACCATGACTTGTAAATTGTTTCTCTAAAGTTGATTAGGTAACATTGATGATATGAGATTGAATTCATGGTTTATATGTTCTTGAAATTGATTATATGTCATCATGAAATGATTAAAATATCTATGAGTGAATATCTATGCATTTTCTTGGTTAAAAACATCTTTATGAAACTTTACAAAATATTCGGACTTGAAGACCATAAGTTCGGTCGTCCAATTTGTATGACAAAAATGATATTTTGTGATTTTGGTCAATTACTCACAAAATGTTTCAATGTGTGTTTTATCTTGATAATCATGAATGTATTGTGGCTTATGATAATGGATTTTCTTGGCATAGAAGATTTGGTCACGTGAACATGGATTTGTTGAACAAACCTTCCTATCAAGGTTTAGTTAGAGGATTGCTAAAAATGTGTTTTGAGAAAATTGTTTTTGAGATACTTGTCCATATGGAAAACAAACAAAAGAATCTTTCAAACACATTAAAATTCATTTAGACCTCAAAACATCTTGAGCATGTTCATATGGATTGATTTGGACTTATAAGGAACTCTAGTATTGATGACTTGAAGTATGCTTTACTAGTAGTTGATGATTTCTCAATATTCACTTTAGCATTCTTCTTTGCTCAAAAAGATGAAGTGTTTCATAAGTTTGAAAAAAACTACTGAAAAAGGTTCAAACCTCCCTTGAGTGCAATTGATTTCTATTACAAGTGTCAATGGGAGAATTTTACAACAAAGTCTTTACAAAATTTGCTTTGAAAATTGAATTTCATATAATTGTTTCAACTGCAAAAACTTCACAATAAAATGGTGTTATTGAAAAGAAAATTTGAACTTTGTAAAAATTGGCTAGGTCCATGCTTTGTGAAAATTCTTCTTCAAAAATATTTCCGGTCCAAAGTCGTAAACATCACATGTTATGATAAATAGAATTCTTTTAAGATCATTTTGAAGAAAAACATCTTTTGAATTCTCTTTTATAGAATGCCTCAAATTGCATATTTTAAAATGTTTGGTTATAAATGTCTTATCTTAAATTCTTGTGTTAACTTACTTAAAATTTGATAGAAATCTTGATATTGATATATCTCTTATCTATTCTTCTAACAAAAAGGCTTATAGAATTTTATAACAAAAAGAACCTTACATGATGAGGAAACCATTCATGTTAGCTTTGATGAATCTTACATTTACTTGGAAAGAAAAGATGAAGATGATGTAGGTACATCTATGAATGACTATCAAATCCATCTTCAAGCACCAACTTTGGAGGATCATACCAATGAGCAAGAAATGATTGAACAAAATGATCAACATAGTGGTGACCAAAAGCTCTCAAAGAACTTAAGATATCCAAGAGGCCACCCTAAGGAGCAAATCATTGGTGATATCTCCCAAGGAGTAAAAATAAGGCGGTACTTTATCAATAACTTTATTCTTTTATTGGATATGAGCCTAAAGTATTGATGATGCATTGTGTGATGATTTTTGGATTATTTGTATGCAAGAGGATTTAAATAAATTTGAAAGATACAATATTTTGGATATTCCTAAATCTCATGATCATTCTATTATTGGAACTAAATGGTTTATAGAAATAAACTTATTGAATCCTGAGAAGTTGTTAGAAACAAGGTTAGACTTGTTGCCTAAGGATTCAAACAAGAAGAGGAAATTGATTATGATATGAAACCTTTGTTCCGAATGCTTTTGACTTGTACTTACTTTAAGTTATTTCAAATGAATGTCAAAAGTGCTTTTCTAAATGGTTCTATTGAGGAAGTGGTTTATATGGAACAATCACCCGGTTTTGCTCATGAAAAGTTTCCTAACCATATTTTCAAACTTTCCTAAGTTTTGAATGGTTTAAAACCAGCTCCTAAAATTTAGTGTGAAAGATTTAGTAGTTTCCATCTTTCAAAAGGATTTTCAAAAAGAAAACCGAAACTACCCTCTTTATAAATTCCTCATGCAACAATGATCTATAACTTGTCCAAATATATGATACAACTTTTGGTGCTTCTAATACTTCACTTTGTGATGTGTTTTCCAAGTTGATGCAAAGTAAATTAGAAATGAGCATGATAGGTCAATTTCTTTCTTGGTCTACAAATCAAGCAAACCAAGAATGGCACTTTCATGAATCATGTTAAGGTATAAGCACTTTCATAAATTTATCAACTATGCATGACAAGAATAAAATGGTTTCATAGGAGTAGTCAACTCTATTTGACTACAAGTAGAACTAATATTATGTTTGCAATGTGTTTGTGTGCTAAATTTCTTCTTGTCATAAAGAGTTTCATTTGATTGCTATTAAACACATTCACTATTACCTTATTGATACTCTAAGTGATTATGTTCTATGTTTCAAATATGTGGCTATGTTATGTGATAACATTAATGCAATAAATTTGATCATCATACTATTCAACAAACTATGATAAAGCATATAGAGATCAAACTTCATCTCATTAGAGATCACTCTACTAAAGGTAATACTTGTTTAAAGCATGTTTGCATTAATAAACAAATTAATGATATTGTTACTAAGCCATTGGTCGAAGAAAGGTTTGACCAATCTTAGAAGAAGCTTAGGAATTTCAAAATCCAATAACTAAAGTGTATTCAAGTGTTGTAGCATTCAAGTGAGGACACTAAAGCCAAGCATGGGAAAAGGAATGGGAAAAGCCAAAGAAAATGATAGATGACCAGTGATCAATGAACCAAGGAAGGTTCATTTTCCTCAAAGCATGTCAAGGCTTGATAGATTTGTCACAGTGGAGGCTGCTACTGAATTTGATCATTGGACAAAAAAGAATCATAAGAAAAATCCCAGCTACAAGGTGGATGTCATCAAACTATCCGAAATGGATAATATACTCTCATTTTTTAATGATATGAGTTGGACTAGTTTGCTTATGTTTGATGAATGCTATTGCCTTCCTTAGTTTATGAAGTTTATGCAAATATTAAGGAAGAAAGAGTTAAGCAAGTTGGTAATAAAAGCTATTTAGTAGTATTCTTCAAAAATATCACAAGTTAATTTTTGAGATTGATAATGCATTGCTCAATAGAATTTGTGATGTTGAGGATGTTGGGTTTAGGCATTATTCTTCTGGGGACATTGTTTTATAATTGAATTATACTCACATGAAAGAATTGAGAATGCCTATATATATATAAATGATAAGAAGCCTCAAAACTAGAAAGGAGAGAGAGAGAGAGATAAAAATAATAATAATAAAAAAAAAAATTTTGATACTAGTGAAAGAATTTTGCATCACATGCTTACTACCTTGATTATATCATACTTTAAACACAAATATTCTGTTGATAATATGTATGTTGTAATTATGCTTGCCATGCATAAGAAAAGAAAATTGAATTTTGGATATATATATATATATATATATAGATATATATAGTGCTAAAGAATATAATGGCAGCTAGAAGAACCGAGCATAAGCCATTGTCGTATGGAAAGTCATTGACAGGAATTTTCAACTATTTTCAAGTGAAAATTTCTTTCTAGTGGTTTACCAATAAAGAGTGAAGAAGTCTACACCAACAACTCACTAAACAAAATTCCTTGGATACTTGATGATGATAATGTATGAATGGCTAGAAGAGAAAATCCTCTAAGGGTGATAGAAGAGATGCTAACGACGATGAAGAAAAGAAGGAAGAAGAAAATGAAGAAGAAGAAGAGGATAAAAAGGAAATCCTTGCTGGAGAAAGGAAACCTAAAATGAGGCATGAGTCATCTAGTGAGGGGGAGCAACCCCACAAAAAGAAGTCTATTTGAAGAGGTACTCTCTATTGAAGGAAAAGAAGTTGAAGATGAAAATCTCACTATAGGTGATACCATAGTTGCCAAGGTGTTTCAAGAAATATTGGACAACCATATAGAGGAAATGAAGAAGATGGACAAATTTTTCATGTCTTTTTGCTCTGATAATTCTTGGCAAATTTGATGGTTTAGAAGCTAGAGTCAAGAATATGGAAGAAGACTTGAGAAAGATTTCTCAAGTGGTTTTAAATGGTGCAAGTTCCTATAAAGCTCAAGAGAACAAGCAAGAAGAAGGAGATGAATGAAGTTTAACAAAGTCAAATCACAAATCCAGCACCAATATCCTTCAACCAAGGGAGCAAGAAAATGTGGTTCAAAGAAAGAAGATCCAAGATCCTCTTGATTGGTAGCTTTCCAAAGCAGAATTACACAAGCAAGGAGTCAACAAATGAAGGACCCCATCATATAGAGCTCAAGGGAGACATGGCCATCATAACAAACAAATTTGGAAGTGAAGACAATGAAACACATCCAAGACTAAGCCTTTCTATCCCTAAACTCTATTTTTATGCTTATTTTAATTTTATGCCTTAATGCACATGTTATGATTTAACATTGAAATGTACTTGTGCCTTTCTAGTCATTATAGTGCTTTGAAGCTCAATATGTGAAATCTTTGTGATAAGAGCTTCTTTGTTTCACTTTTGTTGTCCAAGTACTCTCACCCCAAGTTTAATTGCTGATAAAAAAAGGGAGAGAAGAAGTTGATTTATTATTGTTGAGATGCTACATAATGATTATTGCTGTTAGGATGATAATTATTTGACTAGAACTATACTCGTTAATGAGAGTTGATCAATATATCGCTTATATGTGATACATGTTGTCTCATTTTCATTAACCCCATCTTTGAGTGATGACAAAAGGGGGAGAAGAAATGGGATGACAAAATGTGTGAAAATGTGAAATAGCAGTGGAATTCCTCATGCATGAATAGAAAATGTGTGAATTTTCTCGAAAATCCATGCATATGTCAAGGGAAGAAAGAATGTTGATCTGCAAGATGTGCTATATGCTATGTGCTTCTGAAAATGTGCTATGTATATGTGCTATAGGTTGAAATGTAAAATGAATGTGTTTTGTGAAAATATATGGCTGCAATTGAAATTTAAATTGACTATGTTATACTATGTGAGGTTTTGGTTATTTTCTGAGTTTTTGGAATATGGTTAAGTTGAGATTAAAATCTTGAACTTGGTTCTTGACTTGACCTACAATTGAATGCATTAGTTTTGTGGTTTTACAAAGCTAAAATGAGTGCTATTGTAGCTATACATATTTGAGTACTTCTATAGTTCTTTTGAAAATGAAAAATCACCTTTTCAACTTGTTTCCAAAAATTTGGACTTGAAATTCGGATGCAGACCAAAAATTCAGACGCATCAAGATCTTCTTGTCAAAAATGTCTTTTCTGTTGTTCAAATTGTTTGAAAACTGTTTTAATCCTTCCTATCATATTTGAACAATCTTAGAAAAGCTTATTTTCAAAAATAGAAGTTGTTATCTCACATATTTTATAGTTTGGAATTGAAAGCTCAAAATTCGGATGCATGATTTAGAAATTCGGATGCATGCATATTTTGTTGCCAAAACATGTTCTTTTGTTGTTCAAATTGATTCAAATATGTTTTATTCTCTTCCATTATGTTTGAACAACCTTAGGAAAGATTTATTTCACATTAAACATTCATTATATTGAATTTATTACAATTTGGACTTGGAATGTCAAAATTCGAATGCATGAGTTTAAAAATTCGGATGCATGTTTTAAAATTCGGATGCATCCATATTTTGTTGCCAAAATGTGCTCTATTGTTGTTCAAATTGATTCAAACTTGTTTTAATCTCTTCCACTATGTTTGAACAACCTTAGGAAAGCTTATTTTCCAAAATTGAAGCTTTCATTTCACTTATTTTACAATTCGGACTTGAAGCATTGTTAATCTTTTCTGACCTTTAATACCTCTCTTAGAAGTTGTCTTAATGCTTAAATGCTATATCTTCTATCCTAGTTGTTGGAAGGAAGGAGGTTAATGGAGGTTGGTTGGGTCATAGGCTCATATTGAGCCATTTGAATGTCAATGTGCTAAATTGGTTATATTCTATCATTGACATTAATACTTCTTTGTACTACATTGTTTAAATCCATCACATTTTGCATCAAAGTTTGTCATCATCTAAAAGGGGGAGATTGTTAGCCCTAAGGGCAAATCATGTAGTTATGATTAGTTTTGATTAATGACAAACATTGATGAGGATTAATATGCTTGTATGTTGTGTGATAGGATTTGTGGATTAAGAAGTTTGAAGTCTCATTGCCTTGAAGCTAAAATGCAAGAACAACTCCAATATATCAAAGTGATTGAAGATTGAAGAGTTTGTTCAAGATGTTAGAAGGCTTTGAAGACATGAAGTGTAGGTGACATGTGGTTAATAGGTAAATATTGTAAACCCTACACTCTTAAGTCTTGGAATCTATGAGTTGCAATTGAGAGCACAAAATTTGATTTAAATGGTTTCAATGGTTTTGAACTTACCTAAATTATCAAGTTTTCATAAATGGTTTTTGCACATAAAAGATCTTTAATGACTTATCTTTAAGGCTAGAATGTTTTCCAACTTGTTTGAATTGATTTGAACATGTTTTGACAAAGTTTGAAAAATTCGGATGCAAGATTCGGACGCAGTCCAAAAATTCGGTCGTCCGAATTTTGTAGCAAAAGTTTGCTACTATTCTTCCAGAGAAATTCGGAAGAAGATTCGGACGCAGCCAAAAAATTCGGTCGTCCGAATTTTGGCCTTCAGCATGGTCACTGTTCTTCCAGAGAAATTCGGAAGAAGATTCGGACGCATCAAAAAATTCGGTCGTCCGAAAAATTCGGACGCAGAATTCGGTCATCCGAATTTTCTGAAACTAGCCGTTACTAGCCGTTGTATAGCCGTTTGAACTGATTTTTGAATTCTATAAAAGCCATAAACTCCAGATTTTTTAGTAGAACTTTGAACTTAACAAATCTTACATGCTCTAACTTATTTTACATCAAATCAAATTGAAAAGCTCTCAAATTGCCTTGTGCTCAAAGGTGTACATTCAAGATTCCAAAGGCAAAGTGTAAAGGTGCAATATTGTGTAAACTCTACCTACAAGTGGTAACATCTACACATTCTTATCTCCTTATTAAATTTTGTTATTTTCTATTAGCTCATTTGCAAGGTTATCTTGTGACATAAAACCCTTTTGTGTTAGGGTGAGCCATAGACTAGATTAATCGAGGTTGTAGTGTAAAACCCGTGTGAGGGTAAGCCTTGGATTAGATTAGTCTTGAGGTTGTCTTTAGATATAAAACCCTTGTGGAAGGGTGAACCTTGTTTGTATAATTACTAGAAGAGGTTGTGAGTGTAAAACCATAGTGTGGTTAGCCTCTTATGTAATTGTTGAACTTGAGCTTATAGTGGATTGGTTGAAATCCTTGAGTGTGGACTCAAGGTAGTGGATGTAGATCTTGGAGAGATCGAACCACTATAAATCGTGTGTTCATTTTCTTATAGCTTTATTTATTTACATGCTCATGTTATTACTTATTGATTGTTGTTGATTGATTGGTTGTAGTTTGATGATATTATCTTAACCATCACATCACATATAAACTTGAAGCTTGTGGAATTAAAGAATAGCTTTTATTAAGGCAAAGGATTTGTAAAAAGGGAAAAGATTTCGACAATTAGCCTAAGACCTAATTCACCCCCCCTCTTAGGTCTTACATGATTAATGACAAACATTGATATAGACTAACTTGAGTAATTGTTGGGTGATAGGATTCATGGATTGAAGAAGCAAAGTGAGCTCGTTGCCTTGAAGCTAATATGAAAGGAGATCTCAAATGTAATCAAGTAGTTGACACATATGGAGCTTGTCCAAGGAGATTGAAGACTTTGAAGTCACTAGTGTAGGTTTACCTTTGCTTAATAGGTATATTCATGTAAACCCTACACTTCTTGTCCTTGGAATTAAAGGAATTCATAAAGAACTCAAAATTTTTTTTTTAAATCTTAAAAGGTTTTGATTATTCTTGATTTACCAATTAGTTAATAAAGGCTTGTAGTTCAAAAGCTTTTTAGTGACTTATCTTTTAGTCCCAAATGATTTCAAACTTATTGTAGTTGATTTCAAAATATTTTCACATCAGACTTCTGAATTGGAATCTTGGATGTTGTATTTCCAGAGAAATTCAGACGACCATTCGGAGCATAATGTCCAAGTTTGATCAACTGAATTTATCTTGCGGCCTAGTAAACAAAGAAGTTCGGACGATCATTCGGACACATTAGTCCATGTTTGGTCAACTAAACTTTACTGTTACTAGTTGTTATTTGAACGTTGGAATTTAATTTTAAACCCTATAAAAGTCATAAAATTCAGATTTTGAGTATTTTTTGAGCACTTTAAAAATCTATATACTTCCAAATCATTTGAACATCTAAAAGCTCTCTTTTGTCTTGTGCTTCAAAGTAACTTTTCTAGATTCCATAAACAAAAACATAAAGTGGTGCTAGCTTTGTCTCCATCTACCTAGTTGTTGGTAATATCTTATTCTCTTACTTCATCTACTTGTTTTATTCAAGGTTTTTTAAGGATATAAAACCTTTTGAGAGGGTGAACCTTGATTGTTGTATTGAAAAGAGATTATGGAGTAGAACTTCTGTTGGGTGAGCCTCTCTTGTATCTTGCTTAACTATTTCTATAGTTGAATTGTTTGAAATCCTTGAGTGAGGACTCAAGGTAGTGGATGTAGATCGAACCACTATAAATTTCTTGTGTGTGCTTTACTCTCCTTCCCTTACTTGGTTATTCATTGTGCTGATTTTAAAATATCCTTGTGAACTTGAATTTCAATCTTTTCCATACTAAATTTGTGAAAAGGAAAAAGTTTTAAAAAATTAGCCAAAGACCTAATTCAACCCCCTATTAGGTCTTTCAAAATATTCAAGTGTATATACAAGTATATAATTCTTATATACTTATGGATATGTACACTTATATATTTATGCACTTGTATATTTATATTCACTTATACATGAGTATATATCAAGTGTAAATAAATCATGGTATATAAAAATTTTAGTTTTTTATATTTAAAAAATTAACTAAAAACATTAGTATTTGAATAATTTTGTTATCCTGTTTGTTTTATTGAATGAATTATTTATTATAATATAAAATAGAAGGACAAATATTACAAAAGGTAGAATAGGTAACAAGAATTCATTGGTCCAATGGTTAAGCCTCAGAACAATAAATGATACATCACGCGGATGGTGTCCAAATAGACAGAAATATTTCAAATAGAACTTTCAAATTAGTCACAGAAATTTTCGTAGATATAATATATGGAAAAGAAAATTAATTTTTAGTTTTTGTGAAACTTTATGTTGATAAACCATGCATAAATTGAAAATATTATTGTAATATCAAAAAAAATTAGAAGTTATTAAATTAATTTTTACAAAATTAATCACGAAAATTTTGTGGATAATTTTTATCAATTTAAATAAATTTATTCTTCTATTATTCTAAATTTTTCACAAATTCAAATTTTTAACTACGAAAATTTCTAAAGATAATTTTCCACCAAAAATTTTCCTTGGAGCATCTTTTCCATTATGGTTTTACCTATTAAAATTTGCATAATCTCCTTTAGCCATAGATTTTGCTAGCTTAGCCACATATTTTTCCGTTGCTAAAGACCCAGTTTCTTGTAGTGTCAATTCTGCTCAAAATAGGGGTGAAGAACATAAAACAATTGTATGCTCTTTACTATTTATTAGAGTTTTTTTCACTAGATTTTTTTTATCTAGTAAGATTTTTAATAGGATAAATTTGTTATGTAATAGACATCCAAGGATCAGTATTATGAATATATCAATTATATGTATGCACATGATCCTGAGAGATAATTCATGTTTAAGGTTATGAATATGAAGAGATAAGATGACTTTTGGTTAACCTCATTAAGTTAGAAGATAAGTCTTATTTACTCTCCCCTGTTCATGTACCTATGCTCTATAAATAAGGCCATAGATTAGCATATAAGTAGGGTTATAAACAGGTTCTAACGGATCTAAAACACCTTATTTTGGACCCGAGCGGGTTAACATATAAGTGGTATTGGACCCAATCCTATTATTTAACGAGTCCATAAAGTGTGAACCCATATTCGACCCTATATGTTATCAAGTATGGTTCGGGTATACCCGATTACAATAAAAATTAAAAAAATTATGTCATAACTTATTAAACTCATCATTATAAATAAAATTCTAATGTAATATTATATCACTTTAAAAAATCAAAACTGCAATATTCATAGACTTCTAACATTAACAACTATACAAAAGTTTAAATATAATAGAAGAGACTAAAATATTTATTGTTTTATCAAAATAATAATCTTAATCAATATTTTAACTCAAGAGTACTTCATAATTTCATACACAAAAGAATATCAACTTTTAAAGAAAGCTCATGAGAAAAATTATTAATCTAAAATGTATATATAACTTATATATATATATATATATATATATATATATGTGTGTGTGTGTGTGTGTGTGTGTGTGTATTAGATATAGAACTTACATGTAATTCCAAATCAATTTATTTGGCAACTTTAGACATATAAGTGCTCTTTTCAAGAAGATACATCAAACAAGAATTAGTATTACAAAACAAGTTTCAATATATACTAGTATAATAAATAAATTATACAAATATTTATAATATATATTAATTAGATCCCGGATCTGCCAAGTGTTGATCATGATGTACCAAACTCATACCCATTAAACAATATTTTATTGGGTTTGAATAAACGAACATACATCATGGTCCATACCCGACCTTATCGGATCAGAACAGGATAGTGTCCAGGTCTATCATCGGCTCGTTGGCAGCCCTACTTGTAAGGTGTGGTGAAAATACTAAATAATATTATAGATTTTCTTTATATTTTCTTGTGGTCTCTCTACTTTGTTATAATCAAAGTCTTATTAAGTGTACTAATTCATAATTGTTACAATCAAAATTCATAATTGCACTAATTCATTAAGACTTTGTTGATATCAATAATTGCACTAATTCGTTGTTACAATCAGTAGACTTCAATAAGACTTTGTTACACTTAGTAACGAATTCATAATTGATACAATCAAAGTCTTTGTTACAATAAAAATTCATAATTGTTATAATATTTTTATATCATTTAAGTTTAATATGTAGAGTTGTAAATATTTTTATGATAAAATAAAGGTTTGAGAAATAAAACTGCAGAAGCAAATAAAATCGCATTCTGAGAAGAAAGAAATATTCATCCTTATGGGCTATTTTGAATTTGCCAGCTCATGTGCCACCCTTTTGGCCCTATGATTAACGTGTTGCAAGGAGCAACGCTCTGTAGAGATAGCAACACCCGGATTTGGTGTATGAAGTCCCCTTCCGGGGCAAGGTCCTCCATGTCTGCAAGGGCCTTGTGAATTAATGCCAAGCAAGCAGTCTTCAATGTGAACTGAAACACTCCAATCTGCCGTGCCAACTCCAGGCCGACAATAACGGTCTCAGCTTCCTGAGCCTGGATAAAATCCGTAACAAGAAGATGGACTACTGCTGAAGCGATTATCTGGCCAGAATAATCCTGGATCACCATTCTGGTGCCCGCTCTGCCGCTGGATAATGCGGCATCTATGTTCACTTTGTATTGCGATCCAGTTGGCCTGAGCCAAGCGTGTGAAGTACCAGCACGTGATTGGGTCAAGAGGCCTTGCTGTCTAATCGCCTTTTCCTTCTGAAATTCGATCAAGACAGAGCTTTAATGCACACGCCCTCAGTCGACGAGGACTTCCCTTCAAACAGCGAAGTGTTCAGGTACTTCCAAATCGCACACCAAAAGCATAACAATCCGTTCCAGCTGTCCTCGGCTTGTGTTCGACGGCCGGATCTTTAAGGTTATACCAAATCTCCCCACAAGAGATCGCCTGTTTCATGGCCAGGGCCAGGTTTAATCCAGCTTTAGACCAGGCCTGCTTTTCAAAAGGGCAAGTGAAGAAGACATGCAAATCGGTTTCAGGAGTCAGCAAATATCTATGGCAATAGCGTTGCTGAGTTAGATTTCCAGCAAATAAAGCCTCCCTAAACCATTGCCACTTGAGCCTAAAGCCGTGCACAAACCTTGACTTTTGGCGGCACTTTTAAGTTCCAAAGCTTCTTCCACGGCAAACCATAAGCATGTTGAGGCTCTGAAATCGACGCCTGCACTGAAACCCAAGTCGACTGCTTAAATCCATCATAAGTTTGTAGGCGAATGTACCAGACTGTTGACTTTTTTGGCCGAAATTTTGGCTGAAATTTTTGACATTTTTGGCTGAAATTTCAATCCCACATCGCTGGGTTTGATTTTGAGTGAGGTTTGGAAGGTTATAAATTAAATCATTCTCCTCCTATTAGTTATGTCCTAAGTTGTATACTCTTCTCCCACTATAAATAAAAGCAGGCTGCTTGAATGGTTCTCGGAGATTAGGCAAAAATTTTGTCAAACTCTGTTATCAAAATTTTCCGGGTGTGTTCTTTCCTTATCCCTTTTATTCCGCATTTAATTATTGTTATTATTTTTATTATAATATTCAATATTATTTGTCAGGTATATTCGTACTATTTTGTATTTTTTAATTTACTAGAATTTTTTTAGATAAAATTATTTCCTGAAATTCCCAACAAGTGGTATCATAACCGAAGGTTCATCCTTGGCTTGTTTGTATCGGTATTGTAGCTTTAATTATCTAAGAAAATTTTGTTTAAGGAGGTTGGTATTTAAGCGGTCTACTTGTGACCCTCCAATCTTTCCTGAAAAAATTCTAGGAATAATTTTTGGTACAATACTTAGTATTTTTTGAAATATTGAATACTATATTAGTTCTGTAATGGCATCTACTACAAATGTTGTATCAGAGACATCAGTTTCCTCTTCATCATGGTTGAGGATTCCAATGTCAAGTTTGAAACTAGCAATAGAAATATTTGATGGTACTAGCCATTTTGGCATGTGGCAAGGGGAAGTCTTGGACTCCCTTTTCCAACATGGTCTTGGTATTGCCATTGTAGAAGAGAAACCGGAAGATGTTGTAGATAAGGATTGGAATATTATGAATCGGTTGGCATGCGGAACAATTCGGTCATGCTTGTCCAGGGAGCAGAAGTATGCTTTCAAGAACGAGACTTTTGCTCGCAAATTGTGGAAGGCATTGGAGGACAAATTTCTGAAGAAAAGTGGTCAGAATAAGCTCCTCATGAAGAAAAGGTTGTTCCGATTTGATTACCCATCAGGTACAACTATGAATGAACACATCACCATATTTAATCAATTAGTAGCAGAACTGTTAAATTTAGATGTAAAATTTGAAGATGAAGATTTGGCTTTGATATTGTTATTGCCTCTTCCAGATGAATTTGAGCATTTGGAAACTACGTTACTTCATGGGAAGAAGAATGTGTCATTAGATGATGTGTGTTATGTTTTGTATAGTCATGAATTGAGAAAGCATGATAAGATGAAATCCAAATCGACGCGTCAGAAGAAGTATTGGTGGCAAGAGGTCGTCAGCAAAGTCAGTCAAAGGGGAGGAGAGAAAAGTCCAAGTCAAAAGGCCACGTCATTGCCAAAGATGAGTGTATTTTCTATCATAAGAAAGGACGCTGGATGAAAGACTGCCCAAAGCTGAAGAAAACAGGGAAGACTCCGCAAGATGCAAATGTTGCAGAATGCAAGAGTGATGCGGAATTAGAAATTTCTCTTGTGGTTTCACCTTCAACATCACATCCAGATGAATGGATATTGGATTCAAGTTGCACCTATCATATGTGTCCCATTCGGGAGTGATTTTTTCAATTTTAAGAATTCGATGGCGGGATTGTCTACATGGGTAATGATAATTCATGTAAAATAGTCGGGATAGGTTCAATCAAGTTGCGAAATCATGATGGATCCACCAGAATTTTGCGAGATGTGCGGTACATGCGAAAGTTGAAGAAGAATCTCATCTCATTGGGGACCTTAGAATCAAAAGACCTAATTGTGACGATGCGAGATGGAGTTCTTAAAACAACTTCAGGAGTACTTGTGATGTTGAAAGGCGTGAGGAAGAATGATATGTATTACTGCCAAGGTAGTACAGTGGTGGGGACAGTAGCTGTGGCAACTTCAAGTCGTAAGAAGGATGCTGAAGCAACGAAGCTGGGGCATATGCGGTTGGAAAATCCTTGCAAATTCTTGCCAAGTAGGGATCGTTAAAAGGTACGAAGACTTGCAAATTAGAATTTTATGAGCATTGTGTTTTGGGAAAACAACGAAGAGTGAAATTTGGCACTGCAATCCACAATACCAAGGACATTATGGATTATGTGCACTCAGATGTGTGGGAACCTGCCAAGACTCCATCAATCGGTTGTAGACATTATTTTGTCACTTTTGTTGATGATTTTTCTAGAAGAGTTTGGGTGATTACTATGAATAACAAGGATGATGTGCTTGGAGTTTTCCTTAAGCGGAAAGCTGAAGTTGAAAACTAGATAGGGAGGAAGATCAAGGTTCTCTGAACAAACAACGGTGGAGAATACAAGAGCTATCCATTCATGAAGGTATGCCAAGATTGTGGCATAAGGCGGCACTTCACAGTCAGAAAAACACCGCAGCAGAATGGGGTGTCAGAGCTTGTGAACAGGACACTGGTGGAGAAAATTCGTTGTATGCTGTCTAATTCTGGGTTAGGCAGAAAATTTGGGGCTGAGGCAATAACATATACTCAACATCTCGTTAATCGATTGCCATCATCTGCTATATATGGAAAAACTCTTTTAAAGGTATGGTCCGAAAAACATGTTACTGATTATGATACTTTGCGTGTTTTTTGTTCTACTACATATTATCATGTGAATGAATCAAAGTTGGATCGAAGGGCAAAGAAGGCTCTATTTATGGGCTTCAATGTTGGAGTTAAGGGATACCGTATATAGTGTCTAGAGGCAAAGGAGATGATTATCAGTAGGGATGTTACCTTTGATGAATCTGTCATGTTACATAAGGTAAATCCAAAAGGGGTTGATGGTACTCCGCAGCAGGTGGAGTGTATTCCGAAGCAGGTGGAGTTTGAGCAGACAGTGGTGATCCCAGCAAATACTACCACTAGTGACTCTTCGAGGGTAGAAAGAAGAGTTAGATGAGGAAGAGGTTTCGACCCAAGAACCACTACAGCAATCAGAGCCAATTGTCTTTAGAAGAACAAGACGAGAGATTAAAAAACCTACTCGTTTTACTGACATGGTAGTTTATGCACTTCCAGTTGTTGATGATGTTCCCTCCACCTACCCAGAAGCCATCTGAAGTTCAGAAAGTGGTAGATAGGCAGGTGCAATTGAAGAAGAAATGCAATCTCTCGTGAAGAACAATACGTGGAAGCTGACACAACTACCGAAGGCCAAGAAAACTATTGGATGCAAATGAGTATTTGCAAAAAAATAAGAATTTCCTGATAAAGATGAGGTTCGTTACAAGGCAAGGTTGGTGGCTAAAGGCTACGCTCAGAAGGAGGGAATTGATTATAATGAGGTATTTTCTCCAGTTGTTAAACATTCCTCCATTAGAATTTTTTTGGCCTTGGTAGCGCAGTTGAATTTGGAGCTAGCTCAACTTGATGCAAAGACCACGTTCCTGCACGGTGATTTGAAGGAGAAAATATATATGACTCAACCAGATGGATACAAGGTTGCTGGTAAGGAGAATTGGATTTGCAAACTAAGTAAATCATTGTACGGACTGAGACAGTCACCGAGGCAATGGAACAAGCGATTTGACACGTTTATGAAGGGTCAGAAGTACACAAGGAGCAAATACGATCATTGTGTATTTGCTCAGGCTTCAAGATGGTTCTTACATTTACTTACTCTTATATGTTGATGATATGTTGATAGCAGCAAAGAGTCAAGTTGAGTTTGACAGATTGAAGGCTCAGCTGAGTAAAGAGTTCGAGATGAAGGATTTTGGGGAAGCTAAGAAGATTCTCGGCATGGAGATAAACAGGGACAGAGAGAGGCAAGCTTTCACTGACATAGAAGCATATTTGAAAAAGGTATTACAATGTTTTGGTATGTATGAAGATACAAAATTTGTAAGTACCCCACTTGCTCCTCATTTAAAACTTAGAAGTCGGTTATCTCCAACAACAGATGAAAAGCGAGAATACATAGCAAGAGTCCCATATGCAAATGCAGTTGGAAACTTGATATATGCAATTGTGTGTACGAGACTAGATATTTCACAAGCTGTTAGTGTTGTGAGTAAGTACACGCATGATCCAGGCGGGGATCACTGGCTAGCTGTGAAATGGATTCTACGCTATCTTCAAAATACCATATATGTTGGATTAGAATTTGAGCGGGATGAATCACTTGGTCATTGTGTAGTTGGATATTGTGATTCTGATTATGTAGGTGATTTGGATAAGCGACGATCTACAACTGGCTATTTGTTCACTTTAGCAAAAGCGCTGGTTAGTTGGAAGTCTACCTTGCAGTCAATGGTGGCTTTGTCTACAACAGAGGCAGAGTATATGGCGATTACAGAAGCTGTGAAAAAAGTAATTTGGATTCATGGATTGCTTAAAGACTTCGGAGTTGGTCAGAAACAACTTGAGAATTATTCTGACAGTCAGAGTGCTATTCACTTAGCAAAGAATCAAGTCTTTCATGCACGGACGAAGCACATTGATGTTCGCTATCGCTTTGTACGGGAAATTCTGGAAGAAGAGGAGATACTTCTCTAGAAGATTCACACGGTGGAGAATCCTGCAGATATGTTGACCAAAATGGTTATAAGGGTCAAGTTTGAACACTGTTTAAACTTGGTTAATATTTTGCATATTTAAGTTGGCGCCCTACGGTGCAAAATTTGGAAGCACCGCGGGGACTGCTTTTATTTTTTGTTTTGTTTGAGAAGATTTGTATTTGGTGAGATTTGAAATTAAGACAAGGTGGAGATTTGTTGACCTTTTTTGGCCTAAATTTTGGCTGAAATTTTTGACATTTTTGGTTGAAATTTCAATCTCACATCGGTGGTTTGATTTTGGGGGAGGTTTTGGAGGGTTATAAATTAACCCGTTCTCCTCCTATTAGTTCCATCCTAAGTTGTATACTCTTCTCCCACTATAAATAAAAGCTGGATGCTTGAGTAGTGTTCAGAGACTAGGCAAAATTTTTACAGAACTCCATTATCAAATTTTTCTGGGTGTGTTCTTTTCTTATCCCTTTTATTCCACATTTAATTATTGTTATTATTTTTTATTATAGGAAAGGAAAAGAGGAAAAGGGAGAGAATGTTTTTTTAATTTTAAAGAAAGAAAATTTTATAAAATATTTACTAATAATTGAATAGTTAAGAAATTATAAAATGTTCATCAAATTCCATAAAAAAGTTTAAAAATTTTACCTGATTAGGTCAAAGAATATTAGAGAGCTAACTTTTATTTTTTGATAGAGTAAAATTAAAATTTTTATACTACTAAAGAAGATTTTTGAAAGTGTTTGGACTCGCAACCCTCCCTATACCTCGTCTACCCCAAGTTACCAAAGGTGTTATAGCGAGTGCAGAAAAGTTAAGATAGAAACTCAATTAGTAAAGTACTCTTTAATAGATAAGTTTTGATAGTAACTTCATTAGCCACAATATTTATTCTATTTCTTTGTTTTCTTTTAGTACAAAATTTATTATTATAAAAAACTTCAGTTTCATGCTTTTTCTTAAATTTACCAGGTATATTCATTCTTAAAAAGAAAAACAAGAAAGATAAAGGCAAATACAACTTTTGACTGAATAAAAAAGAAGCAAATGTCACCACCGCCTGAACAATACACGTGTCAAATGGATTCGATGCAGTTGTGCCACCAAATCCTATGGCTGCCGTTGTGGAGTTCAACCATAGCTATCAATTTCATATCATCAATTTAAACAGATAATTCCACTTCAGTTCTCTCCATCCTAAATTAATAGCAAAATTATTAGAGTGTTCTTTCTAAGAGATCAAGTGCAGCTATGGATTTGATTCACAAGTTTTTGAATCTCGTTGCTCCTCCTTTAACCTTCTTCACTCTCTTATTCTTCTTGCCACCATTTCAAATTTGGAAGTATTTCCTTTCTCTGATAGGCTCCACTTGCAGTGAAGATGTTGCAGGCAAAGTTGTCGTTATAACCGAAGCTTCCTCTGGCATTGGCGAGGTAAAATATCAATGTGTTCTTCTTCATAATATTGCTTCCTTTCACTCGATTTCGAAAAATCATAAACAATACTATTAATAGAAGTTATGCGACTGGAAAACTTGGAATCTACTGACAAAGTGAGCCCTTCTCTTTCATCGAAGCATCTTGCGTATGAGTATGCGAGGAGAGGTGCGTGTCTAGTTCTTGCAGCATGGAGAGTGTTACAATTCAAAATGCAAGTCAGCAAGAAAGTCAACAGAAGAATACAGAAGAATGCAAGTCAGCAGTACAAGTTAGCAGAAAATGCAGAATGAAAGTTAGTAGGAGCATGCAAGACAGTTAGCATGAGCTGACAATTGATCAGCAAGCAATGTGCACAGGTGAAGATATCATTTGCTCAGGTGAAGATATCAAATTGCTAAGATGAAGAAATCAAATTGACTTAGTAACAGCAGAGCAACAGCAAAGCTCCAGCAATCATGCGGTTTGAGTTAGTTAGGAGTAGTTAGTTTGAACCCGGTTCTTTAGCTAATTACCGGTTCATTTTAAGTCGGTGTATTAATTATTCAAATTGTATATAAACTCATGTTTCTATCTTGTAGAGTTTAGTTCATTCAATGAAAGAATTCTCTATAATTTTTCTTCCATTGGAGTGATTTTCATGAATGCTTCCTTTCGCATTTTACAGAATTCTTTTTCTTCATGGTATCAGAGCTTGAAAGCTTTCTCCTGCGCATTACTCTTTCATTTCTTCTCTGATTCTATTGTGTTTCAATAATTTCATCCGTACATTGTTATTGCTTCTTTGTTGCCTTATTCAGAATTGATTAATTCTGTACTGGCAAATTTAGCAAACCATGAATTGCCTCCATCAAATCCATTTCATCTAGCCTCGAATGAGAATCCTTCATTGGTTCTGGTTTCACCACAACTTGATCAACACAATTATCATTCATGGAGTCGTGCCATGAAAATGGCACTGATTTCCAAAAATAAGCTAGGTTTTGTTGATGGCTCGATTGTAACTCCAGAAAAGGATGCAGTATATTACAGACGGTGGGAACAAGCTAACAACATGGTTTTATCCTGGATTACACGTGTTGTTTCATCTTCAATTAAGCAAAGCATACTTTGGATGGATTCTGCTTATGAAGTGTGGCAGGATTTGCATGATAGATATTCAGATGGAGATTCATATCATCTTTCTGATCTCATTGAAGAGATTCATGCACTGAAACAAGGTAACAAATCAATCAATGAGTATTTTGCTCAACTTAAGGTTTTATGGGAGGAAATGCTCATGCTTAGGCCGATACCTAACTGTACATGTACACCAGCATGTAGTTGTTGTGCATTTAAGACTGTGAGAGAGTATTTTGATGATAATTATGTGATAAGGTTCATTAAAGGGTTGAATTCTTCTTTTGATGCTGTTAAATCTCAAGTACTGATGCAAACACCACTTCCTTCAGTTAAGAAGGCTTTTAATATGGCTATGAAACATGAACGGCAAATGCACTATAATTCCATGCAAAACCTAATACAAATATTCAGATCATGATGAATCAAGGTGTTACAGAATTTTCTGGAAACAAATATATGTCTACTGGTAACATACCATTTTATTATCATGGTGGTCAAAATGTTGATTCTGTTAATGGTTCTTAGTCTGTTGGAAATGCTATTGCATTAAAGAGAAGAGGTATAGGGAATTCCAGGAAGCAGTATATCTATACTTTTTGTGACAAAACTGGACATACTGTTGATAGATGCTATAAGAAATTTGGTTACCCCCAAAATTTCAGAACAAATGCTAGGGGACAGAGTAGTTTTAGTAATATTCAGCATAAACAGAAGTCTAGGAACATGTTTGTTCAAGGTTCTAACAGTGTATCACAAGGAAGAGTGGTGAATCAGATTAATGGATCTCTTGATCACAGTTTTCCTCTATGTTCTGTTCAATCTGGCTCTTCAGAGGTGATTAATCCTGATAAACAAAATAGTTTCACTCAAGATCAGTTTCAACAATTAATCAACATGTTGCAAGGAATGCAAGCACATTCAGGGAATTCTTCTGGTAATCCACAGATTAACCAAGCAACAGTTATGTCAGCAAATTTTGATAATCCAAATTTGACAGGAAATGCAGGGAGTGCAGGTAAACTTCGTGGTAATAATTCAAAATATTGGATTTTAGATTCTGGTGCTTCTGATCATGTAGTATGTTCCACTTCCTTCTTTTCTTCTTATATTCCAGTCTTTAATCTTCTTGTTACTCTACCTAACAAAGTTTCAGTTCCTGTTACTCATAAAGGATCTGTTCTTCTAAATTCACATTTAACTCTTCATGAAGTTTTATGTGTTCCTTCTTTTAATTTCAATCTCATTTCTGTCAGCAAGCTTTGTGTTCAGAATCATTGTTGTACGATTTTTCATTCATCAAAATGCTTGATCCAGGACATTGCAACTATGAAGATGATTGGATTAGCTGAAGGTTGCAATGGACTATATTTTCTTCCTCCAGCTTCTGTTTCAACTACTGTTGCTTCTACAAACATAGGCTTTCTTACTTTAGTTTCCAATTCAGATACTAAGCCTATTATTTCTCCTAATACTATTTCAGTTTGTAATAGTACTGCTGAATTTGATTCTCTACTATGGCATTATAGACTAGGCCATTTGTCTCCTCAAAGACAAAGTCTACTTGGTTCTACATATAATTCTGTTTGCAATTCTTCCAAATCAGTATGTTCTATTTGTCCTCTTGCCAAACAGAAGAAAAATCCTTTTCCTTTGAGAATTTCTCAAACCACTAGATGCTTTGAACTTGTTCATATGGATATTTGGGGACCATATAAACAGAAAACAGTTTATGGTCATAGATATTTCCTTACCATTGTTGATGATTATAGTCGATACACTTGGATTTTTCTTCTCAAAGAAAAATCAGAAGTCAGTCACCAAATACAAGCATTTCATTCTTTTGTTCACACACAATTCTCTCAATCTATTCAAACTATCAGATCAGATAATGGTCCTGAATTTCATCTTCCAAATTTTTATCTTTCTCATGGTATTCTTCATCAAACTTCTTGTGTTGAAACACCTCAGCAGAATGGTCTTGTAGAAAGAAAACATCAACACATTCTTAATATTGCTAGAGCTTTAAAATTTCAGTCTCAGCTACCTCTAATCTACTAGGGTTTTTGTGTACAACATGCAGTATATCTTATTACCTCCTTCCTGCTCATGTTCTTCATAATTCCAGTCCTTTTGAATTTCTTTTCTATAAGCCTCCTGATTATTCACATTTAAAAGTGTTTGGATGTTTGACTTTTGCTTGTACTCTTGAACACAATCGTGGCAAATTTGATCCCAGAGCTAGACAATATGTGTTTTTGGGTTACTCTGTCAAGAGTAAAGGATATATTCTTTTAGACTTTCATACCAGAAACATATTTGTTTCTAGAAATGTTCAATTTCATGAACATATTTTTCCTTTTTCTGTTCCATCTGAATCATTATCTTCTCATTCACCTTCTAATGAATCTTCTTTTACTGTACCATCTTATATTCCTTCATCTTATGATGGTAATACAGAATCACATTCTTCTCCTTGTTCTGATATTGCATCTACTGATCAACAACATTCACAATCTACAAATTCATCTTCACATACATCTTCTATTTCATCTCCCAGAAGATCAAATAGACAAAAACATCCACCAGTCTATTTGAAAGATTATATTTGCAATGTTGTTCCTACTTCTCCACATTCCTTATCTGATATTCTCACATATGAAAAGCTTGCACCACATCATAAAAGTTTTATTTTGAATGTCACTATGGATGTTGAACCTACAAGTTATGCAGAAGCTGTTAAACATCAGGAATGGAGAAATGCTATGCAAGCTGATATAGATGCTTTACAGACTACTCAAACTTGGAAACTGGTTCCTTGACCTCCTAATAAACATGGGATTGGATGTAAATGGGTGTATAGTATTAAAAGGAAGTCTGATGGCTCTATTGAGAGATATAAGGCTTGCCTAGTAGCCAAGGGTTATACACAGCAAGCTGGAATTGACTATTTGGAGACTTTTTCCCAGTTATCAAGATGACAACTGTGAGATTAGTTTTAGCTATAGCTGCTGTTAAAGGCTTGCATCTACACCAACTATATGTTAATAATTCCTTTTTGCATGGTGATTTGAATGAAGAAGTGTATATGAGTTTACCTCCTGGTTATCAATGTTCAGATAGCAATCTGGTTTGTAAATTGGAGAAATCTTTATATGGTTTAAAACAGGCAAGCCGACAGTGGAATGCAAAGCTTGTTTCATCATTACTTTCTCTTGGTCTCAGACAGTCTTATTATTATTACAGTCTATTTGTCAAAACTGATAATGATCAGTTTACTGCTATTTTGGTTTATGTAGATGATCTTATCATTGCAAGCAGTGACTTGAATGTAGTTAATACTGTTAAGACTACATTACATGATCAGTTCAAAATTAAGGATTTGGGAGCATTGAAATACTTTCTTGGTTTAGAAATTGCACGAAGTCATAATGGTATCAATCTATCACAAAGGAAGTATACTCTTGATCTGCTTCAAGAGACAGATTTTCTTGGTTGTAAGGCTGTTACTACTCCAATGGATCCTAGTGTTAAATTGTTTCATGCAGATTCACCAGCTCTATCAGACAATCAATATTACAGAAGTGTTGTGGGAAAGTTACTTTATCTTACACTTAGTAGACCTGATATCTCTTTTGTTACTCAACAATTAAGTCAATTCCTTGATGCACCAACACAGTATCATTTAAAGGCTGTTCACAGAGTTTTAAGATATCTGAAAGGAACTGTGGGGCAAGGTTTATTCTTTCCATTGGATAATGATTTAACTCTCAAAGCATTTTCAGATTCTGATTGGGCAGGTTGTGAAGATACAATGAGGTCAGTTACTGGCTATTGTGTTTTCTTAGGGAAGTCTTTGATTTCATGGAAAAGCAAGAAGCAAACTACTATTTCAAGAAGCTCTACAGAAGCTGAATATCGGGCTATGGCTGTTACTGCCTGTGAATTACAGTGGATTGTCTATTTGATGACTGATTTATGCCTTCCTTTATCTGGTTCAATTCCTATGTTTTGTGATAATCAAGCAGCTTTATACATTGTTGAAAATCCAGTTTTCCATGAGCGCACCAAACATATAGAGATTGATTGTCATTTTGTGAGAGAAAAGTATAAATCAGGGTTGATCAAACCTCTACCTGTTTCTTCTTCTTTGCAGTTAGCAGATTTGTTTACTAAAGCTTTGTCTGCACCTTCTTTTACAAATTGTTATCTTAGTTTGGAATACAGAATCTTTACACCAAGTATCACTTGAGGGGGGTGTTACAATTCAAAATGCAAGTCAACAAGAAAGTCAACAGAAGAATACAGAAGAATGCAAGTCAGCAGTACAAGTTAGCAGGAAATGCAGAATGCAAGTTAGTAGGAGCATGCAAGACAGTTAGCATGAGCTGACAATTGATCAGCAAGCAATGTGAACAGGTGAAGATATCATTTGCTCAGGTGAAGATATCAAATTGCTAAGATGAAGAAATCAAATTGACTTAGTAACAGCAGAGCAACAGCAAAGCTCCAGCAATCATGCGGTTTGAGTTAGTTAGGAGTAGTTAGTTTGAACCCGGTTCTTTAGCTAATTACCGGTTCATTTTAAGTCGCTGTATTAATTATTCAAATTGTATATAAACTCATGTTTCTCTCTTGTAGAGTTTAGTTCATTCAATGAAAGAATTCTCTGTAATTTTTCTTCCATTGGAGTGATTTTCATGAATGCTTCCTTTCGCATTTTACAGAATTCTTTTTCTTCACAGAGAAAGGAGTCTGCATGAAGTAGCCGACCGAGCTCTTGAATTGGGATCCCCAGATGTAGTTGTTGTTCGTGCTGATGTATCCAACGTCGATGACTGCAGAAAAATTGTCGACCAAACAATGAATCATTTCGGCCAATGTACGAATCATGATTCACTTTTCCTCGTTTTATAAGTTCTTTTGGCTACATAAACTCATACCCTCTCAAAATACATGTTTTACATTTCTTTTTAGTTTGTTTCAGCATATATCTCTTACGTACTTCGTTAATTATTTTATTTTTAAAATTTATCTTTATTTTAATTATTTATTTAAATATTTTTATTTTATTAAAAAGTATTAATTTTTCTAATCAATTACTTAAAATAATATTTTTTAATAATAAATATAAATTTGACATACTAATTAATTATTTTAAAATAAGAACATTTTAAACATCTATTTAATTTTTTTTATAAAATATATCAAAATCTTAATTTTTTATATAAAACGAAAATAGGCATATATTTTGAAAGATATTGAGTAATTAACAAGCTTGTCAGCCATCTCATATCTTTTTTATTTATTCTTTTTTTTATATGTGCAGTGGATCATCTCGTGAACAATGCGGGACTGATATCGGTGTCTTTGTTTGAAGAGGTTGAAAATATCACTGATTTCAGAACCATAATGGTAAGATCTTCCAATGTTTTGGCCTTGTGGAAGCAATTTTGGGTCGGTTCTGAGCTTTTTCGAAGCTTAAAAAGCCAAATGAAAAAGAAGTTGTCGTAAAAAAGTTAGTTTAAAAATTAAAATAATATTTTTATTAAAAAATGACATATTCAATTAAAGGATTTGTTACATTATAATTCTTGAAGTTTTCTATTGTTATATTTTTTTAAATAATTTTCAAAACTTTATTTGTCTCAAATAAATTGTTTAAGAACTGCAGCAGAGAAAAATATTTTACGTACCATATACTGGTCGTGTTTTCATTTTTATTTGTAACTGTTTCAAGCTAGCTTTATTCTGAAAAGCATGTCAGGGTACTTTCTCAAAACAGCATGTGACTGAAAAAATTACAAACAACTTGAGAATTCTACTCTGTATTTCACATTTTTACATAAAAGTTATTCGTCTAGCCTTTCCAGGACGTTAATTTCTGGGGCACAGTGTACATGACAAGATTTTCTGTTCCTTATCTTAGAAACACCAAAGGGCGTGTGGTTGTGCTATCTTCATCTGCATCTTGGTTACCTGCACCGAGGATGAGTTTTTACAATGTGAACATCTCCTCATCTTCCTCTATTTATTTATTTATTTTTGTTGGGGTGCGGGGGAGTAGGGGGAGGCGGTGACGAACAATATTTCTTTAACAAAAAATTGTTTATGTTCTCAGGTTAGCAAAGCAGCTCTTGCACAATTTTTTGAGACATTGAGGATTGAATTCGGGTCAGATATCGGTATTACTCTGGTAACCCCTGGCTTCGTAGAATCTGAAATTACCCAAGGAAAATATATTGGCAAGGCCGGAACCATGGACGTTAATCAAGAGATGAGGGACGTGTGTGCTTATTCTCTTCGTCCACTACTTTTTTTTGTTTCTAAATATTAGTACTTTCAAACAATTTGTTTGGGATTAGATAGCATTTGGAGTTTGTTTTGATTTGAGATATTCGTATTAGATTTTTAAAATGGTGAATTGTTTGCAAGAATGGAGGACAATTTAAAGTAAATAATCTTTTTTTAATTTTCAGAACGAAATTTATTTCTTCGTTTCAATACACCCGGAAAGAAACTTTGCTTAAATACACCCTCTCCGTTTTCATGAACAGAAATGGTTCCCCCAAAAAAAAAAAAGGAATGTCATAGAGTTATAGAGTTCAGAAATGATCCCCTAAAAAAGAAAACTAGGAATGTTTTTTAGTAGGATATTAAGGAATGCACCAAACAAGTTATATATCTACCAATGAAATATTTATCCATGAAAAACAAGTATATGCATCGTTAAAAAGCCATAAAGTTACATTTGATGAGTGTTTTCAGCATTTATGGTCTGGTGAAATAGGTCCAAGTGGGCATAATACCGGTGGCAAGGGTAGGAAGTACGGCGAAGGCGATTGTGAATAGAGCTTGCCGGGGGCAGCGGTATGTGACGGAGCCGGCGTGGTTCAGGACGACATTCTTTTGGAAGGTGCTGTGCCCTGAGGCCATCGAGTGGTTGTATCGTATCCTTTACATTACGAGTCCCGGGTCTTCATCAGCCGAGGCTCTGAGTAAGAAGTTGGCAGATTACACGGGCGCGCAGAGATTTCTTTACCCGGAAAGCGTCCTTGTTCCTTCCACAAAGACCGAGTAGTTTGCAAAAGTAATATTTTGATAGGTACGGGGTGTAAAGTTTTTTATGGTAAATTTAGAAAGTTAATCGTTGGTGATGTTCTCAAGTTATGTGTTATACATATTCACTGCGTTTGTACTATGATGAAAAACGTTAGGCATTATGAATGAATAATCCTACATGCTGCTATAAGTAGAGTACAAATCCTCTATCTCACATTTTTGTCTTATTATTATTGTTAAACTAATAGATGTTATTTTTTAAAAAAATATAGAAGTTATATTAAAAAAGAAAAAAACTCTACGCCATCATTTGATTGGTGGAAAAAAAAGTAATGTTAAGAAATTTAAATTTTATGAAAGTAAATCTGAATAATGTAATTTTAGATAGATTACATTCATGTTTGAATTGAATTGTTCAAGTGAATGTTGAAGGAAACTTTTTTTTTTTTTTTTTTAGATTGAAGGAATAATGTTTGTTATTTGTTTTTTCAAACATATTAAATAAATAAATTATATACTTTAAAAAATTTTAAATTATTTTTAAATATATCATATGTTGTTATACATTTAACTATATTACTTATGTTTTAATAGGACATAAACATATAAATAAAAAAAAACTTCAATTATATTTGTGTAGATTAATTTGATATTCTTTCCAAATGTAGTAAAAGAATGTAAAACTCTATAACTATATACTCAACAGCCATTTACTTCAAATTGATAAAGAAACTTTATGTCGAGTTGCTTATTTAACTATCAAAATAAATTGTTCAAAATGAACAATAAAGTTGAATAATATAAATTTGGCTAAAAGAAAAATCAACGAACAATATGTCAAATTATATGTCTATGATATCGTCATATCATCTTTAGATTTACCTTTATTTCAATATATTATAACAAACTGATAATCATCTTAAATGTGACAAGCATGAGTATAAACAGTATTTTGTGTGACTTTATGAGAATATTATAATTTAGGTCACAAGAACATTGATAAAATATTCTTTACAAACCTTTATGAAGCTATATGCAAATAATATAAGAGATTGCAATTAAGATCTCTTCATTTGGTATTCAAAATATAAAATTACTCAAAAGTAACATACATCCTTTTAGAATATTTTGCAAAATAAATATCAGCATATGAGAATTAGAAACTTTATTTGCTCCCATTGACCTTGAGGTCTATAAATTAACAATGATGCACTTCAAAACAAAAAATAAAGAAACAACATTGTAACTTTAGATATACCATTAGAAGAAGCAATTTCAGTCATATAAAGATTTTCACTATTTTACAAAATGTATCACCAAAATTTATGAAAAAACCATTATACATGCACATGTATACCTCTCCATTATATAGGATTCAATTCAAACCATTTTTTCAAATCTATTAAAAGTAACTCTATATCAAAATGAGTTATAATGTCATGAATACTCCGACAGAATCCTTCCATAAAACTTAAAAGAAGTTTCCATAATAATAGATGCCCCTTCAATGAAAATTTGAGAAATAAGTCTAACTTTAATATTCAACATTACTAGAAAACCATAATGACAAATATTAGTATATATTAATAGGGGTTAACTATAGTAATTGAACACGATTTAGACTTGACTGCAACCTCAAATAGAGAATTACTTCATGGCATCATACCAAAATATAGAGTCTAAATTGTTCATGACTTATGAAAATATAATTGAATTGTTCTCATTCTAAAAAAAAAAAGTTAGAATATCAAAAGTATACAATCAGTAAATTGATTCAACTCTAAATTCATAAAGAATCTAAAATCCTACTATTTGAAACCTTTAATCAATGGAGGAAATAATAAAAAAAATAAAAAGTGTTCTTTATGTGGTTCCTCAAATATTGTAATTTTAAAAGAATCGTTACAAGTTTTTTTTTTTTTGGTTATAAAAGAACCACTTCCACTCTCTTTTGTTCCTTAAAAAATCTCATTTCTAGTTTGAAACACTCTATGGCGTGTATAAAAAAGACAATAAATTTAAATTATTTGTAGTTAAAACTAGTCTCAAATAAACAACCACTTCTTATCCTGATCTCAATTGAAAAATTTTGTATGTGTAGTCCTAAGAGATGTGGTTTCCAAACATTATTGTAAAAATAACTTAAAAGAAACTTTATCTAATGTGCAAAAGTGGTTCTAAAATTTTTCCAAATGTAGAGGTAACTTAAATTACCACTAGTTTTGTTCCCATAAATATCAAAGTACAATTCTATTTCTTAATCTCACCGCATACTTTATGGTGCAAAAAAAAAAAAGAATATCATGAAATGTTATGTTCAATCTTTATTCCTTTCTTTCTCCTCATTTGGAAACCTTCTAAAGTATTAAGTACTTCAATTTTATCAAAAAAGGATAAGAAAAGACCTTATTGTGAATAATAAATGATATAAGATATCTCTCACTATTCACGAAAAAAATAAAAGTATTCAAAAATACTTATGATCTTAGGGAAGCTAGAACTCATTTAACATTTTCAATAATCTTGATGGGTTTGCCTTGCCTTATGCAATCCCAATAATTACTAAAAATTGAAAAAATCCTAAACTTTAAGGATTTCTTCCCTCATTTGGTAATCTTTACAGAAATATTTTACAACCTTCTATACACATATTTGAAAAAAAAATAGATAAGATCTAAATGATAACACAACACTTTATGCCAATTATATTATTATGCATAATTAAAACCAATATACGAGTGGGTCTGACTTGAATATTTGAAAATATTTTTAAAATTCAAAATTGAAGACAGAGTTAAGCAATTTAACTTTTAAATAAACTTTCAAAACAAATAATTCATGGAATATATTTTTAGAAAAATTATATTTTAAAATTGATCATAAACCTCCCACTCTTCCAGATACATCCAAATCTAAATAGATGCTTTTAATGAAAAATGCATTTTATTTTGTTAAATCCTGCACAAAATTGGTGAATGGATTAAAAAATAAATTCTCTCTATATTATCAAATTCTATAAAATGGACTACAAAATGGAATCATTTCCTTAAGAGTCATTCAACAAATGAAGGTAAGTTTCTTTATAGCATTCAAATATTGTTCATATAAAAAACCTTTGAACTACATTGGTATATTTTAAATTGGAATACTTTACCTGTTTATTAACATTTCTTTTATCATAAGACACGAATAATACTTTGTGTGTCTTATATTATCTCTATTTCTCTTAACACACATGGTCAAAGATTCAATAATTAATCATTCATCTTTATGTGTGTACAAGCATTCATATAATTATGAGCACACAAGAAAAGAGACCACATAGAAATATCAACAATGACTCAAAATTTAAAATCAAATGTAACATATAATCAAACCTTATCCTTCACTTATACACACTCCTACTGTATTGTGCATGCCCAAAATTTTCACTGTAAAGGATGTCACAAAATAATATTGAAATTGTAAAATGAGAAAATTTTCAAGGCATAATCATGTAAAAAAACATAATAGCGAAGAATAAAAATATTAATTCTATGAATCTCAAACCATCAGTCAATGAATTAACTAATATCAATTCAAAAGTAAATTCTCACTTTGATGTGTCAAAACCACAAACCCATAAATAGAATATTTACCGAAATACTTTATAATAAGACAATTAAATTAAACTAGTAAGAGAAATCATCCGCACTTGTGGGTATAGAATAGTTTTCTAAATGTCTAGTTTACAGTCATATTTCAATTAATCTCATCAAAATAACAACCTCCCTATGGAGCCATGTAATTATTTTAATGAATTAATTATGATTATTCTAAATTGTCATCATTCAACCTCTTAAGTTTATGAGGTTGAATTTATGTTCATATATCAAATTCTTACAATGTTGTGACTACTTCTAAACACATGTTATAAAATAAATTTTCACGATGACATTGAAGAATATTCTTAAATTTGTCAACTTATCTTAATATTGACAAAACCAAAACAGCGTACATACATACAATAAATGATGTGCATAATAAATATTTATTTTGATAATTACTAATTATGAAACTTAATATGATTAATAATCTTTAATGCCTTAAAATACTTGGGATGATGTGCCTACTCCCAAATACATAATGCAATTGTATTTCTGTAAAATAAAAAGACGCATCTAAAATACCAACTATCATTATGTTGACAAGGTTTTTGTATGTACACATAACATGATAAATATGCATCTAAAATTATTTGCTACCTCATAGATGTCATTATTTAGTCGCCAAAACTTTATATGACTAAAATCCTTATGTGTCAAGTGTCAAGTGTTTAAGATTCTTTGATTGCTCTTAAACAGTTGATGCGAATATAAATATCTTTTTATGACATCATAAAATATTATTTGAAAAAAAAATCAACTTAACTAGATGTTGATTTGCACAAAATTACATAGGGATATGAGATTTAACCATATCATATTTAATTTCATGCCATAATTTTTTTGGGGTCAAATATAGTATAGAAATATATTGAAGAATGTCATTGAATTAAAAATGAAATAAATCAATGTCCCAAATTCAAAGAGACTTTATAGAGGCCCTATTTAAAAAATCTTGATGCTCTAAAAACTCAAGGCATTAATGAAAGGAATAAAATATCCTCACCCTGAATCTATAATAAAATTTTTGGCATAAACTTGTATCCAAAAATTTAAACTTTACATTATAGAATTGAAGCCACCCAAATAGATAAAGATCATATTTTGTAAATTAATTTAGTCAACAGTAATGAAGGATTAAAGATGTTCAAAGACCAAAACCAATTCATCAACCTGCAAATTCACACATGGAACAAAACCAATTTGTAAATCCAGTTTGTTGTCTAAATTCTAATTGACAACAAAAACTTACTTTATTTTAAGGCAAAGAATAAGACAAAAACCTTCATAGAGGACTTCATAGAAATTGAACCAAAATTGAGAAAAAAAAAATTCTAGTTTTTTGTAATTTATGGCAACATCTAATAAGATAAAAAAAAAGCGAATTCTTCTGCAAAAGTCATTACCTTCATTTAAAACTTCAATGAAACTGAATAAAAAATCGCTAAAAGAATCACATGAGACAAAAGTTAAAAACTTTCCAATAAGACAAATCAAGTCTTAAAAATAGAAGAATCACATTAGACTAAAACTCAAAAAAAATTCAATAAAATAAAAAATCAAGTCTTTATTTGGTAATTAACATTAACATTGCATGAGGAAATGTAACCAAAGCCAGAAGACATATATAAACCAAACAACAAGGCTAAACCTAGCTCTGATACCATAAAATTTAATAGAGACATGAACCGAAATAAGTTTTACAACAAAAAAATTAAAATGTGTATCTTTAGCTATGGTTATTCAAGTAATTGCGTAAATGTAATACATTGATTTGAATCTCATTGATTCCTCCAATTCTGAGTTGTTTTGTATGAGAATCTTCTACCACTAGAAGACTCTCATAAAAACAACTCTGAGTTGGAGGAATCAAGGTGATTCAAATCATTTTATTATCTTTATTAATATTAACTTGATTTATTTAAATAGGAAAAAATATGTTAATTACTTGTGATATGTAGGCCACATTCAGGCCTTTCAATAAAGACAAATTCTTACACATTTTATTTTTATTCCATATTTAGCCTCATGGTCATTATGCAATAGAGAAATTTCCCTTAGATTTTTTTTTGTTTAGTCCTTTGAATTTTTGTTTAAAACCAAACCAAATCTATGAGAATTAATTTATTTGAGTTCGATTTGATTTGGTTTAAGAGAAAATTCAATTTGATTCGATTTTCATAACAATTTTACAAAATCGAGTTGAAACTAGTTTTTTAAACCGAAAATGAACACCCTACTGTAGGGCTGTAACCCCAATCACCGTTTGCTTCCTAATCGCTATTTAATTTTGTGCAAGCATAACTTTTAAAAAGATTAAACGTAATTTAAGGATGAATACAGTTTTGGCGAGGACACGTGATGCTTGTGAGATTTTGAAAGTTTTGAGAAGAAAATGTTGTGAAAGTTCTTAGCCCAAGATATTCTGAAATCATCTCTTGACGAAAGAATGTGCGCTTTCGTCCTATGAGAAATGAGGAAATCATTAGTCTTTTTTTTTGTGTAAAAATGGCTCTTGCTTTAAAAGTATTTAAAAATGAAAAAAATGGAAATTTTTTCCTTTTGAAAAAAAGGGATCTGTATTGCTCGAAAAAATATTTACAGTAAATAAGTAAAGTCAAGAAAAGAATAAAGATTCAACGGCATCTCTTTCTCAGTTAATGAAAGAATATAAGAATCTAGCACATCATCAAATAACATTTCAGTTTGGAGTGAAGTTTGTTACAAATATATATGTTGATTTATTATGGTTAAGGTTTTTTTATAAAAAACTTAAAAATTGTTCTCAGAAGCATCAAGCTACAAAAAGTGTATTCATAATTCTTTTTGGGAAGCGCAAACAGAAAATAGAAAAGTGTATTTATAATTGGACGTGGAATCTTTCTTTCTGCTGGGTAGTAATAGAAAATTAGAAATACAACATCAGAAACAGTGCTCTGGATAGACCGGGCTTCTCTATTATAAAAAATAAAAATGCCTACGCTTCTCTATTAAAAAACAAGTACTATTATTTATAATTTTTTTTTACTATATGCAATTAAAAATTTTTCATTATTAACTATTTATCATTTAGATTTCTAAAAATTTTTTCAAACATTTCAAGCACCAAAACTCATATTTACAAAATATCACTACGTATTTACGTAAAATAATGTTAGGTTCTCAAACTATATCAATTTTTGTATATTTGTGCATATAAATATCATAAAAATTTACCTTAAAACGGTTGATTTTCTTTAAATCATCCAACATGTCTAAGTTCTGCCACAATGTGGCAGGACTTGCATGTATCTTCCGCCGCTTGATGGTTCAAGTTACAGACGAGTTTCACCACTTTGTGGCAGAACACATCGGAAACTTCAGCCTTCTGATTCTGGAAGTCCCCATCTTTCACAGTGAAAAGGCCTAGTAGACGTAGAAGTGTACATCTACTTCGCCACCTTGTGGTAGAAGTTGTAGGTAGGTTCCGCCACTTTGTAAAGGAACTTGCCAGTTTATTATTTTTTATGTTTTTGTTTTTTTAGATAGTCAATTTATATATTTAACTTTATTTTATAAATAAGTACTAGAGTTAATTGCAATTAGTTTATCTTATGTGTGTATAATTATATCAAATATTGATTATTATAATAAATAGATATATAATTAAGAATTCATTAATTAGCATGTTTGATGAGTTAATTTGGCATATACGTTAATTTGCAGTAGTGTGTTTAATGAGTTATTTGTCATTATTAATAATTACTTCATATTATGTCAAAATAGTCAGTTATTTATATCATTATTATTTATTTAGTATATTTAACTTTTAATAATTGGAATTCCTAACCTAAGTTGACGTTGGAGCAGAAAGACGTGTTTATAATAAAGGTGCATGAAATTGCACGTGAGTGGTATCGTACACTAGCAACAGTCAGCGAGAGACGTGACAGGTAGCACAACTGTTTGACTTGTTCACATTTAAAGTTTAGTTCTACAACACAATGCTTGGTTTATAAGGCATTGTAAGTTGTTTGTGTTTGATAATTGTTATCGTTTGTTTATTATTCTGGTTAATTTCACTTAGACTAAGTATGTAATTGCATTGAGTTATAATTGTTTGAACAAATTGGTGAAAGTGCTTTCTTTATTAGTCAATGTACCCACGTGTTGCAAATAAGAATAGATGTGTTCTAAAAAAAAGAAATTAATAGGTGTTAGTGATACTTGCGAAACTTTAACTTTATAATTGCATTACAATAAAATTTAGTAATTGCATAAGTTATTTCATTAATAACATTTAATAAATAAAATTTTTTGGTGAGTGCTGCCCAGGGTTGGTGGGTGAGCCCAAAAGTTCCAACCAAACCTGGCAGAACTTTTAGGTGAGTTCCGCCAACCCATGCGGAACATGACTTGGAGTTCCACCTAGGTGAGTTCTGCCAATCCGGGGCAGAATTCACCACCCTTTAAAATGTGAAAATTAAAGAGTACCCTTGTTGAAATGACTAGTTTTTTTACCATATATAGTCTAAAAATTATATATAACAAGTGTGAAAAAAAATAGAAAGACCTGGGCTTGGGTTTTTTGGGATGTTCACAATGTGAAAAATGGTACTTTGATTCGGACTATTGTGCCTTCTTCTATTTATTGTGAAAGTGAACTAAGTTTAAGTAGTATCATTCTCCTAATATAGAAAATTAAATGAAGTAGAACATTATATGCTAAGTAAATTATTTTCTAAAGACTTCATTACTTGTTATGGGATATTAAATGATAATTTTGAACATTACTTGCTCCAGTTGAAAACAACTTTGGCAAGACAGCAAGTGATTTTGTTAAGAAGCACACTTATTTTGACAGGGTTTAGATATACATTTTCGTTCATTTTTAAAAAATTTAAACCTCAAGTCTTGGCTGATCTAAACTCATCTCAAAATAATAAATTTAGTATTAAAATTTGACTTATGGTAAAAATTGAAAAACTTTGACAAAAAATAAAATAAAATCAACATACTAAAACAGAAATAAAAAGCTAAAAAATGCAATAATTTTATTCCATAAAAAACAACATCATATGATCGCAACAAAAGGTTTGAAAATTCAAAATATTCAAATAACATGACATTTATTCTGCAAAAACATCAATTGTACTGAGAAAGCCAAACAACTATGTAGATTTAAAACACTATAAACTATTCATCCTCGTCCTCGGATGGGTCCTCCTCCACTTTTATTTATTCATCATCACTCGGATTCGCATCGTCCTTATTTTCGTTTTGGTTCTCTTTAGAATCATCTTTAATGTTATCCTTAACTATATGTATATCCTTGACTATGTAAGAAAAGCCTCACACTTTATTACTGAAGGGACTAACCTTATAATAAATAGTACAACGAGCCCTAATATGTAGGAATAAATAAACAACAAACGGAAATTTCCTGCTAGAGCATGATACGAACTATCTATAGTTGCCTAAAATGAGTACAATCATGGATAGAGTACATGACACATACAAGGTATTTAATACCCCCCCTAAAGTTGGTGTGTGGGAATTAAGAACGTCCAACTTGCTAAGCAATATTTAAATTGTTTGTGATTGAGCACTTTAGTGAGCAAGTGGCTGATATAGGTCTTGATGTCTTCATAAAAGTTGTAAGTCATGATCTTAGCTTTCCAAGGAGTCTTAAATTACCTCAATTGGACATCTATAACTCAAGATACGATCATTCTATCAAAATGTATCAAAATTGAGATAAAATCCAGGACATGTGACTTTGTAGCATAAGCAAGGTGGCCAAACGAACTTGAATTTACATAAATTTTACCATTATAAAAACTTCAGAATGTCCTACATGTTTTCTAAAAGTTTACTTTTGCATTTAAAATCTCTATGGAGGTCAAAATCTCACTTGAAAATTCTCTGTCATGTTATTTTGCTCTGCATTTCTTTGTTTCCTTCGTTGTGTAAAATCTCCTTGTTTGCTTCATTTTATTCCAAATCTTCAATAAACTCACCTAAAGCAAATAAGAGATAAATGAAGTATAAATGGTGATTGGAACAGCAAAATTTAACCTAAATTTAAATTTAAAATGATCATTATACGAAGTACAAATATGAGATATCAAGCACGGTAACAAATGTCACAATAATTAAAATCACGATGAAGAGAAATTTGATTTTTCAAAGGGAGATGAATCAGAGTACTAGGTGATGGGTGACCAAGTCGACAATGCCACTAATGTGCCCCATCTTCACACACCATTGCTGTTGCCGCTTGATTGTGTGTCATGCAAATGATACGATAAATCCCATCATGGAGTTCACCCATACCAATGGTCTTCTTCTTTGTGTGGTCTTGGATTATACAAAAGCTTGACGAATAAATGACATGGAAAGACGAGTCTCGAGTTAGCTGAGGAATCGAAGCCAAATTACATGCAAGTGCAGGTATGTAAAGTATACTGGACAAAAGAAAGTGAGAATTTAATTGGAATTTGCTATGCTATGTGGCAGTCAGGGTATAACCACCTGGCAACCCAATGGATATAGGCTTTGCAAGATTCTTCAAATCATCAAACAATTCTTTATTGTAATTCATATGATGACTTGCTCCACTGTCTAAAACCCAAGGAGTTGAAAAAGTCTTTCCAGACATGGCTTGAAGAGATTTTCCTTCCTTTAAGATGCTTGCCACTTCCAGAGTCAATTCTCTCAAATTATTCTTGCCAAGTGTTTCTACATTGCTGAATGCACTCATTGCCGTGTGTTTTTCTTCGAATTTATTATCATTGTCCACAGCAACTGAACGATTGGCACCTGCAAACCTTCCACCGCCCCTTCCTCTGCTAGTGTTTCCACTACGTGGTTTCCCTTCTATATCGGCGGGCTTGCCATGCAATGACCAGCAGTCTCTTTTCTCGTGCCAAATTTTGCCACAGTAATCAAAATTCACAAACCAGCCGAGAACCTGATTTTGTGATGAAATAAGTGCCCTCAATTTTGATTTCTTGCATTGCCACAGCTTCATGGTGCTGCTCTTCTAGGAATGCATTTGCGAAAACTTTGTCGAGTTTGGTGAAGGATATATAATCAAAGTTTGACTTCTCATGATGCAAAAACTAGTGGTTAAACCGATAAGGAATTGGTGAATCTTCTCATCCTTCCTTTGTTGAATGATTGTCTTTGTGGTTGCTTCGCATCCACAGATAGTTATGGGAACGTATCTCTGTAGATTATCCCATAGAACTTGCAGCTTTCCAAAATATTATGTGACACTCATATTGCCTTTCTTGAAAAATTGGATCTCTTTTCTTAGTTGATAGATACAGGGTCCATTCTCTTGCGCGTATTGTGTCTTGAGAATGGCGAACGTGTCTTTAGGTGTTCGAGCATGTGTTAACATACCGCAAAACTTTGGTTCGACATGATCCACCCTTTGACATAAGAATTGCAACGATTCATGCCGTCGCCAATGTCAGATCAGACAATTGAACAAGAGCTCCTTGAAGGAAGACCATCTTGGTCTTTGCTTGAAAGCTGTTTTCAAGTACAGTTGCCCAAGCATTGAAATTTTGTCCGTCGAACAGTATAAGAGTGATGGAAACGCTCGGATTATCTTATGTTGAGATAAAGTGTGGTGAATTCAGATTTTTTAGGGGAATGGGGTTTGCGGTTGTTTCTCCTTTACTCACGACTGTATTGATAGAATGTTGAAATACCTAAGGGGGTGAATTAGGTATTTGGCTAATTTTCTCAAATTTAACCTTTTATGCGTTTAGACCAAGAACAAGTTATAAAAGCTAATTATAGATAATTGATAGCAAGGTAGTAATGAAAGCAATAGCAAAGAACTCAAACAATTTATAGTGGTTCGATCCTCAAGATCTACATCCACTACCTTAAGCTCACACTTAAGGATTTCAACAAATCTACTAATTGCTCAGGTTTACAAATTACAAGAGAGGTTCACCAAACTATGGTTTTACACTCACAACCTCTTCTAGTAATGTTTACAATACAAGGCTCACCACAAACAATGGTTTTATATCTTAAACAACCTTGAATCACACTTTCAAGGATCACCCTTATCTAAAGGATTTTGTGTTATCAAGATAACCTTGCTAGAGCTAGTAGAAATACACAATTTGATAAATAAATGAGAATGTGTAGAAGTTACCACTTGATGGTAGATATTACACAATTTTACACCTACACACTTTGATGTCTTTTGGGTTGATCAATTGAATGCACAAGACATAAGAGAGCTTAAGAAATATTTGCTAAATTCTTTTGAATGCTTGGAGTTTTCAAGATTTCAAGAGTTACAAAAATTTGCGTGTTTATAGCTTTTATAGAATTTGAAAATCTGTTAAAACGTTCATAAAACGGCTAGAAACGGCTAGTTTCAGAAAATTCGGACGACCGAATTTCTTGGCTGCGCCCGAATCTTCGTCCGAATTTCTCTGGATGAATAGTAACCATGCTGAGAACAAAAATTCGGACGACCGAATTTTTTGCTGCATCCGAATCTTCTTCCGAATTTCTCTGGAAGAACAGTGACCATACTGAAGGCCAAAAATTTGGACGACCGAATTTTTTGGCTCGTCCGAATCTTCTTCCGAATTTCTCTGGAAGAATAGTAGCAAACTTTTGCTACAAAATTCGGACGACCGAATTTTTTGGAAGCATTTTCAAACTTTGTAAAATCATTTGAGATATAACTTCAATGAGTTTGAAAAACATTTGATATGTATAGAAAACTTATTTAACCATATATAAGCTTGAAAAACAAGAACATATGAAGTTTACTAACATATCTTATAAAAAGATTCATTCAAAACCTTTTAAAATAATAAGATTATTTTTATGTTCTCTTATGCATTCTATGATAACCAAGACATGCAAATGTAGAGTTTACATAGAGATTTACCTAAAAGTTAAATGTACTCTACACTTCAAGTCTTCAATGCTTTTTGATCATCTTTAGAACAACATTCTTCAAACTTCAAATACTTGCTTAACTGAAGTTGTTCTTGAACTTTTGCTTCAAAGCAATGAGACTTCATACTTCTCAGTTTACAGAACCTATCACACAATAATCAAACATTTTAGTCATCATCAATATTTGTCATTAATCAAAACTACATAATTTGCCCTTAGGGCTAACAATCTCCCCCTTTTTGATGATGACAAAATTTGATGCAAAATGTGATAGATTAAAACAATGTAGTACATAGAAGTATTAATGTCAATGATAGAAAATAACCAATTTAGCACATTGACATACAAAAGGCTCAATATGAGCCTATGACCCAACCAACCTCCATTTGCCTCCTTCCTTCCAACTACTAGGATAGAAGATATAGCATTTAAGCATTAAGACAACTTATAAGGAAGGTATTAAAGATAAGAAAAGATTAACATTGCTCCCCCTTAGATTGTGCTCATTTTTCAACAAGTTTGGACTTGAGATGCTATGCATCCGAATTTTGACATATCAAGTCCGAATTTTAAAATAGGTTAAATGAAAGCTTCAATTTTTGAAAATAAGCTTTCCTAAGGTTGTTCAAACTTAGTGGAAGAGATTAAAACAAGTTTGAATCAATTTGAACAACAATAGAGCACTTTTTGGCAGCAAAATATGCATGCATCCGAATTTCAGAACATGCATCCGAATTTTTTGATCATGCAAACGAATTTTTTTAAATCTTAAGTCAAAAACTATAATAAATTCAATATAATGAATGCCTAAGGTTGTTCAAACATAATAGAGAGATTAAAACAGATTTAGATCAGTTTGAACAAACAATAGAATACTTTTTGGCAACAAGTTATAGCTCATGCATTCAAATGTTTTCATAGAGTTTTCATAGAGTAACAATTCAAGAACAAGTTATTCATTTACAGAAAACACATAGAAAACATCTATAGGATTGAGACATAAGACTCAGAAAACATGCATACAGAAAATTCATATACAGAAAATTCATTATCAATTCATATAGTGAAAATTCAAAAAAAATTCATTATCTCATCCCATACGACGAGTTTTTCACACATTTTGTCATCCTCATTTCTTCTCCTTCTTTTGTCATCAGTCAAAGATGGGGTCAATGAAAATGAGATTAACAATTTAACACATAAAGGAAGCTCTCATCGCTGAGATTTCATCATTGAGCTTCACTATTACATAAGATGCAAGAAAAATACTGAAGAAGATTATAACATTAGATGCATAACTAAAAATTCAAATGACTTAAAGCAGTATATAGAATGGAAGAGATGCTTAGTCTTGTGATGTTGATGAAGAGGCTCTGCTAATCCCTTTCTTGATGGCCAAGTGCTTCACTCTTCCTTGGCTGAATGAAATGTGTGATGGTGAGACAATTTCAGCTTGAGCTACTTGGCTTCCTGCCTCATGTGGTTCTTCATGTACATGTTCTTCTTCTTCTTCTTGTTCTGCCACTGTCTCATCATTTTCTCCTTGATCATCCCCATCATCACTGTCATCATCTTTGTCCTTCTTATCTTCCTCTTTATCATCATTTTCCTCATTTCTATCTTGAGGCCTAGAGGGTCCTTCACCACTTTGAGTATTTCTCATTAGGATTTCCTCAATGTGTTTCACTCTACTCTCTAGTCCATCTAATTTTCCTAGAACCATTGGAGCAAATGATTCAAAGAACTTATACATCTTCTCCATTTCCTTGACTTGATTGTTCAAGGCTTCTTGGAATGCTTTGGCTATTATGGTGTCACCTCTAGTTATTCCTTCACCACTTGACTCAACTTCAGTTTCTTCTTCAACTACTCTTCTTTTTGTTGGTGGTTGCTCCCCTCACTTGGAGTGTCATGCTTTCTTTTTTGTCTTCATTTCTCTTGCAAGGGTCTCTTCCTCATCTTCCTCATCTTCATCCTCCTCCTTTTCCTCTTCTACACTTTCTGTCCTTTCCTTTCTTCCTAATCTTTTTTGGAGAGGATCCTCTTTTTGTTTTCTATACTCCATCATCATCAAGGATAAGCTGCATTCTCTTAAGGGATTCATCGGTGTATATTTCTCCACTTTTAAAGGCTTGTCCTCTTCCCCGGAAGTTTAATCTTAAAATGCTTAAAGATCTTTGTTAACAGCCTTCCAAAAGGAAATGCCTTGGTTACTGTTTTTCTAGTAGTAATCATGTGTCTTAAGGCTATATATCCAAAGTTCAATTTCCTCTGTTCATGCAAGGCCAACATTAATACCATATGCATATTACCTCATCGATGATTTATGTCCAAAGTTAGGAACAATCATAGTAGTTACCATATGATGCAATACTCTACCTCTAGCATCCAAATTCTTGATTTCCCTCTCTTTTATAGATCTAAACTCTCTTCCATTTGTAAATGCTTGTTCAAATCTATCATATGTAAAGAGTTGACGATCATAGCAATGCATTGAGGGTGCATAATATTTAGCCCCACCTGTCACTTACCCCCATAAATTCTCGTTAATCAGGGGCTTCACTTAATTCAATATCAACTTGGGATACTCTAGTTGAATACCATTGTATCCTATCATCCCCAACAATCTCAGTTCTTTCTTCCTTTAGGTTTGCATAGAATTCATATACCAAAGTAGGATAAAAATCTTCATTAATAAACAACAAACTACTCCATCCAACATCATTGAAATAGGACAGAACCATATCCATACTAGATAGTTTATCAGCATCCACCTTATATCCAGGAATAATCTTTCTACTACTCTTATTCCATTCATCAAATTAATGAGTAGATTTGATAGAGATAAACCTGTCAACCTCAGATTGTGTTTGAGGAATGCGAATCCTTCTTGGTTGATTGAGGATTGGGTCTCCATCTCCTTCCTTAGCCTTTCCTTTTCCTTTCTCAACATTGGGCTTCTTTGTTCTCACCATGATGTTTTCTCTTGAGAAGGATTTGTTTTCTGTATGAAATTAGGGCTTAGAAGTTTAAAAATGAAGGAAAATCGGGATGAGAGTGTGTGGATTTGAAGAGATTTTGATTCGGACGTGAATGGGTATGAGAGGTTTTGAAAGGATGTAAAATTTGGAAGTTGTAATGTTTGGAAGAAACCGTTCGATTTTCATTTAAAGGGATGCATCCGCAAAATTCGGACGACCGAATTTTAGGTCTGCGTCCGAATTTTTGGTCGAAAGTTTCTGTCTCTTTGGTTCAGAAAATTAGGTCGACCGAATTTTCTGTCCTGCGTCCGAATTTTTGATCAATAAATCTCTGTTTTCATCACAACATTAATACACACAATAGTCATTGAATTTTGAAATTCCTAAGAGTCTTCTTAGGTGATTAAACCTTTCCTCAGCCGAAGGCTTTATAAATATGTCAGCAATTTGATCATTTGTATTTACATGTTCTAAGCATATATCTTTCTTAATCACATGATCACGAATGAAATGATGTTTTATCTCTATATGCTTGGTCCTAGAGTGTTGAATGGGATTAATGCTCAAATTGATAGCACTAGTATTATCACATAGTATAGGCACACACTTAAATTTAAGACCATAATCAAGTAAAGTATGCTGCATCCATAATAATTGTGCACAACAACTTCCCTGCAGACTATGTATTCAACTCATGCTGTGGATAAAGATACACAAGCCTCGCTTTTTACTAAACCAAGACACTAGACAACTACCAAGAAATTGACAATGACCACTTGTACTTTTTATGCTCAACTTTGCATCCAAAGAAAGTCAAAGCATCGAATATCCAATAAGTTCAAAAGATGAAGTTTTTAGAAAACCAAATACCATAGTCATGTGTATCAATCAAATAACGAAATATTCGTTTGACAGAAATTAGATGAGATTCTTTAGGACATGATTGGAATCTAGCACACAAGCAAATAGCAAACATAATATCTGGTCTACTAGCAGTGAGATAGAGTAAACTTCCTATCATTCCTCTATATAATTTCTCATCAATACTTTTACCTTTCTCATCCTTATCGAGTTTAGTTGATGAACTCATAGGAGTACTTATTCCTTTTGCTTGATCCATTCCAAACCTTTTCAATAGCTCCTTAGTATATTTTTCTTGATTGATGAAGACTCCATCCTTGGTTTGCTTAATTTGTAGTCCAAGGAAGAAACTTAGTTCTCCCATCATGCTCATCTCAAATTCATTTTGCATAGTTTTAGCAAACGCTTCACAAAGAGAAATATTAGTAGAACCAAAAATGATATCATCAACATGGATTTGTACAAGCAAAATATCATTTTTAGAAGATGTTTTAATAAAAATAGTTGTGTCTACTTTTCCTTTAGTAAAACCTTTTGAGAGAAGAAAACCACTTAATCTTTCATACCAAGATCTTGGAGCTTGTTTCAGTCCATATAGAGCTTTGGTTAGCTTATACACATAATTTAGAAATTTTTCATGGATAAAACCAGGAGGTTGTTCTACATAAACCTCTTCTTCAATAAAACCATTTAGGAAAGCACTTTTAACATCCATTTGAAAAAGTTTAAAACCTTTAAAGCAAGCAAATGCCAAAAGTATTCTTATAGATTCTAATCTGGCTACTGGAGCAAAGGTCTCATCATAGTCAATGCCTTCTTCTTGGTTGAAACCTTAAGCAACAAGTCTAGCTTTATTTCTAACTACTTCTCCTAATTCATTTAACTTATTTCTAAAAACTCATTTTGTACCAATAACAGAATGATCATGAGGTCTAGGAACAAGAGACCAAACTTTATTTCTTTCAAATTGATTTAGCTCTTCTTCCATAGCAATAATCCAGAAATTATCACACAATGCATCATCAATATTTTTTGGTTCAATATGAGATAAAAGAGCAAAGTTATCAATAAAGTACCGCCTTGTTTTTACCCCTTGGGAGACATCACCAATGATTTGCTCCTTAGGATGACCTTTTGCATATGTGATATCCTTTGGAAGTTCTTGATCATTGCTTGATTGACCATCTTGTTCTTGCTCCATTATTTCTTCTTCTTTGGCATGATCTTCCATTGTGGGTGCTTGGTGTTGAGTATGATTTTCAACCATTGATGTGTCTGTGTCATCTTCATTTCCTCTATGAAGATAAATGTTAGATTCATCAAAGGTTACATGAATAGTTTCTTCAACACACAATGTTCTTTTATTATAGACTCTATATGCCTTTTTATTTGATGAATAACCAAGAAAAATTCCTTCATCTGATTTTCTATCAAACTTACCAAGATAGTTGCTAGTGTTTAAAATGAAGCATTTACAACCAAAAACTTTGAAATAGACAATTGATGGAGTTTTGTCAAATAAAAGTTCAAAAGGTGTTTTTCTTATAAAAGGTCTTAGTAAAACTCTGTTCATGATATAACAAGTCAGTATTAACGACTTTTCACCCCAAAAATACTTTGGTAATGAGTTTTCACAAAGCATTGATCTAGCCATTTCTTGTAAGGTTCTGTTTTTCCTTTCAACAACACCATTTTGTTGAGGTGTTTTGGCAGCTAAAAAATTGTGAGTAATACCATATTCATCACAAAATTTTGTAAAGTCTTGGTTACAAAATTATCTTCCATTATCACTTCTAATAGAAATCAGTTTGCAATCAAGAGAGGTTTGAACCTTTTTTGAAGAGTTTTGAAAATTCATAAAATGTTTCATCTTTTTTGTGCCAAGAAGATTACTCATGTAAATCTTGAAAATCATCAACAATCACATAAGCATAGCTTTTACCACCAAGACTAGTAGTCCTCATAGGTCCAAATAAATCCATATGAATTAGTTCAAGAGGTTTTGAGGTAGAAACCATTTTCTTTGGTTTAAAAGATGTTTTTTGATTGTTTTCCATATTGACAAGCATCACAGAGGCGAGTTTTATCAAAATGCAATTTAGGTAATCCTCTCACCAGCTCTTGTGTAGAAAGTTTGTTTAATAAATCCATGCTTACATGTCCTAATCTTCTATGCCATAAAAATCCATCATTGTCATGAATGGCAAGACATTTAATATCATTTGTAATAAGCTCATCAAGATACAACACATATACATTACCAACTCTTTTAGCAACAAAGATAGTTTTGTTACTTGCATTGTCAAGAATAGTACAAGTATCACATTTAAACTCTACTTTGCATCCATTATCACATAATTGACTAATACTCAGTAAATTATACTTTAAATCTTCAATAAGTAATACTTTCTTGATAAGAGGGAAAGAACCTTTACCAATGTTACCTATTCCAAGTATTTTCCCTTTCTTCTTATCTCCAAATGTGACAAAACCTTTACTTGTAGTTTGAAGTTCACTAACAAGTGATGCATTTCCAGTCATATGCCTTGAGCATCCACTGTCAAGGAACCATTTTGTGGCACTTGATCTTGAGGCAAATTGTACCTATACCAAATTTGAAAGGGTGATTTTTGGTACCCATATTTTCTTGAGTCCAAGGGGGTTAGTAAAAGTTTCTTTGACTTTCCAAATGGTTTAACACCACTTTCTATTTTTCTTTTGATAAAACATCTAGACACCTTGTGTCCATGTTTATCACAATAAGTGCAGCAAATATGTGATCTAGAATGATAAGATTCTTTAGCAAAAGATTTTTTCTGTTTTGGAGCAGAATAATCATGAGTAAAACCAAGACCATGTTTTATAAATGAAGATCTTTGATAGCCAAGTAATTTATTCAAATTTTCCCTTCCATTTGTAAATCTCTCAATGCATAAAGTTAGATCATTAACTTTCCTTTTTAGAAGCTCATGATCTTTTATCATTGATTCAAGAGAAATAATTCTAGTGCAAAGCTTTTTGTTTTCAAAAGATATGTTTTGTATAGTTGTATTCAAAACTTCTTTTTCAATAGCAATGCAACTAATGGTTTCAAGAAGTTTTCCATTTTCAACACATAATTTTGAATTTTCATTAGATAAATCATTTATTTTGAGTTTCATTTCTTTATTTCTTTTTGAAGCCTTTTTTAATTCTTCATATAACTCAACAATAAGATCACTGGAATCAATATCATCATCATATACATTTGAAATAGAGGGTGAAGATTGTACCTCATCATCAATGGCCATAAAGCATATGTTGGCCTTTCCTTCACTTTCATCCCCGCTTTCTTGTTGATCCCATGTTCCAGCTAATCCTTTTCCTTTCTTGACAGATTTCTTTTTGTTTTTGCTTTCTCTTTCTTTTTCCAAAGCTTTAGGACAGTCAGCAACAAGATGCTCTATGCTTTTACATTCAAAACATTGAGGTTTATAGGATGAGGATTCTCCACTCTTCTTGATTGGTTTTCTTCCTTTCTTGAGAAACTCCTTTTTGTAGAATCTTTTAAACTTCCTTACTGCCATCGCAATCTCTTCTTCTCCACTGTTTCCTCCTTCTTCTTCACTTGAAGACTGTTCTTGTTCACTCAAGTGATTTGAAGACTTGAGTACAACTCCTTTTCTTCCCTTTCTTCATCCTCCTTGTCATTTAGCCGTTTCATCTTCATTTCATGAGTCAATAGAGATCCAATGAGCTCTTCAAGTGGAAGAGTCTTCAAATCCTTGGATTCCTCAATGGCAAGTGTTTTAGGCTGCCAGGATTTTGGTGAAGCATCTAAAATCTTTCTGTTTTGCTCTCCCATAGTATAGCTTTTACCATAAGCTTTTAAGCCATTGAAAATGTTAGTAAATCTTGTAAACATATCACTAATATTTTCACCTTGTTTCATGGTAAACAGTTCATAATCTAACTAGCATGGCAAGTTTAGATTCTTTAACTTGATTAGTTCCTTCATGTGTAATTTGAAGTAATCTCCACATGTCATGAGCAGAATCACATCCACTAACTCTATTGTATTCAATAATATCTAAAGCACAACTTAATATATTCATGGCTTGATAATTTAAAATCATTTTCTTAGAATCATGCTCATCAAATTCATCAGTGGACTTGGGTACTGAGGTTATTCCATCAGCACTCATTTTCATAGGGACATAAGGACCTTTCTCAATTATGTTCCACAAATCAAAATTAATAGAACAAATATAAATTTTAACTCTAGATTCCCAGAAAGTGTAATTTGTTCCATTAAACAAAGGTGGTCTATTTGTGGAAGATCCTTCTAGGTAAGGTAGGTTTGACATATTAGCCATAGGATCTTTGTCTCTAGGTTGTTAAACCACACACAGAAGTTCTAGCTCTGATACCAATTGAAATACCTAAGAGGGGGGTGAATTAGGTATTTGGCTAATTTTCTCAAATTTAACCTTTTATGCGTTTAGACCAAGAACAAGTTATAAAAGCTAATTATAGATAATTGATAGCAAGGTAGTAATGAAAGCAATAGCAAAGAACTCAAACAATTTATAGTGGTTCGATCCTCAAGATCTACATCCACTACCTTAAGCTCACACTTAAGGATTTCAACAAATCTACTAATTGCTCAGGTTTACAAATTACAAGAGAGGTTCACCAAACTATGGTTTTACACTCACAACCTCTTCTAGTAATGTTTACAATACAAGGCTCACCACAAACAATGGTTTTATATCTTAAACAACCTTGAATCACACTTTCAAGGATCACCCTTATCTAAAGGATTTTGTGTTATCAAGATAACCTTGCTAGAGCTAGTAGAAATACACAATTTGATAAATAAATGAGAATGTGTAGAAGTTACCACTTGATGGTAGATATTACACAATTTTACACCTACACACTTTGATGTCTTTTGGGTTGATCAATTGAATGCACAAGACATAAGAGAGCTTAAGAAATATTTGCTAAATTCTTTTGAATGCTTGGAGTTTTCAAGATTTCAAGAGTTACAAAAATTTGCGTGTTTATAGCTTTTATAGAATTTGAAAATCTGTTAAAACGTTCATAAAACGGCTAGAAACGGCTAGTTTCAGAAAATTCGGACGACCAAATTTCTTGGCTGCGCCCGAATCTTCGTCCGAATTTCTCTGGATGAATAGTAACCATGCTGAGAACAAAAATTCGGACGACCGAATTTTTTGCTGCATCCGAATCTTCTTCCGAATTTCTCTGGAAGAACAGTAACCATACTGAAGGCCAAAAATTTGGACGACCGAATTTTTTGGCTCGTCCGAATCTTCTTCCGAATTTCTCTGGAAGAATAGTAGCAAACTTTTGCTACAAAATTCGGACGACCGAATTTTTTGGAAGCATTTTCAAACTTTGTAAAATCATTTGAGATATAACTTCAATGAGTTTGAAAAACATTTGATATGTATAGAAAACTTATTTAACCATATATAAGCTTGAAAAACAAGAACATATGAAGTTTACTAACATATCTTATAAAAAGATTCATTCAAAACCTTTTAAAATAATAAGATTATTTTTATGTTCTCTTATGCATTCTATGATAACCAAGACATGCAAATGTAGAGTTTACATAGAGATTTACCTAAAAGTTAAATGTACTCTACACTTCAAGTCTTCAATGCTTTTTGATCATCTTTAGAACAACATTCTTCAAACTTCAAATACTTGCTTAACTGAAGTTGTTCTTGAACTTTTGCTTCAAAGCAATGAGACTTCATACTTCTCAGTTTACAGAACCTATCACACAATAATCAAACATTTTAGTCATCATCAATATTTGTCATTAATCAAAACTACATAATTTGCCCTTAGGGCTAACAATCTCCCCCTTTTTGATGATGACAAAATTTGATGCAAAATGTGATAGATTAAAACAATGTAGTACATAGAAGTATTAATGTCAATGATAGAAAATAACCAATTTAGCACATTGACATACAAAAGGCTCAATATGAGCCTATGACCCAACCAACCTCCATTTGCCTCCTTCCTTCCAACTACTAGGATAGAAGATATAGCATTTAAGCATTAAGACAACTTATAAGAAACGTATTAAAGATAAGAAAAGATTAACATTGCTCCCCCTTAGATTGTGCTCATTTTTCAACAAGTTTGGACTTGAGATGCTATGCATCTGAATTTTGACATATCAAGTCCGAATTTTAAAATAGGTTAAATGAAAGCTTCAATTTTTGAAAATAAGCTTTCCTAAGGTTGTTCAAACTTAGTGGAAGAGATTAAAACAAGTTTGAATCAATTTGAACAACAATAGAGCACTTTTTGACAGCAAAATATGCATGCATCCGAATTTCAGAACATGCATCCGAATTTTTTGATCATGCATCCGAATTTTTTAAATCTTAAGTCAAAAACTATAATAAATTCAATATAATGAATGCCTAAGGTTGTTCAAACATAATAGAGAGATTAAAACAGATTTAGATCAGTTTGAACAAACAATAGAATACTTTTTGGCAACAAGTTATAGCTCATGCATTCAAATGTTTTCATAGAGTTTTCATAGAGTAACAATTCAAGAACAAGTTATTCATTTACAGAAAACACATAGAAAACATCTATAGGATTGAGACATAAGACTCAGAAAACATGCATACAGAAAATTCATATACAAAAAATTCATTATCAATTCATATAGAAAAAATTCAAAAATTCATTATCTCATCCCATACAGCAGTTTTTCACACATTTTGTCATCCTCATTTCTTCTCCTTCTTTTGTCATCAGTCAAAGATGGGGTCAATGAAAATGAGATTAACAATTTAACACATAAAGGAAGCTCTCATCGCTGAGATTTCATCATTGAGCTTCACTATTACATAAGATGCAAGAAAAATACTGAAGAAGATTATAACATTAGATGCATAACTAAAAATTCAAATGACTTAAAGCAGTATATAGAATGGAAGAGATGCTTAGTCTTGTGATGTTGATGAAGAGGCTCTGCTAATCCCTTTCTTGATGGCCAAGTGCTTCACTCTTCCTTGGCTGAATGAAATGTGTGATGGTGAGACAATTTCAGCTTGAGCTACTTGGCTTCCTGCCTCATGTGGTTCTTCATGTACATGTTCTTCTTCTTCTTCTTGTTCTGCCACTGTCTCATCATTTTCTCCTTGATCATCCCCATCATCACTGTCATCATCTTTGTCCTTCTTATCTTCCTCTTTATCATCATTTTCCTCATTTCTATCTTGAGGCCTAGAGGGTCCTTCACCACTTTGAGTATTTCTCATTAGGATTTCCTCAATGTGTTTCACTCTACTCTCTAGTCCATCTAATTTTCCTAGAACCATTGGAGCAAATAATTCAAAGAACTTATACATCTTCTCCATTTCCTTGACTTGATTGTTCAAGGCTTCTTGGAATGCTTTGGCTATTATGGTGTCACCTCTAGTTATTCCTTCACCACTTGACTCAACTTCAGTTTCTTCTTCAACTACTCTTCTTTTTGTTGGTGGTTGCTCCCCCTCACTTGGAGTGTCATGCTTTCTTTTTGTCTTCATTTCTCTTGCAAGGGTCTCTTCCTCATCTTCCTCATCTTCATCCTCCTCCTTTTCCTCTTCTACACTTTCTGTCCTTTCCTTTCTTCCTAATCTTTTTGGAGAGGATCCTCTTTTTGTTTTCTATACTCCATCATCATCAAGGATAAGCTGCATTCTCTTAAGGGATTCATCGATGTATATTTCTCCACTTTTAAAGGCTTGTCCTCTTCCCCGGAAGTTTAATCTTAAAATGCTTAAAGATCTTTGTTAACAGCCTTCCAAAAGGAAATGCCTTGGTTACTGTTTTTCTAGTAGTAATCATGTGTCTTAAGGCTATATATCCAAAGTTCAATTTCCTCTGTTCATGCAAGGCCAACATTAATACCATATGCATATTACCTACTGATGATTTATGTCCAAAGTTAGGAACAATCATAGTAGTTACCATATGATGCAATACTCTACCTCTAGCATCCAAATTCTTGATTTCCTCTCTTTTATAGATCTAAACTCTCTTCCATTTGTAAATGCTTGTTCAAATCTATCATATGTAAAGAGTTGACGATCATAGCAATGCATTGAGGGTGCATAATATTTAGCCCCATCGTCACTTACCCCACAAATTCCATTAATCAGTGGCTTCACTTAATTCAATATCAACTTGGGATACTCTAGTTGAATACCATTGTATCCTATCATCCCCAACAATCTCAGTTCTTTCTTCCTTTAGGTTTGCATAGAATTCATATACCAAAGTAGGATAAAAATCTTCATTAATAAACAACAAACTACTCCATCCAACATCATTGAAATAGGGACAGAACCATATCCATACTAGATAGTTTATCGAAAGATCCACCTTATATCCAGGGAATAATCTTTCTACTACTCTTATTCCATTCATCAAATTAATGAGTAGATTTGATAGAGATAAACCTCGTCAACCTCGGGATTGTGTTTGAGGAATGCGAATCCTTCTTGGTTGATTGAGGATTGGGTCTCCATCTCCTTCCTTAGCCTTTCCTTTTCCTTTCTCAACATTGGGCTTCTTTGTTCTCACCATGATGTTTTCTCTTGAGAAGGATTTGTTTTTCTGTATGAAATTAGGGCTTAGAAGTTTAAAAAATGAAGGAAAATCGGGATGAGAGTGTGTGGATTTGAAGAGATTTTGATTCGGACGTGAATGGGTATGAGAGGTTTTGAAAGGATGTAAAATTTGGAAGTTGTAATGTTTGGAAGAAACCGTTCGATTTTCATTTAAAGGGATGCATCCGCAAAATTCGGACGACCGAATTTTAGGTCTGCGTCCGAATTTTTGGTCGAAAGTTTCTGTCTCTTTGGTTCAGAAAATTAGGTCGACCGAATTTTCTGTCCTGCGTCCGAATTTTTGATCAATAAATCTCTGTTTTCATCACAACATTAATACACACAATAGTCATTGAATTTTGAAATTCCTAAGAGTCTTCTTAGGTGATTAAACCTTTCCTCAGCCGAAGGCTTTATAAATATGTCAGCAATTTGATCATTTGTATTTACATGTTCTAAGCATATATCTTTCTTAATCACATGATCACGAATGAAATGATGTTTTATCTCTATATGCTTGGTCCTAGAGTGTTGAATGGGATTAATGCTCAAATTGATAGCACTAGTATTATCACATAGTATAGGCACACACTTAAATTTAAGACCATAATCAAGTAAAGTATGCTCGCATCCATAATAATTGTGCACAACAACTTCCTGCAGCTATGTATTCAGCTTCTGCTGTGGATAAAGATACACAAGCCTGCTTTTTACTAAACCAAGACACTAGACAACTACCAAGAAATTGACAATGACCACTTGTACTTTTATGCTCAACTTTGCATCCAGCAAAGTCAGCATCAGAATATCCAATAAGTTCAAAAGATGAAGTTTTAGAAAACCAAATACCATAGTCATGTGTATCAATCAAATAACGAAATATTCGTTTGACAGAAATTAGATGAGATTCTTTAGGACATGATTGGAATCTAGCACACAAGCAAATAGCAAACATAATATCTGGTCTACTAGCAGTGAGATAGAGTAAACTTCCTATCATTCCTCTATATAATTTCTCATCAATACTTTTACCTTTCTCATCCTTATCGAGTTTAGTTGATGAACTCATAGGAGTACTTATTCCTTTTGCTTGATCCATTCCAAACCTTTTCAATAGCTCCTTAGTATATTTTTCTTGATTGATGAAGACTCCATCCTTGGTTTGCTTAATTTGTAGTCCAAGGAAGAAACTTAGTTCTCCCATCATGCTCATCTCAAATTCATTTTGCATAGTTTTAGCAAACGCTTCACAAAGAGAAATATTAGTAGAACCAAAAATGATATCATCAACATGGATTTGTACAAGCAAAATATCATTTTTTAGAAGATGTTTTAATAAAAAATAGTTGTGTCTACTTTTCCTTTAGTAAAACCTTTTGAGAGAAGAAAACCACTTAATCTTTCATACCAAGATCTTGGAGCTTGTTTCAGTCCATATAGAGCTTTGGTTAGCTTATACACATAATTTGGAAATTTTTTCATGGATAAAACCAGGAGGTTGTTCTACATAAACCTCTTCTTCAATAAAACCATTTAGGAAAGCACTTTTAACATCCATTTGAAAAAGTTTAAAACCTTTAAAGCAAGCAAATGCCAAAAGTATTCTTATAGATTCTAATCAGCTCATTTGGAGCAAAGGTCTCATCATAGTCAATGCCTTCTTCTTGGTTGAAACCTTAAGCAACAAGTCTAGCTTTATTTCTAACTACTTCTCCTAATTCATTTAACTTATTTCTAAAAACTCATTTTGTACCAATAACAGAATGATCATGAGGTCTAGGAACAAGAGACCAAACTTTATTTCTTTCAAATTGATTTAGCTCTTCTTCCATAGCAATAATCCAGAAATTATCACACAATGCATCATCAATATTTTTTGGTTCAATATGAGATAAAAGAGCAAAGTTATCAATAAAGTACCGCCTTGTTTTTACCCCTTGGGAGACATCACCAATGATTTGCTCCTTAGGATGACCTTTTGCATATGTGATATCCTTTGGAAGTTCTTGATCATTGCTTGATTGACCATCTTGTTCTTGCTCCATTATTTCTTCTTCTTTGGCATGATCTTCCATTGTGGGTGCTTGGTGTTGAGTATGATTTTCAACCATTGATGTGTCTGTGTCATCTTCATTTCCTCTATGAAGATAAATGTTAGATTCATCAAAGGTTACATGAATAGTTTCTTCAACACACAATGTTCTTTTATTATAGACTCTATATGCCTTTTTATTTGATGAATAACCAAGAAAAATTCCTTCATCTGATTTTCTATCAAACTTACCAAGATAGTTGCTAGTGTTTAAAATGAAGCATTTACAACCAAAAACTTTGAAATAGACAATTGATGGAGTTTTGTCAAATAAAAGTTCAAAAGGTGTTTTTCTTATAAAAGGTCTTAGTAAAACTCTGTTCATGATATAACAAGCTGTATTAACAGCTTCAGCCCAAAAATACTTTGGTAATGAGTTTTCACAAAGCATTGATCTAGCCATTTCTTGTAAGGTTCTGTTTTTCCTTTCAACAACACCATTTTGTTGAGGTGTTTTGGCAGCTGAAAAATTGTGAGTAATACCATATTCATCACAAAATTTTGTAAAGTCTTGGTTACAAAATTATCTTCCATTATCACTTCTAATAGAAATCAGTTTGCAATCAAGAGAGGTTTGAACCTTTTTGAAGAGTTTTGAAAATTCATAAAATGTTTCATCTTTTTGTGCCAAGAAGATTACTCATGTAAATCTTGAAAATCATCAACAATCACATAAGCATAGCTTTTACCACCAAGACTAGTAGTCCTCATAGGTCCAAATAAATCCATATGAATTAGTTCAAGAGGTTTTGAGGTAGAAACCATTTTCTTTGGTTTAAAAGATGTTTTTGATTGTTTTCCATATTGACAAGCATCACAGAGGCGAGTTTTATCAAAATGCAATTTAGGTAATCCTCTCACCAGCTCTTGTGTAGAAAGTTTGTTTAATAAATCCATGCTTACATGTCCTAATCTTCTATGCCATAAAAATCCATCATTGTCATGAATGGCAAGACATTTAATATCATTTGTAATAAGCTCATCAAGATACAACACATATACATTACCAACTCTTTTAGCAACAAAGATAGTTTTGTTACTTGCATTGTCAAGAATAGTACAAGTATCACATTTAAACTCTACTTTGCATCCATTATCACATAATTGACTAATACTCAGTAAATTATACTTTAAATCTTCAATAAGTAATACTTTCTTGATAAGAGGGAAAGAACCTTTACCAATGTTACCTATTCCAAGTATTTTCCCTTTCTTCTTATCTCCAAATGTGACAAAACCTTTACTTGTAGTTTGAAGTTCACTAACAAGTGATGCATTTCCAGTCATATGCCTTGAGCATCCACTGTCAAGGAACCATTTTGTGGCACTTGATCTTGAGGCAAATTGTACCTATACCAAATTTGAAAGGGTGATTTTTGGTACCCATATTTTCTTGAGTCCAAGGGGGTTAGTAAAAGTTTCTTTGACTTTCCAAATGGTTTAACACCACTTTCTATTTTTCTTTTGATAAAACATCTAGACACCTTGTGTCCATGTTTATCACAATAAGTGCAGCAAATATGTGATCTAGAATGATAAGATTCTTTAGCAAAAGATTTTTTTCTGCTTTTGGAGCAGTAATAATCATGAGTAAAACCAAGACCATGTTTTATAAATGAAGATCTTTGATAGCCAAGTAATTTATTCAAATTTTTCCCTTCCATTTGTAAATCTCTCAATGCATAAAGTTAGATCATTAACTTTCCTTTTTAGAAGCTCATGATCTTTTATCATTGATTCAAGAGAAATAATTCTAGTGCAAAGCTTTTTGTTTTCAAAAGATATGTTTTGTATAGTTGTATTCAAAACTTCTTTTTCAATAGCAATGCAACTAATGGTTTCAAGAAGTTTTCCATTTTCAACACATAATTTTGAATTTTCATTAGATAAATCATTTATTTTGAGTTTCATTTCTTTATTTCTTTTTGAAGCCTTTTTTAATTCTTCATATAACTCAACAATAAGATCACTGGAATCAATATCATCATCATATACATTTGAAATAGAGGGTGAAGATTGTACCTCATCATCAATGGCCATAAAGCATATGTTGGCCTTTCCTTCACTTTCATCCCCGCTTTCTTGTTGATCCCATGTTCCAGCTAATCCTTTTCCTTTCTTGACAGATTTCTTTTTGTTTTTGCTTTCTCTTTCTTTTTCCAAAGCTTTAGGACAGTCAGCAACAAGATGCTCTATGCTTTTACATTCAAAACATTGAGGTTTATAGGATGAGGATTCTCCACTCTTCTTGATTGGTTTTCTTCCTTTCTTGAGAAACTCCTTTTTGTAGAATCTTTTAAACTTCCTTACTGCCATCGCAATCTCTTCTTCTCCACTGTTTCCTCCTTCTTCTTCACTTGAAGACTGTTCTTGTTCACTCAAGTGATTTGAAGACTTGAGTACAACTCCTTTTCTTCCCTTTTCTTCATCCTCCTTGTCATTTAGCCGTTTCATCTTCATTTCATGAGTCAATAGAGATCCAATGAGCTCTTCAAGTGGAAGAGTCTTCAAATCCTTGGATTCCTCAATGGCAAGTGTTTTAGGCTGCCAGGATTTTGGTGAAGCATCTAAAATCTTTCTGTTTTGCTCTCCCATAGTATAGCTTTTACCATAAGCTTTTAAGCCATTGAAAATGTTAGTAAATCTTGTAAACATATCACTAATATTTTCACCTTGTTTCATGGTAAACAGTTCATAATCTAACTAGCATGGCAAGTTTAGATTCTTTAACTTGATTAGTTCCTTCATGTGTAATTTGAAGTAATCTCCACATGTCATGAGCAGAATCACATCCACTAACTCTATTGTATTCAATAATATCTAAAGCACAACTTAATATATTCATGGCTTGATAATTTAAAATCATTTTCTTAGAATCATGCTCATCAAATTCATCAGTGGACTTGGGTACTGAGGTTATTCCATCAGCACTCATTTTCATAGGGACATAAGGACCTTTCTCAATTATGTTCCACAAATCAAAATTAATAGAACAAATATAAATTTTAACTCTAGATTCCCAGAAAGTGTAATTTGTTCCATTAAACAAAGGTGGTCTATTTGTGGAAGATCCTTCTAGGTAAGGTAGGTTTGACATATTAGCCATAGGATCTTTGTCTCTAGGTTGTTAAACCACACACAGAAGTTCTAGCTCTGATACCAATTGAAATACCTAAGAGGGGGGTGAATTAGGTATTTGGCTAATTTTCGCAAACTTAAACCTTTTATGCGTTTAGACCAAGAACAAGTTATATAAGCTAATTATAGATAATTGATAGCAAGGCAGTAATGAAAGCAATAGCAAAGAACTCAAACAATTTATAGTGGTTCGATCCTCAAGATCTACATCCACTACCTTAAGCTCACACTTAAGGATTTCAATAAATCTACTAATTGCTCAGGTTTACAAATTACAAGAGAGGTTCACCAAACTATGGTTTTACACTCACAACCTCTTCTAGTAATGTTTACAATACAAGGCTCACCACAAACAATGGTTTTATATCTTAAACAACCTTGAATCACACTTTCAAGGATCACCCTTATCTAAAGGATTTTATGTTATCAAGATAACCTTGCTATAGCTAGTAGAAATACACAATTTGATAAATAAATGAGAATGTGTAGAAGTTACCACTTGATGGTAGATATTACACAATTTTGCACCTACACACTTTGATGTCTTTTGGGTTGATCAATTGAATGCACAAGACATAAGAGAGCTTAAGAAATGTTTGCTAAATGCTTTTGAATGCTTGGAGTTTTCAAGATTTCAAGAGTTACAAAAATTTGCATGTTTATAGCTTTTATAGAATTTGAAAATCTGTTAAAACGTTCATAAAACGGCTAGAAACGGCTAGTTTCAGAAAATTCGGACGACCGAATTTCTTGGCTGCGCCCGAATCTTCGTCCGAATTTCTCTGGATGAATAGTAACCATGCTGAGAACAAAAATTCGGACGAACCGAATTTTTTGCTGCATCCGAATCTTCTTCCGAATTTCCCTGGAAGAACAGTGACCATGCTGAAGGCCAAAAATTCGGACGACCAAATTTTTTGGCTGCGTCCGAATCTTCTTCCGAATTTCTCTGGAAGAATAGTAGCAAACATTTGCTACAAAATTCGGACGACCGAATTTTTTGGAAGTATTTTCAAACTTTGTAAAATCATTTGAGATATAACTTCAATGAGTTTGAAAAACATTTGATATGTATAGAAAACTTATTTAACCATATATAAGCTTGAAAAACAAGAACATATGAAGTTTACTAACATATCTTATAAAAAGATTCATTCAAAGCCTTTTAAAATCATAAGATTATTTTTGATCATCTTTAGAACAACATTCTTCAAACTTCAAATACTTGCTTAACTGAAGTTGTTCTTGAACTTTTGCTTCAAAGCAATGAGACTTCATACTTCTCAGTTTACAGAACCTATCACACAATAATCAAACATTTTAGTCCTCATCAATATTTGTCATTAATCAAAACTACATAATTTGCCCTTAGGGCTAACAAAGGTGACGACTAGGTTGGCTTAGGGTTTGTACCTAATGCTCTTATACCGTGTAGGAAAAGCCTCACACTTTATTACTAATTGGACTAAACTTTTAATAGTACAAAGAGTCCTAATATGTAGGATGAGATAAATGATAAATGATAATTTCTAGCTAGATCATGATACGAACTATTTATAGTTGCCTAAACTGAGTACAATCAAGGATAATTACAAGATGTATACTATAGTCTGTGTCCATGATGATAGATCCTTCTTCATTTGATTGGAGCATATGATTTTAAACTTGTTCTTATAACTCTCCAAGTTCTTGTTGAAGATCAGAAATCTTATCTCTGAAGTAATGACAATAATTTTGATAAAATCGCATGCCACTGTAATTAAAATAATTGATTTCAAATTCAAGTAATTTTTGTAAATATTTAACGATTTCCCTAGTTGCAATTGTTCTGCATCCTCTATTTTCTCATAAAAGAGTTTGGAATTTCTTGAAATTCACTACGAATTAATGGATTTTGGATAAGGATGATGGCAATAATAGTTTCACGTTCATTGTGAAAGTTATTCCTTATGAGTTCGGGAATGTTATAGCTCACGGACTTCACTCAACAAAGCCTTGAAATAGATGGAAAATAATTTTCTTGTCATATTCCTACAAAAAATAAAATGTAAAAAAAATTAATATGCAATGTGGGAAAACTAGAGCTTAATTATTAATTGATAAATTTGTTTTGTTAACTAATATTACAGCAGCGACAACTCAAAATAATAATTGATATTGAATAAATGTAATCTGAATAAGAGCAGAGCTATAAAGCTTTGTAACCAAGACAAAGAATAAACTAATATCGGATATGCATAGAGAAATTGTAGTCTTGTCAAATCTCTAAAGTAAATAAACTATAAAAAATCCGACCAGTACTTAATGCATTTTTACTATCGCAGAATATAAATATGACCATTAGAATTTGTACAATGACTATAATGCTACACCAAATAACTCGACCCAAACAATAGCCTTAACATTTTATCATACAATTTCGTAAAACAATGATTGTCTTTTAGAAACATAATAATAAATGCAGTACTATAAAATATCAAATCTTAAAAATTACATCCCAAGAGTAGTTGAGTACAGTAATTGATAGTAATTTAACTAAATTTCATTACCATAGATTTTTTAAAAAAAATAAATTATTACAATGTAATGCACCTGGGTGAAGGCTTGAAGGTGTATATGTACTGACTTGAAAAACTTAAAGGCGAAAAGCATAATCCAATCCCTAATGTAAAGACATATATAGAGAAATTGTATCCCTATCAAATCCCTAATGTAAACAATAGAGAAAAGCATAATCCAAGTTTGAATAAGTGATTCCAATGTTGGATAAAAAATCTGGCAAATACTTCATTGATTTTGCTATAACATAATATAACCACCGGAATACAATTTTGTTATCAGAAAATATGGCCATCAGAATATTTACAATCACTATTAAGCTAACAGTGAACTCCACCCAAATAAACAGCCTCAGCATTCTATCATACAATCTCATGAAACAATTTATTTTTTTAGAAAAATAATAATAAACTCAACACTATAAACTTAGTACTAACTTCCAATAATAATGTTTTTTTTTCTTTTTTGCTGAACAAAGATTATCCATTTGATGCGAGCAGGACTATGGACTGTCATGATGGGTTGGACATGTCAAATAGAGAGCTAATTATGCCAGTTGGACACATGACCAGAGCTAGGGCTAAGGGCCTTCAAGAGGCCTTGTTTGCATATGTAGACCAACATATAAAGAGGATGGAGCTAGCCAAATCTATTGGAGGAGAATTAGTTGGATCACAGTCTAAATTGATCCATTTGTCTCTAATCTTTGGACCGGATGATTTTGCCACTTAAAGGCTATAGAATTGGGCTTAAGCCCAAAAGGGAATGATGTTTTAGACTTGGAATGCATGTTAATTATCTTAGATTTGTTATTTATGTTGCGCTTGCATATATTATTAGTAAAATTCTTTCATGTTTTACCCTAGTTATATATAGGCCTCTTTAAGACAATTAGAGCAAAATTTTTGGAGTCATTTTTTTGGAAGTGTGCTGCCACCACCTTTGAGAGGTAATTCCTCTTGTTCTTGTTACTCAAATAACTAATCTTCACTTATCAATTGAAATTCTTATTGTGGCGTGTGAGTGTTCTTCTTACTTAATTAAATTCTAATTATTAGGATTGCTTAGAACAAGTTTCTAAGAGGTGTCATAGGGATTTAAAACCCAATGAGAGGAACAATTAAAATTACTCAATAATTCGAAAACTATGGTAATATAAAATAATCCACACCCTAAATACCTAAGGTGAGTAAGGTACAATATTACTAATACTAGTAACATAATAGACAAATACACTTCGATCTTTTTCATTGTATCTTTACCGCCAAGCAAGCAAAATTCAGCAAGTTAAAAAACTATGAAAAAATCAAAAATTTTAAAAATTACCTAGGAAAGAGCAAAACACTGAAAGATGGTCCATATTGAGTCCGAATAGATAGATTCTTTCAAGGAAAAGGAGAGAAATAGCAAGATCTGTAAAACTATGCAGAATAACTCATCTGTACGACTTGAATCTTTATGAAAATTGAGTAGGAAAAGATCTACCATGATCTATAATCAAAATGGGGATGGGAACACACAAAAAATATAAGAAATAAAAGGATCCAACCAAGATCCGGCCACTGGCCTGGCCGGAGAAGAAAGGCATTGGACTTCGCGCAGGGAGAGCAGTAGAGAGAAGGAAGAGAATGTAAGTAGAGAGAGAAACTTAATTCCTCTAGACGGGTTCAACTTTCAATAATAATGGTTAACACACCTAGTGGAGAGGCTTGAAGATGTAAATGAACTGAGGAAATTTTGCTTCATTAAATGACATAGGAAAGAAAAAAAGACAATTGACAGAGCCAAGAGATTAATTTGAAACTTTTACTTTATTTGTGATTGTTGATATTCCTAATTATCTAGAAGAATTTGACATACAATACCATTATAAAGAATTTTAATAAAAAGAGGATTTATATTATTATCATAATAAGTTTCCTTGATTTGACCTCCACCAGTGCGATCTACACAAATCAATAAGTAACTTGAAGACATCTAACACCAAAGAAATCAATCATTGTCTATTTTATTAAAATAGATATTTCAACCGATGAGGATTGAAGATATCACATTGTCCTTTTTAATTACTTTTACAATTTATCAATTATTATTATTATTTTTAAGATATTAATATTTTTAGTACTGTCAAAACGAGTCAGTGGTCCACGGGCTAACCCGTTTATCCAGTGAATTAGGCATACTTGGACACAACTAGTACAAGCCTTCCTAAACACGGGCCAATAACAAATTTTTTTAATGAGAACATTATATATATATATATATATATATATATATATATATATATATATATATATATATATATATATATATATATATATATATATATATATATATATATATGTATGCCTAGGCCCCGTTTGATCTCCAGGCCTCTTATAGGTGGACATGGACTGGTGCCAACACGCAAATAAACAAGCCAAGCCAGCTTCGTCTGCTTAAGACCAGCCCCCAGCAAGTTAGCCCGTTTGACACTACTAAATATTTTAAAAGCAACTTTGAGAATAAAGAAGTCATCCATCTAGTCAGCGCTATTTAGAGAGTCTGTTTTCATATAAATATTACTAGTGTGTCAATTCTCTCTTTATAATTGAATGTTTTATTTTGATTTGACATGAAAAATAAATAAAGTAATTTAATAATAAATTAATTAACATAATTATTGGTACAAATATTTAGGGGAGTGTTTTAGAACATGCAAATTACCTCTCTTATTTTGTAATTTTATAAGTTTAGTATGTATTGGGAAAAATTAGTACTCTTTATGTTACTTATGAAAGTCTATACAAAATATGTATTTATCATAAAAATTAAATGTTGGACTTGAAGAAATATTAGCATCCAAAATTTTTTCTTTAGCCCCATTTTATTTTCACAGATAATTCTTTTCTATGAAACTCACTATAAAATTTCTCAAAAATCATTCCAAATGCATCTGAACTTACACTTCCTCCTTCTTTTTTTATCATTTTGGATTTGATTTTTCACACATATTAAAATGTCATTAAGAAGGTAAAATATATTCCTTTTTTTCGTGTGTCTAAATTTGATTTTTTACACAAATTAAGGACGTCATTTGAAAGTTTTAGTTATGAGGTAAAATGACAATTTAGCCTTATTGGGCACATAAAAAACCAATTAATATAATTTAGCTGAGTAATTAAGGCTAAAGATAAAAAAAATCTCTACCTTTTGCTATTTGGAAAAGAGTTATACTAGTTTGAAGATTTGAAGATGAAGGTAAGTTTTATAGCACAAGTTTTTATTTTCATGGCTAATCTTACTAAACTTGAGTTTCTAAATCTTGATATTATTGAAAAAATTAATCTATCTCGGACAATTCATGCTAAAATTCATCTGCATGCAATGGGTCTTTGAGATACTATTAAAAAAATAATAGCACCAAATTAAGATTGTGCCAAAGTTATGATTTTTCTCCGTCATAATCTTCAAGAAGACTTGGAGGTGGAATATCTTACTGCAAAAAATCAAGAAAGATTCAACCACCTAAAGATGATTGTCCTTCCAAAGTCACGATAAGATTGGTTGCATTTGTAGCTCCAAGATTTTAAATCTATTAGTGAGTATAATTCGTTCATGTTCACAATTACTTCTTAATTGAAATTAGGTAGATAAAATATTACCGATACTAATATAATATAAAAAATCTCCACATTTCATACCTCGAATATGCTCCTGCAGCAACAATATCAATAGAAATGTTTTCAAAAGTATTATGATATGATTTCATGTCTCCTTGTGGCTGAACAAAATAATGAATTATTAATAAAAAATCATGAATCCCAACGAACTGGCTCCACCGCTTTTCCTAAAGTAAATGTGACTAAGGCTTATAACCATGGAAGAGGTTGAGGTCATGACTCTAGCCATGGTTGTGGATGCAGTCATGGTAAAATATTGCTCATTCTCATAGTAATGAGGAAGGTTTCTATATATTAGATAATGAATGATATGAATACATAATATTTATATATTACTGCAACTATTTCACTAAAAAATATGTGCTCGAGAAACTACCACCTCTCTCATATGGTTCATACTATGCCAAAATTATGGTCATTGAAATGCATCATTTAGGAAATTAGAATTTTATTGATTCAGATAAAAATATGAGTTGGTATGACTGATTAGATCATCCTAAATCCATAATGATGTGCAGAGTTACTGAAAATATATATGATCATCCATTGAAAGGTCATAAGATTTTGAATTTGAATGAATTCACTTGTGTGCTTGTTCTCAACAAAATTGATAATTAAATCAGCACCAACAAAAGTAGGAGTCGAATCTCCTGCATTTTTTGAACAGATTCGCGGTGATATATGTGGACCTAGTCATCCATCATGTGGACCCTTTAGATATTTTATGATTCTAATTGATGCATTGACCTAATGGTTGCATGTGTGCCTATTATAAATTGTCTAGCTAATATTTACGAGATTACTTGCTAAAATCATTAGATTGCAGGCATAGTTTCCTAATTATCCCATTAACAAAATCTGTTTAGATAATGTTGGTAAATGCACTTTTCATATCTTTGGCGCTTATTGCATGTCAATTGATATAAATATTGAGTATCCTATAACTTATTTTCATATACGGAATAGTTTAGCTGAATCTATGATTAAATGGCTACAATTACTTGTTTGACACTTATTAATGAGAACAAAGCTCCCCAAGTCTACCTGGGGACATACTATTTTGAATATAGCAACACTCATATGTATTTGGGTGTGTAGTATACAATCCAATTGGTCCAATTGGTTATAAATAGGTCTTTGTGCAAAATGAAATGAGTAACATGAAGTCGTGAGATATAAAGCACAACATGTAGCACAAGGGTTTACGCAAATACACGTTGTTGATAATGAGAAGACATATTCTCATGTGATTGATACAATCACATTCTGATATCTTATAAGTTTGGTAGTACATGAAAAACTTGACATGCGTCTTTTGGACATCATTACTACATATTTATATGGAAATCGTGATGGTGAAATTTACATGAAAATCCCTGTAGGATTTCACATGCCAAAATCATATACATTAAGCACTGAAGAAAATTATTCCATTAAATTACAGAAATCCCCATACGGATTGAAGTACTTTGGAAGATAATCGTCTTAGTGAGAACTTGATGCAAGCCTGATATAAAAATAATTCAATTTGTCCATGTATTTTTATCAAGAAGTTTGAATCAAACTTCTTTATAATTGCGATATATTTTGAGAATATTAATTTCATTGGGATTCCCAAAGGTAAGAGATTATTTGAAAAAATAATTTTAGATTAAGGATTTTGAAAAAACCAACTTTTGTCTTGGTTTAGAAATTGAACATCTGGAAGATAGAATGCTTATTCATCAGTCAATATATAATGAGAAAGTCTTGAAAAGGTTTTATATGGACAAAACACATCTTTTATATACTGCAATGGTCGTCTAATCGTTAGAGGTTTCTAAAGATTCTTTCCGACCACAAGAAGATAATAAAGAACTAATTTGGTCCTTAAGCATCCTATTTTAGTGCAATTGGAGCACTGATATATATTATGCAAATAATATATGTCCTCATATATCATTTTCAGTAAATTTGTTAATAAGATATAGTTCTTCTCCTACTTGACAATATTGTAATAATATCAAGCACGTCCTTCAATAGCTACAAGGGATAATTAATTTTGGATTTTTTATACAAAAGAATCAAAATCTGCATTGGTTGAATATTCATATGTTGGTTATCTATCTGACCATCATGTTACAGGTGTGCTTATTCCCCCTTTTTCCTTAGCCTAGCAATTCTTTGCGGAAGAATTCAAATGGGAAGAAAAAAGAAGGCACTGAAAGTCTCAGCGCGGTTTTAGTTGGCTTAAAGAGTATTTAGTCGAAGCTTGGATTTGATGAACTCATGAAGCACTATAAAAAAGACTTTTTGTAACAAAATTACTTGTAACTAATGCTCCAAAATTCATCACTAAAACTTTTAGTGACAAGAGGATTTTGTCACGAAAACATTAGCAACAAATGATGGGTTTTGTCACTAAAAGTTCATCATAATAAAGCTCTAATTATTTGAAAAAGAAAAAAGAACTGGCCAAAATAGCCAGTGGTGATTCAGCTTGTGCTGCCAATGTGGACGTGCCTAGCAGGCAAAATTAGAAGAAGGCGCACAATGTGCATAAGGTCTTAAACAATAGACCTAACCTTAAGTGTGCAATGCGCTAACCATTGCGCCGCTTGATCGTTTATTGCGATTTTTCGTTTCTATTAATTAGTATTTGATGTTAAACAATCTCTAAATTAAAAAAGTGATGATATTTATTTTATATTTCTTAAATATATTCTAAAGAACACTACAATATATTTATACTTATGAATTGTTACCAGATATCAATAAGACTAACTTTATATAAATACTTTTTTCACTAATAGTTTTAATTTTATTTAATACATTTAAAAATAAATATTTTAATAAATTAAACAAACTATTAAATATTAGATTGTTATAATATATTTATTAATTTTTTAATTCTTCATACAATCACCGAAACAATTTAACAATCAATTAAAATAAATATATGTCGTCACTAAAAAGCACTATATGCAGATATGCTATTACACATCATATGTAGAGAATATGTATAGACGCATGTGTACATCCAGTATAATAGATGTATGGAATATATTCAACAATCATACTAAGTTGTAGTTTTAATATTTTAATATTTTAGTTGGCTTTGGCCGAACTCTGAGTTTGATTATCGTTAAACAAAATATTTAAAAAGTATTTATAATTATAACAAAACGCAAACTTCGTAAATAATACTAACTCAACTTCAACATATAACATCTTTAACAGTAACTAAGAGCGACATATTTCAATGATGTTAGTCGCAAAAATAAACAACCTTTAAATAAAATAACATGTTCTTATTTCTACAAACTCACACAAGTATACATTCTCCACCAAACTCCAACTTAATTGTTGTTTTTCTTCCACCAAATGCTCAACTAGAACCTAATTGAAAGGAAAGATATCCACAATCCCTCTACTACGTTATGATGTGGTTGTATAGTGTTTTTGTTTGCTTTTCAAGACTCATGTTATATGGATCTTAGTGTTTAGAATCATAAGAATCAATAAAAACTTAAACACAAATACAGTGGAAATAAAATATCATAACTTAAGTAAATACATTGTTTGGTTTGATGTCGACTAAAGGCAGATTGTAGGGAACATTGAAAAACCTTTCTTCTAGGTGATATATTACTCTAGAGATGTAGGAATATGACTTTCCGAAAAAGCACTTTAAGATGAAGATAGTCATTTGGAGCATAAGTTACAAGTCAGCTAAGAAGTCCCTTTTCAATGCCTTATATGGTTCAACTGTCAAATTTCCAATAGCATTCAAGACATACATAAACCAAACAAAAAAGCCGAAACTGAAAAGTACACAGGAAACTACACAGGCCATTGAAACAATGATAAGTACCAGGAACACACACCAGACATTATGATATCTTGAAAGTAGGAAAAGAAGAGTTGTGTGAGATCGAAAGTTGTTACCCGTTTATGTAAAGTGCAAGAATTCTTATCAACGAGATTTATAAAAACGTGATGTTTAAATGAGGAGTGAGATTATTAGTTTTATTTTTTTACGAGTTCTAATAGAATCAAGTGATAAGTGATTCGAAATAAATTAAAGAGATTACTACATTTAAATGCATAAAAGTTTAAATTAAAAATTCCAAGTTTCGAAGGCATTTAGACCTCATAGTCCTGAAAACCAAATTAATTAGGAGAACATCAAATTAACGTTGTCAGGATAACCTGCCAAGTAAATTAAATTTTATCTAGAAAAATATGAACCGAACGTTATGTCAAAGATAAGTACAGAAAACCTTAGTCATATGAGCCGTAAACCCATGCACATTCCAACCTTATACATTTAATTTGAAAGAGACATTCAATGGTCTGGGAGTACCTGCCCAGCATAGAGTCTTAAAACAATAGCCACAAGTTTGAACTTACCAACCCATCATAAAACAAAGAAGAGCACCATAGGCACTTTTGATTGAATCTTCAGTAGAAAAAATAGATTTTTCTCGGACGAACTTTCCATGATGAAGCAATTTCATCTGGAAATGTATTTCCGTGATGATGAAAATAGCTTTATCACAAATGGTATAACTTTTCATGATGAAAATACAACTTTGTCACAAACAAATCTATGTTTTGTGACGAAGTACATGTTTCGTCACGTTAGGAATGACTTTTCATAACTAAAGTGATTTCAATACCAAAAATATAACTTATCATGACGAAGTATCACATTCGTCACAAAAGATAGACTTACAATAAGAGTTTCTAACTTACCATGACAAAGCGTAACATGATCGTATCCCCAAACTATAATCCGAAAATATAAAGTCCTTACAATCAAATTTTCTAACTTTAATTAAATGAAATTAATATTTAAAATAAATAATTCGCTAATTCGTGAAGTACATAAAATTTAAATAAAACTCCCATAAGTCCTTCCTCTTATTATATAACAAACATGAAAAAATTCTATGCTATACGCTAATCGTTTCTTGGGAAAGATATATGCCACCTTGATATCGAAACCTCATTCTCTCGTCCTCCTTGTCAAGGCTGTCAAAGTCCTTGGGTTCACTCTTTGAAAAAAGAAATATTCGTAAGGAGTAAGATACCACTCAATAAGTAGACGAACTCTCTCTCAATAAGTAGACGAACTCTCTCTCTGCGAACAAAATAAAACTTTTTTATTTTATTTGAATGTTATACTAGAAAAGGACTTCAAATTTAGTTTGCATTGAAACTTCTGTCAAAACTAAGTTAAACCCATGATAGTAAAATATGTCCAAACTTATTTGTAAAAGTAAAAATTCTCACTATCCAGAACTCAATATAGGTAATATAAAAATGAGAAATTAGCCAAAAATGCCCTCAAATAATTTTCGACTAACCAGTAATAGTCACAATTTTTTTTATTACACAATTTATCCCTAATCTATTTTCGAAGTGCCAAAAGTACCCTCACACGGCGGAATCCGACTGAGTGGGACAGTGCATTTTCACGTGGGAAGCCCGTGACTCTAATTTTGAGGGCAAAATTGTCACTCTCTCCCATCTCTCTGCAACCGGTCTTCCCCTTCCTTCTTCCTTCTTCCCCAATTTTGAGGGCAAAACATACACAGAATGAAAATACATTGCTATTGAAGAACCCAAATTGATTTTGCAGAGAAATATGTTGTCGAGGTTCATGTGAAGCAAAAAGGTCAAAAACTCTGCCCCAAAAAGACGAATAACTGAATTGGCCATCACAACTGGAAAATTGTGAATGGGCGGCTGATATGAATATATCGATGCAATGACCACTACTGATGTCTGTAAGATACAAACGGCTTTTTGTTAATTATTTTGCTGCAGGAGACTTGATGCCTCTTTCATATTTTCTGTTTGACCATCACCATTGTATCCCTTGTCATCTTCTCGCTCTAAAAGCTTCATGATATGATGTGTGCAGGTAGTCAAGAAACTGGGACAAAGATTGCTGAATTTTGCTCACATGCTCTGGTGGCCTTGGAAGTGCTCATACATCCCAGGGCCCTTCCAGTGGTATATTTTCAATCCCTTATTGACCATTACGATGGTGGGGGTATCAAGATCCCAGAAACTAGTTACTTCAGTGATCATAGACATGTTGGCACAGCTGGAAAGAAGGGACTTAGTGAAGCAGACTCGGATGAGGATGACCTATATCAAAGTTGGCTGGGAAATGGTGATATGATGGAAGATCCAGTGGGTTTCATTCAGTGTGTGTTTTTCCCTCAAAATTGGGGAAGAAGGATGAAGGAAGGGAGAAGACGAGTTGCAGAAAGATGGGAGAGAGTGACCATTTTGCCTTCAAATTTTGAGTCACGGGCTTCTCACGTGAAAATGCACCGTCCCATTCCGTCGGATTCCGCCGTGAGGGTACTTTTGGCACTTCGAAAATAGATTAGGGATAAATTGTGTAACAAAAAAAATTGTAACTATTACTGGCTAGTCGAAAATTGTTTGAGGGCATTTTTGATTAATTTCTCTATAAAAATTTCTCAATAACAATTTCCTTTTTTATAATGTAGGCAGAGAAGAAATTCGGATCTGGGCTGGCTACCCAGTGCTACTGGGCTAGGGCCCAACGTAGCTGGGCAGTATCCCAGTATGTTTCGCCGGGTGACCGCGCTAAATTTTTTTTCTTCGAACATACAAACCAGAAGCTGGAAACAACAACGGAAGAAACTAGTGGTCTTATGAAATTGAAAGATTTCATTTGATGATGACAAATAAGACAAAATAGGCACGGTAAAAAATGAGTACAGACTTATGCAAACATTAATTTGGCCAAACAACTAACATCATATGTGCAAGTAATAATGTTCAAAACCCAACTGTTAGGAACAATTTCAGACAACAGATTCATGACATTTTTATTAAACAAATAATTTTAGAGAACATACGCATTAAGATTTTCAAGTTTCGACACTCAAAAGAATCTAATGATGCCTAACTTATGTGAATCTCAGATGTACCCTGTCCTCTCGAAAGGCAAAAACATAACATAAATCCTAACTATTCTCTGCTAGAATGGTTAGAATGGAATAGTATTTATCAGAATGTCCCCTGACACCCTTAAATATAATGAATGTCATCGATAAATAATAATTTCAGATACAATATTATAAATAGAAGAATTTTGTAATGAAACTACGAACTACAAAGCAAGTCATGCATTCTTTTCAGGTATTAGTTTCTTAATTCAAAGAGGAAGAATCGATCTACTTACATCTAAGCTTTCTACACAAAAGTCTAAATGCTTCTCTCTTCATATCGATTGACTAGCGCCTCAATGTTCAAGCTATCACTTTCTCCGGATCTTCCTTCCTTTGAAACTCTTGTTCTGTAGTTTTCTCTAAACATATGATTTGAATCTTTACCCGATGAATGTGCATCATCTTTTTTTTTATATATATATTTAAAAAAGAAAGCTGCCCTATCTATAATTCTATCAACTCCAAAGAAATCCGAAATCTCATTTAGAGTATTCCATTGAAGAAAATGCAGCATTTTGTTTCCCATGTTATCTTTTTAATTGAAAACCTATTGTTCACCATGGAATAGATTCATTTACAATTAAAGGTTTCTGGAATTGGTAAAAGGTTAATGCTAAAAAAAGTATTATTTATTGAATAATGTTGGTGAAAACTCATGTTCAACGCATAATAATACTGTGAAATGTTCACAAGATTTGATGAATCAAGCTCAACACATTGATAAAGTCATGAAAGGTAACCGATTACGAGTTAAGACTTCAATTGATGTCATTCAGTGGTTAACTTTACAAAGATGTGCTTTTAGAGATCATGATAAAACATGTAGTTCAAATGATTATGGTAATTTCCTTGAATTGATTGAATTGTTAGCTCTATATAATGATAAGGTGGCAAATTTTGTATTGGAAAATGCTCTGAAAAATGCCAAATATACTTCTCATTTGATCCAAAAGGAGATTTTAACATGTTCTTGCAAGTAAAGTCCGAAATAAAATTCATCATGATATTGGAGATTCTAAATTTTGTCTCATTGTTGATGAGGCCCTTGATGAATTTAAAAGAGAACAAATGACTATTGTTTTGAGAGAACATTTTTTTGATCTTGTACATGTCAAAGATATTGGGACAGTGATTTTCAAGAAAGAAATATATTCTCTTCTTTCTCAACATTGTCTTGATATTCAAAAAATTGGTGGTCAAGGACATGATGGTGCTAACAATATACGGGGTGAATGGAATGGCTTGCAAGCACTAATGTTAAATGATTGCCCATTTGCATATTATGTTCATTGCTTAGTACATAGACTCTAATTGGTATTAGTTGTTGCTTCTCAAGAGGTAATTCCTATTCATAATTTCTTTTCAGATTTAACTTACATTGTTAATATCATTGGAGCATCTTGCAAACATCATAAGTTACAATATGCTCAAATAGTTAAAATTGCAAATCTATTGAAAATTGATGAACTTGAAATTGGTAAAGGACTTAACCAAATTGGTACTGTGAAATGTGATACTTGTTGGAGCTCTCATTTTGGTTCCATTTGTAGTTTGATTAGGATGTTTGCTGCAACTTATTATGTTCTAGAGAATGGCATTGAAAATGGATCTAATTATTCTGTGAGTGGGGATGTAGCTGCAGCATATTCAAAAATTACATCTTTTGAGTTTGTTTTCATCTTATATCTAATGAAGGTGATTATGGGGATTACAGATATTCTTTATCAGTGCTTACAACAAAAATCCAAAGATATAGTAAATGATATGCTTTTAGTAACAAGTACAAAAATATTGATTCAAAACTTGAGAGATGATGGTTGGCTCAACTTAATAGCACTTGTGAATTCATTTTGTGAAAAGCACAACATTGATATTCCTTATATGAATTCTCTATATGTGGTGAAGCGTGGTCGTAATAAACAATCAAATTTCAATATGAAGCATCATTATTAGGTTGATATATGTAATGTTAAAATAGATTCTCAACTTTCTAAGCTAAATAGTTGATTTAATGAACAAGCAAAGGGTCTTCTTACTCTTAGCTTAGCTTTGGATCCTAAGGATGGATTTAAATCCTTTAACGTTGATGATATTTATCGTCTTGTGGAGAAATATTATCCTCTTGATTCTACTAAGTAGGAGAAGATAAGCTTAAAGTTTCAGTTGCAGCATTATTAAGTTAATGTTCTAAATCATCCCGAGTTATAGAATTTGTCTACCATTTCTGATTTATGTCAAGGATTAGTAGAGACGCAAATGAATAAGGTATATTTTCTTGTTGATAGATTTATCTATCTTTTATTGACTCTTCCAGTTTCTACTACAACGGCAGAAAGGGCATTTTCTGCAATAAAAATTATCAAGAATGCTTGTAACAAAATGGAGGATGATTTTCTTGCTGATAATCTTGAGGTTTATATTGAGAGGGAAATTGCTAAAACTTTTGATTCATACTCTGTACTAGATGATTTTGTTTCTTTGAAATAACGTCTATCACAATTTTAAATAAAAGTATGGACTATATTTAGTATCTTTTTTATTTTAATTAAAGCATCTATGATCTTTATGTATGTTGTATCTATATAATGTTATTTGTTACATATTTTGTATAATATATAGTATGAACTATACAAATGTTCCTTCTAATGTGGCCCTCCTAGAACCAAAATCCTGGCTCTACCACTGATTTTGGGCAACAATCTGTGCCACTTTTTTTAAACAAATTATTAGCCCTATGGGCAAATTTTGTAGTCTTGTTAATCACAAACATTGATGAAGGCTAACTTGAATAATAATAGTGTGATAGAATTTTTGCATTAGAAAAGAACATCTCAAAGGAGTTTAGAAGCTAGAAGATTGAAGAGAATCTTAAGTCAGTGAAGGATTTGAAGATCCGATAGTGTAAGCTATTGTGTATTTTATAGGTATATCTCTGAAAACCCTACACTTTTTACTTTTCGAATCTATGCATTGCATGTTAAAGTACAAACCATTTTGATCTAGCCTAAACCTTGTTGATGAGTTTTAAAATTTTCATGTTTCTTTAAAAAAACAAAGTGTTTGAGAAAGGCTTCTGACTCAAAAGCTTTTAAATGATTCGTATTAAGATTCAAATTGATGTAAAAATTATTGTGATTGAGTTTCAAATGATTTTACAAAGTTTGAAAAAGTTCAAATCCTAATTCGTACGTCCGAATGCATTTGTTACTGCTGAATTTTCAAAGAAATTTGGACAACCAATTCGAATGCAGAGGTACAAATTTGGTCGATTGAATTGACTTGTACAACATAGTTAATAGAAAAGTTCGAACGATGCAGTAAGACTGATTTGGTCGATCTAATAGCACTGTTACTACCCGTTATTAGTCATTTATTGAACGTTATATTTGAGATTTTAAATGTATTAAAGGTTTAAACTTTAGATTTTTTATAATTTTTGTACTTTTGAGGAGCTTTACATGTTATACTCTTGAGATCTTCAAAAGTTTAGGGGAAAAAAAGCTTTCATTGTTATTGTGCTACATGCGATCATTCCAAGATTCCAAAGAAAATGTGAAGTGGTGTTATATTTGGTTACCATCTTTCTATCTCTCTTCTCTAAATTGTTTATTTAAGGCTATCTTGAGGACATAAAATCCATTGGTAAGGGTGAACCTTGTTTCTTGAATTGTAAACGATGCTATTGTTGTAAAACCCTTGGATGGTGAACCTCTTGTGTACTTGTGTGCTTTGTTAACCTAGTGAACTAGTTAAAATCCTTGAGTGTGGACTCAAAGCAATGGATGTTGATATTGAAAAGATCAAACCACTATAAATTATTGTGTCTCATTTTCTTTTTCCACTGTTTGTGTTTAACTGTGCCAATCTTATTTGTCATTTGTGGTTGTTGATATTTATTGCAGTCACTCTAAATTGCTCTTCTACCTTCAACCATTTTCTTACAAACAAATTAAATACTTGGAGGTTGTGAAATTCTAAAATAGATTTCATCAAAGAAAGGATTTCAAAATTTAGCTAAAAACCTAATTCACCCATGTCTTAGATTTTTCACAAATAATTTCATAGAATTTATGCATTCAGATTTTCAAGTTTCGACACTCAAAATAATCGAAAGATTCCTAACTGATATCAATACTAGATGTATTCGCTCTAGGAAGGTGAACAAAAATCCTATCTATTCCTAGCACTGTCAAATGAACTAGCCAACTTTAGGGGACGACAAACAGGGCGGAGTGGGCTTAGCTTATTTTCTTGTAAGTTAGGCAACCTACGGCAGGCTCTTAGGCTAGAGAGGTTTTTTCTTTTTTCCTAAAGAAACTTATATCAGTAGGAGATAATAGGATCCCAAATCATCTACATCTATTCCCAACCCACTTTCACTTGGTTGATTAGAAGACACAAGCTCATGTGAGAAAGAACTTGATGTACTTGTTAATTTTTTAATATTAATATTCAAAACAACGTAGACAACTTTACATTCACAAGATCTATCTTTTCATACGTAGTATTGGGATCAACTTTGTTATAACATATCTCCAACAATTTAAATTTTATATGAAGATCAAGAACAGCTCGAAGTGTAAAAATAATACTATACTCCTTCCAATGTCAAATTTAGATTTTATCCTCGTGACCATATCTTTTATGAGAACATCTTCATTATTTACATTATTCACCAAGAAGCACCCAAACTTCCAAACTAGCACAAAATACAAGTTAGATATAGGGTAAGAGTAACCAGATATCAACTTAGTAATCTCATAAAAAAGGCAGAGAAATTCAAACATTTTTCAATCCCTTGTCTATTCCTCCAATGATAGGCAATTCTTATAATTTTTGTCACTCAAAGAAAGACTAGAAAAACCACGCTAATATCTCAAAGCACTCTCAAGCATCATGTATATAGAATTCCATCCAATATATATATCTAATCTCAAATGAACCCTCATTTGAATGCCCGCTTGTTTAACACATTCTTCAAAAGCTTTCCTTCTCCCTTCTGACTGTATGACATACTTGGCAATATCTCTAATCTTAACAAAGCATCATTACCCACTTTCAATCCTTCTTGCACAATAAGATTCAAAACATGTGCAAAACAATGAATATGAAAAAAATACCATTACATAACGAACTATCTTGCAAACAAAGTTACTCATGCTAACGAACTATCTTGCAAAAAAAGTTACTCATGCAAAATATCTTCCATGTTAGAAGATGCATTGTCCAAGATTATTGAATATATTTTGCTATCTATTTCCCTCTCTCTTAGTAAATCATGTACTTTTCTTGCCAATTCAACGCCTAAATGTGAAGGAGGAAAATTAGAAAAAGAGAGTATGAAACTATTCAATCTCCAGTCAATATAAAAAAGTAAACAGTCAAACAAATATAAGCCTTAGATGTGCAAGCTATCCAAACATTGGATGTAAGATATATTTGACTATGAACATTGGTTAATATATGCTTTAAGTTGTTTTTCTTGGCCACGTAAATTTCTCACATATCAGATGTAGTAGCATTTCCAGAAATGTTCCTCACATCTGAATTGCAACGTTTAAGAACATCTCTGATCCCTTTATACTCAACAAACGAAAAAGGAATATCAAGCCTTATGATTGAAATAGTAATTTTTTCACGAAGAACATTTTGGGAAATGTTTCTACTTCTTACCTTGCCAACATTGTTTATGAACGTATCACCCACATTTGGAAATCAAAATTTTAATTGAATGCACAATTTATATGATAACTAATGCTTGATGTCCCATATTTAGATCCCCTGTTGTATGCTCTTTCCTGCAACTAAAACATTCCGCTTCTAGCTAGCTTTCTATCTTCTCTGGTGCCTTGGTCCTTTAAGCACAACCATACATTTGAAGTAGTAGCCATAGCCTTCTTTGAAGGCTTGGTATTTGCCTCCAATTCACTCTATGCGACAATGCTATTTTGCTTTAGCAACTCAGTATCGTTAACATCAATATCAACAAAATTTTGGCTCTCCATACTACATGATTGATGATATGAGTAAGTGATAATAAAATTAAGATCAAAATTAAAAAATCATAATGTTTAAAATAAAAAATTTAAAAACAAAATAGATAAATTCCAGTCATCTCATAAATTGCACGAGCAACTAAGTAAGTTGCAAATAAATACTAGAATTGGGGAATGTGAGGAGCCAATTGAAAATTTTAGCAAAAAGTACACTTCATTACTATTCATCCATTTGAGAATTCATTTAGTGCTTGAATAACTTTTTGTAATACCTTTACCAAAGAAGAAAGCCAATTATGTGGCAATAATGTTTGAGAATTCATCCACATAATCACTAAACAACATAATGAGAAATCTTACTTTGCCTACATTTAGTAAAAGGGAAATCAGTAGGTGTGAGAATTAAAAGTTGAAAGTGGAAAAAGAACCCTTTAAAGATTCAAGCAAATACAGCTTCATAGAAGAGCTATTCTACACCAAAAAGGTGAAAAATAGTCCAAGTGGTGATATGTCACATGTTAATCTATTTCTAACAAATAAAATCTTTTTCCAAATTCAAATTATCTTTAATCACGAGATATTTTTGATATTCTAGTTCCATTCCCAGAATTGAGAATACACCTTATTTATAAATTTGAATCAAGTGTCAAACTGTGGAGAACTTGCAATCCAACTTCTACAATTATCAAACAATCAACTCAAATGCAATACAAGCTTGAAAAAAATGGTGTCAGCAGATTCAAAAAAAATTTCACATGCTGGATTAACGGACTGACAAAGTGTCAGGAGCCTAACTCATGTGCTTTTATTTGGGAAGTACGTTGATCCAAGTTACAGAGCGACGAGTTCAAGGGCACCCCATAAAATGATATTCACAATCAAGAGAACTTTGTTCAACGCGACAAAAGTTGAAGAAACACAAACTTCGACATAAACAATTGAAACACTATTCCAGCTATATTTTATTATTTTAATAAATGGTCAATTTGTTTAGTCACAATGGAAATTGAAGTTTGCCAATTTGCCTATTAAAGTAAATAAATTTGTCTAGCGATAACATTGCACAATAGGAGCCAAACTATATGCAAAAGCCAAGTAGTTTTCTCAGTATTGAGAAGATTTGTCAAATAAAAACAAGAGCCCATTCGGTATCTCAGTGACGCTGATACATCACACGCAAAATGTCAGAAACATAAAATAAATTATGAACCCCAAATTTTGTTTTCCAAGACAGAGTATGGTGTATCATGTATGGAATAGGAGGCAAGGTCTCACCTCCTTATTGCTGCAGCAGTAGGCATCTGAGAGGGCAATGGACACACAGTGTCTAGTGGTGGCGGTCGGGCAGAGCAGGGACTTCGATTTGTAGCCCTTAGTGGTAGTGAACTAAGAGCAAGAAGGGCTAGGAAGGAGGACCAACGGTAAATTTAGGGCTTAGGCCACAGGTTTGAGATTCGAAAATAAAGGATGTTGACTACAGCGCACTAAAAAAACAAGTTTTCAATCGGGGAGTATAGTCTCGAAAAGTGCAGGTGGGGGTGGCTGGGGGCTGTTGAGGGTGCCCCCGACGGCATCCTCGCGGATGGCTCCCAGCCGGTCCCACTATTGCTATCGGGGAGAAGGGGTTGGAGCAGCCCCTAACCAGAAAAGATTTCTGGTCAGAGCCCCTAACCAGAAAGGGTTGGAGCGGCCCCGAAGTGGTTGTGCACTGCAACCTTTTTTTTTTTTTTTTTGTGAGAACTTTAAGATGATTCTCTAAAATTTACTTTTTTCTTTCCTTTTCTTGGGAACCAAAAGGGTTCCCTTGCATTGCATCACATTTTTCTATAATTTGTTTTCCTTTTAGCTCTCCCATGTATGCAAAATTCAATTCAAATTGTGAATCTTTTGAGATTCTTTAAAATAAAATTAAGTAAAATTTGAATACAAAAAATGTTAGCACTACTATCAAATCCCAAGAAATCCAAAATCTCAACTAAAATCTAAATCTTATCATGAATCAAACTTCTAATCATAATTCCTATTATTTTTCTTAACTCAAGTGCATTATCTTACCCTATTTTAAATTCTTTAAAACTTATCAAATGAGTCTGTGTATTACATATAAAATATAGTATCTTATAGTATAGTGTGTGTGTGTCACACACAATAGGACACTTTATTACATTATATGTTATGAAATTAATATTGTAGATGTCCATTATTTGATATCAAAGAGGTAAATCTAATGGCAGTGTTATAGAGACACTCCAACTATCCAGAAGATAGATTGTATAATTCTACCACATCTTTAATTAGTGATAGTATTTGTCTTCTGATTATTCTCTTCATCTTCTTATTGATATGTACTCCTGAATCCTATAAATAGGGCTTTAGACTGATGTATTGTATACACTCATTGATTCATTCATTTACTCTCAGAGAATCAATAAAAGCTCTTGTGTTTTCTCTCTTTATTTTTTTCTAGTTTCTCTCTATATTTTTCATTATAATTCTACTATTCAATTCTCTATATTACTATTATGATTTCGTTGTGCCGATGACGACTGTGCGCCAACAAATTCATAATACGTTATCAGCACGAGACTCTACCACTGCATTTTTGAAATTTATATGAAGGCAAGAAAATAGAGTCTCTGCTACTGAAGTTGAAAGTTTAATCAAGACAAAAAAGAGATATTTTTTCTATCTTTTAATTCCTATAGCAAGCTTTTCAAAACTCAATTTTTTACTCTTGATATTTATAGAAAGAACTATATGTCATCGACACTAGATGCTCAATTTTATATAGATGTAATGGGTCTAGCAGACACCATTATTGAAAATAATGCATCATCATCTCAAAGTCGAAATATCTTACCATGAGAGATTCACTTATTTTGTGGAAGGATCTAAAAGAAAGATTTAACTACCAGAAGATGGTCATTCTACCAAAAACACAGTTTAATTTGTAAGTGAATACATTAGAACCAATGGTTATAGCCCTGGAAGAGGTCGTAGTCATGGTCGAAACCGTGGACATAGACACGGATATGATAAGAACAATCCATATAATCATGGCACTCAGAATATATGCAACTGGATATTGTGGGTCTTAAAGACACCATTTTTAAAAAAAAATACAAAGCATCAAAGCCACTTGATTACTAGCAAATTATGAATGAAACATACAATCACCAGAAGATGATTGTTATATAAATGCTAGTGATGATTTATTATAAGTGTGCCTAAAATATTTTATGTCTCTCAGTATGCAAAAAAAAATTATTGCATTTAGAATTTCTCCTCAATTAAATGTTATAAGGAGAAATATTATTGGTAATCTGATGAATAAAAGATTTTTTAATTCTCATATCTCTAACATGCTCCTATACTAGCAATATCTAGAAAGAAAATTTCAGAAGTATTTCAAATTTATATCTTCTGAAATTAAATGAGTCATTGATAAAATATTTTGATGCCCATCAATTGAGTAAAACTTGAAGTTTACTGATAAATAATTTATTAGTTGGCATGACCGGTGGGACCATATCGGATCATTAAAATACGAAGAATGATTATGAATTTATTATGGAACCAAAAGTTTCCTAATATCGAATTTATATGTACTGCTTGTTTTATTTAAAATTTGCTAGTATTACTCGGGGTTGAATGTGTTATTTTAGGATGAATATGGAGAAATTATTAGTTGATGCATCAACAAATAGTCGTATGTATATTGTTGTTTTTGCAACCTGTAGTTTGTACAATTCATTGATAATGAACTCATGTTTTAACATTCTCCCAAAGACATTATTTGTTCTAATAATACTTGTTGTATTGAGATAAATATTGAACATCCTACAAAATGTTCATGATTGTGATAGAGATAGCAGAAGCATGGGATACCATTCCATTTGCGCAAGTAATAAGGGGCTCCATGTTACTAACTCAATCTATTCTTAGAAAATATATTATATTGCCTTCATTGATAATAGCAAAAAATATTGGACGTATGCTATTATTGCAATTTCCGGAATGGTTTGAGGATATACAGGAATGGAATCAAGAAATGCATGTTAAATGTACCTATTAGCACTTATTTTGTATTTTACCAACACATTTTGATTCTTCTCATAGTAGTTGGTTTGTGGTCAGAAACTAAATATTTCTCACACTAAGTTTAGAGATGCACTATGTATGTTACTCCACCATAAAGGTAATGAGATGGGTTTTCAAAAAGATTATCAAATATGTTGGGAGCGAATCTCAATGAGAGATTCGTATTTTGTTAATTTTGAATATGTTGCCCCAACATGAAGAGGAGAAAGTATGAGGTTGGATAAAGATATTAGTATGTGTCCTATCTTGATGTTCTATTTTGATCCTCATAGAAGATACCTTGAACCAGAAGGTCAAAGGATAATTTATATAGCCATGTATATTAATTGACCAACATCCAGCAAATAATGCTCCTATTATATTTGATATACTTGAAAGATAATCTACCACTATAAATAAATTTGAAATATAACTAAAATGTGATAGATAAATCAGTTCCAAGGATACCAACTCCTCACTGGATCAAAGACTTAAGATGGTCATATATGTTAAGTCGAGGATATTTAAATTCCAGCATAATTTTTTTCCAAACATGATTGATATATTATTTCTAGAAAAAATTCAAGTACCTGAAAACTTTGACAATGATGAGATCTCAATATGATTAGAAAATACTGAAACCGCACAAGTATATGACGTTAAAGATATTAATGCGCATAATATATTGATTCAGAATGAGGATTTCCAAATCGAGGTCTGCAGACTCAAAATGATAAAGTTCGCACGAGAAATATGAAATGTTTAAACTATTCATAAGTACACTTGAAGTGTACATGTATTCCCAGCAGGAATTATACACGTAAAGTGTAATCCCAAAGAGATAGCAATTAATATTTACTTATAAAATGTGAACTACAAAAAGGAATTATAGTTCTAGTGGTGGATATAATAGTGCATTTAGGGAGAGAAAATAATCAATTAAAAGAGGATATCATTTATGACTTTCATTATCTTGATCTATACACAAATATTAATGAACTGGAAGTTCAAAATGTTGTTTATTTACATAAAATTACAAATTGATTATTTAACTGATTTTTGTAGAGTTAATCAATATAATATTATAACTATAGATATTCTTATTTGGATAGATGTCCTAGCATGACAAATATATAAATTCTATAATCATATGATTTTGATACATGCCTGAAGAGTGATTGATCTCTTGATTTTAAAAACACAATCCTCAAAAGTGTAATCCCAGCAGGAATTATACACGTAAAGTGTAATCTCAAAGGGATAGCAATTAATATTTACTTATAAAATGAGAACTACAAAAAGGAATTATATTTCTAGTGGTGGATATAACAGTGCATTTAGGGAGAGAAAATAATCAATTAAAAGAGGATATCATTTATGACTTTCATTATCTTGATCTATGCACAAATATTAATGAACTGGAAGTTCAAAATGTTGTTTATTTACATAAAATTACAAATTGATTATTTGACTGACTTTTGTAGAGTTAATTAATATAATATTTTAACTATAGATATTCTTATTTGGATATATGTCATAGCATGACAAATATATAAATTCTATAATCATATGATTTTGATACATGCCTGAAGAGTGATTGATCTCTTGATTTTGAAAATACAATCCTCAAAAGAGAAAAATATTTGATGATCAAAATATTTTTCCTGAAAATTTTAGAGGAGCAAGTATTGTGATCAACGTTTTGAAAAGTCAACATTTTGTTTTGATTGAATATCCTGAAGATGTTTCACATGGACATAGCACATCAATTGTCATTGGGTTATTATAGTGAGATCCTTTATATCTATTAAAGGATAGTGAAGAACTATTTGGTCTTCAAGTACCACAATTCTGCAATTGAATGTATGAATACACTTGTCCACGTGCAAGTAGATATCTATTCTGGTTGTTCTCTACCCAATGAATTTTGAGACGGCATTAAGCTTGCCTTTTGATATCTCCTTGAGATAGTTTATCTTGAATATTGAGAAAGTCCAAGTCCTGTTGAGATGGATATGCAATGTATAAGCTACCTATATGATCCACATAAATCATGTATTTATAGACATGTGTTGATTATGACAGTCACATCTTCAACCCTTGTTGAAGAAATATAAATTTAAAATATTGGTTGAGAATATGTGTGATCATAATTATTGTATTCGAGATAAATCTATATCCTCTAAGAAGGAATTCCAACTATATATTTGGATGATAATAAAGTTTGGAATATATCTAAGGAGATACAATAAAGTATATTTTATCTAGTAAGGTTTTAACGAAGCATGCTCTTATAAAATTAATATTGTGGATGTCCATTATTTGATATCAAAGAGGTAAATCCAATATTAGAGTTATAGAGATACTCCAACTATCCAGAAGATAGATGGTATAGTTCTTTCACATCTTTAATTAGTGATAGGATTGTCTTCTTATTACTGTCTACCTCTTCTTATTGATATGTACTCCTGAACCCTATAAATATGGCTTTTGACTGATATATTGTACACACTCATTGATTCAATCATTTACTCTTAGAGAATCAATAAAAGTTCTTGTGTTCTCTCTCTATTTGTTTCTAGCTTCTCTCTATATTCTTCATTATAGTTCTCCTATTCAATTCTCTATATTACTATTACGATTTCGTTATGCCGACAACGACTGTGCGCCAACAAATTCATAACATTATATATATAATTTGTGTATATATAGTACAAAATTGTTAAAGTACATTTATAATATAAAACAACATAAACATACAATATATTATATAGAATAAATACTATAACACTACAAAACTTAGGGAATTACTAAGTGTGGAATGGTTTTATTGATATATAACAATTTTTTACAATTCTAACCTTAGTTATTTTTATTTTTATTTTTAAAAAATTTCAGTATGACAACATACTAAAGTTCAAGCGCCACACCCTAGATGCACACCCCTTTTTTTCTTCTTTTTTTGTTTCTTTTTTTTTTGTTTTATTTTTAACAACACTGATAATTTTGCTATTTAATAAATATTATTTATTACTTTTGGTTTTTAAATTTATAGTTATTATTTTTTGATTTTTAAGTTTATCAAATTTTATATTAAGGTTTAGAATGATAATCCAATTACAATCATTCAAAACTAACTAAAGATTTGATTACATCATTAAAAATCAATTGATAAGATTAATGGGCTACCAACATTTGTTACCACTCTTGTAATGCTTGTCCAGTAAGAAATTGAGGATTCTTGTGAAAATACTCCTGGAAAGTTTATGATAATATCTTATTCTTAAATACTCTCTCATTCTAAAATACAAAATAAACATGAAATGCTAATATTAATCAATAATTGATTTATTTTTAAAATTTAAAAAATCAATTAAATTAAATAAATATGGAAATTAAAACAAACAAATAAAAAATTATAAAAAATACAAAGGTCAAGCGTCCAACATATGTACATAAAAAATAAAAAATATGAATCTAGGGTGTGGCACTTTTTACGTGCCTTTCTAGCCTATATAATATTTTGAAGCTCAATGATGATATACTAGTATTGAGAGCTTATGGTTCTTTTGTTTTCATATTTGCTTCACTTCCATCACCCCACATTTGATTGATGAAAAAAAGGAGAGAAGAGGTGTTGTAAAATGTACCTTATGCGCATTGTGATTCATTGATGTATGGCATTGTGATTCATATTACGCATTATGATGTATGGCATAGTGATTCATTGGGCTCATTGGCATTACTGTTTTGAAAATGATGGTCTTGAAGTGGTTTATATGCCTTGAGTTGATTTTGAGTATATTTGATCTTAAGTGGAGCATTGGTTGATCAAGATGATTATGTATGATTTTTTTAGTTGATCACCTTGCCTTGATGAATAAGTGATTGGTTTTAAGAATTTATATTGCAAAATTTACCTTTTGATGATTTTACCAAAAATTCAGACATGAAGTTCGGACGCAGACCAAAAATTAGATCGTTCGAACTTTCTGTCAAAAATTATGTTTTGACTTTTTTTTTTGGCTTAAAACTATCTTAATCTTCCCTAAAATGTTTGAGAAGCCTTGGGAAGGTTCATTCTTAGAAAATAAATTCATTACGTTGAATATTTGTGCTTCTAGGACTTGATTTTTCAAAACTTTGATTTTCACAAGTCCAAAAATGAGCACTATCTAAGGGGGGCCCTTGAAAATTGATTCTAACTTCTAAAACATCTCTTAGAATGTGTTCTAAATGTTTTCATGCCATATTTTCTATCTTGACGGAAGGAAGGAGGAGTATGGAGATTGGTTGGGCCATAGGGTCATTCATGAGCCATACTATATTATTGTGCCAAATTGTTCATCATTCATCTATGACATTAATGCTTCATTGAACTATATTGTTTAATCAATCACATTTTGCATCAAAGTTTGTCACCCTAAAAAGGGAGACATTGTTAGCCCTAAGGGAAAATCTTATATTTTTTATTATGATAAACATTGATATGAGCTAACTTGAATATTTGATGTGTGATAGGATTATTGGATTGTGGAAGCTAGAAAGTTTCATTTCCTTGAAGATAAGATGTTAAGGACAACTCAAATGTGCTCAAATATTAAAGTGTATAGAGCATGTCCTAAGGATTGAAGGCTTTGAAGACTTTTTGTGTAGGTTTACACTTGCTTAATAGGTATATCCTTGTAAACCCTACACTTAATTGTCTTTGGAATCTAAAGAATTTTCAAGAGAGCCCAAAACTTGGTTTTCAATCTTAAAAGGCTTTCACTACATATGTTTTACCAAGTCCTTGACAACGGCTTTTGGATTAAAAGCTCTTAAAAAGATCTATTTTATAGTCCAAAATGATTTCAAACTTGTACTTGATTTCTATACACTTTGACAAAGTTTGAATAGTTTGAGCTCCAATTCGAAAATCCGAACTGAAAACCTTGGCTGCTGAATTTTCATAGAAATTCGAACGACTATTCGAACACTTGTGTCCAAATTCAGTCGACCGAATTTATCCTGCCAGCGAAGTCCATGTTCGATCGGCCGGATTTTACTGTTACTAGCCATTATTTGAATGTTGCAACTAATTTTTAAACCATATAAAAGACATAAACTTCAAAATTTTAAGTAGTTGAGCCTTTAAGAATCTTGATTCTTCTCAATCATTCTTCATCAATAAGCTCTCTTTTGTCTTGTGCTATAAATTTGAATTATAAGATTCCTTAACAAAAAAGGTGAAGGTGTGCTAAATTTATCATCATCTACCAAGTTATTGGTGACATTCTTCTCTCTTACTTCATCTATTTGTTTTATTCAAGGTTGTCTTAAGGATATAAAACCATTTTGAAAGGGTGAACCTTGTTCATTGTAAGTGAAAAGAGGTTGAGGAGTAAAACCCTTGTTTGGGTGAGCCTCTATTGTATCTTATATAACTTTTGTTATAGTGATACTTGGTTAAAGTCCTTGAGTTAGGGCTCAATGTAGTGGATGTAGATCTTGTGTGATCGAACCACTATAAATTACTTGTGTGATCTTCTTTCCTCTCTTTTTTAATTTGAGAACTCATTGCGGTATCTTGTATATCTTATTGTGTATTAGATTTCTAAACTCTTTTAAGCAATTTTCTCAAAAAGAAAAAGTTTTAAAAAATTAGCCAAAGACATAATTCACCCTTCCCCCCGTCTTAGGTCTTTCATACAGTTGTGCGAGTATTAGTAGTCTGATGATTTCTTGAAAAAGTCTAGCACAGGGAGAAAGAATAGAAAGAAGGGACTCGATAGACAAGGTGGTGGATGGTATACCAGCAGTTCCATTTCTTTTCAAGAGCATAAGAAGAGATTGGTTAGTTTTTTTCCTTTAGCATTAAATATTTTTTGATATGATTCATTAGAATTGTATTTATCATATTTTATGCTTTTTTGTTAGATTAATATGTAGCGGAAGGAGTTAGGGATAATCTCAAGCTCTCTGATTACTGGCTCCGTACACATAAAGTTCAGAGCGGCCCAAAGAAAGGCCAATTTGTTGACACTCGTAGTAAGAATTATTGGGTAAGTTTTTTATTCCTTTTGTGATATATAATAACTTCATAAATTCATTACCATAACTTTGTATAAGTCAAATGCTAATCTATGAAAAGTATTTAATGAAAATATTTTGAGTTTACTTTGATATTTCTGTTCTTCTAACTATTTGTTTGCTTTATATATCTAATTTTATTTATTTTATCAATAAAAACTTTACATAAAAATTTCAAGAATCTTATGACTTAGGCCTCTCTCACCGCTACTAAGAGCTGTGGCATCATATCTGATGAGTTGACGTTGATGGTAAGGACAGCTGATGGACTCAAGAAAGGCCACATCTATGGTCTTGGATCCGAGTCTCTTCTCCTCAAGGGAGATAATGAGGGTTCAGATAGTGGTTCATGTATTCATGAGACATCATCACCGGCTTTGCAATCAATGAGAGAGCATAGAAGCTAACGTTCGAGCCAAATTAGAGCATAAAATGGTGACGAAGATGACGAAGATGATGAAGGAGATGACCAAAATGTATGAGGTACAAAAGAAGATATTTGCACAGCTTGGGTTTGACTTACCTATGCCTCCTGACTCATCAGATGATGAAGATGAAGACAACGAACACGACACAACATCCAGTCCAACTGCTCCAGAGACTTAGGATCACTTTTACTATTATTTCTATTTCACTACTTTTAGAGTTGTTATTTTTGATGGATTAATATTGATGTTCTTGTTTGGTGTATTAGTTTTATTATTAAGCATATTTATTTTGGTTGGATTGAATTAATCTTGGCTTGTTAATGGTTTGATTTTTCACTTGGGTATTTTTTAATTTGCAGGGGGCCATTAAAAATATAAATTTTTTATTTTAAAATCTGCAATATAAAGAAACCACTTTGAAACCACCAAATCAGTTTCTAAATAATTTTTTTTAATTTCAAAATTTTTAGAACTGATTTGAAACCACAAAATTGATTTCTATATACAATAAAAATTTTTATTTTTTAATTGGGCAATGTTTAGAAACCTATTTGAAACCAAGATAGGTTTCTAATTGAATATATTTTTAAAAACGAACCAGTTTGAAAAAAATTATACACAATTTAATATTAAAAATTAGTTTCTAAATTAGAGAAATTAAAAAAAGAAATTAAATTATAATGCTTTAGAGACTTTAAAAACATGATTTGAAAATTTCTCATGAGTAAAATTGGGAGGTTGTTCTACATATACTTTTTCTTGAATAAAACTATTTAGAAAGGCACTTTTGACATCCATTTGAAATGATTTAAAACCTTTAAAGCAAGCAAATGTCAAAAGCACTCTTATGGATTCAAGTCTAGCTATCGGAGTAAAGGTTTCATCATAATCAATGCTCTCTTCATGATTGAATTCTTTGACAACTAGTCTGGCTTTATTTCTAACATCATAATCAAGAAGCTTTTTATTTTCACAAAATAATTTTGAATTATCAATAAAAAATTCATCAATTTTTTATCTCATTTCTTTGTTTCTTCTTTAAATCTTTTTCAATTCACCATACATGTCAACAAGGAGATCACTAGGATCATCAAAGTCATCATCACAAGAAGTAGAGGTCGAAGGAGTAGGTTGTACCTCATCTTCCATTGCCATGAAATACACATTTGCTCTCTCATCATTTCCTTATTCACTTTCTTCATTTGCATGTTGATCCCAAGTGCCAATAAGTCATTTTCCTTTCTTCAATGACTTCTTTTTCTTTTGCTTTGCTTCCCTTTCCTTTTCTAAGGCTTTAGGACAATAGGCAACAAGGTGCTAGGTGTTTTTGCGTTCATAACATTGTGCTCTAAATAGGAATAAGAATTGAACACCTTTCTTGAAAGGTCTCTTGTCCTTCTTGAGAAATCCTTTTTTGTAGAACTTTTTAATCTTCTTCACCTTTGTCATTTCATCATCTTCAAGTCCTTTGATTCTTCAATGGCTAGTGTCTATGGTTGCCATGATTTTGAAAGTGCATCCTAGATCTTCCTATTTTATTTTCCAAGGGAATAGTTTTTCCCATAGACTTCAAACCATTTGAAATATTGGTGAATCTTGTTAACATATCACTAATATTATCTCCTTGGTTCAATGTGAATTGTTCATAATCTCTAACGAGCATAGCAAGCTTTGATTCCTTAACCTAATTCGTTCCTTCATGTGTCACTTGAGATGCTTCCACATATCACAAGTGGTGTTGTATCTACTCACCCGGTTGTATTTGTTGACATCTAAAGTACAATTAAGGATGTTCATTGAGGCCTAATGACCTTTATCAATGATATTCCACAAATCAAAGTTAATAGAACAAATATAAATCTTAATTCTAGATTTTCAAAAAGTGTAACTTGTTCCATCAAAAAGTGTAATTTGAAATACTAGTCATAAGATCCTTACTTGAAGGTTGTTAAACCACAAAAGAAATCCTGCTCCGACACTAATTGAAACACCTAAGAGGGAGGGTGAATCAGGTTTTTGACTAATTTTTGAAATTCTTTTCTGGTAGAAATCTGTTTTAGAAAATCACAACTTCTAATTATTTAATGTAATTGAAAAAGAGTGGTGGAAGGGAAGATAACAAATAAATATGACAACAATTAATGTCAACCACCACTAACGCCAAAAAATGTATGATTAATTGAAAACAGTTAATGAATAAAGAAAGAGGGACACAGTGATTTATAGCGGTTCGATCTCTTCAAGATCTACTCCACTACCTTGAGTACACACTCAAGGATTTCAACAAATCCACTAAATTCAGTACACACATGTATACAATAGGTGCACCCTACAAGAGTTTTACACTAATAACCTCTTTACAATTCAAGAAACAAGGTTCACCCTCACAAAAGGTTTTATGTCCTCATGATAACCTTGAATAAGAAATTAGGATATGAGAGATAAAAAGATGTTACCCAATAAATTGGTAGATGATAAACAATTCTTACTCCACTTCACTTTTGCTTTGAAATATTGGATTAATCACATGTAGCACAAGACAAATGAAAGCTTTTTGTTTAACTTTTGAAGATCTCAAGATAATGGAATGTAAAGCTCTTCAAGTAATCAAAAGTAGTATAAAATATGAAGTTTTAAACCTTTTATATTGTTTAAATTTAAAACACAACTTCAAATAACATGTAGTAATAATTGTTAGAAGTCATCCCTAATTTAGAAACTTAAGTAAGGCCCACACATTAGGTTACTATAATGTTTAAGGTAAAACACAACTTCAAATAACAGGTAGTAATAGTTGTTAGAAGTCATCCCAGATTTAGAAACCTAAGTATGACCCACACATTAGGTTAATATAATGTTTAAGGTAACTAAGGTCTCCTATTATGGGAAGTTAGATATGAGAAGGATTCATTAGATTATACATATCAGTTAGTTTCCTTGATGGATAGAAACATATGCGTACTCGATTTACTCTGCAGGTCCCTAGCCTATCTATATATATCACTACTGTAACATCCATTGGTCTATAGAATTTTCTTCTTTCGATAGACATAGGTTAGAAGACTACAGGGTTCTGTCATCGATTACGAAATTGGTGAGAACGTCTTTTTAAATTTTACCTGAACAATTATAGTTATTGCTGAAGGTATGTTTCTGTATTAATTGTCCGCGGCTATTTATACATACCATTAATGTTTCTAACATGTGGTATCAGAAGCAGGTTAGAGATATTGTTTGGTGTATATGTCATGTAATAATTTCTCCTACCTGAAATGTATGCTTCATATATACTGTAATGCATTGTGATTTAGTTTGTTACTGAATTTATAATGAACATATCTTTTGGAACTTTTATTGATGAAATTGGACTCTGCAGTCTTTCACGTATTCTTTACTCTACTTTTATTCTTTGACTACACATATCTTTCTTGCTTGATTTTGTCACGCTATGTTCACAGAAAACCAAGCTCAAATTTTTTACCAAATTCAGAATTAGTTTCATTGCATGCTTCTTTTGGTATTGAACAAAGTTACATAATTAGTTTTAGTACCTTATTCTTTCGGTTTCTGTGAAGTTGCAGAAGGCTTCACATGTTTTGTCCTATTAGGTGTTGACTTCAATTTTGTTCTCTTGCCGTTGTGTTTTCCTTGACTTGGTTATCAATATTATTAGTTTATTAATTGTCTTATTTCAAGAGGATTTTGCCTCTTTTGAAAGTTCTTAAAAGGTTTCGATCATTGTTTCTTGTTCGACATTGAAGCCGTTTATTATTTTTTAATAATAATAATAATAATTTTGGGTAATATTAAGTTTAATTACCAATATTGTCCATTATGATATAGGGCAATAGAATGACATTCTTATTTAGCTTTTTCCATGTAATGTCCATATAGATTAAATTGACATTTTGATTAACTTGATTATTCATATTTTGAATATCATTTTATAAGTTCTATTTATGTCACGTACTTACGAGTAGCCATAGCATCTTAAGTGCTTCATATGTAAAGAAAATATAATCACATTTAAATTAGTGATTATTTTTAATTACATTCGTAAAGTAAAATTATATTATTAAAATAGTAACTCGACCCCACAGGAAGGTAACTATTTTAGTTAAGATTAATTGAAAGAAGACGGTAAACCTTTAATTTGAAATTTTTCTATGCCCACAGGTGTGGATTATTTTTTGTGTTTTTTGTTTACTAGTCTCATTATGAGGTTAATGTAAATTCTATGTTTGAGATGCAACCTTTACTCACATGAAGGTTAGAATTTACATTGAATCACCTTAGTTGATTTATTTTTGATGGTTGTGCTTTATAACTTATGTGTTTATTCTTGGTTTTGCAACTTTTCCTAATGCATCATTTAATAAAAATGCTCGTATTCCAATGCTCAAGGGTGATAATTACTCTGACTGGAAAGATAAAGTACTTTTAACTTTACAATGCATGGATATGGATCTGGCACTTCATGAGGACGAGCCACCTGTCCCCACAAAGTCAAGTATGCCAGAGTCTAAAATTGCTTATGAGCGGTGGGAAAAATCTAATCGCATAAGTTTAAGCTCATTAAAGCCCTTATTAGTAAAAACATTGGGGGTTCAATCCCTAATTACACTATAGTCAAATTTTACATGGAGGTAATTGATGCCCATTTTGTAAGTTCTGACAAAGCCTTAGCTAGCACCCTAATGAAGATGCTTTCTAGTATGATGCTTGATAAAGGCTAATATGGGTGTGAACACATTATGGAAATGAGGGATATTGCTGCTAAGCTTAAAGCCCTTGAAGTTGAGATGTCTGAGTCATTCCTTGTGCATTTCATTCTCAATTCTTCAAGTAACTCATGGTCCACTCAAAATTTCCTACAACACACATAAGGAAAAATTGTCAATTAATGAACTTTTGACCATGTGTGTTCAAGAGGAAGGGGGACTGAAACATGAGTTACTTGAAAGTGTTCACCTTGTAACTCATGAAAAAGGAAAGGAACTGAAAAGCAAATGAGTTCTTTTCAAGAAAAAAGGCAAAAGTAAAGAATGTTTGCCATTTTTGCAAAAAGAAGGGACACTTCAAGAAGGATTGCCTGAAATATAAGAAATGGCTCAAAAAGAAAGGTAATTGCAATTTTGTGTGTTATGAATCTAATTTTACTGAGGTTTTTGATAATACATGGTGGATTGATTTTGGTTCTACAATTCACATTGTCAAAACCATGTAGGGTTTTATAAATCTAAGAAAGTCGATGGAAAGTGAACAAGACATCTATTTTGGCAATAGGATGCATTCTCATGTGGAAGGCGTGGGGACTTATAGGCTCATTTTAAAAGATAGTTTTCAATTAGATCTTAAAAACACTTTTTTATGTTCCCTCTTTTTCCAGAAATTTAGTTTCGATTTCAAAACTATCAAAAATTAGATATTGTACTTCTTTTCATTCTTCTTCTATGAAACTTTTGAAAGACAATAAAGCTATTGGTTTTGGAATTTTGGACGGAAATTTATTCAAATTTGAGCTAGACCCCACATATGAATACAATGTTTTAACTTTGCATTATAAGAAAATTGGCACTAAAAGATGTATTATCAATGAGAACTCTTCAAGTCTTTGGCAAAAAAGACTATGTCATATCTCAATTGGTCAAATTAAGAGGTTAATAAATAATGGAGTTTTAAAATCTCTTGATTTTTGTGACTTTGGCACTTGTGCACTTGTATGGACTGCATAAAAGGAAAGCAGACTAACAAGTCCTCTAAATGTGCCAAAAGGAGCTCTCAATTGCTTGAAATAATACACATAGATATATGTGGGCCTTTTCCTACCACTTGCTTGAATGGTGAGAGATATTTTATCTCTTTTATTGATTACTATTCAAGGTATATGTTTCTCTAATAGGGATAGAGAATACTATGGGAGGTTCACAGAGAAAGGACAAACTAAAGGTCTATTTGTTGAGTTCCTTGAAAGTGCGGGTATTATTGCCCAATATACTATGCCATGAACACCACAAAAAAATGGTGTGGCTAAAAGGAGGAACCGCACTTTGATGGATATGGTAAGAAGCATAATTAGTAGATCAAGTTTACCTTTATCCTTATGCAGCGAAGCCTTAAAAACCACCATGTATATTTTAAATAGGGTTCCATCCAAGGTAGTCCCTAAGACTCCTTTTAAATTATGGAATGGATGGAAACCAAGTTTAAGACATTTACATATTTGGGGGTGTCCAACCGTAGTTAGGGTTTATAACCCTCAACTAAGGAAGTTGGACGAAAGAACGACTAGCAGTTACTTTATAGGCAATGCAATCAACTCTAAAGGTTTTAGGTTTTACTATCCCTCTCATACTCCTAAAATTGTGGAAGCTAGAAATGCTAAATTTCTTGAAGATCATGAAGAAAGTGGGAGTGGTTTACCTCAAAAGATGGAACTTGAGGAAATAAGGGAACCACTTATTGTATCAGTGGTACCTTCATACTATAGGTACTTGAACACTTCTGAAACTAATTCTCATGAGTTAGTTGAGGAACCACAAGTTCAAGATCCACCACCTTCTCCAGAACCGCATATTGAGCAACCCATTTTAACTACTTCCATAGCAAAAATGCATGAACAAGTGGGAGTCAAGAGATCCACAAGAATAAGGAAACTTGCCATTTCTAATATTTTATTGTATACGTCCAAGAGTCCGAATATGATCTTGGAATAAAATATGATCTATATTTTTTTTCACAGGCCATGAGTGGAGAACATTCTACACTTTGGTAAAATGACATGAAAGATGAGTTGGAATCCATGGCTAAAAATAATGTTTGTGATCTCGTTGAATTACCACAATTGGTCTCTACTATAGGATCCAAATGGGTTTTCAAAACCAAAAGAGACTCTTCAAGTAATATCAAATGTTATAAAGCTTGACTTGTAGCTAAGGGATTCACTCAACAAGAAGGCACTGACTATCATGAAACCTTCTTTCCAATTTCAAAGAGGGATTCATTCAAAATAATCATGGCTTTAGTAGCTCATTTTGATTTAGAGTTACATCAAATGGATGTGAAAACAACATTTTTTAATGGGGATCTTGAAGAAGAGATATACATGCGTCAACTAGAGGGTTTTGTGGATAACAACAATCACGTTGTTTACAAGCTAAAGAAATCAATTTATGGACTTAAATAGGCTTTCTGTCAATGGTATATTAAATTTCATAGGGTTGTTTCTTCATACGGATTTTCCGAGAACCTTGTTGATGAATGTATATACCTCAAGATAAGTGGGAGAAAATATATTATTTTAGTCCTTTATGAAAATGATATATTGCTTGCAAGTAGTGATTTAGGTTTGTTGCATGACACCAAGCATTTTCTTATTCAAAACTTTGAAATGAAGAATATGAGTGAAGTCTCTTATGTCCTTGGCATAGAGATTCATAGAGATAAATTCCAAAGGACACTTGGACTATCTCAAAAAGCCTACATTGAAAAGGTTTTGGAAAGATTCAAAATGAAAAACTACTCAACTATTGCAACACCTATTGTAAAAGGTGACAAGTGTAGTCCGCAACAATGTCCTCAAAATGCATTGGAATTAGAGTAGATGAAAAGCATTCCTTATTCTTGTCTTGTTGGAAACCTTATGTATGCACTGGTCTGTACTAGACCTGATATTACTTTTGCAATAAGAATGCTTGGCAGATATCAAAGCAACTCTGGTCTTGATCATTGGAAAATTGGTAAAAGGGTTTTGAGATATTTGCAAGGAACCGAGGATGTCAATCAAGCTTACATACAAATATTGTGATTCCTTAGAAGTGATAGGATATTCGGACTCAGATTTAGGTGGATGCGAAGACAGTGGTAAATCTACTTCTAGATACATCTTTATTCTTGCTGAAGGGGTTGTATCCTGGAAGAGTATTAAGTAAACCATTGTTGCAACATCTACAATGGAAGCTGAGTTTGTTGCATGCTATGAAGCTACATCACAAGCGTTGTGGTTAGAGAACTTCATTATTGGCCTTTGTATAGTTGATTCCATTTCAAGGCCATTAAGGGTCTATTGTGATCACTTGGCTCCTGTATACTTTTCCAAGAACAATAAGAGTGGCTGCCATAGTAAACACATAGATATAAAGTATCTGATGGTTAGAGATTACATCAAGAAGCAAGTTGTGTCAATTGAGCATATTACTACCACTTTGATGGTGGCAGATCCTATGACTAAAATATTACTAGCTAATGTTTTCCAAGATTATATAACCCATATGAGACTTAGTGGCTCATTTTGACTTGCTTTTCTCTGATTATTCTGTCTAGACAAATTAATATTTTTCTTGTTTTACATGAATATGCATATATGGTTTTCATATATTAAAGTGTGATCTATATTAGATCAAATAAAGTGGACCCTGAACGATGTTTATATTAAGTATATTCATAAAGTTGTGACACTTGATTAGAAAATATTATGGATAGTAATACATGGAAGGAAATAAAGGTGTTCATTATTCGATGCAATCTGAAAAATCGAAATGAACCGAACTGAAATTCACATTTCGGTTCAATTTTTTGATATTTCGATTTAGTTCGGTTCAGTTTGAAATTTCTGTGTTCAAACCAAAAATCGAACCAAAAAACTAAAATTTTTAAAAAAATTATTTATGAATGCGTTACTAAATGCTTTGTTACATAACAATGCAATACAAAAGTGCGTTATTTTGTATAAAATTGAATTTTTTTTTGAAAAAATTACTACTTAACGCATCTCACTAATACGTTTTTACTCTAAGAACACAATTTTGGCAGCATTCTTATTCTTCTTTTTCTAAATTCGGTTTGCAATTGAATCGAATTAATTTATTTTGGTTCTGTTTTGTAAATTTTTCTAAAAATCGAACCAAAAACTGAAATTTCAGATTGAAAACTAAATGAACACCCTGTAAGGAAATGTTTATTATACAGCATGACCATCATGATTCTTGTATTATATTTTCCTTTTTAAGTGTTTGTTGCATAATTTTACAGTTTTGAGTGATTACATTATTATATTGCCATGTTCTTGTTTTGTCACTCAATGCGGTTATCTAACTTACAATGTATGGGCCAAGTGGGAGAATGTTAAAAGTCATCCTTGATTTAGGGACTTAAGTATAGCCCACTTATTAGGTTACCATAATGTTTAAGGTAACTAAGATATTATGGTAACTAAGGTCTCCTATTAATGGAAAGTTGATAGGATAAGGATCTGATTAGATTATGCATATCAAATAGTTTCCTTAATAGAAGGAAACACATGCGTGTACGGTTTATTCTCTAGGTCCCTAGCCTATCTATATATAATGCCTACGGCATCTATCGGTCTATGAGATTTTCTTCTTTTGATAGACATAGGCTAGAAGACTCCATAGTTCTTTCGTTGATTATGAAGTTGGTGAGAACGTCTTTTCTGATTTTACTTGAATAATTATGGCTATTGCTAAAAGTATGTTTCTGTATTGATTTTTCAATGCCTTTTATACATACTATTAATGTTTCTTACAACAGTGTCATTGATCAATCAAATCACACTAGTTGTATTTGAATTGGTCGTTTCAACTTTCTATCACTGGGTTGCTTAAAACAATTTGGTCCATTGAATTCGAACCTTTGTGTCAGAATTAGTTATCCAAATTTCTCAAGAAATTCCACTGCATTAAGAACATTTGGACGTTTGAATTGGAGTCCAAATGTTGTTTAAAATGATTTTGGGTCTTTTTAAACTTAATCACAACAAGTTTGAAATCAATTTTAGTCACAAGATAAGTTATTTAAAAAGCTTTTGAGTTACAAGCTATTATCAAACTCTTGGTTTTACCAAAGAATCATGAAAAAATTTTAAACTCATAACCAAAGTTTAAGTTTAATAAAAGTAGTTTGTGCTACTACATGCAATAGATTCCAAATGTAAAAAGTGTAGGCTTTACAAAAGTATACATATAAAATAAGCATAATCTTATACTATAGTATCTTCAAAACCTTCAAACGTACTCTTCATCCTTCAAACTCTTAAGTTCATTTGAGATGTCCTTTTCACTTTAACTTTAAGGCAATCAGATCATTCAGCTTCTATAATCCAAAAATCCTATCACACAATAATTATACAAATTAGTCTTCATTAATATTTCTCATTAACAAAACCGCAAGATTTGCCCATAGGACCAACAAGTACAATACAATAGAAGATGAAACTGCTTAATCTTTCATGAAATTTCTTCTCTTGCTTTCTCTCTCTATCTCTCTATTCTTCCTAGGCTCAAATGAACTAAGCAATCCAAATGAAAAATCTGATACCCAAGTAATACATACACTAGTGTGGATTGTAGAGAGAGAATGTGAAAAATTGTTACTTTTGCCAATTGAAAACGGAAGAAACTTTTGGTCACTATCAACTTTTATAAAGCATAATGTTTTCTTCGGTCAACCCATGTGAAAAAGAAGATTTCTTTTTTGATAAAATCACCTTTTTACAATGCCAAGGCTTCTTCTTGGTCGTTAACCATGTGAAAAATCATAAGTCTTTTGGGCAAATCTTCTTTTTGTAAAGCCAAGAAAATTATTTAGCCATAGCCCAAGTGAATATTCAACTTTTTATTTTCTCAATTCTCCTTTTTACAATGCCAATAAGAAATAGTGTTGTTTGACTTTCGCTAAAGAAATCTTTTCAGGTTAAAAGTGCTTTTTTGGTTTCAAAAATTTTGATCAAAACTTCTTTTAACCGATGAGGGCAAGTCTAGAAAGGGTAAAACATATTTATGAAAGGTAAATCAATTTTGCACATAGAGTTATCATTGTTACTTAGACATGCCACGAATTTCTGCAAACTAGGTATATTAGTTTGAAAATCTTTTTTAACTTGAGAACATAAGTTAGCTCAAAAAACAATTACCCAAATATATTTTCAGAGACAAAATTGTTTTAGAAGAGAAGTTTTAATTGGTATATGACACAGAATTCACTTTTTTTCTCCTACGGCCCTTAACACAAGTTTTTAAGATATAACTAGAAATTTACCTAAAGAATTTGTTTTGAGTTTGCACAAATTGAAGCATCATCTTCGTTCAGGAAGTCAGTTTGCAATAAATATCCTGAACACACTCACAAACTATTTAAATGACTTCATTTATTTTGTTAGTCATCAAAACCTAAGAATATTGTGCCCTTGAGCAAATTATTATCAATATGCACTTGTCATTTCATTGTCTTAACTTTGAAAATGCTTAAAAATTGGATGAAATAAGCTAAAATAGATTGTGCAGGATAACGTATGGTGCTGCACGAGATCCACCTCTATTGCTCATGCATATCTGCATATATAGACAGTGCCTGCCATAGAGGGCTGTAAAAGGCCCAACTCCGTGTTTGATATTAGGAGGTGGCCTTTAAAATCAGCCAGAGTAGGTAAAAAATGCTTGAAATACTAGTGCAACACCATAGAAGCTACCTGCACTGTCTATGTAGATCCATACATCCAGACGTACCCCTACCACGGTGCCCAATAAGATACATTGGCCATAGTTAGGTAACTATTAAGAAAGGACCTATCCTCGTCCTTGCTACCAGGGAATGGGCCTTTGGCCTGTAAAATCTAGTCCTCGACTTTTTGACTCAAGCAATTGTATAGTCGCTTATGCCTAGTATTGTCAAATGCACCGACTCATCACAGGACACTCCTTAAATGGGATGGAGCAGACTGACTTATTTTTTAGCTGGTTGAAAAGCTTCAAACATATATCCGTCTGTACTAGGCCCACAAGTTAAACAGGACATCTCGTTAGTATAGTCTCTCTCTTTAAATTAAATTTTATACTATATATTTTTCTTCTTTTTTTCTCTTTATATCATATTTGAGAATATAAATTTATAATTGAGATAATTTTTTTATCAATCACTAATGTTTTTAAAATAGAAAATGATCATTAATTATATATCATACCTAATATGAATAAATTTATATAAAAATATTTTAAATTAAATTAAATTAATTAACATAATTGTAGGTATGATTAGAATGTGTGATGTAGACAAATTTGGTATAAATATTGCTATACATTCTATTTTTTATAATAGTTTTTAATACAAAAAAAAAAAGATCTGACCCGCCCCGGCCCTCAGGCTAAAATGGAAGGCTAAAATGGAGCAAGCCACTTCGACAAGCATTTAAATGGGCTTGGAAAATCAAATCCAAGTCCATCCATATTACTGGCCAAACAGGCCAACCTACGGGTTTAAGCCCACTTTTGACACCACTACTTGTGCCTAGGTGCTAGTGACCTTTCATTTTTTGAAAAAAGAAAAAGAAAAAAGTGGATGCCCATTTGGGAGCATGGACTGCCATTGTGCAAGCCCTTGGAACCACAAGGGCAATCGCCCAAAAACCACACAAGTGGAGACAGAAAAAAGGAACATAAGAGGATAGAGAAAGAAAATAAGAGTTTATAATGACATATAATTGTGTTGTTTGTGTTGCGTTTAGTACGCGTTAAATAAAAATATTTAAAGAGATAAAATCTATTTACATAATTCAATAGCAAAGTGTATTTCAAAGAAAAAACAAGAAAAATCCAGTGGCAAAGTGGACATTTCGAGAGATGATTCTAGTAAAAATGTGCCAAATAGCTTAAGAACACAAAGAGAACATTGAACCAATTAATTGAGTCAACACAAAGAGTAAATTTGGGGGGAGGGGGGTAAAATGATTAATATAAAGGTAGATCATAGTTGATGATACGACTTATACAAACACATTATTATGTAACAACTACATCATGACAAAATATAAAATAGGAGTGCAAAGCATCCTTCTTACCATCAAACAAAAGATCCAAAACATGTTCTGGTTGTTCAAGGAGCAACTTCTTCTTCTTTAATCTTCTTGCCATCTGTCAAAAGTCTTTGAGCTAATTTATTCGCTTCTAAATTGTGGTTTAAGAGTACTTCCGAAACATGGTCCAAGAGTAGCATGCAATCAGATAATTTTTAAGTACTTGAGATTTGTTATCAATTTGTTGGAGCGCAATCATCGTCGGCACAACAAAATCGTAAGAGTAATATAGAGAATTGAATAGGAAAACTATAATGAAGAATATAGAGAGAAACTAGAAAGAAAATAGAGAAAGAACACAAGAGCTTTTATTAATTCTCTGAGAGTAAATGAATGAATCAATGAGTGTCTTCAATACATCAGTCTAAAGACATATTTATAGGGTTCAAGGGTACATATCAATAAGAAAAGAGGTAAAGAGTAATCAAAAGATAAATCCTATCACTAATTAAAGATGTGATAGAACTCTACCATATATCTTCTAGATAGTTGAAGTATCTCTATAACTCTGATATTGGGTTACCTCTTTGATATCAGATAATGGACATCCACAATATTAATTTTATAACACTCCCCCTTAGATGTCCATTGCATAAGAGCATGCCTCGTTAAAACCTTACTAGATAAAAAAACCAGTGTGAAAAACTCTAGTGAAGGAAAAAGAGTACACTATTCTTTATGTAATATTTACTCCCCCTGATGAGATAATCTTTTGAGATACTTTCCAATCAAATATTGCTATTGGTAAGGTCTTAGTGAATAGATTTGTCAAATAATCAAATGATCAAATTCTTTGCACATTAATATCACATCTCTTATGGAGCTTGTGAGTAAAAATATACTTATCGTATCTCCTTATATATATTCCAAACTTTATTATCATCCAACAGTACAGTTAGAATTCCTTATTAGAGGATATAGATTTATCTTTTATACATTAATCATTATCACACATATTCTCGACCAACATAATGAATTTCTATTTTTTCAACATGAGTTGAAGATGTGGCTGTGATAATCAACACATGCCAATAAATGCATGGTTTATGCGGATCATATAAGTAACTTATACCTTGCATATCCATCTCAACAGGAGTTAAATTTTCTCAATATTCAAACTAAACTATCTCAAAGAGATATCAAAAGGGAAGCTTAATGACATCTCAAAATTAATTGGGTAGAGAAGAACTAGAATAGATATCTGCTTGCATGCAAACAAGGGTATTTATGCTCTAAATTGTAGAGTTATGGTACTTCAGGGCCAAAGAGTTCTTCAATATCCTTTAATAGATATAAAGGATCTCACGTATAATAACCGAATGACCATTGATGTGCTATGTCCATGTAAAACATCTTCTAGATTTTCAATCAAAATAAAACATTGATCATAATACTTGTTCCTCTAAATTCTTCAGGAAAAATATCTTGATCATCAAATCATTTTCTCTTTTACAGATTTTATTACCAAAATCAAGAGATCAACAATGCTTCAAGTGTGTATCAAAAATCATATGGCTATAGAATTTATATATTTGTCCTTTTGAGACATTTATCTAAATAGAAATATCTATAAATAGAATATTATATTGACTAACTCTACAAGAGTTAGACAAATAATCAATATGTAATTTTATGCAAATAAATAATATGTTGAACTTTCAGTTCATCAATGCTTGTGCATAGATCAAGTTAATGAAAGTAAATGATATCCTCTTCTAATTGATGATTTTCTCCCCCCTAATGTAGAGCACACTATGCCAATCAATAGATTGTACAATGAAGATATCTTTTGATAAAGAAATACATATAGCAAGTATAGCTATGTATAGAATTTCTTCATATATGGACATACTCGATCATTCTTTCAATAAAAATTCACTAAGACAATCTCATTATGTTCTACAGGAACAATTATATGCTTCAAGCATATCAAGTCCATTAGGGACTTCAAATATAAGTACCATTACCAAATGATAACAAAGATAAACATATATTAAGTGTTATCATGTGCTATTATATCCACCATTAGAAATATATTTCTTCGTTATCAGCGCCAAGTCTTACAAAGAATCATACGCCATAAACCATGACTAATATTCACTTTTGTAGTTCGTATTTAATAAGTAAATGTTAATTGCTATCTCTTTATAATTACACTTCAGGTGTATAATTCCTGCTGGGAATACATGTACACTTCAAGTGTACTTGTGAATAGTTTAAACTTTTTATATTTCTCATGCGAACTTTATCATTTCGAGTCAGCAGGCCTCGATTTGAAAATCCTCATTCTGAATCAATGTATTATGCGCATTAATATCGTTGACGTCATATACTTGTGCAGTTCCAGTATTTTCTAATCATATTGAGATTTTATCATTGTCAAAGTTTTCAGGTACTTGAATTTCTTCTGGAAATAATATATCGATCATGTTTGGGAAAAAAAATCTACTGGAATTTAGATCTCCTCGACTTAACATATATGACCATCTTAAGTCTTTGCTCTAGTGAGGAGTTTGTATCCTTGAAACTGACTTATCTACCACATTTTAGTTGTGTCTCAAATTTATTTGTAGTGGTAGATTATCCTTCAAGGATATCAAATATAGGAGCATTCCTTGTTGGATGTTGGTCAATTAATATACTTTGCTATATAAATTATCCTTTAAAACTTTTAGTTCAATGTATCTTCTCTGAGGATCAAAATAGAAGATTAAGATGAGACACATACTAATATCTTTATCTAGCCTCATGTTTTCTCCTCTTTATGTTGGGGCAACATATTCAAAATTAACAAAATACGAATCTCTCCCTTGAGATTCGCTCCCAACATATTTGATAATCTCTTAAAAACCTATCTCATTACATTTGTGATAGAGCAACATACATAGTGCATCTTTAAATTTAGGATGAGAAATATTAGTTTCTGACCACAAACCAACTACTATGAGGAGAATCAAAATTTGTTGGCAAAATACAAAATAAGTGATAATATATCACAGTCATGACCATTCTGTAGGATGTTCAATATTTATCTTAATACAACCAGTATTATTGTGAAAAATTATGTATTTGGGAGAATGTTAAAACATGACCTCATTATCAATGAACTGTGCAAACTACAGGTTGCAAAAATAATAATATACATACAACTATTTGTTGATACATCAACTAATAATTTCTCCATATTCATCCCAAAATAACACATTCATCCCTAAGTAATAATAGTAACTTTTAAATAAAACAAGCAGCACATATAAATTCATCATATTATGAAGATTTTGGTTTTATAATAAATTCATAATCATTCTTTATATTTTAATGATTAGGGATGGTTCAACCGCTCATGCCAACTAATAAATTATTTATCAGTAAACTTCAAATTTAATCAATATTGGGTCTCAATTTCATAATTCTATGCAATATAAACTAAGAGAAATGAATAGTGATAACTATAATTGACATATATTTTATATCATAATAGTAATGCATATGCCTCAAAAGTTCATTCATCCAATATCTCGATATATTGATAATATAATTAAGGTTCACAAGTTTTACGAGACTATATGGAGCTCTTAATCAATTAGCTCTTTTAGAGTTATGGATCAATTAGTTCTTCAGGAACCTTGCACTATCATTTATACTTCGGACATATATTTTAAATTTTGTCTAAATAAACTATAAATATTGTTTAGACAAATTATATCTTCACTATTCTTGATCCAAAATAAACTAAAATAATATATAAATACTAGAATATAAATTTATAGTATTAAAACTTTTCAATAATAATCACAAAATGATAAAATAGAACAATATCAATTCGATAATTCAAAATTTTGATTGACATTCAAAATGCTAAAGATTCTTTCTAGATATTCAAAAGAATTAGCTACATTCACATGCGCCATATCAATATTATTGACATAAGAATCATTATTATCAATAGCATAATTTAGGGAAGTAAAACAATATAAAAAATTAATAGATATTCATAACATGCTTGATGTACTACATGTACGTGACAAATTTTCATATTGCATCAGTAACATGTTAGAATTATTACTTCTCCCTTTTTTCTCATTATTTTCTCACTTATAGTGAGTATCTATTTATTAGGAATTTAATGAGTCATTCTTACAACATAATAACAAAGTATATTTCTACTAGCCGCAACCAAAATCTCTTTCATAAATATATTATAAGTTCAAATGACATTCACTTCAGGGAATGACATAAAAAATCAATTAGTTGGGCGTCAAAATATTTTATCATTGACTCATTTAGTTTCAGAAGATATAAATTTAAAATATTTCTAAAAAACCTTTTCTAGATATTGCGACTAGAGGAGCATGTTAGAGATATGAGAAAGAAAAAATCTTTTATTCATCACATTACTATTAATAATTCTCCTTATAACATTTAATTGACGAGAAATTCTAAATGTAATAAAATTTTTGTATACTGATAGACTAAAATATTTTAGTTACACTAATAACAAATCATCACTAGCATTTATATAATAATCATCTGCTTTATTCACAATTTGCTAGTAATCAATTGGCTTTGATGCTTTGTATTTTTTAAATGGTGTCTTCAGAACCCACAATATCCAGATGTATATATTTTGACCGCCATGATTATATGGATTATGCTTACCATATTTGCGTATATATCCACGGCTTCGACCATGACTATGACCTCCTCCAAGGCCATAACTATTGGATCTAATGCATTCACTTACAGATTTAAAGTAAACTGTGAGTGCATCCAATCATACCATGCTTTTGATAGAATGACCATCTTCTGGTGGTCAAAATTTTCTTTAGGTCCTTCCACAAAACAAGTGGTCTTTCATAGTAAGATATTCCGCCTTTAGATCCTCATGGAAATGATGACGAAGAAAAATCATGTTTTTATGTGATTTTGAGATGATGATGCATTATTTTCAACAATGGTATCTGCCAGGCCCATTACATCTTGATAAATTTGAGCACATAGTGTCTATAACATATAATTCTTTCTATAAATATCAAGACTAAAAAAAACTAGTTTTGAAAGGTTTGCCATGAGAATTCAAAGATAAAAAAATACATCTTTTTTCTCTTGATTAAACTCTCAACTTCGGTGGTAGAGACTTGTGCTGATAATGTGTTATGAATTTATTGGCACGCAATTGTCTTCGATACTATGAAATCGTTATAGTAATATAGAGAATTGAATAGGAAAAATATAATGAAGAATATAGAGATAAATTAGAAAGAAAATAGAGAAAGAACACAACAGCTTTTATTGATTCTCCGAGAGTAAATGAATGAATAAATGAGTATATTCAATACGTCAATCTAAAGACCTATTTATAGGGTTCTAGGGTACATATCAATAAGAAGAGGTAGAGAGTAATCAAAAGACAAATCCTATCACTAATTAAAAATGTTATAGAACTCTACTATTTATCTTCTGGATAGTTGGAGTATCATTATAACTCTGATATTGGGTTACCTCTTTGATATCAAATAATGGACATCCATAATATTAATTTTATAATAAAATTGCATTTATTTGTAATAAATTGATTGGTACTTTAGAGTTAGAATTCAACTCAAGTTCATATATTTTCATTGAAAAAAATAGTTGATTTGGTCTGGAAGTTAGAATTTCATCAATATTTAGTTTTACAACTTTTTGTAACCATTATAGTTCTTAAACATTTTATGCATTACTAGGGTAGTCTTGTCACCACTCTTCTTGATGAACTTTTGTTAGAAAATAGCACGCACTGAACATGTGATATTTTTACAAAAACATATTTATCTAAATAATATAATTAATTAGATTTTAAAAAATATCTCATTTTCTATGATGACTGTTAAATTTTAGAACAAAATATGCTATTTTTTCAAATTTTTAGTATTGATTGAATAAGCATGCTATTACAAAAATTCCATGTGCTCAGAACATACTATTTTTGGCAGAAGTCCTTCGAAGATTAGGTGGTAGTTCTATTTTGATTGCATGTAAAATATTTGAAAATCTTAAAAATTAAAAAGAAAATTATAAAACCAAATGATGATGAGCTTTAACTTTAGGCATTAAATTGACTATTTTGCGTATTTTCATTTGAAGTACTGCAAAATAAAGACCTGCCCTTATAGCACTCGCATTAAGGTTAATATTGTTAAAACCCCTCCCCGGCGCTCACACATTCAAAACAGGCAAGAAAGTTGGAGGGAAAACTTCTCAACGTAGGGAAACCAAACGGAACGAAACCATTTCTCAGACGGCAAAATGCCGCCAAGGCGCCTCCGAGTAGTCTGCTCTTCTTCCGACGAAGACGATGAGGTTTCACTCCCACCCCCACCCCTACCTCTGGAGGAAGTAGGATACATGGAAGAAGACGACCAGACAACCTCCACCCTCAACCTACAAAGAGTTACTCTCAACTCCTCCAATTCAGTCTCCAATCCTACCCCTCGTAACCCCAATACTGTCCAACCTGTACCTTTTAACATCTCCGATGACGAGAACGATGGCTATAGCGCCGACGCCACCAATATCTCCGGTGGTACTACCAACCGTAGCCCCAATAATAGTAATCCTACTAATTATCCGCGTTCCGACGGTTCAATTAGTGATATTTTGCAAACAATGGGATTAAGACTAAAAAGTGAATGGATGGAATCGTGTATTGGAGGTTTGGAGAGGTCGGTGCCAGGGTTTTCGGGATTCGATGATTCCACGAAGGCAAAGCTATGTTTCGAGCAATTTTTGCAGGCGGATATGAATTTTTGTGGTGCAGGTGTTCTCCCTCAGAATGTGCATAGCTTACATTTGGTTGATCTAAAGGGGCCCTTCGTATTACAGGTAAATGGAATTATTTTAGCTTATTATTGATTTTGAGTAAATGCCGGCAGGAGATACTGACAATGATGCTGTTTTATTTGTTCATTTATTTTTAAAAGATTTAAACAAATTATTACAACTCGTGATTTGGTTTAAGTATTATTAAAGCCAAATCCAAGATAGATTTCCTGAGCAGCGACCATGATTTTTTTGTTAGTTCGTAAATAATATGTGGAGGTTAGAATTATTATACCGGAATCCCCTAATTTGGGAACTATGGTTTCTTTATTCTAAAATTTAACAAAAGTTACAATAAGTACATAAAGAGTTTTTCTTCTGAATTTTTATTGATATAAACTCCAAGGAAATATCTTAAATGCAGATGGATTTTAAACGTGAACCATATACAGATGTTGGACTTGATAGTGCAGGGAATGTTCTTTCCGGGGCAGGCTAACATTGTGTATTGTTGTATAATTAGGTGGATGAGATAGTTAATATCAGTTGTCCTCTACGGGGCCGGTATCAGAATGCAGCAGCAGGAACCAAGAGGTGCCTCAAGTTGTCTATGACTGATGGTGTTCAGCGTGTGTTTGGCATGGAATACAGGCCTATTAAAGATCTTGATGTTCTTGCTCCTGCTGGATTGAAGGTCTGACTTGATATTATTCCTTCAGTTAATTAACTAATGCTTCCAGCTTCCACTTTCAGGAAATGAAAGAGATTGCCCATTCCTGCTTGGGAAGTCTATCCTGCCAGCCCACAAAGTTATTCTCATTTGAGTGTTATAATTTTCAATTTTTTTAGTTTTCTGGCAATGGAGATGAGAATGTGGGCTTGAGATCCTTCTCAAACTATTAGGCCTAGATGAACATCTGTGTGAGTACTCTTTCAAATAGGTGTTATTTATGCACAATGCACCCAGAAGCTCCATTTCACTCATGAAAAAAAGGGAATTAAGAGACAGAAAAAAAAAAAAACAAAAGAGCTGCGCTGTGATATAAATATTCCATAATTAGATTTTGTATGAATTATTGCACTCTGAATAAATTGCTTGATATCCTTTAGTTTGATCTAATTATGCAAAAAGAAAAAAGAATTATAAATGGAAAAGGAGCTGGGATATCTCAAATACATAGTGCATAATTTTAATGTATGAATATTTTATTCTCAAAGTGCAAAATTGTAGTGTGTATAAATATTTTATTCTCAATTGATTGCTTTATGTCCTTTAGTTGGCTCTGATAATCTCTGCAGCACTTTTCTTTTCTTTTCTTTTTTTCTCTTTTTTATTTATTTAAGCTTATGCAGCTTGTCTTGAGTTTTGATATAATTTTGGGCTTGTTACCCGTTTCTCTTGGATGAATGAATTTATTGTTACATTATGTGATTTCTGTCTTGACATATGTATCACAATTGAATGTTGCAGGTTGTCATAAGCAATGTTAATGTGAGGCGTGGGCTTCTGATGTTGGTCCCAGAAGTTATTGAAGTTTTAGGTGGCAAGGTTCAGGTTTTGGCTGCAGCACAACAGAGGCTTATACATGAAGTAAATAAGCCACCAAGGGGAAAAAGGTATTTCAAAGCGGATAGTATGTATCTCTTGCAATTACAAGGGCAAATCTTTCTCTTTTCAATTGCGTGATATTGGTTTTCAGTGGGTTATTTCGTTAATCACTTCATTTATTGGTGTCTTGTAAATATATATGTATGTATGTATGTATGTATGTATGTATGTATGTATCTATGTATATATGCATGTATGTGTATATCTTCTTCTCTTGTTACATGTTACACGTTGTGTGGAACATTTAGTCTGAAAGAGAGAGCTTTGTTGTTTTACACCTACGTTGAGATTTTATGATGTAAGCTCCCTGCTCCTTTTTCTTTCATTACCTTATGATTGGTTTTGACTCTTTTTATAGAAAGGAAAATGATGTATGCGATCTACTGTATATAAATTTCAAGGATATTATGTTGTTACATGCATTGTAATGACGTATGCAATAACATTTTATCAGTCAAGAAGTTTTACTGGGATTGTATGGATGGTGAGATGGCAAGTCATGTTCTGCTTCTTTCTTGCTGACCTTTTTCTTGTATCAGAACCAGGACAGGCCTTCTGACTCCACTAGCTAGAAGAGCAACTTTTGCTGCCTGGCCACCTGAAAGTGTCGAAGAACAACAAAATGGTAGTTCTAGAACAGGAGTTGCCCCCATTCAGATTGACCAACATGGTATTATTTTCATTATTGCCTTTTAAGAAACATGTGGCTTCATTAGATAAACCTAGATATTGCAGAAGACATCATTAATTTTTGATTGGTTTAGATATGCCTATGCGAAATTTGGATTGATAGTTGAGATATGGGAGAGAAACTGTAAAATCTGTTGTCCACTGATATAGATGAGAATTCGTATCATCTTTCAAACTGAATGGATTCAATCAAGCCCTATTCACTTGGAAAATTCTATTTTGACTTCTAATAAATGAATAACTAGCAGGAAGTTCTAAAGGACACCAGAGTATAGGGAAACATAAATTTCCTGGTATTGTAATTCTTATATATAATTTCTTGAGTTATATGAACTAGTTCAGGATGTACTGCCACTGTACTTAATATCACAGTTTTAACAACATGGGTATATTTGACTTCATTTAAACTATTCTTCAAATAAGAACTAACAAGCATACCATGTCCTAAATTGTAATGAAACTAGATGAACTAAAGACTGGAAGAGAACCTCCTCTTCCCCTCGGTTTTTCTCCCTTTAGAGGATCCAGTTCAAGCATCATCCTAAGAAGACTTGAGGATGGACCCTGGGCGTCGTTCTTTATCCATTCATCTCTTTCCCTTGAGCCTGCTTTGAGCTTCTTTATCGGCTTTTACTACCTATTGTATTGAGTTGCCTTCCCGCGGAACTACCTTGGGGAAATAAGAACTGAAGCCCTATTCACAGCTTTTTCGATCTATCTAAGCTACGTCAATTTGTGATTCAATCGATGCTAATTCGGCTATTAAGGTTGGCCTGGAGCCGGGTTTATGGCCTTTTTTGCCTAGTCTTTCATCTGCCTTGAGGCCAGGTGTGAGATCGATTTAAATAAAGTCTACGATTGCCGGGTCCTCCCTTGCTTCTTATGAAAGCGATTCCTAACACAGGTTATTTTAAATGGCAGGGCAGGGGATAGCCCTAATCCACTTATTTTACGATCACATCTCTTTCAACTTGAGAATTTTTTTTGAAGAGACAGGAGCAGTTCTAATCCCGGATAAGCAGCTAAGAGCCTTTCAATAGCTCAGCGGATATTTCTAGCATTAGAAACTCTACTTAGTGGGTTGGCTACCCTCGCTGCTGGGACTAGTTTAGTTAGAGAATGGGACGATAGAGCTCAAATCAATCAAATAAAGTTCATGACCTGACCTAGAGCTGCTAGGATCAGTTGGTAAGTCTCATCCCGTGCTTGGACTTGGGAACGAAACGATAGCTATTCCTTGCATCGTTAAGAGTTATGGCTTACTTCTAGGCTTTCGGGGAAGGGAATGTCATTCTTCTGTATTCTATAGAAGTATAAGAGGAGATCCCCGGGTAGAAAAAGAGAGAAGAGCACTTATTCCATCAACGTGCCAAGCTAAAGGGCGGAATCGATCAACTACCTTTTCCTTTTGTATGCAATTCCCAGAGAAATGATTGAATGGGCGGACTTACGACTGAACTCTTATTGGGAGGCCTTACCTTACGACTGCTACAGGTAGCTTTCTTAACTATCTGGCTATCTATCAAGAGTGAAACTCAATCCCCTCACTACTTGCCTGTGAACCAGAACTAATGATTGTAGATCCTCTACCGTAGTAGAATTCACACCAACTTACTCTAGACAAAGATAAGATAACGATTTGGCGATTTGAATCCATATATGACTTGACTCTATCAATTCCGGAACCCTCCCAAAAGAAAGAGATTCCACTTGAGCTATTCTCGTTCTAACGACAGAAGCTGATTCAAGCATTTGTTCCTTCCTATCCAAAAATTCATGTCTGTTTGGATTTCAATTTTCATCATCTGAAGCTGGTTGGATATTCAAATTAGATTCTTGTTCAGTCGTACCTAGAATGATCAAAGCTTTGAAAGGTGTTAGTGGATTTGAAGTCCATTTCAAACTGTTGACCCTAGATAGAATTGTTGCTTTGTTTGAAACAACATGCTGCTGCATTTGTGCATGCCCCCATTGCCACGATATTGGTTGTTGCAGGTCCGGGAACTCATGAGAGAGACCGAACAGGCGTGGGAAGAAGCCGGAAAGAGGGTATGGATGAACCGAACAAGAAGAATTGGGATGTCCATGATAGTGAAAGAGAGATCAGACAGATGGAAAAAGGCAGAGAGATGAGAGAGCTTGCTGCCTGTGGTGGCCAAGAAGGCAGGATAACTGCAGCTGCCAGCAGTTAAAAACAAACTGAGAGCTGATGGGAATAGGAGAAGTAGGGGAGGAAGACGTGATGGAAGAAAAGAGAGAACAGAGTGGAAGACAGGAGTGGGGAAGAGGGATTGGAAGGTGGCGGCAGCACACTGCTTCTTTAAGGGATGGAAATAAGGGGACAAGAGGAAGATTAGAGTGAGAAGAGTTGTCCGCATCTGACAATGTCAAGCGTGTAGGGAGAGACGGAACAAGGGGAAAGAAATAACAAAAACAAAAAAGAAGGGAATATGTACATCTCGGGTGTCAATACCATGATCCAACTTTAGTGCTAACTTGACTGCACATAAGTACTGAATTTTAAATATTTTCAAAATATCAATGCAGATTTCAAGACGAATGTGTTTTCTATGAATCTTAAGCATTTAAAAGTTGAAAATGGCTTTTAAATACCAGTCCAAATGAAGCCAATCATGGAGATTTGTTTGAATCTTGTACTGATTTATTGAACTTAAGCAAGTTTAGAGGGAAAAAAATCTGGTATAGCACCTGACTACGAAGAAGAGTAAACACACAGGTCCCGTGTAAAGCTAGCTAAAGAGAAATTATAGACTACTGGTGGAAAAAAATACAAACTTAAATGTATAAAAATTGAAAACCATGGACTTTGGTTGCTACTCCTGGAAAAAGTGGATCTTGCTGTTCATCGTGATCTATAATAGCAGCAAGAGCATCTAAACCTTGTCATACCATGGGGATCAAAGAGGGTCAGATTTCCTTAAGGTTTTTTAATTTCTCAGCAATGTACACGTTACATATTTGTCCTTAAGAGAAGTTTTTGGGAAAGAAAGAATTCAGCTTTCAATGATTAGCAGTGACTAACTCCTTGTAATTCACCCTACTCTCTCCTCTTTTGTGTTGGGAAGTCACAAAATGGAATATAGCAGTCAAATTTGGTGGATTTATGCTTTCTTTATCTTTTTTTTTTTAAAATTTGGATTGAGCTTATGAATGTTTAACCTGGAACCTTTTGCATGTCCTAATAAAAAAGATGTCTTCCAGATTTCATTTATTAAGTAATTAGATAAAGTTTGTGATTGTACCAAGCATGCTTTCCAAGTGACTTCTTCTAAGCTACTGGCTTTAATGTGTCCATAACTATAGGAACTTCATCTAATAACCCTGCCAGTGCTGAGAACAGAGAGTCCTATGCTCCTATTCAAAGTGAAGATGCTGAAGCTATACCAGCCAAGATAAATGAAATTCATATAGTTACTGGGTTGGAACAGCGTGCTAATGGTGTGAACAGGGAAGAGAATGTTGGGACCAGTGGAAGGGAAGAGGCTGAACCTAACTCTTCCGATGATGAAGTTTTGAACCTTGAAGATATTCGTACGGTTGATGATTCAGAACCCCCTTTCTTTCTTTCGGAAAAAGAATCACCATTCACGTATTTGGCAGATCTGTCAGTTAAATGGGCTGCAGTGAAAGATGGTGTTCCGAAGGTACAAGGGAAAATTAAGGTGTGAATGCAATTTATTCTCAGTCTTTTCATATTGACTGTTGGATGCTTTTAGACCTGGAAAGTAGATTAGTCTTGTCCTGAACACAGTTGCTTCCCATGCATGAGCATTTTGCTGTCTGATTTTGTTTAGAAGTTCACATGTTATGGTCACCTTTTATAATATTACGCAGTAATTCGGAATTATCTTGAATATTTTACAGTTCATTTTGATCGCTAGGATTATGTGCTATATATATATATATATATATATATATATGTATGTATGTATGTATGTATGTATTTTAGAGAAAATTGAAGAATTGGTTTGACTTTCTCCCTTGTTTTGGTTTTCCCCTTTTTCTTCTGAAGTGAATCCGTCATGGCTAATAAAGGCTAGTTATGTGATTGTAACTCTTTTTCAACTTCTTCAACACAGTAAATGGCTATTTGCAACTTTGTAGTGTTTTCTTACGGGTGTGAAGGGATTCCAGTACAAACATAGAACCACCTACGAACTACGAGTTTATATTGATGATGGCAGCCTCATTTTGGAGATCCTTATTGAGCATAATGTAAGTAATTTTATTTATTGATTATCTGAGCTTTGCCAGAATTATATCATGGATCTTTTGAAGCCTCAGGTTGTGCAAAATTGCATTGGCTATTCTCCTGTTGAAGTCAGTACTGCTCTTGCCTCTTCGGACACCATGCAAGTAAGCAACATGAAGGAGACACTAAAACAGTTCCAGATTTTCTTAGTCAATTTTGAGGTATCATGCTTCTCAATCTTCTATCACTTAACTATCTGAGTGTTGATAGCTTCATTAGGAAAACCCTCCAAATGGTTTGGTATTTTCTTCTTAGACTACAGCATGGGTTACTGTGGTCTTAATAATTTAGCTCTCTCATAGGGTTAACATGAAGTTTCAGGAAAAGAGAAGTTTGCATTTCTTGTCTCTGCACTTGATGAAGAAATTCGTTCTTGTATTTGTTATTCCATAAGTTCACAATTCAGAGGTCATTGTCTATTATGTCAGATTGGACCCTTCGGTTCCCTTGCCGCACCCAAGTCCAACATGATATGAGTAGGTATGGGTATGGATATGTTCTGTGTGGTTAAATAAACTTGGATGCTTCAACTTGTAGGTGCAAGAAAAAGAAAAAATGTATTAGAACAGAGGAAAGGACATTACTTGATTTGTTAGGTGACATAAAGAATTGCCCCAAAAGCTTAAGCTATTAGGTAACGGCCCAGGCATCCTGATATACTCGAAGGTCCACCATGCTTCCGCAGCTGGCTCTTGCGGGAGTTTCACCTCGCATTGTGTAACCGAGGATTCAATCCCGTGACCTCCCAGACACCTAGGAGCTCTGATACCAATTGCCCCATAAGCTTAAGCTGTTAGGTAACGGCCCAGGCATCCTGATATACTCGAAGGTCCAGATTGCCATCTGAGTCAAAATGTGTATTCGAGTATCTGAATGCATCCTTTGAGCTCTTGAATTCGAGATGTTGTAAATGTACCAGCCCAAAATTTCTTCAAGAGAGAAATGAATTATCTGAGGGGAATATTCACTTGGGCCTGTCTGAATGTGCAAATTGATCAGAGACCCTTAGTTGACGATACTTTGACTGCTTGAATGAGGAAATGGTTCTGTATTCATATTCTACTCTAATTTTAAGTTAAATTAGTGAAGGTGTAACCCATGGTACAGGACTGACCATTTAACCCTGGAGAGCTGGACCTAAGTACCAGTGTCCACATCTTTGGTGTGACCCAATACCTATACATGGTACCCACACTGGACTCTATAAAAGCTGGTCTTTGTTTTTGTATCATTGAATTATATTCCATTTCTTTCCAAGATTTCAGGTTTTTCAAAGATCTTTTAGAAACAATTGGAAGATTTTGGTTTTGTTCATTTCTTTTCTCCTCAACAAAACAATAATAAAGGAAAAATCATTTGGCACATCATGCTTAAAGTCTTGAAGGTCGAGAACCTAGATAACAGATGCAAGTTCAGGTCCTTGGTGCATAGGGATGATGCTGGCATGAGGCTTGAAGTATGCTGTTGCTTCCATGAATGATTTCTGCAGCTAGGCCCTTGTATACTCGGATGCTGTTTCTAGTATCTAACATCCTATGAAGTCAACTAAGTACTGCGTTAAAGCTTGCTATTAGATTTAGTTCTTGCTAAAGATCAGATTGATAAATTAACCTTCGGCCAAAGACCCCATTTTAAGCATTAAGAAGACTCACAGACGAGAGGTGGGGATGACTATGTTAAATCATTGTCATCTTTCTAGCCATAGAATACCCTGAGCATGCAAAGTTGAGAAGAATTGGTCCTGGTTTTTGGATAATTTAGGGTCTTGGCCATTATTATATGCAGCTGTTTTGTTTTAATGATGGACCTAGGAAGAGATTTCTTCTTTTTTTTTTTTTTAAACAAATGTGTGTTTGTTGAGTAAAATATTATGAGGATATATTATGGGTTACTTAGTTATATAGAGTGAAGGAGTAGAAGTCACCAATATAACTAAGTATTATGATCTTCACCATGGACTAGTTAGATTGGCTCTGAAACGGCGCTGGTTGACCAGAATCGTATGTTGCCATCCTCAAATATTGAATTTGGAACTCCTTTGAGAACCATACCTTACACTTTGCTCAAATATGCTCCATTGGACCTGTGCCTCGTCAATCATTGGAAGATCATGACTTAATCTGAACTGAACGGATTAAATTTGGCTTCAATTCTTGTACTTAACGTAGAATTACTAGTTATCCATGAGTGCCATATTAGATACTTATGCTTCACCATTGATGTTTACGCAATTACACTGATCCTTGTTACACCCCTCATATTTGGTGATAAATGTGCTCATAGTTACATTGAGAAATATATACATACACAGTACGAGAGGCTTGTGTGGGATAAGATACTCTACTAATGCTTATGTTTTGTACCTGGGTTAGGGATTTCTTAAAATTTTTTAGCTCATGGATCTATTTCTGGCTCTCGTGCAATTGATATGGGATTGGATATGATAAATCTTAATTAATATGCAAAAATTTGACTTGCTAGTTTGATCTATTTGTTTCATTTGGATAGTATTCAGTTGTTTTATGTAATGCTTCTAATACTTTTAACATATAAACTTGTTGAATTTGCTTCTGAATGGCAGGGAAAAATGCTCATAGAGTTCAGTGAAACTTCTCCAGTTCCTGTCGCCATTGAAATGGATCAGGGCTGCCTTGCATCAGATGCTTGGTTATTGCTTCAAAGAGTGAAGTCCTCTGGTTCTGCTCAGCAGCGACCGTGCCCTCATTTAAATACCATTGACTTATCTCCTTGACTAAATGACATTCACTCAGTTGATTTCTTCACCAACCTTTTTCGACATGTGAGTTTAAGCTCCCAGAATTTTGAACATCCCAGAGCTATGGTTCAAAATACATGACTGCAACTAGGACTTGTGTCTGTGTGTTGAACAATCATCTTGATTAGAATCAGTGGAAGATCTTCGTTGGCAACTGCATGCGGAGAGACGTCGGATGCGGGTGAAGGTGCAAAATGCAAAGCCTGAGGGGCCCTGGTGCTGCGTTTATAAGCTGATGTTATTTGCTTTTGTAAAGAATATGATTCTATTTTGGTTGGCCTTTGAGCAAAACTACTGTTAAAATGGTGGATTGATAATAATTTTATATTTTTGTCGAATGCAATTCGTCTTTTAAAGGTATCTCTTTAATAATGTTCTAGTATTTTCTCTTTAAAACCCTCTTTAACTTCTTTTTATAAATTTGGCTCTAAAATTTGAAAATTGAGAATCATTGTCAAATAGTAGGAATCACAAATCCTTTCAAGACAGATTATGGCAATGGTGGATTGATGACGGTAAAAAGTATTTTTGTCGAATGCAAAACGCCCTTTGAAATTACTTATTCAGTAATTTTCCAGCATTCTCTTGAAAGCCCTCTATCTAACTTCTTTTTAAACTTGGCTCTAAAATTTGAAGATTGAGAGTCATTATCAAACAGTAGGAATCACAAATCCTTTCAATATAGATTTTAACGATGTTGAATAAAACTTAATACAAAATAGAAAGATTTTAAAGAAAAACATTGTATGAGACAACTGGTTGAGGACCACACAAAACTCTCATGGCAGCTCCGTGTAAATTGCATGAAGCTCCCATGGAGAGGGTAATTGTTTCTATGATTAGTTTTTTATTATTTATTCTTATTTTAGTGCTTATTTGATATTTTAATTTTTTTCTAAAGATCCTTGTTTGAATTACTAAATTTTTAGTAATTTTTCTATAAATCTTTTATTGGATTATAGTATAATTTTTTAAAAAATAAATGTAAAAGAAAACATTTTATTGTTTAGAAGATGTTTATGAACTTATTCTTCTTTGAGAAGATTTCTTTCTTTTGTAATTTGTTGAGAACTTCTTTGTATAGTAGTGAGATGTATATGAATATATTTCTTCTTAGAGAAGATTTCTTTTTTTTTTTTGTTTATTGTTGAGAATTTTTTTGTGTAGAGGCAAAATAGGAAAGACTGTCTTGTGCTTCTTCAGTTATCACAGGGGGGAAATACATGAGTTTTATACACATGATAGGCATTAGAAAACACCAAGGATCTTTCAATTGTTTTTTCAAATATTTTTTTAGTTTTATTAATTTTAAAATTTTTTATAATACTAGAAATTTAGTTGGCATAAGAGAAATATGTCTTAAAGGCTTCTTCAATTGGAATCTGCAAAATAAGAGGTATGCATATTTTCTTTTAATTTTTTAATTTATGTTTTTCTTCTTCAATATGATTTCATGTAATTCTTTTTGAGAATAATATATAATTTATATAAGTTATGTTTTTCTTCAAAATGAGAGGCGTGCACTTTTTCTTTTAATTTTTTAATTTATATTTTTCTTCTTTAATATGATTCCATGTAATTCCTTTTGGGACCAATATATAATTTTTAAAAATTCTTTGAAGTTTTTGATCATCAAGAATCATCAAGAAGTTTGCAAGCTGTTTTTTCATATGCAGTTATGCCTTTTACCCATTTTTGTTAACTTTCCTCGTTTTACAGTTTTATTTTTGGCATAATTTGTGTTTTCTCTTTCTACATCTTTTGTGCCTTTTCTTTTTTTGTTTCAATTGGATTACATACTCTAATGTATATTCCCGTTCATTTTGATAATTGATTTTTGGTGTATAGCTCTTCAAACATTTTATCTTGTGTGTCGAATGCTTTGAAACTTATTTTTATAGAGTTTGAATTGGTTTTGTAAAATCGAGAAAAGTTTAGATTTTGTATCTCCAATTCGGACGTCTGAACATTGTATGAAATATCAAAATTTTCAGAGAAATTTGGACGACAAATTCAGACATGAAGGTCTCAATTTGGTCAATCGAATTGATCTCAATTAGATGACTAATTCGAATGAAGGGAGCCCAATTCATCGACCAAGCTACTCTACTCTGTATAAAAAACTAGTCATTACTAATCGTTTTCTAGTGCTGGATTTCAAAATTCAAACCATACAAAAGGATAGAATCTTAGAATTTATGTAGATTGATGAACTTTACATGCCACCATATTGAAAAACATCAAAGATTAAAGAAAGGCTTTTATTGTTCTTGAGTTTCAAGTGATCATTCAAAGATTTCAAAAGCAAAAAGTGAGGTGGTGCTTCCATTTTTTATTATCAACCAAATTGTTGGGGAACTTCATTCCATCTTATCTACTTTATCTTGTTAGTTAAAGGTTGTCTTGAGACACAAAATCATTTTTGGTGAGGGTGAGCCTTGATTAGTTGAGTTGAAGAGGTTATTGGTGTAAAACCCTTGGTAGGTGAGCCTCTCTTGTGTTTGTTTGAACTAAAAATTTAGTGAATTGGTTGAAATGTATGAATATGGGCTCAAGGTAGTGGATTTAGATTTAGAAAAAATCAGACCACTATAAATATTATGTCTTACTTTGTATTTATTGCTTGCATTAATTTTGTGCTTGCCTAACTTCATCTTGTGGTAGTTGAATTAATTGTTTCTTTATTAATTGCTTATCTTCTTCCAACTACTCTCTTTAAGACAAACTATTCATTGGAGGTTGTATTCTTCAAAAGGAAATTTCATCAAATAAAAATTTTCAAAAAATTAGTCAAAAACTTAATTCACCCCACTTTTGGTTTTTCAATTGGTATCAAAGCAAGTCTTCTTTTGTGGTTTAACAATCTAGAAGTTAAGATCTTATTACTAATGTCTCAAACCTCCCTTATTTGAAAGAATCTTTTACAAACCAACCTCTACTTTCTGATGGAACAAATTACATATTTTGGAATCTAAAATTAAGATTTATATTTGTTCTGTTCACTTTGATTGGTAAAATATTATTGAGAAAGGTTCATACGTTCCTAAGAAGTTAAAAGTCGATGGAATCACAAGGGAACCAAGAGCATTGAATAATTTAATCAAAGTGATTCAAAGAAGGTGACTTTGAATTATCAAGTTATGAACATGTCTCAAACCTCCTTTATTTGGAAGAATATTCTACAAACCAAACCTCACTTTTTAATGCAACAAATTATACATTTTGGGAATCTAGAATTAAGATTTATATTTTTTTCTATTCACTTTGATTTGTAGAATATTATTGAGAAAGGTCCATACATTCCTATGAAGTTCAAAGTCGATGGAATCACAAGGGAACCAAAGAGCATTGAAGAATTTAATCAAAGTGATTCAAAGAAGATGATTTTGACTTATCAAGCTATGAATATGTCTCAAACCTCCTTTATTTGGAAGGATCTTCTTCAAATTGACCTCCACTTTTTGATGTAGTGAAGAAGGATAAGAACACTTTTGTTGGTTGTTTTCCAACGGGGAGAAAGACACAAATTAGAGAAGGGTGCTAAAGCCCGCCCAGGTGATTGCTGCTGCTGAAAAACTAGGTTCTTTTCTTTTTCGTGGGCTTTAGAACACCAACTAAACCTCAAGGCTCTAGAGTCTCCCGGTCGGGTCCCTCACATTTCCCACATGTCTAGTCGGTCCGGAGAGGAATCTAGCCTTTAAGGCTTCATCCTTTAGATGCTATAGGAAGGATAGAATGGGCGGGACAATCACTTATTGAAGGGGTGGGAAAGGAAAAAGAAAATGCTTGACCTCCGGGGAATCTTCCTTTGCATTCATGGATTCCTTGGATCAAAGACATGGGTGGTGGTTCAATCCGCCAATTGAAAGTGAAAGCCCCAGTTTCCCATTTTCATCGTATTGTTATCATATAAAAGAGTTACCGAATTTATAGAGATTCAGCCCCTAGAGACTACCTGGAACGTAGCGAAGGTTCAGTTGCTCTTCCAGGGAAGGAAGCTGCTTTTTTATTAGTCATCATAGCCTAACTAAATAAGTAGTAAAGTAGATCCCGAGTGCCACCGATATAGCTCTTTGAGGGATATCCGCAACAAGGGCTTATGCTGGCGTAAGGGCTGTAGCTTATCTAAACCCATTCTCATTATCTTTCATAAGTCAAGTAGGCAAACCTAGAGGTCCTTTGATGGGAGTTTACACTGAATTTCCTAGAACGACAAGGAGAAATCGGAGCTCCGCACTTCCAATTCGATGTGTTACGAATTAAAAAAAAGTGCTTCTGAATTAAGCTCATTTTTTAATAATGTCATTTTTGTTTGTTGATATATATATATATATATATATATATATATATATATATATATATATATATATATCATATAAGTTGGGGAAACATACTCCTCAATCTTGTAGTCTTCCTTCTAGCGCTATCGCTTCCACTCATCATTGTCAACAGATGTAGACAAAATACACCTCACAACATTGACATGGTGATCATCAACTTCAAGAGCATCTCCCATCTCATCCAAATTAGCTCCTACTCTTACTCCTTCGACTCTTGAATCCTCGTTGGTCCGAAAGTTGTTTTCAGGGAGCTAGGCAGAAGGAAAAGAGGCTCCTAGCAAAAGGTAGCTTGTCTAGCCCAGGAGGTGAGAATAGTTGAGAACAAAGTGAATTGAGATTTATATTTGTTCTGTTCACTTTGATTAGTGGAATAGTATTGAGAAAATCCATACATTACTATGAAGTTCAAAGTCGATGGAATCACTAGGGAACAAAAAATAATTGAAGAATTTAATGAAAGTGATTCAAGGAAGATAACTTTGAATTATCAAGCTATGAATATGTCTCAAACCTCCCTTATTTGGAAGGATCTTCTTCAAACCGACCTCCACTTTTTGATGTAACAAATTACACCTTTTGAAAATCTAGAATTAAGATTTATATTTGTTCTATTCACTTTGATTTGTGAAATATTATTGAGAAAGGTCCATACATCCCAAGAAGTTGAAAGTCGATGGAATCTCAAGGGAACCAAATTAAGAGCATTGAAGAATTTAATGAAAATGATTCAAAGAAGATGATTTTGATTTATCAAGCTATGAATATTCTTAATTGTGCGTTGGATGTGAAAGAATACAATCGGGTGAATGCATGTGACACCAGCCATTTTATGAGGAAGGTCCTTCATGTCACTCATGAAGGAACAAATCAAGAGAAGGAATCCAAACTTGCCATGCTTGTTAGAGATTACAATGAAGCAAGGGGAGAATATTAGTGACATATTTACAAGATTCGCTAATATTTCAAGTGGATTGAAGTTCTATCAGAAAATCTATTTCCTTGGAGAGAAAAATAGGAATAAATTGAAATACACGCGCATGATTAAGCCAGTTGAGCAGGGTTGGTTGGCTGTCTGGGTCGGGTTGGGCTGGATTGACATGATAATTTATTTATTTTTTAAAATCAGTTTTTAAATTTGGTTTCAAATCTATTTCAATGTGGTTTCAAAATTGGTTATTGTATTTGGTTAAAAGGGTTGGTTCTTGGGTCAATTTTGAAACTGATTATATTTGGTTTCAAACCGGTTTCAAAAATCAGTTTCAAAATTGAAATCAATTTTTTAGGTTTCAAAAATCGGGCCGCGACCACCATATTTGAAACCAATTTTCTACGGTTTAAAAATTACTTTTTTCTTGTAGTGAACCACAAGCTGTTGTCAAGAACTTGGAAAAACATATATAATGAAAACCAAGTTTTGTGCTCTCTTGTAAATTCTTTAGATTCCAAGGACAACAAGTGTAGGGTTTATAAGAATATGTATATTAAGCAATTCTAAACCTACACTAAAGTCTTCAAAGCTTTCAATCCTTAGGACATGATCTATATACTTTAATTCTTTGAGCACATTTGAGTTGTCCTTAGCACCTTATCTTCAACAAAATGAGACTTCTTAGTTTCCACAATCCAATAATCGTATCACACAACAATTACTCAAGTTAGCTCATATCAATATTTGTCATAATCAAAATTATAAGATTTGCCCTTAGGGCTTACATGTATTTTCTTTTAAACCATACACTTATTGCATTTTGAATCTATAGAATACATGGGATGGCACAAAACTCTTTCTTTTAAACCATACACTTATTGCATTTTGAATCTATAGAATACATGGGGTGGCACAAAACTCTTTCTTTAACTTGGTTTTGAACATTAAAAGGCTTTGATTATTCTTAATTTACCAAATGTTTATTAAACAACTTAGTACTCAAAAGTTCTTATGACATATCTTTAAGTATAAAATGATTTCAAACTTCTTGTAGTTGATTTCTAAATATTTTGACAAAATTTGAAAAGTTCAGACGTCCGAACTGTGGCATTGGCTACTAAATTTCTAAAGAAATTTGGACGACCAATTCGGATATAGATGTCCAAATTCGGTTGACCGAATGTTTCCTGGCAGCCTGATCACAGTAAGTGCAGACAACCAATTTGGATGCAAAGAGCCAAGTTCGGTCGACCAAATTACACTGTTACTAGACGTTACTAGTTGTTATTTGAATGTTGCAATTGATGTTCAAAACTTATAAAAGCCATAAACTTTAGATTTTTTACAACTTTTGAACACTTTGAGAATCTTTGTATCCCAATATCTTTACAACATAAAAAAGCTCTATTTTGTCTTGTTCTACAAGTAACTATTCAAAATTCTAATGACAAAAAGGTGAAGTGGTGCTAGAATTTGTCTTTATCTATCAAGTTGTTAGTAATCTCTTTCTATATTCTCTCATCTACTTGTTTTATCAAGGCATTCTTGAGGATATAAAACCTTTTTGGATAGGGTGAGCCTCAATTCTATGCTCAATTTAAGAAATTACACAAGAGGCTCACCCAACAAGGGTTTTACACCAACAACCTCCTTTGCAATCCTACAAACAAGGCTCACCCTACCACAAGGAGTTTTGTGTCACTAGACAACCTAAAGACCAATCTAATCCAAGGCTCACCCATACATGGGGTTTTACACCAACCTTGATTAATCTAGTCTATGGCTCACCCTTACCAAAAGGGTTTTATGTCACAAGATAAACTTGTATTGAGCAAGCAGATAACAAGATTAAACAGAGATTGGATGAGATATTACCACAGCTTGGTAGATGATTACACAAGTTAGCACCACTTCACCTTGTTGTCTTTAGAATCTTGAATAATCACATGAAAGCACAAGACAAAAGAGAGCTCTAAAGATTTCTAATGATTTTGGAATATTAGGGTTTTTCAAGTGTTCAAAAGTTATCAAAAATCTGGAGTTTATGGCTTTTATAGATTTTGAAAATTAGTTCCAACAATCATAAAACGGCTAGTAACAGCTAGTTTCTGAGGAGTTAGGACGACCAAATTTGATCCTCTGCGCCTGAACTGTCGTCCGAACATTATTGTGACATGCTCTCTGGGAAAGTTCAGACGACCGAACTTTGCCCCTTGCATCCGAACTTGCGTCCAAATTTCTCTGGAAAAACAGTAACCATGTTCACAGTTTGGACGTCCGAACTTGCATTCGAACTGTTCAAACTTTGTCAAAACATTTGAAAATCAACCTCAGTAAGTTTGAAACCATTTTGTACTAAAAGATAAGTCATTTAAAATGTTTTAAACTCAAAGATCGTTACCAAAGCACTTGATCATTAAAAGTTTACTCAAAGACATTTAAGATTCAAAAAAAAGTTTTGTGCTCTCTTATGCATTCAATAGATTCCAAGAAACAAGAAGTGTAGGGTTTACAAGAATATACCTATTTAGCAAGTGTAAACCTACACTAGTCTTTAAAGCCTTCAATCCATAGGACATGCTCTATATTCTTGATCCTTGTGCATACTAGAGTTGTTCTTAGTACTTTTAGCTCCAAGGCAATGAGAACTCTTTTCTTCTCAATCCAAAAATTATATCACACAAATACCCTATGAATTAGTCCTTATCAATGTTTGTCATTAATCAAAGCTAATCAAACCTACTTGATTTACCCTTAGGGCTAACAATCTCTCCCTTTTTGATGGTGTCAAACTTTGATGCAAAATGTGATGGATTTAAACAATGTAGTACAAAGAAGCATTAATGTCAATGATAAATAATAACCAATTTGGCACTTTGACATTTGAATGGCTCAACATGAGCCTATGGCCCTACCAACCTCCATTTACCTCCTTCCTTCCAACAACTAGGATAGAAGATATTTCATTTAAGCATTAAGAAAGTTTCTAAGAGATGTTTTAAAGGTTAGAAAAGGTTCTTGATTGTGCTCATTTTTCAACAAGTTTGGACTTGAGATGTTGTGGATCCAAAATTTGAAATTCCAAGTCCGAACTGTAAAATATGTAAAATGAAGGCTGCAAATTTTGAAAATAACTTTACCTAAGGTTTTTCAAATATGATAGGAAAGATTAAGACATTTTTCAAACAATTTGAACAACAAAAAAGCCTTTTTGGCAAGAAAGTTTGGATCATCCGAACTTCAAGTCTGAACTTTTGGTAGCAAGTTTAAAAGGTGATTTTGCATTTTCCAATGAACTATAGAAGTACTCAAATATGCATAGTCACAATGGCACTCAATTTAGCTTTGCAAAACCACAAAACTCATACATTAAACCGTTTTCAAACTCATACTTTTCTTTCCAATCTCAACACAACCGTTTTCATAAATTAACACAAAATCACAGGTCAAGTCAAGAACCAAGGTTAAGATTTCAATCTCAACTCAACTATTATCATCAATCAATATCAATACAAAAGCAGCCATATGCACAATCATATTTCATGTGGCACATACAACCATACTGAAAGACCTAAGAGGGGGGGTGAATTAAGTCTTTGGCTAATTATCGAAATCTTTTTCCCTTTTTGTAAATCCTTTGTCTTAATAAAAACTCTTCTTTAAATTCACAAACTTCAAGTTATATGTGATTTGATGATTAATACAAGATTAATCAAATTATAAGACCATAACCAATCAATCAACAGCTAAGCATAAATAATAATCACAAGTATGTAAACAAGTAAAGCAATAAGAAAATGAACACACGATTTATAGTGGTTCGATCTCTCCAAGATCTACATCCACTACCTTGAGTCCACACTCAAGGATTTCAACCAATCCACTATATGCTCAAATTCAACAATTACATAAGAGGCTAACCACACTATGGTTTTACACTCACAACCTCTTCTAGTAATGTTTACAATACAAGGCTCACCACAAACAATGGTTTTATATCTTAAACAACCTTGAATCACACTTTCAAGGATCACGCTTATCTAAAGGATTTTATGTTATCAAGATAACCTTGCTAGAGCTAGTAGAAATACACAATTTGATAAATAAATGAGAATGTGTAGAAGTTACCACTTGATGGTAGATATTACACAATTTTGCACCTTCACACTTTGATGTCTTTTGGGTTGATCAATTGAATGTACAAGACATAAGAGAGCTAAAGAAATGTTTGCTAAATGCTTTTGAATGCTTGGAGTTTTCAAGATTTCAAGAGTTACAAAAATTTGCATGTTTCTAGCTTTTATAGAATTTGAAAATCTGTTAAAACGTTCATAAAACGGCTAGTTTCAGAAAATTCGGACGACCGAATTTCCTGGCTGCGTCTGAATCTTCGTCCGAATTTCTCTGGATGAATAGTAACCATGCTGAGAACAAAAATTCGGACGACCGAATTTTTTGCTGCGTCCGAATCTTCGTCCGAATTTTTTTGGAACAACAGTGACCATGCTGAAGACCAAAAATTCGGACGACCGAATTTTTTGGCTGCGTCCGAATCTTCTTCCGAATTTCTCTGGAAGAATAGTAGCAAACTTTTGCTACAAAATTCGGACGACCGAATTTTTTGAAAGCATTTTCAAACTTTGTAAGATCATTTGAGATATAACTTCAATGAGTTTGAAAAACATTTTATATGTATAGAAATTTATTTAACCATATTTAAGCTTGAAAAACATGAACATATGAAGTTTACAAACATATCTTATAAAAAGATTCATTCAAAGACTTTTAAGATCATAAGATTATTTTTATGCTCTCTTATGCATTCAATGATAACCAAGACATGCAAGTGTAGAGTTTACATAGAAATTTACCTAAAAGTTAAATGCACTCTACACTTCAAGTCTTCAATGCCTTTTGATCATCTTTAGAACAATATTCTTCAAACTTCAAATACTTGCTTAACTGAAGTTGTTCTTGAACTTTTGCTTCAAAGCAATGAGACTTCATACTTCTCAGTTTACAGAACCTATCACACAATAATCAAACATTTTAGTCCTCATCAATATTTGTCATTAATCAAAACTACATATTTGCCCTTAGGGCTAACAATCTCCCCCTTTTTGATGATGACAAACTTTGATGCAAAATGTGATAGATTAAAACAATGTAGTACATAGAAGTATTAATGTCAATGATAGAAAATAACCAATTTAGCATATTGACATACAAAAGGCTCAATATGAGCCTATGACCCAACCAACCTCCATTAACCTCCTTCCTTCCAACTACTAGGATAGAAGATATAACATTTAAGCATTAAGAAAACTTCTAAGAGAGGTTTTAAAGGTTGTAAAAGTTTAACAATGCTCCCCCTTAGATTGTGCTCATTTTTCAACAAGTTTGGACTTGAGATGCTATGCATACGAATTTTGACATATCAAGTCCGAATTTTAAAATAGGTTAAATGAAAGCTTCAATTTTTGAAAATAATCTTTCCTAAGGTTGTTCAATCATAGTGGAAGAGATTAAAACAAGTTTGAATCAATTTGAACAACAATAGAGCACATTTTGGCAACAAAAGATGCATGCATCCGAATTTCAGAACATGCATCTGAATTCTTAAACCTTGCATCCGAATTTTTTAAATCTTAAGTCCAAACTGCAATAAATTCAATATAATGAATGTTTAAAGTGAAATAAAGTGTTCCTAAGGTTGTTCAAACATAATGGAAGAGATTAAAACATATTTGAATTAATTTGAACAACAAAAGAGCACATTTTGGCAACAAAATATGCATGCATCCGAATTTCTTAAACATGCATCCGAATTTTAAGATATCAAATCCAAAATGTAAAATATGTGAGATAAAAACTTTAATTTTTGAAAATAAGCTTTTCTAAGATTGTTCAAATATGATAGGAAGGATTAAGACAGTTTTTAAACAATTTGAACAACAGAAAAACATTTTTGGCAAGAAATTTTGGATGCATCCGAATTTTTGGTTTGCATCCGAATTTCAAGTCCAAATTTTTGGTAGCAAGTTTAAAAAGGTGATTTTGCATTCTCAAATGAACTATAGAAGTACTCAAATATGTATAGCTACAATAGCACTCATTTTAGCTTGGCAAAACCACAAAACTAATGCATTCAATTGTAGGTCATGTCAAGAACCAAGTTCAAGATTTTAATCTCAACTTAACCATATTCCAAAAACTCAGAAAATAACCAAAACCTCACATAGTATAACATAGTCAATTTAAATTTCAATTGCAGCCATATATTTTCACAAAACACATTCATTTTACATTTCAACCTATAGCACATATACATAGCACATTTACAGCAAGCACATAGCATATAGCACATCTTGCAGTCAACATTCTTTCTTCCCCTTGACATATGCATGGATTTTCAGAAAATTCACACATTTTCTATTCATGCATTAGGAATCCCACTGCTATTTCACATTTTCACATCTTTCTTCCCCTTGACATATGCATGGATTTTCAGAAAATTCACACATTTTCTATTCATGCATGAGGAATCCCACTGCTATTTCACATTTTCACACATTTTGTCATCCCATTTCTTCTCCCCCTTTTGTCATCACTCAAAGATGGGGTTAATGAAAATGAGACAACATGTATCACATATAAGCAGTATATTGATCAACTCTCATTTGGCAATTTAGCAATGTATTGACCAACTCTCATAAACAGTATAGTTCTAGTCAAATAGTTATCATCCTAACAGCAATAATCATTATGTAGCATCTCAACAATAATAAATCGACTTCTTCTCTCCCTTTTTATCAGCAATTAAACTTGGGGTGAGAGTACTTAGACAACAACAGTGAAACAAAAGAAGCTCTTATCACAGAGATTTCACATATTGAGCTTCAAATCATTATAATGACTAGAAAGGCACAGGTAAATTTCAATATTAAAGCATAACATGTGCATCAAGGAATAAACTAAAATAAGCATCAAAATAGAGTTTAGGGATAGAAAGACTTAGTCTTGGATGAGCTTCATGGTCTTCACTTCCAAATTTTTCTTATGATGGCCATGTCTCCCTTGAGCTCTATATGATGGGGTCCTTCATTTGTTGACTCCTTGCCCGTGTAGTTCGACTTTGGAAAGTTACTAATCGAGAGGATCTTTGGATCTTCTTCCTTTGAACCACATTTTCCTTCTCTCTTGGCTGAAGGAGATTGGTGATGGATTTGTGATTTGACTTTGTGAAACTCCCTTCACTTTCTTCTTCTTGCTTGTTCTCTTGAGCATTACCTCTTTGTTCTTCATTCTCAAGCTCTTCTTTCTCTTGGAGTGCTTCATTGTCTTTTCCTTCATCGTAGTTTTCTTCTTTAGCTCTAAAGGAACTAGCACCATTTAAAAATCACTTGAGAAATCTTTCTCAAGTATTCTTCCATATTCTTGAGTCTAGCTTCTAAACCATCAAATTTGCCAAGAATCATTAGAGCAATAGACTCGAAGAATTTACATAGTTGTTCAATGCCTCTTAAAACACCTTGGCAACTATGGTGTTACTTCTAGTGAGATTATCACCTTCAATGGAGAATACCTCTTCAAATAGTCTTCCTTTTTTTTTATAGGGATTTGCCCCCCCTCACTTGGTGACCCATGCTTCATTTTAGGTTTCCTTTCTCCAGCAAGGATTACCTTTTTATCCTCTTCTTCTTCTTCATTTTCTTCTTCCTTCTTTTCTTCATCATCGCTAGCATCTCTTTTATCACCCTTAGAGGATTTTCTCTTCTAGCCATTCATACATTATCATCATCAAGTATCCAAGGAATTTTGTTTAGTGAGTTGTTGGTGTAGACTTCTTCACTCTTTATTGGTAAACCACTAGAAAGCAATTATCACTTGGAAATACTTGAAAATTCCTGTCAATGACTTTCCATACGACAATGGCTTATGCTCGGTTCTTCTAGCTGCCATTATATTCTTTAGCACTATATATATATATATATATATATATCCAAAATTCAATTTTCTTTTCTTATGCATGGCTAGCATAATTACAACATACATATTATCAACAGAATATTTGTGTTTAAAGTATGCTATAATCAAGGTAGTAAGCATGTGATGCAAAATTCTTTTACTAGTATCAAAAAGCTTTTATCTCTCACTCCTTTCTAGTCTTGAGGATTCTACCATTTATATAGGCATTCTCAATTCTTTCATGTGAGTATAACTTACTTATAAAACAATGTTCTCCGGAAGAATAATGCCTAAACCCAATATCCTCAACATCACAAATTCTATTGAGCAATGCATTATCAATCTAAAAAATTAACTTGTGATATTCTTGAAGAATACCATTGAATAGCTTTATTGCCAACTAGCTCAACTCTTTCTTCCTTAATATTTGCATAAACTTCATAAACTAAGGAAGGTAATAGCATTCATCAAACATAGGCAAACTAGTCCAGCTCACATCATTTAAAAATGAGAGTATATTACCCATTTCGAATAGTTTGATGACATCCACCTTGTGGCTTGGATTTATCTTATGGTTCCTTTGTGCCCAATCATCAAGTTCAGTAGTAGCCTCCACTGTGACAAATCTATCCAGCCATGACATGCTTTGCAAAACATGAACCTTCCTTGGTTCATTAATCACTGATCCTCCTTCTTTTTCTTTGGCTTTTCTCTTTCCTTTTCCCATGCTAGGCATCTTTGTCCTCACCTGAAGCTACAACACTTGAATACACTTATTAGTTATTGAATTTTGAATTCTCTAAGCTACTTCCAAGATTGGTCAAACCTTTCTTTGGCTAATGGCATAGTAAGAATATCATTAATTTGTTCATTAGTGCAATCATGCTTTAAACAAATATTGCCCTTAGTAGAATGATCTCTAATGAGATGAAGTATGATCTCAATATGCTTTGTCCTAGTTTGTTGAATAGTATGATGATCAAATTTGTTGCATTAGTATTATCACATAACATAGCCACATATTTGAAACATAGATCATAATCACTTAGAGTATCAATAAGGTAATAGTGAATGTGTTTAATAGCAATCAAATGAAACTCTTTATGACAAGATGAAATTTAGCACACAAACACATTGCAAACATAATATTAGTTCTACTTGCAGTCAAATAGAGTTGACTACTCCTATGAAACCATTTTATTCTTGTCATGCATAGTTGATAAACTTATGAAAGTACTTATACCTTAACATGATTCATGAAAGTGCCATTCTTGGTTTGCTTGATTTGTAGGCCAAGAAAGAAATTGAGTTTTCCTATCATGCTCATTTCTAATTTACTTTGCATCAACTTGGAAAACACATCACAAAGTGAAGTATTAGAAGCACCAAAAGTTGTATCATATATTTGGACAAGTTATAGATCATTGTTGCATGAGGAATTTATAAAGAGGGTAGTTTCGGTTTTCTTTTTGAAAATCCTTTTGAAAGATGGAAACTACTCAATCTTTCACACTAAATTTTAGGAGCTGGTTTAAAACCATTCAAAACTTAGGAAAGTTTGAAAATATGGTTAGGAAACTTTTCATGAGCAAAACCGGGTGATTGTTCCATATAAACCACTTCCTCAATAGAACCATTTAGAAAAGCACTTTTGACATTCATTTGAAATAACTTAAAGCAAGTACAAGTCAAAAGCATTCTTATGGACTCAAGTCTAGCATTCGGAACAAAGGTTTCATATCATAATCAATTTCCTCTTCTTGATTGAATCCTTAGGCAACAAGTCTAACCTTGTTTCTAACAACTTCTCTGGATTCAATAAGTTTATTTCTAAAAACCATTTAGTTCCAATAATAGAATGATCATGAGATTTAGGAATATCCAAAATATTGTATCTTTCAAATTTATTTAAATCCTCTTGCATACAAATAATCCAAAAATCATCACACAATGCATCATCAATACTTTAGGCTCATATCCAATAAAAGAATAAAGTTATTGATAAAGTACCGCCTTATTTTTACTCCTTGGGAGATATCACCAATGATTTGCTCCTTAGGGTGGCCTCTTGGATATCTTAAGTTCTTTGAGAGCTTTTGGTCACCACTATATTGATCATTTTGTTCAATCATTTCTTGCTCATTGGTATGATCCTCCAAAGTTGGTGCTTGAAGATGGATTTGATAGTCATTCATAGATGTACCTACATCATCTTCATCTTTTCTTTCCAATTAAATGTAAGATTCATCAAAGCTAACATGAATGGTTTCCTCATCATGTAAGGTTCTTTTTGTTATAAAATTCTATAAGCCTTTTTGTTAGAAGAATAGATAAGAGATGTATCAATATCAAGATTTCTATCAAATTTTAAGTAAGTTAACACAAGAATTTAAGATAAGACATTTATAACCAAACATTTTAAAATATGCAATTTGAGGCATTCTATAAAAGAGAATTCAAAAGATGTTTTTCTTCAAAATGATCTTAATAGAATTCTATTTATCATAACATGTGATGTTTACGACTTTGGACTAAAAATATTTTTGAGGAAGAATTTTCACAAAGCATGGACCTAGCCAATTTTTACAAAGTTTAAATTTTCTTTTCAAATAACACCATTTTGTTGTGGGGTTTTTGCAGTTGAAACAATTATATGAAATTCAATTTTCAAAGTAAATTTTGTAAAGACTTAGTTGTAAAATTCTCCCATTGTCACTTGTGAAACACTTCTCCAATTTTCAAGGGAGGTTTGAACCTTTTTGAATAATTTTACAAACTTATGAAATACTTAATCTTTTTGAACAATGAATAATGCTAAAATGAATATTTAGAAATCATCAACTCTAGTAAGGCATACTTCAAGTCATCAATACTAGAATTCCATATAAGTCCAAAACAATTCATATGAAAAAGCTCAAGATGTTTTGAGGTCTAAAATCATTTTCATGGGTTTGAAAGATTCTTTTGTTTGTTTTCATATGGAAAAGTATCTCAAAGACAATTTTCTCAAAACATATTTTTAGCAATCCTCTAACTAAATCTTGATAGAAAAGTTTGTTCAACAAATCCATGTACACGTGATCAAATCTTTTATGCCAAGAAAATCATTATCATAAGCAACAAGACATTCAAGCTTATCAAGATAAAACACATATTCAAAAATTTGTAAGTGATTGATAAAAATCACAAAATATCATTTTGTCATACAAGTTCTGGTGACCGAACTTATGGTCTACATCCAAACTTCATGTCCAAACATTTTGTAAAGTTTCATAAAGATGTTTTTGGCCAAGTAAATGCATAGATATTCATTCATATCTATTTTAATCATTTTATAATGACATATAATCAATTTCAAAAACATATAAAGATTAATTCAATCTCATATCATTAATGTTACCTAATCAACTTAATTGAAGCAATTGACAAGTCATGGTTGGCAAATCTTCAAATCCACAAAAAAAAAAAATTCTCAACTGAAATTTTGCTTGTTGGCATTTAACTTCTTATTCATTGTCACACAATTGGCAAATGCTAAGCAAGTTACAGTTCAAAACAGCAATTAGCAACATTTGTTTAAAAAGAAGAGAGGAACCTTTACCAACATTGGTTACTTCAAGAATTCTTCCTTTCTTTTCAAAAACAAATCCTTCATCGATTGCTTTGACCTTGATTATGCATGAGGTGTTTTCTGTTATTCTTTAAGCCAACATCATCAATACGCCATTTAGTGGTGCTTGAGTTTGAATTGAAGCGTACCTGTGATAAAGGAGAGGAAGTTTCCTTTGGTACCCATACTTTCTTGGGTCCGTGAGGGTTAGTAATAATTCCCTTAACTCTCCAAATAGTTTTTACACCATTCTCTACTTTTCTTTTAACATAGCATTTGGTGACTTTATGTCCATGTTTTCCACAATAAGTACAACAAGTATGATGCATGGAAGTAGAAGTAGCTCTAACAAAGAAGTTTTTATATTTAGGCACATTGTTTACATAATTATAGCCAAGACCATTTTTTAAAAAAGAGGAGATCTTTGAGCTCCAAGAATTTTATCAAGATTGTCCCTTCCTTTTGTAAATTTTTTCTATACATAATGTAAACTCATCAACCTTCTTTTTTCAAAGTCTCATGATCAACAAGCATTCTTTCAAGAGACAAAATCTTTTCACAAAGAATCTTATTTTCAAGGGACATGTTTTGTAAAGAGACATTTAAAACTTCTTTTTCAATATTCAAACAATCAATAGATTCAAGAAGCTTTTTGTTTTCACAATATAATTTTGAATTTTCATTCAATAAATCATTAATTTTGAATTTCATTTCCTTATTTCTTTTTGAAGCATTTTTTAATTCTTCATACATTTCAACAAGTAGTTCACTAGGATCATCTACATCATCAACATCATCATCACAACAAGTAGAGGTAGAAGGAGTGGATTGTACCTCATCATTTATTGCCATGAAACACATATTGGCTCTTTCCTCGTGTGTTGCTTGTAGAAGTCTCCACATATCGTGAGCGGTGTCACATTCACTCACTCTATTGTATTCATTCACGTCCAATGCACAACTCAAGACGTTCATTACTTGGTAGTTTAAGGTTATCTTTCTTGAGTCGTTCTCATCAAGTTCCTCCATAGACTTTTGTTCCCTTGTAATTCCATCAGCTTTTATTCTCATAGGAACATAGGGACCTTTCTCAATGATACCCCACAAATCAAAGTTAATAGAACAAATAAAGATTCTAATTCTAGATTTCCAAAATGTAAAATTAGAACCATCAAATAAAGGAGGTCTATTTGTAGAGGAACCTTCCATATAAGGCAAATTTGATAAACTAGCCATAGAATCTTTACTTCTAGGTTGTTAGACCTTAAAAAGAAGACCTGACTCTAATACCAACTGAAAGACCTAAGAGGGGGGGGGGGGTGAATTAGGTCTTTGGCTAATTATCGAAATCTTTTCCCCTTTTTTTGTAAATCCTTTGTCTTAATAAAAGCTCTTCTTTAAATTCACAAACTTCAAGTTATATGTGATTTGATGATTAATACAAGATTAATCAAACTATAAGACCATAACCAATCAATCAACAGCTAAGCATAAATAATAATCACAAGTATGTAAACAAGTAAAGCAATAAGAAAATGAACACACGATTTATAGTGGTTCGATCTCTCCAAGATCTACATCCACTACCTTGAGTCCACACTCAAGAATTTCAACCAATCCACTATATGCTCAAATTCAACAATTACATAAGAGGCTAACCACACTATGGTTTTACACTCACAACCTCTTCTAGTAATGTTTACAATACAAGGCTCACCACAAACAATGGTTTTATATCTTAAACAACCTTAAATCACACTTTCAAGGATCACGCTTATCTAAAGGATTTTATGTTATCAAGATAACCTTGCTAGAGCTAGTAGAAATACACAATTTGATAAATAAATGAGAATGTGTAGAAGTTACCACTTGATGGTAGATATTACACAATTTTGCACCTTCACACTTTGATGTCTTTTGGGTTGATCAATTGAATGCACAAGACATAAGAGAGCTTAAGAAATGTTTGCTAAATGCTTTTGAATGCTTGGAGTTTTCAAGATTTCAAGAGTTACAAAAATTTGCATGTTTCTAGCTTTTATAGAATTTGAAAATCTGTTAAAACGTTCATAAAACGGCTAGAAACGGCTAGTTTCAGAAAATTCGGACGACCGAATTTCCTGGCTGCGTCTGAATCTTCGTCCGAATTTCTCTGGATGAATAGTAACCATGCTGAGAACAAAAATTCGGACGACCGAATTTTTTGCTGCGTCTGAATCTTCGTCCGAATTTTTTTGGAACAATAGTGACCATGCTAGAGACCAAAAATTCGGACGACCGAATTTTTTGGCTGCGTCCGAATCTTCTTCCGAATTTCTCTGGAAGAATTGTAGCAAACTTTTGCTACAAAATTCGGACGACCGAATTTTTTGAAAGCATTTTCAAACTTTGTAAGATCATTTGAGATATAACTTCAATGAGTTTGAAAAACATTTTATATGTATAGAAAACTTATTTAACCATATTTAAGCTTGAAAAACATGAACATATGAAGTTTACAAACATATCTTATAAAAAGATTCATTCAAAGACTTTTAAGATCATAAGATTATTTTTATGCTCTCTTATGCATTCAATGATAACCAAGACATGCAAGTGTAGAGTTTACATAGAAATTTACCTAAAAGTTAAATGCACTCTACACTTCAAGTCTTCAATGCCTTTTGATCATCTTTAGAACAACATTCTTCAAATTTCAAATACTTGCTTAACTGAAGTTGTTCTTGAACTTTTGCTTCAAAGCAATGAGACTTCATACTTCTCAGTTTACAGAACCTATCACACAATAATCAAACATTTTAGTCCTCATCAATATTTGTCATTAATCAAAACTACATATTTGCCCTTAGGGCCAACACTTACTATCATAACATCATATATCACCATATTTCATATATACAACACATACAAGTTAAACTCCAAATGCAGCCAATTTGAACTTCAAAATGCAGTCATAAATCCAAATCATATATGCACAATCAATAATCATCATAATTATCAACTGCAATATAAACTTATTTAGCCATAACATAACTGCAATATGTTTAATATAAGCATACTTCATTTGGCATAAACACATTTTGTCATCATATTAAACATACTTGATTTGGCATAAACACATTTTGTCATCATATTTTCTCCCCCTTTTGTCATCATTCAAAGATGGGGTAAATAAAAATGGTACAATCACAATCAGCATGAGTAAGCTTCATGTCACATATGAGCAGTGTATCAATCAATTCTCATTTGGAAATTTTCAACTATTGGCAACATTTAGCAAATCTCATGTCAAATAATTAACATCTCAACTGATCAACAATAAGCAACATGTAACAATTTAGCATATTTTGGCAAATCTCAAGTCAAATAATTAACATCTTAACTGAACAACAATAAGCAACATGTAACAGTTGAGCACATTCTTGTAAATCAACTTCTTCTTCCCTTTCTAGCATCAATTAAACTTGGGGTGATCAAAGTATCATTAACCAAAGAAGCTCTCAACACTAATGTTTCATCTTTGAGGTTCACAAAGACATTACAAAAATTAAAAAGACAGTGAACTTCCATAAGCCATGCTAAAATAGTTATGAAGCACATAAATCATACTAAGCACATCTAAGTAAATAAAATAGTAAAGAGAGATAGGATTGAAGAGATGCTTAGTCTTTGATTTTGGCCATCGTCTTCACCCCATATTTGTTGGTAGTGATTGCCATGTTTCCCTTGAGCTCGATGTGAAGTGTCCCATCACTTGCTTTCTCTTTGCCGGTGTAGTTTGGCTTAGGCATAGTAGTCAAATGGGAGGATCTCCTTGTACCCTTCTTTTTTATCACGTGCTTGACTCTTCCTTTGCTAAAGGAGATAGTAGATGCTGAGTTGATTTCGGCTCTCTCTATTAATGTCCCTTCTTGGCTTCCTTTTTCTTGTGGCTCCACTTGTACATCTTCATTTCTTTCTTCTTCTCCCGCCACAAATTCGTTGTTGCCTCTTTGATCATCAACCTCATTATCATCTTCATTATCACTGTCATCATCTTCATGCTTTTTCTTTTCCTTGCCTTTCTCATCTCCTTTATCATCCTTGTTATCCTTAGCTTGAGGCCTAGAGGGTCCTTCACCACTTTGTGCATTTTTCATCAATAATTCTTCAATATTCTTAACTCTAGTGTCCAAGCTATCCAACTTGCTCAGTACCATGGGAGCGAATGATTCAAAGAACTTATACATTTTCTTCATCTCTTTCACATAGTTGTTTAAAGTCTCTTGGAACACCTTGGCTACTATAGTGTCACCTCTCGTAATTTCCTCCTTACTAGGTATATTTCCAGGGTTTCTTGAGATTGAGGAGTGGGTTGTTCTTCAAATAGTCTTCTTTTGATGTGAGGTTGCTCTCCCTCGCTTGATGAATCATGTCTTTTCTTGCTTTTTCTTTCTCTAGCCAAAGTCTCCTCCTCATCCTCTTCTTCTTCTTTCACTTCTTCCTCATCTTCTTAATCACCACTTGTTTCTACCCTCTCACCTCTTAGAAGGGTTTGTCTTTTTGTTCTCCATATACCATCCTCATCAAGTGTTAATTGCATTCTCTTGAGAGACTCATTGGTATAGATTTCTCCACTTTTCATTGGATTTCCTCTTCCGGGAAATTGAACATTGAAGTGCTTGAAGATCCTTGTTAATAATCTCCCATAAGGTAACGCTTTGTTGGCTGTTTTTCTTGCACTAATCATATGCCTTAATTCCATGAATCCAAAGTTTAGTCTTCTATGCTCATGCAAGGCAAGCATAATCACCATATGCATATTACCAACTAATGATTTATGTCCAAAATTAGGGATGATCATGGTGGTAATCATGTGATGCATAACCCTTCCTCTAGCATCAAAGGCTTTGATTTCTCTTTCCCTATTGGACATAAATCTTCTACCATTTGTGAAAGCCTCTTCAAATCTTTCATTGGTAAACAATTCATGAATAAAGCAATGTTGACCCAAAGAATAATATCTAGCACCAATGTCATCAACACCACAAATACGATTAACTAGAGCATCATTAAACTCAAAGGCCACTTGAGACACTATAGATGAATACCATTGAATAATGCTATCCCCAACATGCTCAATCCTTGCTTCTTTAGGTTTAGCATAAAATTCATAGACAAGAGTAGGATACTAATCTTCATTTACACCAAGTAAACTACTCCAACCAATTTCACCAAAAAGAGATAGCACATTACCCATATTGGAGAGTTTATCCACATTTACTCTATGGCCAGAAATGATTTTCCTGCTCTTCTTGCTCCATTCCTTGAATTCAACTGCAACTCTTGTAGAGATGAATCTCTTTACCCTGAGATTGGATTGTGGAATACGAATCCGCCTTGATTCGTTGATAATAAGTCCTTCATTTTCCACTTTGGCTTTTCCTTTGTCCTTTGCCACATTAATGTTCTTTGATCGAACCATGATAAGGTTTTATTGAGAAGGATAAATTTTGAAGACAATAACTGATGGAGATCAAGAGAATCAAATGATTTTCAAGAAATAATGGTGAAATAATGAATGGATTTGCGTTTGGACGAGTGTGGGTAAGATAGGTTTTGTGAGAAAAGAGAGTTCAGAAGTTAGAAATGTTAGAAACGATTGTTTGATTTCATTTAAAACCGCTGCAACCGGATAGTTCGGACGACCAAATATTTTGGTCTGCGTCTGAACTCGAGTCCTAACTTCTCTGTTTCTTCAGCTTCATCAAATTCGAACGACTGAATTTTTTGTCATGCGCCAGAATGTGCGTTCGAATCTTTCTGTCCAGAATTATCTAAAGAAAGTTTGGACATCCAAATTTCACTTGAATTATGCAACCGAATATTCCCTGTTTTTACCATACTTCAACACATACATAATTAATTGAATTTTGAAAAATCCCAAGAGTTTTCTTAGGTAACAAAACCTTTCCGTGGCCAAAAGCTTGATAAATATATTAGCACTTTGATCATTTCTATTCACATAGTCCAAGCATATATCATCTTTAGCTACATGATCACGAATAAAATGAAGTTTGATCTCTATATGCTTAGTCCTAGAGTGTTGAATCGAATTTATGGTCAAAGTTACAGCACTAGTGTTACCACATAAAATGAGTGCACCTTTGAAGTCTAAGCCAAAATTAAGTAAAATGTGCTTTTTCCACAGCACTTGACACATAAGCTCGTTACTTGCTATAAAAAGAGACAACACAATTACCAAGAAATTGAAAATAACAACTAGTACTTTTACACTTGACTTTGCATCCAGCAAAGTCGTACCCGTATATGCAACATGATTGAAAGAAGATGATTTTGTAACCAAAGTCCATAATCAAATGTATTAATGAGATAATGAAGAATATGCTTAATGGGAATCAAATGAAACTCTTTTGGACAATATTAAAATCTAGCACACAAGCATATGGTAAACATAATATCCTGTGTACTTGTGGTAAGGTAAAGTAAACTACCAATCATACATCTATATACATTTTCATCAATATTTTTAACTTTTTCTTATTTATCAAGTTTGATTGATGATTGAAATGCTTATACCTTTTTCTTGATCCATTCCAAATCTTCTTCAAAAGCTCTTTGTTATACTTGGATTGATTTATAAAAGTGTCATCCTTGGTTTGCTTGTTTTGTAATCCAAGAAAGAAGTTGAGTTCTAACATCATGCTCATTTCGAACTCACTTTGTATCAACTTGGCAAATTTCTCACAAAGTAAAACATTAGTAGCACCAAATATGATATTATCAATATATATTTGCACAAGTAAAAGATGACTGTTGCAGGAGGATTTTATAAAAAGTGTAGTGTCAACTTTTCCTCTTGAAAATCCTTTTGAAAGAAGAAAACCACTCAATCTTTCACGCTAAGCTCTAGGAGCTTGTTTTAAACCATAGAAAACTTTGGATAGTTTGAAAATATGGTTAGGAAACTTTTCATGAGCAAAATCGGGTGATTGTTCCAAATAAACCTCTTCCTCAATAGAACCATTTAGAAAAACAGTTTTGACATTCATTTGAAATAACTTAAAACTTTTAAAACAAGTAAAAATCAAAAGCATTCTTAAGGACTCAAGTCTAGCATTCGGAGCAAAGGTTTCATCATAATCAATTCGCTCTTCTTGATTGAATCCTTGGGTGACAAATCTAGATTTATTTCTTACAACTTCCCCTGATTTATTCAATTTATTTCTAAAAACTATTTTTTTTGCCAATCATAGGGTAATCATGGGGTCTTGGGACAAGTTTCTAAACTTTGTTTCTTTCGAAATTATTTAGTTCCTCTTGCATATCAATAATCCAAAAATCATCACACAATGCATCATTAATATTCTTAAGCTCATTGTGAGATAAAAGTGCAAATATGTCAATGAGAACCGTCTTATTCTAACATCTTGAGATACATCACCAATGATTTGCTCCTTAGGGTGGCCTCTTGCAGATCTTAGATCCTTTGGTAGCTCTTCGTCACCACTAGGTTGGTTATCTTGTTCTTGCTTAATCATCTCTTCTTCATTGGCATGATCTTTCAAAGTTGGAGCTTAAAGATGCGTTTGCTTATCATTCATGGAAGCACCTGCGTCATCATCATCTCTTCTATCCAAATAGATTTTAGACTAATCAGAACTTACATGTATGGTTTCCTCAACACATAAAGTTCTTTTTATTGTATAACTCTATAAGCCTTGTTGTTAGAGGAATTACCAAGGAATATCCCGTCATTCGATTTTCTATCAAATTTTCCCAAGTTATCACGCATATTCAATATAAATCACTTGCAAACACTTTGAAATAGGTAATATAGGCTAGTGGTATTCAATATAAAGCACTTTGTTACGCATATTCATGTATATTTGATATAACTCGTCATGCATGTTCAAATTCTAGGGTATTCTATCAAATAGAAGTTCAAAAGATATTTTTCTCAAAAATGGCCTCAAAAGAACTCTATTCAAAACATAACAAAGTAGTGTTTTTAGCTTTGTCCCAAAAATATTTTGGTAAAGAATTTTCACCAAGCATAGACTTAGCCATTTCTTGTGAAGTACGATTTTTCTTTTCAAAAACTCCATTTTGTTGAGGTGTTTTGGCAGCCGAAAAGGTTGTGAACAATCCTATTCTCACTGCAAAGTTTTGTAAAATCTTGATTGTAAAATTCTCTCCCATTGTCACTTCTAATAGAAATCAATTTGCACTCAAGGGAGATTTGGACCTTTTTGAAAAGTCTTACAATTTCATGAAAAACTTCATCCTTTTGAGCTAGAAAGATCACCCATGTAAATCTTGAGAAATCATCAACAATCACATATAAACAATTTCAAGAGGTTTTGAAGTGAAAATCATTTTCTCAGATTTGAAAGAAAATTTTGTTTGTTTTCCATATTGGCGAGTATTACAAGGATGATTTTTCTCAAAATGAATTTTTGTTTTTGGTAATCCTTTAACAAGTTCTTAAAAAAAAATTTCAACAAGTCCATGCTAACATGATAAAGTTTACTATGCCATAAATAACCGTCATCATCATGAATGGAAAATTATCTAACTTCATAAGCAACAAGTTCATCAAGGCAAAGCACATAACCATTACTAATACAATTTGCAACAAAAATAGTTCTACCATTGACACCATCAAGTATAGTGCAAGTATTACATTTAAATTCAACTTTTCAATCATTGTCACATAATTGACTAATGTTAAGCAAGTTATATTTCAAATCATCAATGAGCAAAACTTGTTTAATGAGGGAGGAAGAATCTTTACCAATGTTACCTATACCAAGAATTCTTTCTTTCTTCTTGTCATCGAATGTAATGAATTATTCTTTTGTAGCTTAAAGCTAACTAATGAGTGATGCATTTGCTATCATGTATCATGATCAGCCACTATCAAGAAACCATTTAGTGGCACTTGATCTTGGAGGAAAATGTACCTACATTTGCTTGGGTCCATGAGGGTTAGTGATGATTCCCTTTACTCTCCAAATGGTTTTAACACCATTTTCTATTTTGCTTTTAACAGACCACCTAATGGCTTTGTGTCCATGTTTTCCACAATATGTACAACAAGTATGAGGCATTGAACTAGAAGTAGCTCTAACAAGGAAATTTTTATATTTAGGCCCATTATTTACATAATTATAACCAAGACCATTTCTAATAAGAAGTTTAGGCTCCAAGAAGTTTATCAAGATTGTCCTTTCCTTTTGTGAATTTTTCAATAAATAAGGTGAGATCATCAGCTTCCTTTTTCAAATTTTCATGATCAACAATTATTTTTTTTAAGAGACAAAATCTTTTCACAAAGAATATTGTTTTCAAGGGACATGTTTTGTAAGGAAACATTTAAAACTTCTTTTTCAATATTTAAGCACTCAATAGATTCAAGAAGTTTTTTGTTTTCACAATATAATTTTGAATTTTCATTAAATAACTCATTAATTTTGAATTTCATTTCCTTATTCCTTTTTGAAGCCTTTCTTAATTCTTCATACATTTCAACAAGTAATTCACTAGGATCATCAATATCATCATCACAACAAGTAGAAGTAGAAGAAGTGGATTGTACCTCATCATTTATTGCCATAAAGCACACATTGGCTCTTTCCTAATATGTCACTTGAAGAAGTCTCCACATATCATGAGCGGTGTCGCATTCACTCACTCGATTGTACTCATTCATATCTAATGCACAACTCAAGATATTCATGGCTTGGTAATTTAATGTCATCATTTTAGAGTCACCTTCATCATATTCGTCCATTGGCTTTGACTCTTTAGTGATTCCATCATCTCTCATTCTGATTGGTATGTAAGAACCTTTCTCAACAACATTCCACAATTCAAAGTTAATAGAACAAATATATATCTAAACTCTAGATTTCCAAAATGTGTAATTTGTTCCATCAAACAAAGGAGGTCTATTTGTGAAAGATCCTTTCAAATAAGGTAAGTTTAAAACATTAGCCATAAGATCTTTAACTTCTAGGTTGTAAAACCACACAAAGAAGCCCTTGCTCTGATACCAACTGAAAGACCTAAGAGGGGGTGAGGTGAATTAGGTCTTTGGCTAATTTTTGAAAACATTTTCCTTTTATGAACTTAGTTTGGAAAGATTATATTCAATTGATTCAATGAGATTGTAATGAACTCAATGACAAAACAATTCACAAAGAAGAACAAAGAGCACAAGCAATTTATAGCGGTTCGATCTCTTCAAGATCTACATCCACTACCTTGAGCCCACACTTAATGATTTCAATCAATCCACTATATGCTCAATTTAGGCAATTACACAAGAGTTTCACCCAACAAGGGTTTTACACCAACAACCTCCTTTGCAATCCTACAAACAAGGCTCACCCTACCACAAGGAGTTTTATGTCACTAGAGAACCTAAAGACCAATCTAATCCAGGGCTCACCCACACACAGGGTTTTACACCGCAACCTTGATTAATCTAGTCTATGGCTCACCTTTACCAAAAGGGTTTTATGTCACAAGATAACCCTGCATTGAGCAAGTAGATAACAATATTAAACAGAGATTGGATGAGATATTACCACAGCTTGGTAGATGATTACACAATTTAGCACCACTTCACCTTGTTGTCTTTAGAATCTTGAATAATCACATGAAAACACAAGACAAAAGAGAGCTCTAAAGATTTCAAATGATTTTGGAATATTAGGATTTTTCAAGTTTTAAAAAGCTATAAAAAATCTGGAGTTTAGAGCTTTTATGGATTTTGAAAATTAGTTCTAATAGTCATAAAACGGTTGTAACGACTAGTTTCTGAGGAGTTCGGACGACTGAACTTTGCCCCTTGCATTCGAACTTGCGTCCAAATTTCTCTGAAAAACAATAACCATGTTCACAGTTTGGACGTCCGAACTTGCGTCCGAACTGTTCAAACTTTTTCAAAACATTTAAAAATCAACCTCAATAAGTTTGAAATTATTTTTCACTAAAAGATAAGTCATTTAAAATCTTTTAAACTCAAAAATAGTTACCAAAGTACTTGATTATTAAAAGTTTACTCAAAGCCATTTAAGATTCAAAAACAAGTTTTGTGCTCTCTTATGCATTCAATAGATTCCAAGAAATAAGAAGTGTAGGGTTTACAAGAATGTACCTATCTAGCAAGTGTAAACCTACACTAGAGTCTTCAAAGCCTTCAATCCATATGACATGCTCTATATTCTTGATCGTTGAGCATACTAGTGTTGTCCTTAGTACTTTTAGCTCCAAGGCAATGAGAACTCTTTGCTTCTCAATCCAAAAATCCTATCACACAAATACTATATGAATTAGTCCTTATCAATGTTTGTCATTAATAAAAACTAATCAAACCTACATGATTTTCCCTTAGGGCTAACACTTATCATTCAACGATTTCATATGAAATATAAGTTTATTTTTTAAATAAATTTTAATATTTCATGTTTGTAAAAATATTTAAATATTTTAATATACAAAATATGTATAAGTGCCCACACTACCTTTAGGTACCAACTCTGACACTCTCTTCAAGATTCCACTTAAGAGAGTTGCTCTTCTTTTCACCTCTTAGCACATACTGTATCTCTAGAGTATGACTCCCTATTTATAGACTTATCAAAACATTAGATAATCCATGTATGTGAAAACCTATAGGTAAAATTAATGACATTGAACTCTAATATCAAATGTATTAGGATAAGATATTCAATGAATTTAAAGAGTTGAATGTATAAATAATTAGATTCAATGTTATTCCATTGTTTAGAATCAAATGTCAACACTTTCTTTGTAAAATGATGGAAATTGAATATTTGCTTTTTGTTGTAAAATTCTGGTCATAATGGACACAAAACTAACTATGAAATAAGAATGAACAAGACTTTAAATTATAACAAAAGAGAGAAAGAACTCAAGAAGCTATAATTTTATTTAGAGTTTTTCACTACACATGTATATCCACACTCTTATAAGCTCATATTTATAGAGTTGAAAGTGACCCTTCCCATCATGGGTCATTAGTATTCTTCTCCATAACTTACCTCCCATGATCTCTAAGATAATGGAGGTAGTGGAGTTAGTGCTCTATAAAGGATGAATGTTACAACTTTGATTGTAACGTCTAACCTTTCATATTCCTTAATTTAAAAGAATTATCTCTTGTTATAATGGACATTCATAATATTTCATAATACTCCCCCTTCGATGTCCATTACATAAAAAATATTCCTCGTTAAAACCTTACTAGATAAAAAACCAGTGGGAAAAAGTTTATTAAAGGAAAAGAGTACACTACTCTTTATATCATTGTTACTCCCCCTGATGAGATAATCCTTTAAAATTCTTTAACCGATGGATTCCAAAAATTTTCACTAATTTCTCAAATGTTGTTGTTGGCAATGTGTTAGTAAATAGATCTGCCAAATTATCACATGATTGAATTAGTTGCACATTAATTTCACCACTCTTCCGGAGTTCATGAGTAAAGAAAATTTTATGTGATATATGCTTTGTCCTATCTCCATTAATATATCCTCCTTTTAATTGAGTTATACAAGCTTCATTATCATCATATAGAGGAGTTGGAATTTTATTCCTAGAGGATAATCCACAATTCTCTTGGATATAATAGATCATAGATCTTAACCATACACATTCTCAACTTGTTTCAGGAAGGGCTATAATTTCATAATGATTAGATGAGGTGGCTACCATAGATTATTTTGCAGAACTCCATGAAATGGCAGTACCACCATAGGTAAATACATAACTAGTGACGTGCTTTATGTGGTTTGGATAAATATCCAGCATCCACATAACCAATTAATTTTGGATTGGTCTTATTTGAATAAAATAATCCAAGATCTATTGTACCTTGAAGATATCTAAGGACATGCTTAATACCATTCCAATGTCATCTTGTGAGAGAAGAACTATATCTTGCTAATAAGTTCATGAAAAATGATATATCAGGTCTTGTATTATTATCAAGATACATCAGTGCACTAAGATAAGGTACTTTAGGACCAAGTTGTTCTTCATCCTTTTCTCTTGGCCGGAATGGGTCTTTAGAAACATCCAGGGACCTTGCGACCATTGGAGTACTTAAATGATGTGCCTTGTCCATGTAAACATTTTCAATACTTTTTAAGTATATGTGGATTGATGAATAGAATTCTATCTTCAAGATGTTCAATTTGTAAACCAAGACAAAACATAGTCCTTTCAAAATCGTTAATCTCAAATTCTTTTTTCAAATAATCTCTTTCTTTCAGGAGCTCTTTCGGAGTTCCAATGAGATTAATATCATCAACATATATTGTGATTATCATGAAGCCTGATTCAGACTTCTTAATAAAAACACATGGACAAATGGGATCATTTTTATATCCGACTTTTATCAAACTCTCACTCAGACGATTATACCACATTCTTTCAAATTGCTTCAATCCATGTAGGGATTTTTGCAATTTAATGGAATAATTTTCTTGAGTGATCGATGTACATGCTTCAGGCATGTGAAATCCTTCAGGGATTTTCACGTAAATTTCACTATCAAGATTTCCGAATAAATATGCAGTAACTACGTCCGGAAGATGCATATCAAGTTTTTCATGCACTGCCAAACTTACAAGATATCAAAAAGTTATTGCATCAATCACAGGAGAATATGTCTCCTTATAATCAATTCCAGGTATTTTTGAAAATCCTTATGCTACAAGTCGTGCTTTATATCTCATGACTTCATTTTGTTCATTTCGTTTTTTGTACAAGTACCCATTTATAACCAACTAGTTTTACATATTCTGGTGTTCGGACTACAGGTCCAAAAACTTGACGTTTGGTTAGTGAATTTAGTTCCGATTGAATCGCGTCTTTCCATTTCAACCAATCAGATCTATGCGGACATTCCTCTACCGATCTTGGTTCAGGATCTTCTTTATCATTTTCAGAATCCTAAACATTAGGATCAGTAATCTCTTGGTCCATTTGTTCTAACTCTTTAGGAGGAGCACTTTGATAATTTAACCTTTTTTTCTTTCAAGGATTTTTATCTTTAGAAGCAAGAGATCAGCCACGTTTTAGGCGTGCTTTAGAATCATTAGCTGTAGTATTTATATTTTGTCCTACTGGGACATCAACTCAAATAGGAGCATCTATAGGAGGAATATGTGATTTAGTTACTCTTGCAGAATTAGCAAAAGCATCGGGTAATTGATTTACAATTTTTTGTAAATGAATGATCTTTTGAACTTCTAGTTCACTAGCGCTTGTGCGCGGATTAAGATGATTTAAAGAGGATGTTGCCCATGTAATTTCTTGTTTCTGCTGCTTATTTCTCCCCCTAATGTAGAAAAATCATTTCATCAAATTGACAGTAAGCAAATCTTGCAAAAAATACATCTCCCGTTAATTGTTCAAGATATCTTATTATAGAGGGAGATTCATAACCAACATAAATTCCCAATCTTCTTTGAGGGCCAATTTTAGTGCGTTGATTTGGCACTATGAGAACATAAACAGCACACCCAAAAATTCTCAAATGGGAAATGTTTGGTTCAAAACCAAAAACTAATTGAAAAGGAGAATACTTATGATAATTAGTTGGTCTAATGCGTACAAGTGTTGCTGCATGCAAAATAGAATATCCCCAAACTGATATAGGAAGTTTTGTTCTCCTCAACAATGGTCTAGCAATCAACTGCAAATGTTTAATAAATGATTCAGCTAGTCCATTTTGTGCATGAACATGAGCTATAGGATGTTCAATAGTAATGCCAATTGATATACAATAGGCATCAGAAGCATGAGATGAATATTCACCAGAATTATCTAGACGAATTTTTTAAATTGGATAATCAAGAAATAGTGCTCTTAGGTGAATTATTTGGGTAAGTAATCTCACAAATGCCAGATTACGAGATGCTAATAAGCATAAATGTGACCATCGGATCGATGCATCAACTAAAATCATAAAGTATCTAAATTTCCCATATATTGGATGAACAGGTCCACATATATCACCATGAATCCTTTCTAAAAATGCTGGGGATTCAACTCCCACTTTCATTGTTGAAGGTTTAATGATTAACTTCCCTTGGGAACAAGCAGTGTATAAGAATTCGTTAGAATTGAAGATTTTTTCATTTTTCAATGAATGACCATGCCTATTCTCAATAATTTTTCGCATCATTATAGATCTACGATGACCTAATCATTCATGCCAATTAATAAAATTATTTGGATTAGTAAACTTCTAGTTTACTAAATGATGCATTTCAATTGCACTAATTTTACCATAATATAAGCCAGGGGAAAAGGATGGTAATTTTTTTGCTACATGTTTCTTTCCTGAAACAAAAGTAGAAACATATAAGAATTCGTTACCACTTTTTTCAATTGTCTCGATATGATATCCATTAAAATGAATATCTCTGAGACTTTTTAGAGAATAACGCATGTTTTATGACCAACATAGTTTCTCCAGGTCAAAGGATATTAGCTCTTTCGAAGCCTCCAATTAATTTTGCACTACCACTTATGGTATGCACTTTTATTTTTTCCATATTCAAGTGAGAAAAGTATTTTTCATGTTTCAATAGAGTGTGTGTTGTTCCGCTATCAATAAGATAAAAATCATCGCTATCGTTCTTAATAGGTGGGACGATAGCCATCTCTGAATAAAAGAATTCCTTTTATAATCAAAATAAAACTAAATAAAGATTACATAAAACTAAAATAAATAAAATTACAATCAAATAATTATTCCAACGAAACTAAAAAAACATAATAATTTTAATTGTTTGTAACATACCTATCACCAATCAAATGGTCAATCTTTCATTCTGGATGCTCAAAGAAATCCTCTACATCTAAATGTGTCATATCAACATGAGTATCATCAATCATTTCAATTGCACTAATTTTACCATAATATAAGCCAGGGGAAAAGGATGGTAATTTTTCTACTAAATGTTTCTTTCTTGAAACAAAAGTAGAAACAAACAAGAATTCATTACCACTTTCTTCAATTGTCTCGATATGATATCTATTAAAATGAATATCTTTGAGACTTTTTAGAGAATAACACATGTTTTACGACCAGCATAGTTTCTCAAGGTAAAAGGATATTAGCTCTTCCGAAGCCTCCAATTAATTTTGCACTACCACTTATGGTATGCACTTTTGTTTTTCCCATATTCAAGTGAGAAAAGTATTTTTTCATGTTTCAATATAGTGTGCATTGTTCCGCTATCAATAAGATATAAATCATCGCTATCGTTCTTAATAGGTGAGATGATAGCCATATATAAATAAAAAATACCTTTTACAATCAAAATAAAACTAAATAAAGATTACATAAAACTAAAATAAATAAAATTACAATCAAATAATTATTCCAACGAAACTAAAAAAACATAATAATTTTAATTGTTTCCAACATACCCATCACCAATCAAATGGTCAATCTTTCATTCTGGATGTTCAAAGAAATCCTCTACTTCTAATTATATTATATCAACATGAGTATCATCAATATTATTACCATCAATATAAAAAGGGGAAGTAAAATTGGCCATAGAACTTTATCCTTCCTTTTGAGTGAATCTTGATACAGTTCAACAAGATGTTTGGCCATACGATAGGTACATGACAATTTCATTTCATACCACATCGATAACATTTATCTTCATGGTTTGCTAAGGTTGTAGTATCATTCCCCTTTTCATCAATTTTTTCATTCTTTTGATAATTTTGATAAGGCATATATGTACCACAACCACGTCCAAGCCACAAGCATTACCATGACCACGACCACGGCCTCTCCTGTGGCTAGAATTATTAGTTCTAGTTGCATTCACTTCAGGGAGTGGAGCAGAACTAGTCGAGTCTCATGATTTTTCATGAGCAATTCATTATTTTGCTCAGTTATGAGTAGGTATGAAATCAACTCAGAATATTTCTTAAACCCTTTTTCTCGATATTGTTGTTGCAAGAGCATATTCGAGGCATGAAATGTAGAAAACTTTTTTTCTAACATATCTTCTTCGGTGAATTTTTTATCCAATTAATTTCAATTGTGAAGTAATTCTAAACATAGTAGAATTATATTTACTAATAGTTTTAAAATCTTGTCATAAATAATACAAGAAATTAAAGATTAAAAACTTCATTGCGAAAACCATTACAAAATGCAGAAAAACAGAACATCACATCGTATAACTAAATTGAAACAAACCTAACATTACATTTATTCATCATTACAAAAGTTTCAACTGAAACCAATCTTACCACAAACTAAAACTACTTTATATAAAATATACTTAGCTTTGGAACTCGCACAACCCTCAAACTTTGACCTCTTAGCTTTCAGAGCAAAAGTTCCAAAAGACCTACAATATATGTCAACAATTTGCTTCTTATCACAGACACTTGAAAAGGTTGCTACATGTTTCTTATGATACTGTAGACAAAAGTTGTTTTCTGAATAACCAACCAACTTCAAATTTTTTTCCATCATACTCCTTAAGTAAATTAGGATGAACATCCAAAAACAAAAGGTGATTCCTATATTGCAACAACTAAGGATTCATAGAACTTCACAAATGACTACATTAAATATTGAGTCTCTCCAGCAAATAAGAAATCTACACTCAAAATCAGAATATTCAAAGGGAATTCCATCTTTACCTCATTAGTAACCCAAGGGTGAGTTTCGTTCCACCAATTACTATTTAAATCTGCAGCCATATTGAGAAGGACAGAATGAGGAACAAAAATCTTCAAAACATAGAAAATTCTTGAGAATTAAACTTCAAAACCATTCTCACTCTATTAGAATACTTACCAGGAATTGCATAATGGATCTTGCCATCTTACAAATCAATTGAGGTAAGCAAAACGGCTCTGAGATAAATGGATGGAATTCAAGTTTCCAAATTAATAAAAAATTTGGCTTAAAACTATGGTAAGACTCCATTGTAACTAATGAAACTGATACCATAACAATGAATACTACTACTATATATATACAATTTTAACTAAAAAAGATAATCATTTACAGAACCGAAGAGATAGATAATTAAAAAAATTATTAACATCATCTAATTACATAAATTAATAGAAATTTCACTGCATAATTTTGTATGTACATAAAACAACAAATGTATACAATTCATACACGTAACCAAATTAAATGTATCAATGAAAGTAATCATTGAATCCATAAACATAATAAACCTTAATTATAACCTACAAATCCTAATATTAAATACCGATTAGAAACTGAATTTTGAAACTGATTTTAATTAGTTTCTATTAGAAACCTAAAAGATCTAAGAGGGTGTGAATTAGTTCTTTGGCTAATTTTCAAATTTTTTTTTTGAGAAAATAGCTTGAAAGATTTTTGAAATCAAATACACAATAAGATAAACAAGATAACACAAAGAGTTTTCAAATTAAGAGAGAGAGAAGAGAAGATCACATAAGCAATTTATAGTGGTTCGATCACACAAGATCTACATCCACTATCTTGAGCCTTAACTCAAGGATTTCAACCAAATTCAATTATATCAAAAGTTGTTCAAGATGCAATAGAGGCTAACCCGACAAGAGTTTTACTTCACAACCTCTTTTTACTTACAATGATCAAGGTTCACCCTTTCAAAATGATTTTATATCCTTAAGATAACCTTGAATAAAATAAATAGATGAAGTAAGAGAGAAGAATGTTACCAACAACTAGGTAGAGATGATGACAAATTTAGCACACCTTTACCTTTTTGTCTAAGGAATCTTGTAATTCAATTTTTTAGCACAAGACAAAATAGAGCTTGTTGATAAAGAATGATTGGGAAGAGTAAAGATTCTTAAAGGCTCAAGAACTACTTGAAAATCTGATGTTTATGTTTTTTATAGGGTTTAAAAATCAGTTGCAATGTTCAAATAACGACTAATAACAGTAAAATTTGCTTGACCAAACATGGACTCCTGCATCCGAATGATCATCAGAATTTTTTTGTTTTCAGGCTACCAGGATAAATTCGGTCAACTGAATTTGGACACAAGTGTCCGAATGGTTCTCCGAATTTGTCTGAAAATTCAGGAGCCATGGTTTCCAGTTCGGATGTCCGAAGTGGAGTCCGAACTATTCAAACTTTGTCAATGTGTATAGAAATCAAGTACAACAAGTTTGAAATCATTTTGGACTATAAAATGGATCTTTTTAAGAGCATTTAATCCAAAAGTCGTTGTCAAGAACTTGGTAAAACATGTGTAATGAAAACCTTTTAAGATTAAAAACCAAGTTTTAAGCTCTCTTGAAAATTCTTTAGATTCCAACGACAATCAAGTGTAGGGTTTACAAGGTTATACCTATTTAGCAAGTGTAAACCTACACTAAAATCTTTTAATCCTTAGGACATGCTCTACACACTTTAATATTTGAGCACATTTGAGTTGTCCTTAGCATCTTATCTTCAAGGAAATGAGACTTCTTAGCTTCCACAATCCATTAATCCTATCACACAACAAATACTCAAGTTAGCTCATATAAATGTTTATCATAATCAAAACTATAAGATTTGCCCTTAGGGCAGACAATCTCTCTCTTTTTTATGATGACAAACTTTGATGTAAAATGTGATGGATTTAAAAAATATAGTTCAATGAAGCAATAATGTCATAAATGAATGATGAACAATTTGGCACAATGACATAGCATGGCTCATGAATGAGCCTATGACCCAAACAAACTCCATAATCCTTCTTCCTTCCATCAAGATATAAAATATAGTATGAAAAAATTTAGAATACATTCTAAGATAGGTTTTAGAGGTTAGAATCAATATTCAAGTCTCCCTCTTAGTGCTCATTTCTGGACTTGAAGTGTGAAAATCCAAGTTTTGAAAAATCAAGTCTAAGTTGCATAAATATTCAAGATAATGATTTGATTTTCTAAGAATAAAACTTCGCAACGTTGTTCAATCATTTTAGGGAAGATCAAGACTATTTTAAGAAAAAATTGGCTAAACATCATTTTTTGACAGAAAGTTCAGACGACCGAATTTTTTGTTTGCGTCTGAACTTCAAGTCCGAAATTTTGGTAAAAGCTTCAAAAGGTAAGTTTTGCAACATTAGTGCTTAAAACCAATCACTCAATCATCAAGGCATGGTGATCAACTATAAAAATCGTACATAAGCATCTTGATCAACCAATGCTCTACTCAAAATCAACTCAGGGCATGTAAACTACTTCAAAATCATATGGACTCAAAACATTAATGCCAATGAGCACAATAAACGATAATTCCACATACAACCATAATGAATCAACTAAAATAAGCCACAATGCCATTCATTCATCATAATATTTAACAATATCAAGGTACATTTTGCAACACTTCTTCTCCCCCTTTTGTCATCAATCAAATGTGGGGTGATAAAAATGAAAGAAATATGAAAACATAAGCTCTCAATACTAGGATATCATCATTGAGCTTCTAAAAGATCACATAGACTAGAAAGGCACATGGAAAGTTAAAGCATGAGAATACATGGATATGCTAGATACATGAACTAAGCATGGCATATAAAAGTACATAACTAGACTAAATACATAAGTAAAATAGGATAGAGTTAAGAAGTGATTAGTCTTGGATTCTCTTCACTGTCTTTACTCCATATTTGTTGGTAGTAATTTCCATATCTCCTTTTAGCTCAATGTGTAGTGGCCCTTCACTAGCTTGCTCCTTACCAGTATAGTTTGGCTTTGGGGTTGTAGCCAACCGGGAGGATCTCCATGTTCCCTTCTTCTTGACCACATGCTTAACTCTCCCTTGGCCAAATGACATGGTGGATGGTGAAGTGATTTTGGCTCTTTCTATCAAGCTTCCCTCTTGACTTCCACCTCCTTGTGCCTCCTCTTGATCTTCTTCATTTTGGAGTGAGTAGTCAACTCTTTCTTCATTCTTCTTACCCTCTCTAGCCACAAATTCAAAGTTGCCTCCATGATCATCATTATAATCCCCATCATCATTGTTGTCATCATTCTTATCCTTCTTTTCCTTCTTTTCTTCCTCATCTCGTTCATCGTCCTTTTCATCCCAAACTTGAGGTCTAGAGGGTCCTTTACTACTTTCGGTTTTCTTCATCAATAATTCTTCAATGTTCTTCACCCTATTGTCCAAGCCATCCAACTTACTTAGAATCATGGGAGCAAATGATTCAAATAATTTGTACATCTTCTCTATCTCTTTTTTATGGTTGTTCAAGGCTTCTTAGAACCCTTTGGCTACTATGGCATCTCCTCTAATACTCCTTCCTCACTAGGTATTTCTCCAATATTATGGTGAGATTGGGGAGTAGGGTCTTCTTCAAACAATCTCCTTTGTGTGTGAGATTGCTCCCTCTCACTAGATACATCATTCCTCTTCTTTGTCTTTCTTTCCCTTGCTAAGTTCTCTTCTTCATCTTCCTCTTCCTCTTCAATTTCCTTCACCTTTTCATCATCTCCACTAGCCTCCATTCTTTTACCCCTTTGAGGAGTTTCTCTCCTTGTCCTCCACACACCATCCTCATCAAGTGTCAATTTCATCCTTTTGAGGGATTCATTGGCGTATATTTCTCCACTCTTCATGGGATTTCCTCTTTTGGGGAGTTGAACATGAAAGTGCTTGAAGATCTTGGTTAGCCATTCTCCTTGCACTAAGCATATGCTTCAAAGCCATATACCCAAAATTTAATCTCATGTACTCATGCAAAGCAAGCATAATCACTACATGTATGTTTCCAATCGAAGATTTATGTCCAAAGTTGGGAATGATCATGGTTGTAATCATATGATGCATCACACGTCCTCTAGCATCGAAAGCTTTAATTTCCCTTTCCCTAGTGGACCTAAATCTCCTACCATTAGTAAAGGCTTCTTCAAACCTTTCATTTGTGAATAACTCATGAATATAGCAATATTGCCCCAATGAATAATATCTAGCACCAATGTCATCCACACCATAAATTCTATTAACTAGAGCATCAATAAACTCAAAATCAACTTGAGACACTCTAGATGAATACCATTGAATGATACTATCTCCAACATGCTCAATTCTTTCTTCCTTAAGATTTGCATAAAATTAACAAACAATAGTAGCAAAATAATCTTCATTCACACGAAGCATACTACCGCAACCAATTTCACCAAAAAGTGATAGCATATTATCCATGTTGGAGAGCTTTTCTAAGTCGACTCTATGACCGGGTATGTTTTCCTACTCATTTTGCTCTATTCTTCAAATTCTACCACTGCCCTAGTTGAGATGAACTGGTCTACTCCAAAGTTGGTTTGAGGAATCTGAACCCGCCTTGGTTCATTGATGATAAGTCCTTCATCCCCCCATTTGATCCTTCCCTTTTCCTCAGCCACATTTGCGTTCACAGTACGAACTGTGGTGTTTTCCTTTGAAAAAAAATTAATTTCAATGATAATAGCGAGTTTAGAACATGAAAATCAAATAATTTTCAAGGGAAAATTGTGAAATATGATATGGATTTGAGTTTGGATGTTAGCAGGTAGAGTGGGTTTTGAGAGAAGAGAGAATTTAGATGGTTTAAAATAAGAGAAATGATCAGTTGAGCGGTTTTAAAACCACTGAAATTGAGAAGTTTGGACAATCAAACTTTTTGGTTTACGTCCGAACTTGAGCCCAAATTTCTCTGTTTTTTCATTTCAGTAAATTTGAACGATCGAATTTTTTGTCATGCTTCCGAACTTGCGTCCAATCTTTCTGTCTGAAATTTTCAACGGAGAGTTTGGACATCCGAATTTCACTCCATGAGTCTAAATTCTTCTAAGGTAACAAAACCTTTCCTCGAACAAAGGTTTGGTAAATATGTCAGCAATTTGTTCATTTGTGCACACATAATCCAAGCATATATTACCTTTAGCTACATGATCATGAATGAAATGATGTTTAATCTCTATATGCGTAGTCCTAGAGTGTTGAATAAGATTTATGCTCAAATTAATGGCACTATTATTGTCACAAGAAGTAGGCACACATTTGAAATCTAAGCCATAGTCAAATAGAGTGTGTTTTATCTATAGTACTTGAGCATAACAACTACCGCTTGTTGATATATTCAGCCTTAGCAGTAGACAATGAACACATTCTTATTTCTTGCAATACCAAGATAGAAGGCAACTACCAAAAAATTGACAATGACCACTAGTACTTTTACGCTTAACTTTGCATCCGACATAGTCAGTATCCGAATAGGCAATAAGGTCAAAAGAAGATGATTTTGTAAACCAAATACCATAATCACGTGTATCAATTAAATAATGAAGAATATGTTGACGGCAATTAAATGAGACTCTTTTGGACAAGATTGAAATCTAGCACACAAGCATACGACGAACATAATGTCCAGTCTACTTGTGGTAAGATAAAGCAAATTACTAATCATACCTCTACATACCTTTTCATCAATGTTTTTACCTTTCTCATCTTTGTCAAGTTGATGAACTCATAGGATTGCTAATGGCTTTTGCTTGTTCCATTCCAAATCTCTTCAAAACCTCCTTGGTAAACTTGGATTGATTTATGAAAGTGCCATCCTTGGTTTGCTTCATTTGTAACCCAAGAAAGAAGTTGAGTTCTCCCATCATACTCATTTCGAACTCATTTTGCATTAACTTGGGAAACTCCTTACAAAGAGAAACATTAGTAGCACCAAATATAATATCCTCCACATAGATTTGCACAATTAAAAATCATTATTGCAAGAAGTTTTTATGAAAAGAGTTGTGTCAATCTTTCCTCTTGAAAGTCCTTTTGAAAGAACAAAATTACTCAATCTTTCATACCAAGCTCTAGAAGCTTGTTTTAAACCATATAAAGCTTTGGATAGTTTAAATACATGGTTAGGAAATTTTTCATGAGCAAAACCGGGGAGTTGTCTCACATAAACCTCTTCATCAATAAAACCATTAAGAAAATCACTTTTGACATCCATTTGAAACAACTTAAAACCTTTAAAGCAAGCAAATGTATAAAGCATTCTTATAGATTCAAGTCTAGCTACTAGAGCAAAAGTTTCATCATAGTCAATGCCCTCTTCTTGATTGAATCCTTGGGCAACAAGTCTAGCTTTCTTTCTAACAACTTCTCTAGATTCATTTAGTTTATTCTAAAAACCTATTTTGCACCAACAATGGGATGATCAAGGGATCTTGGGACAAGAATCCAAACTTTGTTTCTCTCAATTTGATTTAATTCATCTTGCATAGCTACAATTTAAAAATAATCACACAAGGCATCATCAATGTTTTTTGGCTTAATGTGAGATAAAAGTGCAAAGCTGTCAATGAAGTACCGTCTTGTTCTAACACCTTGTGAAACATCACCAATGATTTGCTCCTTTGGGTGATCTCTTGCATATCTTAGATCCTTTGGCTGCTCTTGGTCACCACTAGATTGGTTATCTTGTTCTTGCTCAATCATCTCTTCTTCATTGGCATGATCTTCCAAGGTTGGAGCTTGGAGATGAGTTTGATTATCATTCATGGAAGTACCTACATCATCATCATCTCTTCTATCAATGTAAATGTTAGACTCATCAAAACTCACATGTATGGTTTCCTCAACACATAAAGTTCTTTTATTGTATATTCTATAAGCCTTCTTGTTAGAGGAATAACCAAGGAATATGCCTTCATCAGATTTTCTATCAAATTTGCCCAAGTTGTCAAGCATATTCAATATGAAGCACTTTCAACCAAACACTTTGAAATATGCAATTGAGGGAGTTCTACCAAATAGAATTTCAAAAGTTTTTTTTCTCAAAAGTGGTCTCAAAAGAACTCTATTCATAACATAGCAAGCGATATTTATGGCTTTGACCCAAAAATATTTTGGCAAAGAATTTTCACAAAGCATAGACCTATCTATTTCTTGTAAAGTTGAATTTTTCCTTTCAACAACCCCATTTTGTTGAGGTGTATTGGCGGCCAAAAAATTATGAATAATTTCATTCTCATCACAAAGCTTTGCAAAATCCTGATTGTAAAATTATCTTCCATTGTCACTTCGATACAGATCAATTTGCAAACAAGGGAGGCCTGAACCTTTTTGAAAAATTTCACAAATTCATGAAATTCTTCATCCTTTTGTGATAAAAAGAGTACCAAAGTGAATCTTGAGAAACCATCAACAATAACATATGCATACCTCTTACCACCAAGACTAGTGGTCCTCATTGGCCCAAATAGATTCATATAAACAAGTTCGAGAGGTTTTGAAGTTGAAACCATTTTCTTGGGTTTGAAAGATGTTTTCATTTATTTTCCATATTGACATGCATCACAAAGAGAATTTTTCTCAAAATACATTTTTGGCAATCCTCTAACCAAATCTTGAGAGGAAAGTTTGTTCAACAAATCCATGCTCACATGGCCTAATCTTCTATGCCAAAGAAATCCATCTTTATCATGAACGTCAAGACATTTAGCATCATTGGCAACAAGTTCATCAAGATATAACACTTGTACATTACCAACCCTATTGGCAACAAAGATGGTTTTCCTACTTACACTATCTAGGATGGTACAGGTATCACATTTAAACTCAACTTTGCATCCATTGTCACACAATTGACTAATGCTAAGCAAATTGTATTTTAAGTCATCAATGAGCAAAACTTGTTTAAGGAGAGGAGAAGATCATTTACCAATATTGCCTACTCCAAGAATTTTTCCTTTCTTCTTGTCACCAAAGGTGACAAATCCATCATTTGTTGCTTGAAATTCACTAATGAATGAAGCATTCCCTATCATGTATCTTGAGCATCCCCTATCAAGGAACCACTTAGTAGCACTTTTAACTATTCTCTCTCAACCAATACATTCACTCTCATTCTTTCTTTACAATTTGAATAAAATTAATGTTCATCGCATTAAATCAGGCTATACAATGCAATTAGATAAAGGAATACATAGGACTCCATTAAAAAATGCAAATTATTTTTTAATTTTGAGCAAGTTCAGGGCATAACTCAAATTTAAGACAGAAAATCACAAACAATTCATTATTATTTAGCAAAGATAGAAAATTTCAAACTCACAATCTATCCAAATACAAAGACTTGAGTTAAATCAGTGTACAGGCCGTCCCAACTTCAAATAGGAAATGAAAAAATTGGGTTTTTTGCAAACAAAAAAATGGGGCTAGAAAGACTTGTTAAGAGAGAAACCCAATTCCCTGTTATCTAGTCATATTATAAAAATTGAAACACGGTTCCAATTTGGGTAAAAGAATATTTGCAGCCATGAAGATGGAAGAATGCAACCATAAGTCAAAATATTTTGGCCAAGAATTCTTTAAAAGGATCTCAAAGAGAAAGGCTTTTGAAGAAGTGTTAGAGAAAGCCAGGAATGAGGCTAGTGACGACACTATCTTCAAGTAGAGGGGCGGAGCCACATGTATTTCAGTGATCTTATATTTTGTATCTTTTAAATATATAATTCACAAATAAAACAGTGATCTTACTAATTCTTTTAACTGCATCAAAATATTTCAAAACTTAATAAAGATCAAGGATAATTATATTTTTTAAAAAAATTGAGTGCAGAAGGGAAAATATGACAGGGCATTTTCTAAGATAATAATTTTACAATAAAACAATAAGAGAAATAAAAAAATAAAAATTCTAGTTTTCTTTTACCTAATTCTAATAAACTTACGTTTTGTTGAAGAAATAAATCTAATTATTAATCACTCTCTTACCCCTATGTCACCTACTCTTGTCTCTACACATTGTTAGTGGCAGATTAATGGGGGTTTGGGGGGTAGCGACCGCCCCTAACATTTTAAAAAATTCCATTATAAAAGCATTTCATTTTGAACATTACATTCTAAATTCACCAATAAATAAATAAACTTCGCTCACTTAACATTTTTGAAAAATCTAATAGTTATTCAATATTTTAAAACTTTTTAGGAAACTTGTCACTCTTGTTTCCTTCTTGAAAGTTGCAAAACTATTCTTTCTCTTCCCTCTATTTCCTTTTCCTATTTCTTTATAACTATAACAGGTAAGTAATTTGAAACTCTAGCAATGTTTACTAGAGTATCTCAATGATCTTGTAATCAAGAGGTATTAATTCATGTTGTTCATTGGAAATGAATATTAAAAAGTTATAAATAGAGAAAATACTTAATTAACACTTTAGGTTATGATTCCATATTATGATGGAGTTTTTGGCCTTCACAAAATTTTTAAATATAAAATATGATGCATCTACAGAAAGTTTCTTAAGATGCAGAGGATAATTTTACTTTAGTATAAAAGGGTTTTTTATATGAACTTTTTTTGAAAGTCTCATATTAAATTTAGGTGTTGTCAAAATATTATGCCTAAAATATTTTTCTTTAGTAGATGAAGTTTTTCTTATATTGAGCTTATTTTGAAAGTCATATATGGAATTTATGTTTTATAAATATATTGTGCATAAAATAAACAATAAGATGCTATGATAGTCTGTATAAATTTTTGCCCCTTAACGCCAAAGTTCTGGATCAATCCATATATGCTATTGATGGGCTTAGACAAATGATTGTTTGACCACTTACAATAACGAAAATTGTATTTAAAAATATTGATAATAAACTCATCATTCAACGATTTCATATGAAATATAAGTTTATTTTTTAAACACATTTTAATATTTTGTCTATAAAAATATTTAAATATTTTAATATACAAAATATGTATAATTGCCCACACTACCTTTAGGTACCAACTCTACCACTCCCTTCGAGATTCCACTTAAGAGAGTTGCTCTTCTCTTTACCTCTTAGCACATACTGTATCTCTAGAGTATGACTCCCTATTTATAGACTTCTCAAAACATTAGAAAATCCATGTATGTGAAAACCTAAAGGTAAAATGAATGACATTGAACTCAAATATCAAATGTACTAGGATAAGATATTCGATGAAGTTAAAGAGTTGTGAAATACCTAAGAGGGGGGTGAATTAGGTATTTGGCTAATTTTCGCAAACTTAAACCTTTTATGCGTTTAGACCAAGAACAAGTTATATAAGCTAATTATAGATAATTGATAGCAAGGCAGTAATGAAAGCAATAGCAAAGAACTCAAACAATTTATAGTGGTTCGATCCTCAAGATCTACATCCACTACCTTAAACTCACACTTAAGGATTTCAACAAATCTACTAATTGCTCAGGTTTACAAATTACAAGAGAGGTTCACCAAACTATGATTTTACACTCACAACCTCTTCTAGTAATGTTTACAATACAAGGCTCAGCACAAACAATGGTTTTATATCTTAAACAACCTTGAATCACACTTTCAAGGATCACCCTTATCTAACAATAGTTAAATGTACTCTACACTTCAAGTCTTCAATACTTTTTGATCATCTTTAGAACAACATTCTTCAAACTTCAAATACTTGCTTAACTGAAGTTGTTCTTGAACTTTTGCTTCAAAGCAATGAGACTTCATACTTCTCAGTTTACAGAACCTATCACACAATAATCAAACATTTTAGTCCTCATCAATATTTGTCATTAATCAAAACTACATAATTTGCCCTTAGGGCTAACAAGTTGGATGTATAAATAATTAGCTTCAATGTTATTCCATTGTTAGAATCAAATGTCAACACTTTCTTTTTAAAATGATCGAAATTGAATATTTGCTTTTTGTTGTAAAATTATGGTCACAATGGATACAAAACTAACTATGAAATAAGAATGAACAAGACTTTAAATTATAACGAAAGAGACAAAAAGAGAACTCAAGAAGTTAGAATTTTATTAAGAGTTTTTCGCTACACATGTACATCTATACTCTTATAAGCTCATATTTATAGAGTTAGAAGTGATTCTTCGTATCATAGGTCATTAGTATTCTACTCCATAACTTACCTTCCATTATCTCTAAGATAATGGAGGTAGTGGTATATAAATGATGAATGTTACAACTTTGCTTGTAACCTCTAACCTTTCATATTCCATAATTTAAAAGAATTATCTCTTGATATAATGGACATTCATAATACTTTTCTAAATTTGTAATATATGTTTTTTGAGTTTCACTACTAACATCTCTTTAATTTAAGAAAATTAAACTCTATTGGCACAATGGTCATACTACTATACTGTTTGACTTCCTTAATTTAGGAATTTAAGCTCCAAAAATAGATGTGTCGAACCACTGATCTCATTATTAATTAGTAAGAATACTATAGTAATTTATCTATAAATAAACTACTCTCTTTAATTTTTATACCAAGTTAAGGTAGAATATCTAACTCCTAAAGGCGATAGTATTATTCAAACTTATTTATTTAAGAAATCATTCCAGCAAAATTTTAGTTCAGACCGAATAAATATTACTCTTACTATATTACAATATAATACCATTTAATTATATTACAATCATAATATTGTGATCACCAAATTACTATAACTTTTAATTTTTTACCTAATTAATATTATACAAATTGCAACTAAAATTTGATCATCATTGAATTACATTAATTTACACATCTTTGTTTGATTTAGAACAAATGAAATTAATGGTGAAGCCACATTAATCTCTTTTTTGTGGGGGGTGGTTAGGGGGAGGAGTTGGGGTGGATTTTGAGAATCAGGAGATTAGCCATTATATCCTGTAAGCTTTTGGAAAACTGAAAATAATTCAGCTTCCTAAAAAATATTAATTGTAGTGTTTAAATTGAAGAGGGAAATAATAGGATGTGACGGAATTTTTTTGGAGAAAAATAGGAAATCTTTTGGAGAAAATACGAAAAAGTGGAAAAGAAAGACAAAAGAAAAATTAAGGGAAAAATGTAAAAGTGAGAGAATGCCATAATTTTATTCATATTTTGATGCTCTTAATTTCAGCTTTTCTCTTCTTTTTTTGCTCCTTGCAACAAAATCTTCTCAATATTTATATCTTATTTTGATTCTAGTATGGGTTTTGAAATATTGAATAGTTTCCAACTTTGAATTATCAGCCAAGAATATATTAAGATACAAAGTTATATAATACAAAATTAGAAACCATATCTAATTTTAGATTGCATGCGTAAATATTGTCCAATCTAAAAAAAATTGTTTATTTCCATAAATAAACAAACTTATAATTATGATTGGAAAGGGTTGGAATAGGCAGCGTTTGGCAACCGGCGATTCAAATGTTATGTTGAATTATAAGTTCCTAAAATAAACATGATACTTTAATTAAGTTATATTTCTCTTTTTTTTTCAAGATTAATACTTTTTAATATGATTTATTGCATTAAGTCGATGTTTTACCCTTTATTTAGAATAAAATCGGATTACATCGACCCAAAGATGGATATACTAAATCTACTACCTCTGCCTCTTATCCAATCTTAGAAGTGATTCCTTTGTCCAATTTTTAGAAGTTTCTATAACGAGTCTATTTCTTCATAATTGTATATAAAATAAGTATATATAATGATGTAGCAATAATTATTCTTTACTTCCTCTGTTTTTACTATCTTAGTGATTTAAAGTAAGCTAACCATGGCAGTCCCTTTAGTGGCTCTCGTTTTGCTATCCCTTTTTGTTTCGCCAAGCATCTCTTCTCGTCATTCTCCTTCTGAACTAAAATTTTGGTGTGCCAAAACCCCCTATCCAAAACACTGTGAGTCCCTTTTGCTGCACAATCTTAAGTACGATTCTCCAATCAAAGGAAAGCCTGATTTTCTTAAGATGTCGCTGCAGCGGGTTCAAGATGGTGCTATGCATGCTCATGCAAACACATATAGTCTCGGCTCCAAGTGCCAAAACGCACGAGAAAAGGCTGCTTGGACTGATTGCTTGGAGCTGTACGAGAATTCGATCGTCAAGATTAACAGAACTCTTGATGCTTATGCCAACAACAGCCCAGATGATGCACAGGCATCGCTGGGGGCAGCTCTCACCAATCTTGAGACATGCAAACGAGGGTTCGAGGAACTTGGGGTCACGGAAAATGTGTTACCATTGATGTCAAATAACCTGACCTATTTGATCAGTAACGCGTTGGCCTTGATTGCTAAAGAATCCAATTTTGATATGCCAAGCTACAAGGAAGGATTCCCATCTTGGGTTTCGCCGGATGACCATGAGCTCTTACAGCCTTCAATGCCAAAGCCAAACGTTGTTGTGGCGCAAGATGGCTACGGCAACTTTAAGACGGTTGGTCAGGCTGTAGCTGCAGCTGCAGCTGCAAGGGGACAAGGTGGTGGGAGGTACGTAATATACATTAAGGCCGGAACATATCAAGAATATGTGGACATTGGAATCAATTTAAGGAATATCATGCTGCTCGGTGATGGCATTGGAAAGACGATAATCACTGGAAGCAGAAGCGCGGGAGGGGGCAGCACCACCTACAATTCCGCAACAGTTGGTAATTGAATCATGTTCATGCTATTATTTTTGAATATTTTTCTCAAACCAATTTCAGTTTCATTCGTTCAGTCGCATGATTCCTATTAATAGTTCCAATAAAATATTCAGAAAATAAAATTGAATGGTAAATACAAGGAAAATTTTAATATTAATGTGTATAAGAAAAATTAATGTCTTAAATAGGAAAAAGTTGCTTCAAAAAATAGGAAGCATTCATTGTTTCAAAGAAAGCAAAATTCGTTGACTTTATCTAAATCGTCTTAATTTGTATGGTATCTGCTTTTTTAGATAGATGAATGTTCTTTCTTCTTAAATTGTTTTAAAATTATTCTTAGAACTGTCATAAATTCTACCTGAAGATTGCCTGAAATTGTTTGAAGAATTAAACATACCTGTTCTTGATGTATTACAGCTGTGGTTGGAGATGGATTCATGGCCCGTGGCATAACATTCAAGAACACTGCAGGGCCTCAAAATCAACAAGCAGTGGCTTTCCGATCCGAGTCGGAATTCTCGGTATTCTACCAATGCAGTTTTGAAGGGTACCAAGATACTCTCTACGTTTACAGAGGGAAACAGTTTTACAGAGAATGTGATATTTATGGCACAGTTGATTTTATATTTGGAGATGCTGCAGTTGTGTTTCAAAACTGCAACATTTATGTAAGAAACTCTCCTACGAAGACCAACACTATAACTGCCCAAGGTAGAACTCGTGCCAATGACCCCACCGGAATCATCATACATAACTCCAGAGTTACAGCAGCTCCTGATTTGAAACCAGTTCAGAGCTCAGTCAGCACATATTTGGGAAGACCATGGCAGCAATATTCCCGAACCGTTTTCATGAAGACCTTCCTGGATAGCTTGATTCATCCGGCTGGTTGGATGCCATGGAGTGGCAACTTTGCTCTCGACACTTTGTACTATGGGGAGTATTTGAACACAGGTCCCGGTTCATCAACTGCAAACAGGGTCAAGTGGGGTGGTTATCATGTTATCACAAGTGCAGCAGAGGCATCCAAGTTTGCGCCTGGGAACTTCATTGCTGCCAATTCTTGGTTGCCAGGCAGCAATGTGCCCTTCTTGCCTGGTCTTTGATTGATTTATTTGGTTGTGTAAAAAGAAAGTTAAATTTTTATTCTTTTATGGATTAGTTAAATAAATCCTCTTCCTCACAAGAGAAGAACCAAGGAATAGAAAACTAATTCTTAATTATTCATTACTATTGCATATTGAATAGAGTACTTCTTATTCATTCTTCCATACATACTGATGATTTTTGTACCAGTATCACGTAAAATACTTGCTTATATTTTCAAGTTGATTTCAACTGTTGTATGCATGGAAATATAAACTTCCTTAGTATTCTTTTCAGATATATAATGCAAAAAATATTTACAGAGAAAGCCGTGATAATTTTTAAATTTTTAGCTCAACTAAGCTTTGATCATCATTGAATTACATCAATGTACACACTATAAAAAAATACAAAATTTGCCAGACAAGTATATATAAGTACCAATGGCATACACTATAAAAAAATACAAAATTTGTCAGACTAGTATATATAAGTACCAATGGCATACAGATTTAAGATTCATATTTCATCTATACTTCATTCTTTTAGACTTACTGGCAAGGGATCCATTGAGAAGAGTTCGCAGGTATGATGCATTCCTGAAACTTTGCTTCCGGAAATGCTGGTTCCTCATATCCATACTTTTTCCAATATCAACACCCACCTTTTCTTTTTCTTTTTTTCTTTGCTTTTTGTCATAACTGAGGCAACAAAGGGATCTTTCTTTATGGAGACATACGATGCTGTCACCAAGGAATGGGGGTTGTGCACTGCTATTCAACCTTCTGAATAACATGATAATAACATTACTGGATGGAGCACTGCTTGCCTCTTACTGTTGCATGACCATCCACACGTTTGGATTGTCATGAAGCTGGGTAGAAGTTCACCATCTCTGATGCCGTACAATTCACTTCATTATGTGTTTTAGTATGCCAAATAGCATAAAAATTCCAGCTGCTTTACATTGGCAATTGTTATTTCAGTCCAAGACCTACCAAAGAATTCCAATCAACTATCTGCGGCTGGCCCACGACACAACTATTGAATTTACTGATAATTTACCAACTTCACAAGAAACTCCATAGCTATTATCTTGCGCTGATTTCTCAGAAAATGCCATTCTGTTTTCATGATGAGCTTTGGTGGCAGAGCTCAGACACACCACAACTTGTCAGAGCATGGCAATGAACTAAGAACAAGGTTTATGAACCTTAGAACCCAAATGCATGGGATATCAACTCATTAGATAACAAAAAGCCATCGGGATTAATCAGATGCGCAAAGGCCAGCACCTCTCTCATCTTCTGCTCATCAGATAGCAAGGATCTAAATTCCTCTGCTGCAATACTTCTTTGTTTGTCTAAGAACATTACATGAGATTTTTTTTATGATAAATATTTCTTATCAAACTTGAAACATTTCATTTAGAGAGTTTTCTTTTTAAATCGAAATTTTAATTTTATGGATGATGTAATCATATGTGAAATTTGAGGAAGAATATGAATACTATAACTCATGCGTTTGAGATTGTCCATTTAAAAATTTTGTTTATTTGTTTAGTACAGATTTTCATGAAAAGAATAGTTTTTTTATTTTTTTGTTGTTTTTATTCTTTTATAAAAAGGGTAATTTAGTCTATTAAAAATTTATGGGTATGATTATGGGCACAAAAGTTTTTTTATTTATTAAAAAGAAAAAGAAGTGAAAGAGAATAAATAGAAAATGAGAATATCATTTTCTAATATAAATGATATTATTATATACAATTTTAGATATTTCAGAAAAAAAAACTACGATCCAAGTTCTTATCGCCATACTTGATCAATTTCTTGATTCCTTATGTTGCTGTTTTTGGACTTTTTTATTTTCTCATTCCATTTTTTTAAGTAAACAATTCATTTGTTTTTGTTTTCTTTTTAGTGAAATCTGTTGACCTGTTTGATAACTAGCCAACAAGCTCCTTTCATTTTTTAAAATTCTTTCATTGATAACAAACATGAAGATTTAGGAGTTTTAGTTAATTTTATTAGTTCATTAGTTTCAAAATATATATCGTTTTAACTTCTTATTCATAAATAAAGCGTTGTAAAAATAATAAAATATTTGTAACTAAATATCTTATATATCTTTAATAAATAGGGTAAAAGGGATAGAAAAAAAGAAAAAGAAAAAGAAATAAGTAAGAAGATACAGGGGATAGAATTGAAAAAGTATAATAAATATTCATTGACAGGTGTAAAATAATTTATATTATGAATCATTTTTGTGACATTCGACTAAAGACAGTTTAGGCATGTTTGTTTTGTAACTTATAATTTTTTATAAAATATTTGAGGAAACTATTATGAATTAGGTTAACTTATTTTTGAGATTATTTGTGATCATACTTTGTATAAAAAAAATTAAAAAAAGATAAAGAAGTCAATAGTCAAGTGACACGCAAGTCACTTTTCTAAGTCTTTCTAAGTCGGTGGAAGGTCACCGACTTCTCCTCCCTTTAAATATCAAATTTTGTTTCTTTCTTTTATTTATGTTTCTTTGGTTCTCGGTTTTCCTCCTTTTCTTCTCTTTGGTTTTTTTTTCTTTTTCTTCTCCTTGGCTTGAGTTCCTTTTTATTAGTTAAGGTAAGTTTTAATGTTATTTTATTTATAATTTCTTTTATTTGTTTTGTGATTTTTGGAACTTTTGTAGTAATTATTTTGTTTATGTTTGCTATAAAGTTTGGTTTAGTAAAAGTTATTATTTGATTTAAAGTTTTGAAATAGATTTGAACATAAAAATCTATATTCTTTAGGATTTGAAATAGATTTGAACATGGCTATATATTGAGATTTTGGGGCTTGAGATTTAACTTAAAGTGATATTTTTATTCTCTCAAAATAGCATTTTTATTATATATTTTAATTCTCTTAAACATTCAATACTTAGTATTTGAGAAAATTTAGTATTTGTGAAATTTTATTAAAAAAATATATAATACTAATATGTATGTATATATATATGTATATTTAAGAATATAATACTAATACTATTTTATTATTTTATTATGAAATAATGATAATGATATCTATATATATATATATATATATATATATATATATATATATATATATATATATATGTGTGTGTGTGTGTGTGTGTGTGTGCGTGTGTGTGCGTGTGTGTGTGACTATTTATAAGAATATATGTTTGTAGAATATTTAATAATTAAGTGTTTTTATAGTTGAAGTTTAGACTTAAACTTATGCGTAGAATATCATAGGGAGACTTGTTCGATAACATATAATTTATCATCTTTAGGGTTTTTGACCAAAGTTTAGCTATTTGGATTTGTAAAAAAATCGCATTTTTCGTAAGATAACAAATAACTCTAACACTTGCTACCAAATGAGTTTACAAATCGAGACTCACTATATTTTTAGTATTATCAATATTTATACACCAATAACCTCTTTTCCTATCCAACAAACAAGGCTCACTCTCACCAAAAAGGGGATTATATCACAAGACAACCTTGAACAATCAAATCAAGGCCCACCCTCTCAAAAGGGTTTTATATCCTTAAGAAAACCTAAATTAAACAAAGTAAAGGTGAGATAAGGATAGAAATTACCAATCAAGATGGTAGATATTCAACAAATCTAGCTCTACTTCACTTTTTCTTTTGGAATCCTTGGATAACCACATGAAGCACATGAAGAATGAAAGCTTTTCTTTGATCTTTTATGTTCTCAAGATAATTGCATGTAAGTTCATCAATCTTCCTCAAAATATGAGTTTCTAGCCATTTATATTAACTCAAAATTTCAAATACAACGTTTAAAAAACTGCCAATAATGGTTAGTAATAGTAAAATTTGATCGTTTAAACTTCGACCTCTACGTCCGAATTGGTCGTTCGAACTTTTCTCTTTACTAATGTTGCAGGTAAAGTTCAGTCGTCCGAACTTTGCATCCGAACTTGAGTCCAAACTTTTAAAAATTTGTCAAATCATTTAAAATTTGACCACAACAAGTTTGAAAGTGTTTTAGACTAAAATATATGCCCTTTAAAAGCTTTTGAACCATAAGTTGTTATCAAACACTTTGTTTTTCTAAGAATCATGAAAAACATTTAAGCTCATCAACAAAGTTTTGTCTATATCAAAATAGTTTGTACTTCAATTTGCAATGCCTAGATTTCAAATGTAAGGAGTGTAGGGTTTACAAAAGATACCTATGAAGCAAAATCAAACCTACACTAGAGTGTCTTCAAAGCCTTCAACTTCTTGGACATACTCTTCATTTTTTAACCACTTGAGTACATTTGAGATGCCCTTTTAACTTTAGCTCTAAGGCAATGAGATCACTTTGTTTCTTCAATTCAAAACTTCTATCACACAACAATTAGTCAAGTTAGTCTATATCAATGTTTGTCATAATTAAAACTATAGGATTTTCCCTTAGGGCTTACACTTTGATATAAACTCATGGATGTCAGTTTGACTTCCTTTCTAGGAACGTCATTTCTATATGTAAGTTTTTTTGAGCTCTATAGTAAGAAAAACGTTCATTTTCTCAATACTCTCTCTCTCTCTAAACTTATAAATAAACAAAATAATATTTTCATCAAAAAACACGTCAATTTAGTAGCAGCAAGGTAATGAGCAACGATTCAGTGAAGGATTCTCTCAATTTTGAGTTAAAAAACTTGTTAAATATTCATTAAATATGCAATTGTATCAAATTTGACATATTCTGTGCGAGTTGCATGCAAGTTGCTACAGCAAGTGCAAGTTGCGCCAACTAGTGGAGGAACTTGCATGCATGTTGCTCATCCTCCACTTGGTGGCACAACTTGCACTGAATGTGCCACTTTTGTTCCTCATTCTTTAAGAAAATTCTAATAATTACTTATTTACTTGAGCAATTATATTTTTTTATCATTTGTCGTTATATTTAAGGTGTACTACGTATTGTAATTATTTGTATTATTATTCTATTCCTTTTTTATAATATTACAAGCATTAGTAACACAGTAACACATATTCAACAAAGCGCAATATATGCATTGCAGGAATGGTAAAAAGGTTGCAAGGTGAGATTTCATTGAGTGTTTTACGGGGAATGTGAAGGTTCGTTATCATCAGAAGATTCATTCGAGGAGTTTTTAGATCTTGACAAAGTTGAGGATTTGAGTCCTTTTTGGCCACTCAAGATATATTTTCGACTAAAGAGGAGCTAGTAAAGTGGGCAAAGATCGCGACATTGCAAGTGAGGACTTTGTTGATAATTGCTCGGTCAAAAAAAGGCATCAGAAACGATAATGGATTCATTGAGCTTAGGTATGAGAGGGGTGGAGCATACCAAAAATTTATTTATAATCTTAAGGATCAGGCAGCAGTAGAGGTAGGGAATCAAGAGCGAAAGCCTAAGGGTATGAAAAAATGTTATCGTCTGCTAAAACTCATGGGTAGATAGAATTACAATGGAGCATAGAGTCTTGCCGTAATATACGACAATTACAATCATGAGCTCAGAATCCGCCACGGTTGTTCACTAGCTGTGCAGATGATGGAGCAAGAGTTAAGGATTACGGAGAAACTGAGCAAATCTCATGTTTATCCCAAACATATATTAGATCATTTGAAGCGAGAGAACTTGAGGATAGTGGTTGGGTATGTGTTTTGATAACACCTAATTAATGCTCCTTACCTGTACATTTATATATGTATATTAAAATTTGTTGACAGTATGGATAACATATGTTTGTTTTGCTTGCTTGCACAGGGTGAAGACCATGTACAATGCTCAACACAAGTTAAGGGTAGTGGTCATGGAGGGTTGGACAGTGGTCCAACAACTTTTCAAGTTGTTCACTAACCATGGATACATCTATTGGCACATAGTTGAGCCAAGGGCTGAAATTCTGAGTGAATGTGTTTTTCGCTCATCCAGATTCATGCTTACTTGCCTGTGCGTATCCATTTGTGTTGAAAAAAGATATGACATACAAGACTAACAGGTACGTTATAATTCTATCGTATAAATATTGTATTTTAGTTATAGATAATATTTTTTAATTAAAAATATATGTAAAATTTTGTTCGCATCAGAGTGTTTAATAAATCATTTAAAATAGGTACAATATGTTATATTTGGATATCATCGGCATCACCCGATAGGCCGAAACTTTCTCATTGTTGGCGCTTGAGTGAGTACTAAGCAGGCAGATAGTTACTAGTGGATGCTGCAGTGCGTTAATGATATATTCAACATAAATTACTCCCCAAACGTTATTGTGACAGATCGGGAGCTTGGATTGATAAAGTTCCTACTTGATGCATTTCCCAATTCTAAGCACATGTTGATGTACATACATGAGACATGGTTGAATTCACATTGGGAATAGTTTGTTCAATTATGGACAATTCGGATCCTACACTTTGGTACGAAAATGACAAATCGTCCAAAGAGCTCTCATGCAGCAATGAAGTCATATCTGGGGACGGCATCTGGTGCCTTCGACACTATTTGGTCAAAGGTTCATTCTATGATTTAGTCTCGGATCGCAGAGATTAGGAGTACTCATGAACAATGTTGATATGTTGACAAGTACCACATCAGCATACATTCGATCTTAGGTCCCTTATGCTACAGTGTGACTCACAAGGTGTTGTATATCATTTTAAATAAGTGAGATCATGTGCAAAAGATACAGTACGACATTAGTGTTTGCCGTTGCTTACTGAGGAGTAGTCATGGACTGCTTGTGCTTGCGAAATACATACGCATATGGGCACCGAACAGCCTTTTGGAGCACGCTTGACTTCTCTACACCTGTCTCACAGTTTCTCAATCAGTCTATAGAGCACCCTTATGTTGATATAAGGGCAATTCGGGACTTCACAAAATATATGATGATGAGAGCTCCCATTGAACGATCATATTTTGCGGTGCATATGAGTTAATATTATTTCTAGAATACAATAATTTTTAGGGAACTCCCACCCGAGTGACAAAAGCCCGACCGATGAGGACTCAACCTAAAAGGGATAAAGCTCATTGGAGTACATATATGTTTCAAAAACTGCCTTCAAGCACTTGTTCAGAAGTAGTGGTTCCTGAGGCTGATTTTTGAGCGGGTCAAGAGGACGCAAAGGGTCTAGACCACGGGCTCGCGATCTAGTAGACATGGTGTTGGTTCCTCCACGACTGCTTCTGGATACGGAGATACATAAACGTCTATATTTTCTTGGGGGAATCAGTTTCCTTCATTCATTAATCCCTATATACATTACTGGGTTAACGTTAGAGAGGATAGGAATTGCACATTCCAAGTTGTCTCCCATTTGCGGTAGGAGGGAGAAGACGCTTAGATCCAGGTCCTACATGGCGGGAGCTTTACATTCTTTTATCACTATACGAGGGTATTGTAGAAGGTTCACCTGGTATTATGACACTTTTACATCAGTTGGAGCACTGAGATGTTCACTGGCCCACCTCTAGTGATCGATGGCTCATTTTGCCCAACATGGGTTGGGTTATCGCGACAACCTATAATATAGCCTTCGTTTACTTATTCCAGTCACAGTCCTGAATATATCTATCTCTTGACTCGCAGGCTGAACTGGCGGATGCGATTATGGTTATTGGCCTGCTATGGACACCCATCATTTTGTCACAGTAAGTACTTTTATGAATTATTGCATGCACTAGTTTTTTTTACAGAATAACAAATATAAAATTTTTCCTACTTTTGCAGTTCCGATTAGTGGATGGATTTCCAGTACCGGACATGCATCTCTCGTGGAATCGCTACAAACAGTACACAGTTGCAGGATGGGACACCCCATTATGTGGGAGGATTGCACATTGACAGTCGTTGGCGAAGTGATGAAATTCTCCTTAAATCACGTTGAATGCTGTAATTAGTTAGTAATTGTTGTATTTTGTAAATGCTCCCTTCTTATATATTTCTTAATTTTTAATGTAACGTATTTGATTGAATGACAAATGGAGAAGAAACTAACAAATGAAATCCAAAAGATGACGCAATGCATAAAAAAATAACATACGCATACAAAAAAAGGTTGGTTCAAAAAAGAAAATAAAGAGTAATAGCTTAGGAACTGAACACGCTTCCCTTATCTGTCCCTACTAAAGTATGCTCACATTCGCATAAGATTTGGAGCACCTCATGCAGAGCTGCGTCTTTTTGTGCCTGTATTATCTACTGGTCATCAGTAACAGCTGCTAGCAAATGATGTAACATATCTCATCTTGATAACAGAAGGCGTAAACTATTACAGACATACCCAAAAATCATTTTATTAATAAATCAATGCAGATTAAATTGACCAAGTAAACATTTTTTACCACCGCGTCAGTGATTGGTGTAGGTATAGGATGGGACATCCCTGTGGGCAGCTTCTTAGGATTCTAGATCATGGTAAGCGTGTGTGGCAAGAACCAAGCCATGTACTCCGAAATGTAAGCTAATGGAGGCATCGCAACTAAATCGAGCTACCTCCTACCGAGTATTTAAGACATAGGCTGCTCCGAGTACTTGTCTGAGCTCTCATACCTAATGATGTACCTCCTATTGTTGCCGAGTTTATAATCTTTCTTTGGCAATATTGGGGTCCTTGAAATCCCTTGGATGCATCCAAACTACCGTAGTATCCGATCTGGAATGTACGGCTTGACAATGTCATAGAAGCCCAGACACTAAAGGATTTGGCCAGGGACTCTAAAGGATTTGGCCAGGGGGTCCAGCAAACCTTTCAATGTTTGTAGTATAACCCATTAATGACAAAGAAGATAAAATGCACACGTTAACGATGTACTGCTATGAGAAACACTTACATGGCGCACCATCATGCCATCTAACTGCAAGCGCACGGTACAAATATCCTTGAACTTCCTCAGTAAGGTCCTGCTGCTAGAATTGTAAAATGTGAGGGTGTGCATCATGCCAATTTGGATACTGCTACGGCGCAAAAATGGAGAAGTATAAATATATTCACGCTTCAAGTAGTGATGTGGCTCCACCTAACTGCTTGTAATATACTCTGGAAGTAGTCCTAAGCTGACGGAATAGCTATGCAAACTATCCCGCTCCCTATGCATACTCCTTGATCTCTTCCATATTCTCCAGGAAAGGCTAGTATGATACGACATGTGATCCTTACCCTTGTCCAGGGATAATGTGTAGCCGATCAAGTACTTTAGGTACTCCTGAGGATAATTTTTGGAGAAATGTGATCTGTTTACGACGTAGTCCTTGAGAACAGTGAGTCTCATCCCTCTATTATCTAACTGACTATGGACGTGTGCATAAGGCATATTCCAGGTAAAGGACAAATCTTTAATGATATCCTATCCATCCCAGATTGTGCTGAAAGATCGTACCCGTCATGGGAACGACAAGAATCTGTGCCACATTGTGGAGGGTAATCGTTGTCTCACCAAATGGCATGTGAAACTTATTTGTATCCGACTGCCACCTCTCCGCGGACACCGATATAAGTGGACTATTTGGCAGTATGAAGATGCACTCAGGCACATGTTCAGACCGCTACCGACCACAATCGCCTCTACCGCAGCATCTTTCACTGTCTACGTATCAAGATATCCCTGTCGGGAGTGGACTACTTGTACCGCACACTCATGTATGATAATATGCACTTATCGAACATCTTATTTAATTTGCATATTTAATGAATGAGAAGTATACGGAAAAGCAAAGATACGTAACTCACCACTCAAGATGCAACTACGTGACCCAAAAATGATGGGATCAAAGATGCATCCTGCAGACCTCTAGTGTGGGTCCCATAAAGCACCACTTCTTTCTAGGTGTGGATAGTGAGCCTGTGAATGATAGCCTGGTTAAGCTGTCTACTTACGCCGGTACCTGTTTGTCGCCCAACACTAGGACCTAGTTGTTCTTTCGTCATTGACCCGAACCCCGCTAGCACCATGCATAACTAGATTTGGTGACCTATCCTGTCGAACCAATACACCTGCTTCAGCAATCGAACAAGTTAGGCTCCCTACCCCTGTGGTAACACAACGTAATAATCCTCTTTGTGGTCTTACGCAATAATGCATTGGTGTCGTGTCTAGAACGATCTCTGGAGCGGTCTCCTACTTTTCCATCTACAACGACAATAGGCTCTGTACATCTATACTCGTATCTATCTCAAACTCCGGGTCAATAGCAGGATTATCTGAATTCTCGACGTCCTGCATAACGTCAACTTTCCCCTCGTCGTTGTCTTAAGGATGTTTGTATAGGGTAACTGAGACCGGTGACAGATAGTAGTACAACAGTTCTCCATCATCTTCGTGTCCACTGACGGTTGGCGATACGTACGTAGGGGCCATCGGATAGTAATATAGTATTGTTGGAGCTTATGTCACCAGAAGACAAGGATAGGTGCGTTTGCTGGCTTGAGAGCATACATTCCAGGCACCCATTGCATAGGTGGTTGAAGCTGCGACGAGGATGTCACTAGTACTCTACCTTACCACACCGGTTCACTACCGTGCAAATTCAGTAATAGGCTGCTAGTCGTGCAATCGACTGCTACGGTCAGCAACATGTCCCGAGCAATTCATTGTGTCGTTGTCGCGATGGATCGGCCATCTGTCATATATAAACAAATGTCATTATTTTTTAAAATAAAAAATTATATAAAAAATTAAAAAATTGTATAATAAATTTCATTTAGCTTAATTTAATTTTCAAATATTAACTGATACATCTAAATAAATGTGGATGTGAAATAATGAAATATCTGAAAATAATAAGCATCACCTTACATTGATATTTTTGCATATTGTAGAAACATTGATTAAAGCTCTGTCTTGAGTTGGACTATTTATATTTTGTATTAAGCAATGAAATGATATAAGTAAATGTGGTCAATTTGTTTTTTTTACTTCTATCAACTTAATACTTCTTCATTTAACATGTTTTTTGCAAAAATATTACTGAATCAGTACCAAATTTGTATTTATCTTCTATGATGTTAATGCTTAGTTATGAAATCCTGTTGGAAACAAAATTTTAAGAATCAAAGTGGGAGAACTTGTATTGTACTTCTATGAATTTAATAGTCCTATGGACTTCAATCATATTTTCATTTAATGATATTTAATATTTTCATCAATACTAAATTTGTCCGTTGTGGGACATTGTACAAAAGAATCAATACTTCAAACTAACTAAAATTAACAATCAAATTTAAATGATAGGATTGCTATATAACCAAAAAAGCTTGATGAAAAGTGATTTAAAAATTTTTTGAATGTTGGATCATTTTCAAGAATTAAAACTTTTACTAATTTTGGATCTTTCAGTTTGGAAAGAGCCACATAAAATTTACAATGGATGAATATAGGTTTCGACAAAAGTAACCCAACAATTTCCAGTCTTTGTCCTTGACTCTTGTTTATTGTCATTGCATAACATATTTTATAGGAAATTGCCTTCTTATGATGTAAATGGCAATTTTACATAACCCGAACTCAAATCTATTCTTGGCATTTGTACCTTTTCGCCAATCTTAGATCCTAAGATTATTTTGCTTTGACTAATTCTTGCTCCAATTTGTATGAAATCAAACGTGTTCCATTGCACATTCCTTTCATTAAATTGATATTTCTAAGAAGTATTACAGGAACTCCAACTTTCTAGTTTAGTCTATGATCTGGAATTTCTGGTAGATTGAGGCAACTAGGAAACTCTATAGGATAAAAGAATTGCTGACCAAATATGTTAGCTAATACTTTTCAATTCTTTCGGCTCTAATGTATTCTGTTGCATTTCCTTCTATTTGTTGAAGTGTAAAATCATTGATTTGGTCAACCGTTTCATTTCTAGGAGTTAAAACTGCTCTCTGTGTGATGTATGTAGTATCTGTCATATGTTCCTTGAAATTTAGATAGGTATCAATAAATGCCCTTAATTGATTGTCCCTTGTTCTCAGCAATGAATTTTTGTGGAATCATTATCCATATGGTTTCTGTTTCATCCTCTTTTGGTGTTGCATCTTTAATTCGATTTCCTATTTTCAAGAGCCAATTTGCAAATTCTGTAACAACTTCTTTCCTAGATGTTTCACTTTTAGAATTTTGTTACAGTCTCATGTTCTATGTAAGCATCTAACTTCACAGTTTCCCATAATGGTGATTGATTCAGTAAAGAATCTACAATATCTGCTCGATAGCCTTTTGGAACTGCTGGTAGTATTTTTCGAAATTCTCCTTCTAGTAATATTATTTTCTCACCAAATAGTTTTTCTTCATTGAAATCTTTTGAATCTTGCAATATGTCTTTGAAAGTTCTATCAACTATTTCAAAGACATTTCTAGAAGTCATTGGAGTTTTGTCCCATATTATTAATACTGACTTCTTAACTAACTCAGCTAATTGAGAAATTGCTTTGATTGAGCATGTGGATTCTGCAGAAGTGAACTAACAAAATTTTGAATCGACTCTATGTAGTTCTTTCTCTTGGGAAGAGCAAAACTGTAATTCTTACAGTATTTCTTTGTGAAATATTACAATAGTTATGATTTTTACATTTTTATCAAGTAACGAGTAATGAAATTGTTGCTTGAAGAAGCCACCGCCAGAACAATTTTGGACTCAGATAAGTTTGTTGATTATGGTTCGCGAAGGAATATTTTTCCCGTACCACTATAACCATACAAAAAGATTAATTTGTTGGTGTTGCTATTCACATCTTCCAAAACTTATTCTTATATATTCTTTTGTTTTGAAGTCAGTTTGGAAATCATGACATTATGTTCCATTTCTAATGCATCCAAAACATAGATAACTTCTTCAATTGTACATCTATTCTACAAATCCTTGAGAATTTCCTTATTCAGAATTGGCATTCCCTAAATATCTTCTAATGACATTCCATTCTTTATCTTCTTGTAAAAGCCCTCTTGCATAGGAAGCTGCTTTAAATGAAGAGTATAGATGCCCCTTGTAAGTTCTAATTACTTCATACAATCACGACCATGTACATAGTTCAAGAACATTCTCATATAATATCTTTCTCTTGATACTGGATGAGCACATGTCATAAGTCTAATGCATTTTCTTGCAATTTTGTCCATATCTTCTCTTTTTTTTTTCCATATGCATCTTTGAGGGAATTTTGCATATGTAAGTTCTCTTGCTTCTTCATCTTCTTTATTTTTCTCCATCCATTCAATGAACATTTTTTTTTTACATTCTCATACCCTGTGATCTGAGATAGATGTTAATAGTCATGGAGTACAACATTCTGCTCATTTTCTAAATGATATCCCAACCTTTCAATTGTTGGTATTCTGAAATGAATATCAAATTCAAATATTCACAATATGTCTCATAGGCTAATGTATATCTACAATTCAAAAACATTTTTATTTCATTATTTCTAGATCTTCATAAAAATTTGCATTTGGAACCATACCACTTTGTTAAAGGTTTGTTGTCATACTATCCGACCCTTTATTTACATATTTGAAGAGATATCCAATAACTCTTGACTTGTTGCATGCTTTGACATTGATGTAGCTTTGGAATTTTTCAACTAAATATCAATTGTATGTAACAACAAACCGTTCGTCAAGTTGAATGCCATTTTACTCAATAAAATTATTTGTGGTTCTTCTTCTATAAATATCCATTTTCATCAACATATGTCATTTCTAGCAATTTTTTGGGAAGTGTTTAGAACATTTTCCTATATATAATGGTTAGACAATTTATTAGATTATGAGTCAATAACTATTTAGGAAAACTAATTCCAAAAATAATAAACAACTATCATTATATTGTACCTTCTAACATGCAAGGTAACTTTTCATATGCAGAACCACAAGGTCCATGCATCATAAATTGAGCTACAACTTCATATCCAACTGGATCTATCTGTGGGTTAGGTATTTCTGTAGAAATAATTTGGTTAATGTCTTCTAAATTTTGGTTCTTAGCATATGCATCTAACCAAATAACAATATGAGAATGTGGTATTTCACTCTTCAGGGAATCCAATGGTGCATATAACTGTGATAATGGAAAAGCCGAAAATCCTCATTTGTATATATTCTTATTTTTGTGCAGGTGTATGTACATGTATATTACATACTTGCTTGTACTTTTCCAAAGATTCGTAGTTTTATAATATAATTAATCATTTCATCAAGCTTTGTTTTGAATACTCTAGCAACAACATCTGCTCTGTTTTCTAGTCTTTGTCCTGGTATTTCAGCAAGCATTTAATAGATTTTTGTTCAATTAGGATTAACAATAAATGGCATAAAGAAATCAGCGTTGCCCAATAATTTGTATACTACCGTGGCATCTTAGTAATTTTGAGCCATATACCAACAACCGCCAATAAAAAATGATGGTAATATTGTTCTTTGGTCTATTTTTCTACAATCAATATCACCTCCTTCCACAGTGTCATAAAGATTTATGTATAAATAATTGTATAAAGTGCCATAGTTATTAGAAATCCATTTCAACCTCGACTGTTCAATTGTCATAAAGTACCATAGTTATCAGATAATCTCTCAGAAAGTATTAGTGTCCATTCCTTCTACTTATCTATATTGAGTTAAATATGCGTAGTATTCCCTCATGGTTGCATTCATTCACTTTGTGCTTCTTGCTGCTCTATTTCTCAAATAAGGAATACTAAGATGGTATCCTTCTTCACCATAGTGGAATAACAATGGATATTGCAAAACCATAAAAGAAGGATGTAAAAAGTTGATTTTTTGAAGATTTCCAGATTTCATCTCAATAATGACATCCCTATCTTTTGTATGATGGTCAACGTCTCTAACAACCAAAGCTACTATCTCAATTGCTGAAGGCATTTCATATTGCCTTTGCATTGTTCTTCTTCTATGGTGTAGTCTAATTTTAAAAACACAGAATTCACCAGAAATGTATCTATCATATGCCATTTTGAACACTTTCACCAATTCATTTTACTTGTCAAGCATAGAAATCAATTGTTGAATGATTTCTAACTTCAAATTCTGATTTGGTTCCCTTTGATTGAGAACTTCAATTTTGTTCTGTACTACATTTTTAGTATTATGAAAATAAAGTTGAATGAAATGTGCCTTGTTATCTTTCCCAGGAATAAATGAACCAATTCTATGATAACTTGCACCATTGATTCTAAAAATATAAGGTGCTAAATTGTTGTTGATACTATTATCTACTTTTGCACCCACTGATGTCATAATTATATGCCCTGATGTTTTATAAGAATGTAGATGACTCTTGGCCTCTATTTGGTCTCAGTAGCATGCTAAGGGATATAGAGGCTTTTTCTTTTTTTGGAAATGAAAATTTCCCCCGTTTGCAACGCTGTTTGTATTTTGGATAAATACTATTGGATCCTTTCTTCATTTTTTCTTGTTATCAAAAAATTCTTGGCAATAGTTACATTCATATGTAGGAGGACCATGGTAAGATTCACTGTTAATGAAAGGATCAGAGAAATAGAAGTATGCATAAATATATTGCCTTTTATGTTATTCAAAAAATATATATGTAACCACATGGTTTGGGTTAATTACCTGAAGCTTCAACTTTTCTTCTAGTGTTCTATTTATTGATTCGCCTTGTTGTGATGGATTTTGTATATGAAATCAGCAATAGTTTTTGTTTAGAATAATTGTCACAATAAAGCTCATTAGGACAATATTTTATGCAATATTTCAGTAATGTATAAAATTCATAACTTTTCATCTATGTATCAAGAATATGTGAGATACTCACCTTCTCCATGTGCAGTGTGCCTCTGTGTTTTACCTTTCAAAATTGCAATGCTTTTTTGTCTTCTTTTCTTACATTTTGTCATTATAATGTAATGTTCATGAATTTATTTTTAAATAATATGATAGAAATAATGTATAAATAACTTCAAATAAGTCTTACCTTGCCTCAATTAATTATATGTATATTGTGTTGCAATAAGTTGTAGAATGAAAGAAATATTGATTAGTATAAGAAGCTAATGTTTATGATATTCATTATTTATGATTTTTTTTATTTTTCTTTACCTTTTGGCATTGTGCTTAGTCTTCTCCTTTTCTTTGTATCAATAATATTTTTACACTTTTTTCTCTTATGTCCTGCTTGTTCTACTCTGAAGTATTTTGATCAAATTAGTTATAATCTTGAGGATTTTTAAAGGAGTATATTTATTAATTGTTGAAGTCCATATAATTGTATTTGTTCCATAATTTTGTTTAAGATGGAGAACATTTACTATTTATCTCAGTAAATCTATTCATGTAGTTATGGAACTTACCTTTTACTAAAAGTTGTAGTTCATGACTTCTAAAAGTACTCTCTCCTTCTTCCATTGTCATATTATCTTCAATTATTTTAAGAGTTGTAGAATAAAGGTAACTAAATGTTACTTGTTATATATTTTATACTGCTTTGTTTGAAAGAGAATTTTAACAGTAAAAACTTATCACAATATTAACATGTCATTTAAATATTTAATTCAGTGTTTTTGCTTACTGTTGAAGCATTGATTGAAGCTTTGACTTGAGGTGGAGTATTATATTTTGTATTGAACAATGAAATGATATAAGTAAATGAGGTCAATTTGTTTTTTTACTTCTGCCATCTTAATGCTTCTTCATATAATATGTTTTCTGCAAATATATTCTTAATCAGTATCAAGTTTGTATTTAATTTCTATGAAGTTAACACTTAGTTATGACGTCCTGTTGAAAACAAAATTTTAAGAATCAGAGTAGGATAACTCATATTGTACATTTATGACCTTAATGATCTTTTGAAGTTAATGGTCGTTCATATAAAACGTTGTGAAATTAATTGAGTAAATGTATACTAAATTTGCATTTGATTATACTTTCTTTCAATATTTTGTGTATTTTTTTCCTATAAGATTTCACAATATTCATATCTTATGCATTATATATCAAAAAACTTATGCTACATGTGCTTTAAGTATTATATTTAACTTCAATTACTTATGGAAATCATTTTTGATAATGAATTGATATCTTTACAAATTTCTTAACTATACCATTTGTTGATCATGGGATATTCTACAAAAGAATCCATGTTTCAAACAAACTAAAATTAACAATCAAATTTAAGTGAAAAAAAACTATAGTTCAAATTATTCTTGCTCTATTGCAGAAAGTAACAAATGTCTGTCATATATATTTATGCTCAACAAAAAGCATTACATATGACATTGGAACATGAATGATAGCAATTTCTAATTCTCTGAAATTAGATTCTTCTTTTTGTTGTTGCCTTCTTTCATGCCTTTATTTCTGTCACTAGTTGGCTTCCTTCTCTTCTCATCTTGCAGTGGAGGTGTAATAATTATGGAGTTTGCCCCCTTTTTAGAAGCAACTTCTATTTGGCCTTTCACAACTGAACCTATTTTATGCTATACGATATGAACTTTTATTATTTGTTGCTGCAAATTTATTTCTTTAAGGTACTATATTGATTTTGAAATTATGAAAACAGTCACCTGATTTGAATCCCTTTGTTTCTCTAATATTTCAGAGACTTCATATTTACAGTTAACTATAAATGCCTCCCGTAATGTGCCTTGACTATGTTCGTTAAATTTCACATGGCAAATTATTTTCTTCCCTATCAACTTTTTCAATTGTCCTAAAATGGGCTCATCTTTGTTCTCCTGTAAAAAAAATATAACATTCTAACTAATCATCTGAAAGCATGCATGAATATTTAAAAATTTCTAATTATTTTGGCATTAGATCTGCAATAATTTGAGCAAGTTGAGTGGCTTGTATCTCAACAAACTTTTCAACATATTTATCAAATAAAACAAATTGGCTTTGATTAGTATGGTCTTTAACAAATACCTAAACATGTTATCTGTATTTTAAAAGTTTCAAAATCACATGGCTGCTGTTTTAAATAATAGGATACTTGAAATATAAGTCAGAATTTAATTTTCCTTAACCTCGTTCCAAGATATTCTTCTGTACGGATGCAGTTATTGCAAGCTAATTTGTTCTAAAAAACTCTAAGTTTACGTCTGAATTTTGTGCAACAGATGTATCACCATCCATTGTATGTATCAATCTTAAGAACATCAATATAACTGTAGTATGTTTTGCCCTGAAGCAATTGCAGTGTGTTCATGTTATAAATAGAAATAGGCTGGAATGCATATGTATTGATAAGAGCTATTTATTTATGTACATGGAAATGTAAAATATACCACCATGTCATCTTCACATTCAATCATGTCATTTAATATTGACAATGTCTTTTTGTTCATTTCATAGTTTTGTCTCATTAGAACAACATAAGGTACATTGATTTTGATAGCTCTTTATGCAACTTCCTTTTCTTGACACCTGGAATTTTAATCATATATTTCATCACCATTGTCATATCAAATTTATGTTGGCAAAAATCTGAAGTTGAATTTGTGTAAAATCAGAGTATTTACATATACATTTTTTCAAAATTCAACACTTCAAATATTCTTCCAAATTGACATAGATTTTAGTTGCACTACTACTTGCAATAGAGATCTAAGTCTCATATTTTTTCATAATCATTGAATTCAAAATTATTATTTGAGTTTATGTAGTGTACAGAACAGAAGATGGCTGAATCACATTGGCAAAATTCCCCCAGAGGGTCACCTATAATGTTTTATTCCTACAAAGCAAAATTTTTCTAGTATGTTAGCATTGTTATATGATTTAGAATTCATGTCATGTTTAAATTGCCAAACTGTCATGTTTTACTTGTGATCTCGAATTATGATTGACTGTAAACTCCCATGATGCCATTTGCTTATTCGATCTTGCACTTGTGAGATTCTAGATATCATTCATATGACATCTACATAAAAATGACATTTTTGTTACATCAATTTTTGTTTCAAAACAAAATTGAATGCATCTTCAGTACATGTACAATTAACATATGCTACCTGCTAAAGGTCTTAAGTCTCCACCTCACACCTCAACCTCATCAAATGTATTTAGTCTAAATCTATGTCTAGGAATATCTGGCATATCTTTGATGACTGGTTCAATATAAGTACTTCCATCAATCAATATCTATAGTTCTTCATTTGTGACTTTGTAAAGTGGTTTAGGATTTGTACTGTAAAATTTTTCATAAGGTAGAACTTTCATTCTTCTATGAAATCAAGGTATTCAAGAATAAACTTCTAATAGTGAAATGCTTCATGTTATCCTATAATTAGATACCATGACATGTTTGTCAATAATACAGAACATTGTTTGGTGCGAATAATCAATTAAAATTCATATGTAGACATATGAAACATTAAATTAACAAATAATCAAAGCTAACCTACTGAAATTTTAAAACAACATAAAAAAATTTCCAACCATAAAGTTACTTGTAAAATTGAGTAATGTTGCATCACAACATAACAACATTTCTAATACTGCAATGCTTTATTTTATCCTAGAATCAGATTCTGTAAGTTTATATCCTGGCGACTTAATAAATGATCATATATGAGATACACCAAATTTTCATTAAAAAACAACACAAAACACTATTCAAGATATTGAACTTTAGCAAAGAATTAGTGTTGCACATCTCAAGAAAAAGTACATGTAGACATATGAAATATCAACTTAACACATAATCAAAGCAAACAACTGAAATTCATTTGCAAAGATATGAAACATATTGAACTTTAGCAAAGAATTAGTGTTGCACATCTCAAGAAAAAATACATGTAGACATATGAAATATCAACTTAACACATAATCAAAGCAAACAACTGAAATTCATTTGCAGAGATATGAAACATAATCTTCGTAGATAATCATGAACTTGCTTCTAAAAGTCAATAATGTTGATCACAACACAACAACATAACAGACATATTCAATCTTTTATGTACTCAACAAATTCAACAATAAACTTATTTCTAATACTACAATCCTTTGTGTTATCCTAGAATCAACATATATATTTGGGAGTTAGATACTGACATAAAAGTCTAATTTAACATAGTCTTACTTTTTCAAAAAATTTTGATAAAATTTTACTAATACTTTGGATTTATTATAGTATAATGTTCTATAATTCTCTATTATTAACAAGTGAGATCTATGATTATCTGCGAAGTTTATGTTTCATGATTTTAGGATCAAGATATAAAAACCTAAAAACATGTCTCCTACTAATCCTTAGCCACTTATCCATGTAGAAGTCCTTGAGATTTTATTTTACAAAAGCTTTGTTTTTCATCTACCATATGTGTGGATTATAATTTTTTGATGTTATACTAATTTGTTTTGGGAAAAATGGCCTAGTTGGTCCCCAAGTATGAGACGAAATCCATTCACATTTTTAAACATTTTTTTTCAAACCAAACTAGTCCCCAGTGTATTTATTAATAGTAGATAGTGTATTTATTAATAGTAGAAAAGAAGACCATCATCACTGGCGACTAAATTACAAGCAATATCTCTCTCAAATCTTGATTCTAGCTTTTAAATTTTAAATTAACATACTCTTAAAACCATGTAAAAGATATGAAAACAAGTTCACTGAATAGTTTGTAAAATTCCGAAAAAAAAAATAAACTAGAAGATGCCCTCGAAACCACAAACAAATTCTCAATTTTGAAATGTTGTCTCATAGTGGATTGCAGGGCTCAGGGAAAATTCTCAATTGCGCAATGAAGTCTAGCAGGATGCTTTACATGGGATCAAAATTGGTAATGGTCCAGTAGTTTCTCATTTACTTTTTGCGAATGACTCCTTACTTTTTGCAAGAGCAAATCTTTCAAGTATTCAAACTCTGTAAAATACTTTATGTTTTAACGGGTCAAATGATAAATTTTGAGAAGTCCAATATTTACTTTAGTAGAGGTACTCTTGGGACTCTCAAGAATATCATTTGTAGTGAATTTAGCATCCTCGAAAGTGATAGGAAAGGGAAATATTTTGGACTCCCGTTCATGGTTGGCATATCAAATAAAGAAATTTTTTATTTTGTTTAGGAGCACATTTGTAAGAAACTTAATTGTTGGAAAGAAAAAACACTTTTACAACCTGCAAAAATGTGCTATTAAATCAATTATTCAAGCTATCCAGACATACGCTATGTCTTGTTTCTTGCTGCCTTCATCACTTATTGAATTCTACAACTAGTATGATACGAAATTTATGGTGGGGAAGAGATGATAGGAAGCAGAAGATTTATTGGAAAGCTTGGAAGGATCTCTGTTAGCCTAAGGCACAAGGCAAACTTGGTTTTCGTGGTCTTGAAGCTTTTAATAGGGCACTTACTTGTAAGCAAGGATAGAGAATTATTCAACATTCCTTTCCCTTGTTTCCCATGTTCTGCAAGCAAAACTCAAAAGCAACCGTCTTATACTTGGAGAAGCATTTTGGACGGTAAGAATTTATTGTCATAAGGGATTTGATGGAGAATTGGAAATAGGAGATCAATGATAATCTGGGGAGATAAGTGGTTGTCTACTCCCAAGACTTTCAGATTGTGTTGCCCTGATAATTTGGATGCAATTGATTGGTATGTAACCATCTCCTATCTTATTGACTTTACATGAGGGACATGGAAATAATATATAATAAAGTGATATTTTAATGCTTTTGAGGTTGAAGAAATTCTTAAGATAGCTCTCTATGGTGCGTGGTTGAGAGAAAAATTCATTAGGAGCTTGGGTTTAGGGTTCCTTAAAAATGGAACCTTCTCGATCAAGTTCACTTGCCGACTTATAAGAGCCATTAAGTTGGGGACAAATGATAAACCAGAGAACTCTTCATGATGTAAGGAAGTTGCTTTCTAGACTTCTATTTGGCACATTGATACACCTCCAAAGCTAAGGACTTTCATTTGGAGAGCTTGTGTAGAAATTCTTCCAACAAGTGAAAAAGGGAAAAATTCGCCTATTTACTCCATGTACTATTTATGTTTAGCCAAATGAGCCCCTAATATTTTTATCTTACCATTAATAATCCCTAAAGAATTTACGTGGAGCATAAAGAGTCCCTGTCACCATCCCCACGGCAGAATCTGGCCAACTCTTGGCACGAGCATTGCACATAATCTAGTAGAGAGGGGTAAAATCGTCTAGGGATCTCATTCCCCCCAAATTCTATTGATCAAAACTCATTTCTCTTTCCCCCCTCTCTCTTTCATTTTCCATTCAAACTATCCCGTCTACAAAACTCATTCATGATTTGCAGAACTAGGGTTGTTGTTGTTCATTGTAGGATTCTTGCAATGGCTTCCAACCCAAGAATGATGTGCTAGTGTGGAGTGACAACTGTGCAGAGGACTTCTTGGACCAATATGAACCCAGGACGATGATTTCTTAGGTGTAAAAAATATGGGGCAAGGCTGAAACATAGTTGTTTTTTTACAATGTGTTAATTATATCTTTCTATAAATGAGAATTTCTTGTACGTTTCAGGTGGATGTGGATATTTTTGTTGGTTTGATCCTCCTATGTGTGAAAGATCTTGTCAAATTATTCCTGGGTTACTAAGGAGGATGGAAAAGCTTGAGGAAGAGAACAAATCTCGAAAAAAGAAAATGAGGAAAATATGGTTTTTGATAGTTAATTCATGGATTATGGCAGGAATGGTATGGTTGTTTGGCTCCGGTTCTATTGCAGATCAAAAGACATGCCTCTGTAATGCAAATCCATATTGAGACCATGCCAAGACTCTGATCTTGTAAGAACTTTTGTGTAATGTAGTAAAATGTATGTTTGCCAAGATGTAATGCATTTTGTTTGTCCATCATTTATTTTGTTAGGTATGTTAGCTTGTGTCTGGATTTGGTTGCTAGATAACTAATTATGTAATGCAATCTGAATGAAATGAAATCAATGAATTGACCCATTTTTCTCTAACTATTAGAATTCTTTTGCAAAATTTAGTTGGCTTTAGTATAGGTATATAAGAGTTGGAATAATGGGGGAAAAAAAGAAAAAGATAGAAGAAACAACTTAGCTCAAAAAGTCAAATTACTCCTCCTGTAATCAGTAAACATGATGGAACTAAATAAATAATAAATGCTCAAGCTGAAAAATTTCCAGGAAAAGTGGCAACAATCTTTAACTTTAATAATGGTAATCAATTAGTTGTACATATGTAATGCACAAAGTCATTTGCATACTAAATAAGAATTCTACCCCATTTGAATTCATAGATGAAAGGAATCTAGCCAAAAAAGACATGAATTTAGCCAAAAGCATATGAGACTAACTACAAAATAGAAGCAGGTCCACAAACAAGCCTATCACTTTCCTAAAACCAAAAAACAGGACCACACAAACTTCTACAGACATGTTAAATGACCTAAACCACTTAAACCTAAGTCTTCAATCCCATTGTAGCTAGTCTTCAACCTTCTTTTCTTCTCATTCCTCTCTTCTATATTCAAATTCCTGATATTGCTACTTTTGGAAAAAAAGATCTTGTTGGGTGATTCCAACTTGTTCTCCAATGGCATCTTGAGTAGCTCTACCACAAGTTCTCCTGTTGTGCCCATTAGCACAACACTTGCCACATTTATTTCTATAATTTGCCTCACTTAAAGCATAAGTAATTCAAGTTAAATATAATACTTAAAGCACATATAGCATAAGTTTTTTGATATATAATGCATGAGATATGAATATTGTGAAATCTTATAGGAAAACAATCCACAAAATATTGAAAGAAAGTATAATCAAATGCAAATTTAGTATACATTTACTCAATTAATTTCACAAAACATTTTATATGATCGACCATTAACTTCATAAGATCATTAAAGTCACAAAAGTACAATATGAGTTATCCTGCTCTGATTCTTAAAATTTTGTTTTCAATTGTACGTCATAACTAAGTGTTAACTTCATAGAAATTAAATACAAACTTGATACTGATTAAGTAAAATATTTGCAGAAAAATATTATATAAAGAAGCATTAAGATGGCAAAAGTAAAAAAATAAATTGACCTCATTTACTTATATCATTTCATTGTTCAATACAAAATATAATAGTCTACCTCATGTCAAAGCTTCAATCAATGCTTCAACAGTAAGCAAAAACACTAAATTAAATGTTTAAATGACATGTTAATATTGTGATAAGTTTTTACTGTTAAAATTCTCTTTCAAACAAAGCAGTATAAAACATATAACAAGTAACATTTAGTTACCTTTATTCTACAGCTCTTAACATAATTGAAGATAATATAACAATGGAAGAAGGAGAGAGTACTTTTAGAAGTCATGAACTACAACTTTTAGTAAAAGGTAAGTTCCATAACTATATGAACAGATTTACTGAGATAAAATAGTTAATGTTCTCCATCTTATACAAAAATTATGGAACAAATACAATTATATGGACTTCAACAATTAATAAATATACTCCTTTACAAATCCTCAAAATTATAACTAATTTGATCAAAATACTTCACAGTAGAACAAGAAGGATAGAAGAGAAAAGAGTGTAAAAATATTATTGATACAAAGAAAAGGAGAAGACTAAGAACAATGCTAGAAGGTAAAGAAAAATAAAGAAAACAAATTCATAAATAATGAATATCATAAACATTAGCTTCTTATACTAAACAATATTTCTTTCATTCTATAATTTATTGCAACACAATATACAAATAATCGAATGAGGCAAGGTAAGACATATTTGAAATTATTTATACATTATTTATACCATATTATTTAAAAATAAATTCATGAACATTACATTATAATTATAGAATGTAAGAAAAGAAGACAAAAACGCATTGCAATTTTGAGAGCTAAAACACAGAGACACACTGCACATAGAGAATGTAAGTATCTCACATTTTCTTGATACATAGATGAAAAGTTATGAATTTTACACATTGCTGAAATATTGCAGAAAATATTGTCCTAATGACCTTTATTGTGACAATTATTCTAAACAAAAACTATTGCTGATTTCATATACAAAATCAATCACAACAAGGCGAATCAATAAATAGAAAACTAGAAGAAAAGTTGAAGCTTCAGGTAATTAACCCAAACCATGTGGTTAGATATATATATTTTTTTAATAACATAAGAGGCAATATATTTATGCGTACTTCTATTTCTTCAATCCTTTCATTAATAGTGAATCATACCATGGTCCTCTTGCGTATGAATGTAAACATTGCCAAGCAATTTTTTGATAACAAGAAAAAATGAAGAAAGGATCCAATAGTATTTATCCAAAATACAAACGGCGTTGCAAACAGGGGAAATTTTCATTTCTAAAAAAAAGCCTCTATAGCCCTTAGCACGCTACTGAGACCAAATAGAAGCCAAGAGTCATATACATTCTTATAAAACATCGGGGCATATAATTATCTCATCAATGGGTGCAAAAGTAGATAGTAGTATCAACAACAATTTAGCACCTTATATTTTTAGAATCAATGATGCAAGTTATCATAGAATTGGTTCTTTTATTCCTGGGAAAGATAGAAAGGCACATTTTATTCAACTTTATTTTCATAATACTAAAAATGAAGTACATAACAAAATTGAATTTGTCAATCAAAGGGAACCAAATCGGAATTTGAAGTTAGAAATCATTCAACAATTGATTTCTATGCTTGACTAGTAAAATGAATTGGTGAAAGTGTTCAAAATGGCACATGATATATACATTTCTATTAAATTTTGTGTTTTTAAAATCAGGATACACCATAGCAGAAGAACAATGCAAAGGCAATATGAAATGCCTTCAGAAACTGAGATAGTAGCTCTGGTTGTTGGAGACGTTGACCATCATACAAAAGATAGTGATGTCATTATTGAGATGAAATATGGAAATCTTCAAAAAATCAACTTTTTACATCCTTCTTCTATGGTTTTGCAATACCCATTGTTATTCCGCTATGGTGAAGATGGATACCATCTTAATATTCCTTATTTGAAAAATAGAGAAGCAAAAAGCACAAAGTGAATGAATGCAACCATGAGGAAATATTGTGCATATTTAACTCAATATAGACAAGTAGAAGGAATGGACACTAATACTTTCTGAGAGATTATCTCAGCAATTTTTAGTTGATGCCTATACTACAATTTAACAATCGAGTTTGAAGTGGATTTCTGATAACTAAGGTACTTTATGCAATTATTTATACATAAATCTTTATGACACTGTGGAAGGAGGTGATATTGATTGCAAAAAAATAGACCAAAGAAAAATATTACCATCATTTTTTATTGGCGGTCCTTGGTATATGGCTCAAAATTACTAAGATGCCACGATAGTATACAAATTCTTGGACAACCCCTGATTTCTTTATGCCATATACTGTTAATCCTAATTGAACAAAAATCTATTAAATGCTTGCTGAAATTCCAGGGCAAAGAACAGAAAATGGAGCAGATGTTGTTGCTAGAGTATTCAAATGAAGCTTGATGAAATTGAAAGACCTAAGAGGGGGGTGAATTAGGTCTTTGGCTAATTATCGAAATCTTTTTCTTTTTTGCAAATCCTTTGCCTTAATAAAAGCTCTTCTTTAAATTCATAAACTTCAAGTTTGTATGTGTTTTGAAGTTTAAGACAAGATCATCAAACAATAAGACCACAACCAATCAATCAACAACTATGAACAAATAATAATAACACAAGCATGTAAACAAGTAAAGCTATAAGGAAATAAACACACAATTTATAGTAGTTCGATCTCTCCAAGATTTACATCCACTACCTTGAGTTCCCACTCAAGGATTTCAACCAATCCACTATATGCTCAATTTCAACAATTACATAAGAGGCTCACCACACAATGGTTTTACACTCACAACCTCTTTTAGTAATTATTCAAACAAGGCTCACCCTTCCACAAGGGTTTTATATCTAAAGACAACCTAAAGACCAATCTAATCAAAGGCTCACCCACACACGGGTTTTACACCACAACCTTGATTAATCTAGTCTATGGCTCACCCTTACACAAAAGGGTTTTATGTCACAAGATAACCTTGCAATGAGCTATTAGAAAACAAAGTAAAATGAAGAATGAATGAGATTGAATGTTACCAACACTTCTTCGTGGATGAATACAATTGCTAGCACCACTTCACCTTTGCCTTTGGAATCTTGAATGTACACCTTTGAGCACAAGGCAATTTGAGAGCTTTTCAAATTAATTTGATGTAAAACAAGTTACAGCATGTAAGATTTGTTAAGTTCAAATTTCAACTAAAAAATCTGGAGTTTATGACTTTTATAGAATTTGAAAATCAGTTCAAACAGCTATAAAACGGCTAGTAACGGATAGTTTCAGGAAAGTTCGGACGACCGACTTCTGCGTCTGAATTTTTCTGACGACCGAATTCTTCCTGCTGCGTCCGAATCTTCTTTCGAATTTCTCTGGAAGAAACAGTGACCATGTTGAAAGCCAAAATTTGGACGACTGAATTTTTCTTCATGCGTCCGAATCTTCTTTCGAATTTCTCTGGAAGAACAGTAGAAAAATTTTGCTACAAAATTCGGACGACCAAATTTTCATCCGAATTTTTTAAACTTTGATAAAACATATTCAAATCAATTCAAACAAGTTGGAAAACATTCTAGCCTTAAAGATAAGTCATTAAAGATCTTTTATGTGCAAAAACCATTTATGAAAACTTGATAATTTAGGTAAGTTCAAAACCATTGAAACCATTTAAATCAAGTTTTGTGCTCTCAATTGCAACTCATAGATTCCAAGGCTTAAGAGTGTAGGGTTTACAAAGTTTACCTATTAACCACATTTAACTTACACTTCATGTCTTCAAAGCCTTCATTAATCTTGAACAAACTCTTCAATCTTCAATCACTTTGACATATTTGAATTGTTCTTGAATTGCTAGCTTCAAGACAATGAGACTTTATACTTCTTAATCCAACAATCCTATCACACAAATGACATAAAGATTAATCCTCATCAATGTTTGTCGTTAATCAAAACTTAATCATAACCTTATGATTTGCCCTTAGGGCTAACAATCTCCCCCTTTTTGATGATGACAAACTTTGATGTAAAATGTGATTGATTTAAACAATATAGTACAAAGAAGTATTAATGTCAATGATAGATCATAACCAATTCAGCATATTGACATTTAAAAAGCTCAATATGAGCCTATGACCCAACCAATCTCTATTTGCCTCCTTCCTTCCAACAAATAGGATAGAAGATATAGCATTTAAGCATTAAGAAAACTTCTAAAAGAGGTTTTAAAGGTTGTAAAATTTTAATAATGCTCCCCCTTAGATTGTGCTCATTTTTCAACAAGTTTGGACTTGAGATACTATGCATCCGAATTTTGACATATCAAGTCCGAACTGTAAAATAAGTGAAATGAAAGTTTCAATTTTTGAAAATAAGCTTTCCTAAGGTTGTTCAAACATAGTAGAAGAGATTAAAACATGTTTGAATCAATTTGAACAACAAAAGAGCACATTTTGGCAACAAAATATGGATGCATCCGAATTTCAGAACATGCATCCGAATTTTTAAACCTTGCATCCGAATTTTTAAATCTTAAACTGTAATAAATTCAATATAATGAATGTTTAAAGTGAAATAAAGTGTTCCTAAGGTTGTTCAAACATAATGGAAGAGATTAAAACATATTTGAATCAATTTGAACAACAAAAGAGCACTTTTTGGCAACAAAATATGGATGCATCCGAATTTTTGAAACATGCATCCGAATTTTTGAATCATGCATCCGAATTTTATGATTTCAAGTCCAAACTATAAAATATGTGAGATAACAACTTTTATTTTTGAAAATAAGCTTTTCTAAGATTGTTCAAATATGATAAGAAGGATTAAGACAATTTTCAAATAATTTGAACAACAGGAAAACATTTTTGTCAAGAAGATCTTGATGCATCCGAATTTTTTGTCTACATCCGAATTTCAAGTCCAAATTTTTGTCAACAAGTTTGAAAAGGTGATTTTTCATTTTCAAATGAACTATAGAAGTACTCAAATATGTATAGTCACAATAGCACTCAATTTAGATTTGCAAAACCACAAAACTCATGTATTTAATTGTTTTCATGATGTATCTTATAGTCATCGGTCAAGTTAAGAACCATGAGGAAAAATTTCACAATCTCAACTCAACCATTTTCAAAATCTCATAAAACAATCATTTTAATTTAAATTTCAAATGCAACCACATAATACACAATTTCCAAATGCATTCACACAAATGCAGTTTTCCAAATCCAAATGCAGCCACAGCTTGTCATCATTCACACAACATATAGACAACATATAGCACATTTTGTCATCATTATTTCTCCCCCTTGACATATGCATGGATTTTCAGAAAATTCACACAATTTCTATTCATGCATGAGGAACTCCACTGCTATTTCGCATTTTCACACATTTTGTCATCACATTTCTTCTCCCCCCTTTTGTCATCAATCAAAGATGGGTTTAATGAAAATGAGACAACATGTATCACATATAAGCAGTATGTTGATCAACTCTCATTTAGCAATTAAGCAATATATTGACCAACTTTCATAAACAGTATATGTCTAGTCAAATAATTATCATCCTAACAACAATAATCATTATGTAGCATTTCAACAATGATAAATCAAATTATTCTCCCCCTTTCACAAAGATTTCACATATTGAGCTTCAAAACATTATAATGACTAGAAAGGCACAAGTAAATTTCAATATTAAAGCATAACATGTGCATTAAGTCATAATCTAAAATAAGCAACAAAATAGAGTTTAGGGATAGAAAGGCTTAGTCTTTGGATGCGCTTCATGGTCTTCACTTCCAAATTTGTTTGTTATGATGGCCATGTCTCCCTTGATCTCTATATGATAGGGTCCTTCATTTGCTGACTCCTTGCTCGTGTAGTTGTGCTTTGAAAAGTTACCAATCGAGAGGGTCTTTGGATCTTCTTTCTTTGAACCACATTTTCCTCCTCCCTTGGATGAAGAAAATTGGTGATGGATTTGTGATTTGATTTTGTTAAACTCCCTTCACCTCCTTCTTCTTGCTTGTTCTCTTGAGCTTTACCTCTTTGTTCTTCATTCTTATAATCTTCTTCTTCTTGGGATGCTTCACTGGCTTTTCCTTCATCTTTTGTCTTCTTCTTTGGCTTTATAGGAACTTGCACTATTTAAAATAACTTGAGAAATCTTTCTCAAGTCTTCTTCCATATTCTTGACTCTAGCTTCTAAATCATCAAATTTGCCGAGAATCATTGGAGCAAAGGACTTGAAGAATTTGTACATCTTCTCCATTTTTCTTGGCATGGCTGTTCAATATCTCTTGAAACATCTTGACAACTTATTTTCCTTCAATAGCGGGTACTTCTTCAAATAGTCTTCTTTTTTTTTAGGGGAGCTCCCCCTCACTTGGTGACTCATGCTTCATTTTAATTTTCCTTTCTCTAGCAAGGATTTCCTCTTCATCCTCTTATTCTTCATCATTTTCTTCTTCCTTCTCTTCATTACTTTCTTCCTCCTTTTCTTCATTATCTCTAGCATCTCTTCTATCACCCCTTAGAGGAGTTTCTCTTCTAATTGCTCTTGGAGATACTTGAAAATTCCAGTTAATAACCTTTCATATGGCAATACCTTATACTCGGTTCTTCTAGCTGCCATTATATTCTTTAGCACTATATATCCAAAATTCATTTGTGCTCAAAGTATGCTATAATCAAGGTAGTAAGCATGTGATGCAAAATTCTTTTACTAACATCAAAAAGCTTTTATCACTCTCTCCTTTCTAGTCTTGAGGCTTCTACCATTTATATAGGCTTTCTGAATTCTTTCATGTGAGTATAACTCACTTATAAAACAATGTCCTCAGAAGAATAATGTCTAAACCCAATATCCTCAACATCACAAATTCTATTGAGCAATGCATTATCAATCTCAAAAATCAACTTGTGATATTCTTGAAGAACACCACTGAATAGCTTTATTACCAACTTGCTCAACTCTTTCTTCCTTAATATTTGCATAAACTTCATAAACTAAGGAAGGTAATAGCATTCATCAAACATAGGCAAACTAGTCCAGCTCACATCATTTAAAAATGAGAGTATATTACCCATTTCGAATAGTTTGATGACATCCACCTTGTGGCTTGGATTTATCTTATGGTTCCTTTGTGCCCAATCATCAAGTTCAGTAGCAGCCTCCACTGTGACAAATCTATCCAGCCATGACATACTTTGCAAAACATGAACCTTCCTTGGTTCATTGATCACTGATCCTCCTTCTCTTTCTTTGGCTTTTCCCTTTCCTTTTCCCATGCTAGGCATCTTTGTCCTCACCTGAAGCTACAACACTTGAATACACTCATTAGTTATTGAATTTTGAAATCCCTAAGCTTCTTCTAAGATTGGTCAAACCTTTCTTCAGCCAATGGATTAGTAATGATATTATTAATTTGTTCATTAATGCAAACATACTTTAAACAAGTATTACACTTAGTAGAGTGATCTCTAATGAGATGAAGTTTGATCTCTATATGCTTTGTCCTAGTTTGTTGAATTGTATGATGATCAAATTTATTTCATTAGTGTTATCACATAACATAGCCACACATTTGAAATATAGACCACAATCACTTAGAGTATCAATAAGGTAATAGAGAATGTGTTTAGCAGCAATTAAATGAAACTCTTTAAGACAAGATAAAATCTAGCACACAATCACATGGAAGACATAATATTGGCTCTACTTGCTGTCAAACAGAGTTGACTACTCCTATGAAACCTTTTTATTCTTGTCAAGCATAGTTGATAAACTTATGGAAGTACTTATACCTTAACATGATTCATGAAAGTGCCATCCTTGGTTTGCTTGATTTGTAGGCCAAGAAAGAAATTGAGTTTTCCTATCATGCTCATTTCAAATTTACTTTGCATCAACTTAGAAAACACATCACAAAGTGAAGTATTAAAAGCACCAAAAATTGTATCATATATTTGGACAAGTTGTAGATCATTGTTGCATGAGGAATTTATAAAGAGGATAGTTTCAGTTTTCCTCTTGAAAATCCTTTTAAAAGAAGAAAACTACTCAATCTTTCACAATAAATTCTAGGAGCTGGTTTTAAACCATACAAAACTTTGGATAGTTTGAAAATATGGTTAGGAAACTTTTCATGAGCAAAACCAGGTAATTGTTCCACATAAACCACTTCCTCAATAAAACCATTTAGAAAAGCACTTTTGACATAAATTAAAACTTTTAAAGCAAGTACAAGTCAAAACATTCTTATGGACTTAAGTCTAGCATTCGGAACAAAGGTTTCATCATAATCAATTCCCTCTTCTTGATTGAATCCTTAGGCAACAAGTCTAACCTTATTTCTAACAACTTCTCCGGATTCATTGAGTTTATTTCTAAAAAACATTTAGTTCCAATAATGGAATGATCATGAGATTTAGGAATATCCAAATTTGGTATCTTTCAAAGTGATTTAATTCCTCTTGCATAGCAATAAAAAAAATCATCACACAATGCATCATCAATACTTTTAGGCTCATATGCAATAAAAGAATAAAGTTATTGATAAAGTACCGCCTTATTTTTACTCCTTGGGAGATATCACCAATGATTTGCTCCTTAGGGTGGCCTCTTGAATATCCTAAGTTCTTTGGGAGCTCTTGGTCACCACTAGGTTGGTCATCTTGATTTTGTTCAATCATTTTTTCTTCATTGGTATGATCCTCCAAAGTTGGTGCTTGAAGATGGGTTTGATAGTCATTCATCGATGTACCTACATCATCTTCATCTCTTCTTTCCAAATAAATGTAAGATTCATCAAAACAAACATGAATGGTTTCCTCATCATATAAGGTTCTTTTCATTATAAACTCTTTATGCCTTTTCCTTAGAAGAATAGCTAAGAGATATACCAATATCTGGTTTTCTATCAAATTTAAGTAAGTTATCACAAGAATTTAAGATAAGACATTTATAACCAAACATTTTAAAATATGCAATTTGAGACGTATTATAAAAGAGAATTCAAAAGATGTTTTTCTTCAAAATAATCTTAAAAGAATTCTATTTATCATAGCATGTGGTGTTTAAGGCTTTGACCCAAAAATTTTTTTGAAGAAGAATTTTCACGAAGCATAGACCTAGCCAATTTCTGCAAAGTTCAAAATTTTCTTTCAATCACACCATTTTATTGTGGAGTTTTTGCAGTTGAAACAATTATATGAAATTCAATTTTCAAAGCAAATTTTGTAAAGACTTTGTTGTAAAATTCTCCCATTGTCACTTGTAATGGAAATTAATTTGCACTCAAGGGAGGTTTGAACCTTTTTGAATAATTTTACACACTTATGAAATACTTAATCTTTTTGAACAAAGAATAATGGTAAAGTGAATATTGAGAAATCATCAACTACTAGTAAGGCATACTTCAAGTCATCAATACTAGAGTTCCTTATAAGTCCAAATCAATCCATATGAACAAGCTCAAGATGTTTTGAGGTCTAAAATCATTTTCATGGGTTTGAAAGATTCTTTTGTTTGTTTTCCATATGGACAAGTATCTCAAAGACAATTTTCTCAAAACACATTTTTAGCAATCCTCTAACTAAATCTGGATAGAAAAGTTTGTTCAACAAATCCATGTTCACGTGACCAAATCTTCTATGCCAAGAAAATCATTATCATAAGCAACAAGACATTCAAGCTTATCAAGATAAAGCACACATTGAAACATTTTGTGAGTAATTGATCAAAATCACAAAATATCATTTTGTCATACAAGTTCTGGCTAACGAACTTATGGTCTACATCCAAACCTTTTTGTAGAGTTTTAAGAAGATGATTTTGGCAAACCAAATGCATAGATATTCAATCATAGCTATTTTAATCATCTTATCATGACATATAGTCAACTTCAAGAACATATCAACAATGAATTCAATTCCACATTATCAATGTTACATAATCAACTTCATAGAAGCAATTGACAAGTCATGGTTGGCAAATCTTCAAACAAAAAAGAATTCTCAACTGAAGCTTTGCATGTTGGCATTTAACTTCTTATTCATTGTCATACAATTGGCTAACGCTAAGCAAGTTATAGTTCAAATAAACAATAAGCAACATTTGTTTAAAAAGAAGAGAGGAACCATTACCAACATTAGTTACTCCACGAATTCTTCCTTTCTTCTTGTCTCAAAAACAAATCCTTCATTGGTTGCTTTGACCTTGCTTATGAATGAGGTGTTTTCCTTTATTCTTTAAGCCAACATCATCAATGTACCGATTAGTGGTGCTTGAGATTGAATTAAAGTGTACCTGCAATAAAGGAGAGGAAGTATCCTTTGGAACCCATACTTTCTTGGGTCCGTGGGGGTTAGTAATAATTCCCTTAACTCTCCAAATGGTTTTTACACCATTCTCTACTTTTCTTTTAACATAACATTTGGTAGCTTTATGTCCATGTTTTCCACAATAAGTACAACAAGTATGATGCATGGAAGTAGAAGTAGCTCTAACAAGGAAGTTTTTATATTTAGGCACATTGTTTACATAATTATAGCCAAGACCATTTTTGACAAGAGGAGATCTTTGAGCTCCAAGAATTTTATCAAGATTGTCCCTTCCTTTTGTAAATTTTTCTATACATGATGTAAGTGCATCAACCTTATTTTTCAAAATCTCATGATCAACAAGCATTCTTTCAAGAGACAAAATCTTGTCACAAAGAATCTTATTTTCAAGGGACATGTTTTGTAAAGAATCATTTAAAACTTCTTTTTCAATATTTAAACAATCAATAGATTCAAGAAGTTTTTTGTTCTCACAAAATAATTTTGAATTTTCATTCAATAACTCATTAATTTTGAGTTTCATTTCCTTATTCTTTTTCGAAGCCTTTTTTAATTCTCCATACATCTCAACAAGTAATTCACTAGGATCATCAATATCATTATCATAATAAGTAGAGGTAGATGGAGTAGAGTGTACCTCATCTTCTATTGCCATGAAGCACACATTTGCTCTTTCTTCTTCATGAGTGACTTGAAGTAACTTCCACATTTCATGAGCGGAATCACATTCCATCACTCTATTGTATTCATTGATGACCAATGCACAACAAAGAATGTTCATTGATTGGTAGTTTAATGTCATCATTCTTGAATCGCTCTCATCATACTCCTCCATAGGCTTTGGTTCCCTTGTAACTCCATCGGCTTTCAATTTCAATGCCACATAGGGACCTTTGTCAATAATATTCCACAATTCATAGTTAATAGAACAAATGTATATCTCAATCCTAGACTTCCAAAAAAATATAATTAGAACCATCAAACAATGGAGGTCTATTAGTGGAGGAACCTTCCATATAAGGCAAATTTGATAAACTAGCCATATGATCTTTACTTCTAGGTTGTTAGACCCTAAAAAGAAGTCCTTGCTCTGATACCAATTGAAAGACCTAAGAGGGGGTGAATTAGGTCTTTGGCTAATTATCAAAATATTTTTCTTATTTGCAAATCCTTTACCTTAATAAAAGCACTTCTTTAAATTCACAAACATCAAGTTTGTATGTGTTTTGATGGTTAAGACAAGATCATCAAACAATAAGACCACAACCAATCAATCAACAACTATGAACAAATAATAATAACACAAGCATGTAAACAAGTAAAGCTATAAGGAAATAAACACACAATTTATAGTAGTTCGATCTCTCCAAGATTTACATCCACTACCTTGAGTTCCCAGTCAAGGATTTCAACCAATCCACTATATGCTCAATTTCAACAATTACATAAGAGGCTCACCACACAATGGTTTTACACTCACAACCTCTTTTAGTAATTATTCAAACAAGGCTCACCCTTCCACAAGGGTTTTATATCTAAAGACAACCTAAAGACCAATCTAATCAAAGGCTCACCCACACACGGGTTTTACACCACAACCTTGATTAATCTAGTCTATGGCTCACCCTTACACAAAAGGGTTTTATGTCACAAGATAACCTTGCAATGAGCTATTAGAAAACAAAGTAAAATGAAGAATGAATGAGATTGAATGTTACCAACACTTCTTCGTGGATGAATACAATTGCTAGCACCACTTCACCTTTGCCTTTGGAATCTTGAATGTACACCTTTGAGCACAAGGCAATTTGAGAGCTTTTCAAATTAATTTGATGTAAAACAAGTTACAGCATGTAAGATTTGTTAAGTTCAAATTTCAACTAAAAAATCTGGAGTTTATGACTTTTATAGAATTTGAAAATCAGTTCAAACAGCTATAAAACGGCTAGTAACGGATAGTTTCAGGAAAGTTCGGACGACCGACTTCTGCGTCTGAATTTTTCTGACGACCGAATTCTTCCTGCTGCGTCCGATCTTCTTCTGAATTTCTCTGGAAGAAACAGTGCCCATGCTGAAGGCCAAAATTCGGACGACCGAATTTTTCTTCATGCGTCCGAATCTTCTTCTGAATTTCTCTAGAAGAACGGTAGCAAAATTTTGCTACAAAATTCGGACGACCGAATTTTCATCCGAATTTTTTTAACTTTGTCAAAACATATTCAAATCAATTCAAACAAGTTGGAAAACATTCTAGCCTCAAAGATAAGTCATTAAATACCTTTTATGTACCAAAACCATTTATGAAAACTTGATAATTTAGGTAACTTCAAAACCATTGAAACCATTTAAATCAAGTTTTGTGCTCTCAATTGCAACTCATAGATTCCAAGGCTTAAGAGTGTAGGGTTTACAAAGTTTACCTATTAACCACATTTAACCTACACTTCATGTCTTCAAAGCCTTCATTAATCTTGAACAAACTCTTCAATCTTCTATCACTTTGACATATTTGAGTTGTTCCTGAATTGCTAGCTCCAAGGCAATGAGACTTCATACTTCTTAATCCAACAATCCTATCACACAAATGACATAAAGATTAATCCTCATCAATGTTTGTCGTTAATCAAAACTTAATCATAACCTTATGATTTGCCCTTAGGGCTAACAGAAATGATTAATTATATTATAAAACTATGAATCTTTGGAAAAGTACAAGCAAGTATGTAATATACACGTACATACAAGTGCACAAAAATAAGAATATATATAGGATAATTTGGTTGGATGCATCTGCTAAGAACCAAAGTTTAGAAGACATTAACCAAATTATTTCTGCAAAAATACCTAACCCACAAATAGATCGAGTTGGATATGAAGTTGTAGCTCAGTTTATGATGCATGGACTTGTGGCTTTGGATATGAAAAGTTACCTTGCATGTTGGAAGGTACAATATAATGATAGTTGTCTCTTATTTTTGGAATTAGTTTTCCTAAATAGTTATTGACTCATAATCTAATAAATTGTGTAACCATTATATATAGGAAAATGTTCTAAACACTCCCCAAAACAATTGAAGAAATGACATATGTTGCTGAAAATTGATATTTCATGTACAGAAGAAGAACCACAAATAATTTTATTGATAAAAATGCAATTCAACTTGACGAACAGATTGTTGTTACATACAATTCATATTTAGTGGAAAATTTTCAAAGCTACATCAATGTCAAAGCATTCAACAAGTCAAAGAGTTATTGGATATCTCTTCAAATATGTAAATAAAAGGTCGGATTGTATGACAACAAACCTTAAACAAAGTGGTATGGTTCAAAATGCAAATTGTTATGAAGATCTGGAGATAATGAAATAAAAATGTTTTTGAATTGTAGATATATATTAGCTTATGAGGCATACTGGAGAATATTTGAATTTGATATTCATTTCAGAATACCAGTAATTGAAAGGTTGGTATATCATTTAGAAAATGAGTAGAATATTGTACTCCATGACCATTCACATCTATCTCAGATCACAGGGTATGAGAATGTAAAAAAAATTGTTCACTGAATGGATGGAGAAAAATAAAGAAGATGAAGAAGCAAGAGAACTTACATATGCAAAATTCCCTCAAAGATACATATGGAAAACAAAAGAGAAGATATGGGGAAAAAAAGAAAAGCAAGAAAATGCATTAGACTTATGACGTGCTCATCCAGTATCAAGAGAAAGATATTATATGAGAGTGTTCTTGAACTATGTACAAGGTCGTAGATTGTATGAAGTAATTAGAACTTACAAGGGGCATCTATCCTCTTTATTTAAAGCAGCTTGCTATGCAAGAGGGCATTTACAAGAAGATAAAGAATGGAATGTCATTAGAAGATATTTAGGGACTGCCAATTATGAATAAGGAAATTCTCAAGGATTTACAGAATAGATGTACATTTGAAGAAGTTATCTATGATGTGGATGCATTAGAAATGGAACATAATGCCATGATTTCCAAACTAACTTCAAAACAAAAGAATATATATGAATAAGTTTTGGAAGATATGAGCAGCAAGACTAACAAATTAATCTTTTTGTATGGTTATAGTGGTACAAGAAAAATATTCCTTCACAAAACCATAATCAACAAACTTATCTGAGTCCAAAATTGTTCTGGCAGTGGATTCTTCAAGTAACAATTTCATTACTCATTACTTGATAGAAATGTAAAAATCATAACAACTATTGTAATATTTCATAAAGAAATACTGTAAGAATTGCAGTATTGCTCCTCCTAGGAGGAAGAACTACACAGAGTCGATTCAAAATTTCGTTAGTTCACATCTATAGAATCCACATGCTCAATCAAAATAATTTCTCAATTAGCTGAATTAATTAAGAAGTCAGTATTAATAATATGAGATGAAACTCCAATGACTTCTGGAAATGTCTTTGAAATAGTTGATAGAACTTTCAAAGACATATTGCACGATTCAAAAGATTTCAATGAAGAAAAACTATTTGGTGGGAAAATAATATTACTAGGAGGAGAATTTCGACAAATACTACCAATAGTTCCAAAAGGCTATCGAGCAGATATTGTAGATTCTTTACTGAATCAATCACCATTATGGGAAATTGTGAAGTTAGATGCTTACATAGAACATGAGACTGTAACAAAATTCTAAAAGTGAAACATCTGAGAAAGAAGTTGTTGCAGAATTTGCAAATTGGCTCTTGAAAATAAGAAATCAAATTAAAGATGCAAAGCCAAGAGAGGATGAAACAGAAACCATATGGATAAAGATTCCACAAAAATTCACTGTTGAGAACAAGGGACAATCAATTAAGAGCATTTTTTGATACCTATCTAAATTTCAAGGAACATATGGCAGATACTACATACATCACAGAGAGAGCAATTTTAAATCCTAGAAATGAAACGGTTGACCAAATCAATGATTTTACACTTCAACAAATAGAAGGAAATACAACAGAATACATTAGAGACAAAAGAATTGAAAAGTATTAGCTAACATATATGGTCAACAATTCTTTTATCCTATAGATTTTCCTAGTAGCCTCAATCTACCAGAAATTCCAGATCATAGACTAAACTTGAAAGTTGGTTCATGTAATACTTCTTAGAAATATCAATTTATTGAAACGAATGTGCAATGGAACATGTTTGATTTAACACAAATAGGAGCAAGAATTAGTCACGAAAAAATAATCTTAGGATCTAAGATTGGTGAAAAGGTACAAATACCAAGAATAGATTTGAGTTCGGGTTATTCAAAATTGCCATTTACATCATAAGAAGGCAATTTCCTACAAAATCTGTTATGCAATGACAATAAACAAGAGTCAAGGACAAAGACAGGAAAATGTTGGGTTACTTTTACCAAAACCTGTATTCATCCATTGTAAATTTTATGTGGCTCTTTCCAAACTAAAAGATCCAAAATTATTAAAAGTTTTAATGCTTGAAAATGATCCAACATTCAAAAATTTCTCAAAGAATATTGTCTATGAAGAGATATCTTACAAACTACCAATTTTAAAATTCATTTCATTACTCTATATTCATCAATGAAACCCATTATTATTAAAATATATACTTGATACAAATAACATTAACTTTTGACACATGAAGAACAAAAACATGACAAGACACTCTTTCTTGGCAGAAGAAATTTCCTCCACACCATAAGCAACAAGGTGTATAGAATCAATTCAAATATTTTAACACATTTCTATCTATGAAAGAATGTGTTTCATCACAACATTTGGCAATTTGGCATTTAACTTTTCTATTCGCAAATGCTAATGGAGGATAACAATCGATATTTCTTCAACTTAACTTGCAAGTATGATAAACTCTAGGTTCATTAGCTTATGTTTCTAACATAGTTTCATATGCAGCACAAATAAATCAATCAACTACAAAAAAACATAACATGAACAATAATGAATTTAAATACACAATGAATGCCTATAATTACAGTTCAAATATCACAGGTAGAAAAGAAGACTAATTGTTAAGTAGAAAAAAATACATTGTCCATGCTCCATACCCAACCCCATCATCACATAAAACACCTTTAATACCACTGCAAATCAATTATAGAAACAATACAATAATTAAAGGTCATATCCAAATCATCTTCAATAAAATAATTTATCTATCAACCAACAAATACAATACATAAACAATACAATACTTCTATCAATTGATTTATCTATCAACCAACAAGTACATCAAAAAACAAAACAAATACATAAATCAATATAAAAAATCAACTAACAAAAATATTTAATAGATAAATCTACATAAATTATTCAAAATATATGCAAAACAAAACCGCAAAATCTAAAATGAAAGAAAACATCCATTTTTAAAAGGTACATTATCTCTGTTAGTACCTGTTATAAAACCATCTAAGTAGATAACATACACTTCATCAGAAGATTATTTTCATATAAAAAATCATATTGCTTTTCCATGTGACAAAGATACAATTAAAGCAAATCAAAAAGTGAACAATACTGGATTGATAAAAAATTACAATTATGTATTTCTTTTATTAATAAATAACAAATATATCATAATTACAACATTTAGAAAAAAATAATATGATATTGCTTTTGATAGATGTAAGTACAAATGCAACTAGATATGAACTCTTTCTTGACATTAGTTTTTTCCTGCTATTCGATGCAACCTTGGATGTTAGTTTCTCCATTTTATTATGTAAAGCCTTCAATATAAGGCTCTTCTATGAGTGGAAGCTATGTAAAACTTATTAACTCTATCATTTTGGCAAATTGATTGAATTCCATCATTAGTTCTTTTGTACATAAGCAGACAAAGAGGGACGAAGAGAATTAGATCCCACTATTTAAGTTATGAATTTTCATTTTTTAGCAAATCCTCATGAAGATTGGGATTTGTCTTACTTTAGATTAGCTATTTCCCTGGCCAAAATTTTTCAGATGATTTTTTAAACATATATAGATATGCTTTACATGCCTTAAAATGCAGAATTATTATATCAGCAAAACTACACAAAAAGTACCTAGAGTCTAAAATTCTTAACAAAGAACATAATCAATTGAAGAGATTTTAAAACTAGGATTCATGATAAAAAACTATAAACTATTTTGTCATGATACTATGTCATTTGCTTTATTCCTGAAATGCCAACTAACATTTTTGCAGTAGTATGAAAAAGAACCCAATGACCACATTGAAAACAATGAAGACACAACAAATCTCAACATTTTTTTCCTATGCAATTAACATCTATGCATAATTATCTCCCACTATTTCTTGGTCTTTTTTCAGAATCATGCGTTCGTTTGTCTTTTTATAAAAAGAAAGTAGGACTTCTCAAATCACTTTTCATCAAGCTTTTTTGCTTATATAGCAATCCTATCATTTAAATTTGATTGTTAATTTTAGTTAGTTTGAAGTATTGATTCTTTTGTACAATGTCCCATAACGAAAAAATTTAGTATTGATGAAAATATTTAATATAATCAAATGCAAATATGATCGAAGTCCATAGGACTATTAAATTCATAGAAGTACAATACAAGTTCTCCTACTTTGATTCTTAAAATTTTGTTTCCAACAGGATTTCATAACTTAGCATTAACTTCATAGAAGATAAATACAAATTTAGTACTTATTCAGTAATATATTTGCAGAAAACATGTTATATGAAGAAGTATTAAGTTGACAGAAGTAAAAAAAAAACAAATTGACCTCATTTACTTATATGATTTCATTGCTTAATACAAAATATAAATAGTCCAACTCAAGACAGAGCTTTAATCAATGTTTCTACAGTATGCAAAAATACTAAATTAAATATTCAAATAATAAATTAATATTGTAACTATTTTTTTACTGTTAAAATTCTCTTTGAAACGCAATAGTATAAACATATAACAAGTAACATTTAGTCTTTATTCTACAAGTCCCAACATAATTTAAAATAATATCACAATAAAAGAAGCAAAGAGTACTTTCCAAATCCATGAATTGCAAATTTTACAAAGACACAACTTCCATAAGCACTTGAAGAAATTTACTAAAGCAGAACAATTATTGTTCTCTATCGCATTTTACTAAAATTATAAATGAAATACAATTACAAGGACTTCAACAGTTTATAAATATACTCCTTTGCAAAATACTCATATTATTAATAATTTCATCAAAAAAATTCACTACAGAAAGATCAAAGAAGAAAATAAAATAGCATAAGAATATTATCAATACAAAGTAAATGAGAAGTCTAAATACAATTCTACAAGTAGTGACAATAATCAAAAAATTAAATCTTGCATTTTAAAAATGTAGTTTACTTAACTCAACAACCCTTCAATCATACCAAACACCACAAAATGTACACAAATCCCACTTCAGCTATTTCATCTCACATCTCCAAACTCCTGTTAAAATGCCATTTTATGCATACCATTTAGTACAACAAATATCAGCACAGTAATTCTAAAGTTCAAATCACCACAAACCATCTGAATGTAGAAGAAAGTTTGAGACAATTTTTTAGTGAAATTACCCCCAAGTAAGGCTGCCTACGAAAGTGGATTCCAAATAGTATAAGGAAAAATGATCATATTACAAAAGACAGAAAAAGAAAAATGTATCAGGAAATGCCTCCAAAAAGGAAAGGGAAAAAACAACAAGAAAAATGATTTTGTATAAGGAAAAAATTATTACACTTAATATAAAGCGTACAATCAAACAATTAAATTGTTTGAAGAAATATGAAACATAAACTTGATAGACAAACAATTTTCTCTTGTGTTAAGGTGAGCCCTGATTATTTGTTTTTTAGAAGAGGTTGTAGTGCAAAACCCTTAAAGGGTGAGCCTCTATTGTAGAAATTGATCAACTTATGATTATAGTGGAGTTTGGTAGAAATCCTTGAGTGGGTGTTCAAAGTAGTGGATGTAGATCTTGTGTGATCGAACCACTATAAATCACTTGTGTTGTCTCTTACTCTCTACATTCTTTAAAATTGAATCTTATTGTTTTTACTTGCATATTTTGTGAAGTATTTGATTTCAATCATCTTCCAATTTAATTTTGTCAAAAAAAAGTATAAAGTTTTCAAAAATTAGCAAAGACCTAATTCACCCGACCCCCCACAGTTTTTTATGTTTTTTAATTGGTATCAGAGCTTGGACTTCTTTTGCAAAGGTTTTACCACCTAGAAGATAAGATCCTAAGGCTAATGTTTCAAACTTACTTTATTTTGAAGGATCTTCCACAAATAAACCTCCCTTATTTGATGGAACAAATTATACGTTTTAGAAATCTAGTGTAAGCTGTAAGGGCAAATTATGTTGTTTTGATTAGTGACAAACATTGATAAGTGCAATGTCCTATGAAAATCATAGTGATTAACCTTGATAAGGACTAATATGCTTATAGGTTGTGTGATAAAATTTTTGGATTGAGAACAAAGCAAGTCTCATTGCCTTGAAGCCAAAAGTTCATGAACAACTTAAGTTGTTAGATTTGATTCAAGATTGTTGAAGGCTTTAAAGACCTTAGTGTAGGTTTATTAAGCATTATAGGTATATCTTTGTAAATCTTGTACTCTTTTGTCTTTGGAATCTAAAAGTTTTTTAAGAGAACTTCAAAATTAGTTTTAAATCACAAATGATCTATCTTCCAAATGTTTTTAACAAGTTCTCAACAATGGCCTTTGGACTAAAAGCTTTTTAAAATTATCTATCTCATTCATAGTCAAAGATGATTTCAAACTTATTGTGCTTGATTTCTAATCATTTGGACCAAGTTTGATCAATTCGGATGTCCAAATTTGAACTCATGGCTGCTGAATTTCAAGAGAAGTTCGAACGACCATTCAGACGCTTGTGTCCTAATTCAATTGATCAAATTTACCCTAGCAGTATCAAGAGAAAAAATTCAGACTAATATTTGTACAATCATGTCCAAATTTTGTCGTCTGAATTTTATTGTTACTAGCCCTTATTTGAACATTGAAACAAATTTTCAAACCTTATAAATGGTACAACCTTCAGATTTTTTGGAAGTTTTTGAGCTTTAAAGATTCCTTACTCTTTCCAATTCATCTCTATCAAAAAGTTATCTTTTGTCTTGTGCTGAAGAGTTCAAAGTCAAGATTTCTTAGACAAAAAGGTGAAAGTGTGCTTATTTATCATCATTTGCCAAGTTGTTGGTAACTCTCTTGTCTCAAACTTCATCTTCTTGTTGTTTTCAAGGTTATCTTGTTGATATAAAACCCTTGTGTTGGGGTGAGCCTTGATTATTTGTATTTGAGAAGAGGTTGTGGTTTAAAACCCTTGAAGGGTGAGCCTCTATTGTAAGAATTGATCAACTTGAACTTATAGTTGAGTTTGGTTGAAATCCTTGAGTGGATGCTCCAGGTGGTACATGTAGATCTTGTGCAATCAAACCACTACAAATTACTTGTGTTGTCTCTTGCTCTTTACTTTCTTTAAATTTGAATCTTATTGTGTTTATTTGCATATTTTGTGAAGTATTTGATTCCAATAATCTTCCAAATCAAATTAGCCAAAAACCTGATTCTCCCTTTCCTCTTAGGTCTGTCAATTGGTAGCAGAGCTTAAACTTCTTTTGCAAAGATTTTTCCACCTAGAAGATAAGATCCTATGGCTAATGTTTCAAACTTACCTTATTTGAAAGGATCCTCCACAAATAGACCTCTCTAATTTGATGGAACAAATTATACATTTCGGAAATCTAGAATTAAGATATACATTTTTCTATTAACTTTGATTTGTGGAATATCATTGAGAAAGATCCTTATATACCAATGACGATATGAGCCGATAGAGTAACAAGGGAACCAAAGCCTATGAACGAATATGATGAAAGTGACTCAAGACGGATGACCTAGAACTATCAAACTATGAACATCTTGAGTTATTATTTGGAAGTCAATAAATAGAACCGAGTAAGTGGATGTGATACCGCTCATGACATATGGAGACTTCTTCAAGTAATGCATGAAGATACAAATCAAGCGAAGGAGTCAAAGCTTGCTATGTTAGTAAGGAATTATGAATTATTCACTATGAAGCAAGTAGAGAACATTAGTGAGATTTTCACAAGATTCAAAAACATCTCAAATGGATTGAATTCATATGGGAAGAATTACTCTCTTGGTGAACAAAATAGAAAGATCTTGGATGCTCTACCCAAGTCTTGGCATCCAAAAACTCTTGCAATTGTAGAATCAAAAGATTTAAAGGTTCTTCCTCTTGAGGAACTCATTGGATCATTGCTCGCTCATGAGATAAAGAGAAAAAGATTAAATGATCTTGAAGAAGAGGAGAAAGGGAGAAAATGAGTAGTACTTAAAGCCTCCGAGAATCAATGTGAACAAGAGGACTCATCTAGTGATGAAGATGAAGATGGAGAAGATGATGAAATGGCCATGGTGGTGAAGATTCAAGAAATTCTACAAAAAAGGGATTTCTCAGGAAAGGAAAGAGGCACTCCAAGACAATTATGTTCATTGTTCAAATCTCAATGTTATGAGTGCAAGAGTACCGAGCACCTTATAGCCGATTGCCCTAAAGCAATGGAGAAAGAAAGTTATGCGAAATTGAAGAAGAAGAAATCTATTAAGAAAGGCAAAGGATTGGTAGCCATTTGGGATAAAAAAGCCAATGAAGATAGTGGAGATGACAATGATGAAAGAGCAAATGTGTGCTTCATGGCTATGAATGATGAGGTAAAATCTATTCCTTCAACTTCCATACATTGTGATGGAGACATTGATGATCCTAGTGAATTGCTTGTAGACATGTATAGTGAATTGAAGAAGGTTTCAAAAAGAAACAAAGAGATGATATCAAAATTAAAAATTTATTGAGGGATAATTCAAAATTATTTAGTGATAACAAAAACTTCTTGAATCCAATTATTGTTTAAATATTGAGAAAGAAGTTTTAAATGGTTTTTTAAAAAATATATCTATTAAGAACAAATCTCTTTGTACCAAAATATTTTCCTTAGAGAAAATGATTGTGGATTATGATACACTGAAAAAGAAAGTTGATGATCTCACTCTATGTGTAGAAAAGTTTACAAATGGTACATATAATCTTGACAAACTTCTTGGATATAAAAGATCTCCTTTTATTAAAAATGGTCTTGGATACAATCATGTCGACAATACTTCAAAATACAAAATTTACTTTGTCAAAGCTACATCTACCTCTATGCCTTATTCATGTTGTACCTATTATGGTAGAAATGGTCAAAAGGTCACTCAGGGTTTTGTGAAAAGACAGGTTGAGAGTGTTGTTAAGACTATTTGGAGAGCTAAAGAAATTATTACCAACCCCCTTGGACCCAAAAAAGTATGGGTACGAAAAGTCACTTCCTCTCATTTGATATAGGTACATATTTCCTCAAGATCAAGTGCTACCAAATGGTTTATTGATAGTGGATGCTCAAGGCATATGAAAGGACATGCTTCTCTCATTAGTGAACTTCAAGCTACAAGTGATGAATTTGTTACATTTGGGGACAAGAAGAAAGGAAGAATTCTTGGTATAGGTAATATTGGTAAAGGATCTTCCCCTCTTATTAAACAAGTTTTACTCATTGATGACTTGAAATATAATTTTTTTAGCATTAGTCAATTATGTGATAATGGATGCAAAGTTGAGTTTAAATGTGATATATATACCATTCTTGATAGTGTAAGTGGAAAAATTATTTTTGTTACAAATAGAGTTGGGAATGTATATGTGCTATATCTTGATGAACTTGTTGCAAATGATGTTAAGTGTCTTGTCGTTCATGATAATGATGGTTTTCATTGGCATAGAAGGCTAGGTCATGTGAGCATGGATTTGTTAAACAAGCTTTCCTCTCAAGATTTGGTGAGAGGATTGCTAAAAATACATTTTGAGAAAAATTATCTTTGTGATGCATGTCAATATGGAAAACAAACAATAACATCTTGCAAACCCAAGAAAATGGTTTCAACATCAAAACCCCTTGAACTTATTCATATGGATTTATTTGGACCAATGAGGACCACTAGTCTTGGTGGTAAGAGGTATTCGTATGTAATTGTTGATTATTTTTTCAAGATTCACTTGGATACTCTTTTTATTGCACAAGGATGAAGCATTTCATGAATTGTGAAACTTTATAAAAAGGTTCAAACCTCCCTTGATTACAAATTAATTTCAATTAGAAGCGACAATGAGAGAGAATTTTACAACCAAGATTTTACTAAACTTTGTGAGAAAATGGTATTGTTCACAACTATTTGGCCTCCAAAACACCTCAACAAAATGGGATTGTTGAAAGAAAAAATTGTACTTTACAAGAAATTGTTAGGCCTATGCTTTGTGAGAATTCTTTACCAAAATATTTTTGGGTCAAAGCCATAAACACCACATGCTATGTTATGAATAGAGTTCTTTTGAGGCCATTTTTGAGAAAAACACATTTTGAACTTCTATTTGGTAGAATAACATCTATTGCCTATTTCAAAGTGTTTGGTTGCAAGTGCTTCATACTGAATATGCATGACAACTTGGGAAAGTTTGATAGAAAATCGGATGAAGGCATATTCTTTGGTTATTCTTCCAACAAGAAAGCTTGTAGAGTTTACAATAAAGAACCTTATGTGTTGAGGAAACCATGCATGTGAGTTTTGATGAATCTAACATCTACTTGGATAGAAAAGATGAGGATGATATAGGTACATCCATGAATGATAATCAAACTCATCTTCAAGCTTCAACCTTGGAAGATCATGCCAATGAAGAAGAAATAATTGAGCAAGAGCAAGACAATTAACCTAGTGGTAATCAAGAGCTACCAAAGGATATAAGATTCACAAAAGGCCACCCTAAGGAGCAGATCATTGGTGATGTATCTCAGGGTGTTAGAACAAGACTGTATTTCAATGATAACTTTGCACTTTTATCTCACATTGAGCCTGAAAATATTGATGATGCATTATGTGATGATTTTTGGATTGTAGCTATGCAAGAGGAATTAAATCAATTTGAAAGAAACAAAGCTTAGATTCTTGTCCCAAGACCCCCATGATCACCCAGTTATTGGTACAAAATGTGTTTTTAGAAATAAATTTAATGAATTTGGAGAAGTTGTTAGAAACAAGGCTAGACTTGTTGCCCAATGATTCAATCAAGAAGAGGAGATTGATTATGATGAAACTTTTGCTCCGGCAGCTAGACTTGAATCTATAAGAATTCTTTTGAAATTTGCTTGCTTCAAAGGTTTTAAGTTATTTCAAATAGATGTCAAAAGTGCTTTTCCAAATGGTTTCGAAGTTTATGTGGAACAACCTCGCATTTTTGTTCATGAAAAGTATCCTAACCATGTTTTCAAACTTTCCAAAGCTTTGTATGGTTTAAAACAAGCTCCTAGATCTTGGTATGAAAGATTGAGTGGTTTTCTTCTTTCTAAAGGATTTTCAAGAGGAAAAAGTGACACTACTCTTTTCATAAAAACCTCTTGCAACAATGATCTTTTACTTCTGCAAAAATATATGTTGATGACATCATATTTGGAGCTACTAATGTTTCACTTTATGAGGAATTTTCCAAGCTAATGCAAAGTGAGTTCGAAATGAGCATGATGGGAGAACTCAACTTCTTTCTTGAGCTACAAATCAAGCAAACCAAGGACGGCACCTTCATAAATCAATCCAAGTATACCAAGGAACTCTTGAAGATATTTGGAATGGACCAAGCTAAAGGTATAAGCACTCCAATGAGTTCATCAACCAAACTTGACAAAGATGAGAAAGGTAAAAATGTTGATGAAAAGGTATATAGAGGAATGATTGGTAGTCTACTTTATCTTACCGCAAGTAGACCAGATATTATGTTTGTCGTATGCTTATGTGCTAGATTTCAATTGTGTCCTAAAGAGTCTCATTTAGTTGTTGTGAAATGCATTCTTTGATATTTAATTGATACACATGATTATAGCCTTTGGTTTTCAAAATTCTCTTCTTTTGACCTTATTGTATATTCAGATGTCGACTATGCTGGATGCAAAGGCGTAAAAGTATTAGTGGTCATTGTCAATTTCTTGGTAGTTGCCCTGTATCATGGTATAGTAAGAAACAAATACGTGTGTCATTGTCTTCCACCGAGGACGAATATATCACCGTAGGTAGTTGTTGTGCTCAAGTGCTATGGATGAAGCATACTCTTCTTGATTATGATTTAGATTTCGAATGTGTGCCTATTTTATGTGATAATACTAGTGCTATAAATTTGAGCATAAATCCCATCCAACATTCTAGAACTAAGCATATATAGATCAAATATCATTTCATTAGAGATTATGTAGCTAAAGGTGATATTTGTTTGGATTATATGAATACTAATGATCAAATTGTTGATATGTTTATCAAGCCTTTGGTCGAGGAAAGGTTTTGCTACCTTAGAAGAAGCTTGGGTATCTCAAAATTCTATAACTAATGTGTGTGTTGAAGTGTGGCAAAAATAGGAAAAATTCAAATGCAAAATCTGGATGCATGGAGTAAAATTCGGTCATCCAAACTTCCTCTAGAAAACTCCTAACAGAAAGATTCGGATGCAAGTTCAGATGCATGACCAAAAATTTGGTCGTCCAAATTTGCTAAAAGGGAAACAAAGAAATTCGGACACAAATTTGGATGCAGACAAGAAAATTTGATTGTTCGAACTTTGCAATTTCAGTGGATATGAAACCGCTCAACATTTCAAATCCCTCATTTAAACCATCTGAATTCTCTCTCTTTTCAAAATCCAAGCAACACTCTCTCGTCCGAACACAATTTAATCAAAAATCTCACCATCCATTTTCCAAAATTACTTGATTTTCATGTTCTCCATCCCTTGTTATCTTTGAAACTCATATTTCTCCATAGAAATTCATCATGGTTCATTCAAAGAAGACTAATGTAGCAAAAGGCAAAGGAAAAGCCAAGGTAGGAGATGAATGGCTTATTATCAATGAACCAAGACAGGTTTGCATTCCACAATCAAGCCTTGGAGTGGAAAGGTTCATCTCTACAAAAGCCACTATTTAATTTGAAGATTGGAGTGAGAAGAGTAGAAAAATTATTCCATGACATAGAGTTGATATTGACAAGCTCTGAAACATGGGTAATGTTCTCTGTCTCTTTGGTGAGATTGGTTGGGTTAGTTTACTTGGAATAAATGAATATTATTATACCTCTCTTATCTATGAGTTTTATGCTAATCTTATGGAGGAAATGATTGAGCATGTTGGGGGTAGTATGATACAATGGTTTTTATCTAGAGTTTCCTTAATTGATTTTGAAATATATGATACCATGATGAATCATATATGTGGAGCTGATGACATTGGTAAAAGATATTATTCCTTGGGGCAACATTGTTATATCCATGAGTTGTTTAAAAATGAAAGATTTGAATGACCATTTACAAATGGTTGGAGGTTTAGGTTCTTTAGGGAAAGAGAGATTAAGGATTTTAATGCTAGAGATCGTGTCTTGCATCACATGATTACTACCATGATCATTCCAAATTTTAGACATAAATCATCGGTTGAAAATATGCATATGGTGGTTATGCTTGTATTGCATGAGTATAGAAGACAAGATTGGATTTATGACGTTCAAGCATATGTTTAGTGCAAGAAGAATAGCTAATAAAGGCTTTCCCTATGGAAGATTATTAATGATGATATTCAAGCATTTCAAAGTTCAACTTCCCTGAAGAGGAAACTTTATGAAAAGTGGAGAAATCTACACCAATGACACCCTCAAGAGAATGCAATTGACACTTGATGAGGATGGTGTAAGGAGGACTAGAAGAGAAACTCCACTAAGGGGTGAGAAAAGAGATAATCGTGATGATGAAGAAAAGAAGGAAGAAACTAATGAAAAAGAGGAAGAAGAAAATGAAGAAGAAGAGGAGGATGAAGAGGAGACCTTAGCTAGAGAAAGGAAGAGTAAGAAGAAAAATGATCTACCAAGTGAGGGGGAACAACCTCATACCAAGAAAATGCTATTTGAAGAAGAGCCTACTCCTCAATTCCATGAAAACCTTGGAAACATGCCTAGTGAGGAGGGAGTTTCTAGAGGTGACACTACAGTAGCCAAGGTGTTCCAAGAGGCTTTGAACAACCATGTAAAAGAGATGGAGAAAATGTACAAATTGGATGGCTTGGATGCTAGGGTTAAAAATATTGAAGAGCTATTAAGGAAAAACAATCAAAGTGGTGAAGGACCTTCTATGCCTCAAGCTATGAATGACAAGGATGATAAAGGAGATGAAGAAGGCAAGAAAAAGAAAGAGGATGATGATAAGGATAGTGATGGAGGTGGTGATCAAGGAGGAGACATTGAGTTTGTTGCTAGAGAAACTGGAAGAGTTGTGGGTATTCAAGAAGAGCCACAAAAGGGAGGAAGCCAAGAAAGAAGTTTAATTAAGAAAGCTGATATCACTTCACTATCTATCATTTCATTTGGGCAAGGAAGAGTCAAGCATGTGGTCAAGAAAAGGGGGACAAGAAGATCTTCCCAGTTGGCTACTACTCCTAAGCCAAACTAGACTGACAAGGAGAAAGTAACTGAAGGGCCATTTCATATCGAGCTCAATGGAGATATGGTCATCACTACCAAAAAATATAGAGTGAAAACGATGACCAAAATCTATGACTATGCACTCCCTAACCCTCTCTTTCATTTTACTTATGTACTTAGCTAGTTTGTGTACTTTATTTCATGCTTAACAAATGTATCTAGAATAGTCCATGCATTTTTTAACTTTAACTCTAAATGTACCTTTCTAGCTCATGTGATCTTTTGAAGCTCGATGATAATATCATAGTTTTGAGAGCTTATGTTGTTATGGTTTCATTTTTGCTTCACTTTCCTCACCCCACATTTGATTGATGACAAAAGGGGGAGAAAGTGTTATGCAAAATGTACCTTGATATTTTGATAACTTTTTGATATGATGAATTCTATTTTATTTTCTTGAGATGGTTATTGGCATTTTGACACTATGAGGATAATGATGTTGAAAAGCCTTGAGTTGTACTATGCATTGGTTAGTTAAGATGATGTTGTATGTGTTTTATAGTTGATCATCTTGCTTTGATGATAGTGTAATTGATTACAAGCACTTACATTGAAAAATCTATTTTTTGATGACTTTGTCTAAAGTTTGGACTTAGAATTCAGATGCATATCCAGAAATTCGGACGCATGTCTTGAAATTCGGATGCATTCATATTTTATTGCCAAAAAATACTCTTTTGTTGTTCAAATTAATTCAAATATATATTAATCTCTTCTACTATGATTGAACAACCTTAAGGAAGCTTCATTTCAGTTTGAACAGTCATATGTTGAATTTATTAAAGTTTGGACTCATAGTCCACAGTTCAAATATTTTCTGAAATATGAGCACAATCTAAGGGAGAGCTTTGCTAACTATTTCTAACCTTTAAAACCTCTGTTAGAAATATTTTTATGCTTGCTAAAAAAATGTTTTTTTTTTGTTCAAATTAATTCAAATATATCTTAATCTCTTCAACTATGATTGAACAACCTTAAGGAAGCTTTCATTTAAGTTTGAACAGTCATATGTTGAATTTATTAAAGTTTGGATTCATAGTCCATAGTTCAAATATTTTCTGAAATATGAGCACAATCTGAGGGAGAGCTTTGCTAACTATTTCTAACTTTTAAAACCTCTATTAGAAATATTTTTATGCTTGCTAAAATGCTACATCTTCTAGTTTGATAGACGGGTGAAGGTTTATGGAGGTTGGTTGGGCCATGTTTATGTCATCATACTATATTATGTTTAAAAATGTTTTTCAATTAGTTTTTTATTGGTATCATCTTAAATTAGTTTATAACATTAATTCTTAATCCGTGCTTAGATTGTCTAATTCTATCACATTTTGTATCAAATTTTGTCATCATCAAAAAGGGAGAGATTGTAAGCCCTAAGGACAAATCATTTTGTTTTGATTAGTGACAAACATTGATAAGTGCAATGTCCTACATAAATCATATTGATTAACCTTAATATGTACTAATATGCTTGTATGGTATGTGATAGGATTTTTAGATTGAGAAAAGAGCAAGTCTCATTGCCTTGAAGTTAATAGCGCATGAACAACTCAAGTTTATCAAAGTGGTTAGAATTTATTCAAGATTGTTGAAAGCTTTGAAGACCTTAATATAGGTTTACTATGCATTCTAGGTATATCTTTGTAAATATTACACTCGTTTGTGGAATCTAAAATTTTTTTAAGAGAGCTTCAAACTTGGTTTTCAGTCTCAAATGATCTACCTTACATATGTTTTTACCAAGTTTTCAATAACAGCCTGTGGAAAAAAATCCTTTTAAGTGATCTATTTCATAGTTCAAAATAATTTTAAACTTGTTTTGTTTTAATTCTAATCATTTTGACTGAATTTGATCAATTCATACGTCCGAATTTGAACTCATGGCTACTGAATTTTTAGAGAAATTCGGATGACCATTCGAACGTTTGTTTCCAAATTTGGTCGACCGAATTTACCCTAACAGCCTCAAGACAAAAAAAATTGGACAAATGTTCAGACGCAGATGATCAAATTTTGTCTACAGAACTTTACTGTTACTAGATGTTATTTGAACATTACAACCGATTTTCAAACCTTATAAAAAATATAAATTTCATATTTTTAGTAGTTTTTGAGCTTTAAATATTCTTAACTCTTCCCAATCATTCTCTATCAAAAAGTTTTCTTATGTCTGGTACTAAAAAATTCATATTCAAGATTCCTTAGACAAAAAAAGTGAAGGTATGCTAATTTGTCAATATCTAACAAGTTGTTGGTAACTTTCTTATCTCGAACTTCATCTACTTGTTGTTTTCAAGGTTATCTTATTGATATAAAACCTTTGTGTTAGAGTGAGCCTTGATTATTTGTTTTTGAGAAGATGTTGTGGTGTAAAACCCTTAAATGGTGAGCCTCTATTGTAGAAAATGATTAACTTGTAATTATAGTTGAGTTGGTTGAAATCCTTGAGTGCATGCTCAAGGTAATGAATGTAGATATTGTGTGATCGAAGCACTATAAATCACTTGTATTGTCTCTTGCTCTCTACTTTCTTTAAAATTGAATCTTATTGTGTTTACTTGCATATTTTGTGAAGTATTTGATTCCAATTATCTTCCAAGTTAATTTTGTCAAAGATAAAGTTTTCAAAAATTAGTCAAAGATTAATTTACCCCTCTCCCCTCTTAGGTCTTTCAGATTAAAAACTAATTTTATTTAAAACCGACTAGAAACTTATTTTAATCGATTTTTAATTAAAAATTAATTTAAAACATATTATAAAATTCATCAAAAAATATTTTGTTTATAAATCGATTTAAAATTGATTTCTTAATTCATAAAAAATAAAAAATATTTAATTTAGAAATTCATTTTCTTTGAAACCGATAAGAAATCAATTAAAAACTAAATTTTGAAATGATTTGAAATCTATTATAAAATTCATCAAAAATTAAAAAATTATTTAGTTTAGAAATTGATTTTTTAATCTATAAAAAAATTAAAAAATTTTAATTTAAAAACCAATTTTGAAACTGATTATAAAATACTTTAAAAAATAAAAATTATTTTAAACCTATTGAAACTATTTTTCTAAAGATTTTAAATCGGTTTCAAATCTATTTTTAATTAAAAATTAATTTTTACAATTTCAAATTTCGACTTCAAATCTTCTAATTTCTTTTAGTATCTCCTGAGTAAATCTTCTATATACATTCCCCCAAAGAATACAACTTTACATTCAATTTCATCGAACACAAAAAAATCTGCACACTAATAAACTTCAAAAACAAATAATTTTCTAAAATAAATATACATTCGCATAGAGAAGCAATTGAAAAGCCTTCATTTTGGAAGTTAACAATAACCAAAGTCTTCTGTCAAACTCACGAATTTGATTCACAAAATGATATAGAAAGAAAGGGAAAAAAAGTTCATAATTCTAGAAACAATGGAAGCCTATGCCGAAGGAAGGGGAAAAAAACATTCATGGAATGTCCAGATTCAATGTATCTCAACTAACGGGTCTCCCATATAATATCTCTAAACAAAAAGAAAAAAGAAAATCAGCCCAAATAAAAAATCATATTCCCAAAGCCCAACAAAAATCACAACAAATACAGCCCACAAACGTTTCATGCTTTATTTCCCTTAGCAAAGAAAAACATAACCTCTTCCATTCTTCAACCAATCCCACTACCGTCTTCAACCAACAAAAACCTCCTTCTCAAAATCGAGCACAAAACCCAAACCGCCAAGCCTAATGTCCAATTGAAAATCTACTGAAACTCCCTCAAGTATGAAAAACCATCACTCGAACTGATAAGTAATTTTTCCATTGGTTCTACCTTCTGCTATTACTAAGTTAATTGTACTCTCTAATTGAACATTTTTGTGAAGAATTTTAAATTCATTAGTTACCTAATTAATCCATACTCATATTTAATTGAAAGTTGTCTATCTGCAGTTATATTTTATTTTTGAATAGATATTACTTGACTAATTCAATGTGCATTCAAGTCAGTTACCCTTATTTTCTTATTTGCCAAACTTATCTTCTTCTATTATAAACTGTAATATTGAAATTCTATTATTAAATTAATACCATCCTATTAATAAGAATATACCAAGTTCTTTGCAGTTTGCTCTATTAAACTGCAACTGTTTTATAATGCTAGTTACAAATTCTAATTGTCCTCACTTTCATGGTTATTATTGTCTATATTTTATCTATTTTTATTACAAAATTTCAATATCTGTTTCTATTTATAGATATTATAAGTAGTTTCTCCTTACCACCAAGGTGGTAGCCCAGTAGAACAGACTTCGCCTTTCATATGGGAGGTCAAGAGATCGAATCCGATTTATCGAAAGTGCTAGCATAAGTAGGACATTGACTTCTCTCATATTGGAGCTATTCTGGTCCACCTACGTACTTTTGTAGGGTTATGGTGATGGGGCTGTCTATACCAAGACAGTAAGCATTACCCTTCGGCTTCACTCAAACATTCCGTGGCGGCTATGCAGCTCTTCTGGTCTTCCCAGAGAGGGGTTGCTACGCTGATCTCCCCCTCCCAACCTTTTATTTACCAAAAAAAAAAAAAACAAGTAGTTTCTCCTTTCTTCCTTATGTCAAATATGATTGCTTTTCCCTCAGAAAACTTTCAGCAACAACACTCAATCTTAATATGTTGAATATTAGAAACAATAAGAACCAAAAGTATTTGCTATTGCCTTCTGATAACATTAACAATTTATTGTTAACATGTTGACGCCATAAGCTCTTATTGCTTCAGTGAAAACATGCCCTCAACATTACTATAAATATCTTATTTTACATATTTTCTACATTCACATAAAATTTTAATTTTTTTGTAGAATGGCATACTATGACCAATATGGATTCCTGTTGCATATTGAATATAACGATGACCTTATTTCAACGATAATTCTTCTACACAAACAATATCTTTAAATATATATTCAATACCTTTTCCTATTCGAAAATAATATCCGTTATCTATACACATAATATAAAAACAACGTTATGCCAAATTCAGTTTTCCTCATCAATACAAATCGAAACTCCTAAAAAATTATAGTAGTGAGAAAAATAATGAATTCTTATACCATTGTTGAAAAAAATTTGTCAATGACAATGAAGTAACTAAATAAGATTTCATAGCCTTTGAACCATATGGTGATGATATCGCATCTACCATTACGGAGCAAATTTGTTGGAAAAAAAAAGTTTCATACAAACTAATTGAAAGCAGCCGCTACTCAATAGAAGCTAAACATATAACAATAAACTCTCTTCATCTATCTCCATATAATCCCATTTTCTTTGCTATCTTATCGAATCAACAGCCTTCCAAACAAAGTACCAAGCTAAAAGTAAGTTTCATCTTCTCAAAACACATACGTTGTACTTTGTATTATTTCTACTTATATAACTTTAACCATTTCATGCATTACATAGTTTACAGATGGCAAAATTTTAAAAAAGATTTATCAAATGCCTCTCAAAAGCAATTGACTTGGTTGCTTTGGTCATTCACTTTACTAAAATTCAATATATAATTTGTACATAACCCAATATAGATATTCTTGCTGCATACTTGTCTTTATAAGAGATTCCAAAGAGTTATACCAAGAACAAGCAAAATATGATATCACCGATTCTTTTTCTCAAAGATCTAGAAGGAAATTCATGGCAAGTAATGATAAAAAATATCGCTAATTCCTTTGTAATCAATGAAAAATAGGACCAATTCATTCAAGATCTACATATCAAAAGATATAATTATGTGGCTTTTCAAAACAAAGGAAAAAATATATACAATGTATTTGTGTTAGAACCAAAAGAAGAATAGAAAATATTTCCAACTTCAATGTATGATAAATAAAAATAAATAAATACTATTTAGTATACCTTCAAAAATTATGTCAATATTTCAAAATCTAATGCATTATAAATAATAAAATATAAATGCTACAACATTTTATTTAAAAAAAACGAGACTAGTGAATTGAAAAATCCAACCCGTCTTCTTATCTTCATGGTGAATCTAGATTTTTTTTTTGTTTTACTAAAATTTTCTTCCTAATCTTATTTTTCAAACACAAATATGCTAACCTTCTATGCAAGTTAAATAAAAATTTTAAAATCAAACACAATATATATTTCTTTTTTAAATTTTTGTTTATGTTTCTTATCTCTTTGCATCCCTCCATTAAAAAAAAAAACTCCACTTTCTCATTTTTTTATTTTCTCACTTTTTTCATTTAGACTTCATTATCTCTCTCACACCGTAATTTACAATTTTAGATATAACCCAATTAAAAAAAAAACTCAATCGAATCTCTCCCAAAATCTTTTATGATCTCACGAAATAAAATCTCACTTAATGAGGTATTTTGGTTAAATAAAACTGAACTATCACCACAAATATTTTCTCTCTCATGGGGCATATGAATATCACTGAATCTTCTTCCTAATGTAAAATTTTTGGAATTCACAAACTTTTCTGCCACCACACCCAATTATCTCCCTCGGTCCCTTCCGCCGCCGCCGCCGCCGCCTTACTCACACGATGCCGGAAAAAGCACAGGACCAAAACATAGACCCCAGAAGTGGGTTTTGCTCAAAAACCAAGATTTTCTACAACCTCAGGCCACCAGTTCCATTGCCACCAAAACACCAATCTATGTCTGTTATTGATTACACACTCTCACTTCTCAACTCCACCACCGTTCCCACCGCCACCACCCCGTTTCTTATAGATGCCGCCGCCGGCGATCAGCTTACTTACGCTGCTTTCCTCAGCCGAGTCCACTCTCTCTCTGCATCTCTCCAATCCCACTTCCCTTCCCTCTCCAAAAACGACGTGGCTTTCATCCTCTCGCCGCCCTCTCTCCATGTTCCCGTCCTCTATTTCTCCCTTCTCTCTCTTGGCGTCACCGTCTCCCCAGCAAACCCTCTTTCTTCCACCTCCGAGTTGACTCACCTACTCCAGCTCTGCAAACCCGTTATTGCTTTCACCACCTCCCCCCTCTCCAACAAGCTTCCCATCAGTTCTTTCCCTCTGGGCACTATCCTTATGGACTCGCCTCAATTTCTCTCCGTGCTTTCCACCTCCGCCCCAAGCTCTACTACAAAGGTCAATTCCAACCGAGTCATCCACCAGAATGACTCAGCAGCTATTCTATACTCTTCTGGAACAACGGGGCGAATCAAAGGAGTTGAGTTAACTCACCGAAACTTCATAGCTGTTATAGCCGGATTGTACCACAACAAAAGCATCAACGACGCAAGTTCAACAGCTGACGATCCCCATCCGGTGTCTCTATTCATGCTGCCTTTGTTCCACGTGTTTGGGTTTTTCATGCTGATAAGGGCGGCGTCGATGGGGGAGACTTTAGTGCTAATGGGGAGGTTTGATTTTGAGAAGATGTTGGAGACAGTACAGAAGTATAAGGTGACATACATGCCGGTGTCGCCGCCGCTGGTGGTGGCGCTGGCCAAGTCGGATTTGGTTAGCAAGTATGACCTCAGCTCTCTCCGGACGCTTGGTTGCGGTGGTGCTCCTCTGGGGAGGGAAGTTTCTGAGCGCTTTACGGCACGTTTTCCCCACGTGGAGATTGTTCAGGTGCGTGCTTCTCTTGTCTCTCTCTCCTTATTTTTATTTTTATTTTTTGAGTCAAATTATTGCGGCCGTGAATATTTTATTTAGTGGTGGATTCTTTTGTGGACGGTGGTGATAAATAATTCATTGTTGGAAAAGAGTCAAGATTGACCTGATGGATTTTGTCGGAAACAGAAAAGGCAAAATGCTGCGGTCAAAGACTGCTACTGATAATCCAAGAAAAAGGAAAGAGTAAGAAAAATGAAAAATGAGAAAAAAAAATCATCCTAATAATTTTGGTGGATAAAAATGTTGTAATGTCAACAGAAATTTCCCTTTGTTAATTGAACACTCCATATTTTGGCTGGACATGGAAAACCGATCATAATGAAGTTAAGATATTAACCTTATCCATTAACAAGGTTACTGTGGGATCATGGAGTTTAGTGGCAAACGCTGACGCCCTTGAACTTCAACAATGAGATTGAGTTTTCAATTCTGCACACAGTTTTATTAGTTTCTCCTTTATTCAATTTCGACAGAAGGAGTAATTTGAACAGATATAGTTAGATCAAAAAAATTCAAGCACATAAAATGATAAAAATAAAAATTTTTGATTTAAGAGAAAAAAAGAAAAATAGAGTCGGAATAAATATAGCTGATTTCTCTTTTTTTCCCTCTTTCTCTATCTATAAACTATAAAGGTAACATGCATGTGACGTGGGAGGAGATGATTAGAATTTAACTCGCTACCTAAGTCAAGGAAGTATGGCTGTAGTTGAGTACATGAGTAAGTTGAAGAACTGAAGATTCGTCGCTGAAGAATTGAGGACCCTACACACCTTATCCCAATTTACGCAAGGGTTGAAACCAGAAATCTGCAACTAGATGTTAATGTATCATGTCAACACAATAGATGATGCATTTTTCCAGCTTGCACATAGGATTGAGAAGAGTCTGTCAGATAATGGTGCATTTCCTCAAGCAATAGCAGAGCAAAATGATTCTAAGTCTACTGATATTAAAACCAATGTTCATATGACCGATGATCAGAGGAGGGCTGCCAAACATCAGTGTTTTAACTGTGGACTTAAGGGACACTGTGCATGGGAATGCCCATCTAAAGAGAATTTGCATAGAGTTGTTAAGGCAAATGCAGCTGCACAATCGAAGTCCAAGAAAGAAGTTGCTAGCTTTCTAAAAGACACTGCACCACCTGAAGATGATGATCTGGATGAAGATGAGGTGGATGGTTGATGTTCTCGTACATCATCCTACCTCCTCAAACTCGGGGACACATTTTTTTCACCCGGGGGAAAATGATTCAGAACTGAAAAGAGTTTTCAGAATTCAGGGTGTTTAGTAGTTCTCAAATTGCAGTGGTTTTGAGTGTCTATTTTTTATTGGGATTCCTAAATTGAGTTGCTTAAAAGTCCTATTATTCTAGTTTGTTTTGGTTTGAGAGTCTTAGTGTTGTTCTGGTCAGTTTAGGATTTAGTTTTTGAGTTTATAAGTAGAGTTGTTTATTCAACAAGGTTATGGTTTGTTATGGTTATTCGGCGATAGGAGTCAGCAGAGTGATTCTGTAAATCTGTAAATCTGATTGTGTGATGCAATCAAGCCAAAGGTGCAATGCCTTATGCTTCTACATGTGATGCTAAGGGATTTATCTCCTTCTTTCTATGTATTTCTTGTTTTTCCAGCATTTAGTGTAGCCAGTTGACTTTGCATAACTTCGCAGAATTTGGTGTTTTCTTTGCAGGACCCCTGTGTTCAGCTTGTCCTGCATTACAACCCAAACCCCCCCCCCCCCCCCCACAAAAAAAAGAAAAAGGGCTGTCTATTATTCATCAACAAGTATAACTTGAAATTTTCGTTTCTTTTAGGTTCTTAGTGTTCGAACAATTACAAGTTATATAAATGATATCTTATTTGGTTAATGTTGGTTACAGGGATATGGAATGACTGAGACAGGGGGAGGGGCTACTAGGATGATAGGGGCTGAGGAGACCAAGCGACATGGATCAGCTGGTCGCTTGGCTGAGAATGCAGAAGCCAAGATAGTAGATCCTGATGGTAAAGAGGCTTTGCCTCCTGGCCAAAGAGGTGAACTATGGTTACGAGGGCCTATGATCATGAAAGGTGATGCATATGTGGTTCCAACCTGATCAATCTAGTTTTTGCAGTAGCATATTTCAGTAAATGTCATGGAGGAAGCAAGTTTTTCAAGCTAAGGTTCTTAGGACCTTTTTCTTATTAATATAAGTGAATATCAATTTCTCATCAATAATGATACAATTTTTTAAGCTAAGGTTCTTGGGACCTTTTTCTTATTAATATAAGTGAATATGAATTTCTCATCAATAATGATACTCTAAACGTTCTCATTCTTCAATTTACATGTGATCATAAATCCAAACTTGTGCTCTAGCTCGAAACCCCTTGGTTGTGCATATACCTGTTTTTACAGACATTGATTTTCTTCTGAACTCTGATGCAGAAAAGCAAAATATCATCTGATAGCTTCACATCAGTCTTTTCTTTTTGGGTCTCTTAACAAGTAATAAGAGTTTAGGCATTATTCCATATGCTTGTGGTTTTCAATCAATTGAGTAGTTTTTTCACATGTGATATGAGCTTTTATCAATCTTATATACGAGTTAAATTCTGCAAACGTTAACTTCTTTTATCATGCCATTTCCAACCTAGAATTGTTCTTGGCCATATGTAGGAAAGAAAGAAGTCCTGAACAGTAGAAAATACAATTTTATCCGTTTTTCAGAAAAGAATTAAAGTCCTATAATTTCTTTCTTTTTTCGTTCCCCCTTTTTCACTTTAGCATTACAAATAGGCAGGAACTTGGTTTGTAACGTGAAGAATTTTCTGACAATCACAGGTTATGTTGGAGATGCTCGGGCAACTGCTGAAACCTTGGATCCCGAGGGCTGGCTAAAGACTGGTGATCTTTGTTATTTTGACTCAGATGGTTTCCTCTATGTTGTTGACAGGCTAAAGGAACTCATAAAATATAAAGCGTATCAGGTACCTATCTAATCCCTGAACCTTGCTGCTTCTCACTTGTTAAAGGTTTTTAGTTGAACAGTCTTTTAACTGTGATAGGTTGTCTTGTTACCCAATGGTGTACTTGAACAAAATGCAGGTTCCTCCAGCTGAGTTGGAACATATACTGCAGTCAATCCCTGACATAGCTGATGCTGCAGTGATACCGTATGTACTTGATACATTCTTACTTGTGCCAAAGTTGTTAACTGTCTTTGAACATGCTTTGTAACTTTATATAGATTAGTAACTGTGTAAAACATAGCAGCACGTGCAAGTGCATAAAATTATTTGCAGATGCAGACATACTAAATAATGGATCTGAATCTAATAATTCACAAAGACATTTTCTAGCTCCGATATCATATTTTGCTACTTCTAATATTTAATGAAATCAAACTAAGATTCTTATAGCGTTTTGTATCTTCCAATGTCAATTACATAATATTAATTGACTCAGAAACCTAAGCAAATCATTAGTTTAAATGAAATAGGTTGATAATGTGGAGGTGTCATTCTTCAAAAATTGTACAGTACACCATGACCCCCTCTCTTCCACTCTCTGTTTGGTTGGGATAGGAGGAGAGCCATACCACATTCGTGGGGTTTCAGAAAGGATTTGATCTGTTCTGTTACTTACATGGAGGAAACAATGAATTAGAAAAAGATTTACACGAAGATACTTTCAATTTTACCTCATAGTGTTAGTCAGACAATTCTATAGGGGAAGTATAGAATTTCTAGCATATGGGAATACCATACCTTAACTCATGAGTCCTAGAACATCCTAAATAGGCATGTTGTCTTATTTGGAGTGAGTAACTTAAGGCCCTAATTTGATCATTTTGTCATATAGGTTTTTTGTTTTACTCTTTCTTCATTTTGCACCGTTAGATATTAGCTTCTAACTTTTATAAGCTGCATAAGCTTCTAACACTCTTTTTCTTGAGTAATTCCTTGTGCATGAATTTTTTGTTCCGGCTTCCCCCGTATAGAGTATTTAACTTGATTGTTCCCCTATTTGCTTTATTAAGTTGAATGTTGTTGAGGGTCTCCTTGTTGCAATCTTCCTATAGCATAAACTCTTTGCAGTAGAATTTTTTTTCCTTACCAATAATGCTCTAATTTTATCTATCTGGGTTATTGATTTCACATCCAGTGTATTTATAAGGATTGGATACCTTGGAATCAGTAAAAGAATTCTAGTTATAAATTCTCGATTTATTATTTTGGAACAGAGATTCTATGTTGATAAGCCTCCAATATTATGATATCCTACATGAATCTCGTATGTAGTTGTCTTGAATTGAATCTCTAGAAAAAATGTGTATAAATGGGAAAAAAGCCTGGAGAGGATCAACAAGAATTGAGGCATTAATTTGTCCAGCTTTTGCTTTTGATGCACAGTAGTAGAGAGGATAAATCTCCTGGCTGCTAGTATTCTATTGGTCCTGAAATTAGGTATCATGTAGACTATGGGAAGAAAGGGACAAGAGGAAAAGAGAGGGAGAAAAAGAAACACGCAGAATAATTCATAAAACATTAAGAATCAATAAAGCAGAGCTGGTGGTAAATCTTGGAAACCATCAAGTGGTTGAAAACCAATAATCAGATGAATGAACTCCCTGTTTGAGGTTCTTATTTTTTGGTACCTCAAAGATCTCTTGGAAGAAGTAGGCCATATTTTTATGATGTTCTTCTATTGTAGTACTGACTTTTATACAACTGCTGCTTAGCATATCACAGATCTCAGATTTCATGAAGAGAACTAAGATATTTTGTGTGTTCTTTGAACGAAGTTAGTCTGATCGTTTCTTCTTTGTCAATGGCAGCTACCTGCTACTGAAAACAAAAGGCAAAAATTTATAAGCTTCTGTTGGGATTGTGGACCTAAATTTGAGAAAGGATTTAGCAGAAAGTTCAAAATTTTGGGTTGCAGGATTTTTGTTTTTCCTTGGGATGTTTCTGAACTGGTTAAAAATGATAATTCCAAATGAGATTAGTTTTTTGGATGTTAAATATGCCCTCCAATTCTTCAAATGCAAAGGAACCATTAAAGCAATGGGAATTTCCAGGTGATATATGTGGAAAACATCCCAAGTGATAGAAATATAAAATGTCTATACATGGAATCTCAAATTTATCTGGTTTTGAGCTTTCTTTTGTTTGGTTTTTCACTTTCTAGTCGGGTCAAATTTTATAAACTACAGGACTTGAATATTAGATTCATTTTAATTAATAAAGAGTTTCAGTTGAACTACATTTTAAGTGACAGTCTGACAGAGCATGTTTTACTAAACTGCAGTTTTAATAAGAAAATTATAGGTAGTTCCAAAGGCCTTAACATTGACTTTTCATAGAAAGATCAAAGGGTATATGATACAAAGTCATCCTGCTTGGAATCGTATTAGCTGATAAATTTACCCAAAGGAGAAGTCTAGAGACGGAGTTGAATTCTTCCAGTTACATTGCATTTTAAAATGTATGTACATTTAGTTTGTACTTTATGCTACAGGACAAGATATTCACGTTGTATTTGAACCCTGAAATTTTTATTGGCTCGTAAGTCTGACCCTCTGCACTGTCCAACTGCAGATATCCTGATGAAGAAGCAGGTCAGGTTCCAATGGCCTATGTCGTGAGAAAACCAGGAAGCAGGATTACTGATACACAGATCATGGACTTCGTTGCAAAGCAGGCATGTATATGTTTGTATATGAGCATAAATATAAAATGCAAAAGCCTGTCCTGCTGAAACTACTAAATTACTTGTTATATGTTTGTATATGAGCATAAATATAAAATGCAAAAGCCTGTCCTGCTGAAACTACTAAATTACTTGTTCTGCATGACTTCTCCTATCATCACCTTTACTTAATAAACCCTTTTGTCAATAAATGATGTTTAGTGCTATATAGTTTGCATTACTGTATATGATGGCAGAAAACGATATATATGCCGAGTACATATTTGTCAATTAAAAGGATTCTGCTGCTGCTTTTAACATGTTTAGTTAGCTAGATTGCCTGATGATTTCTAAGTACCAGAGGTTGCAGACTATACAGATAGCCATAGTTAGTTATTGGATTCTTATGCGTACTCTTTCTCATTTGAAGGTTGCACCGTACAAAAAGATACGACGTGTTGCATTCATCAATGCAATTCCAAAATCTCCAGCCGGAAAGATACTGAGAAGGGAACTGGTCAATCATGCTCTTGCTTCAAATAAGTTATAAAGACAAGGTGCCGTCTTCAATTTTGTGAACATCCACATTATCGAGGAACTTATTCTTAGACTTCTTGAAGTTTTGAATATTTTTAATCGCATAATTTTGTTATATGAAAAAATGTGTAAATTCTTTTTGTGCTTACACTCACCATGTATGTAATCATTTTGAGATGCTGCCCTTGCCTTAGTAATTCACTAACATGCCATGTACGGAACTTCTTCCTGTGAACTGATTTTGATGCTGTTCCTTGTTTGGTATGTAGTCGGAATAAGTTGCCAACTTGTTAGAAATTTGGCTAGAAGATGGCAAATCTTCATTTGATCAGGGACAATTTGTCAAACTAGTATGATGTTCTCCTGTTAAACCAACCCTCAATCGCTTAGGCTATGTTCGGATTGAAGGTAAGGAGAGGAAAGGGATGGAGGGCAAGGAGCGGTTTATTATGTTTTGATAACTAATGAATGAAAAGGGGGAGAGAAGTTTTTATCGACGTTTTTATTCGTGTCATTAATTGATTAGAAGTCCTTGAGATAGGGATAATCTAATCAATATAAAAAAATTTATTAAGTTGGTCTTCTTTCCTTCTGTTGCTATCCATTTATAGATGGAATGAAAACTAAAGTTTAATATTAAAATTACTTCCTCTATTTTCTTTCCAATCTTTTCCTTTTATTTACAAAAAAACAAATCAAACGCCAAAAGGTTAATTTGTTCATCTCCTTTCCTTTCCTCTCCTTTTGTTTCCTTCAATCCAAATAGTACCTGAGATTACACTCACCAAAAGAGAGTTCTAGTGATGAAGAGGCAAGAAGTTGATAGAAATTAGAAGGGAAATTAAATAGAGGAGAAAACTAACAAGCAAAAAATAAATACAGAAGAAAACTCAAATTTTAGGAGTTTAACAACATATTGAATGAAATAGTTTTGTTTTGGTCAATAAATAACTTATGTAATTGTAGAAGTTACACAACTAATAAAAACAAGACACATGTATACCATAGGGGAGTTAGTATATCACCATGAGTTTTATTTTTCATCGGTGATTATGTAACTTATGTGATGTACACAAGTCATTCATTGAACTATCTAATTTAATGTGAATTATAAAATATCTTTTTTTAAATTACTCAAATTTGAGGAAGATAAAATCCAGAGAACACTGTCCAACTTATATTTTAGTCGTTATTCAATTGAAATATAACTTTATCTTTTTTATTTTTTATTGTGAGTAACTTTTTCCTCACAAAAGTTATTATTTTTTTTGAAAATTCTTGTTTTGAAACAGAGAAAAGTGAGTTAGTTTGTGAGTAAAAATGTAATATATAGAATGAAAAAAATGAGAAAAGATATCTTGTTTCGTGTTATGAGCACCATGCACGGCATTGTTCCTTTCAAAACAATATTTATTCCACGCTCAACTGAATTTTAATTGCAGTAAAAAAAAAAAAGTTAAGTCCATTTTACTATCTCAAACTATAAGAGTTGTGACAATTGAGTACCCAATCTTAAGGCTATGTGATTAGGAGCCAATTTGGATCAATGTATAATTTACTAAAATTATTTTTATGTTTTTACATAAATAGCCCTTTTGTGTAAATCTCCGTTTCGTACCCATTGAATTTTTTAGACCTTTAAATATTTTTTTATAAGAGTAATGTAATCCTTTGAACCTTTTCCCTCTATTAAAGAAACAATTGAAAGCATTTCCTTTTAAACATATTTATAATTGAGTATTTATTTTTTATAATAGTTATATATTTTATCTGAAGTCTCATTAATAACTTTCTTAATTTAAAGAAGTAAATTTCATTAACACAAGAATTCCACACTAAATTCTCTCATAACCTTAATTTAATGGATTTAAGTTTTGTTAATATGTGAATTTTACCATCAACCTCTTTAATTAATAAGGATATCTAATAATTTTTGGATACTATTATATATAATTTTTTTTAACTATATTCAATCGAAAAAATTATTTTTTCTATTCATCCTTTAGATTCCTAACGATTCTCTTAAACATTTCTAAAACCAAAACTCAGATGTACGGAAAATGACTTTGTATTTACTAGAAATAAGGGTAGTTCTTCAAACTAGATCAACTTTTACATCGTTATATATATAAATATCTTAAAAATTGACTTTAAAAGACCAATTTTTAAGAAAATATGTGTTTGTGCAACTTCCACAACTTAGCGGCGGAAGTCACAAATTTCGTTTTGTTTTTTTTTTTTTTTTTTGGTGAATGATATTTGAGTTCAATTTTGTTTCTTTGACAGTGTTTAGTTAATTGCTATTATTTCATTTACAATATACAAAATATGTCTAAGAGATTTATTAAATAGATATGACACTAATAATGTCTGGTAGATATAATTTTAAAATAAATAGAATTTAATATCTTAATAAATTGGTTCTTAGCATTCTAGATGTTAAATAGATAAATTTGTATTAGAATGTAGCTTAAATAGTTTAAATGTTGAAATATTTGTAAGAATTTTTTATTTTGATGTTAAGTTTAAATCAATTGTTTAGTTTTTTCGATGATAAGTTTAGACCTCTTTTAATGTATACTTCAATTTTAAATAAAATAAAACTTGAAGAATGTGTTTGTAAATTGTAAATGACAGATCAGTCGAGGAGGCATGTATGCCAAATTACATGGAGTGGTATTGGATGCATATGCATCCTCGGATCCAAAATCTGGACCTTCTTTCAGAAGACGTCTACCAACCCAAGTCAGCACCTATATCGGATGCAGTGGTGAGTATGACTTATTATTTATGTGGTTGTTCACCTTCAATATGACATTATTTCTTACAACATGATTTTTTTTTTTTTTTTTGTAGAGGTGGGATATGATACATCATCTGTTCCAAGTTCAGGGTGATGACTCAGAGCATATGATGTCGGAGCAAAAAGATGCTTTTATAGTAGGGATGTGTGATATTGAGTGTGAGCAAGATCAGGCATTGGAAGCCAGCAGTGAGGGTCTGTGTGATACCCCCAACCCCTCCCCTAGGTTCTACTATAGCTGAGTAAGGGTCCAAGGGGGTTAGTGATAATTCCTTTAACTCTCCAAATGGTTTTAACACAATTTTCTATCTTTCTTTTCACATAACATTTCGAGACTTTGTGTCCATGTTTACCACAATATGTGCAACATGTATGAGGCATTGAAATAGATGTGGCTTTAGCAAAGAAGGTTTTGTATTTTGGAACATTGTTCTCATGCATGTAGCCAAGACCATTTTTCATACAAGAGGATCTTTGAGATCCAAGTAGCTTGTTAAGATTGTCTTTTCCATTTGTACATTTTTCAATGCATAATGTAAGGTCATCAACTTTCTTTCTCAACATTTCATGATCACTAAGCATTGTTTCTAGAGAAAATTTTTTTGTGCAAAGATCTTTATTTTCAAGAGATATGTTTTGCAAAGATACATTTAAAATTTCCTTTTCAATGTTTAAGCAATTAATAGATTCAAGAAGTTTTCCATTTTCACAACATAATGTTGAATTCTCATTCAATAACTCATTAATTTTGGTTTTCATTTCCTTATTCCTCTTTTATGCCTTCTTTAGTTATCCATACATCTCTCAACAAGTAATTCACTAGGATCAATATCATCATCGCAACAAGTGAAAATTGAAGGAGTAGATTGTACCTCATCATCTATTGCCATAAAGCATATACTGGCTTTTCTTTCACTGTCATCTTCACTTTCTTGTTGATCCCAAGTGCCAGCAAGTCCCTTTCCCTTCTTGAAAGAATTCTTTTTGAGTTTGATGTCTCTTTCCTTTTCCAAAGCTTTGGGACAATCGGCAATGAGATGTTCGGTGCTCTTGCATTCAAAGCATTGAGGTTTGATTGATGATGACTGTCCACTTCTCTTGAGTGGCCTTTTTCCTTTCTTGAGAATTTTTTTTTTTTTTGTAGAATCTCTTGAATTTTCTTACTGCCATAGCCATCTCCTCATCTTCACTGTTTCCATCTTCATCACTTGATGATTTCTCTTGTTCACTAAGATGATTGGAGGTTTTAAGTACGACTCCCTTTCTTCCCTTCTCTTCATCTTCAATATCATTCAATCTCTTGACCTTCATTTCATGTTTGAGTAGTAATCTGATGAGCTCTTCAAGTGGAAGAATTTTCAAGACTTTTGATTCTTCAATAGCAAGAGTCTTCGGTTGCCAATATTTTGGTAGAGCATCCAATATCTTTCTATTTTGTTCTCCAATTGTGTAATTCTTCCCATGGGCTTTTAGACCATTAGAGATGTTAGTAAATCTTGTGAATATATCATTAATATTCTCACCTTGCTTCATGGTGAATAGCTCATAATCTCTTACTTGCATTGCAAGCTTTGACTCATTTACTTGATTTGTTCCTTCATGTGTTACTTGAAGTAGTCTCCACATATCATGAGCGGTGTCGCATCCACTAACACGATTGTACTCATTCACATCTAGTGCACAGCTCAAAATATTCTTCTCTTGGTAATTTAATGTCATCTTCTTTGTGTCACCCTCATCAAATTCGTCCATAGACTTTGGCTCTTTAGTAACTCCATCAGCTTTCATTTTCATTGGTATGTAGGGACCTTTCTCAACAATATTCCACAAATCAAAGTTAATAGAACAAATATATATATCTTAATTCTAGATTTCCAAAATGTATAATTTGTTCCATCAAACAAAGGTGGTCTATTTGTGGAAGAACCTTCCAAATAAGGTAAGTTTGAAACATTAGCCATAAGATCTTAACTTCTAAGTTGTCAAACCACACAAAGAAGCCCTTGCTTTGATACCAATTGAAAGACCTAAGGGGAGTTAATTAGGTCTTTGGCTAATTTTTTAAAACTTTTTCTGTTTTATGAACTTGGTTTTGAAAGATTATATTCAATTGCTTCAATGAGAATGTGATGAACACAATAACAAATCAATAAACAATTAAGAATGAAGAACACAAGCAATTTATAGTGGTTCGATCTCTTCAAGATCTACATCCACTATCTTGAGTCTACATCAAGGATTTCAACCAATTCACTATATGCTCAAATTCAATCAATTACACAAGAGGCTCACCCTACAAAGATTTTACACATACAACCTCTTTTGTAATGCTACTAACAAGGTTCACCCTACCACTCGGATTTTATATCTAAAAACAACTTTGAATCAACACCTCCAAGATCACCCTTACCAAAAGGATTTTATGTTACAAGATAACCTTGTATTGAGCAAGTAGATAACAATATTAAATAGAGATTGTATGAGATATTACCACTTCTTGGTAGATGATTACACAAGTTAGCACCACTTCACCTTGTTGTCTTTGGAATCTTGAATGATCACATGAAAGCACAAGACAAAAGAGAGCTCTAAAGATTTCAAATGATTTTGGAATGTTAGGATTTTTCAAGTGTTCAAAAGTTGTCAAAAATCTGGAGTTTATGGCTTTTATAGATTTTAAAAATTAGTTCTAATAGTCATAAAACAGCTGGTAATGGCTAGTTTCTGAGGAGTTTGAACGTCTGAACTTGATCCTCTGCGTCCGAACTATCGTCCAAACATTAATGTGACATGCTGTCTGGGAAAGTTCGGACGACCAAACTTTTCCCCTTATATCCGAACTTGAGTCCGAATTTCTCTAGAAAAATAGTAACCATGTTCACAGTTTGGACCTCCGAACTTGCGTCTGAACTGTTCAAACTTTGTCAAAACATTTGAAAATCAACCTCAATAAGTTTGAAATCATTTTGTACTAAAAGATAAGTCATATAAAAACTTTTGAACTCAAAAATCATTACCAAAGCACTTGATCATTCAAAGTTTATCCAAAGTCATTTAAGATTCAAAAACAAGTTTTGTGCTCTCTTATGCATTCAATAGATTCCAAGAACAAGAAGTGTAAGGTTACAAGAGTATACCTATTAAACAAGTGTAAACATACACTAGAGTCTTCAAAGCCTTCAATCCATAGGACATGCTCTATATTCTTGATCCTTGAGCATATTAAAGTTGTCCTTAGCACTTTTAACTCCAAGGCAATGATAACTCTTTGCTTCTTAATAAAAAATCCTATCACAAAAATCTCATATGAATTAGTCCTTATCAATGTTTGTCATTAATCAAAACTGATCAAACCTACATGATTTGCCCTTAGGGCTAACAACTTTTATATGTTTGTTTTCTCCTAATAAGTAGATAATTGTTTTAGTACAATAGTTTAACAAATATAATCAAGAAAGATGTTGGCAGATACAAGAACGAAATATAACATAAAAGGGGGGAGGAGGAAGTATAAAAAAAAGAAATTATATAATGAATAGACATTAGGATTTTAATTTTAATGAATTTAGTTTAAATTAATATATTGGGTTAAACAAAAATGATAAATATAAAGATCATATTTAAAGTTAGTTTATTGTATAAGTTAATGTAAAGTTATTTTAATAGATTGAAAATGATTATAACCAATCAAAATTTTGAAAACTAATTAAAAATAAAAAATATAAGAAATTAGGATGACAGGTTTGGAGTCATAAGAAAAAGATTATATTTTTATAATATGTATTGATTACGTTGAAATTATTGTATTAATAAATATTACTTTAACATAAAATAATTACTTAAGTATCGAAAGAAGTTCCCTCAAAACGAGAAAAAAGAAGTTGCTTATTTGCTAAAAATGTAGTCATTATCTTATGTATTTTGCAATTTGACTTCTTTGTGCTACATTGTATGAATCCATCACATTTTGCATCAAAGTTTATCATTATAAAAAGGGGAGAGATTGTTAGCCCTAAGGGCAAATCTTATAGTTTTGATTAATGACAAGTATTGATGATATCTAACTTGAATATTACTTTTGTAATAGGATTTTTGGTTAAACAAGCTAAGTAGTCTCATTGCCTTAAACCTAGAGTGCTAAATAAAACTCAAATGAGCTCAGGGGGTTGAAGGATGAAGAGTATGTCCAAGAGGTTGAAGACTTTGAAGACACTTTAATGTAGGATACTTTTGCTTTATAGGTAAAATTTTGTAAACCCTACACTCCCTGCATCTGGAATCTAAGCAATACATGACAGTACAAAATATTTTCTAAACTTGGTCATGAGCTTTAAAAGATTGTACTCATTCTTGAAATATCAAGTAAGAAATAATGACTAACTGCTCAATAGTTTATAAATGACATCTTTTAGTCTAAAATGATTTCAAACTTGTTGTGGTTAAGCTTCATATAATTTGACAATGTTTGGAAAAGTTAGAACTCTAATTCGAACGTCTGAACTATAACTTTGTTGTTGAATTTTCAAAAAATTTCGAATGATCAATTCAAATGCAGAAGTCCAAATTTGATCAACCAAACTATCCTTAGCAGCTTAGTGTACATAAAGTTCAAACCAACAATTTGGACATAGTAAGCCCAATTGGGTCAATTGTATTTTACTGTTACTAGCCGTTATTTGAATGTTGTAATTAAATTTCAAAGCATATAAAAGGCTAAAACTTCATATTTTTCATAACTTTTGCATAGATTGAATAGCTTTTCACTCCAATATCTTGAGAATACCAAAAAACTCTCATTTGTCTTGTGCTATATGTGATTATTCAACACTCCAAAAGTAAAAGTGAAATGGTTCTAGCATTTGTAATCATCCACCAAATTTATTGGTAAACTCTTTCCTTATCCTCTTATCTCTTTGTTTATTCAAGGTTGTCTTGAAGACATAAAACCCCTTTTGAGAGAGTGAACAACTTGTGTAATTGTGTGGATTGTGATTTTTGTAGATTTGATTGAAATTTTTTAGTGTGGGCTCAAGGTAGTAGGTGTACATTTTGAAGAGATCAAACAACTATAAATTTATTGTGTTCTTTGTGCCTTCTACCTTAAGTCCCTATTTATTGATCCCACTTAGTTTCCTTTGAGAGTTGTTGGAATTTATTACTTTCATATTAAAGTGTTATTCTCCTTTCAAGTACTCTTTATCAAGGTTTCATAGATATTTGGAGGTTAAGTTTCCTAAAAGAAGACTTCAAAAGGAAAATATTTAAAAATTAACTAAAGACCGAATGCATCCCCCTCAGGTCTTTCATCACCATTTAACAACAATTTCATATCCCAAAAATTTCACAACTGGTAAACCTTGTACCAATGTTAGCGTCAGTCCAAGAGATGTGAACCACAACAAGCGTCAGTCTAGTGGCACATTGAACTTGACCTTTAGGATCTTTTTGAGGATCTTGAAGTCGATGTCGTGGACATCCTTTGCTGAGAATCACTTCTCTCATGGGATGGAACTTCTTTCTTGTGAGGTTGAGGCAGGAGGGATGGAATTCTTTTCTTGTAAGTTTTGATTATATCAATTTGGGAGAAGGGGTTGAGAAGGGAGTAATTTTTTGGTAAGAAATAGAGAAACTTTTGGTTTTGGGAGGAAGGTGATAGATGCATACGATTACTGAGGCTTGTGTTTGTATTCTTATGTGTTATTATGAAAGGACAAAAAAAAAACCCTAGTGTCAGTGTTAGCACCACACTCAAATGGTGTGCTTCTTATCGCCGGATTCCGCTACGATTCACATAATTAGTCATAATTAGGAAGTCAAAAATAGTTTATGGGTATGAAAAATTAAAAACAATGTATTTGGCTAGGAAGCAAAAAGCCTAAATTGTTTTTGGTGTTATAAAATAATATGTAGATCTTCATATTAATCAGTTTCCTGAAGAAAACTAAACTCCCAAAATATAACTCCAATTAGATTTGATTTCCTTTCCCTATTAAATTTTGAGTTTCCATAAACTCTTGTATTATGAGCCTATATATAGGGTCATATGATTACATTAATAATATTGATTATTAGCCTTGATTCTTGAGTTATACATTCTCTTTCTATATTCTATCTTCTCTTTTTCTTAGTTTTATATTGTTATTCTCCAAATATATTGAGTGACGCTTTTGCTTTAATTTTGTGTTACCAACACTTAAATTCATAACACGTTATCAGCACGAGACTTTACCATGACATCTTTGAAGTTTACATTAAGTCAAGAAAGTATGAGTCTCTGCCACCGAAGTTGAGAGCTTAATCAAGAGAAAAAAGATGTATTTTTTCTACCTTTGAATCCTCATGGTAAACCTTTCAAAACTAGTTTCTTTTACTCTTGATATTTATAGAAAGAACTATATGTCATAGACACTAGATGCCCAAATTTATAGAGATGTAATGGGTCTAGTAGACACCATTGTTGAAATAATGCATCATCATCTCAAAATTGCGTAAAAGCCATGATTTTTCTCCGCCATTATTTCCATGAGGATCTAAAGGTGGAATATCTTACTGTGAGAGATCCACTTATTTTGTGGAAGGATGTAAAAGAAAGATTTGACTACCAAAAGATGGTCATTCTACCAAAAGCACAATATGATTGGATGCACTCACAGTTTACTTTAAATCTATAAGTGAATCCATTAGAATCCATGGTTATGGCCCTAGAAAGGGTCGCAATCATGGTCAAAGCCGTGAACATAGACGCGGATATGGTAAAAATAATCCATATAATCATGGCGATCAAAATATATATGCATATGAATATTGTGGATCCTTAAGACACCATTTAAAACAAATACAAAGCATCAAAGCCACTTGATTACTAGAAAATTGTGAATGAAACATACAATCACTAGAAAATGATTGTTATATAAATGCGAGTTATGATTTGTTATAAGTGTGCCTACAAGATTTTATGTCTATTAGTATACAAAATTTTATTACATTTAGAATTTCTCTTCAATTAAAGTTATAAGGAGAAATATTACTAGTAATGTGATGAATAAAAGATTTTTCCTTTCTCATATCTCTAACATGCTCATGAAGTAGCAATATCGAGAAGAATTTTTTCAGAAGTATTTTTAATTTATATTTTCTGAGATAATAAAATATTTTGATGCTCGATCAAATATTTTTATGTCATTCTCTGAAGTGAATGACATTAGAAATTATAATATATATACGAGATTTCAGTCACGGCTAGTAGAAATACACTTTGTTCTTATACTATAAGAATAACTCATTAAATTCTCAATGAATAGATACTCACCAGAAGTGAGAAAATAATGAGAAAAAAAAGGGAAAGTAATAATTTTAACATGTTATTGATGCAATATGAAAGTTTGTCACATACTTGTAGTACGCCAAGCATGTTATGAATCTCTATTAATTATGCTACTGATAGTAATGATGTTTGTGTCGATAATATTGAAATGACACATGTAAATGTAGGCAATTCTTTTAAATATTCAAAAAGAGTTTTTAGCATTTTGAATGTTAATCAAAATTTTGAATTATCAAATTGCTACTTTTCTATTTTATTATTTTGTGATTATTATTGAAAAGTTTTCATACTATACACTTATATTTTAGTATTTATATATTATCTTAGTTTATTTTGGATCAAGAATGGTGAAGATACAATTTGTCTAAATAATATTTGTTGTTTATTTGGACAAAATTTAAAATATATGTCCAAAGTATAAATGATAGTACAAAGTTTCTGAATGAACTTTTGAGCCATATTCATTACCACTATGACAGAAAATATATGTCAATTATAGATACCACTATTCATCTCTCCTGATTTATATTGCATAGAATTATGAAATTGAGATGCAATATTGAGAAAACTTAAAGTTTACTGATAAATAATTTATTAGTTAGCATGAACGGTTAGATCATCACGGATTAATAAAATACGAGGAATGATTACAAATTTATTATGGAATCAAAAGTTTCCTAATATCGATTTATATGTGTTGCTTGTTTTATTTAAAAGTTACTAGTATTGCTTGTGGTTGAATGTGTTATTTTGGGATGAATATGGAGAAATTATTAGTTGATGCATCAACAAATAGTCATATGTATATTCCTATTTTTGCAACCTGCAGTTTGCACAATTTATTGATAATGAGCTCATGTTTTAACATTCTCCCAAAGACATAATTTGTCCTAATAATACTGGCTGTATTGAGATAAATATTGAATATCCTGTAGAATGTTCATGACTGTGATATATTAGCACTTATTTTTTATTTTGCTAACACATTTTGATTCTCCTCATAGTAGCTGGTTTGTGGTCAAAAATTAAATATTTTCCATCCCAAATTTAGAGATGCATTATGTATGTTGATCCACCACAAAGGTAATGAGATGGGTTCTCAAAGAGATTATCAAATATGTTGGGAGCGAATCTCAAGGGAGAGATTCATATTTTGTTAATTTTGAATATGTTGCCCCAACATTAAGAGGAGAGAATATGAGGGTGGATAAAGATATTAGTTTGTATCTCATCTTGATCTTCTATTTTGATCCTCATAGAAGATACCTTGAACCAGAAGTTCAAAGGATAATTTATATAGCCATGTATATTAACTAACTAATATCCGACAAAGGATGCTCCTATTATATTTGATATCCCTGAAGGACAATCTATCACTATAAATGAATTTTAGACACAATTAAAACGTGGTAGATAAGCCAGTTCCAAAGATACAAACTCCTCAATGGAGCAAAGACTTGAGATGGTCATATATGTTAAGTTGAGGAGATTTAAATTCCAACAAAATTTTTCCCAAACATGATTGATAGATTATTTTCAAAAGAAATTCAAGTACCTGAAATCTTTGACAATGATGAGATCTCAACATGATTGGGAAATACTGGAACTGTACAAGTATATGACGTCAACGATATTAATACGCATAATATATTGATTCATAATGAGGATTTCCAAATCGAGGTCTGCAAACTCGAAATGATAAAGTTCGCATGAGAAATATGAAAATTTTAAACTATTCACAAGTACACTTGAAGTGTATATGCATTCCCAGCATGAATTATACACCGGAAGTGTAATCCTAATGAGATAACAATTAATATTTGCTTATAAAATGTGAACTACAAAAGTAAATATTTGCCATGAGTTATGGCGTATGATTCTTCGTAAGACATGACGCTGATAATATAGAAATATATTTCTAGTGGTGGACATAATAGTGCATGATAACACTTAATATATGTTTATCTATGCTATCATTTGATAATAGTACTTATATTGGAAGTCCCTGATGGACTCGATATGCTTAAAGTATATAATTGTTCCTGTAGAAGATAATAAAATTGTTTTAGTGAATTTTTATTGAAAGAATGATCGAGTATGTCCATATATTTAGAAATTCTATACGTAACTATACTTGTTATATGTATTTCTTTATCAAAAGACATTCTCATTGTACAATCTTTTGATTGGAATAGTATCCTCCATATTAGGGGGAGAAAATTATCAATTAAAAGATTATATCATTTATGACTTTCATTATTTTGATGTACACGCAAGCATTAATGAACTGGAAGTTCAAAATATTGTTTATGTACATAAAATTACAAATTGATTATTTGACTGACTTCTGTCGAGTTAGTCAATATAATATTCTAGCTATATATATTTCTTATTTGGATAGATGTCCCAGCAAGACAAATATATGAATTCTATAGTCATATGACTTTGATGCATGCCTAAAGCGTGATTGATCTTTTGATTTTGAAAATAAAATTCTCAAAAGAGAAAAGGATTTGATGATCAAAATATTTTTTCTGAAGAATTTAGAGGAGCAAGTGTTGTGATCAATGTTTTGAAAAGTCAACATTTTGTTTTGATTAAATATCCTGAAGATGTTTCACATGGACATAGCACATCAGTTGTCATTGGCTTATTATAGTGAGATCCTTTATATCTATTAAAGGATATTGAATAATCATTTGGTCTTGTAGTACCACAATTCTGCAATTAAATGCATGAATACAGTTGTCCACATGCAAGTAGATATTTATTCTAATTCTTCTCTACCCAATGAATTTTGAAATGACATTAAGCTTACCTTTTAATATCTCTTTGAGATAGTTTATCTCGAATATTGAAAAAATTCAGCTCCTGTTGAGATGGATATGCAAGGTATAAGTTACCTATATGATCCACATAAATCATGCATTATAGGCATGTGTTGATTATAACAGCCGCATCTTTAACTCATGTTGAAGAAATAAAAATTCATGATGTTGGTTGAGAATATGTGTGATCATGATTAATGTATTCGAGATAAATCTATATCCTTTAAGAAGGAATTTCAACTGTACTGTTGGATGATAATAAAGTTTGGAATATATCTAAGGAGATATGATAAAGTATACTTTTACTCACGAGCTCTATAAAAGATGTGATATTGATATGAAATGAATTTGACTATTTGATTATTTGACAAATCTATTCACTAAGACCTTACCGATAGCAACATTTGATTGGAAAATATCAGTTAAGAAATCTCAAAAGATTTTCTTATCAGGGGAATTAATAATGACATAAAGAATAATGTACTCTTTTTCCTTTACTAGAGTTTTTTTCCACTGAGTTTTTATCTAGTAAGATTTAAACGAGGCATATTCTTTATGTTATAACATCCAAGGGGGAGTGTGATGAAATAATATGTGGATATTCATATTAATCAGATTTCTGAAGAGAACTAACCTTTCAAAATATGACTTCTAATCAGATTTGATTTCCTTTCCCTATTAGATTTTGGATTTCCATTAACTCTTGTATTATTAGCCTATGTATATGGTTATATGATAACATTAATAAGATTGATGATTAGTCTTGATTCTTGAGTTATATTTTCTCTCCCTATATTCTATCTTCTCTTTTTATTAGTTTTATATTATTATTCTCCAAACATATTAAGTGATGCTTTTGCTTTAATTCTGCGTTACCAACACTTAAATTTATAACATTTGGATAATATTAGCCAATTTCTCTTCTCGGATGAAGGGAGATGGGACGCATTAAATATATAATCGGATTTGAAGTCATCCTGCCAATTTAATAAAAAGGTTAAGATGGTCATTTAAAAAGAAATGCTCTGGCAATATCGCCAGCCTAATAACTCTGGAAGCTCACTTCATTCAACTAATGATTTCCAAGAATAGATTAAAGCAAATTGTAACAGAAAACACGCCAATACATAAAATCTTCCTTCTCTTTTGATATACAATGGTAGGAATTTGAATCAAATTCAAGACTTATTTATTCCCGTTAAAGAGTATTTTTAATTAATTGTGTTATCTCCTTGTTACAAATGAATAAAATATTCCTTAGCCATATTGGACTTTATAGAAGAGTAAAAATAAATTTATTTTGAACCTGAAAACTTTTCTACCCTTTATTTAAAAAAAAAAATCCTACCCTAGTGTTCAAGATATATTACATTAAGTCATTGAAGTCACATATTCCAGTGACTACTTCCATAAGTTAGAATATGAGAAGTCATCCCGTGAAATTGAATCCTCTAGACTTTAATTCTATAAACTTAACGCTGATGGTTCTACATTTAGTAAATCCAAAGAATAGGATAGGGAAGAGTCACAAGATGCCATTTGGGAGATCGTACAATTAGATGGTCAAATTGGGATGGCCCAAGATTTGGACCAGTTTTATTGGATATCTTCATATGTCTTCTTCCACTGAAACTTGTGCCCTTATAATGCTGTAGACTAGAAGTCTTTCAAGCTGAAGCCGAAAACAGAGAACCAAGATAGAAAGGGAACATGGCTAGGTGTATATAGTAATCGAATCAGATGCAGAATTTTAAATTTAGAATTTATATTTTTTATAAATAGTTTAACATTTTTAAAATTTAAAGTAAAAATCTTTAAGCAAAAGTTTATCTAGACGGCAGAGAAAATTATTATGTACCCAAGAAGTGACAATGGTTGAAGAAATAAGGACACTAACTTTGTTAGATTATGTGGAAGAAGAGGGAAATCTTCCATCAATCGCATTCTGATTGATAATAAGGATAAAAAAGGACCCTCAAATCAGAAGCTTCTTCTTCTCTAAGCGTATCAATTTCTACAAGAATAACCATATTATCTACGTTGTTTCCAAAAAAATCTAAATGAGGTTGGCACTAGTGCTGTCAAAACGGGCTTCAGCCCGCGGGCTGGCCCGTTTTAACGGATTTGGGTTAGGTATACTTAGGTCTATTTAATCGCGGGCTTTTTTGACCCAGTCCGTTTAGCTCGCGGGCCAGCACGGGCCGGAGCGGGCCGGGTACGTACCAGCCCATTTTTTCTTTTATTTTTTTTAAAATTTTTTACTAAAAAACGACGTCGTTTTGAGTTTTTAAAAAAAATTAAAAAATATATTTTTTTCAAAACGACATCATTTTGATATTTTTCTTCAAAACGACGTCGTTTTGATTAGCCCGCGGGCTAGTTATCACGGGCCGCAGACTGGGGGTTTCCAACCCGCGGGCTAAACGGGTCAGCCCGTTTTCACGGCCAGCCCGCACGGGCCGGACCAGGTCGGCCCGTTTGACAGCACTAGTTGGCACCTAACCTTCTCCATGATTTTCTACTCTATTCTTTCCCCGACCCCCCGCCCCCACCCCTCCCCCCCCCCCCCAAAGTATATTCTCTCTTTTGCTCTCTTCTCCTTTTCTGCAATTCAGACAAAATCTGAAACTTTAACCAAATTCAGATGCAATGAGATTTAACCCTATCAAAAGTAGAATTTATTCTCCTTCATACTAAACTTGATATTATCTTTTAATATAAACTTGATATGATCTTTTAATATGACTTGTAAGTATGTTGTATTATACTTAATTATTAATTATGTAATTTCTCGCAATTGTATACGAGTAATACTTTTATTATAGAGAGAAATAAATGTTATATTTTGATACCAGCATAAAGCCTGTATTTTGCACTGTGTATACATTACTTTCTAAAAAATTAAGTGTATAATGAAAATAGATTTTTAAGAAGAAAATTTTATTCTAAATGTCATTGAAAAATATTTTTAATAACACGACCATGAGTAAGCCCATTTCTTTTAGTGACAGAGTCAATTTTTTATTAAAAAAGTGCTACAAAAAAATTAATACTAGTTATTATATAAATAGTTATTAGAGTTATTACAAAAAATATGAAGCACATTTATATATTTAAACTAAAAATTGTGCACTAATGGTTAATTATAAGTAAATTAAGATGAAAAGAAAAGAAATAAAAAAATACATTGTAAGTTATACTTTTTTTGTATCTTTAAAGTAAATTAAATTTATGACATGGTCTTTCAATTATTTTTCCGTATTCACCTTCTATTCCCATTATGTGTAAGAGAAAAAGAGAATTCTTTATCATTTAATTATTTATTTTGACTTTTCAAAAAATAGAATATATTTGCAATAAAATCATTATGAAAATTAAAATTTCTCTCCCCTTACTTGTCTCTCTCCATTCCTAAAAAATAAATAACATAAAAATAAAAAATATTAATATTTTATATTAAAAATATCAAAGAAAGATTTTTCAAAATGAAAAGATTCTCGGGTCCTTGATCCATCACAAAAAATTCTCAAAAAAAATCTTCTCTAAAAATAAATAAATTCATAAACATCTCACATGTAAACAACGAAGTTCTCAATAAATTAAACAAAAAAAATATATTTTAAAAATAATTAATTTATAAACATCTTTTGAACAATAAGAGATGCATTGAACATTGATAAGCTCCTCTAGAAAATCAAATCTATAATACTATTTATCAAATTCAGAGGTCAAACATTAAAAGTGAAAGAGAAAAGGAAGAGAATAAGAGCAACATGTATCAAAAAAGGAATTGAAAGATTGTCTCTTCAATTTGAAAAAAGAAGTCAGAGAAAAAAATCAAAAGATATGATAATAAAAAACCTTATGAGGAAATGTTTGTGAAGAAAGAAAAAGTTTGTGGAGAAAGTGACAGTAGATGAAGTTATGCAGAGATAGTGAAAATTATTAGGAATTTGATTTAAATTAAAAGATTTGTTTAAGATAAGCTAAAGTGTTTATATTATTTTATCTCTTAACTAATGACAACTCTTCTAAATAATAAAAAAATTTTAAATTCTAAAAATTAGAATTGAAGATTTGAGAGTTTTGATGGAGTAAAAGTGTTTTGATTATATATATATATATATATATATATATATATATATATATATATATATATATATATAAAAAGATTGAAGAAGAATGTCATATTTTAAATCAAACTCCTTTTTTATTCCCAGTTTTCATTTGATAAATTGGTAACTATGTACCTCTTTTTTTTCCTTTTTTTTTTTGTTTTAGATAAGTGAACTTCATTAAAAAGTTGAAATCAGATTACAGATACGGGTAAGGAGGCAAAAGTTCATTGCCCAAGGTAACCTCTCCCTCAACAGCATTGCAGTTTTTTTTCAACTTCATCAGTTTAGAAAACTCAGCTTCACCTAGATTCTTGAGCAATAATTTGAAAGATTTTAAGCGAATGAGTAATATTAAAAATTGTCTAAAATTGAGATGAAAGTCTTTAAAAAAGCCTAGTTCAAGATTGGATAGCAACAAATCTTCTTAATAGGGAAGAACCAATCTTCTATCTAAGAAGATTGGGAAGAAACACATTGATGAGCTTGAGATCAGTCGCAAAGCTCCAAGGAGGAAAATTACTAAGGTTTGAGGACAAGAAGACATGCTTAGATAAACAAAAAATAAAACGATAGGAAAGATTTGGGCCAAAATCGGAGCTCCGGATTCAATATGAGCTGGTTGATTCTCAGAGAAGAAAGGATCGTTGAAGTTTGTAGGAGAGGGAAAACGAGTTAGACATAGGGAGAAAGGCTAAGGGAAAAGAGGCGGTCAAATAGTCCAGAGATAGGCACCTAAGAGCTATAACCTACTATCTCCATTTTAAAATAATTGTCAATTTTTTGCTCAAAGAGAAACAAAAATTAATCGTCAATGCTAAATAAGGTATGCAGATGTGAGATTGGATTATGTTTTTTTAATTGATTGTATTGAAAATTGAAAAAGTAAATTGTTTGTGAAAGAATAAGTAGGGTTTTTACCCACTTTGGACTCTCTCACCGCAAAATTGACTAAGGTGGACCGAGGTGGTGGAGAATTGGACTAAAGTGGACATAACGCCAGTCGAGATGGCGTTATAGCTTTTCCTATAACGCCATCTCGGATGGCGTTATACTAGTGTATAACGCATTCCGGGATGGCGTTATAGCTTAATTTAGTAACATTACACTTATATCACCTAAGATTTTAACTAAAATTATTAAAGACAAAATATAGTCTATTACAGGAATATCATTCAAGTTTTAAAATATATAATAAAATAAAGAAGAATATTCTCAACAGCAACAGTTGAAGGACGAAGACAACATAAACAAATAATGCAGGTATACTCTACTGCCAATCTGATGGGGTATATATATTGCGGTCGAAACGGGTCCGCGTTGACCTACGTAACTACATCTCCGGGGCAAAATGTTCTCCAATGATTTGTGACATAAATGTCTCATCGTCAGGAATATTCGCAACTCCTGATGGACCAGCATCATCGGGGATCGGATCTGTGAAAATCGGGTAATAGTCTGTTGACGGCGTCTCGAGAGTCAAGCTAGTATCAGGAGGAGGGAGCTCGGGACCAGGGTCCTCAGGGACTGGTTGTCCCTGCTGTCGGTGCTCAACTCGTCACCTGCCACCTCTGCGAATGTCTACTGCTCGGCTCTCTAGAATACGACTCCGGGGTCGTCACCGAGACGGTGGGATAGCAGCATCTACTCCACAATGTACAGGCCCACACCCAATGACATCTCCAACTGCTGACAAGCCTCTGCTGAACAGCTCTATTATACGTTGGAATGCATATCGGGAATGAGGAGGGGCCGATGCCATAGCGTCTGAGGCTACATTCATACATTGATATAGCATTGCACCCTGCAAGAATTACAAATATAAACTAATCAATTATTTTAAAAGATTTAATTAATAAATTGAGAGAAAATATATGATCATACCAGGATCGTAGAAGTAGAGCCAGTAGTACGGTACCCATCAACAGCCCTCCGACGGTGGATGGGGTTCCTTACTAGTAATCTTGTCCGAGCGCGATACCACTCTATGTAGTCCGGCTGAACGATGCTGGTAGAGGCTACGAAAACGCCATCAACCATGTAATTTGTGCGACTAGCCCAAATGCTAATCAACGATGCATGTATTCTACGCCAGTCACGTCCACTGGTCCCACGTGTCCCATAATTATGCAAATCTCGACGAGTGTCACAATCTGGAGGTATAGTTTGATCCAACCCGAACTACCGCATCACACGCCGGGGAAAATGCAACTCTATAATCTCAAAGCATACTAAAGGGACCTCAGCCCGCCATATATCATCTACTGGGAAAGATCCGACGGCATATGACAGCCACGTAAACTGCAAATAAAATATATATAGCTTCATATGAAAAATAACCAATTACGCATATAAGTTTTGAGTAATATATTGAATAAGTAACCATGAACCTGCTGATCAGACATCGCATCTAACTGATTCCGGTATATTAGTAGCACATGTGTCGGCAATAGGCTGGCGTCAAATGGCACGGACCAGCGAGATCCGTATGATGCATGAGGCGGGATGGGTACACGGGGCTGAAGTCTAGCAGGCCGCAATAATGTGATCTTCTCCCATGCCCACAGCTATACTAATTTAATAGGACCATGAATCTCCCGTGCATCACCCAACGAAGCATTACATAGGCACCAATACAAGTATCCGAGCACTCCACTGCCCCAACTATATGATCCGACCTCGTCGAAATCCTCTAGAAGACGCATATAAAGTAGTGGAATCTGGTTATTTGAGTGATCAGAGAATATATGACCTCTCATAAGCATGAGCAGTAGTCCACTCGTCAATCGCACACAAGACCGTATATTTTATGATGCGTATGGTGCGGCTCCGACTAGAGTTCAGGAGCTGATAGATAGAGTCGGATTTTGGTGGGCTGGCTCGAGTCGGGGTCCCTGTCGCCGAAGGTTGCTGGAGGAGGGAGAGGACTGCTGAAAATGGGTGGAGAAAGAAGGAAGGATAGCATTATAGCTTTTTGTATAACGCCATCCCGGAATGCGTTATACACCCGTATCCGAGATGGCGTTATACAAAAAACTATAACGCCATCCGAGATGGCGTTATCCGAGATGGCGTTATACAAAAAGCTATAACGCCATCTCGGATAGTGTTATAGCAGTGGCGTTATGTCCAGTTTAGTACTCCTACCTCTCCATTCAGTCCATTTCAGTGTGTTTTATCAAAAAAATGGCCTAAAATGGATAAAAACCCGAATAAGTGAGACTCAAATTGAAAAAATTGAAACAATAAAAATATTTTGATTTAAAACTTAAACCAAGTAGGCCCTAAGGTTTTCTATCTTAATAATTTGTTGTTTGCTTCTAATATTGTATAACATTTTTTGAACTTCACTTTGTAATTCATTATTTTAATGAAAAGGAAAGATTTAGCTCATACTGAAAAAATCATTATAAAATAAAGTAAAAAGAAAAAATAACCTTATTAAATAAGCGATTGAATGTTTTGGAAAAGATAGTAAATTGACATCTTAGATATTCTTTCTTATGGTTTAGAGATTATTATTATTATTATTATTGAAAATGGGAGGTTTTGACTTCAAAATTAAGTAATTAAATATATCAAGCTAAAAGCAAATAAGTATTTTGAAATAGTAAAAATAAAAATAAAAATTGATAATTATTTTGAAATAAATGGAGCACTAAATATATTAAATAAATTTAAATAAAGTATTTACATTAAAAAAATAATTGAAATAGTTTTTTTAATGAAAGAATGTGTCATACTATTAGTGAAAATTACATGGTTAATAATCAATTACAGTGCAAAATTACAGGCTTAAAAAATCAACTCTATCAAAACAAAGAACTAATCATGTAATAGACACAAATCAAACTCTCAACATTCTCAGTACTTGCAGGGCATTTGGTATATTAGAATAAAATTAAATGGAATATCTTTCCACCTAAAATCCTTTTCCATCTTAAATGGAAGTGGAATCCTCTTTCCATTCCATTGTTTGGAAGAAAAAGCTACAATGGAATAATGATTCTTTTTTATATTTGATAAAATTATTATTCAATATCATAATATAATGAAATTTCTTAAGAAATTACTTAAATGTCCTATTACGATATTTTATCAATAAAGCTAAATTACACTAGGAAAAAATGAATTAAATATTCATATATTAAATCTCATTTAAATGAAATTCACACTAAATTTTTAAAAATTCTAATATTTTAAATATTAAAACATAATTTCATCATAAAAAGAACGCTCATTTTAGATCAAAGTTAAAAAAGTACTACTAAAAGAAATAAAATAAAATTCAAAGTCAAGTTGTGTTTTTTCATGAAGTCTAATAATCATAAGAATTTTTATAAAATTTCTACTTTTCTTGAAAAAGTCTTTTCATTTGATGAGGAAAGACCCTTCTCATTTGTTTTAAAAATGTGTGGAAAGATATTTTTTATTTAATATTTTCACGTTAAATACTAAAATAAAATGAGAAGTAAAAGAATCATTCTATTTCAATATATCAAACGTTTTGGTAGTACTCGCAGGAGGTCTCACCAGATACTAAAATGGATTGGAGGGAGTACTATTTTACAAGTGGTGGGAACTATATACAGTTTTTGTTTTGACTATATACGGTCAAAATATTTTTATTATTTATTATTCAAATTTTAGATTTCTAAAGTTTTTCTCAAATATTCGAAACACTAAAACTTAGATCTATAAAAAAATTATTTCGTGTTTGTGCAACAAAAAATTAATTTATCACATTATATTTATTTTTATATATTTATTCATATAAACATTATGAAAATAGGTCTTAAAACGATTAATTTTTTTAAAAATGCAACTGCACTTAACTTGCGCCAGAAACTAGTACAAGTCAATTATATTTTTTTTTAAAAAAATTAATCATTTTAAGACTGATTTTTATAATATTTATATACATAAATACGTAAAAATAGATACAATTTGAGAAACTAATATTTTATTTTGTAAATATAAAACTAATTTTGATATATTTGAGTTTTGACATTTTAAATACTTTTAAAAAATTTTAAAATTAAAAAGTTGAATAATAAATAATAAAAATATTTTTAATTATAACAATATATAGTCCGTGTGTTACAAAGGTGATTACAACTCAAGTGCAGTTGTATTTATAAAAAAAATTAATCATTTTAAGACATATTTTCATAATGTTTATATGCATAAATATATAAAAATAGATACAATTTGAGAAACTAATCTTTTGTTTCACAAATATAAAACTATTTTTGATATATTTGAGTTTTGACATTTTAAATACTTAAAAAAATTTAAAATTTTAAAATTGAATAATAAATAATAAAAATATTTTTAATTATAACAGAATATAGTCCGTGTGTTACAAAGGTGATTACAACTCCTTCCTAACAGTCAAAACTTCCGCACGCCGGCGGCCCCCCGCACCCCATAGCGCCATCATACGACAGCACGCATATAATATAGAGTTTATATTACCGATGCAGTTATGCATACGTGAAAGTCCTTTGAGCTTTGAACTTTGAACACCTCGGCTCTCAGCTTCTACATTCCCTGTTTCTGCATTCCATACTACACTAACACCGGCTACATTGCGTAGCTGTACTCTCTGTTTGACTGGCTGTACCTCCCCGGAATCCTCCCATGGCCGACGGCACCTCAATCCGTGAATTGATGATAGAGCCATCTTCAGACTTTGCGAGCGACGCTGCTCTGGACAAGCACTTGCGCAGACTGGAGAATTTCCTGAGAGCATTTGGGTTTTGTCAGTACTCTTTCCTCAGCACAGCCCTATCGTGGATGGCCTTTCTGATCCTTTCCGTGGTGCTCCCGGTTTTGGCGATCGAGTATTCTTCTTGTGCCTACTGTGAGAGTTACGAAATCAAGATTTTTGAGATTGAAATTCTTGTTTCTCAAGTCGCAGTTGCTGCTATTTCGCTTCTGTTTATTTCGCGCAATCTTCGGAAATATGGTGTTCGGAAGCTTCTGTTCGTTGAGTGGTATCCTGGGTACATGGCTCCGTTCCAGCAGCAGTATATACAGAAAATTCAAGTGGGCAAACTAGATTTCTCACCATCTAATTTCTGTTGTTATTACTATTAATTTCTTGCTTTTTTTTTCAATTTATTGAAGTTTTTGGGTTTTTCTACGTTACATATGGAGCTATGTTTTAGGACAGCTTGCATATAATCATAACCATAATTTGTTAGCTAGTACTAGTAATGCAACTGCAAGGCTTAGGTTTCTTTGGATTAATTTTGGATTTTACAGCTTTAGTATAGTTGGTTAGATTTTGCTACTACTGATTTTCTTTGTTCCAGAAATGAAAGACATTAATAAGAGTGTTATTGCACAAAATGGGGTGGTCGCTACAAAAGTTTAGGATTCTTTCCTTCATTTCCTTTGATTATCTTTAGATCTCGTACGAATTAGTTACTGTAAAATTTTCTGTTGCATATTGGTCCTACATCATTATTTAACTCATTGTTTGGTTCCTCGAATGTTGGTTAACCTCATTTTTGGCTAAATCGCATATTTTAAATCCCACCTGTCCGTGAAGGATTCAAGGCATCCTTGGAAAGATCGGTCAAAGAAAAAATAGAAAATTGTAAAAGTTGTTTTCGGGGTAAAAAGGGAGGAGCTTTTCAATGCATCCTTGGAAAGATCAGTCAAAAAAAAAAAAGAAAATTGTAAAAGTTGTTTTCGGGGTAAAAAGGGTGGAGCTTTATCTGTGAAGGCCCTTTTTTCTTTGAATGGTGCAGTTTTCTTTTTCAATTCTTGACATGCAGCTGCTTTATGGAGAGCAGGATCTCCAAGTTCCAACCTTAAGAACCGACACCTTCATTTTTGAGATGTGTAACTTGAAATATTTTAATATTATTCATTGTCTTAAATCTTGTAATCTTTTTAAGGGAAGACGTGTTTCAGAACGAGGAATGGGCAATAACATTTATGGTTCAAGCGTGTGTGATTTGCTTAGGATTAAAAGATATGGGATTTGCACATGAAAGTTCTATATCTTGAGACTTCAATTTTTTTTCGTCCTGGAAGTTGTACAGAAATTTGAAAGAGCTTGTGGAGAGAAATATGAGAGGTTACAGCAATAATTTGAGATTGCTAATAACTAAGGGGTTGAAAGGCATTAGTATTTACACTACAACAACACAGTCTCCTATGGGTACGTTGAAATAAATGTACTTAAGCGATTTAGAATTTTTCAACATATTCAATTCTAAGAGGTTAGTCAAAAGAACCTCATGCACTTCTAGATCTACAAATTCTTGTCCCAGGATAAGTATGAAGGGGTGACTTGCTGGACAAGAAAGCAGGGAACTAAAAGTAGGCTTGTTTAGATCATTCCAAACAGTTGAAATCATTTGAGCATGTATTCAATTTGTATTTGAATCACTTTCTGAATTTGCTGTTTCTTTGATGTTTGTGCTTGGGTGACTAACTCTGACCTAGGACATGAGTCATCTACAATATGGTAACGGATTTGGCGAGTTGATTGGATGATTAAGGAATTGGAAAGATCTTGCAGAAGTTAGATTAACTATTATATCTGATTATGTCTCTGACAGGAACTGAACTTGCTAAAATATCTTGGTTTCTATTTCTTTGTTGATTTTGCCAGAACTATACGATGCTTTTTGATATGGAAGCAAGAAGACAATGAAAAAAGAGGGCCAAAAAGAAAAAGCAAAGCATATAGTGAGCCATTGAAGTTTGGAATTCAGAGCATAGTTACATTTTGTCTCAATTCCAGTGCATTTACTTGTAATCGATTAATTAACCATTTGAACGTGAAAAAGAATATCGTGGTTTTGAAAATAAGTTTTGGCTTGTGGGTTTAACTAGTTTATAGCATTTATATCTTGGAACAAGTAGCCAACTGTACATTGACTGTAAGCAGATATGCTGCCAAATTTGCTGCAATAATGCAATTCTGTATCATGCTTGTTTGTTTACCTGGTAATGCTAATGCTTGTAAAATTACTAACATTTGGAGCTGAGTAGATGTGATTTGTCATCTGGCAATTGCTGATGACTGATTGACTAAAGCTAATTGGAATTATATCAGACTTTTTACGATGGTGATGCAGGTTTTCTCCCGTTTGTTGGTTACATGGGTCATAATATGCCTTTCGTTGAAGGCAGCTCGTGAGATCACCCGGTTGGTATATCTACATGATGGAAATTGGTGGTGGAGCGCTGTTATTCTGGTTATTTCACTCGTATCTTGGACATATTCAACCATACTGTTTTTGTTGGGCACTGCCCTGTTCCACCTGGTGGGAAATTTCCTAGTGATAAACTTTGAGAATTATGGGAAGTTTTTGGAAAGGGATTTGGATATTTCAGTATATATTGAAGAACACATGCGTCTAATGTACTATTTATCTAAGATAAGTCACAGGTTTCGAATCTTTCTTCTTATGGAGTTCCTGGTTGTCACAGTCAGTCAATTTGTGGCTCTACTGCAGACAACAGGGAATATTAGAATCATCAATTTTATAAATGCTGGAGATTTTGCGGTAGGTGTCAGTTAACATCTATGGCTCTACAAACCTCAGAAACCATTTGAAAAAATTTCACTCAACTGACACGAAAGGAAATGATAAGATTAGCTGGAAATGTTTCTTTTCATTTTCTTGAACTTATTATTTGATTTGATTTTAGGTTTCCTTTGTATGTATAGGTATTGTCTAGTGTTCAGCTTGTTGGAATAGTGCTCTGTCTTAATGCTGCAGCAAAGATATCACATAGAGCTCAATCACTTGCGGCAGTTGCTAGCAGATGGCATGCGTTAGTCACATGCAACTCCAACGATGCTTCAATTTCTGGAATTTCTGCTAGTGGCGGAAACTTGGACGTTCCTTGCCCAGTGGGTTCATTACAGGTCAACTATTCAGGGAGTGATTTGGAGTCCAGTGATTATGTGCCTCAGCCTGCAAATCTAAACCTTTCTTCAAAGATGTCATCTTATCACAAGAGACAAGCTTTTGGTATGTACAACTATTCCACTAATAATTTCTCCCGAGTCTCCATTATTCTTATCATGAAATCCACATTGCTGAGCCCTTCGCTTTACATATCTACTTGTACTAACTGTATTACCACAAATTTCATGCTTTCTGGATGCAGTTACATATGTGCAGTCAAATACCGGTGGATTTACCATCTTTGGTTGGGTAGTTGATCGGATTCTAATTAACACAATTTTCTTTATTGAGCTCTCGCTCGTCTTTTTTGTGCTTGGGAAGACTGTAACAGTCACTACCAGATGACCTCACCTTAAGAAATCTTCCCATCCCACTCCCTTTTTTCTTCAGTGGGGCAGCTAATCAAGTTCCAGCACCAACGATGTATGTTGTTATGTAATACTTACGCAGTTTAACGATGTATGTTGTTATGTGATTGTTATGCAGTTTAACACCAGTGAGAGAAGGAATCTTCACCAATAAGGTCTAATTGAGCCATAAATTTTCTTGTTTCTGTTTACTGCTGATCTAGTAATCACCTGTTGGTGAGAACTAATTTGCTGTACATTTTCTGAAGATATACAAATGCTTCTCGTACATACTCTTTCTTTTTGCATGCTGTTGGATTATTCAATAACTTTGTCAAATAATGTTGTCCAAACAAAAGGATAAGATTTTAGAGGATGAGATGTTTAGATTTCTAAACTGGGCCTTGCCTATTTTATAGACTGGAGAAATCCCTCTCTGCCCGCAGGCTGCTCTTAAACTGCCAGACTGGGCCTGGCCTGTTTTTAACGGACGGGAGAAATCGTTATCTGCCCTAGAGTTTGGCTCACAAGCCACAATAGGCATATTTAGCAACTAATAGATATGTGTTATGAAATTAATATTATAGATGTCTGTCTATTATTTCATATCAAAGGAATTGTCTAATATTAGAGAAATGAAGAAACTCTATCTTTTTAGAAAATAGATGATAAAATTTTATCACATCTTTAGTTAGTAATGAAATTTATCTTTTGATTTCTCTCTATTTCTTCTTATTGATATGTACCCTCAATCTTATAAATAAGGGTTTAAATTGAGGTATTATATTCTTTCATTCCCTCACTCTAAAAGAAAATCAATAAAACTCTTTTACGTTCTTTGTCTGTTATATATATATATATATATATATATATATATATATATATATATATATATATATATATATTATCCTGATTCTCTAGTTATTGTTTATTTACTTTGTAGCACCCCCAACCCTTTCACTATGGTCGACTACAGCTGAGTAGGGTATCCGTGTCTCTCAGACTAGATTCTAGCTTTATATAATTGTCTCGATTTATGATACTACTCATGTTAAATCTAAATAAGTATAGTGAAAGATTTAAAGTATAGATCTAGACATATAAGAAGTCACAAGAAATCTAAAACTAACATAGTCTAAGTATAAAACAAAAACTCTTGGGAGAATGGAGAGGTACAAAAAGGAAAATAGATGACAAAGTATAAGAATTTCTGTGGTCACCCAACGGCTTCAATCCAGATGTACTATTGATTTGCCTCTGGTTTCAGACCATCTGAAAACATGTTATTAAAAGAGTGTGAGCTAGAAAGTTCAGTGAGTATGAGTGTATATTTGTGTTTATGAAAATGGTTTACTTGTATGCAGGAATTCGTAAAATGTTCGAAAACTCTTTCCTTTTTAAAATATTTCTTTTATTCATAGGACAGAACAGAAAGATTATCCTGTTCTTGCCAATGATTTTATCCGAGTACAAGATAGGACAACCTATACAGTTTTATGTCCCTTTTTTACACTCTGAAATTTCTGTCAGCCAGCCACGGGTTCGTCGGGAGCTACTTGGAATCTCGAGTCATAACCTGCCAAAACAGTTAATTTTATGCACATCAATTGCTCATACAAGTCCCAGAAGATTAGAGCGATAAGGCATTTACCAGCTCAACCCTCAGACCTCCAATATGGGTTTGAGCCAATCTCCTGGTCTCGTTACCAAATTATGAACTGAACTCGTAGGCGCTATACGCGAACCCAACATGGCTTTCCGTTACACCAATCTTTTCTCCCATCATCAACACCCCTAATATTGTGGTACCACTTGCAAAGTCTAGAATAAACCTCATACCGAAGATAAAGGAGGCCCTTATGCGAGTGACTAACCTCGTACAGTACACTCACACTCGATGGGTCTCCGATTCCCGAAGGAATCGTTCTGTCGTCCGGACTCCCATTAGTGGTGTCGCTGGACGTTGGCCAAACACTTGCTAAATAGTGTCGTTGGGCTTTTCATGCATAAAAAATATAGGCCATGATGAGGTTTTAGAAACATATGCCCTATGCTCAGTCAAAATTCCACCCCCTATTTAAGTTCAAAAAAATCTATGCAATTTTCTAAATATGCTATGCTCATGCTTGTTTCATTTACCAAATCCATTTCGATTATTTAGATATTCTACCAAACTTACCAGGTTCTAAAATAAAGTTCTAACATATTTCTTTCTAGAAATAAAAGTTTCTAAACATAGAAACCCTAATAGAATTAAACTATCATGGTTTTCTAATGCAAGTAATGCGTAAATAAATAATGAAACTTACTACTCAATCATGCCGAAACTTTCCAAAAACAAAAACTTTCTATAAATAGAAGTGTTTCCAAAACTGGAAGGTTTTCCTGGTTTATTGACTTTTCAAGAAAAGTATAAAAATGGCTTTCCTGCAAAACAATGCATTTGTTTATTGATAATTGGCACTAGAAGTAGGTAAGTCTCAGTTTTCAGACTCATTAGCAGTCCGACCGAGTATGCAATTTATGGACCTACAAATTCAATAACCAAGCCCGTAAGTACATCATAATTTGTGCACCATACTCACTCAATGAATTTCTATTTATAACTATAGTAATATGTAGCTAATCGTCTCAAAGTAGATTATAACTGATCCACAATTAATACTCGTGCATCAGCCATCATATGAGATAGAATATTTTGGATTGACTAACTTTGGTTGACCAAGACTAGTTAAATAACTAGTCTATTATTGTATTAACCTTCATAATATTTAAATCCTATCTCTTAAATTAGCCTAAGAAAGGATTGCAACTCTAGTGATTAGGTTGTCCACTAATTCTTTAAAACGATGGTTTTTCTTTCCTTAGTCATAGGGATGTCTCTTATTTTATTCTAAAAGTTCATTGTCATGTAATGGCCTTCCAATTGTCATTTAGTCCCTCCTTGTATTGTTCTTTACTATTTCTTGAAGGAATTTATTTTAAACTCATTTCCAATCCTCATTCATATTTTTATAAAATTACCAACTAAACATTAGTCATTCTTTTTCATAAAACTCTTGAGATTTGTATTTATTTTCCTCCTTTTCTTTTCCTTCAAATATCAAGACTATACGTCTTTATTTCTTCAAGATCCCACATTATTAAAAAGAAAATGTTCAAAGGTTCTTTATAACTCCACTTCCTTCCTTTGTAAAACTTTCAAGAAAACTCCTTCATTTCCATAAAGTTTTTTCCTTATTCCATTCATCATTGAAATTGTCCAGAAAGACAATTCAATGATGAATGGAAATGTTGCTTAAATTTTGCTCTTATTTCATGAGTTTTCTCCATTACCCATAGTTGCAAACAGGACTGTCTAGAGTTTTGTACAAAACACTAGATCAAATTTCTAACTCCATAAACTCATTTCCTTTTAACCAGTTTTCTACCAAATAAAGGGAGAAACAAGGCTCATCATGCACATTATTCATTTTATTCAATAGATCTCTTAAAAAACATAAAAAATCTCAAATTCCATCCAAGGAAAATAAAGAAGCAAAGTTGTCAATATTCATTTCACCATTTGTTCTTAGCAGACTTTTCTCAAAAAAAAATCTGGATTTTCTCTTGTGAAAACCTCAGCACTTTCTTGAGGAAAGCATGCTTGATCATTAATGTTGCATGAGCACTTCAATCTCAATCACATTTACCAATCAAAATTTGGGAAGAATGTATTTTATCTACTACCTATCTGATTAATCGTACTCTATCTGAATTGCTTAATGGGAAAGCTCCTTATGGGCTCCTATATGGAAAACTGCCAATTTATTCCCATCACAAAACTTTTTGTTTAGGTTATGCTTGTAATCTAAGTCTTCATCCTAACAAGTTCCAAGACCATAGCAAAGCTTGTGTATTTGTTGCCTTGTTGGTTACTCTTATAGTAAAAAAGGTTGGAAATTTTATGACCTTCAAACTCATGAATACTTTGTGTCAGGTAAAGTGATTTTTTATCAAGACAAATTTCTTATTGCTTCTTCTGTTAACACTATCTTGACTTCTTTCGCTAGTTTATCCTCTTAACAAGCATTATTTGTTCCTTTTTCCAAAATTGATATTCGTTGTCCTCCAATTCTTCCTTCTCGTCCCCACCATTTGACGTAGGGGGAATGGTGATACTTCTTCTGATGCTGAAACTTCTAATGTTAATTCTAGTGAATATAGTGGTGATTTTTTTGTTGATACTTATACACAGTCCGAACAATAAGATAATGGGAGTTCTCCTTCTTCCCATTTTGATGATTATGCTACTGAACATGGTGAACATGAGAAAACTAATTTTGGAAACAAAATTTCTAATGATTCAAGGAGCATGGCACAACCACAACGTAGTGAAAGAGTGAAAAAGTTTCCAGACATATTAAAGGATTATGTATGTCATACGATATAGTGTTTGAACCCCCTTTCTTCTTCTGTTCCTCACACTCAATCAACAATCTCAAGTATGAGCTCTTATCCTTTAATCCATTATGTCTCTTGTGACAAATTTTCATCAAAGCACCAGCAGTTTCTTTAGGAACCAAAATCTTTTTCTAAAGATAGTAGTGAAGAAAAATAAAGAATTGCAATGCTTTAGGAAATTGAGGCATTGGAGCAAAATAACACTTGGACTTTAATGATATTTCATTCAGGTAAAATGACACTCGGTAGCAAGTGGGTTTCACGAATCAAGTTTAAATCCGACGGCACAATGGAGAGATACAAAGTGAGGTTGGTGATCCTTGGAAATACTCAAATTGAGGGAGTTGATCTCTCTTAAACCTTCGCATTGGTAGCCAAAATGGTACCTATTAGGATACTTCTTGCAATGGCTATAGCAAACAATTGGGAAGTTTACCAAATGAATATTCATAATACATTCTCTATGATGACCTTCATGAAGAAGTATATATGAAGCTACCTCCTAGATTTCTTGCCTCGACTCTAAATCAAGTTTGTACGTTATGAAAATCCTTATATGGACTTCATTAGACACCTCGATATTGATTTTCAAAATTAGTGATTACATTGAAGCGGTGTGGGTTTGTTTAATCTTGTACTAATTTTTCTTTGTTCTCTTATTCAGTTGGAGATGTTTATTTGAGCATAGTAGTTTATGTTGATGATTTAATAATCACGGGGAACATTTCAAATTCGACTGTAAAATTTAAATGTCATTTGAGTTAGTGCTTTCGTATGAAAGATCTTGGATTGTTGAAATATTTTCTAGGCATTGAAATGGCCCGAAGTCTGGAGGGTATCTAGGGACCTTTGCGTGTTAAAACTGGAAGCATCTCCAACTTCTTCTGCAATTGCACTTTGTAGGGAATTGGCAATGCAAATCTCAGATATCCTACTCAGGTTCCACCACGAACAAGGCATTTCACCCTTCACCTTTCCACTAACCACTATTAGATACCACACTTGTGTTGGCAATTGTAAATAAGTTTAGTTAGAATTCATATAACAATTTATATAAATAATTGGTCATGACCTATTGAGTAATTGTTCATATATACGAATAATTATTTGAGCCATTCAAAATAATTATTTATCCTCAACTAAATTATTGGCTACACTCAATTGAATAACTATTCACACTCAACTAAAACAATGTTCACAAAAATCTGAACAATTATTCGCACTCAACTGAATAATTGTTTACATTAAACTGAATAAATGTTCTGATTCAAATGAATAATTATTTGATTGAATAATTGTTCACCTTCAAACACTCAAATGAATAAATATTCACATTGAACTGAACAATTGTTCATACTTAGTTGATTAATTGTTCACACTCAACTTAATATATTTTCAGACTCAAGTAAATAATTATTTAACTAAATAGTTTCAACTAAATAATTGTTCAGTTCACGCTCAACTGAACAATTATTCATGTGAGTGTGAACAATTATTCAATTGAATAATTAACTGATTAATTGTTCACACAAAGCACTCAATCGAATAATTGATCAAACTCAAGTGAAAAATTATTCAACTGAATAATTTTTCTCCCAAATTAGTCATAAACCCATACCAGTAACAGGTGTATGTTTCCTTCTAGCTATTGTGTAGACTTCTTCTTATTTTTCAAATAAAATGAAGTCTTCCCTTCCAATAGGGATTCTCGAACATGCCTTGCGCAATTATAACTTTTGATGGCTCCAAGATCCTTTGCATATTTAGCATAATATGTCATGCTGATCTTCATGGAGTTCTTGGAGCCAGTATTATACTTATTGCTCGGAGAACATACGATCATGCAAACGAGTGGTTGTCACTGCGAGATTCCAACATCCTATGCTTGATGTCATCCACCGGAATATAGTTTTTTGATAAAGATACGAGTCCTAGGTTCTTTGCAAGCAAAGCAACCTCTCTTTTATTTGTCGTTCTGTTTTTAGCAAACATGATAAAGTTTGCTCCCCTTGTGAGCCCCTATACTCTACTTGCATCCATTTTCAAAATTTTTACTATTTGGTCATCAGGGAGCAAAAATGCCTGAACTTTTGAGTCACATTGCTCCAAGACCATCTCTATGACATTAGTCATCAACCTTGACAACCGAAGCTCTGTCAACTAGTCAAACCCAATTTTGGAAAGAGCTTTCAAGAATCGATTTTGCTCTGGATGCTATTGGAGCACTTCATTCACAGCTATGATCGAAGAAGTATTGTAGTAAAACTGAAAACCAGTCATTGTTGGCAGGTTTGATAGAGGTTAGAGGACAAAAGATATGCCCTTCTTATCGAAAAGTTGAGATTGTAGAGAGAGAGAGAGAGAGAGAGAACAAGGTGATGAAGTTGGAACGAAGAAGGGAAAGAAGGAAAATAAAATACTTTATTTTCTGAACAATTATTAAGGCCCTTCTCTTCTCAAGCAGTTTTTTTTACAAAAGTTAGAAAACCGATGCAAATTAACCCCATCATGCAAGAGGAAAGTTTAAAATTTGACCTTTTAATTTTTTTTTATTTTTCTATTTCCTAACTACCCTTTATCATCCCTAGCTATCAAATCAATGGAAGGCCGATCCAACACTGAGGCTAGATCTTGCACGTGTGGCAAAAAAGAGAATAGAGGACCATAGCCAGGTCGCTCTGAGCAAGAACACCAAGCAATTTCTATAGCTCAAAACTACCTCAGCTTATGCACCTGCTTTACTAGCCGAATCCAGGCTGTCAATTGTTATTTTCTTTTACATGCCAAAAAACTAACTTCGCTACTATAGAATTTTCCTTGAAAGCTTAAAGGGTACTTCTAACTAGGGGATCCCTCTCTCTTCACTAGTTCAATTCCATGGCACTGTAAATGCATCCACTACATCTTAAGGGTATTACTGTCAAAAAGGCTCCAGCCTGTAGGCTGACCCGTATAAGAAGGCTTGGGCTTAGTATGCCCAAGCCTGTTTAAATACGAATTTTTTTATCCTGCTCTGTTTAGCCAGGGGGCCGGACGCGGGCCAGCCTATTTTTTCTTTTTAATTTTTTAAAAATAACGTCGTTTTGATTTTTTAAAAAATATTTTTAAAATATATTTTTTCAAAACGATATTATTTTACTAATTTTTTACAAAACGATATCGTTTTGTACAGCTCACAGACTTAATATCACGGATGACAAACAGGCCAAACGGGCTAACCTGTTTCAATCTATTTTTAAAGCCAGCTTGCACAGGCCGGACCGAACCAAAATGGGCTGACCTATTTTATAATACTACTTAAGGGAAAGATTGTGGGGTAGGTGATTAGGCAACGTTTTTTGAGACGTTATTTTCTGCTGACGAGGACTACGATTCTATAGGGATTAGCACCTACAATGATATGGTCTGAATGCTCTCAATGACCCCATGTACGACCATTCCATCTGAGAAAGAGATTAACGGTCCCAAAACAGCGTCCGGATCCGGTCCTGCACGTCCTTTTTGCAGGACGTGCAGGACCAAATCTGGACCGTTGGATCAGATTCGAAATCTGATCCAACGGCTGTCGAAATTTTATAAATTTTCGAATTTTTAAAAATACATACAAGGATCAAAATATATGGTCCGTTAGATCAGATTTGACATCTGATCCAACGGATCAGATTTGGTCCTGCACGTCCTGCAAAAAGGACGTGCAGGACCGGATCCAAATTCCCCAAAACAAACACAAACTGATTCCCAGGAACTTCTGGCCCTATTGACAAGGGTACTCTGGGGTGACAGTGAAGCACGTCAGCTAATGCTCGTCTTCGTACTAGAGCTAGTAAGGGCGTCGTAGTCCTTGACATGACTTCCCATATCCTCTTCTTCTCACGTTGTAAAGAATTTAGAGACGCCATTCTACATCATTCAAAGTAATCAAGTAAGTTAAGTATAATATAAACACAAATAAAAAATATAGTTCTTATGAATACCTCTTAAATTCTAAATTTAGACTCTTATACCAATGGTGATGCCTCTGACTCTCTCACTAGACTTTACTGCAGTTGAGTAGGACGTTTACGTTTCTCTCCTAACAACATAATTTCTTTTAGACTTGATCTGAACTCCCCTTGCTCTTGGTGAGACTTTGTTGTAATCTAACTGCTACTGGCTGTAGCACAAGTGCTCCTTAAATCTATTCTTGTAGCCACCTATACCTGCAATCCGTAGTTTCAAGCGTTAGGATTTTCTTCGAATATGTACGGGTTGAGGGCTCTATTCTTTCTCCAAATTTCAAGGTTCAAGAGCCTCACAACTCTAGAAAGCATAATTTTGAAAGGTAGCCTTAGTGTAGAGAAGAAGGAGAAGCGGTGTGATTTTTGGAATTTCTGAGGCTTCTTTCTATACGAAGAAATATTATTGGTTTCTCAATTATGACGAAGTTCGTAATAATTTTATTGAGACACTTGACCCATTTGAATCCATGCACATTTTTTGCATGTCCTCAGTTCAGCTCCTCTTTCTCTCCTTTTTTTTTTCTTTTTTTTATGTTACAAGTGAAATAACCATTTCGTCTTTCTTGACTTTGTAGAAATGAATTAAAGAAAGGCTAAGACCTTTAGGCAACTTTCCTATTTTTTATTTTGTTTTATTTAGTAGTAAAGTTACAAATCTACTCATGACTTATATCAAATGACGATTTTACCCTTATGATGAGAAAATAACAATTATACCATTCCCTTTGACTAATAAATTACGAATTTATCTTCATAAGTTATTAACTTGTGATTAGTGAGGTGTCACAATTCAGCTCTCAAGTTTTTCAAATTCTAGTTAGACCAAATACCAAGATACTCGGCAATCCATTACAAGCGACTAGTATATTTTTATGAGTTCCTCATTGATTTCATGGAGATCAAAGAAACAGACTTCTGTTTTGCAGAGCTCCAACGAGGCTAAGTATCCAACACTGTCATCTACCACTTGTGAAATTCAATGGCCGTCCTATCTCTTAATGATTTGCAGGTTTCTTGACATCAAGTTGTCCTTCATTTTTTTGACGATCAAAGCACCTTTCATCTCACAGCCAGCTCTATCTTCCATAAATGTGCTAAGTATCTTGAAATTGACTGCTATTTGAAACCATTACCACACGATCACACTCAGAGTTACTTGACATAGTCACTAGATGGTTATCAGCTGCACGGTTCTCCTTTTCCTGCAAAAATTTTGAATTAAAGATAAAGTTTCCCAAATTCAGCTTATTGGGGATCTTGAAGATATTCAACGAGAAATACATTCCAAAGAAGCCTAGGATACAGTTTCCTTTTCTTGACCTCTGATCAAACAAAAAATTAGCAATAATGACGCTTGGCAAAGGAGAAGTTTCAAGTAATGAATTGGAATTACCTCAAAAGTTAGTTCTAATTGTTTGTGATGCATAAAGGCTAGTAGTTTTAGGATCGAGATTGGAGATACAGACAGTTTTGTACATAAAAAGGTTGTTTGTTGTGGAGCAGAGAGAATCAATAAAGTTGTACAGACCCTAATTTTTCTTACTAGTTCTTCAAGTTTTATTTGTTGTGGTTAAAGCTAGATTTCCTTAAATTAATATTCGGATTAATTTTAACAAGAAAAGAAAAGGAAGATGGGTGGAATCCAATGATTAACGCTAGTTTTTAAATACAAACCTCCTTTCCTATTCAAAAGATGATGGATACGAGTATTTTTATATTAACTAGATTGTCTTTCTTCTAAAATATTTATATTCACATAAAAACAAAAAATAAATTTGTAAATTGATATTTTTTCCATCTTATTAACTATCCCAACTCCCTTTTCCTTTTTTTCTCATTACTTCATTTATTCTCTTCTCCTTTCTCTCAATAGAGGATATAAATTTCACTAATATATTAGTTTAATTACTTATTTTATTTAATTAATAACGGTATGAGGCAGTTTGTCTAAGGTCAAAGTTCACCTAAATCTTTGTATTAAGTAAAAAAAGAACATTCAATAGCGGGTGAATGGAGCATATTATTAAGTCGAAAATAACTAAGGTTGTGTTTAGGGGCATGGAATTGGAATTGAAGCCTCCAATTCCAATTCTTTTGTTTGACTGTAAAATTTAGCTATAGAATTGTTAATTTGTTTCCAATTCCTTCACTTCTATAATTCCAATGAAGTTGAGAGTTTCAATTCCAATTCTTCAAAAATTGTTTAAGTTATAAATATTTTATAATATATATGTGTATTTATTCTACTCAATTATATAATAATATATAAAATTTCACATATATACATATTTTATCTCTCTCCCTCTCACTCAGAGACACACACTCACATTCTCTAACACACTTAAACACCATTTTTTTCACACACACACATGCTCTCTCACATGCTTTCTCTCTCTGTCACACACACACACGTTCTCTCTCTCTCCCACACTCATTTCATTAGTACAAAAGGACAAATATACCCATAGTGTAAAATAACAAAAATACACTTATTACAAAATTAAAAAAAAAATCCTTATAATAAAACGACAAAAATGCCTATGCTAAAAAATGACCTTGGAATAAAATAGCAAAAATACCTTTGTTGCAAAAAGTCAAAAATATCCTTGGAATAAAATGACAGACATAAAATGAAAAAAATAGCCCTTGTATGAAATGACAGAAATACCCTTGTTGCAAATAGCAGAAATGTCCTAGCGAAATATGACCAAAATAACCATGGTTAAAATGACGAAAATACCCTTGATGCCAAATGACCCAAGTGCCCTCAGCGTAGAATGACGACAACATGGTGTCAAATGACCAAAATGCCTAGGGTACAAATGACCAAAATACCTTTGGTGCCAAACCATGAAAATATTATGAGTGCAAAATGACAAGAATACCCTTGGTGCCAAATGATGAAAATGTTCTTGGTGTAAAATGACAAAAATCCTTAGTGCCAAATTACCAAAATTCCCTTGTATAAAATGATGAAATACCCTTGCTGCCAAATGACAAAAAATGCAAAAACACCCTTGGTACAAAATGTCCAAAATATCCTTTGATGTAAATGATGGAAATACCCTTAATGGAAAATGACAAAAATACCCTTGGTGCCAATTGACCAAAATATTTTTTGGTGCAAAATAACAAAAGCAGTTTCAATGTAAAATGGAGAAAATACCACTGTCGTAAAATGATAAAAATATCCTTGGTATAAAATTACAAAAATACCCTCAGTGCCAAAATAATAGCAAAAACAAAAGGAAAAACCACACACACACAAATATACACAAAATTTGAAGTAATTTACATTGGTATTTCAATTTCCAATTCTATGAATTTTTTAGAGTTCACAACAAAGGAATTGGGAAAGGAAATGAATTTCACTCCAATTCCACAATTTTACCAAACAAAGAAATTCAAACATTTATAATTGCAATTCTCAAAATTCTAATTCACATAATTGTAATTCCAATTCCATTCCACCAAACACAACCTAAGGGAAAGGAGGCTTGAGATATTTTAGTACATTAGTCTCTAGTATTATATTTAGTATATCAATTAAATTACACAACATAAAATTATGTAATTAGTCTAATTTTTTTAATTTTTTATCTAATAATATAATTATGAGTCGTGTAATTTAATTAATATAGTAGATAATATATTAAAATATTTAAATCAAGGAAAGAACATAATGAATAAAGATGTTTCTGCTCATGTTTTCCGTGAGGAAATGGAATAACATCACCTGATGGTTTTGATCAACAAATTGGCCGCCAAATCTGAAAATTGTTCCTTGGCTTAACTGAGATGCCGCACCAGATTCAACCCACGTGATGCGTAGTTATTTCTAGAATGTTCTTTTATTTTCTGAAAGGATATCTAGACGTTAAGAAAAGTAAATTGGCAAAATTTTCAAATTACGCAATCTACAAGACGTATGCATTTTTCATTTTGTATACGTTTCAAAGGCAAAGGTCAACTACTCCCCTTTTAATAGGGTGATGCACGTACTTTTTTATAAAACGTACAATATTAAATTTAATTTATTAAATTAAATTTAAAATTTATTTTAACGAATCAAATTTTTTATTTAATATATATATATATATATATTAAAATTTTTAATAAATTTTTATCGTCATCAAATCAGATCTAGATCATATGTCTGTAAATCAATGCTATATGTCCCGCAAAAAAGGACCTGAAGCACAGTAGAATTGCCCCAACTACTAACCGTGCAATCGCAAAGCCAACATGCATGAAAAAGGGGCAAGATGAGGCGTCCGGATCCGGTCCTGCACGTCCTTTTTGCAGGACATGCAGGATCAAATATGAATCGTTGGTTAGATTCGAAATCTGATCCAACGACTGCAGAAATTTTACGAATTTTCAAATTTTTAAAAATACATACAGGGGTCAAAATATATGGTCCGTTGGATCAGATTTGACATTTGATCCAACGGACCATATTTGGTCTTGCACGTCTTGCAAAAAGGACGTGCAGGACCGGATCCAAATTCCAAGAGCGTCCGGATCCGGTCCTGCACGTCCTTTTTGCAGGACGTGCAGGACTAAATATGGACCGTTGGATTAGATTCGAAATCTGATCCAACGGCTGCAGAAATTTTACGAATTTTCAAATTTTTAAAAATACATACAGGGGTCAAAATATATGGTCCGTTGGATCAGATTTGACATCTGATCCAACGGACCATATTTGGTCCTGCACGTCCTGCAAAAAGGACGTGCAGGACCGGATCCAAATTCCAAGAGCGTCCGGATCCGGTCCTGCACGTCCTTTTTGCAGGACGTGCAGGATCAAATATGGACCGTTGGATTAGATTCGAAATCTGATCCAACGGCTGCAGAAATTTTACGAATTTTCAAATTTTTAAAAATACATACAGGGGTCAAAATATATGGTCCGTTGGATCAGATTTGACATTTGATCCAACGGACCATATTTGGTCTTGCACGTCCTGCAAAAAGGACGTGCAGGACCGGATCCAAATTCCAAGAGCGTCTGGATCCGGTCCTGCACGTCCTTTTTGCAGGACGTGCAGGACTAAATATGGACCGTTGGATTAGATTCGAAATCTGATCCAACGACTGCAGAAATTTTACGAATTTTCAAATTTTTAAAAATACATACAGGGGTCAAAATATATGGTCCGTTGGATCAAATTTGACATCTGATCCAACGGACCATATTTGGTCCTGCACGTCCTGCAAAAAGGGACGTGCAGGGACCGAATCCAAATTCCAAGAGCGTCCGGATCCGGTCCTGCACGTTCTTTTTGCAGGACGTGCAGGATCAAATATGGACCGTTGGATTAGATTCGAAATCTGATCCAACGGCTGCAGAAATTTTACGAATTTTCAAATTTTTAAAAATACATACAGGGGTCAAAATATATGGTCCGTTGGATCAGATTTGACATCTGATCCAACGGACCATATTTGGTCCTGCACGTCCTGCAAAAAGGACGTGCAGGACCGGATCCAAATTCCAAGAGCGTCCGGATCCGGTCCTGCACGTCCTTTTTGCAGGACGTGAGGACCAAATATGGACCGTTGGATTAGATTCGAAATCTGATCCAACGGCTGCAGAAATTTTACGAATTTTTGAATTTTTAAAAATACATACAGGGGTTAAAATATATGGTCCGTTGGATCGTTACCTGTCAAATCATTGAGTCTGCATCAGGGGCGGTTTTCGTAGGGGCGATAGTTGCCCCTATTAAATTTGAAAAAGTTTAGTTTTTTTATAATTAATTAAGGATTTTGTCTTTCTAAAAATAGATTTCAACCCCTCATAAAAAATAATTTTGCCCGCCTAATATTTGTTTATAATTTATTAATTAAATTTATAAAATAAAAACTTTAAGATTTAGTAAGTGTTTTAATTTATTTTAAATTCTTAAGTTTAATTCTCTTTTTAATTATTTTAAATTCTTAAGTTTAATTCTCTTATCTTCATTTGTGCTTATTTATTCCTCATTCTCTATCTTTTTAATTTCTATGGTTGAGAGTGAGGTAATCTTATAACTAATGCTTTCAATTTATTTTCTCTCCCATAATCTCCAATTTGGGAGTGGAAAAAGAATATTCATGTTGTGGGGGAAATGACACTTATCCTAATTTACTTTCCCTTCACCTTACCACCATAGCTGAACAACATCAGTGTTACTTCCCCTTTTTAGATTTTTTAATCAAAGTTTCAACATTAATTTTTCCAACCCTCCTATATTCTTCGTACAAATGGTTCAAAGTTTCGCTGGTTCCAGTTCGTACTGCTAATTTTAGACAATCATTTCAGCATTGTTCTAATAATTGGATCAGACTAATTGGTGGGATCGATTAGTTGGTGAACCAAATGCCTTTTTGATTAACCTCAAAAGGGAAAAAAAAGTCTGAATTGGTTCACAAATCCCCGCCCCCCCCCCCCCCAAGGGAGTAAGAAACGGTGAGTAGGGCTGAAAATGAATTGAGTTATTTACGTACAAAGCTCCTTCAAACTTATTTATATATTTTTTTCGTTTATTTGGTAAAAAAGTTCATATATTAATCAAATGAATACGAATTTGTTGATATCATGTTCGAATTGTTTGTAAATATATATTATATTATTTATATAAAAATAAAATTATTCTTAAAAAAACATTTTAAACATTTAAATAAATGATCTCCAATATAAAATTAAACTCAATTTGTAAATGAACAAACTCGCGTTCAAGTTTAAAATGACTCGAAACTTAAGAGCTCGATTCTTTTGAGCTTCTTTACGCCCCAACGGTGCACTAGGTTGGTTTGAATGATAACCTTATTCATAAAAATCACCATAGAAACGTTAGAACTTAGAAGTAAGTTTGAACGCATAAAAGCCTTGCGCAGTGCAAATGGATCCATAAACTAATTACCACCAACATGATGGAAAAATGGTTAAAATTTTAACTATCACGTGAATATTATGAGTTAAAACTTTAATGAGAATATAAAATTCGTCATTTCGTGTGGATGTATTATGGATAACAATGACCGATCCCGAGTACTTGATACTAGGGGGTTAAGACTTAATACATTGGTAGCTTGGTGGGTTTGTAGAAATTTAGTCCTAGTGAACCTCTTACTCTTATTGATAACATTTTATAAATTTAAGAATTGGCAATGCAATACTAAAGTGAAACTAACATTTAATATGTTTAGAGAATAACAGTATAAAACTAAAGAATAAAGATAATAAAGAATATAGAAAGAGAAAGTATATTTTCAAGGATCAATGCTCATAAATATTATTAATATCATCGCATGACCTCTATATATAGACACAATAAAAGAGTTTATAAAAACTCAAATTTTAATAGAGAAAGGAAATCAAAATCAATCGAGAGTAGTATTTTGAAAGGTATTTTGAAAGTTTAGTTTTCTTTAGAAAGTTAACTAATATGAATATCTACATATTATTAATTATTTCATAATAAACGTTAAATTTTAAATAAGCTGGTTGGTTGGTGTGAATGACTTGATTTATAAATATCACCATAAAAGTCGTAAGATTGAGCACATACAAGCCGTGTGCACAACAAATGAATCAATAACCTAACTCATATTTATTACTTTCTACACAAATAAATTGAGCAAGATTGGTGTAAGTGAATGACTTGGTCCTTAAAATCACTATAAACGTTAGAAGTTTGGCAAGAAAATTCTGGCATTTGTTCCCTGTATTATTTCATTTATTTATTTATTATTATTTTTTGTGAGGGGTGGAGAAGGGGTCCATTGGGGTGGGAAGCAATAACCAATTATACCAATTTTTCCTAAAATCTGGAGATGGTCATTTTATTATCTTAGCTTATAAATACCTTTATAAAATAATGGTAATCTAGAATGAGGAGGAAGAGAAGTGTTGTTCCATGCATGCTGCATCGATAAAATATCCCACTTTTGTTGCAAAAAGGGTGACAAAAGCCAAGCACACAAAAATATTGAGTGCCAAGAGGCACAATTACAGATTCAAAATAAACACCACAAGCAACCAAAACCACCACTGTTACAAACCCAGATTCATTCCAACAAAATAATACTAACCCCATTTAGTGTAAATAGGGTGCGGTTCTTCTCTTCGTCTTCTGGACTCAACTTCATTCTTGGGTATCCCGAATCACCAGCTAAAGCAATGGCTGCAGTTAAGGTTTATTTCTGGATTGAATCTCGGTTGCAGTATGAGTAATTGGAGGTTTAATGGGAAATTTTAGAATTGAAAGTTTAGATAGAAGTTTGAGAATGATTTGGGAAAAAATCTAAACTCAACGTGGTTGAGGCAGGACGGGTTAAATTTTTAGATGGATTTCGGATTTCTAATGGGTCGAGTTCTTTATTAAATAGAATTAAATTTCATTTCTTATCTGACATTTTTACCCCTCCGTGAGTGGTCATGCTCCAGCGCTGCCTCAAACCGCCAGCTTCCACCATTATAGGGTAATTTCGGCTACTCATAAATAGTTTAATAGCATAAATAATCAAAGAAAAAGAATGTGGGCAAGAGTGGCAGCACAAAAATACTTTGAGGGCAAAAGTGGCTAATTTCTTAAAAAATAATAAAAGCTTAAAAATATTTCTTTATTATTCATATTACGTTTTTTGTAATTTTTTTATATAAATATGTATTTTTCCAAAAATATAAGCAAGCTTCATATTTATGTTGTAGTGGACATTTTGAAACTTTTTATAAACAACTTTACCGCCTCTTTTTCGTTGAAAGTTACCAGATTTTGAAACTTTTAATGTAGTATTTTTTTTTTAGCCTTCAAAGTCTAAAATTATAATTTACTTATTTTCAAGAAAATATTTTAAATTATAAATTTTAAAATATGAATATTTGTACTATACTTATGACATCACCAATTTAATTACTGGTTATTAAATAGAAACTGATAATTCTGGGGAAAAAATAGAAATTGATAAAATTTTTAGAAATTAGCTGTATTTATTCAAAAACTATTTATATTTTTTAAAAAAAAGTATTTCATCTTTTGATTTACATAAGGGGATTCCTAAATATAGAATAATTTTACTAATACGGAATGATTTTTAATAATTTTAAACTTTCATAATTTTTGTAATAAATAATTATTATTATTTAAAAAATAAAACAAATAACAAAAAGAGGGGAAAAAAACGAAGAAGGGATAAGTGGTGCTGCCAGCGTGGGCGCCACCATTGAGAGTGTGGCGCCCAATCTGGGCGCCACTCATAAGAAGTGCTAACTTGGGCGTCCTTATCCCCTTTTTCTGTTCTTGTTTTATTTATAAAAACAATAGTAATTTACTGTTTAATTCATATTATTTAATTAAATTTTTATTTTTATATTTACAGTTATTATTCTTTAATTTTTAAGTTTTTTAAATTTTATATTAAAATTTAAAATTATAATTCATTTATAATCATTTCAAATCAATTGAAAATTTGATTATAATTAATCATAATTTATAAAGTAAATGAAATAAGTGTCACGTAAATAATTTAAAAATCTTATAAAATATTTAAAGGATAAAAATATCAGTATTATATAAAAGTAGTCTTGTATCAATAAAATTATTCTGTATTTAATATTTATATTTACATAAACTATTTCGAGCAACGATATGGATTAAATTTTAAATGTTATAGTAAAATTTAACAAAAAATTACATTATATTCTGACACTATTTTCACAAAAAAATTTGTTTCACAGCATTTTATTCATTTTTTAATGTCCAATCCAAATTATTCAAGTCGATTTGATTCCTAATTCATTTGAAACTAATGCTAACTGACTGTAGAGTTCTAATCCTCTAAAATCTATAAAATTAACCCAAAATCCAGAATTGCTCTTGTGCACAGTGGCCGACGCACCTATCTGCAATTTTGTTCTTACTGCGGAATTCTTCTGCCACATTGAAAATATGAGATATAAATAGTCTGAAATAATTCATAAATATAAAAAGATAAAATAAAAATTTTTGATTAAAAAAAGTGTAAATAGTTCTTGGGTATATATAACTAATTTCTTTAAAATATATTTGGAATGATTTTTAAATTTATTTTTTATTTTTTATTTTAAATCTTACTTTTCTTCTCACAAATTATTATTCTTAATATAAATCAACTCAAATAAAAATTTAATCTAAATAAATGAGCAGATCCAAAATTTCAAATCTTGAAATTTGATAAAGGTTTTAAAGGTTTATTTTTTAAAAAAAAATTTATGGTTTTTTTTGAACTATTTGTTATGAGTGAAAGAAAGTATTTGATTGTACAAAACTTCTGACTGCTGACCGATGACCCAAAACCTTGATTAGGCGGCAGCAGTTCCGTGCACTCATCAGCTACCAATTCTAGTGATTTGCTCTTGAAGATCGGTTCAAAACTCAAAATTTCCAAACCTCAAGAGGCCGAAACCTTACCAAAAAGGAGAAAAAGTGAGCAAATTTCACTAATTACCAAATTCCATTTCCAGTATATAAACTGAAGAAAAGATCCAAAAAGAAACTCCTCAAATTGTTTGGTCTTTTGCCTCTAATACTGTGATATTTTGGTACAGTCACACACCAACCAGAAAAACCCTTTGCCAACAGGCAACAGCAGCAGCTATATGTAACCATTTTATGCATTCATTATTGTTTCAACTTGCTTCAGCATGATACAAGTTCCCGAGAAATTCAAGGAATTCTTCAACAATAGATGGCTAGTTTTTGTGGCCTCAATGTGGGTTCAATCTTGTTCAGGAATTGGTTACTTGTTTGGGAGCATATCCCCAGTGATCAAGAGCACCATGGGTTACAATCAGAGGCAAGTGGCCTTGCTTGGTGTGGCTAAAGATTTGGGTGATGCTATTGGGTTCGTTGCTGGATCCTTGTGTGAGGTCTTGCCTATTTGGATGGTTCTGTTCATCGGTGTTCTTCAGAATTTTATTGGATATGGCCTGGTTTGGCTTATTGTCATCGGTGCTTTGCCTTCTCTGCCTCTATGGGTGGTTGGTTTGCTTCTCTCTCTCTCTTTTTAATTTGTTATTCAAGTGGGATGTGTTGATTGTGGTGAATCATTTATTTTCCTCATTATTTCTTGCGGGCGTAATTTTTGTGGTGAATCATTTATTTCCCTTATTATGTTATTTCGGATGTGAATGGTTGTGAATTTGTTCATTTTGAAAAGTTCTTTACTTCAGAGTATCAATTACTCCAGGAACGAGTCAGAATAGCTTTCAGCTGTGATCACTAATCGTGAAATACATGTATTGAAAATGGTATGTTTGGGTGTTATTGTGACCAAATCTCTTGGTAAGTTGTGAAAGAATGAGACTGAAGTTGGGTTTTAGATAGCTTCATCCTTTATGAGTGTCTATCTTGGGGAAGGCATGCGTTACTGTAGTTTGATCATTTTGTTACATCAATCTTTTTGTCGAATTTGACAAATTGGAGTGAATAATAGATCTTCTTCCTCAATCTGGAAGATTAGAATTGTAAAAGCTTTAGCTAGCATTTCCAATTAAGTGGGAGGAACCTTCTTAACCTTGTGAAGGGAAGTCGCTTTTAATTGGTAAAGGAGAGCTTTCATGACGCCAAAGTATATGCATTTAGTTAGAAGGGACTGCTATCTTTGCTTTGGACGTCACTTCGAAATGTAACTTTACAGCCTATAAATTAGAAGGCATAGCAGAAACTCTGTTTGCTGGTGTTTCATGTGCAAAAGTAAATGGTGAATGTTCCTCTGCATCATTGTGTTGTTAGTGTATGGTCATTTGATTTCTTGAAATAAAGACCAAAAGATTGGAAATCGGGGATTTACTACAACTAGCACAGTTTGGCATTTTGCGTTATAGCATTGGATAGAAAAGAAAAAGCAGCTTTTGAAGAAGTTGAATCTTTTTATCCAAATTAGGGAGAATTTTTTGGGCAGATTATTCTCTGGATGACTGAAGCTCACTCTGACTCAAGTAACTCTCTTGTAGAACTTTTGTGCAGTACTCCTCTCATGTAGTTCTTCTTGACACCTGCGCATTGTTTTCTCTTGCAGTCGTTGGTGGACATTGTCTTAGATAAATTTGTTTAGACAAACCGGTAATCAGTGAAAAAAGGTGAAAAGCAAACAAATGACAAGAATAAGAATGTGTGCGAAGAATTTCAGTAGGCTACTCAGACTAATGTGAAAAGAAAAAACTGATAGAAGAGAAGGAATCTTATCAGCATTAAGATCTTAGCATCAATATGAAGTGTCAATGTCCAAAGTAATCCTGGAAATATGCTATTATATTCAAGTTTATTATTAGTCCATTAATTTCTGTTGTCTCACTTTTTTCCTTATCCTCAAAAGAGAATTGCGCTGTCCTTCATTTTATTATCTTTCTTGTTATCAATATTAATAATTTTTCTTTTCTAAAGAAGACTGGTATTATCTCCGGTTCGATCTGCATGCAGATCAATCCCATCAAATATTAACCTGATCTGACTGGCCAGCCCGTTGAAGTATGCTTTTCTGACAGTTATACTGTTCCTGCAACTACTGATGGTTCAAGTTTCAATTTTCACCATGTTTTATGATAAAAGATCCCCAGGAAATAAGGAGAATGATGTCTTTTACATTTGAAGTATGGCTTTATAGACTGTAATGAATTCTCAAATAGGCTTTTGTGTTTTAACTGAATTTGGAGCGCTGAAGAGCAACAGAAAAGAGAAGACTTATGTTTTGAGAAAGAAATTAAAATTGTCACAGAACTGAAATTGGGAAGATGACTAAGGTGAAGAAATGAGCTTATGAAAAAATGGAAAGAAGAAATTGAAGGAGATTATGCAGAGTGCAGGACAAATGAAACTTAAAAGCGGAAACAACACAACCATCTTAAGAAACAACTGAAAACCACTGTTGTTGGCAAAAAATAAAATTTCTTTTCATGCACCATTTGTATGATCTGTTCTAAGCTTTTATTCATTCTCATTTCTTTAGATCCTTTCATGTTCAGATATACAATGTAGTATAATTGAGAATAATTGGAATCACACATTCACACTTTTTCTTTTCTTTAATGTTTTGGATTTTATAGCTATTTTATTGTTGTGTGAAAAGCATTTGCAAATCTGTCTTGCATCCTACTGAAAATGTTACTTATTTATCACCAAGCAACTAAATTAAAAAAATAAATTAATTTTTTTTTTATTTTGCAACTTATTTTTTGTACCTTTTCTTCTCAATTGCACTTATAGGTGTAACTCTTTACTTGGACTATGTCTGTTACCACTTCCACTGACATTACTCTTTTGTTTCTATATTTTAATCGCCATGTTTTAGCCTTTCTATGATTATCTTATTATCTTTTTAACGGACTGATAATCCCTGCATGCAGCTATGTGTTCTTATTTTCATCGGAACAAATGGTGAGACATACTTCAATACGGGGGCTCTGGTTTCTTGTGTTCAGAACTTTCCCAAAAGCCGTGGTCCAATAGTTGGCATATTAAAGGGATTTGCTGGGTTGAGTGGTGCAATACTGACACAGATATATGCCATGATAAATTTTCCCGATCAAGCATCACTTATCTTTATGGTTGCTGTTGTGCCATCAGTTGTAATTGCAGCCCTGATGTTCATTGTTCGACCAGTTGGAGGTCACAGACAAGTCAGACAATCTGATAATTCAAGCTTCTTGTTTACTTATAGCATCTGCCTAGTACTAGCTGCTTATCTCTTGGCGGTCTTGTTGCTCGAAGATTTAATCAACATAAACCAGAATATCATCAGAATATTGACTATTCTTTTGATTTTTATCATTTTGCTTCCAATTTCAATTCCTATTCTGTTAATTTTCTTCCACCAATCAAGATCTGCAACAGAGGAGAGCCTTCTTCCTCATGCTCAGGAAGATGAAGCCAATAAACCAGGGCAGGATGAAAATGAGGTCATCTTTAGTGAGGTAGAAGATGAGAAGACCCCTGAAGTTGATGGACTTCCTGCGTCAGAAAGGCAAAAGAGAATTGCTCATTTACAGGCTAAACTGGCTCAAGCAGCTGCAGATGGAGCAGTACGGGTAAAGCGCAGAAAAGGTCCTCGCAGAGGGGAGGATTTTACTTTATTACAGGCACTTGTGAAGGCGGATTTCTGGCTCATATTTATCTCCTTGATATTGGCCTCTGGTTCTGGCTTAACAGTGATAGATAATCTAGGTCAGATGTGTCAATCACTGGGGTATGCCAATACACACATATTTGTTTCAATGATAAGCATTTGGAACTTTCTTGGTCGTGTTGCTGGAGGATACTTCTCCGAGAACATAATTCGGTATGAGATTGATTTCTTACATTGAACTGCTTTTCTCTCTTTAATATTTTTCTTTCTAGATCTTTTCAAAATTTTGTGCTACTTCTCTAGATACTATGCATACCCAAGGCCGGTGGCAATGGCTGTGGTTCAAGTCATTATGGCAGTTGCACTTTTCTTCTATGCTATGGGATGGCCTGGTTCAATTTATGTTGTCTCAGTGTTTATTGGACTTGGATATGGGGCACATTGGGCAATAGTGCCTGCTGCAGTTTCTGAACTGTTTGGTTTGAAAAGCTTTGGTGCTTTGTATAATTTCCTTACGCTGGCAAGTCCAGCTGGCTCTCTAATCTTCTCTGGTATTATTGCTAGTGGGATATATGACTATGAGGCCAAGAAACAACATGAAATTTCAAGTTTTGTAATCCAAGGGCATAATGAGCAAGGTGAATCACTCACTTGTAATGGCACAATTTGCTACTCTCTTACTTGTGGAATCATGTCAGGACTCTGCTTAATTGCTGTTGTTTTAAGTCTGATTGTTGTCCATCGGACTAAGAGAGTCTACGCTCAACTTTACGCAAAACCAGCAATTTGATCTGCCTTGATTTGCAGCAGATTATGGTTCTTTCAATGCCATGAGTTTCGGAGTTCTCCACAATCTTGAATTCCGAAGTGTCAATACTGTTAGCCACTGAATCATTGGAAGCATTTTCTTTTCGGAAAAATCAAATTGATCTACAAGTGTTGGTCTGATCTCAAGATAGCTGTAGCTACATTCTTTTTTATCCTGGAGGAGCAGAATAAATCTTGTTCCAATTCGCAGATTTTATGGTCTTGGTAAATTCTGAACTCTAGAATATATGATCTCAGGTCTTATATGAAGATTTCTTCTCATTATTTTGGTCCTATTCTATTGAGTTGTATATTGTGCTTCATTGTACATTTGGAATTTTTGTTTAATAAAAGTGATGTGGAGATCAACTTTTTACTTTCTTTTATCTCTCTCTCTGCTAAATTTCTTTTCTGCTTCTTCTCTTTTCTTCCTTTATCTCCATTCCTCTCTATTCTCTCTCATGACTAGAAGTAGAAAACCATTTATCAGAAGACTAAGAAAGCGATGATCTCCTGAAGGTGGATAGCTGTAGTGATTGAATCAGGAAGATCTTTAAGTTCTGTTCGGCAAGGAGTGGTTTTACACTTCCTAGAATAGAACTTTGATACCATGATATTTTAAACTTCCCATTGTAAGCATCTGTCTTTGCTTGTCAAAGTGGAAACAATATGCCTTGGCCAATTTTTATTTAGATTTAATTTTATTACAAAATTTAATGCAAAATTTTTATTTTAAATTTTACTTATTTTATCAACAGAATCCACACCAAAAATAAACAATCTACTTCCCCATTCCAACCTACATCTCGCCTCCAATCCACAATTGCAGTCATTTTTAATTCCTTCGAAATTCCTCCCAATAGATTACTGAATTTGATTCAAGATTGCAAATATTTCTAATATAAATTGGACACTTTAATATTTCCTGGAAACGTTAAATTTCAAATGTCATTGAAGAATGCACATTGTTCATATTCGCGTACGAACATGGGATCGATGGATCAGGTTGAAAGAAAATTTTGAGGCTAAAATACTTCTTCAAAATACAAAAACCCACTTATCAAGCTTCCCCCCCCCCTAAATTATAAACTCAACAGCCGCCGTCCACGCGGGTCCCAAGTTTTTATTTTTATTTTTATTTTTTTTGGCCGAATGCCCTTTTCAAGTGATTAGACTGCATAAAAATCCCATACTTCCGCAGCAGCAGGACAGAAGGGGGGGGGGGGGGCATCAAGGATCAGCAAATACCTCCATGGCATCCCAAACAATTCAAATCAAATGGGGCCCAGTTCAAGATATTGATGCAACTTCAGAAAGCATAAAACCAAAATTTGATCTTTATAAGCCAGTAATTCTAGAAGCTAATTTCATCATCCAGCTGAAAATAAAACTCAAGGAGATAATCAATTCCATCAAAAATACACTAAATTAATCAAAACCTAGCCTTAGCCACATATCACTTAGGTGTTGGTAGCCCTAGTGTATATTTGCTGGCTTGCATGAGCAGAGACCATACGGATGAGTCCTCTAGCCATCAACTCTCTAATGGCCTTCCTTGCAAGTGATCCGTTAATCTGTAACATTTTTCCAAAGCAAGAATTAAAGAAAACAAAATCATCAGACTGAAGTAATTCAGAAAATTTTTAATTCATAACAATGGAGCAAAGCAAATAGAAAAGAAAGGAAGATAGCTACAACAGACAAATAAAGGAAAGAAAAAAATAGCTTATATTTGATAAAGATCCATAATTCCCTAACAAGGTCTAATTAAGAGGGCAGCACAAAACAAAAGCTTTAATGCAATGCACTTCTTTCGTAAAGGTTAAAAAGAGGTGACCGGACCAGTCACAAGTCAAATGCACAGAATCTTGATTTATAAATAGACGGTACACCAGCAAGTCCCGTTATGAGAGATAGAATCCAGTCTATTCATTTAGAGGACCCAATCCAGTAATATTTTAAATGCAAATTCTATAAAAGTAATATCCTAACTAACAATGACTATAGGAAGGCATATTGTTGCTATAGATACAAGGTTTACAAGTCCTGCATTTCACTATTAATTACAAAAAAAAATCAACACTTTGCGAATTTCATGACATTCATTGTAACAAAGGGTAAAACAAAAGAATTTTTCAAGGAATACAACCGGCCCTTCTCTTTCTCTCAAAATCGAACCACTCCATAATAAATCAAAGACAATATCTAGATGCAGCTTCAGCCAGTTTGGAAACAATTCCCAATGCACAAACAAAACACAAACTCCGGACTGAAAAACCATATAGCTTACAATATTAGGTTCAAATATTCCTCAGAAAGAAAGCTACAAGAGCAGTATGTTCTCATGAAAGGCAGACCACAGATAATGGTATTATTCCTCAGGCCTATGGGATTTGTTTGAGAGCTGGTCACAGCAAATAAATATTACAAGACATTAAGGTATCAAGAAACAACCAGCTCACACACATAAATACCTAACATTTGGATTGAAACACAATGGAAAACCTTTATTCGAATTTTAAAACTCAGGGCTCACGTTTTCTCTCACAAAAAAGTCAAACACAAAACCCACATAAAACTGAAACCAAGTAAAAACTATTTCAATTTGAGTTTTAAACCAATTACAACCAGAACAAAGTTAGGAGTTTCAACACCCCACCTTGAGTTTCAATGCCATACTAATCTAGACCAAATACAATCCATTAAAACAAACTACAGGGAGAACTTAGAAATTACCTTGAGACGATCGGACAGATTCGAGGGAGTGATAAGCTTGCCCTTCGGAATTTCACTTATCAGCTTGTCATAGGTGGCCTTGTCAAACAGTACCATGTTGTTAATCTTCTCCTTTTGCTTTCCCTTGCTCCACTTCTGCAATTTAAATTTTCACACAGCAAATCATTCGTAAAATTACTAAATTTCATCCCTATCATACTATAACAACAAACAAAGCAGAGGTAAAGGACCTTCTTCTTCTGCTTTCCACCGCCGGACTTCGCTGGCTTGGAGGACGGAGGAGGGGCATTATCCTTCTTCGGCGCCTGCAAATCGCAAGATCAAAGATCAAAATCTCAAGCATTCCATTGAAACGAAAATGTATTCGACGACTCTAGGATGTAGAAAACGAACCATTCGAGCAGATCGGGAGCTCCTGTGGTTGAGGGGCGGCGGGAGTAGGGTGTGGGAGCGGCAGAGGCCTGAAGAGGACAAAGGAGAGACAACGAAGAAAACCCTAGCTCCACCCGGGGGCTTTATCTATCTTCTATCTATATATGCTAAAAGGCCTGTGGTGTCTACTGCGTGCAATTTTCAATCGATTGCACTTTGCCCTTATGTGGTGTGTAAATTGAACCCTTGGATGATAAATTGATGGTTCAGATATTCAGGGAATTTGTAATTGATTTTGCTTGGCCTTTGTCTTCGAGCACAAAGAACGGTTGGATCATGGACGGATGGTTCAGATTTTCAGATGTTGTTGATTATAGCTGTTGATAATGGCCGTTGGATTTTAATGGGGCTCAACGGTTGTGATGAGTAGACAGAAATTGAAACGCATTGCATGATTCGTTATAAATATACATTAGGCCTCGCGTTAAAATTGAACCATTGGATCATGGATGACGGTTGAGATGTTAGATGTTGGTGAGGTTGAATTTCTGTTATTTCTTAACTTTGTGCTTCAACCGTTGGATCTTATAGTCGGGGAAAATCAAGGGCTGTGATTTTTGGGGGAGAAAAAAGAAAGCAGTGTCATATTGCACTATGCTTATGGTAACTCTAGACCACAGTTTGCTTTTTCTGGGGCTTTATTTCTGGTGATTTATACAGTGTAGTTGGTGTTTGTTGTCTTTGGTAGTTGTATGTATTTTGGCGAAAATTTATGAAATTAGATGGCTAGGATTTTTATTCTTTCTAAAAGAAAAAAATAGAAAGTTATATTTTTGCTTAAAACTTTTGCAGATGCCTATGGCGATCAATGGTTGCAGTTGAAAGAGTAGGCATGGTCGCTCTAGAATCACAGGGGAAAAATGATGTTAAGAGAAAAAAATTATACAAAATATACGGATTGTTCAATTCTAGTAATTCGTCATTGAAAGATATAGAAGAATGTAAAAGCTCTCTTCGTAGTTTTGAAAAGGTGAGGAGAAGTGATTATAGTGAAAAAATTTCAAAGCTTTTCCCTATTGGTTTTCTGGAGGGAAGCTTCATTGCGTTTTTATTTTGGTTGAACTTTAGAAAGATTGAAAGTTGCTAATCTTTCTTTGGTTTAGATGTTCGTCGTGCATTTACATTATTGGTAAAAGAAAACCTAGGTATTATTTTGGTGATCAATCTTATCTTTTGCTTCTCATTGTGTTGTTGCTTTTCAATGCCCTACTAATAATTAGTTTCACGTGTTCTTTATTTTCTTTTTCTTCAATTTTACTTTGTTATGTGTAGTTTTTTACGATTCATAATTGTTTTTTTTTGTTCAAATTTTTATAACACTACAAGAAAATTGACCTTCAGTGACAAAAAAATTGTTGCTAAAGGTCTTTTTTGTCGCTAATACCTTTAGTTAAGAAAAACATTCATTGCCAATATTCCATCACTATCGATGGTTCGCGACAAAAAAATGTCTTTTGTCTCCAAAGAGGTACTCTTTGGCTATACAACTACATATTATGCAAATTATATAGTGTAGATGTATAATACATATTATACATACAACTACACTAGGTATTATATATATTATAAATAGCCTATTTAGTCCCTGAATATTTTACATTTTAGTGATAGGGTCCTTTTTTATTTTTTTCAGCTTTAAGAATTCCTAAATAATTTATGAGTTGCCAAAAGAGTCCTTGCCATGACAAGCTTGACGGAATTTGACCACTTTTTGCACTCAAGTTGTACATGCTGTTTTGAGCATGGATAAACTCGTCCACACAAGCCATTTCCTTCCATTTTAATAGCATTTGACTCTCAACTGTAAAGAGCCCTAATCTACCTCATTTCTCATCTTCCTCACTTCATTTTGTCTGAATGGCACCAAAATTGCATTTCGAAGACTAATGAAACGCATTGATTCCTTTGAAATTGGCAGTAGAAGACACTATTAATGGGTATGAAGATGGCATCGAATACCTCAATTTGCCACTTGGGTTTGATCCTATGGTTCCCAGTCTGTCTCTCCTTTAAACTTTCTTCAAAGCTGCCATCTCTTTGAAAGACTAGGTGTGTAGTTGCCTTATTTTGTCACTTTTATTCCCTATTGGCACTGTGATCAGTTCACATTTCTAAAATCTAGAATTTGGAGAAGAAAATTGGAAGTTTTGATCTTTTCTTTGGCAAAATAAAGACAACGGAAGTTGGGTGAGATATTGTTTGGGTTTTTAATTCTCATTACTCGGTTGGAAATTTGTTATGCGATATACATGGTTCAAAGAACATGGAAAGGACAGGGCAAGGATTACAATGGAACGGATTCAACAAGTTTGCTTGGAACAACATTCACCTGTTTTCTTGCATTTGAGGCCACTAGTAATCTTCAGGACGAGGTTATCATATGAGATCATTGACAAGCGTAACTCCTTTGTTGGTGCCTTCGCTAAGTAAGGAGAAAGATAAAATATTACAAAACTTCGGGAAATCATCTTCTTTCTTATGGAAATTAGGATTTTTTTTAAGATCTTAATGATTAGTGTACTGGGATGCGTTTGGTTGTGTCAAATTCCCACTAGCTAATGGGAATAATTCTTAGAATGTATGTTTTTGGTGCCTGGCTTCTAACTTTAACATCAAAGATTCCATTAAAACGAAATAAAGTGAGAGAGGGTGAGAGATGAGGTAAATTAGGGCTTTCTATGGTCATGTGAGAGTCACATGCTATTAAAATGGAGGGAAATGGCTTGCATGGACGATTTTACCACTAGTCAAAATGGCATGTGCAACATGAGTGCAAAAAGTGATTGGATTCTGTTGAGCTTGTGAGCAAAGACTCATTTAGCAACTCGTAAATTGTTTAAGAATTCTTAAAGCTAAAAAAATCAAAAAGGATTTTATTACTAAAACATAAAATGTTCAGGGACTAAATAGGCTAATTTTTTAATATATATATATATATATATATATATATATATATATATATATATATATATATTTATATATACATACATACATACACGCCTATTAAAATGATCACTAAACCTCTAACCCCCAATATTTTAGAAAATAATTTATTTACTCCTAAAATTTTGATAATTTAAAATTTTGGTCTGATAATATTTTAAAACTAGTCTCTCATGTCTTAAAATTACTATTTTAACCAATATATTTGAAATTAGTTTTCATTAAGTCCAAAATCTAGGGTCAAAATAGCATTTTTAAAACATTGAGGAATAAAGCTAATTATTTTTGCACCAAGTTTAAAAAGTCAAAGTTTTAGGGGTAAAAATATTATTTTGTAAACATTTTAGGGCATTACGGTTTATTGTGTGAAATAGATAAATATTTATATTTACAAGCATATATTTATATATGTGTATGTATATGTGTGTGTATGTATGTATGTATGTATGTGTATATATATAAATTAAGTAATATTTTATTAAAGTATATATCAGTAAGGAAAATAATTATATCTTACTAAAAAATAGTTAGAAAAGTGAAATACATTAGAACAACAATATGGTTATCGCTAATGAGTAACTCTTTTTGAAGAATTTATTATTTCCTCATAAAAGTGCATCTTTTTAGCTAGAAAATACATGTTTTGTCACCATGTTTTAATGAGGAAATTCAAATTTCGTTACTAAGGGGTGCTATTTAGTTAGGAAAAATATTTTGTCAATGTATTTTAAAAAAAATTAAATTTGGTCGCCCAAAGTTCAATTTTCTCGCTAATGAGTTATTCCTTTTGTCACCAAGGAGTCATTATTAGTTAGAAAAGCAAATTTTGTCACCTTATTGTATCATTTGGCGAGGAATTTAAAATTTCTTGCTGATTTTCCTATTTTTTTTGTCTCGAAAGGGTTACCATTAGTGAGAAAAGCAAAAGTCACCAAAACTTTATCTCAGTAGCAACAAAAATTTATTGTCACCAAAGAATATCTATGGTGACAAATTTTGTTTCCAAGCCAAAATTTTGCCACTAGGTCTCCTTTTTCTTGTAGTGTAAGTGTTCATTGTATTTAGTAAAGTTTTTTTTTCTTTTTTGTTCTTTGCATGAGTTTTTGGGTCTTAAGTAATTGAGTGTTTTCATGGTAGGAAGAAGAGCTTACAAACAATTATTGGCCTATCTTCTTTGCATCAAAGGTAAGCATAAAGTTATTCATTTTTTAAAACTTATATTTGTAGTTTTATAAAGTTCTAATCTTTGTCAATATTTAATTAGATATGAATACTGCTTCAGGATATTATGTTAATTTCTTATAAAGAATATAATTTTGACAGGAAATTAAGAATCATGCTAGTGAATTATAGAAAAAATGAGTTAGTTAATCAGTTGATACATGTTAAGTTAAATAAGAATTGAGTATTTGAAACATGAATCAAAGGCAAGAAGCACAACAATAGGATGCAATCAACAAATGTGCGATTTCAAGTACAAAATCTACAAATGCTATTTGAACAACATCACAAAGGATACATGTTCAGTCTTTTGCAAGAAAATTACATCGTTTGGAAAAACGCGGAAATGCTAGAAGAAAGAGATGTAGAAGAGAGATGAAATAATAATATCAAGTGATCAGAAATCTCTGTGTCTAGTAGATGGCAATCAAGTTAATGCAGCTTGCATTGTTTTGATAGAAAATGTTGTCAACAATTTAGAAAGATGTAATAGTTGATAATTTTTTGTTTATTCTAGCACTTATTGTAGTTTAAATTTATTTTTGGTATAGTGTAATATTAATTCTTTTATTCTTTGTTTCCAGATGCTGAATCTTGTGTTAGCATTCTGGCTCAACCAATTAGTAATTCTACTATAGAAGAAGAACTCAATAATGAAAAGGATGATTATGTCTCGTTGACTATGCTCTCTTGGGAAATATATGTTTGGAAGAATTAAAACCAATGCATCAAATGCAAAGCTTGTTACATTAAATGATGCACACTTTGTGAACATAGTTGGTGAAGGTCAAGTTGATTTAAAGCAAGCTCAAAATGTTGTTTGTAGTATTTTACTTGAAGATGACCTTCTCTCTGGGAAGTTGTTCTTCCACATTGCTTTTTTTTTTAAAAAATGTAAATAGTACTTGAAAGACCTAAAAGGGGTGAATTAGGTGTTTGGTTAATTTTTAAGATATTTTCCCTTTTTGAAGATTTTGTTAAAGATTACTAGGATTGTCAATGGGCTCGAGTTGGCCCAAACCTGGCCCATTCAAATATGGGCTTGGGCTTACATTTTGAATCTCGAATAATGTTCGGGCCGAGATCGGGCCAAGATAAGCTTGGCTTATTTTTAGCCCAGCCCGTACACACACACACACATATTCTATATAATAATAATATTATTATATCTCATTAGAAAGATATTATTATTATTTTTATATGTAATAATAGTATAATTAATTAATTTTTTACTTCTATTTTTAATTAACAAATATTTAAGATTTAAATACAAGTTTAAAAAGCTTTTAAAAGTATAGTATCAATTATTCTAAAAGAATCAAAAAAAAGTTTATAGAGTGAAAACAAAATATAAAATAAATTTATACCCAAAAAATTCTGGCTATGGCCGGAACAAGCCCGAGTGAGACAAGCTCGGGCTAATTTTTTTAGCCCGAACAAAATTTGGCCGAGCTTGGGCTTGACAAAGCCCTACTCATTGGGTCCTATTGACAGTCCTAAAGATAACTCACTCCAAATATTTATGAGATTTTGATAGAAAATAGTTGGAGGTAACTATATTGACAACAACAAAAGCTAAAAACTTATCAAGGGAAAGAAGGAAGATCAATAAATAAGCAAGTAAAGCAAGAGGCACAAAGAACATAAGCAATTTAGAGTGTTTCTATCTCTTCAATATCTACATCTACTACCTTGAGCCCAAACTTAAGAATTTCAACCAACTTCACTATAATATCAATTCACACAAATACACAAAAGGTTCACCCAATTAAGGGTTTTCAATTCAAGAATCAAGGTTCACCCTATCCAAAAGTGTTTTCTATCTTCAAGACAACCTTAAATAAACAAATAGAAGAGAGAATAAAGAAAGATATTACCAACAAATTGGTGGATAATTACAAATGCTAGCACTACTTCACCTTTTTGTCTTTGAAATTTTGAATAGTTACATGTAGCACAAGACAAAACACAAATTTCTGATGTTCTAAAGATATTGGAGTGTAACGATTCTCAAAGTGTTCAAAAGTTATAAAAAATCTGAAATTTATGGCTTTTACAAGGTTTGAAATTCAATTCTAACTTTCAAATAAGGGTTAGTAACAGTATAATTCGGTCAATTGAATTTAGATCTTTGTGTTCGAATTGGTCGTCTAAATTTCTTTGGAAATTTAGCAGCCAAGACACAGTTCAAATGTCCAACTTGGAGTTCAAACTTTTCTAAACTTTGTCAAATCATTCGAAATTGATCCTCAACAAATTTGAAAATATTTTGGACTAAAAGATAAGTCAATTAAAAGCTTTTCAGCCCTAAGACATTATCAAACACTTAATAATTCAAGAATGTTCAAGATCTTTTGAAGCCCAACCATGTTAAAAAAAGTTTTGTGCTACCATATATATTGCTTAGATTCCAAATGCAAAAATTGCAGGGTTTACGAGAAATACCCATTAAGCGAAAGCAAACCTACACTAAAGTGTCTTCAAGGCCTTCAACATTTTAGACACCCTATACATTCTTCAATCACTTGAGCACATTAGAGTTGTCCTTAACACTATAGCTTCAAGGCGATGGGACCACTTAGCTTCTTTAACCAAAAATCATATCACACAATTAATAGACAAGTTAGACATCATCAATATTTGTCATTAATCAAAACTACATGATTTGCCATTAGGGTTAACAATCTCCCCCCTTTTGATGGTGACAAACTTTGATGTAAAATGTGAAAGATTTAAACATTGTAGCACAAAGAAACATTGATGTCATAGATGAATGAGTCTATGACCCAAAGAACCTCCATATTCCTCATTCCTTCCACTGAGATAGAGGATACAACTTTTTCCCCTTAGATTGTGCTCATTTTTCAACAAGTTTAGACTTGAACTATTGTGAGTCCAAATTGCAAAATACATAAAAGGCTGAAATTTTTGGCAAATAAGATTTCGTAAGGTTGTCCAATGATAGTAGGAAAATTTGAGACAATTTTTGTATACTTTGCACAACAACAAAATACATTTTGGTAAGAAAGTTTGAATGCATTTGAACTTTAGGACTACGTCTGGATTTTGGGTAAAAGTTCAAAAGTTAAACTTGAAAAACCTAACAGGGGAGGGGTTGAATTAGATTTTTTGGCTAATTTTTAAAAACTTTTTTCCTCAATAGAATCCCCATTTTTCAAATTCACAACCCCAAGATTTTATATATTTCAAAAAGAGTGGTTGAGAGAAGAAGAGCAATTAATAAGTCCACAACTAATATTAACAACCACAAAGAATAAATGAAGATAGCACAAATAAAGGCAAGTAATGAGTATAAAGAAAGAAACACAACGATTTATAGTAGTTTGATCTCTCCAAGATCTACATCCACTACCTTGAGTCCACACTCAAGGATTTTAACCAATCTACTAAATACTTTTTTTAAGGGTTTCACACCAATAACCTCTTTTCCAATCCAACAAACAAGGCTCACCCTCACCAAAAAGGGTTTATGTCACAAGACAACCTTGAACAATCAAATCAAGGCTCATCCTCACCAAAAGGGTTTTATATCTCAAGACAACCTTGATTAAACAAAGTAAAGATGAGATAATGATAGAAATTACCAATCAAGATGGTAGATATTCAACAAATCTAGCACCAATTCACTTTTGCTTTTGGAATCCTTAGATAATCACATGAAGCACATGAACAATAAAATCTTTTCTTTGAACTCTGATGTTCTCAAGATAATAGCATGTAAGTTCATCAATCTTACTCGAAATCTGAGTTTCTAGGCTTTTTTATAACTAAAAAAATGCAAATCCAACGATTAAAAAATGGCTAGTAACGGCTAGTAATAGTGAAATTCGATCAACCAAACTTGGACCTTTGCGTATGAATTGGTCATCCGAACTTTTTTGTTTACTAGGCTATAGGGAAAGTTTGGTTATTTGAACTTTGCATCCGAACAATTCAGTTGTTCGAATTGGAGTCTAAACTTTTCAAAACTTTGTCAAATCATTTGAAAATTAACCACGACAAGTTTGACGTCATTTTGGACTAAAAGATAAGTCATTTATTTTGAACTATAAGCCATTATCAAACACTTTGATTTTCAAAGAATCATGAAAACTTTTCAGCTAATCAATAAAGTTTAAGCTAGATCAAAATAGTTTGTATTTAAACATGCAATGCATAGATTCCAAATGCATGGAGTGTAGGGTAAAAAAGATATACCTATCAAACAAAAGAAAACCTACACTAGAGTATATTCAAAGCCTTCAACTTCTTGGACATACTCTTCATTCTTCAATTGCTTGAGCACATTTGAGTTGTCCTTAGTATTATAGCTTCGAGGTAATGAGAACACTGGCTTCCAATCCAAAAATCCTAGCACACAATTAACATATGAATTAGTCCTCATCAATGTTTGTCATTAATAAAAACTACTAGATTTGCCTTAGGGCTTACAATCTCTCCTTTTTTGATGATGACAAACTTTGATGCAAAATGTGATAGATTTAAACAATATAGTACAAATAAGCATTAATGTCAAAGATGAATGATAAACACTTTGGCACAATGACATTTGAATGGCTCATGATGAGCCTATGGCCCAACCAACATCCATATACATTTTTCCTTCCATCAAGATAGAAAATATGACATTTAAGTATTAAGAAAACTTCTAAAAGAGGTTTTAGAGGTTAGAAAAGATTGTCCAAGCTCCCCCTTAGATTGTGCTAATTTTTCAACAGGTTTGGACTTGAAGTGTTGTAAGTTCGGATTTTGAAATTTTAAGTCAGAATTACAAAATATACAAAATAATGACTGTGACTTTTGAAAATAAGCTTTCCTAAGGTTCAAATATTCTAGAAAAGATAGAGATAGTTTTTGAGCAATTGAATAACCAAAAAGTACTTTTTGGCAAGAAAGTTTGGATGCATTCGAACTTTCAAACTGTGTCCGAACTTCAAGTAAAAGTTTCAAAAAGTGAATTTTGCAACATAAGTACTTAAACTCAATCACTCAAGCATTAAGGCAAGATAATCAACTTTCATAATCATCATGATCATTCATATCAACATATTGACACATCAATGCTCAAATTTATATAAATCACAATCTTCAACTCCATATCAACCATAATCATCAATTCCTAACAATAATTGGTCAATACTCAGCTTTCAACATTCAGCAGTGCAAAAACAAGATATCCACTACATTTATCAATTCATAGCAGCAATGCACATTTTGCAGTCACTTTGCTTTCTTTTTCCCCTTCTGTTATCAACAAATATGGGATGGTCATAGTGAAATATCATTAACCAAAGGAGCTCTCAATACTAATGTTTCATCATTGAGCTTCAAAAACAGTACACAAGCTAGAAGACATGAAAATCTAAAATGTGAAGTTACGTAAACTATGCTAGGAACAAAACACCCATGAAATACCTAGGTTATACTAAGCACATAATGTATCTAAATTTACAAAGCAATAAGAGATAGGATGAAGAGATGTTTAGTCTTGTGATGGTGATGAAGAAGATCTCCTAGTTCCCTTCTTTCTCGCCACATGTTTCACTCTTCCTTGGTTAAAGGTCATGATGGACGGTGTGGTGATTTCAACTTTCTCAATCAAGCTACCCTCTTCATCAACATCCTCTTGCCACTTCTCTTGATTTTCAACTTCTTGCTTTTCATCCTCTTTTTTCATTTTTCTCTTCCTTGAGCTACTAATTCAAAGTCATTCTCATGGTCATCATCATGGTCATCGTCATCATCATCATCATCATCATCATCATAATTATCCTGATCTTTCTCTTCCTTCTTATCTCCATCACCATTCTTTTCTTCTCTTTCTTGAGGTATAGATGTTCCTTCACCACTTTGACCATTTCTCATTAATAATTCCTCTATGTTCCTCACTCTAGTCTCCAATCCATCAAGTTTTCCAAGAACCATTTGAGCAAAGGTCTCAAAGAAATTGTACATTTTCTCCATCTCCTTGATGTGTTTGTTTAAAGTTTCTTGGAATACCTTGGCAATGATGGTATCTCCTCTAGTAATCCTTTCACCACTATGGACTTTTCCAACATCGAGAAGTGATTGATGAGTAGGCATTTCTTCAAACAATCTTCTCTTGGAGGGAGATTGCACCTCCTCACTTGATAAGTCATGCCTCTTAGTTTTCATCTCCCTTGCTACAGTTTCTTCTTCATCTTCTTCTTCTACTTCCTTCTCTTCCTCTTCAACATCCTCACTTTCTTCAACCTTTTTTACCCCTAAGAGAAGTGCCTTTTTTTGTTCTTCATATGCCATCTACATCAAGAATTAGCTGCATCCTTTTGAGAGATTCATTAGTGTATATCTCTCCACACTTGATGGCTAGTCCTCTTCCTGGAAATTGAACTTGGAAATGCTTGAGAATCTTAGTAAGCAACATTTCATAAGGCAAGGCCTAATTTCCCATCCTTTTTGCTCTTATCATGTGCCTCAAAGCCATATATCCAAAATTCAATCTTCTACGTTCATGAAGAGCAAGCATTATCACAATATGCATATTTCTAATGGATGCATATTTCCCATTCTTCTTGCTTCCATTATGTTTTTACCAAGTTATTGACAACGGCCTTTGGACTAAAAGCTTTTGAAAAGATCTATTTTATAGTCCAAAATGATTTCAAACTTGTTGTGCTTGATTTCGAATCATTCTAACTAAGTTTGAAATGTTTGGACTCCAATTCAGACGTTCAAACTTTATTTCATGGCTGCTGAATTTTTAGAGAAATTCAGACGATCATTCGGATGCTTGTGTCCAAATTCGATTGACCAAATTTATCCTGGCAGCCTGAAGAAAAAACATTCGGACGATCATTTAGACGCAGAGGTCTAGCTCAGTCGACCGAATTTTACTGTTACTAGCAATTATTTGAACGTTGCAAAAGATTTTTAAACCCTATAAAAGACATAAACTTCAGATTTTTAGGTAGTTTTTGATTCTTTAAGAATTTTTGCTCTTCCCAATCATTCTTTATCAAAAAGATCTATTTTGTTTTGTCCAAGTTATTGGTAACTTTCTTATCTCTCATTTCATCTGCTTGTTGTTTTCAAGGTTATCTTGAGGATATAAAACTCTTGTGATAGGGTAAGCCTTGATTATTTGTAATTGAAAAGAGACTGTGGAGTAAAACCCTTGTGGGGTGAGCTTCTATTGTATTATTTGATCAACTTGTGTTATAGTTGAGTTTGGTTGAAATCCTTGAGTTGGGGCTCAAGGTAGTGGATGTAATCTTGAGTGATCGAACAACTATAAATTGTTTGCGTTGTCTCTTGTCTTCTATTTCTTTTCAAATTTGGAGTTTGATTGTGTTCACTTGCATATCTTGTTAAATGTTAGATTTTAATCATCTTCCAAATCAATTTTCTCAAAAATAAAAATATTTCAAAAATTAGGCAAAGACCTAATTCATCCCCCTCTTAGGTCTTTCAATAATTTTCTAAGAAAATATTTAAGCCCTAATTTAATCTTATTATTTACATAATTAGAAAAAAATATAAATAAAAAAATTTATATTAAGTATTATCGTTATTATAGAAACAAATCGGGAAAAGGTTATTTATACAATTAAAAGTAGACAAAAATTATTATTTCAAACAAAAATTTGACTTTTAGAGGTATACTTAAAAACAACTATCAATTATAATATCAAGTAGCAAAGTGGTTAAAAACATTAAATACTCATTTAAACATCAATTGAACTTCTATCATAGTGGTTGAGGCACACAACCACAATGAGGACATGAAATCGGAAGGCTGTAAATGGATATTATTTGTGCACACGACATGCTAGTGGCTCACTATGCTGGCGCTATTCGAGTGCCAAACAGGCCCTTGCGGCAATTGGCATCAATTGTTTTAGTTCTTAAAAAATTTTTAGTTATGATTTATTTTATAAATTTTTTAGTGATAACATCTACGGGAGCACCAAAAAAGTGCTTGCGGCTAGCTGGCGTCATATTTTTTTAATTTTAAAAATTTTGATTATGATTTAGTTTATAAATCTTTTAGTGATAACATCTAGTTTGTCTCTAATGATATTTTCAATGTTGACATTTTTCGTCACTAAATTTTCTTTGTGATTTTTTTCTAAGAAAAAGAAAATATTATATAAGTAGCAAGGTAAGGGTTATTATTGACAAAAATTGGAACTTAATTACAGAACTATCTCGAGATATTAGTGACAACATTTTTCTTGTCATTAAAGGTTAATCTTTGGTGAGAAGATTCAATTGTTGTTACTTCGAGTCTTTAATGAGAATGATCTGGTGATGACTGAATGATAAAAATTTTCTTGCCACTAAAAGATATTAGTGAAAACATTTTTACATTTTGTGATGACTTTTTGTTGTCACTAAAGGCTTTTTTCTCCCGTAGTGAGAATGGGGAATATATGCATACAATTTAAGTGAAATAACTCCTTCAATAATGAATTTGCAAGTATATATACCTAACCATTATCAAGTCACTTTTGAGCAAAAAGCAGACATCAAAAGTGTTTTGCGAATCGATTTGTTTCATCTACAATGCTAACAAAGCTCTTTTATATGAATGTAACAAATAAAGAGTCCCAAGAACTCAAACGCTTGTACAAAGAATTTCTATAGCACTTTTTATGGTTTGAATCAAATAAAATATCGAGCAAGAGTAAGAGGTATATGATAATTGGATGACTGGTTACAATACTTCCTAATGAAAGAAAAAGATAGTATTTGATTCTGCTCTTGTCACACATCTAACCACCAAAAAGTTTTAAGAATTTTTGACTATAAATGGAAAGCTTCATAATTTCTTTAGAGACACTACATATGAGCTTGGACTTCTTTATCAAGACAGCGATATTGAAGCCTACTTGGAAGAATTTGTTCAGTTTCAAATGTCTTCTACATTGTGGCAACTTTTTTGTACCATACTTGTTTATTGCGCTCTTGTAGATGCCAATAGGCTGTGGACTAAATTTGAAAAGAATTCAAGTGAAGACTTAATTTATGCAAAATAGAATGGGTGACAAATGTGCAAGTTTTTTTAGTGATGGGCCAAGAGGCACAGGAAAAACTTGTTGTATAAAACATTATTGGCTGCATAGCCATTGCTATATCCATCTCTGGAGTTGATACTTCTTTATTTTTAGGAGCTTGCATTGCTAATTTGCATTTCAAAATTCCATTAGATGATGTAGCTGGAATTGCTTGTAACTTAACCATGCAAAGTAGCATTGCACAACTCATCAAGCAAGCAAACCTAATTATCTGGTATGAAGCTCAAATTGAAAAAAAAAAGCAATTGAAAGTTTTGATAAACTTCTTCAAGATATCATGAGAAAAAACATTATATTTGGTGGTAAAGTTGCTGTCTTTGGAGGGGATATTGCCAAATTTTGGCATTCGTACCCAATGCTGAAAATGAGACATAATTGTAGAAAGTTTGCTTTATTCATATATGTGGCCACACTTGAAGAAAATTAAATTGACAAAAAAATATTTGTGCAATTGAAGATCCTAAATTTATAGATTTTCTTTTGAAGATTGAGATGGAACTGAAATAGCATATTCCAGTGACAACATTTAACTACCGTCACACATGGTTCTTCCTTTCAATGACAAAGAAGCCTCACTAGCTGCATTGATTGACTTTTGTTTTCCAAATATGACAAATTTTACAATAAGAAAAAATAAAAATTGAAACCGAAAAATCGGTTTCGAAGCTAGGATTGGAAACCGAATAACATCGGTTTTAATTTTGGTGGTTGCAACCCTATATTGAAATGAAATAGAGTCAACTTCAAATTTGAAACCTAATTTTAGAACCTATATCATTTTCAAAATTCACTTGAGAACCAATCTTTTTAACCAAATACAGCAATAGATCTTGCTATTGCATTGGAACTGATTTGAAGAAAAAAGAATGAAATACAAAAAAAAAAACTTATCTAATAGGATTGGGTCAGGCGACCTGACTAGGAGAACCTACCATAATCAACCAGTTGGGCTTGAACGTGTGCGTATATGCTCTTGGTGAGTGGCAGTGCACCCAACTAAGACATGAGTGCACACGCCTATAATCCTAGTAAATTTGCGGAGTGGAAGGTTTGAAGTCGCGTTGCTAGGGTGCATGTGCTCTTCTGCTAAGCTAAGCTTGCTGTTGTAATATTTTTCTGCAACTATTTTATTTATACTATATATGTTTATATTATATCTTTTAAAATTAATAATATGTATTGTATTTATTTTTTAAATAATAGATGATATAATTTTTTAAAACAATCTTATTTATAATAGAACTTGAGAAATAAAATATTACAAGATACAATATATTGTATTTTATTTTAATATATTATTTTGAAACCGACTATGTAAATTTGAAACCAATTTCAATTTGTACAAAAATCAACTTCTATTTTTTTATGTCCCTAAACTAATAAAATGAAAAATAATCTAAATTTTTTAATAACGTTTATTTCCAATGAAACGTTGCTACTGATTCATTTCTAATTTTTATTAGGTTATAAAATCATGTAATTAACTTATTAAGTATGTTTACCAATTAATAAAAAATATGTAATTGTATGTATATAGATAAAACATATTAGTATTATATATAATTACTGTTTTAAACACTTGTATACTTATATGAATATTAACTATAGATCACTAGTATGATATTAGATAATATTTGTATAATAATTAAAATAAGTATATCAATATATATCTTAGACATAGGAGGTAAAAAAAAGTTATATAGCTGTTTAGTTGACTATAGATAATTATATATATATATATATATATATATATATATATATATATATATATAATGAAAATATATACATGTACTAATTATATATTGATTACAATAATTCTTCTAAATCCATCAAATGTGTAGGATGTCACGTTATAAACCTTAATTATAATCTATAAATGTTAATATTAAGAATTAGAATTGAAACCGATAAGAAACCAATTTTGGATTGTCAACCATATTGAAATCAATTTGAAATTGCATTAGTGTTTGAAACTGAATTAGAACTGCTCTCGATTATAGGTTTGGAAACCGATATGAAAATTCCTTCAAAAAAATAATTGATTTTGGAATAGATTTGAATCTAATTGGAGACCGAATTTTGAAATCGAAGAAAATTAGTTTCTAATTGGAAACCGATTTGAGATTGTTTGATTTAGAAACCAATTTCTTTGAAATTGATTGGAGTTCAAATTTTGAAACCAAAAAAATCTGTTTATAATTAGAATCCAATTTGAAACTGTTTGATTTAGAAATTGATTATTAAACACCTCAAAAAAAATATAAAAGAATTCATTTTGAAATAGATTTGAAACTGATTTCCTCTGAAACCGATTAGAGATTGAATTTTGAAACAGGGAAAAATTTATTTCTAATTTAGAAACCAATTTTTTGTCTAAAATATGATGTTTTCTTGTAGTATTATGAATTTGATATTAAAGCTGTCATGGAAGGCACTGCTTACACAAACAATAAATGTGTTGATGATATAAATAAGCTAATGATAAACAACTTCCCAAGAGAAAGCAGAATCCATTCAAGCACTGACAAGATACTAGATCCTTCTCATCAAATAGATTGTGAAGATTTTTTGGACATGCTTCAGCAAAATGGTTTACCTGCGGAATCTTTATCCTTCACGAGGGTTATGTATGGAACATGCACAGAATTGAAATGGCGTGTGATCTATATTGAAATAGCTCATATTATGAACTCAAAAGGGAAGAAAATAAAGCCCAGGAATGCTATTCCACTGAACTTCTGGATTCGGAAGATAGGGAATAAAGTTGCAAGCAGCAGAGAACAGTCAAACAACACAAATAGAACCCAACGGAGAATTTGAACAATTTTGCATTAGTTCTCTTTACTCCGACCGACGGATAAGGCTCAGGAGGGCACTACCCAAAGATGTCTGCCAACAGCTTTAGGAAGTCTTACGGGAGCATCAATATGTATTTACCTAGAGCAACGATGACCTTGGGATAGTCCCCCGCACCATCACAAAACACAGGTTAGGAATTAAGCCTGAGACCCAACCCGTGTTCCACAAAAAGATAGTTTTTTCCAAACAAAGACAGGAGGTTATAAGACAAAAGGTATATAGGATATTAAGCGTGGGAATAATTAAACCTATGAATTTCTCTACATGGTTAGCAAACCCAGTGGTGGTTTCGAAAGCCATAGGGGGATAACATATGTGCATAGATTTCATAGATCTAAATAGAGCAATTCCTTAAAAGCTATACCGTCTCTCCCAGATTGATCAATTGGTAGACGTAACAGCCGATCATGAGTTACTATATTTGAAGGATGCTTACATGGGATATCACCAAATATTGATGGCCGAAGAAGATATGGACAAAACATCTTTTGTGGCCAACAATGAAACTTACTACCATACCCATATGCTGTCTGGGCTGAAAAATACTGGGGTGGGGTTCCAAGAAATGGTCAACAAGATCTTCGCCAAGCAAATCAAGCGAAATATGAAAGTTTACATCAACAATATCATCATCAAGTCAAAAAGATGCTTGATCTACAATGTGACATCCAAGAGACACTAAAAACTTTGAAACATACGGGTATGAAACTAAATCCCCAAAAGTGTACTTTTGGAGTACGGTCAGGAAATGTTTTATGGTACCTAATCTCTCACCGAGGAATTGAAGGAAACCTAGAGAAGATACAGGCGTTCATAAGTATGGAACCTCCCCAAACCATAAAAGATGTACAGTGATTGATGGGAAAGAATGGTTGCAGTCGGTCATTTTTTGCCAAGGCAAGTGAAAAAGAAGCCCCCTTTCTATCACATCCTAAGGAATGAAGGAAAGAAGTTTGACTAAGAATTGCTAGTAGACATTTGACCATTTAAAACATCTTGGATAGCCTCCAGAAGAGAGAACTGTTATGTCTATATTTGGCTATCTCATATGTGGTGATTAGTTTAGTGTTATGTGCACTCAGAGAAGGAGTCATGAAACCAATATTTATGTTTGTCATATTTTACATGGAGCAGGAGAAAGGTATTCTACCTTAGAAAAATATGTATTAGCCATTGTTATGGTTGCTTAAAAATTATGACCATGCTTCTAGAGTTACCCCATCCAGGTGTTGACCAATACCCTTATCAGGTAGGCTATGCACAAACATGATATATCGGGAAGAATGCTATGATGGACCTTGGAGCTAAGCAAATACCACATCAATTATACCCCGAGAAAAACCATCCAAGATAGGCTTTAGCATATTTCACAGTAGAATGCACATCGCAAGTAGATGTTGTAGATAGTAGGATAAGACTACCGAACCAAATTGGAATGTTTGTTGGATCTTATATGTAGACGACTTTGACTCTTCTCATAAAAGCAAAGTAGGAGTTATCCTGGAAAACCCAGATGGTAAGGAATTTACTTACGCCCTCAAATATCACATGAAACTTAGCAAGGATTAAGCAAAATACGAAGCGCTAATAGCCAAAATTAGGCATGCCAGCAACTTGCTGTTGAAATTGTGGTCATTCGAGGAGACTCTCAGATAGTGTTTGGACAGATCACAGAATTATATGAAGCTAGGGAAGAAAATATGAAGAAGTATTTATAGATTGTTCGTCATTCAATTAGTAGGTTCAAGTTTGTGAAATTTGAAAAAATTGGAAGGTGGCAGAATACGAAAGCCAATACCCTCTCCAAACTAGCCGATGGAGAACTTAGGGCAGGAATATGGGTAGAACCATTGAAGAAAAAGAGCATTGAGGAAGAAAATCTAACCAATTTCCAAGAGGAGACTTGGATGATGCCGATCATAAGGTATATCACTTCTGGAATACTACCCAATGACCAGAGCCAAGTAAGGAAATTAAAATAATCACCTCCAGATACGTTGTAATCGATGGGACTATGTATTGAAGATCTTTTTCATGGCAAATAATGAAGTGTGTTACCTCCAAAAGATGGAAATTATGCCTTGTGAGAAGTCCATGAAGGGGTTTATAGTGCACATATCGGAGTTCAAAAAATAATGAGGTACTGGTACTTCTGGTCTAGCATGGAGGAAGACATGAAGAATTTGGTAAAGTATTGCCAAAAATACCAGTTACATTCCAATGTGCATCGTTTACCAGCTACTGAATACCAATCCTTAGGAAATCCAAGCCCCTTCGCACTACGGGGTATGCACTTCTTATGACCCTTTTCGAAGACACTTGGAGAAAGAAGCTACCTGGTAGTCGCCATTGACTATTACGACTAGTAAAATAAAGGAGTTTTTCTGGAAAAAAATCATAACCCGTTTTGGGAGCCCATGAATCTTGGTAATCGACAATGAGAGAGTGTAAGACCTAAGAGGGGGGGGGGTGAATTAGGTCTTAGGCTAATTGTCGAAATCTTTTCCCTTTTTACAAATCCTTTGCCTTAATAAAAGCTATTCTTTAATTCCACAAGCTTCAAGTTTATATGTGATGTGATGGTTAAGATAATATCATCAAACTACAACCAATCAATCAACAACAATCAATAAGTAATAACATGAGCATGTAAATAAATAAAGCTATAAGAAAATGAACACACGATTTATAGTGGTTCGATCTCTCCAAGATCTACATCCACTACCTTGAGTCCACACTCAAGGATTTCAACCAATCCACTATAAGCTCAAGTTCAACAATTACATAAGAGGCTAACCACACTATGGTTTTACACTCACAACCTCTTCTAGTAATTATACAAACAAGGTTCACCCTTCCACAAGGGTTTTATATCTAAAGACAACCTCAAGACTAATCTAATCCAAGGCTTACCCTCACACGGGTTTTACACTACAACCTTGATTAATCTAGTCTATGGCTCACCCTAACACAAAAGGGTTTTATGTCACAAGATAACCTTGCAAATGAGCTAATAGAAAATAACACAATTTAATAAGGAGATAAGAATGTGTAGATGTTACCACTTGTAGGTAGAGTTTACACAATGTTGCACCTTTACACTTTGCCTTTGGAATCTTGAATGTACACCTTTGAGCACAAGGCAATTTGAGAGCTTTTCAATTTGATTTGATGTAAAATAAGTTAGAGCATGTAAGATTTGTTAAGTTCAAAGTTCTACTAAAAAATCTGGAGTTTATGCCTTTTATAGAATTCAAAAATCAGTTCAAACGGCTATACAACGGCTAGTAACGGCTAGTTTCAGAAAATTCGGATGACCGAATTCTGCATCCGAATTTTTCGCTTCAAAATTCGGACGACCGAATTTTTTGCATGCGTCCGAATCTTCTTCCGAATTTCTCTGGAAGAACAGTAGCAAACTTTTGCTACAAAATTCGGACGACCGAATTTTTGGACTGCGTCCGAATCTTCTTCCGAATTTTTCAAACTTTGTCAAAACATGTTCAAATCAATTCTAACAAGTCGGAAAACCTTCTAGCCTAAAAGATAAGTCATTAAAGACCTTTTAAGTGCAAAAACCATTTATGAAAACTTGATAATTTAGGTAAGTTCAAAACCATTGAAACCATTAAAATCAAGTTTTGTGCTCTCAATTGCAACTCATAGATTCCAAGACTTAAGAGTGTAGGGTTTACAATATTTACCTATTAACCACATGTCACCTACACTTCATGTCTTCAAAGCCTTCATTAATCTTGAACAAACTCTTCAATCTTCAATCACTTTGGCATATTTGAGTTGTTCTTGCATTTTAGCTCCAAGGCAATGAGACTTCAAACTTCTTAATCCACAAATCCTATCACACAATATACAAGCATATTAGTCCTCATCAATGTTTGTCATTAATCAAAACTAATCATAACTATATGATTTGCCCTTAGGGCTAACAATCTCCCCCTTTTTGATGATGACAAACTTTGATGCAAAATGTGATGGATTTAAACAATGTAGTACAAAGAAGTATTGATGTCAATGATAGAAGATAACCAATTTAGCACATTGACATTCAAATGGCTCAATATGAGCCTATGACCCAACCAACCTCCATTTGCCTCCTTCCTTCCAACAACTAGGATAGAAGATATAGCATTTAAGCATTTAGAAAAAGTTCTAAGAGAGGTTTTAAGGTTGTAAAAGTTTAACAATGCTCCCCCTTAGATTGTGCTCATTTTTCAACAAGTTTGGACTTGAGATGCTATGCACCCGAATTTTGACATATCAAGTCCGAATTGTAAAATAAGTGAAATGAAAGCTTCAATTTTTGAAAATAAGTTTTCCTAAGGTTGTTCAAACATAGTGGAAGAGATTAAAACAAGTTTGAATCAATTTGAACAACAATAGAGCACATTTTGGCAACAAAAAATGCATGCATCCGAATTTCAGAACATGCATCCGAATTCTTAAACCTTGCATCCGAATTTTTTAAATCCTAAGTCCAAACTGCAATAAATTTAATATAATGAATGTTTAAAGTGAAATAAAGTGTTCCTAAGGTTGTTCAAACATAATGGAAGAGATTAAAACATATTTGAATCAATTTGAACAACAAAAGAGCACATTTTGGCAACAAAATATGGATGCATCCGAATTTTTTGAAACATGCATCCGAATTTTGAATCATGCATCCGAATTTTAAGATTTCAAATCCGAAATGTAAAATATGTGAGATAACAACTTCTATTTTTGAAAAATAAGCTTTTCTAAGATTGTTCAAATATGATAGGAAGGATTAAGATAGTTTTCAAACAATTTGAACAATAGAAAAACATTTTTGGCAAGAAAGTTTGGATGCATCCGAACTTTTGGTTTGCATCCGAACTTCAAGTCCAAACTTTTGATAGCAAGTTTGAAAAGGTGATTTTGCATTCTTAAATGAACTATAGAAGTACTCAAATATGTATAGCCACAATAGCACTCTTTAGCTTTGCAAAACCACAAAACTCAAGCATTCAATTGTTTTTATGAGGTAAACTAAAATCATAAGTTAAGTCAAGAACTAGTATCAAGATTTCAAAATCTTAACTTAACCATATTCAAAATCTCAAAACCTCACATAGTATAACATATTCAATTTAAATTTCAAATGCAGCCAAATATTTTCACAGTACACATTCATTTTACATTTTAACCTATAACACATAGCACATAGCACATTTACAGCAAGCACATTCACATTACATAGCATATTGCAGCCATCATTCTTTCTCCCCTTTGACATATGCATGTATTTTCAGAAAATTCACACATTTTCTATTCATGCATGAGGAATTCCACTGCTATTTCATATTTTCACACATTTTGTCATCCCATTTCTTCTCCCCCTTTTGTCATCATTCAAAGATGGGGTTAATGAAAATGAGACAACATGTATCACATATAAGCAGTATATTGATCAACTCTCATTAACAGTATAGTTCTAGTCAAATAATTATCATCCTAACAGCAATAATCATTATGTAGCATCTCAACAATAATAAATCAACTTCTTCTCTCCCTTTTTTTTTTATCAGCAATTAAACTTGGGGTGAGAGTACTTGGACAACAAAAGTGAAACAAAGAAGCTCTTATCACAAAGATTTCACATATTGAGCTTCAAAGCACTATAATGACTAGAAAGGCACAAGTACATTTCAATGTTAAATCATAACATGTGCATTAAGGCATAAAATTAAAATAAGCATCAAAATAGAGTTTAGGGATAGAAAGGCTTAGTCTTGGATGCGTTTCATTGTCTTCACTTCCAAATTTGTTTGTTATGATGGCCATGTCTCCCTTGAGCTCTATATGATGGGGTCCTTCATTTGTTGACTCCTTGCTTGTGTAATTCTGCTTTGGAAAGCTACCAATCAAGAGGATCTTGGATCTTCTTTCTTTGAACCACATTTTCTTGCTCCCTTGGTTGAAGGATATTGGTGATGGATTTGTGATTTGACTTTGTTAAACTTCATTCATCTCCTTCTTCTTGCTTGTTCTCTTGGGCTTTATAGGAACTTGCACCATCTAAAACCACTTGAGAAATCTTTCTCAAGTCTTCTTCCATATTCTTGACTCTAGCTTCTAAACCATCAAATTTGCCAAGAATTATCAGAGCAAAAGACTTGAAGAATTTGTCCATCTTCTTCATTTCCTCTACATGGTTGTTCAATGTCTCTTGAAACACCTTGGCAACTCTTCAAATAGTCTTCTTTTGTGGAAGGTTGCTCCCCCTCACTAGATGAGTCATGTTTCATTTTAATTTCTTTTCTCTAGCAAGGATTTCCTCTTCATCCTCTTATTCTTCATCATTGCTAGCATCTCTTCTATCACCCCTTAGAGGAGTTTTTCTTCTAGCCCTTCATACATTTTCATCATCAAGTATTCAAGGAATTCTCTTTAGTGAGTTGTTGGTGTAGACTTCTTCACTCTTTATTGGTCAACTACTACAAGACAATTGCACTTGGAGATACTTGAAAACCTTGGTAAACAATTTGCTATGTGGCAAAGCCTTACGTTCGGTTCTTCTAGCTGCCATTATATTCTTTAGCACTATATATCCAAAATTCATTTTTCTTTTCTTATGCATGGCTAGCATAATTACAGCATACATATTATCAACATAAGATTTGTTCCCAAAGTATGCAATAATCAAGGTAGTAAGCATGTGATGCAAAATTCTTTCACTAGCATAAAAAAGCTTTTATCTCTCTCTCCTTTCTAGTCTTGAGGCTTCTTATCATTTATATATATATAGGCATTCTCAATTCTTTCATGTGAGTATAACTCAATTATAAAACAATGTCCCCAGAAGAATAATGCCTAAACCCAACATCCTCAACATCACAAATTCTATTGAGCAATGCATTATCAATCTCAAAAAATTAACTTGTGATATTTTTTGAAGAATACTACTAAATAGCTTTTATTACCAACTTGCTTAACTCTTTCTTCCTTAATATTTGCATAAACTTCATAAACTAAGGAAGCCAATAGCATTCATCAAACATAAGCAAACTAGTCCAACTCATATCATTTAAAAAATGAGAGTATATTACCCATTTCGGATAGTTTGATGACATCCACCTTGTAGCTGGGATTTTTTCTTATGATTCCTTTTTTGTCCAATCATCAAATTCAGTAGCAGCCTCCACTGTGACAAATCTTTCAAGCCTTGACATGCTTTGAGGAAAATGAACCTTCCTTGGTTCATTGATCACCTGGGTCATCTATCATTTTCTTTGGCTTTTCCCATTCCTTTTCCCATGCTTGGCTTTAGTGTCCTCACTTGGATGCTACAACACTTGAATACACTTTAGTTATTGGATTTTGAAATTCCTAAGCTTCTTCTAAGATTGGCCAAACCTTTCTTCGACCAATGGCTTAGTAACAATATCATTAATTTGTTTATTAATGCAAACATGCTTTAAACAAGTATTACCTTTAGTAGAGTGATCTCTAATGAGATGAAGTTTGATCTCTATATGCTTTATCATAGTTTGTTGAATAGTATGATGATCAAATTTATTGCATTAATGTTATCACATAACATAGCCACACATTTGAAATAGACCATAATGACTTGGAGTATCAATAAGTTAATAGAGAATGTATTTAACAACAATCAAATGAAAATCTTTAGGACAAGATAAAATCTAGCACATAAGCACATGGCAAATATAATATTGGCTCTACTTGCTGTCAAATAGAGTTGACTACTCCTATGAAACCATTTTATTCTTGTCAAGCATAGTTGATAAACTTATGGATGCTTATACCTTAACTTGATTCTTAAAAGTGCCATCCTTGGTTTGCTTGATTTGTAGGCCAAGAAAGAAATTGAGTTTTCCTATCATGCTTATTTCAATTTTACTTTGCATCAACTTGGAAAACACATCACAAAGTGAAGTATTAGAAGCACAAAAAATTGTATCATGTATTCGGACAAGTTATAGATCATTGTTGCATGAGGATTTTATAAAAGGGGTAGTTTCAGTTTTCCTCTTGAAAATCTTTTGAAAGAAGGAAACTACTCAAGGAAACTAGGGGCTGGTTTTTAAACCATTCAAAACTTAGGATAGTTTGAAAATATGGTTAGGAAACTTTTCATGAGCAAAACCGGGTGATTGTTCCATATAAACCACTTCCTCAATAGAACCATTTAGAAAAGCACTTTTGACATTCATTTGAAATAACTTAAAGCAAGTACAAGTCAAAAGCATTCTTATGGACTCAAGTCTAGCATTCGGAACAAAGGTTTCATATCATAATCAATTTCCTCTTCTTGATTGAATCCTTAGGCAACAAGTCTAACCTTGTTTCTAACAACTTCTCCGGATTCAATAAGTTTATTTCTAAAAACCATTTAGTTCCAATAATAGAATGATCATGAGATTTAGGAATATCCAAAATATTGTATCTTTCAAATTTATTTAATTCCTCTTGCATAGCAATAATCCAAAAATCATCACACAAGGCATCATCAATACTTTTAGGCTCATATGCAATAAGAGAATAAAGTTATTGATAAAATACCGCCTTATTTTTTACTCCTTGGAAGATATCTCCAAAGATTTGCTCCTTAGGGTGGCCTCTTGGATATCTTAAGTTCTTTGGGAGCTCTTGGTCACCACTAGGTTGGTCATCTTGAATCATTTCTTCCTCATTGGTATGATTCTCCAAAGTTGGTGCTTGAAGATGGGTTTGATTGTCATTCATAGATGTACCTACATCATCTTCATCTTTTCTTTCCCAAGTGAATGTAAGATTCATCAAAATAAACATGAATGGTTTCCTCAACATATAAGGTTCTTTTCATTATAAACTCTATAGGCCTTTTTGTAAGAAAAAATAGCTAAGAGATATATCAATATCCATTTTTCTACCAAATTTAAGTAAGTTGTCACAAGTCTTTAAGATAAGACATTAACCAATCATTTTAAACTATTCAATTTGAGTCGTTCTATAAAAGAGAATTCAAAAGACGTTTTTCTTCAAAATGATCTTGAGAGAATTCTATTTATCATAGCATGTGATGTTTATGACTTTGGACCGGAAATATTTTTGAAGAAGAATTTTCACAAAGCATGGACCTAGCCAATTTTTACAAAGTTCAAATTTTTCTTTTCAATAACACCATTTTATTGTGAAGTTTTTTGCAGTTGAAACAATTATATGAAATTCAATTTTCAAAGCAAATTTTGTAAAGACTTTGTTGTAAAATTCTCCCATTGACACTTGTAATAGAAATCAATTGCACTCAAGGGAGGTTTGAACCTTTTTGAATAATTTTACAAACTTATGAAACACTTAATCTTTTCGAACAATGAATAATGCTAAAATGAATATTTAGAAATCATCAACTACTAATAAGGCATATTTCAAGTCATCAATACTAGAGTTCCATATAAGTCCAAAACAATCCATTTGAAGAAGCACAAGATGTTTTGAGGTCTAAAATCATTTTCATGGATCTGAAAGATTCTTTTGTTTGTTTTTCATATGGACAAGTATCTCAAAAATAATTTTCTCAAAACACATTTTTAGAAATCCTCTAACTAAATCTTGATAGAAAAGTTTGTTCAACAAATCCATGTTCACATGACCAAATCTTTTATGCCAAGAAAATCATTATCATAAGGAACAAGACATTCAAGCTTATCAAGATAAAGCACACATTGAAACATTTCGTGAGTAATTGACCAAAATCACAAAATATCATTTTGTCATACAAATTCGGACGACCAAATTTATGATCTTCAAGTCTGAACATTTTGTAAAGTTTCATAAAGATGTTTTTAACCAAGAAAATGCATAGATCTTCAATCATAGCTATCACGACATATAATCAATTTCAAGAACATATAAACCATGAATGCAATCTCATATAATCAATGTTACCTAATCAACTTCAGAGAAGCAATTGACAAGTCATGGTTGGCAAATTTTCAAATATTGACTAAAAGCATTCTTAAATGAAATTTCACATTTTGGCATTCAACCTCTTATTCATTGTCACACAATTAACTAATGCTAAACAGGTTATAGTTCAAATCATCAATAAGCAAAAACTTGTTTAAGAAGAAGAGAGAAACCTTTACCAACATTGATTACTCCAAGAACTCTTCCTTTCTTCAAAAAACAAATCCTACATTGGTTGCTTTGACCTTGATTATGAATGAGATGTTTTCCTTTATTCTTTAAGCTAACATCATCAATGTGCCGCTTAGTGGTGCTTGAGTTTGAATTAAAATGTTCCTGCAATAAAGGAGAGGAAGTATCCTTTGGTACCCATACTTTCTTGGGTCCATGGGGGGTTAGTAATAGTTTGCTTAACTCTCCAAATGGTTTTTACACCATTCTCTACTTTTCTTTTAACATAACATTTGGTGACTTTATGTCCATGTTTTCCACAATAAGTACAACAAGTATGATGCATGGAAGTAGAAGTAGCTCTAACAAAGAAGTTGTTATATTTAGGCACATTATTGACATAATTGTAACCAAGACCATTTTTAACAAGAGAAGATCTTTGAGGTCCAATTAGTTTGTCAAGATTGTCTCTTCCATTTGTAAATTCTTCAACACATAATGTAAGATCATCAACTTTCTTTTTCAAGATTTCATGATCACTAAGCATTTTTTCAAGAGAAGAAACTTTTGTACAAAGAGATTTATTTTCAAGAGATATGTTATGTAAAGAAACATTCAAAACTTCTTTTTCAATATTCAAGCATTCAATAGAATCAAGAAGCTTTTTATTTTCACAAAATAATTTTGAATTTTCATTCAATAAATCATTAATTTTGGTTTTCATTTCCTTATTCCTTTTTGAAACCCTTTTTAATTCTTCATACAATTCAACAAGTAGTTCACTAGGATCATCTACAATATCAACATCATCATCACAACAAGTAGAGGTAGAAGGAGTGGATTGTACCTCATCATTTATTGCCATGAAGCACACATTTGCTCTTTCTTCTTCATGAGTGATTTGAAGTAGTTTCCACATTTCATGAGCGGAATCACATTCCATCACTCTATTGTATTCATTGATGACCAACGCACAACAAAGAATGTTCATTGCTTGGTAGTTTAATGTCATCTTTCTTGAATCGCTCTCATCATAGTCCTCCATAGGCTTTGGTTCCCTTGTAACTCCATCGGCTTTCAATCTCAATGGCACATAGGGACCTTTCTCAATAATATTCCACAATTCATAGTTAATAGAACAAATGTATATCTCAATCCTAGACTTCCAAAAAATATAATTAGAACCATCAAACAATGGAGGTCTAGTAGTGGAGGAACCTTCCGTATAAGGCAAATTTGATAAACTAGCCATATGATCTTTACTTCTAGGTTGTTAGACCTTAACAAGAAGACCTTGCTCTGATACCAATTGTAAGACCTAAGAGGGGGGGTGAATTAGGTCTTAGGCTAATTGTCGAAATCTTTTCCCTTTTTACAAATCCTTTGCCTTAATAAAAGCTATTCTTTAATTCCACAAGCTTCAAGTTTATATGTGATGTGATGGTTAAGATAATATCATCAAACTACAACCAATCAATCAACAACAATCAATAAGTAATAACATGAGCATGTAAATAAATAAAGCTATAAGAAAATGAACACACGATTTATAGTGGTTCGATCTCTCCAAGATCTACATCCACTACCTTGAGTCCACACTCAAGGATTTCAACCAATCCACTATAAGCTCAAGTTCAACAATTACATAAGAGGCTAACCACACTATGGTTTTACACTCACAACCTCTTCTAGTAATTATACAAACAAGGTTCACCCTTCCACAAGGGTTTTATATCTAAAGACAACCTCAAGACTAATCTAATCCAAGGCTTACCCTCACACGGGTTTTACACTACAACCTTGATTAATCTAGTCTATGGCTCACCCTAACACAAAAGGGTTTTATGTCACAAGATAACCTTGCAAATGAGCTAATAGAAAATAACACAATTTAATAAGGAGATAAGAATGTGTAGATGTTACCACTTGTAGGTAGAGTTTACACAATGTTGTACCTTTACACTTTGCCTTTGGAATCTTGAATGTACACCTTTGAGCACAAGGCAATTTGAGAGCTTTTCAATTTGATTTGATGTAAAATAAGTTAGAGCATGTAAGATTTGTTAAGTTCAAAGTTCTACTAAAAAATCTGGAGTTTATGGCTTTTATAGAATTCAAAAATCAGTTCAAACGGCTATACAACGGCTAGTAACGGCTAGTTTCAGAAAATTCGGATGACCGAATTCTGCATCCGAATTTTTCGCTTCAAAATTCGGACGACCGAATTTTTTGCATGCGTCCGAATCTTCTTCCGAATTTCTCTGGAAGAACAGTAGCAAACTTTTGCTACAAAATTCGGACGACCGAATTTTTGGACTGCGTCCGAATCTTCTTCCGAATTTTTCAAACTTTGTCAAAACATGTTCAAATCAATTCTAACAAGTCGGAAAACCTTCTAGCCTAAAAGATAAGTCATTAAAGACCTTTTAAGTGCAAAAACCATTTATGAAAACTTGATAATTTAGGTAAGTTCAAAACCATTGAAACCATTAAAATCAAGTTTTGTGCTCTCAATTGCAACTCATAGATTCCAAGACTTAAGAGTGTAGGGTTTACAATATTTACCTATTAACCACATGTCACCTACACTTCATGTCTTCAAAGCCTTCATTAATCTTGAACAAACTCTTCAATCTTTAATCACTTTGACATATTTGAGTTGTTCTTGCATTTTAGCTTCAAGGCAATGAGACTTCAAACTTCTTAATCCACAAATCCCATCACACAATATACAAGCATATTAGTCCTCATCAATGTTTGTCATTAATCAAAACTAATCATAACTATATGATTTGCCCTTAGGGCTAACAGAGAGTTTGACTCAAACGAATTCAGGGAGTTCTGCATAGAGTTGCATATAGAATAGAGATTTACGTAAGTAGCATATCCACAGATAAATGGGTTAACCAAAGTAACTAACCGAACCATTCTCCAAGCATTAAAAGAATGTTTGGATCATGCAAATGGGATATGGTATGATGAGCTACATAGTGTGCTATGTTCATATCGAACACCCCCCGAAAAGCTACGGACAAATCACCATTTAACTTGTGTTTCGGGACAGAAGCATTAATACCACTAGCATTGGAACTCTCCTCCGAAAGGTTAGAAGTATTTATTGAGAAAGAGAATGACAGACTATTGGGAGAAAATTAATTATGTTAGAAGAAAAAAGGACTCGAGTGGCGTGGTCAGAGGAGCAATACAAATGATTTGTAGCAAAATATTACAATGCTCGAGTTATCTCCTAAGCTATCCGAAAAGGCGACCTGGTACTACGAAAAAATAAAGCCAGTCAGATAGACCCTACCGGAAGTTAGACATAGTATAGGAAGGACTATATGTAGTAACAAAAGCACTCAGAAATTGCAGCTACAGGCTAAAGGATGCAGAAGGAAGAGAGTTAGCACGATCGTGGAATATAGCTCATTTGCCAAAAATTTATCTGTATATGTTTTAATTAACATTATGTCTTCTGCAAGATTAGTTTTTTAGGAAGAATTTTGAAATTATTACCAAGGCATTGATAAGAAAAAGGTTAGATGCTATACTTTCCATTGCATAAAACTTTAAATAAAGAAAAATACATTAAAAACTATTTAGAGAATCATCAGTATCAATAGAGCCCTCGCTAGAAGAAAGATACACGGACTCTCCTAACATGAAGTCCAAGCACTCTAATTGCACCTCTTGCACACGGGCAGCGTATGGGAAAAAGAGCTTCAGAACCGTCTGAGCATGAGGGTAAAAACTCAATAGAAAGATATCATAGCGCCGACTCACCCCGTCCACCTCCATGGTCAAATAGAAGATGGAGTGAGTATCAAACTCCAAAATCAAAGTATGATCTAATAAATAAACATACACTTGAATAGCCAACAGACACTATTCAAGCTTTTTGTCAAAAGAACCACAGTCATGCTTTTAGTACCCCATGGCCATCTTTGGCATTGCCACATTGGAACTGAATAAATGGATCTTTAGTTTGCAAAAACTTTGCCACTTAAGGGCTGACAACATATGAAAAAGGGAGAAGAGAAGACACAAAGTGATAAAAAGAATTAGGTTATAGAAACTTGTCCAGCATAATGAAGACCAAGAAACGGGGTTATTTAAAACAGATGTCAGAAGATGAAAAGGCATGCACTATACACGAACTTTCAATAGAAGAATAATGAACTTTGATTTATGAAGAGATAAATAAGTAATCAAACAACCTAACAGCGGCAATGATTCGACAACAAAATGCTGATAAGATTATATTTTAATCATTATTTAGAATTAATCTCTCACTTATCTAAGGGCTATTGATAAAAATCTTATGACTTTGACTTGTTTTGGTGAATTAAATATTTATGTACTTAGAATGAATTAATTAAGATGATTTTATTTATAAAGTACACTTTAATTCACTAATTTTACTAATTATTTATGTAGGGGTAAAATGGTAATGTCAAGAGAAGGAAAGATGAAAGAAGAATTGGCTAGGAAAGGAAATAAAAATTCATCATGCCAATCCAAGATTTATAAGGATTCAATTTAAAGAAGAAAAAGGAAGAGTCCAAAATTGAGTTTGATTTGGAATAGAATTGGGAATCCAAATTAGATTTAAATTCTTAATACACACCTATATATAGGGAGGAGAAGGCTTGTGGCAAGAGGAGAGAGAGGGGAGGAGTCCAAAAGAGAAAAAAATTAGGGTTGACCGAAGCAAAAATCTGGGCAGCAAAAAGGAGAAAAATCTGGGCAGCAATGGAGAAGAGAATCGGCACTCAATTGGACAAGAAAGAGGACAAAAATCCGCAAAAGAATTTTGACAAAGGAAGGGTTGACCAAGATAAAGATGGAGCAAAAAGAATAGGGCAGCAAGCTAGAGAAACAGGGGATTCGTCTTCTTCCATTCTCTTGTTTTGTTTTCTTTATTCTTTTATTTTTTTTATTAATTAAATTTATGACTTTGAATATTCGGATCATGAATAGCTAAATCTTTTATGACTAAGACCTTACATGAAGGCTGAAACTCTTATGAATTTAATTGATTTTAATTAAAGATTGTTTCTTTAATCTCGATTTTGGTTAATTATTATTATTGTTCTTAATGGTTGCAATTTTCTGGCCAATTTTTGCATGCCTTTAAATTTATTCTAGTGGCTGAGAAGTACTAGTTTAAATTGAATCATGGTAATAACAACACATCGTAAAACTGACTAGAGATATATTCGATTTCTTTGTATGGTTTCTAGCGAGTAGGAAACAAAAGTTAGGGAATTCCATAGAGGTGTTTGCGGCTTTGATAATTAAAATCACGGAGAGATACGATTGATTTATTAATTAAAGTTAGGAGCTTTTCTCCAAGAGATTGAGTCTTGCTTATAATTAGGAATTCTACCATTAACTAAGTCGATAATTAATTTAAAGAAATTAATTATTTGTCATAAGAGGAGTAAGCTGGATTTGGAGTGTCTTAGTCTATTCATTGCCATTGATTTTTAATTAATATAATTATTGAATTTTGTGTTTATTATTATTGTTAGTTATTTTTATTGGTAATTAGATTTTAAATAAAATCACATTTATTTTGGTTTAAGTTGGGTTATAAGTAAAAGAATTTTGCAGTTAGGTAGCAATCCTCGTTGGGACGACTTGTACTCACTACTTTATTACTTGTTTGATATTTGTGCACTTGCAAATTTCGCACCAAATGCAGAGGACAAAGGGATAAATCCCTCCCAGAGTGGCTTTAACACTATGGGCCAAGAAGACAAACAAAACGCAGAGGGCAAAGAGGTAAAACCTTTCCAAAGTGGCGTTAACAAAAATTGCCTACAGGCCAAGCAGACAAACAAAATAGAAAGGGAAAAGAAGTAAAACCCGTCCAGAGTGGTGTTAAAAATTGCTTATGAGCCAAAAATACAATAATGAGTGCTCAAAAAACAAAACAAGACCGGTCCATAAGTACTGAGTCAAATAATTTTTGCAAAAAAAAAAAATTCTAACCAGTATATGGTTCATCAGACTACAAACACTAGGCCATAAAAATGGACTAGCAAAAAAACAAAAGTCTAGTACAAAAAAAGTCAGCTAGCAAAAATGTCACGAAGATAGGTTTGCAACTTTGAAAGAAGGGGCCGGAGCAGAAGCAGACTATATAGGACTATCAGTAAAGGCAAACGACTAGGGAAACATTGGCTCTGTTATCCCGAGAGAATACAACTTTTTAATATCCTCAGGTAATTTAAAATCAAGATATTTCTCTTTCATTGCATCCGCAACCTGAGTAGTTGTGATTGGCCTAAGAGGACTAGCCCATTTATGGAAGAGCTCTTCCACATCATGACTCTTCCCAAATAACTTATGGATGTTCTTAATGATGGGTGCTCGTAAGCTCCCACTAGGGTCCAAAAATTGTCCAATTGCACCCTGTAACTCCTCCACAATACTCTTCGACGCCTCTAAGGCAACGTGGGATTTCTTAAGATTATTTTTTGAGAATTCCAACTTCCCACAAAGTTCCTCAATTTTTTGTTCAACAGCCCTATGTTTCATCGGTTTCCTTTCTCAGCTCTACAATTTCTCGGGAAAGCTCGGTAAGCTACGTTTGAAGTACCTCACCTGCTTCACCAACTATTTGGATACGCTTTCATAACTCTTGACCAAAAGAAGCCACTTGAATACTAGAGACAAAATAGTTCTCAAAAGCCTATAAATTACTGCATTGGTTTGTCATCTCACTCTCCTGCTAAGAAATCAACCCTTCAACAGTTTCCTGGGCTTGGTCAAGGTAACACATTCGCCAATTCATGTCTAAACTTCAAGACATGAAAAATTGAAAAGTAGCATAGGTTACCTCACCCTCGGGAAAAGGCATCGGTCCTACCGGGTACTTCTTGTACATAGAATTACTCGACCCTTCAAGAGCCCGATGCTTACTCAATAGCTGAGGCAATAGACGAGACGATGGCCCTCATACATGAGCTTTTCTCTTTTGGGATCATCAACCAATCAAAGGCATATCATCCTCATTGTTCTCCTGATTCTTTTTCGTAAACAAGGAATGTCTAACTACTGGAAAAATGCATACAACATGAATCAATGAGATAAGAAAAAATAGAATTGATGTACCTCTATAGAAGCCTTACCCACAGGATGATTCTCTTCATTAGAAAAAATTTCCTAGCTCTTCACACCCATGACCCTGAAGGGACAAGATGATATTCTACAAAATCCTGATACCTATAAAATAGAAAGCCAAACAGATATGTGTAAGTCGTCATACTCAAGGAAAAATATATGCTAAGAGCAGAGCAAAACAAGACTAACATAGCCATTTTAAGTCAAAGTTATCTAGGGAAAACAGACCACTAGTTTTCAAGATACTTCCCACCTAGCCTTCATTGCTTCTTAGCTCGTAGGCATACTTGGTTAGAACCTCTACAACTAATTGGTTGACTTGGAAATGTTTTACTAAAGGGTTAGGTAGTTTCTCTCATTGATTTCACACTATAAGTCACTCGGGGGAAGAAGGACGAACGATGACAATGAACTCTTTCCATCCATGTATTGATGAGGGGACTTTTGAGATTAGCTTTGGAGAATTCATCCTTCAATTAAACATAAAGAATCCTAGACCTCGAGGAATTGAGTTTATAATGTAAAATTTCCTGAATAAGTCTTGGCTAGTGGGATGCCTAATGACCTCATACTAAGATAAACCTTATTACCAGTCTAACAGCATTCAAAAAAAGTTGCACCGAAGACAAAGACCAAAATCGAAGTATTTTTGGCAAAAGATCTGAGAGTGGGAGAGTCAAACCTCCATTTGGATAGTTCAAATATAAGCAGAAATAGCCAGGAGAACATGCTCTATTATCATCCAAAGGCTTAATCAACTTAGAGGCCTCTTGAGAAATATGATACCTTGAATATGCTATGGAAATATGCTTATCTGAAGTCACTGACGGGATACTTTGGGCTAAGGGTGTAGTTACAGAACCACTTTCCTAGGGTCCAAAATGTGCAAATTTGGCAACTCGAGGCAAGTGAGTAGGCGGGAAATTGGAAGGTGTGCGAGAAAAAAGTAACTGAAGAATCTCCTAAAAAAATTTATATCTTCATTTTTCGTCTGAGAAATGACTATGGAAGGAACTGAGGGAGAATTACCTGCACTAAATGGTTGAGGATTTGATGAAGAACTGAATGCCATGGATATTGTTTGTGAGTATTGTAAAAAGGGAAAACAAGGAAAAGATGATGACTTTCTCGGTCAACCAAAAGTTCCTTACAAACGCTCAAACCAACGACAATGATGTTGAAAAGGCAATAAGCCTACAGGTGATTCTTGATTTCTTATAAAAAATGATTTCAAAATTTGCCTCAAAAGACGAGTTCTTTTGCAGAAGAGCTGGGAATAGACATCAACTAAAAAGATATGATGGTTCTCATACTAGGCTTGCAGAGGCAAATGATGGAGTTGGACTCCTAATCCAACCCAGTCAGCAAACAAAATTCTCATAAACAAAGGTAAGGCCCAAAAAAAGTTCTAACTCTACCTGGAACAGCAAACCAACTTGTTTGAATTGATTTGAATATTTTTTGACAAAGTTTATAAAATTCAGATGCAAGTTTAGACGCATGTTCAGATGCAGGATGAAAAATTCATATGCAAGTTCGGACGCAAAAGGCCAAATTCGCTCGTCTAAATTTTAATATTACTAGCCGTTACAAGCCATTTTTGTACATTTGAGCTTATTTTTAAACTCTATTTAAACCCCAAATTTCATATTTTCAAGAAGACCTTTGAACTTTTGAAATCCTACAAGCTCTAACTTGCTTTACATCAAAATTATTTGAAAAGCTCTCAAATTTCCTTGTGCTCAAAGATTGAAATTCAAGATTCCAAAAGCAAGAAATGAAGTGGTGCTATCATTGTAATCATCCACCAAGTTTTTGTTGGTAACATCTAAATATATACTTCATCTATTGACTTTGTTGTTACAAGGTTGTCAAGTGACAACCCTTGTGAAAAGTTAGCCATTGACTAGATTAATCAAGATTGTTGTGTGACATAAAACCCTGAGGGTGAGCCTTTGATTAGATTGGTCTAGGTTGTCTAATGACATAAAATCCTTTGTGATAAAGGTGAGCCTTGTTTGTTGGATTGAAAAGAGGTTGTTGTGGTAAAACCCATTGAAGGGTGAGCCTCTTGTTTAATTGCTTGACTTGAGCATTTAGTAAATTGGTTGAAATCCTTGAGTGTGGACTCAAGGTAGTGGATGTATATCTTCGAGAGATCGAACCATTATAAATCGTGCGTTTATTTCTTTATAGCTTTACTTGTTTACATACTTGTGTCATTATTATTTGTTCTTAATTGTTGATTGATTAGTTTAGTTTTATTGTTTGATCATCTTGTCTCAACCATTAAATCACATATAAACTTGGAGTTTGTGAATTTGAATAAGAGCTTTTATTAAGGCAAAGGATTTGCAAAACGGGAAAAGATTTTGATAATTAGCCAAAGGCTTAATTCACCCCCCTCATAGGTCTCACATACTTGTGATTACTTTTCACTTAATTCATTCTATTCTCTTTAATCATTACTGATTTAAGCATCCGAGGGTTTTGGGGGTTAGATCCCCACCTTGTTATTATTTTCAAGAATTCACGAGCCAAGATGTTGTTTCATCAAGGTTCATCTTCCAACAACAGTTATTTGCATAAATATGAGTAGAACATCAATGTGGAATCTTCTCCATTCAAGAGATATATGAAGTCATTCAAATGCTATTTGATCTCTATTGATAGAAGAAAATAAAATGTGCTAGTTGCGATTATGCATCTCAATGTTTGATGAAAGTAGCATATCACACAATCCCATTTTAATGAAGATCTTTAACATTATACATATTAACGAGAACTGGCTCCGCATGACAAAGAAATATAATAATTACTACTCTTTAATAGAAAAAGATCATCCATAACGTACTTCCAAAAGCAAAAAATTTATTGGAAAGGTCATATTTTTAGTTGTCATAGCTTGCCAAAAGTTTGGTGCATAAGGAAAAGAACTTTTCTTTGGAAAAATTGATATATTTCCTTTTGTGACAAAGAGAGAGCCAACAAATGTACTTGCAATAGTGTTCCAGGAACATTGGAGAGAAAAGCATTAACTTTAGTGAAAAGAGATAACATGAGAGTGGTATTAACAAAAAATCATACCTGATCAAGGAAAAATGATAAATAGAGGACATACAATATCAAATATTTATTCAACAAAACAATGTAAGGAAGCACTTTAATAAAGGTGATGATAAATTTAATTGTACAGCTATAAAGACTGGTTTGATATTCACTTGATATGTTGAGCTCCAAATTCCATAGATTTTTTATGTTTTGGACCTTGGATTCTTTAGCAGTATCTAATCCTTACAATATAATCGCTCGCCTAAAAAAAGTGGATGAGATTGTTAAAGTTGTTTTGAAGGCATATGAAGATTTCTCAACAATGAAATCCAATTGTATATTTTTAACAGTGCAACTATTTGTGATGGCATCCATGAGATTGTAGGGATTGAACAACTATAGAATTTCACATGTTAACAGAGCAAAGCCTGAGGACAAAGGCAAGCCTCTTGTTCATAAGAAATGTGATCAAGCATGGGTGTCAAGTAGTCTTAGGTTATTTAGGCTGAATTTCAACTTGAATGTGGTTGTTGGATTTTTTGTGAGATTTTATTGATTTTGTGTTCTGATGAATTTTGTTCTATTTTCTTTCGTTATCATGCATTGTGCAAGGCTATTATTAGTAAGACTTACTGGGCAATATTGAGTTTAACTTGTACAGAGTAATTCCATGATTGATTTAACTTTTAAATAAGTTTTTGGAAGATGAGAGACCAACAATCTAAGTTTTCAAAAAGCATTTGTTATTTGACAGAGATTAGTATAGACATTTCAAAATATAGTAAAGAAATGTGAAATTTTGATTCTAGGCATGATTTGTGCTTCTTTATTTGGTATATTTCACTAGCCATAAGAAATCCTTGTAAGAATTTTGTGTTCTCCAATTTCTTCTCATGCGCCCCTTTATTTTGAAGCAATATTGAATTTTCTTGGGCCTTCCTTTTTTTAATCTTTTTACTCTTACCTTCATTCAATTGGAATAGTTTCCCTCTTAAAATAATGGAAGAAACTTTAGTTACATAGTTGATACTAATATATGTACTGAACATAGTAAGCTCAAAACTTGCTAGTGACCTCTTAATAATATGCGCTATGATCTCATAACTGTCACACATATAGGCAACTTATTTTTTTTATTTCTTTTCATTCCACGACAACCCTTTAGATGTCTTACCTCATAATATCATTGCCACTAAGCCCAACTACTAAGCAAAAGTGAGTATAATAGAATGTGAAGATTTGCATGACCACCCAGTGAAATAGGTTCTTGGTACAATTCTGTTTTCCATTTTATAGAAGAAGGTGGAGTATGATTTTTATAAGATAGACAAATTACTTGCAAAAAATAGAAGAAAAGAATAGCCAGCGTTAAGAAAATTCCCAAGACCTCCAATTGCAGTATAACAAAAAGCTAACAACACACAATAATCCCTATTGGACTAAGCTACAAGAAAATTGAAATAGATATTCAATTCTCCCCAAAAATAGCTCAACAACCCAAGAATAGGAAAGAGACTTGGACATTTAGATTAGCTTTGAAGGCACTAACTATTTTATCAATTAGTAATCCAATGACAAAAAGAAAGTAAAACCTCTAAATAAGTGAAGAATGAATTATTCTAAGAGTTTAGAGACACCTTCATTGGAGGATTAATCCCTACGAATAGTCTTGATGGAAGGAACGAAGATCAAAATCACCATTCTTATTGAAGATAACAAAATACAATCAAGTTAGGTTTCTAGTCTTGTAATGATAGTCTTTATAGTTACAAAACCCTACAGTAATTGGTCATAAGTCAAATTGGGTTTAAACTCATCAAATTACATCATTTGTAAGCTTAAAAACAAGTTCAAATCAATAAACAATCCTAAAAAATAACTTAATACGTGAAGCAGGGCATTTCTAGCCAAAATAAAAGCAGGGCTAATTTAATTGGTAAAGCTGGAACCGACCTCAAGTTGTTCCTCAAGTTTAGCTCAAGGTAGTCTAAGCAAAACAACTCCTTACTTCAACTAATAAACCAATCGTACTTTTGCGCGTTTCTAATTGTTGAAGCCACAAATACCTCTGTGAAATTTCTCAACTTTTGTTTCCTACTTAGTAGAAACCATAGAAAGAAACTGAATCTATCTCTAATTAGTTTTACAATGTATTGTTATTACCCTAATCCAATTTACCCTGGTACTTCCAACCACTAGAATAATTCTAAGTTCATGCACTAGTTTGCCAGAAAATTGCAAGCACCAAGAACGATAATAACAATTAACCAAAATCAAGATAAACATTATTAGAATCAACAAAGCCTATAAAAGTTTCAACCTTCAATCAAAGGTCATAGTCACAAAATATTTAACTACTCATAATCACTACATCCAAAGCCATAATTGTAATGAATAAACTCATAAAAAATAAAAATAAGAGAGAATGTTAAGAAAAAGCCTGGTTTGGAAAGCCTTCTCCTTCAATTCTCCCTCTAAAGAAAAAAAGACTCCGCCAAAGGAAGCCAGCCTAGCTGGCAATGGGATTTGTCCCTCAACCCAAAGGTTGAGGGTTCAAATCCCACCGGAGGCATCCAAGTCCCCCGGGGCATATGCGGGCTGGTGGAACAATCAAGGTTACTCTCGCTGCCAGCGGCAGGGTGGGGGTTCGACTCCTGCTGGGAACCTGGGAGCTATATTTGGGGGAGATATAGTGGAACAATCAGTTTGGAGCGGGCCCTCAGTGCGCGATGAGTGTACGGGAGGGCTTTGGGGAACCCTGAGAGCCGGTTCAGTGCACATCCCGCGATTTACATACTCCATAGCTTAGGGGCGTAGTTATGGGGTCCAGGAATAGTTAGGCTTAGCTTAGATACCTGGATTATCAAAAAAAATAAAAAAAGACTCCTTTCTAAAAGCCCTAAGAAATCCTATTTATAGATAAACTCAAACGTAGATGAAATAGGTTACATAAAAGGTTGAAATTCGAACAAAACCGAACTTCCTACCTTCAAAACTGCCTTAGAATAGCAAAAAGATCAACTCAAAAACCCTAGGAATAACGGGCCTGGTTAAAACGATAGACCCTTGACTTTTGGAGAAGACTGGTGCTAGACTTGAGATTCCTAGTGCCTTACATGTAACAGAAACATCACAAAATTACGTTGATAGATGATTGGCCTTAGTCATCAGGTCTTGCTCTAGACATCATTCAAATTGCCTCTATTGCTATTCTATTGTTATGTTTTCTTATTGCAATCCACTTTCAATTTGGAATCAAATCATGGCCCTTTCATACATGACTTTGACTGTTATCCTTTTACCATTTTCTTTCTTTTTTCTTTTCTTCTGATTATTTTGTCACTGTTATCCTTTTACCATTTTCTTTCTTTTTTCTTTTCTTCTGATTATTTTGTCCTTTTCTTCTTATTTTTTCTTTATTTTTCTTTCTTTTTTTCTTGTCTTTTTTCTTTGTCTTTGGAAATTACAATTTCACCCCTGCATTCCAAAATATAAGGTTAAGTGAATTAATTTGTATTTTATAAATAAAACTTCACAATTAAATCCATTAAAATACATAAATACTTAATTGACTTAAAACGAATCAAAGTTATATAAATTTTACCAATTACTTTGAATCAAAGTGAGAAATTAGGCTTAAACAGTGTAAAAATATGAGCTCATCAACTACCCCAAGCTTAGTACTTTGATCATCCTCGAGCAAAGAAAGAAACTTTAATAATATTAAATATGGAATCATCCAAACTTGAAACCAACCTTGGCATCCTACAGAAATCAAAGCCCATCCATGTGCATCAATCAGAAAAATTGTTGGAAAAATAACCAAGAATAGTAACTATGATTACACCACCTAAGCATAGAAACTCAGAAAATGGTTTTTAAAACATGTCATAACCAAACTTCTTGATTCAACAGATAAGAAATATTATACACTTAAAAACACCTTCCTAGAGAGGCTTGTAGTCTTACACACTTTCCACTAATTGATGCACTTTCATCACCTCCTAGTCAACATATATAGACAATCACAAAATACTCCTTAGGAATATCAAGATCAATAACAATACTAGAGATTCAAATGCTTAAAATCAAGTAATTTTTAAAATAAAGTATTAACACTACAAAAGTCTTTTCAACTTTAGAGAGAGAATTGAAGGAGAAGGCTCTGCAATCCAAGTATTTTTTAACCTTCTCTCTTCTTTTATTCATTATGGGTTTATTTATTACAATTATGTCTTTGAATATTGTAACCATGTTTAGCTAAATTTCTTGTGACTAAGAACTTCTATTGAAGGCTAAAACTTTCATGGATTGGTTTATTTCGATTAAATATTATTTATTTTCTCTCAATTTTGGTTAATTATTATTATTATTCTTAACGCTTACAATTTTCTAGCTAACTAGTTTATGAACTTAAATTTATTCTAGCAGTTGAGAAGTACTAAATTAAATTGGATTGTGGTAATAATGATACATTATAAAATTGATCAGAGATAGATTCATTTTGTTTGTCTAGTTTCTTGTAAGTAGGTGTGCTTTCATCTCCTTGCTATTTCCAATGATCACAAATCACATGATCCACTCCTCAATACAAATCTTTCCTATTAGTCTTGTCCAAGCCTTTCCAATTTTCTCCATCTAACCTCGAAAGGATTTCTCTTTTGATCTTGTCTCAACTACACGGGAAAGACTATAATGGTTCTCAGTTGTCTAAACTGTCAACCAGTCTCCAACAAAGCAAACTTTCTTTGAAATCTTACAGTAAAGGCTATTTGGCAATGTACCAAAACTCTCAGAGATAAAATCGAGTAACTTCAATTTGTCTCCCAAACTCCTTAAATTCTATCCAAAGAAAGGAAAACACCAAAGGAATTAGATGAACTCCTAAATAGAGAATGTCTATTATGGACAGGGTTGGATCCAACAATTTTGTTTTAGGAGGGCACAAAGACAAATATTTACATCAGTTCTAAAATTGAAATAATAATTCTACACTTTTTTACAAAAAAATTAAAATAAAAAATATCAATAAATAATATTGATAAAACAAAAAATACATACTAGAGTACGTGAAATGAAAGATAATTTGTTTAATTTCTCAAAATAATATTTAAGGATACAAATGAAGGATGTACACTAAAAAACATATAATATTCTATTAAAACTAGGCATTTTAAATTGTGTTATTTGCTCTTTTCTACAATCCAAAATCATTTATAATTGAATCAATATTTATATTTTCAACAAAATCTATCTCAATGTAAATAACTAAGGCACCTGAAGGAAAATCATCTCCCATTGTGTTCCTCAATCTCTTCTTAACAATCTTCATGGTGGGATATGCACACTCAATAGATGTAGTAGATATGCGTAGAGTAAGCATAAATTGCATCACCTTATCAACAAGGGGACATATAAATCGTTGACTTTCTCGTAGCTACCAAGACTTGACATCATTTTGAAATTGTTGACACTTTTTGTAGAGTAGGATTCTAACACACATTAAGTTTAAAAAGATTCTAATTTGAAAATGCTATGAGGTAACTAAGAGAGGGTGAATTAGGTGTAACAAATTTTTGTTCTATATATATATATATATATATATATATATATATATATATATATGTTCAAATCCATCTCGTGACAAACGAAAGTCTTGTGACTTTCAGGAAAGGCAGAAAGGAAGCATTGATTCAACCAGATGGGAGTGATAGAAAGTTAATTAGCCTACGATGTGGTAGACTAAACACGAATATTTTATGTCTTGTGTCAAGGTCAGTTGCCATTAACAATGAAGCAAGTGGGTTCTATTCTCCTACATCTACTTCTAATAGAGAAAAATTTTCTTTTGACTGCCCCTATTTCAATATCATAATAGAAGAAAGAAAGTCTTAAGATTGATAACCTGTGACACCTGCATAACAACCTATAAAATATTGCAAATGGTAATTAAGTTAATTCAACCATTTACAATAAAAAGCTCAGGTATATACAATATAAATCAAATATATAAAGCAAATAAAAAGCTTTAGTTAATTCATGTTGTTTTAATTTTTTACTAAGACCTAATGAATTTGGTTTTTTTTCCTAACAAAACTAGGCCAATTTGGATTGGAGATGAAAATAAAGTAAATCAACCAAAGGCCAAGTTAAGGAATTCAAAAATAGAGTCCAAAAATAAAAATAAAGAAGATATAATTCAACAAAAGTAAATGAATTAAAATTAAAAAGGAAAAGCAAATCTAGAAAAAAAAATTCACCAACACTAAAAATTTATTTGATTTCTTTAAGACTTAAGTCTAATTAGCAAACTAAAGATATTTTCGGGGGAGGGGGAGCGAAATTTAATTTTTGAAAGGTTTTAATTAATTAAGGTGATAAAAGAGGGGCTTCAAAAATTGATGACCCCTAGATCCATCTTTGATTGTGGAAGGAATATACCAAGGTTCAACGGTTGAAGGAAGGAAACACACACTTCTTTCATTTGACAACCATTATCCACCAGAGGTATAACTTTGTTGACTATCTCTTCACTAATGATGGTAATTAGACTATTGATTGGTCTAAAATTGCTTATACTTTTGAAAATTATTACTATCAACTTTTCTCCTCCTTCAAACAAAAATTTCCCACTGCCTTAAATGTTTTAATTAACCCCTCCATTTCAAATAAGTAAAACAATAGTCTTTGTAGTATTCCTTTTGCGAATCTTATTAGAAGTGTGGTTTTCTCTATGAAATTGGGAAAGAACTCCAAATGGATGGCATGAGCCCTTGTTTTCTCAAATTGTACCAAAATACTATTGCCCAAATAGTCAATGAAGCCATCCAAGATTTTTCTAGCAATGGCCACCCCCTAAATCTCTAAATCACACTCATTGCCATTATTCCCAAAATGATAAAGCACACTAAGTTGGGCATTTCCGGTCCATAGCCCTCTACAATACAAAAGTAGTTGCCTCTCTACTAAAGCCAATCCATGACTAGATTACCTTCCCCGCACAAGTTGCTTTTGTTTAAGTAGAGGAATGACTGATAATGTTATTGTCTCTCATGAAATTATGCATCACTTGGACATAAAAAAAAAAAGATAGAGGTAGAACTGATTTAATGGCTTTAAAAATTGACATGGCAAAAGCCAATGATAGGGTGGAGAGGTTATTTCTTACTCACACAATGAGAAATCATGGCTTTGTGATAAATTTATAGTGCTACTCTATAATGAATGTCCAGTACTTTGATTACCGACTCCCCATTTCATCATTTTTTACCAAAGAGAGTGAAAAACCTAAGTGGGGTGCATTAGGTTTTTTGGCTAATTTTTGAAATCTTTTCTTTTGATAGAATTCCTTTTTTCAAATTCACGAACTCTAAGCTTTTATGTGTCCGGAAAAAAGTGGTTGAAAGAAGAAGAACAGTCAATAAGTCTACAACAAATATTAACAACCATAAAGAACAAATGAAGATAGCAAAAATAAAAGCAAGTAATAAATGTAGAGAAAAAACACAACCATATATAGTGGTTCGATCTCTCCAAGATCTACATCCATTACCTTGAGTCCATACTTAAGGATTTTAACAAATCCACTAAATACTCAAGTTAAGCAAATACACAAGAGGCTTACACACCAAGGGTTTTAGACCAATAACCTCTTTAAATTCCACAATCAAGGCTCACCCTCACCAACAAGGGTTTTATGTCACAAAGAAACCTTGATTAAACAAATTAAGGATGAGGTAAGGATAGAAATTACCAAACAAGATCATAGATATTCAACAAATCTAGCACCACTTCACTTTTGCTTTTGGAATCCTTGAATAATCACATGAAATACATGAATAATAAAAGATTTTCTTTGATATTTGATGTTCTCAAGAGAATAGCATGTAAAGCTCATCAATCTACTTCAAAATATGAGTTTCTAGCCTTTTATATAACTCAAAAATTCAAATATAATGTTCAAAAAATGGCTAGTAATAGTGTCATTTTGTTGACTGAATCAAGCTTACTGTATCCGAGTTGGTCGTCAGAACTTCTCTATTTACTATGCTACACAAGTAAATTCAATCTTTCGAATTTGGACCTCTATGCCTGAATTGGTCTTCTGAATAACCCGATTATTTGAATTTAGATCTCTGCATCCGATTTGATTGTCCAAATTTCTCTGAAAATACAACATGTGCATTTGGGCTCAAATTCAAATGTTATAATTGACGTCTAAAACTTTTCAAACTTTGTAAAATAATTCAAAACTCAATTGCAATAAGTTTTAAATCAATTTGAATCTCAAGATAGATCATTTAAAATCTTTTGAGCTACAAGTCTTTATCAAATACTTTGTTTTTCAAAGAATCATGAAAACTTTTAAGCTCATCAACAAAGTTTAGGCTAGATCAAATAATTTGTGGCTCAATGTGCAATGCCTAAATTTCAAATGCAAAAGGTGTAGGATTTACGAAGATATACCTATAAAATATGTAGCACCCTACACTATTAGATCTTCAATGCATTCTATCACTTGACATCCTCTTCAAACTTCAAGTGTTAACCTCATTTGAGATGTCCTTTTCACTTTAACTCCAAGGCAATGAGTTCATTTTGCTTATTCAATCCGAAAATCCTATCACACAACAATTACTTAAGTTGACCTATATCAATGTTTGTCAATATTCAAAACTACAAGATTTTCCCTTCAGGTTAACAGAGATGGTTGAGACAATGTGATTCAATGTCATCGTCCCTCTTCACTGTCTACTTGGATGTGCTTTTTAGGAAGATCACAAGGCAGAGCTTGATAGAAACATCCATGGAGTGAAGGTGAGTCGGGAAAGTCCTTCAATGTCTTGCTTAATGTTTACTGAAGACTTGACAATATTTTGTAAGGAAACTATAGAGAATTCAAAGACTATCAAACTAATGTTTAAAAGACTTATGTGAGTTAGCCAAAAAAAAAAAAAACACTTATGTGAGTGGTCTAATTAGCCAGTGGATAGAGATAAATCAAATATCAACTATGGGGTTAACGCAAAGCATGAGACAAGATTAGCAAGGGCACTATGCAAGCACAATGGAAAATATTTAGGCACCCATTTTGTAAAGCAAGCTTAAGATCAGATGCTTTCAAAGATATTGTGCAAAAGTTAAGGGCCAAATTGGAAGGGAGGGGGGATGGAAAATGCGGTCTCTATCCCAAGTGGGAAGATTGTTACTCATCAAGACAATCCATTGCATGTAATGCAATGCGTCACTCTATCCAACTCAATTTGCAATAAACTGGATAGCAATGTAAGGAAAAGTTTTGGGAGCCAAGGAGGACAAGGATAGATATCTAAATTTGAAGGCCTTGGATGACATTTGTTGCCAAAATGCCTCGATGGATAGGTCTTGGGGAAAATCAGCAGAGCCTTCATCACAAATTGGGTTGATAGCAAGAAAGAGAGCACAATAGACCTTGGATCTGTCATAGAAGTTCCCAATCCTTAAGGAGTAGGTCCATCCAAAACTTGGAAAGAAGTTCAATTGGAGGTTCTTGGGTTTGCAAAGTCCATGAGCCCGTAGAGATTAATTAAAGCAAGTCTGGGTCAAATGTAAAAATTTAGGATAACTCGTGAGTCCTAAGTTTTCCAAAATATAAATCCCTCAACAACTTTAGAGATGAAAATTCCTCCATGCTTGTGGAAGAGTTAATTGACCAAGACTTGAAAATTTGGAGAATCAATTTTATCAACTTGACAATCCCATCTCCAATTGCTAAGGTGATATTAAAGTTTAACATTCATTAATTAGAGGAACTTCATACTTTGGTGTGGGCACATTCACACAGTGAGTTTCGCTTACTGACTAGACATCTAAGTTGTTGAAGAATATGGAATCTTTTGTGAAATTTAAATTTACAAAACTAGCATAAACAACTTCTCTAGGAGCTACTATTAAATTGGGGGTAACTGTTGGATAAGGTGGACCTTGCCCTATATGTGAATTGGAAGAGGAAATAGCTAAACTGGGGATTCATACTAGGTTGGGATAGGTTCTCCATTCAATGGGGGATACTTCCATCCTTACTAGCTTGGATCATGTTGTTGTTGTTTTTCTTTTTCTTTTTCTTTCTTTCAAGAAGTGATATTTTCAATCAACTTTTAACTTCTTTCACTCATTTTTTTAATTATAATTGAAAGAACATTAATATACAAAAATTAATAAAAAAGCCCAATTCAAGTTTTATCTTAAAAAACTAGTTATGAATATTAAAATCCTTTTCTTTATTTAAAAAAAAGAGTGAAGCGTAAGAAACTAAAAGAGAATGCGAACAACACGACCTTTTGTTTCCCCTTTTGATTGCATTGGGAGCTTTTAGCAATTTAACACAATATTTGGTTGGGGTGGAAGGATGGAGTAAATGGGGATGCATTTGAATTAATACACTTGTTTAGTTAGATGGTAATAAGGAAGGAAAATAAATATAGAGAGAGGCCTTTTTCCTACACATTAGCAGAATCAAATCTTCCAAAAGTGAGAAGATTGAGAAATATTTGAGGAAAATAATTAATTACTCATTAGAATTTTTAGTAAATCCCTAAAATTAAATACATGTAATGAGTAAAATCGTAAAATTATGACAACTTCCTTTATTTTTTCACTGCAATCAAATAAAGAAAAGAATTTATAATTTAGAGAAATCAACTATGCCTACCTTTCAACTATTTTGACTTTTCTCTTCTTAGCAAAAAACTTTCATTTTAGCTTTTTATACACATGAACTTTTTTTAAATAACTATATCTATTAAATTATAAATATTGTGGTGAAATTTGGCAGAGAGAGTTATGCTACAAGTACGTGTTATAATTTTTATAGACAATTTTATCTATTCATAGCTTAGAAGGAGGAGGAATAGAGAAAAATGGCTTAAAATGTAAGAAAATGCTATTTTACTGCTGATTGATTTTTTATCCATATGATTTGGATACTATGAAACAATAAAATGAAAGTAATAAATGAACAAAATTATCATTGAAAATGATTGTTCATACTTGTAGCATGACTTCTTCTTGCCGAAATCCACATCGACATCAAAATTTAACAGATATAGTTGTTTGAAAAATGTTTATGTATATAAAAAAATAAAATATAAGTTTTTAGTTAAAAAGAGAAAAGTCATAATAGTTGAAGGGTAAATATAGTTAATTCCTCTATAATTTATTTCCCATAACATTTATTTCCCTGAAATACCTGAATCCCTCTCTTCTTCCACCTCCCCCTTCCCTCCGCCAACCAAACAAAGCCTAAAGACTAGAAAGGGGTCTGCATATAACATAGAAATTGGGGAGGAAAATCTGGAGGTATAAAAGAGTTCTCCAATATGGGGATTTTAGTCTGAAATTTGATGAATAGATGAGACGAAAGAAAGTGAGAGCATTCTCTGGTTAATCGTGGCCGGCGCCGTGTCAAATTTACTCCCCTGACGAACAACTTTCTTCCTTAAATTTCTGAACTTGTTCCTAGAAATCAGTAAGTTTCTAAAACCTAAGTTTATTTGACTGGTTTCGTATTTGTATTTAAAATTTTAACTGAGAATGAGTCTTATTGTCATTGCATGCACAATCTGAAGTCTTTTTTTTTTTTTTTGTGTATATAGGCATTTGTCTTTCTCCTTTTTTTCATTTTTGTCAGTTCTTGTGAGCTAAATCAGCCGCAACTTAGATATTAATGTTTTTGCTAATGGGTAATTTTTCCCACATTTTCTGTTTATAAACATGTAGGTGGAAATTACTGTCTTTAATGCTTGCATGTAAACAAATTGCAGAGTTTTGCCGCCTATGGTGATTAATGTCTTCTCTCTTCCAGTGGGAACTGGTGATGGGGGATTCTGGGGTTTTAATTGCTTAATTGATCTTATCAAAATTTTCTGGTTATTAGGATTAATGTGTTATAACCCCTTTAATTTGGAACCGTTGATGTGGGATTTTGAGATTTGGTTAAAATTGAGCAATTTGGTTGCTAGCATGTTGATTCTGAAGTTCCAAGCTTCTTGGTTCATGGAGCAGAATGTGAGTGGAAGGCATGCACGTCATTATTATTATTCAATCTGAGATTGAAAGGGTTTTTGACATTCCTGTTGAAATCATTAGTGAAAAAGTTGATTTCTAATTTTCAACTTATTATGGAAAAGAACTAGTTTCATGGACATTAAAATTTAATTGTTCTAAGAATTCAGATATCATCGTTAGTCTTGTTGGTTAGTTTCCTTTGTCTGTCTTATTAGTGAAAACAATAAGAAAAATATTAGAAAGAATAACCTTGAATATCCCATTTAGTTTAGCCATGTTGAAACATTGTTTTTCTGTTTTCCTTTTTCTTGTCTCTATTTTTCTCAGGAATGGTAGAGTAGCTTTAACCTGCAATCATATGGTGAAGCATGATTTTGGTGTCACCAAACTGTCCCTTTGAACGTAATTAGGCTGCAGAATCGACTAACAATGAAAGAAAATATATGTTTGGTTGTATCTGTATGTGATTGTGTCTTAATCCATTTCCTTGTTAATCTAAATGAAACTTTACGTTGTCTAAAATATAAAGTAGGAAACACATTGATTTATCCTTTTGAAAACAAAAAATGCATTACTTTATAATATACTAGTATTCTCATGTCCCATTGGAGGACCTAACTTCCCAAGAACTTGTATAGAAGTGTTATTAAGATGTCTGGTGAAGGTTTATATGAGAAGGAAATGTTAAGTTCCAACCATAAAAATGACAAAACAAGAGGTACCATTATCAATCACTAGACACACTGCTCATAAGAAGAACATGTTTCTTGAATTAATGGAGTGAAAGTTCATGATTTTCTTTTTGCAAGCAAATAGATAAACCCTAAATTGGTCATGCTTTTCTTACTTGAATTCCCAGCCATTCCAATGAACAAACATGAAAAGGTTACAGATAGAATTAAACAAATAAATTCTCTTGATTGAGTGATTTTCTTGTGGCATTTATTTGATGGTGTTAAAGTGCATCCCCTAGAGTACGACTGCAGATTATTGGGTCATCTTTCAATTCATTTTTGAAGAGGCAAGCTTGGGGATCAATAATTTGTTTTACATTCAGTTGTTGGAGATTGAACCCTTGCATGGATGTGACTTTTTGGAGATAATAATTTTAGTTTGTGAGCAACTGTTCTCAGAATTGGTTATTGCATCTTGATTGATAACTTCTATGCATCCTGGTTGATGAGTTGATGAACGTCGGTGCAGGTTGTCTTTTCCTTAAAATGTTGTGGTTGATTAATTAATATCAAAGAATAGTGCTATGAAATTTTTGTAGTTTCCTTAATTTTCAACTGTCCTCCTTTGGTATCTTCCTAAAGCATCTGATCATCAGGTTGTCTCTTAATGCAGGGAAACTCTGGTATGTTTATGTTGTCTAGCTTACTTAGTTTCTTCGCAACAAGTGCGTTTCAATTCTGATGTCAATTTACGCTGATCAGTTTGGGGTAAAATAAACAATCTTAGCTGTTTCAGAACTTTGACTTTTGAAAAATTAAAATCTCTTTGGGCAAGACCAAAAAAAAAAAAAAAATCCAAATTTAAACTTGAATATTCATGAAAAGAGATCAACTAGTATCTTTTTATTCCTGCTCCGACCTCTGTTCCTCTCCCTGCTACTGTTGTCTACTATGATTTTTTCCCTTCTCTCTCTCTCTCTCTCTCTCTCTCTCTCTTTCTCTCACTCTTCCTGGTCACCTCTGCTCTCTCCCCCTCCAACCAGCATCTTATGCCCTACCTGCAAAGTCCACTGTCTGCACTTGCTCGTCTTTTACCCGACAGCCTCTGGTCCCTCTCTCCTCCCTCCTGCGGCTTGGTAGTAGCTCTACTACCCTCACCCAAGCTGATTCTGAGCTTATACATAAAGCATCTGCTGCTTGCTCTTTTACCGAATTTCTAGAGTCGCAACTACACTAAGCTGCACTTGCTCGAACTTTGAAAAGCATTACTTGACTCAGGTTCAGATTATAAGATCTGATTATTGACTCAGTTGGTTGTGCATGTCGAGATCTTTCTCATTATCCTAGCTGATCCTTCAAAACTGGAGTTTAAATTATCATCTTCAACTTTCTTGTGTTAAAGCTGTAGTTTTGGAACAAATAATTTGTAGGGGCTTTATTCGAAAAAATTTGGTTTGGGATTGTTGAAGCAAAACTGGAGCGCCAGTGTGCAGCCTGATCTTTTTTCATTGGTGGAAAAGAGTGGATTGATGGTCAGATGTCTTAGTGGGCTTTTTTTTTTTTTTGGGATTTGTTATCCTGGGTTCTTTTTTGGTAAGTACGAAGTAATTTTGGCCCCATTTTTAATTGCTTTAAATAAATAAATAAATACACATGCATATATATAAAGTTAAAAGCCATTCCGAGCTTATATCCGTTGCTTTTCACTTCTGATTTTTGCTGAAAAAATCTAAAATGGTGTTTTCTAGAAGCTTCTGGGGGTGCTTTTGAAGATTGCTTTTCCTTATTAAAAAAATTGAGTGCCTGACTCAGTTCGAGAGACTAGTGTCAAACCCTAGAAACCTCAAAGAAAAGAAAAAAACAAAATTTTTCAGAAGTACTTTTAAGCAGCTTAAAGAAAAGCTCTAGCAACAATGAACAGGCCTTCACTTATATGATTGTTTGATTTCAAGTAATTGGAAGGTAGATTTGATTGACAGCGGAGTAAATCTGGCATACTTGGTGATCTCTATAGGACTTGATGGAGTTTGCCGCTACTCGGTTGAACTGGAATTAAGTGGACTAATTGCAAAAATTTTAAATCCAAATGGAATTTTGATTCGGAATTTTCAAAGATGACTGCTTTGGAAGACATCTTTAAGAATTGAAAACTAACTAGCTACATACATTTAGAGCCAATTTTGTTAAGGGCTTTTCAAGAGTTAAACCACCTGTTCGACAATTATCTGCTTTTTAACATTCTTTATCGATCATTATACTAGTTGAAATAGAATATTCCCGAAAGAAAAACTATATTCTTTTATACTGCCTTATTTGTTACTTTTTTTAGTCTCAGATTGTTATCATCAATTAGATGAAATTTACAGAAATAAACCATTTAGATGTTACAGTTTTATTCCTGGGTTCCATATGGTTCGTGCTTTTATTTGTCTCTATTCAATATCATCATAAGACATTTAAGGCACTTCTGGATGATGCATTAAATGTTTGAACTAATGCATTAAAAGATTATTTATTTATGTGATTCATTCTACATTGTGGGAAATTTTTGTAATTCATTTTATATTCTATGACAGCTTCCTTGTTGGTAATGTCCTCATTTTCTCACTTATCTTCTTACTTTCCATTCTCTATTATGCTGTTCAGATTTTCTGAACTGGAAATCATTGTCTCTAATGCTGAGTGAACAAACAACAAGGGCTAGTAGGAATGGAATGTAACAAAGATGAGGCAATTAGGGCTAAAATTCTTGCAGAGAAGAAGTTGACTGAGAAGGACATTGCTGGGGCTAAAAGATTTGCCTCAAAGGCTCAAAGTTTGTTTCCTGAACTTGAGGGTCTTTCTCAGCTTCAAGAGATACTTGATGTATATGTTGCTTCTCAGAAAAAGGTGAATGGAGAAATAGACTGGTATGAGATCTTTGGTGTACATCCCCTTGCTGATGATGAAACAATAAGGAAAAAGTACAGGAAATTGGCTCTTACTCTGCACCCAGATAAGAACAAGTCTGTTGGAGCAGATGGGGCATTCAAAATCATCTCTGAAGCATGGAGTCTGCTGTCTGATAAGGGGAAGAGAGATGCTTATAATGAGAAGCGGAACATAAGGTCTTCGTATCAAAAGCCCAGAGGTGGGAATCCACCAGCTGGTGCTGGGAAGAGCGACTACAAAAATTCCTGCAGTAGTTCGGCAAAACCAAGAAATCCAACGACTCAGGATAGATCTCGGCAGGATAAAAAAGCTTCTTATAAGAAGCCTAAAAGTAGGAATCCACCAGCTAGTGCTGAGAAGAGCTGCAATACTAATTTCACCAGTAGTTCGCCAAGTACAATAAATGCAGCTAGGCAAGACAAACCCCAACAGGATATAAGGCCTTCGAATCAGAAGGCTAGAGGTGAGAATCCATCATCAGTTACTGGGAAAAGTAGCTGTCGTAATTTCGCTGCTAGTTTGTCAAATACAATAAATCCAGCAACTCCAGATAATTCCCAGCAGGATACAAGAACTTCATATCAGAAGGATAGGGATGGGAATCCTACAGCAGCTACTGGGAAGAGTGGCTACAATACTTTCTCCAGTAGTAAATCTGGTACAAAAAACCCAGCAACCCCAGAACACTCCCACACTATTCCTGGTTCTGCTAGTGCAATCTGCAACACTTTTTGGACATCATGCAAAACATGCAGGATGCAGTTTGAGTACGTGCGTATTTACCGTAACCAGAAGCTTCTCTGTCCAAACTGTCGAAAGCCGTTTTTAGCAAGAGAAATGCCACCACCACATGCAATGGGCCATAAATCATCCCCCAAGGGGTCCTTCAGACAAAAGCAACAGGCTGCCAATAAAAATGTTTTCAATACCTCATCTGATTCAGGTAGAAAGAGTATGGGAACTTCTGGTTATTCAGGTTTTAACTCAAATATGGCAGATATTCCACTGGGTTCATCCTCTAAATGCAGTGGTGCCAGAAATCAGTCAATATCAGTCATCGCAGCTGGTCAACCTGCGCAAAATTTCCAGTCAACTTATGAGAGTTTAAAGAGAGGGCATCAAGATAGAGTTGCTGGTGCAGTGAGTAAGGATAACTTCTGGGAAAAAAGTACTGCTTCTAGGAGATCTGATTCTGATAGTGGTTCAAATGTTGGAAAAGGAGAGAGGGCAGCCAAAAAGAGACGCATAAGTGAATATAACTCAAGTATTGGGGAAAAAGGGGTGGCAAACCAAAGGGCTCCAGGACGTCCTGATAATGTGCAGGAAATGTCTGGAAGTCCAGTTGGTGGCTTAGGGAGAGAGAAGCTCAATATTTCTGGAAGCAGCAAACCCAAGTGTTTCAGGGATTTGTCACAATCAGAAACTCGTAATATGCTGATGGAGAAGGCAAAGATGGAAATCATCAAGCAGATATGTGAGTTGGGTATGGTTGCTGCAACTAAGTTTCCTGGAGAAGTGTGCAAAGATGTGGAAAAAGAGATGCCACATATAAATATAACCAAAAAATTTATTGCTAGTGGCATGAAAAAGGAAAACGAGAATGCTGCATTTGAGAACGCTAATTGTTCAGACCAACCCAAAAGTCCTTTACTTTCTTCTGTGACAACTAATTCTGACACTAATGCTACTCAACTTTTGGCAATGACCATTCCTGTTGTCCCGGATGAGCTTAAAGAGTCTTCCCTTTCTGAGGCAATTGCAGATGGGAAGTCGACCAAGACTCCAATCATGATTGTCCCTGATTCAGATTTTATTGATTTTGACAAGGGCAGAGCTGAAGAATCGTTTGCTGAAAACCAGGTTTGGGCTGCATATGATGATGAAGATGGCATGCCCCGTCTTTATGCTTTGGTTCGAGATGTGACATCTGGACATCCATCTAAAGCTAAGATTAGCTGGTTGCACTCCAGAAGTAATGCTGAGCTTGGAACATTGAATTATGTTGGCTGTGGGTTACGTAAAACTTGTGGCGTTTTCAGAATAAGTAGGCGTGAAGTTGATGAGGCACTAAATCCTTTCTCCCACAGAGTTAAGTATACAAAATTAGTGAGAGGGATTATTAAGATCTTTCCTAGGAAAGGGGATGTTTGGGCTTTGTATAGAAACTGGAGCTATGATTGGAATGAGCTCACACCGGATGATGTGATAAGGAAATATGATGTGGTGGAAGTGCTCGAGGACTATGATGAGGAGCATGGAGTTCCACTTGCTCCATTGCTAAAAGTTGCTGGATTCAAGTCAGTGTTCCACCGGCATTTGGACCCCAGAGAAATCTACACAATTCCAAGAGAGGAAATGTCTCGGTTTTCTCATCAGGTCCCTTCGTCCTTGCTTACAAATCATGGTGATAAAAAGGCTCCAAATGGTTGTTGGGACCTGGATCCTGCTGCTTTGCCTGTGGAACTTCTCAGAGTCATTAATGAACCTGAGGAAGAACAGGTGGATAGTATTTTGAAAGATGGTGATGATGCTACTGGAGCTAAAGTTGAAGAGGATCACGGAACTACAATGGGATGCATGGGATGGGGATCAAAATGTGACAAGGAATGGAGACACTGAGCTGGTTATGACGGAACTAATAGTGACATACTCCAGGAGAATGAAGTTCGTGTTTGACACTTGAGGCGGAGGAAGAGGCAAGCTTGGTTCGTGCTAACCATCAAAAGGTCCAGTTTATCAATCAGATGATTTTAGTTAGATGAGGAGGAAGCTCCTCAATCTGTTTTATTTCCCACCAGACCTTTGTCTGATTAAGAAAATTTTGAATGTGGCGAATGCATGAATCAATTTTCCTTTCCTTTTCTCAATCAAGTTAAATAGGAAAACCTTTAAGTATATAAAAGAAGTTATACAACAATTTTATGTCCGAAGTTAGATGCTTGAGGCTAAATATTTTGTTCAGAAGTTGAAAATTCCCTTGCTTTTGTTTTAGCAAGTATTTGAAGCTTTCCGTAACTTTGTTGCTTAAAGTTGCTCGCATGATAAAAGTAATCTAGATCTATGAATATTCTTCCTTTTGCTGATTAAACCCATTATTGCGTGTATGAATATGTTCAATTATATTTCTTTCTTTATACCTTGATCCTGTTTCTTATCCCAAAGTTCTATTCTCGGTGCACTTTGTTGTTTGTAACAAATTGAAACTTTTGTTTTTGGTATGATGTCAAACATATGTATTAACTAACGGAGGAACCATCTACTGTCTTCATTTTAATAATACCTGCCTTCAGCTGAGAAAACAAAAGAAAGCCCCTAAATCATCCTCAGAGAACCAGCTTCAGTTCTTCTCCTTGTCTTTTCACCCAGATTCATTTTTCGTTTCTCTTTTGCATTTTGCTCTCTTGCACTACTTCTCTCTCTCCTTTCCCTCCCTCTTTATCGTCACCAACCTGAATAGGAAACTACTTAACCTTTTCACCACTATTGCAATGAAGCAATCACTTATGTCTTGTTGGTTTCAAGACCTCCGGGTAATTATACGATTTGCATTTCGTATATATTCATCTAACTAGCTTTTATGCACCATTTATTTTAAGATGTATTATTGTTCTTCTCGAATGACGGTTATCCAAGGTTGATTTACACGTTTAACAGGTTCTTTATTGCCTGTTCTGGTGCATGTATGGCAAGTTTGAGCTTCTGAAACAATTTGTAAACCATTCAATAGCTTACTATTCAACAGTTTGTACGAGATAAAGGTTTTTTCTGCATTCTACTAAGAATTGCTTTGATGTATTTTAACTAAATTATGCATCATCATGTTATGTATTTGACAATTGAAAATAAATATCCGTCTTGTTGGTTTCCTCCGTTGCATGAGATATTGTCAAATCTGAAAGATTTTATCCTACTAGAGTTTATTCCATCCATATGAAGTATATGACATCAATGGATCTCTACTTTTCTGCATCTAGGGTCAAGTTACCTTTTTAAAACTTTGTAGAAAATTGCTTATGAAACAACACTCCTTAGAACACAGTAGAGAATCTGCAACATATTTGTGTGAACTTTATGTGTCAGTCATCTTATCATGGCAGAAGGAACTTTGTTATCCTCTGTTCTGCAGGTCAGGAAATGAAATACATGGAGGTGATGCATCATCCGGGGGGGGGGGGAGTGGGTCTTATTTTGCATGCACTTGAATACAGGCTTACAATATTTGTCCAGGAGTGATCTACTGATGGGCATTGAGATCTAGTTGAGCTAGGTATGGGTTATAACCAAATCTACATCTTTCCAGCTTTTCAGAAGCTAATTGATGATTTTGATAACTTGTTGCTCAGGGCGATATCTTGTGTACTTCTTTCTTAGTCATTTTTATCCTATATAAGAAGTAGGTGCACTTCAATAGGAAGATAGCTCATAACAGGATAGGTAAGCTGTTTTGGCCAAATTTTAATTAAAATACCCTCTGATGAAGTCAAACTGAAAAGAAAGAAGTTTTATGAGTAATGAATATGAATTATTGGTTAGTTAGATGCCTTTAGTAATACAATATACGAATATTTAGCAGTTTGGTTGCCCTTGTCAATATCCCGGAGAATATTCTGACTCTTTGAACTCTCACCCATTTGGATAGCCTACAAAAACAAGCTCTGCAATGGTGTTAGACATCTCTAATCATTTCCCTTTCCTATCTGGTCTAGCACCAAATGGACTGCAACTTGCTATTCGCCATCCAAAGGATATGCATATACAAATTGACTGCAATTAATGTGAAATAGCATCCAACCAAGAATTTTTTTTTTCTTTTGTCATTTGGAATCTTCTTTGAATATCATAAATGTGGATAAAGAGCTAGTAAGAAAGGATGACAAGTGAAGAAGAATGCATTAAATACTGTTAATTGATAAAATATGGAGTATTTTTTATTAGTCCCACTAGGACTTGCATTCTTTGTTTTCATTTTGGCGTCTTTTCTATGTGCTTGTTCTACATTCTTGCTACATCTTGAGGATATGAATTTGATCCTTAATTAACTCCTTTCTACATGTTAATTATTTTCCCTGCATTTTTTCTGAATAAAATAAAATATATAGTAAATAAATAAATAAAATTTAATTTCTTATTTTTTTTAATCAGCTTTGGAACCCTGGAATTCATTAATGCTTATAGTTCCGATCTAAGTATGTAGAGGTTTATATTAAGGGTTATGTCCGGATAAGTAACCTAAACTTTAGGGGGTCCTCACAATTGAGTAGCCAATACTAGCACCATCAACTATATAAAATATCACTATGCAAACTTCAAACTCTCTTCAACTTTCCACCTACTTGCAAAGAAAATCTTGGTATCGAGATAAAGGAAAATCCTTATTCCTCTCAGTCTTTCTGCCTTCTACATGTATACCACAAAACCACTAGAATATTTCTGGTATTGTAGAAAAAGAGGTCTTGAAGATCAGTATCAAAGAGTCTGTTGCTCGAGGCTAAACAGAGAAAGGTGAAGACTTTCCTCCTCAAGGTGATGGAAAATTTTTATTTTTTCTTTATTTTTATGTGATTAATGTAGTTCTTAGGTCACTAGAGTTGAACAGTAGGATGTTTTTCCAGGAAGGGGTGATCTTTTGCCTTCTTTTCGATTTGCTTTCTTCATTGTTTTGATTATTTATTCTTGCATACATTGTGTGGTCATGTGATTTGAAGACTATTTGTTTAGTGTGCGTAGTCACTGTGAAAGGATTGGAATCTTCTTCTACTATGGTTGTCGGTACATTTGGTCCCATTTTTTGGTATTTTTGCTCATTGATGTCATTTCCTAGGCTTCCCATACGTGGCTCTCTGCAAATTATTATGTTCCTATGCTGAAAGACCAATAGAAATTCATGGTTTGCTGCTTCTGAATATAATTGATAAAATACTGTCATTCTGAATTCAAAAAATTTGATATTATTCTCTGATTTTGGACACTGAAACACATATGCTTATTATTCCACAGGTTCTGTTATGTTGTGTTTTTTCAAAGTCAACCTATATAATAGAACCGCCTTTTTGTTATTTTGCTGTAAAAATAGTTCTGATGATCCCTTATTAAAAATGTTCCGTTTATCCCTGCAGAGATGGTGCAGAACAGGTTCGGTGTATCCCCAAATTTTGCAAAATCTCTCATTAATCCACTTAGCAACATTGTAGCTCCTGATGTTTTGTTGATGTTGATGTTGATGATGGAGGAGCAAATACTATAGGTGCAGAATCGGATGAGCAATTGTTGGCCAACATTTTTTATTTTTTTCTATCTTTTCTAGAGCAAGAAAGGGGAACAAATAAAGTGAGAAAGAAGAGAACAAAGAGTGCAAAAGAAGAGTGAGGAAAGAGAAGAAACAAATTCAGGAAAAGAGAAAGGAAATATACAGAATAGAGGATAGAGGTACTGAAGAGAGAAAAAGTTTCAAACATTCTCATAACCAACACGTGGGTACTTTAGGAAATTCATTTCGAAAAACTTCAACTTGGTTGACAACAGTTTTTTTTTTTTTTAAGTGACATGAGATCCGTGTGTTGTTTGTCTAAAGTAACGAATTCCGTCCAAAATGAATACTTAATTGTCATGGTGGTAGGATTTGGTATTCAATTATCTGGACTCTTAAAAGTTTGGGGTATTTGTACGGTTTTAACTCCTATACTGATGATGATTTCTTTCTAGCCAATGTAATAGCTTTATATGGAATTACGTTTCTACTGCTACGTTATTATGACTAAGATTAAGAAAAATCTGATACTAAAGCATGCTAAGTCTATATTTTATTACTGCAACTGCTCATCTGCTTGCAGAAATTCAGGAGACTATAACCATATACTCTCCTTGGCATTTCTTGCTGCTTATCTGGCTATTGAATTCCTTCTACTGTTAATGCAGTTCGCTCGTGGGTTATTATTCATCGCAAAATCATGAAGAATTCATTTTTATGGATTTTAGAGACAATTAGAAGGATATTTTAGCCTTCATGTGGAAGGGTCCTGTTTAACTGATGTAGAGGAGAGAGGAGGTTGCATATGACTTAGGTTCTTTAGCCAAAGGAAACGGAAGCAAGGAGTCAGCGATCAAGGATTTTGCAACCCGCATTAGAGAAGTAGGGCTGTACTAGAGTAGAGCTAATCTTAGCCGAGTCTTGAGATAAGTGAACCAAGCCTAATGATTTGTATGAAAGGCTCGTGTTCGTGTTTGATCTAACCCTTAAAGTAATGTCGAGCTTGGGTTGAAATCGATTAGGCCTCACCTTTCTTGTTATAAAAAAATTATTTTTATAAAATTCAAGGTAAAAAGTCTTAATTTTAAACCTAATCTAAACATATCCTCAAAGATCTTAATGGTAAATTTATTGTGTTAGTGGAGTCTTTTTTTTATCTTAAATTATAGAGGTTAATAGTGAAGGTTTAAAAGTGTGGCTATTCAATTTTGAAAATCTTAAAAAATAATAAAACATTTAAATTTGAACGAAGGAATACTAATTAATTAATTATTTATTTTTTTATAACATATATGATCATGTGTGCTTGTGACCTTTTGAGCTGGGTATTTGAATATTTGAGCTTAGCTCTACTAAAAGTTTGAACTTAATATTTCACCTCAAGTTTAAGCTCGAACTCAAAGATGTTGAACTTGAGTCAAACCCAAACATATTTGTTAAGGGCTTGGTTCCTCTGCAACCTAGGGGATTGGGCATTGCCATGCATTTCATGGTAAAATGAGAGCCATAGTGTCTATCTCAATAGCCGGTTAGGCTTTCCTCCTTATCCTATCTCTTGGGTAATGGGCCATGAAAACTCAATCTATTGCGAGTTGGTTATGGTGCAGAAGGCCTTTTTTCAGTTCATGCAGAACGCAATCCAAGTTGTTCAATTGGCCTCGTTTTGATCCAATGGTTGGGGCCACTCAAGGGTAATTTGGGAACTTAAAAAAGTAAATTTTTAAATAAATAGGAAAAATTCAAAAATTGCAAGGAGTAATTATGATCCTTCTTCAATCGACGCATGGGGAATCGATACCTGTGCAAATCATGGCTCGAGAAGCAATCAAAACAATTATTCTTGATGTTCCATGTTGCCATTCTCATTTTCATCTTCATGCTCTCTCTCTCTCTCTCTTTGCAACTTACTCTCTCTTCAATCCCAAGTCTAAAAAATTAGCAGCTTTAGTAACCATAGTCTCTAAAAAGGTCAAAAATGGCAAAGAAAAATGACTCCAAGAACCCGTGGTTTCAGTTCTGTTGTAGAATGAGCCCCATCGTCAATGTAAACCCTGCACTTTGGAAGCCTCGTCACAAATGGAGGTTGAGAACGCTGGCAAAGGCTGGTGAAATACCTAAGAGGGGGGTGAATTAGGTATTTGGCTAATTTACGCAAACTTAAACCTTTTATGCGTTTAGACCAAGAACAAGTTATATAATCTAATTTGAGATAATTGATAGCAAGGTAATGAAGAAAGCAATAGCTAAGAACTCAAACAATTTATAGTGGTTCGATCCTCAAGATCTACCTCCACTACCTTAAGTTCACACTTAAGGATTTCAACAATTCTACTAATTGCTCAGGTTTACAAATTACAAGAGAGGCTCACCACACTATGGTTTTACACTCACAACCTCTTCTAGTAACTCTTACAATACAAGGCTCACCAAATACAATAGTTTTATATCTTAAACAACCGTGAATCACACTTTCAAGAATCACCCTTATCTAAAGGATTTTATGTTATCAAGATAACCTTGCTAGAGCTAGTAGAACAACATAATATGATAAATAAATGAGAGTGTGTAGATGTTACCACTTGATGGTACACAAATTTGCTCCTTCACACTTTGATATCTTTGGATTGATCAATTGAATGCACAAGACATAAGAGAGCTTAAGAAATGTTTGCCAAATGCTATTGAATGCTTAGAGTTTTCAAGATTTCAAAAGTTACAAAAGATTACACGTTTAAGGCTTTTATAGAATTTGAAAATCAGTTAAAACGGTCATAAAACGGCTAGTAACGGCTAGTTTCAGAAAATTCGGACGACCGAATATTTTGGTTGCGTCCGAATTTCTTTGGAAAAACAGTGACCATGCTGAAGGCCAAATTCGGACGACCGAATTTTTTGGCTACGTCCGAATCTTCTTCCGAATTTCTCTTGAAGAATAGTAGCAAACTTTTGCTACAAAATTCGGACGACCGAATTTTTTGGAAGCAGTTTCAAACTTTGTAAAATCATTTGAGGTATAACTTCAATGTGTTTGAGAAACATTTGATATGTATAGAAAACTTACTTAGCCATATGTAAGTTTGAAAACACAAATTAAATTTCTTTGATCATATAAAGTTTACTTAAACATCACATTCACTAAAAACCTTATTCAAATCCTTTTAAGATTATAAGATTCATTTTATGCTCTCTTATGCATTCAATGATGACCAAGACATGCAAGTGTAGAGTTTAAAGAGAAACTTACTTACTAAGTATACACACTCTACACTTCAAGTCTTCAATACCTTTAGATCTTCTAAGAACAACATTCTTCAAACTTCAATCACTTTGCTTAACTGAAGTTGTTCTTGAACTCTTGCTTCAAAGCAATGAGACTTCATACTTCTTATTTTACAGAACCTATCACACAATATACAAGCATATTAGTCCTCATCAATATTTGTCATTAATCAAAACTAATCAATCTTATATGATTTGCCCTTAGGGCTAACAATCTCCCCCTTTTTGATGATGACAAACTTTGATGCAAAATGTGATAGATTAAAACGATGTAGTTCATAGAAGTATTAATGTCAATGATAGAAGATAACCAATTTAGCACAATGACATACAAAAGGCTCAATATGAGCCTATGTCCCAACCAACCTCCATTAACCTCCTTCCTTCCAACTCAGATAGAAGATATAGCATTTAATCATTTAGAAAACTTCTAAGAGAGGTTTTATAGGTCAGAAAAGATTAACAATGCTCCCCCTTAGATTGTGCTCATTTTCAACAAGTTTGGACTTGAGATACTGTTTATCCAAATTCTGTCAAGTCAAGTCCAAATATTAAAATAAGTGAAATGAAAGCTTCAATTTTTGAAAATAAGATTTCCTAAGGTTGTTCAAACATAGTAGAAGAGATTGAAACATGTTTGAATCAATTTGAACAACAAAAGAGCATATTTTAGTAACACAATATGCATGCGTCCGAATTTTAAATCCAAAATTTTTTACAACAGATATAACTCATGCATTCAATTGTTTTCATAGAGAAACAAGGCAAGAACAATTTAGCCATTTGTAAAAACTCAGAAAACATCCATATAATGCACAGTTTCATAACACACAACACTTCATATAATGCACAGTTTCATAACACACAACACTTTCACACATTTTGTCATCTCATATCTTCTCCCCCTTTTGTCATCAATCAAAGATGGGGCCAATGAAAATGAGATTAACAATTTTAACACATAAAGGAAGCTCTCATCACTGAGATTTCATCATTTAGCTTCACTATTACATAAAATGCAAAAGGAAATACTTACCAAGTTCATAATTAAAAACAGTTAATGCATAACTCATAATATAACTTAAAACAGTAAATACAAATGGAAGAGAAATGCTTAGTCTTGTGATGTTGATGAAGATGATCTGCTGATTCCTTTCTTGATGGCCAAGTGCTTCACTCTTCCTTGGCTGAAAGAGATGTGTGTTGGTGAGACAATTTCAGCTTGAGCTACTTGGCTTCCTGCTTCTTGTGGTTCTTCTTGTGCATGTTCTTCTTCTTCTTCTTGTTCTGCCACAGTCTCATCATTTCCTCCTTGATCATTGTCACTGTCATCACTATCTACATCCTTGTCCTTCTTTTCTTCCTTTTTATCACCATCATCCTCATTTCTATTTTGAGGCCTAGAGGGTCCTTCACCACTTTGAGTATTTTTCATTAGGATTTCCTCAATGTGTTTTACTCTACTTTCCAGTCCATCTAACTTTCCAAGAACCATTGGAGCAAATGATTCAAAGAACTTATACATCTTCTCCATTTCCTTGACATGATTGTTCAAGGCTTCTTGGAATGCTTTGGCTACTACGGTGGCACATCTAGTTATTCCTTCACCGCTTGACTTAACTCCAGTTTATTGTTCAAACAGCCTCCTCTTTGTTGGTGGTTGCTCCCCTTCACTTGAGGTATCATGCTTCCTTTTTGTCTTCATCTCTCTTGCAAGGGTCTCTTCTTCATCCTCTTCTTCTTCCTCTTCCTCACTTTCAGTCTTTTCTTCTCTTCCTATTCTTTTTGAAGGGGATTCTCTTTTTGTTTTCCATACTCCATCATCATCAAGAATAAGCTGCATTCTCCTAAGAGATTCATCAGTGTATATTTCTCCAATTTTGAAGGCTTGCCCTCTTCCTGGAAGTTTAATCTTAAAATGCATAAAGATTTTTGTCAACAGCCTTCCAAATGGGAATGCCTTGGTTACTGTTTTTCTAGTAGTAATCTTGTGTTTCAAGGCTACAAAACCAAAGTTCAATCTCCTCTTTTCATACAAGGCCAACATTAATACCATATGCATATTACCTACTGATGATTTATGTCCAAAGTTAGGAACAATCATAGTAGTCACCATATGATGCAATACTCTACCTCTAGCATCCAAGTTCTTGATTTCTCTCTCTTTTATAGATCTAATCTCTTTTCCATTTGTAATTGCTTCTTCAAATCTATCATATGTAAAGAGTTCACGATCATAGCAATGCATGAGAGTGCATAATATTTAGCCCCATTTTCACCTACGCCACAGATTCTGTTAATTAGGGATTCACTAAATTCAATGTCAACTTGGGATGCTTTAGATGAATACCATTGTATCCTATTATCCCCAACAATCTCAATTCTTTCTTCCTTTAGGTTTGCATAGAATTCATATATCAAAGTAGGATAAAAATCTTTATTAACAAACAGCAAACTACTCCAGCCAACATCATTGAAACAAGATAGAACAATATCCATGCTAGAGAGTTTATCAAAATCCACCTTATATCCAGGAATAATCTTTCTGCTATTTTTATTCCATTCATCAAATTCATGAGCAGCTTTTATAGAGACAAACCTGTCAACCTCAGTCAAAGTTTGAGGAATTCGAATTTTTCTGGGTTGATTAAGGATTGGATCTTCATTTCCTTCCTTAGCCTTTCCCTTGCCTTTCTCAACATTTGGCTTCTTTGTTCTCACCATTGATATATTTTTGTTGAGAGGTTCTGGATTTTTTTTCGTATGAATCTAGGGTTAGAAGTTCAAAAATGAAGGCAAATCGGAATGAGAATGTGTGAATTTGAAGGGATTTTGATTCGGACGTGAATGGGTATGAGAGGTTTTGAAGGGATGTAAAATTCGGAAGTTGTAATGTTTGGAAGAAACCGTTTGGTTTTCATTTAAAGGGATGCATCCGTAAAATTCGGACGACCGAATTCTCAAGTCTGCGTCTGAATTTTCGATCAAAAGTCTCTGTTTTTCTTTCACTCAGAAAATTCAGTTGATCGAATTTTCTGTAGTGCATCCGAATTTTGAATCAGAAAAATTCCAATTTTTATCAAAACTTCAATACACACATTAATCATTAAATTTTGAAATTCCTAAGAGTCTTCTTAGGTGATTGAACCTTTCCTCAGCCAAAGGCTTTGTAAATATGTTAGCAATTTGATCATTTGTATTTACATATTCTAAGCATATATGCTTAGTCCTAGAATGTTGAATGAGATTTATGCTCAAATTGATAGCACTAGTATTATCACATAGTATAGGCACACACTTAAATTTAAGACCATAATCAAGTAAGGTGTGCTGCATCCATAATAATTGTGCACAAAAACTTCCTGTAGCTATATATTCAGCTTCTGCAGTGGATAAAGACACACAAGCTTGCTTTTTACTAAACCAAGATACAAGACAACTACCAAGAAATTGACAATGACCACTTGTACTTTTACGTTCAACTTTGCATCCAACATAGTCAGCATCAGAGTATCCAATAAGTTCAAAAGATGATGTTTTTGAAAATCAAAGACCATAGTCATGTGTATCAATCAAATAACGAAAAATACGTTTGACAAAAATTAGATGAGATTCTTTAGGACATGATTGGAATCTAGCACACAAGCATACATCAAACATAATATCTGGTCTACTAGTTGTGAGATAGAGTAAACTTCCAATCATACCTCTATACAACTTTTCATCAATGTTTTTACCTTTCTCATCTTTGTCAAGTTTAGTTGATGAACTCATTGGAGTACCTATTCCTTTTGCTTGATCCATTCCAAATCTTTTTAGCAACTCCTTGGTATACTTTGCTTGATTTATGAAGACTCCATCCTTGACTTGTTTAATTTACAGCCCAAGGAAGAAATTTAATTCTCCCATCATGCTTATCTCAAATTCATTTTGCATTGATTTGGCAAAATCTTCACAAAGAGATGTATTAGTAGCACCAAATATAATATCATCAACATAAATTTGCACAAGTAAGATATCATTTTTAGAAGATGTTTTAATAAAAAGAGTTATGTCCACTTTTCCTTTTGTAAAGCCTTTTGAAAGAAGAAAGCCACTCAATCTTTCATACCAAGCTCTTGGAGCTTGTTTCAATCCATATAGAGCTTTGGTTAGCTTATACACATAATTTGAAAATTTTTCATGAATAAAACCAGGAGGTTGTTCTACATAAACCTCTTCTTCAATAAAACCATTTAGAAAAGCACTTTTGACATCCATTTGAAACAGTTTAAAACCTTTAAAACAAGCAAATGCCAAAAGTATTCTTATAGATTCTAATCTGGCCACTGGAGCAAAAGTCTCATCATAGTCAATGCCTTCTTCTTGGTTGAATCATTGAGCAACAAGTCTAGCTTTATTTCTAACAACTTCTCCTAGTTCATTTAACTTATTTCTAAAAATCCATTTTGTACCAATAACAGAATGATCATGAGGTCTAGAAACAAGAGTCCAAACTTTATTTCTCTCAAACTGATTTAACTCTTCTACCATACCAATAATCCAGAAATTATCACACAATGCATCATCAATATTTTTCGGTTCAATTTGAGATAAAAGAGCAAAGTTATCAATAAAGTACCGCCTTGTTTTAACTCCTTGGGATACATCACCAATGATTTGCTCCTTAGGATGACCTTTTGCATATGTGATATCCTTTGAAAGTTCTTGATCATTGCTTGATTGACCATCTTGTTCTTGCTCCATTATTTCTTCTTCTTTGGCATGATCTTCCATTGTGGGTACTTGAGGTTGAGTATGATTTTCAACCAATGATGTGCCTGCATCATCTTCATTTCCTCTTTGGAGATAAATGTTAGATTCATCAAATGTTACATGAATAGTTTCTTCAACACACAATTGTCCTTTTATTATAGACTCTATATGCCTTTTTATTTGATGAATAACCAAGAAATATTCCTTCATCTGATTTTCTATCAAACTTACCAAGATAGTTGCTAGTGTTTAAAATGAAGCACTTACAACCAAAAACTTTAAAGTAGACAATTGATGGAGTTTTGTCAAATAAAAGTTCAAAAGGTGTTTTACTTATAAAAGGTCTTAGTAAAACTCTGTTCATGACATAACAAGCTGTATTTACAGCTTCAGCCCAAAAATACTTAGGTAATGAGTTTTCACAAAGCATTGATCTAGCCATTTCTTGTAAGGTTCTGTTTTTCCTCTCAACAACACCATTTTGTTGAGGTGTTTTGGCAGCTGAAAAATTGTGAGTAATACCATACTCATCACAAAATTTTGTAAAATCTTGATTACAGAATTCTCTTCCATTATCACTTCTAATAGAAATCAGTTTGCAATCAAGAGAGGTTTGAACCTTTTTGAAGAGTTTTGAAAATTCATAAAATGTTTCATCTTTTTGTGCTAAAAAGATTACCCATGTAAATCTTGAAAAATCATCTATAATCACATAAGCATAGCTTTTACCACCAAGACTAGTAGTCCTCATAGGTCCAAATAAGTCCATGTGAACTAGTTCAAGAGGTTTTGAGGTAGAAACCATTTTCTTTTGTTTAAAAGGTGTTTTTGATTGTTTTCCATATTGACAAGCATCACAAAGACGGGTTTTATCAAAATGCAATTTTGGTAAACCTCTTACTAGCTCTTGTGTAGAAATTTTGTTCAATAAATCCATGCTCACATGTCCTAATCTTCTATGCCATAAAAATCCATCATTGTCATGAATGGCAAGACATTTAATATCATTAGTAATAAGCTCATCAAGATACAACACATATACATTACCAACTCTTTTAGCAACAAAGATAGTTTTGTTACTAGCATTGTCAAGAATAGTACAAGTATCACATTTAAACTCTACTTTGCATCCATTGTCACATAATTGGCTAATACTAAGTAAGTTATACTTTAAACCTTCAATAAGTAAAACTTGCTTGATAAGAGGAAAAGAACCTTTACCAATGTTACCTATTCCAAGTATTTTCCCTTTCTTCTTATCTCCAAATGTGACAAAACCTTCACTTGTAGTTTGAATCTCACTAACAAGTGATGCATTTCCAGTCATGTGCCTTGAGCAGCCACTGTCAAGAAACCATTTTGTGGCACTTGATCTTGAGGCAAATTGTACCTACACAAAATTAGAAAGAGTGACTTTTGGTACCCATATCTTCTTGGGTCCAAGGGGTTAGTAATAGTTTCATTGACTTTCCAAATGGTCTTAACACCATTTTCTATCTTTCTTTTTATAAAACATCTAGAAACCTTGTGTCCATGCTTACCACAATATGAGCAACAAATATGTGACCTAGAATGAGAAAATTCTTTAACAAAAGACTTTTTTTGTTTTGGAGCAAAACAATCATGTGTAAAACCAAGAATATGTTTTACAAATGAAGATCTTTGATAACCAAGTAATCTATTTAAATTTTCTCTTCCATTTGTAAATCTCTCAATGCATAAAGTTAGATCATTAACTTTCCTTTTTAAAAGCTCATGATCTTTTATCATTGATTCAAGAGAAATAATTCTTGTACAAAGCTTCTTGTTTTCAAAAGATATGTTTTGTATGGTTGTATTCAAAACTTCTTTTTCAATGGTAAGACAACTAATGGTTTCAAGAAGTTAACCATTTTCAACATGTAATTTTGAATTTTCATTTGATAAGTCATTGATTTTGAATTTCATTTCTTTATTTCTTTTTGAAGCCTTTTTCAGTTCTTCATATAGTTCTACAATCAAATCACTGGAATCAATATCATCATCACATATATTTGAGATGGAAGGTGAAGATTGTACCTCATCATCAATGGCCATAAAGCATATATTGGCATTTTCTTCACTGTCATTCTCACTCTCTTGTTGATCCCACGTTCCAGCTAATCCTTTACCTTTATTGACAGATTTCTTTCTGTTTTTGCTGTCTCTTTCCCTTTCCAACACTTTAGGACAGTCATTAACAAAATGCTCTGTGCTCTTGCATTCAAAGCATTGCGGTTTGTAGGATGAGGATTGACCACTCTTCTTGACTGGTTTTCTCTCTTTCTTGAGAAACTCCTTTTTGTAGAATCGTTTGAACTTCCTCACTGCCATTGCAATCTCTTCTTCTCCACTGTTTCCTCCTTATTCTTCACTTGAAGAATGTTCTTGTTCAATCAAGTGATTTGAGGCCTTGAGTACCACTCCTTTTCTTCCCTTTTCTTCATCCTCCTTGTCATTTAGCCGTTTCATCTTCATTTCATGGGTCAGTAGAGATCCAATGAGCTCTTCAAGTGGAAGAGTCTTCAAATTCTTGGATTCCTCAATAGAAAGTGTCTTAGGCTGACAGGATTTTGGTAGAGCATCTAAAATCTTTCTATTTTGCTCTCCCATAGTATAGCTTTTACCATAAGCTTTTAAGCCATTGAAAATGTTAGTAAATCTTGTAAACATATCACTAATATTTTCACCTTGTTTCATGGTAAACAGTTCATAATCTCTAACTAGCATGGCAAGTTTAGATTCTTTAACTTGATTAGTACCTTCATGTGTAATTTGAAGTAATCGACACATGTCATGAGCAAAATCACATCCACTAACTCTATTGTATTCGGTAGCATCTAAAGCACAACTTTATATATTCATGGCTTGATAATTTAAAGTCATTTTCTTAGAATCATGCTCATCAAATTCATCAGTGGACTTGGGTACTGAGGTTATTCCATCAGCACTCATTTTCATTGGGACATAAGGACCTTTCTCAATTATGTTCCACAAATCAAAATTGATAGAACAAATGTAAATTTTAACTCTAAATATCCAGAAAGTGTAATTTGTTCCATTAAACAAGGGTGGTCTATTTGTGGAGGATCCTTCTAGGTAAGGTAGGTTTGACATATTAGCCATAGGATCTTTGTCTTCTAGGTTGTTAAGCCACACAAAGAAGTTCTAGCTCTGATACCAATTGAAATACCTAAGAGGGGGGAATTAGGTATTTGGCTAATTTACGCAAACTTAAACCTTTTATGCGTTTAGACCAAGAACAAGTTATATAATCTAATTTGAGATAATTGATAGCAAGGTAATGAAGAAAGCAATAGCTAAGAACTCAAACAATTTATAGTGGTTCGATCCTCAAGATCTACCTCCACTACCTTAAGTTCACACTTAAGGATTTCAACAATTCTACTAATTGCTCAGGTTTACAAATTACAAGAGAGGCTCACCACACTATGGTTTTACACTCACAACCTCTTCTAGTAACTCTTACAGTACAAGGCTCACCAAATACAATGGTTTTATATCTTAAACAACCTTGAATCACACTTTCAAGGATCACCCTTATCTAAAGGATTTTATGTTATCAAGATAACCTTCCTAGAGCTAGTAGAACAACATAATATGATAAATAAATGAGGGTGTGTAGATGTTACCACTTGATGGTACACAAATTTGCTCCTTTACACTTTGATGTCTTTGGATTGATCAATTGAATGCACAAGACATAAGAGAGCTTAAGTGCTATTGAATGCTTAGAGTTTTCAAGATTTCGAGAGCACGTTTATGGCTTTTATAGAATTTGAAAATCAGTTAAAACGGTCATAAAACGGCTAGTAACGGCTAGTTTCAGAAAATTCGGACGACCGAATATTTTGGTTGCGTCCGAATCTTCGTCCGAATTTCTCTGGAAAAATAGTGACCATGCTGAAGGCCAAAATTCGGACGACCGAATTTTTTGGCTGCGTCCGAATCTTCTTCCCAATTTCTCTGGAAGAATAGTAGCAAGCTTTTGCTACAAAATTCGGACGACCGAATTTTTTGGAAGCAGTTTCAAACTTTGTAAAATCATTTGAGGTATAACTTCAATGTGTTTGAGAAACATTTGATATGTATAGAAAACTTACTTAGCCATATGTAAGTTTGAAAACACAAATTAATTTTCTTTGATCATATAAAGTTTACTTAAACATCAAATTCACTAAAAACCTTATTCAAATCCTTTTAAGATTATAAGATTCATTTTATGCTCTCTTATGCATTCAATGATGACCAAGACATACAAGTGCAGAGTTTACATAGAAACTTACTTACTAAGTATACACACTCTACACTTCAAGTCTTCAATGCCTTTAGATCTTCTAAGAACAACATTCTTCAAACTTCAATCACTTTGCTTAACTGAAGTTGTTCTTGAACTCTTGCTTCAAAGCAATGAGACTTCATACTTCTTATTTTACAGAACCTATTACACAATATACAAGCATATTAGTCCTCATCAATATTTGTCATTAATCAAAACTAATCAATCTTATATGATTTGCCCTTAGGGCTAACAATCTCCCCCTTTTTGATGATGACAAACTTTGATGCAAAATGTGATAGATTAAAACGATGTAGTTCATAGAAGTATTAATGTCAATGATAGAAGATAACCAATTTAGCACAATGACATACAAAAGGCTCAATATGAGCCTATGTCCCAACCAACCTCCATTAACCTCCTTCCTTCCAACTCAGATAGAAGATATAGCATTTAATCATTTAGAAAACTTCTAAGAGAGGTTTTATATGTCAGAAAAGATTAACAATGCTCCCCCTTAGATTGTGCTCATTTTCAACAAGTTTGGACTTGAGATACTGTTTATCCAAATTCTGTCAAGTCAAGTCCAAATATTAAAATAAGTGAAATGAAAGCTTCAATTTTTGAAAATAAGATTTCCTAAGGTTGTTCAAACATAGTAGAAGAGATTGAAACATGTTTGAATCAATTTGAACAACAAAAGAGCACATTTTAGTAACACAATATGTATGCGTCCGAATTTTAAATCCAAAATTTTTTACAATAGATATAACTCATGCATTCAATTGTTTTCATAGAGAAACAAGTCAAGAACAATTTAGCCATTTGTAAAAACTCAGAAAACATCCATATAATGCACAGTTTCATAACACACAACACTTCATATAATGCACAGTTTCGTAACACACAACACTTTTCATAACACACAACACTTTCACACATTTTGTCATCTCATATCTTCTCCCCCTTTTGTCATCAATCAAAGATGGGGCCAATGAAAATGAGATTAACAATTTTAACACATAAAGGAAGCTCTCATCACTGAGATTTCATCATTTAGCTTCACTATTACATAAAATGCTAAAGGAAATACTTACCAAGTTCATAATTAAAAACAGTTAATGCATAACTCATAATATAACTTAAAACAGTAAATACAAATGGAAGAGAAATGCTTAGTCTTGTGATGTTGATGAAGATGCTCTGCTGATTCCTTTCTTGATGGCCAAGTGCTTCACTCTTCCTTGGCTGAAAGAGATGTATGTTGGTGAGACAATTTCAGCTTGAGCTACTTGGCTTCCTGCTTCTTGTGGTTCTTCTTGTGCATGTTCTTCTTCTTCTTCTTGTTCCCGCTACAGCCTCATCATTTCCTCCTTGATCATTGTCACTGTCATCACTATCTACATCCTTGTCCTTCTTTTCTTCCTTTTTATCACCATCATCCTCATTTCTATTTTGAGGCCTAGAGGGTCCTTCACCACTTTGAGAATTTTTTATTAGGATTTCCTCAATGTGTTTTACTCTACTTTCCAGTCCATCTAACTTTCCAAGAACCATTGGAGAAAATGATTCAAAGAACTTATACATCTTCTCCATTTCCTTGACATGATTGTTCAAGGCTTCTTGGAATGCTTTGGCTACTACGGTGTCACATCTAGTTATTCATTCACCACTTGACTTAACTCCAGTTTTTTGTTCAAACAGCCTCCTCTTTGTTGGTGGTTGCTCCCCTTCACTTGAGGTATCATGCTTCCTTTTTGTCTTCATCTCTCTTGCAAGGGTCTCTTCTTCATCCTCTTCTTCTTCCTCTTCCTCACTTTCAGTCTTTTCTTCTCTTCCTATTCTTTTTGAAGGGGATTCTCTTTTTGTTTTCCATACTCCATCATCATCAAGAATAAGCTGCATTCTCCTAAGAGATTCATCAGTGTATATTTCTCCACTTTTGAAGGCTTGCCCTCTTCCTGGAAGTTTAATCTTAAAATGCTTAAAGATTCTTGTCAACAGCCTTCCAAATGGGAATTCCTTGGTTACTGTTTTTCTAGCAGTAATCATGTGTTTCAAGGCTACAAAACCAAAGTTCAATCTCCTCTTTTCATGCAAGGCCAACATTAATACCATATGCATATTACCTACTGATGATTTATGTCCAAAGTTAGGAACAATCATAGTAGTCACCATATGATGCAATACTCTACCTCTAGCATCCAAGTTCTTGATTTCTCTCTCTTTTATAGATCTAATCTCTTTTCCATTTGTAAATGCTTCTTCAAATCTATCATATGTAAAGAGTTCACGATCATAGCAATGCATGGAGGGTGCATAATATTTAGCCCCATTGTCACCTACTCCACAGATTCTGTTAATTAGGGCTTCACTAAATTCAATGTCAACTTGGGATGCTTTAGATGAATACCATTGTATCCTATTATCCCCAACAATCTCAATTCTTTCTTCCTTTAGGTTTGCATAGAATTCATATATCAAAGTAGGATAAAAATCTTTATTAACAAACAGCAAACTACTCCAGCCAACATCATTGAAACAAGATAGAACAATATCCATGCTAGAGAGTTTATCAAAATCCACCTTATATCCAGGAATAATCTTTCTGCTATTTTTATTCCATTCATCAAATTCATGAGCAGCTTTTATAGAGACAAACCTGTCAACCTCAGTCAAAGTTTGAGGAATTCTAATTTTTCTGGGTTGATTGAGGATTGGATCTTCATTTCCTTCCTTAGCCTTTCCCTTGCCTTTCTCAACATTTGGCTTCTTTGTTCTCACCATTGATATATTTTTGTTGAGAGGTTCTGGATTTTTTTCGTATGAATCTAGGGTTAGAAGTTCAAAAATGAAGGCAAATCGGAATGAGAATGTGTAAATTTGAAGGGATTTTGATTCGAACGTGAATGGGTATGAGAGGTTTTGAAGGGATGTAAAATTCGGAAGTTGTAATGTTTGGAAGAAACCGTTTGGTTTTCATTTAAAGGGATGCATCCGTAAAATTCGGACGACCGAATTCTCAAGTCTGCGTCCGAATTTTCGATCAAAAGTCTGTTTTTCTTTCACTCAGAAAATTCGGTTGATCGAATTTTCTGTAGTGCATCCGAATTTTGAATCAGAAAAATTCCTATTTTTATCAAAACTTCAGTACACACATTAGTCATTAAATTTTGAAATTCCTAAGAGTCTTCTTAGGTGATTGAAACTTTCCTCAGCCAAAGGCTTTGTAAATATGTCAGCAATTTGATCATTTGTATTTACATATTCTAAGCATATATCTTTCTTAATCACATGATCACGAATGAAATGATGTTTTATCTCTATATGCTTAGTCCTAGAATGTTGAATGGGATTTATGCTCAAATTGATAGCACTAGTATTATCACATAGTATAGGCACACACTTAAATTTAAAACCATAATCAAGTAAGGTGTCCATAATAATTGTGCACAACAACTTCCTGCAGCTATATATTCAGCTTCTGCAGTGGATAAAGACACACAAGCTTGTTTTTTACTAAACCAAGATACAAGACAACTACCAAGAAATTGACAATGACCACTTGTACTTTTACGTTCAACTTTGCATCCAGCATAGTCAGCATCAGAGTATCCAATAAGTTCAAAAGATGATGTTTTTGAAAACCAAAGACCATAGTCATATGTATTAATCAAATAACGAAAAATACGTTTGACAGAAATTAGATGAGATTCTTTAGGACATGATTGGAATCTAGCACACAAGCAAACAGCAAACATAATATCTGATCTACTAGTTGTGAGATAGAGTAAACTTCCAATCATACCTCTATACAACTTTTCATCAATGTTTTTACCTTTCTCATCTTTGTCAAGTTTAGTTGATGAACTCATTGGAGTACCTATTCCTTTTGCTTGATCCATTCCAAATCTTTTCAGCAACTCCTTGGTATACTTTGCTTGATTTATGAAGACTCCATCCTTGACTTGTTTAATTTACAGCCCAAGGAAGAAATTTAATTCTCCCATCATGCTCATCTCAAATTCATTTTGCATTGATTTGGCAAAATCTTCACAAAGAGATGTATTAGTAGCACCAAATATAATATCATCAACATAAATTTGCACAAGTAAGATATCATTTTTAGAAGATGTTTTTATAAAAAGAGTTGTGTCCACCTTTCCTTTTGTAAAGCCTTTTGAAAGAAGAAAGCCACTCAATCTTTCATACCAAGCTCTTGGAGCTTGTTTCAATCCATATAGAGCTTTGGTTAGCTTATACACATAATTTGAAAATTTTTCATGAATAAAACCAGGAGGTTGTTCTACATAAACCTCTTCTTCAATAAAACCATTTAGAAAAGCACTTTTGACATCCATTTGAAACAGTTTAAAACCTTTAAAACAAGCAAATGCCAAAAGTATTCTTATAGATTCTAATCTGGCCACTGGAGCAAAAGTCTCATCATAGTCAATGCCTTCTTCTTGGTTGAATCATTGAGCAACAAGTCTAGCTTTATTTCTAACAACTTCTCCTAGTTCATTTAACTTATTTCTAAAAATCCATTTTGTACCAATAACAGAATGATCATGAGGTCTAGAAACAAGAGTCCAAACTTTATTTCTCTCAAACTGATTTAACTCTTCTACCATACCAATAATCCAGAAATTATCACACAATGCATCATCAATATTTTTCGGTTCAATTTGAGATAAAAGAGCAAAGTTATCAATAAAGTACCGCCTTGTTTTAACTCCTTGGGATACATCACCAATGATTTGCTCCTTAGGATGACCTTTTGCATATGTGATATCCTTTGAAAGTTCTTGATCATTGCTTGATTGACCATCTTGTTCTTGCTCCATTATTTCTTCTTCTTTGGCATGATCTTCCATTGTGGGTACTTGAGGTTGAGTATGATTTTCAACCAATGATGTGCCTGCATCATCTTCATTTCCTCTTTGGAGATAAATGTTAGATTCATCAAATGTTACATGAATAGTTTCTTCAACACACAATTGTCCTTTTATTATAGACTCTATATGCCTTTTTATTTGATGAATAACCAAGAAATATTCCTTCATCTGATTTTCTATCAAACTTACCAAGATAGTTGCTAGTGTTTAAAATGAAGCACTTACAACCAAAAACTTTAAAGTAGACAATTGATGGAGTTTTGTCAAATAAAAGTTCAAAAGGTGTTTTACTTATAAAAGGTCTTAGTAAAACTCTGTTCATGACATAACAAGCTGTATTTACAGCTTCAGCCCAAAAATACTTAGGTAATGAGTTTTCACAAAGCATTGATCTAGCCATTTCTTGTAAGGTTCTGTTTTTCCTCTCAACAACACCATTTTGTTGAGGTGTTTTGGCAGCTGAAAAATTGTGAGTAATACCATACTCATCACAAAATTTTGTAAAATCTTGATTACAGAATTCTCTTCCATTATCACTTCTAATAGAAATCAGTTTGCAATCAAGAGAGGTTTGAACCTTTTTGAAGAGTTTTGAAAATTCATAAAATGTTTCATCTTTTTGTGCTAAAAAGATTACCCATGTAAATCTTGAAAAATCATCTATAATCACATAAGCATAGCTTTTACCACCAAGACTAGTAGTCCTCATAGGTCCAAATAAGTCCATGTGAACTAGTTCAAGAGGTTTTGAGGTAGAAACCATTTTCTTTTGTTTAAAAGGTGTTTTTGATTGTTTTCCATATTGACAAGCATCACAAAGACGGGTTTTATCAAAATGCAATTTTGGTAAACCTCTTACTAGCTCTTGTGTAGAAATTTTGTTCAATAAATCCATGCTCACATGTCCTAATCTTCTATGCCATAAAAATCCATCATTGTCATGAATGGCAAGACATTTAATATCATTAGTAATAAGCTCATCAAGATACAACACATATACATTACCAACTCTTTTAGCAACAAAGATAGTTTTGTTACTAGCATTGTCAAGAATAGTACAAGTATCACATTTAAACTCTACTTTGCATCCATTGTCACATAATTGGCTAATACTAAGTAAGTTATACTTTAAACCTTCAATAAGTAAAACTTGCTTGATAAGAGGAAAAGAACCTTTACCAATGTTACCTATTCCAAGTATTTTCCCTTTCTTCTTATCTCCAAATGTGACAAAACCTTCACTTGTAGTTTGAATCTCACTAACAAGTGATGCATTTCCAGTCATGTGCCTTGAGCAGCCACTGTCAAGAAATCATTTTGTGGCACTTGATCTTGAGGCAAATTGTACCTACACAAAATTAGAAAGAGTGATTTTTGGTACCCATATCTTCTTGGGTCCAAGGGGGTTAGTAATAGTTCCTTTGACTTTCCAAATGGTCTTAACACCATTTTCTATCTTTCTTTTTATAAAACATCTAGAAACCTTGTGTCCATGCTTACCACAATATGAGCAACAAATATGTAACCTAGAATGAGAAAATTCTTTAACAAAACTTTTTTTGTTTTGGAGCAAAACAATCATGTGTAAAACCAAGACTATGTTTTACAAATGAAGATCTTTGATAACCAAGTAATCTATTTAAATTTTCTCTTCCATTTGTAAATCTCTCAATGCATAAAGTTAGATCATTAACTTTCCTTTTTAAAAGCTCATGATCTTTTATCATTGATTCAAGAGAAATAATTCTTGTACAAAGCTTCTTGTTTTCAAAAGATATGTTTTGTATGGTTGTATTCAAAACATCTTTTTCAATGGTAAGACAACTAATGGTTTCAAGAAGTTTACCATTTTCAACATGTAATTTTGAATTTTCATTTGATAAGTCATTGATTTTGAATTTCATTTCTTTATTTCTTTTTGAAGCCTTTTTCAGTTCTTCATATAGTTCTACAATCAAATCACTGGAATCAATATCATCATCACATATATTTGAGATGGAAGGTGAAGATTGTACCTCGTCATCAATGGCCATAAAGCATATATTGGCATTTTCTTCACTGTCACTCACTCTCTTGTTGATCCCACGTTCCAGCTAATCCTTTACCTTTATTGACAGATTTCTTTCTGTTTTTGCTGTCTCTTTCCCTTTCCAACACTTTAGGACAGTCAGTAACAAAATGCTCTGTGCTCTTGCATTCAAAGCATTGCGGTTTGTAGGATGAGGATTGACCACTCTTCTTGACTGATTTTCTCTCTTTCTTGAGAAACTCCTTTTTGTAGAATCTTTTGAACTTCCTCACTGCCATTGCAATCTCTTCTTCTCCACTGTTTCCTCCTTATTCTTCACTTGAAGATTGTTCTTGTTCAATCAAGTGATTTGAGGCCTTGATTACCACTCCTTTTCTTCCCTTTTCTTCATCCTCCTTGTCATTTAGCCGTTTCATCTTCATTTCATGGGTCAGTAGAGATCCAACGAGCTCTTCAAGTGGAAGAGTCTTCAAATTCTTGGATTCCTCAATAGCAAGTGTCTTAGGCTGCCAGGATTTTGGTAGAGCATCTAAAATCTTTCTATTTTGCTCTCCCATAGTATAGCTTTTACCATAAGCTTTTAAGCCATTGAAAATGTTAGTAAATCTTGTAAACATATCACTAATATTTTCACCTTGTTTCATGGTAAACAGTTCATAATCTCTAACTAGCATGGCAAGTTTAGATTCTTTAACTTGATTAGTACCTTCATGTGTAATTTGAAGTAATCTCCACATGTCATGAGCAGAATCACATCCACTAACTCTATTGTATTCGGTAACATCTAAAGCACCACTTAATATATTCATGGCTTGATAATTTAAAGTCATTTTCTTAGAATCATGCTCATCAAATTCATCAGTGGACTTGGGTACTGAGGTTATTCCATCAGCACTCATTTTCATTGGGACATAAGGACCTTTCTCAATTATGTTCCACAAATCAAAATTGATAGAACAAATGTAAATTTTAACTCTAGATATCCAGAAAGTGTAATTTGTTCCATTAAACAAGGGTGGTCTATTTGTGGAGGATCCTTCTAGGTAAGGTAGGTTTGACATATTAGCCATAGGATCTTTGTCTTCTAGGTTGTTAAGCCACACAAAGAAGTTCTAGCTCTGATACCAATTGAAATACCTAAGAGGGGGGTGAATTAGGTATTTGGCTAATTTACGCAAACTTAAACCTTTTATGCGTTTAGACCAAGAACAAGTTATATAATCTAATTTGAGATAATTGATAGCAAGGTAATGAAGAAAGCAATAGCTAAGAACTCAAACAATTTATAGTGGTTCGATCCTCAAGATCTACCTCCACTACCTTAAGTTCACACTTAAGGATTTCAACAATTCTACTAATTGCTCAGGTTTACAAATTACAAGAGAGGCTCACCACACTATGGTTTTACACTCACAACCTCTCCTAGTAACTCTTACAATACAAGGCTCACCAAATACAATGGTTTTATATCTTAAACAACATTGAATCACACTTTCAAGGATCACCCTTATCTAAATGATTTTATGTTATCAAGATAACCTTGCTAGAGCTACTAGAACAACATAATATGATAAATAAATGAGAGTGTGTAGATGTTACCACTTGATGGTACACAAATTTGCTCCTTCACACTTTGATGTCTTTGGATTGATCAATTGAATGCACAAGACATAAGAGAGCTTAAGAAATGTTTGCCAAATGCTATTGAATGCTTAGAGTTTTCAAGATTTCAAGAGCACGTTTATGGCTTTTATAGAATTTGAAAATCAGTTAAAACGGTCATAAAACGGCTAGTAACGGCTAGTTTCAGAAAATTCGGACGACCGAATATTTTGGTTGCGTCCGAATTTCTTTGGAAAAACAGTGACCATGCTGAAGGCCAAATTCGGACGACCGAATTTTTTGGCTGCGTCCGAATCTTCTTCCGAATTTCTCTTGAAGAATAGTAGCAAACTTTTGCTACAAAATTCGGACGACCGAATTTTTTGGAAGCAGTTTCAAACTTTGTAAAATCATTTGAGGTATAACTTCAATGTGTTTGAGAAACATTTGATATGTATAGAAAACTTACTTAGCCATATGTAAGTTTGAAAACACAAATTAAATTTCTTTGATCATATAAAGTTTACTTAAACATCACATTCACTAAAAACCTTATTCAAATCCTTTTAAGATTATAAGATTCATTTTATGCTCTCTTATGCATTCAATGATGACCAAGACATGCAAGTGTAGAGTTTAAAGAGAAACTTACTTACTAAGTATACACACTCTACACTTCAAGTCTTCAATACCTTTAGATCTTCTAAGAACAACATTCTTCAAACTTCAATCACTTTGCTTAACTGAAGTTGTTCTTGAACTCTTGCTTCAAAGCAATGAGACTTCATACTTCTTATTTTACAGAACCTATCACACAATATACAAGCATATTAGTCCTCATCAATATTTGTCATTAATCAAAACTAATCAATCTTATATGATTTGCCCTTAGGGCTAACAGCTGGTTTTGACAGTCTGATAGAGCGTTGGTTATTTGCCATAAACACCCGTATTGCGCATGTACTTTTAAAACAGTAAAGTTGGAAAGGTCAAGTCTTTGTGATTGGTCATGAGCGCACTATGAACATAACTGATGAGGATGCTAGAAGAGTGTACGAGCTTCTGATAGGAGCAAATGAAATCATTTTTGAAGATGACGAAAAGGCAACATCTAGGCATGGCTTCTATTTCAGAAGGGATCTCAAACTAGAGCTCTTGGCCAAAAACTATGTTCTTGTTGATGTTATAATGGATCGGTTGGCAAATTTTTGGGGTGATATCCATACGTTTGCAAATCTATTCATTCTGCTAGCCATCAACACCCTTTCTGTACAAAAAAACTCTCAAAATATCAACCCCATAAACTACGCAAAGTACTTGGTGGATGTAGAAACAATCTTCAGTTACAATTGGGAAGGACACATCGTTAAGTTCCTAAATGTAGGGGCAGCCTTCTTTTGCAAAGAAAATCAAAAGGAAGCCTTCCTCTTGGCCAGAAAGCAACATGCACCTTCTGCTAGTATCAACAATTATTCAATGAATAAAACTTGAACATCTTATAAGTATGAACAATTATTCATCTTGTGAACAATTATTCTAAATGTTGTGAACAATTATTCATGTGTAAACAAATATTCTAAACAATTGAGACTTTTGCATATGCGGTGTGTTAAGGTTGTTTAGGGAATTACCTATGGTAAGCTGCCTTGTTCTTGGTGGAATAGAAGCAGGGTACTAGATGCCTACACCTCGTTGCCTTTTTCTAGTGTAGGGATTGCAGAAATTGAATCCACAACTAGTTTTGATGCACAAAGGGCCTCAGAGAGGGTGTTTCTAGATGCCAAAAGGTAGATATATTTGAGAAAGCTCGAAAGAATAGAATTGAAGATGAGAGTTTGAAGCCGAAGAGCAGCCCATTGGTATGACCTTTGGTGTAAAGAGGAAAAGGAGAGCAAGAAGGCCCAGAAATAGCATGAATGAAGAGGCAGCAGTTAAGAAACAGAGTGAGATCCTTGGAATGGAGACAGGGATATTTGAATTGAGGGCAAGGCTCCCCGTTGATGACGCACTTGGGTTGTTGGTTATCGCACGTGCATATAGTCAAGGTGTGAAAAACATTGACATCAATAACAATTGTCCAATCTTAATTGAATAATTGTTCATCAAATTATGCAAAATTATTCACGGGATAGTTACTAGCTATCATAATAATCACGTCTATGCTGATAACTCCTATCGCTCATTAGGTGTAGGCGACGAAGGCAGTCAAGATGGTGTGCAAAATTTGGAGAAACGAGATGAAGGAGCTGGCACACATGCAATAGCCAAGCCAACATTGGAAGGATAATAATTGTTCACAATTTTATTGAATAATTTTTAAAGTTGAATTGAATAATTATTATATTCACGCATCAAGAAAATTTGTAGCTTTTGTAGTTGGAGAGGAACAAAGCATGCTATGTACATAGGCAATTGAAACTGTGCCTCATGGGGTTGTTAAAGGTGAAGCCACACCTCACGAGGACTATGGGGGTTGCAGGAGAATAAAAGGATCCCATGAATGTCACTGAGCATCACATTGTAAGGCACTAAAGGATCATGAAGGCTAGTTCGAAGCTTGGTTTGATCTACATGGTCACTAAGGGCAACCTAAACACTCAGAAATCTGATGAAAAGGCCATTGTTGATTTGTCTTTATCGGGAAATTCCTAGATGAAAGATAGTAAACGTGTGCATTCTTCTTGAATAATTGTTCTATGCAAGGAGAACACATATTGGGGCATTGAATAATTGCTATCTTGCAGGTTTTATATCCTTAATACAATGCTTTGCAAGTGCTTGATGATGGACTCTAGCCTCAATAGGCCTAATATAATCAGTACTTTTATCATTCCACTTTAGACGCATTTCGACATCTTCTGAACTGGGAAGAAGTTGCAATTAGCCCAATTAGAAGTTTTTTCTTCACGTGCCAAATAGGGGCGAATCCTCGTAAACAATTATCAATTTACATACGTGCATGCTTTTCTTCTTTGCAAGCGACCTAAGTGGATTCCCTTGCCTGGTGATGTGCTGTCAAATGTTGTTAATGAGGTTACAATATGCACGTAAAAAGGCCTAAAATGATAGAGCAAAAAGCTGCAACCCTCATACATGGACTTCCATATTTCCCGTCGGATAAACCATTCATCCTTGCTGAGTGCAACCTGGAAGTTCATGCTCAATAGTTATACGAATAATTGTTATTATGAGTGCAACAATTATTCATCATATAGTAATAATTACTCATCCGTTCTATTTTATTTGACAGTATTTGATCGGCCTCAAAGTTTTATGTAAAAATTTAAATTGTAATATAAAAGTAATACAATTTAATAAAAAGTAAGAAACATGTGGGCCAGCTGGTACTTTATGTCAAATCTAAATATATAAACTTAATATATAATGGGAATAATAGTTGTTTGATAGTATACAATATATTAAAATATTTTCTTTTATGAAAAATGACAATTATTTTGGGACTCCCCAATTTAGTAAGAAAGTCAAATAAAATGGGACGAAAGGAGTGTATTTTGTTGTCCTTGAACAGTTTCTCTTTCTCGTCCTTCATACTAAGAATTTCTTCCTGTTTACCATTGATATGCAAGCAAGGAGGTTCTTTTGCCAAATGAGCAAGCCCTGCCAAGTGGTATTCAATGATGTCAATCGACCAATCGATAAAGTGGTTATGCAGTACTTTATGAAATAGTGGCAGGTATGGAGGTTTAGGAAAATTGGATTTTAGAAAATTTTTGTGGGATGTGCCTAGGGTCCCCATCTAGTCAAACGACTACAGTTGTTATTTGTTTGTCTGTCTGATAATGGAGCATTGGATTGCACATATCCCACGGGATTGCTGGCAGTTTGGCCAAAATTGGGCTTCATTTTGTTGGCCAGGATAAAGCTTGTTGCTAGGTTTCTATGCAGCCTAAGAATCTCCTACGTGATGAGATCCTTGATGCTGCCTTAGAGTGGAAACTAAGCCTACCAGTCACTGTAGACACTTCACAGGTAGGGAAGAGGTGGAAAGAAAAGAAAGGGATGGGGAGATAATTGTGTTGACAATATTCTTTTTTTAATGCTCGTCTTGATATAAACCAAAATCAATAAGTATGTGATCGTGTTATTCAATGAGCGTATCCTTAAATAATTATTCATGCTGCACATAAAAATTATTCATACTGAGGAAGAAAGAATTACAGTTACCCAGCATCCGCAAAGCTCGCTTGTACAATTCATCTACCTTGACGTCAACCACATTGTGAACATCATCATTCAAGTACACATTAGTGGCCAGCTTACCATTTTGCCCGTCAACAATTGGTAGTATTTATCATATTCAGCCGGTCTCTAACCTTCAACCACATGGAGTTGAAATTGGATTCCACACTTCACCTTTGTAGTCCATCTTTTTAGTACATAATGTGGTAGCAAGGTCAACATGTTGCAATTTCCAAGAGACCTGAGCACATTCATAACCTTATGAAAGTTTCTACAAAGGACCCAAGTGTTTTGAACAAATGATAGGTCACTCCAAGATCATTATACCAAAATCAATGTGTATGATACACTTGTCAACCTTGGTTTGCGGCATTGTTGCTTGGCTTATATAGGCAGTAAGCCATAAGGACAAATCTTATAGTTTTGATTAACGACAAACATTGATATAGGCTAAATTGAGCAATTATTATTTGAAGGATTTTTGGATTGAAGAAGCAAAGTGATCTCAATGCCTTAGAGCTAATATGAAAAGGACATCTTGGACGTACTTAAGTAGTTGAAGAATAAGGAGCCTGTCTTGGGAGATTGAAGGCTTTGAAGACACTAGTGTAGGTTTGCCTTTTGCTTATTAGGTATCTTCTTGTAAACCCAACACTTCTTGTTCTTGGAAATTAAAGAATACATAAGGGAGTACAAAACTTATTTTTATAAATCTTAAAAGGTTTTGATCACTCTTGATTTACTAAGTATTTGATAACGACTTGTAGTTCAAAAGCTTTTCAATAACCTATCTTTTAGTCTAAAATGATTTTCAAACATGTTGTTGTTGATTTTCAAACATTTTGACAAATTTTGAATAGTTCAAACTCCACATTTTGACAAATTTTGAATAGTTCAAACTCCACATTTTCACAAAGTTTGAATAGTTCAGACTCCAGTTCGGATGTTCAAACTGTAATCTTAGCTACTGAATTTTCAAAGAAATTTGACTGAATTTATCCTAGCAGCTTGGTAAACATAGAAGTTCAGATGATCACTCAGACATAGCAGTTTATGTTTAGTCGACCGAACTTTTCTATTACTAGTCGTTATTTGAACGTTGGAATTGCATTTCAAAGCCTATAAAAGCCATAAACTTGAGATTTTTGAATAGTTTTGAGTACTTTAAGAATTTTTATACTTCTAAATCATTTGAACATAAAAAATCTCTCTTTTGTCGTGTGCTTCAAAGTGACTTTTCAAGATTCCATACACAAAAAGGTGAAGTGGTACTAGCTTTGTCATCGTCTACCAAGTTATTGGTAATATCTTATTCTCTTACTTCATCTACTTGCTTTATTCAAGGTTTACTTGAGGATATAAAACGTTTTTAAGAGGGTGAATCTTGATTGTTGTGTTGAAAATATTTTGTGGAGTAAAACCCTTATTGGGTGAGCATCTCTTGTATCTCGTTTAACTATTTCAATAGTTGAATTGTTTGAAATCCTTGAGTATAGATTCAAGGTAATGGATGTAGATCTTGAGGAGATCGAACTACTATAAATTGCTTGTGTGTTTATTGCTCTTCTTCCCTTACTTGTTTATTCATTGTGTTGATTCAAAAACCACCTTGTGAACTTGAATTCCTATCACTTCGAAACTACTTTTGCAAAAAAAGAAAAAGTTTTGAAAAATTAACCAAAAACCTAATTCAGCCCCCATCTCAGGTATTTCAATTGGTATCAGAGCAAGGACTTCTTTGTTTTGTTTTACAACCTAGAAGTTAAGATTTTATGGCTAATGTTTCAAACTTGCCTTATTTGGAAGGTCTTCTACAAATAGACCTCTTTTGTTTGATGAAACAAATTATGCATTTTGAAAATCTAGAATTAAGATATATATTTGTTCTGTTAACTTCGATTTGTGGCATATCATTGAGAAAGATCCTTACATACCAATGAGGATGAGAGCTGATGGAATCACTAGAGAACCGAAGCCAATGGATGAATACGATGAAAGCAACTCAAGGAAAATGACATTGACCTACCAAGCTATGAATATCTTGAGTTGTGCATTAGATGTAAATGAGTACAACCGACTGAGTGGATGCAACATCACTTATGATATGTGGAGACTTCTTCAAGTAACACATGATGAAACTAATAAAGTGAAGGAATCAAAGCTTGCAATTCTTGTGAAGGATTATGAATTATTCACTATGAAGCAAGAAGAGAACATTAGTGACATGTTCACTAGATTCTCCAACATCTTGAAGAGCTACATGAAAAAATTTTCTCTTGAAGAACAAAATAGAAAGATATTGGATGCTCTACCTAAGTCTTGGCAACCAAATACTCTTGCTATTGAAGAATCAAAAGACTTGACAACTCTTCCTCTTGAAGAGCTCAGTAGATCACCACTTATACACGATTAGGACTGTCAATTGGGCCGGGTTAGCCCGAGCCCGACCCGATTTTTTAGTGCTGAGTTTTTCAGGCTAGGGCTGAGCCGGGCCAGAGCCTGAATTTTTGGCCCGATTGTGATTCGGGCCGAGCTCGGGCTCAACAAAGCTCGGCCCGTTATGAGCCCGGCCCGAGCATATATCTAATAATAATTTATAATTATATATTATAATTTCTTGATATAATAGAATTTTTTTGTGTATAATAATACTATATTAATATTATCATAACTATATAGATTAAAATTTTATGTGTTTTGATATAAATAATTTTGTTTATATTTCACTTTCAAAAAATTGTGTATAAATTTTTCACTTCCAACACTTTAAAATTATATTTTAGAAAATCAATGTAGCTTAATAGTTTTAATTCTTAGCAGCTTTGGAAGCAATATACATGCTATTGAATCATAGAGTCTATTTATGAGATTGTAACTACTTATTGGGCTTACCATAATTCTAAGGATATTAAGTATTAACACAGTAAATGCGCTGGTAGGAATATTAGCTTACCATAATTCTAAGGATATTAAGTATTAACACAGTAAATGCGCTGGTAGGAATATTATTACCTTTACTAACACGAGAAATAGAAATCATATGAAAGAGGAAGATAATATCTTACCATAGTCTTCCAATTGATTTTTGCACTTGTAATTTAGAATATTCCAAAGTAAATATTTAGTTTTATAAAATAATATATTCTACATATTCACTTTCGTAATTAATATATTTAACTAATTTCACAAAATATAATTTTTTTTCACTTCTCAACATAAATTTAGAAAGAGAAGAGAAAAAAATTACCAATTACTTAATGTTTAATACTTATATTATATAACTTATAAGGTATAATTTATAAACATAATTATCTCATTAATTTATGTAAAGTGATTAGTAAACTCAGTGGTGGTGTGTTTTAGTGCTTTGGTACCTAGTTTCATCGTTGGAAATTCACTGATTTCTGGAGTTGTGGGATCATTCTTACTCTTTTCCGGTTACTTCATATTGAAGCACGGCATACCAAATTATTAGATTTTAATACATTATATATCTCTGTTTAAGTATCCATTTGAAGGGTTCTTGATCAATGAATTCTCAGACTCTGGTAGTTTGGTGCTCCACTTTTGTTGACTTGTTTTGGTTGGAATTTAATGTCGTTAAGATATTGCTATAGTACTTTATTTTGCTATGGTAGTTTGTTTTTGTTGATTTCCAGATAGACGTTTGCTTAGTTTCTAGAGATATTGTTTAATAATATATGCAAATTAGTTGAAAGTCATTGTTAGATAAGTATTAAGACATTAATTTGTGAAAGCAATCATAATTTGTGGTGAGAGGATAATTTGTGAGAACAATAAAAAATGAATAGGTATATTTTGGGCTCGGCCCGAGTTCAGCCCGAGCTCATAAGAGCCGAGCTCGGGCTCAACATTTGTGAGCCCGTTCGGGCTGAGCCCGAGCTCGGGCTCAGTATGATGTTACTCGGGCTGAGCCCAAGCTTAGCTTGGCCCGTCTCGTAGAGCTAGATTGACAGGCCTGTACACGATATGAAAATCAAAAGACTAAATGATCTTGAAGGCAAAGAGAAAGGAAGAAAGGGAGTTGTACTTAAAGTCTCCAACAATCCTAGTGAGCAAGAGGAATCATCAAGTGATGAAGATAAAGATGGAGAAGAAGATGAGATGGCAATGGCAGTAATAAAGTTCAAGAAATTTTTAAAAAGAGATTTCTGAAGAAGGGGATAAGGCGTTTCGAGAAAGGTGGACAATTATCATCATTATTCAAACCTTAATGCTATGAATGCAAGAGCACCAACACCTTGTCGCCGATTTCCCTAGAGCATAGGAAAAGGAGAGAGAAGCCAAACTCAAGCACAAGAAATCTCTTAAGAAAGGAAAGGGACTTGTTGGCACTTGGGATCAGCATGCTAATGAAGAAAGTGGAGATGACAATGAAGAGAGAGCAAATGAGTGCTTCATCGCTATGAATGATGGGGTACAACCTACTTCTCCTACCTCCACTTGATGTTAAGATGATATTGATTATCCTAATGAATTACTTGTTGATATGTGTTAGCCCTAAGGGCAAATCATGTAGGTTTGATTAGTTTTGATAAATGACAAACATTGATAAGGACTAATATGCTTGTATGTTGTGTGATAGGATTTTTGGATTGAGAAAGAAGCAAGTCTCATTGCCTTGGAGCTAGAAATGCAAGAACAACTCAAATATGTCAAAGTGATTAAAGATTGAAGAGTTTGTTCAAAATTAATGAAGGCTTTGAAGACATGAAGTGTAGGTTAAATGTGGTTAATAGGTAAACTTTGTAAACCCTACACTCTTAAGCCTTGGAATCTATGAGTTGCAATTGAGAGCACAAAACTTGATTTAAATGGTTTCAATGGTTTTGAAGTTACCTAAATTATCAAGTTTTCATAAATGGTTTTGGTACATAAAAGGTCTTTAATGACTTATCTTTAAGGCTAGAATGTTTTCCAACTTGTTTGAATTGATTTGAATATGTTTTGACAAAGTCCAAAAAATTCGGTCGTCCGAATTTTGTAGCAAAAGTTTGTTACTATTCTTCCAGAGAAATTCGGAAGAAGATTCGGACGCAGCCAAAAAATTCGGTCGTCCGAATTTTGGCCTTCAGCATGGTCACTGTTCTTCCAGAGAAATTCGGAAGAATATTCGGACGCAGCAGGAAAAATTCGATCGTCCGAAAAATTCGGACGCAGAATTCGGTCGTCCGAATTTTCCTGAAACTAGCCGTTACTAGCCGTTTGAACTGATTTTCAATTTCTATAAAAGCCATAAACTCCAGATTTTTTAGTAGAACTTTGAACTTATCAAATCCTATATACTCTAACTTGTTTTACATCAAATTCAATTTAAAAGCTCTCAAATTGCCGCCTTGTGCTCAAAGATTGAAATTCAAGATTCCAAAGGCAACAAAGTGTGAAGGAGAAACATTGTGTAATCATCTACCAACAAAGTGGTAACATCTTACACACTCTCTTTTCTTATCTCAATTGCGTTTTCTACTAGCTCATTGCAAGGTTATCTTGTGACATAAAACCCTTTTGTGTTAGGTGAGCCATAGACTAAATTAATCAAGGTTGTGGTGTAAAACCCGCTTGTGGGTGAGCCTTTGATTAGATTGGTCTTTAGGTTGTCTTTAGATATAAAACCCTTGTGGAAGGGTGAACCTTTTTTGTATAATTACTAAAAGAGGTTGTGAGTGTAAAACCATTGTGTGGTGAGCCTCTTATGTAATTGTTGAATTTGAGCATATAGTGGATTGGTTGAAATCCTTGAGTGTGGACTCAAGGTAGTGGATGTAGATCTTGGAGAGATAGAACCACTATAAATCGTGCGTTCATTTTCTTATTGCTTTACTTGTTTACATACTTGTGATTATTATTTATGCTTAGTTGTTGATTGATTGGTTATGGTCTTATAGTTTGATAATCTTGTATTAATCATCAAATCACATATAACTTGAAATTTGTGAATTTATAGAAGAGCTTTTATTAAGACAAAGGATTTGCAAAAAGGGAAAAAGATTTCGATAATTAGCCAAAGACCTAATTCACCCCCCCTCTTAGGTCTTTCAATTGGTATCAGAGCAAGGTCTTCTTTTTAAGGTCTAACAACCTAGAAGTAAAGATCATATGGCTAGTTTATCAAATTTTCCTTATATGGAAGGTTCCTCTACAAATAGACCTCCTTTGTTTGATGGTTCTAATTTTACATTTTGGAAATCTAAAATTAGAATTTCTATATGTTCTATTAACTTTGATTTGTGGAGCATCATTGAGAAAGGTCCCTATGTGCCTATGAGAATAAAAGCTGATGGAATTACAAGAGAACAAAAGTCTATGGAGGAACTTGATGAGAACGACTCAAGAACGATAACCTTAAACTACCAAGCAATGAACATCTTGAGTTGTGCATTGGACGTGAATGAATACAATAGAGTGAGTGAATGTGACACCGCTCACGATATGTAGAGACTTCTACAAGCAACACACGAGGAAAGAGCCAATATGTGTTTCATGGCAATAAATGATGAGGTACAATCTACTTCTTCTACTTCTACTTGTTATGATGATAATATTGATGATCCTAGTGAATTACTTGTTGAAATGTATGAAGAATTAAAAAAGGCCTCAAAAAGGAATAAGGAAATGAAATTCAAAATTAATGATTTATTGAATGAAACTTCAAAATTATATTGTGAAAACAAAAAGCTTCTTGAATCTATTGATTGTTTGAATATTGAAAAAGAAGTTTTAAATGTCTCTTTACAAAACATGTCCCTTGAAAATAAGATTCTTTGTGAAAAGATTTTGTCTCGTGAAAGAATGCTTGTTGATCATGAGACGTTGAAAAAGAAGGATGATGAGCTTACATTATGTATAGAAAAATTTACAAAAGGAAGGGACAATCTTGATAAAATTCTTGGAGCTCAAAGATCTCCTCTTTTTAAAAATGGTCTTGGCTATAATTATGTAAACAATGTGCCTAAATATAAAAACTTCTTTGTTAGAGCTACTTCTACTTCCATGCATCATACTTGTTGTACTTATTGTGGAAAACATGGACGTAAAGTCACCAAATGTTATGTTAAAAGAAAAGTAGAGAATGGAGTAAAAACCATTTGGAGACTTAAGGGAATTATTACTAACCTCCATGGACCCAAGAAAGTATGGGTACCAAAGGATACTTCCTCTTCTTTATTGCAGGTACTCTCCAATTCAAACTCAAGCACCACTAAATGGCATATTGATGATGTTGGCTTATAGAATAACAGAAAACACCTCATGCATAATCAAGGTCAAAGCAACCAATGAAGGATTTATTTTTGAGACAAGAAGAAAAGAAGAATTCGTGGAGTATCCAATGTTGGTAAAGGTTCCTCTTTTTTTTAAACAAATGTTGCTTAGTGTTGATTTGAACTATAACTTGATTAGCATTAGTCAATTGTGTGACAATGAATAATAAGTTAAAATTCTAACATGCAAAGTTTCAGTTGAGAATCCATTTTGTTTAGCTTTGAAAATTTGCCAACCATAACTTGTCAATTGCTTTTATGAAGTTGATTAGGTAACATTGATGATATGAGATTGAATTCATGGTAGATATGTTCTTGAAATTGATTATATGTCATGATAAAATGATTAATATAGCTATGATTGAATATCTATGCATTTGCTTGGCCAAAAACATATTTATGAAACTTTACAAAATGTTTGGACATGAAGTTTGGATGTAGACCATAAGTTCGGTCGCCTGAACTTATATGACAAAATGATATTTTTTGATTTTGATCAATCACTTACAAATTTTTGAATATGTGTTTTATCTTGATAAACTTGAATGTCTTGTTGCTTATGATAATGATTTTCTTGGCATAAAAGATTTGGTCATGTGAACATGGATTTGTTGAACAAACTTTTCTATCAAGATTTAGTTAGAGGATTGCTAAAGATGTGTTTTGAGAAAATTGTCTTTGAGATACTTGTCCATATGGAAAACAAACAAAAGACTCTTTCAAACCCATGAAAATGATTTGACCTCAAAACATCTTGAGCTTCTTCAAATGGATTGTTTTGGACTTATATGGAACTCTAGTATTGATGACTTGAAGTATGCCTTACTAGAAGTTGATGATTTCTAAATATTCATTTTAGCATTATTCATTGTTCGAAAAGATTAAGTGTTTCATAAGTTTGTAAATTATTCAAAAAGGTTCAAACCTCCCTTGAAAATTGGAGAAGTGTTTCACAAGTGACAATGGGAGAATTTTACAACAAAGTCTTTACAAAATTTGCTTTGAAAATTGAATTTCATATAATTGTTTCAACTGCAAAAGCTCCACAATAAAATAGTGTTATTGAAAGAAAATTTTGAACTTTGCAGAAATTGGCTAGGTCTATGCTTTGTGAAAATTCTTCTTCAAAAATATTTTTGGGCCAAAGCCTTAAACACCACATGCTATGATAAATAGAATTCTTTTAAGATTATTTTGAAGAAAAACATCTTTTGAATTCTCTTTTATAGAACGCCTCAAATTGCATATTTTTAAAATGTTTGGTTATAAATGTCTTATCTTAAATTCTTGTGATAACTTATTTAAATTTGATAGAAAACCGGATATTGATATATCTCTTAGCTATTCTTCTAACGAAAAGGCATATAGAGTTTATAATGAAAAGAACCTTATATGATGAGGAAACCATTCATGTTTGTTTTGATGACTCTTACATTTATTTGGAAAGAAGAGATGAAGATGATGTAGGTACATTGATGAATAACTATCAAACCCATCCTCAAGCACCAACTTTGGAGGATCATACCAATGAGGAGAGATGATTAAGCAAGAACAAGATTGAAAGACCTAAGAGGGGGGGTGAATTTGGTCTTAGGCTAATTATCAAAATCTTTTCCTGTTTTACAAATCCTTTGCCTTAATAAAAGCTCTTCTTCAAATTTACAAACTCTAAGTTTATATGTGATTTAATGGTTGAGACAAGATGATCAAACAATAAATTCACAACCAATCAATCAACAACTAAGAACAAATAATAATAACATATGTATGTAAACAAGTAAAGCTATAAACAAATGAACACACGATTTATAGTGGTTCGATCTCTCCAAGATCTACATCCACTACCTTGAGTCCACACTCAAGATTTCAATCAATCCACTATATGCTCAATTTCAACAATTACATAAGAGGCTAACCACACTATGGTTTTACACTCACAACCTCTTCTAGTAATTATACAAACAAGGTTCACCCTTCCACAAGGATTTTATATCTAAAGACAACCTCAAAACTAATCTAATCCAAGGCTCACCCTCACACGAGTTTTACACTACAACCTTGATTAATCTAGTCTATGGCTCACCCTTCCACAAAAGGGTTTTATGTCACAAGATAACCTTGCAATTAGCTAGTAGAAAACACAATTGAGATAAGAAAAGAGAGTGTGTAAGATGTTACCACTTTGTTGGTAGATGATTACACAATGTTTCACCTTCACACTTTGTTGCCTTTGGAATCTTGAATTTCAATCTTTGAGCACAAGGCAATATGAGAGCTTTTCAATTCAATTTGATGTAAAACAAGTTGGATAATGTATTTGTTAAGTTCAAAGTTCTTCAAAACAATACGGAGTTTATGGCTTTTATATAATTCAAAAATCAGTTTAAACAGCCATAAAACGGCTAGTTTCAGAAAACATTGTTCATGCACCGGTCACAAAAATTCGGACGATTTAATTTTCCAGCTTCGTCCGAATTTCTCTGAAAAAAAAGTCAGCACTGTTCATACGAACAGTAGTACTGTTCATGCACTATTCACAAAATTCGGACGACCGAATTTTCCTCCATGCGTCCGAATTTTCTTCCGAATTTCTCTGGAAGAATAGTAGATACTGTTCATGTGAACAGTACTACTGTTCACGTAAATATTGTTACTGTTCACAGTGCAGAAAAATTTCGGATGACCGAATTTTTATCCGAATTTTTCAAACTTTGTCAAAATATGTTTAAATCAATTCAAACAAGTTGAAAATATTCTAGCCTTAAAGATAAGTCATTAAAGATCTTTTATGTGCAAAAACCATTTATGAAAACTTGATAATTTAGATAAGTTCAAAAACATTGAAATCATTTAAATCAAGTTTTGTGCTCTCAATTGCAACTCATAGATTCCAAGGCTTAAGAGTGTAGGGTTTAAAAAGTTTACCTATTAACCACATGTAACCTACACTTCATGTCTTCAAAGCTTTCAATCATCTTGAACAAACTCTTCAACCTTCAATCACTTTGGCATCTTAGAGTTGTTCTTGCATTGCTAGCTCCAAGGCAATGAGACTTCATACTTCTTAATCCAACAATCCTATCACACAAATTACATGCATATTAGTCCTCATCAATATTTGTCATTAATCAAAACTACATGATTTGCCCTTAGGGCTAACAAAGATAACCAACCTAGTGGTGACCAAAAGCTCTCAAAGAACTTAAGATATCCAAGAGGCCACCCTAAGGAGCAAATCATTGGTGATATCTCCCAAGGAGTACAAATAAGGCGGTACTTTGTCAATAACTTTATTCTTTTATCGCATATGAGCCTAAAAGTATTGATGATGCAATGTGTGATGATTTTTGGATTATTGCTATGCAAGAGGAATTAAATAAATTTGAAAGATATATATAATTTTTGATATTCCTAAATCTCATGATCATTCCATTATTGGAACTAAATGGTTTTAGAAATAAACTTATTGAATCCGAAGAAGTTGTTAGAAACAAGGCTAGACTTGTTGCCTAAGAATTCAATCAAGAAGAGGGAATTGATTATGATGTAACCTTTGTTCCAAATGTAGACTTGAGTCCATAAGAATGCTTTTGACTTGTACTTGCTTTAAAAAGTTTTAAGTTATTTCAAATGAATGTCAAAAGTGCTTTTCTAAATGGTTTTCTTGAGGAAGTGGTTTATGTGGAACAATCACCCAGTTTTGCTCATGAAAAGTTTCCTAACCATATTTTCAAACTATCCTAAGTTTTGTATGGTTTAAAACCAACTTCTAGAATTTAGTGTGAAAGATTGAGTAGTTTCCTTCTTTCAAAAGGATTTTCAAAAAAAAAAAAACTGAAACTACCCTTTTATAAAATCCTCATGCAACAATGATCTATAACTTGTCCAAATATATGATACAATTTTTGGTGATTCTAATACTTTACTTTGTGATGTGTTTTCTAAGTTGATGCATAGTAAATTTGAAATGAGCATGATAGGAAAACTCAATTTCTTTCTTGGCCTACAAATCATGCAAACCAAGGATGGCACTTTCATGAATCATGTTAAGGTATAAGCACTTTCATAAGTTTATCAACTATGCTTGACAAGAATAAAAAGGTTTCATAGGAGTAGTCAACTCTATTTGACAGCAAGTAGAGCCAATATTATGTTTGTCATGTGCTTGTGTGCTAGATTTTATCTTGTCCTAGAGAGTTTCATTTGATTGCTATTAAACACATTCTCTATTACCTTATTGATACTCTAAGTGATTATGGTCTATATTTCAAATGTGTGGCTATGTTATGTGACAACACAAATTCAATAACTTTGACCATCATATTATTCAACACACTAGGACAAAGCATATAGATATCAAACTTCATCTCATTAGAGATCATTCTACTAAGGGTAATACTTGTTTAAATCATGTTTGCATTAATAAACAAACTAATGATATCTTACTATGCCATTAGCCGAAGAAAGGTTTAACCAATCTTAGAAGAAGCTTAGAAATTTAAAAAATTCAATGACTAATGAGCGTTTTCAAGTGTTGTAGCTCCAGGTAAGGACAAATAAGCCTAGCATGAGAAAAGGAAAGGGAAAAGCCAAAGAAAGAGAAGGAGGACAAGTGATCAATGAACCAAGGAAAGTTCATGTTCCTCAAAGCACGTCATGGCTGGATAGATTTGTCACAGTGGAGGCTGCTACTGAACTTGATGATTGGGCACAAAGGAACCATAAGATAAATCCAAGCCACAAGGTGGATGTCATCAAACTATTCGAAATGGGTAATAATACTCTCATTTTTAAATGATGGTAGCTGGACTAGTTTTCCTATGTTTGATGAATGCTATTACCTTCCTTAGTCTATGAAGTTTATGCAAATATTAAGGAAGAAAGAGTTGAGCAAGTTGGTAATAAAACTATTTAGTGGTATTCTTCAAGAATATCACAAGTTGATTTTTGAGATTGACAATGCATTGCTCAATAGAATTTGTGATGTTGAGGATGTTAAGTTTAGGCATTATTCTTCTGAGGACATTGTTTTATAAGTGAGTTATACTCACATGAAAGAACTGAGAATGCCTATATAAATGGTAGAAGCCTCAAGACTAGAAAGGAGAGAGAGATAAAAGCTTTTTGATGCTAGTAAAAGAATTTTGCATCAAATGCTTACTACCTTGATTATAGCATACTTTGAGCACAAGTCTTCTGTTGATAATATGTATGCTGTAATTATGCTAGCCATGCATAAGAAAAGAAAAATGAATTTTGGATATATAGTGCTAAAGAATATAATGGCAGCTAGAAGAATTGAGCATAAGTCATTGACGTATGGAAGGCTATTAACAGGAATTTTCAAGTATCTCCAAGTGCAATTGTCTTCCAGTGGTTTACCAATAAAGAGTGAAGAAGTCTACACCAACAACTCACTAAATAGAATTCCTTGGATAATTGATGAGGATAAAATATGGAGAACAAAAGCAGAAACTCTTTTAAGAAGAAAAGAGGTTGAAGAAAGTGAAGAGGTTGAGGAAGAAGAAGATGAAGAAGAAATATTGGCAAAGTAAATGAAGACAAAGAGGAGGCATGACTCATCTAGTGAGGGGGAGCAACCTTACACAAAAAGAAGACTATTTGAAGAAGTATCATCTATTGAAGGAAAATAAGTTGTCAAGGTGTTTTAAGAGATATTGAACAGCCATACAAATTCTTCAAGTCCTTTGCTCCAATGATTCTTGGAAAATTTGATGATTTAGAAGCTAGAGTCAAGAATATGAAAGAAGACTTGAGAAAGATTTCTCAAGTTATTTTAAATCGTGCAAGTTCCTATAAAGCCAAAGAAGAAGAAATGAAAGAAGATGAGAAAGAGAACAGTGAAGAGAAAAATGAAGAAGATCAAGAAGATAATATGGGTGGAGATGGCAGCAATAAAGTTGACAGTAATGACAGTGAAAATTGAAATGACTATCAATTTATTGATAAAGAAGAAGACAAAAGATGAAGGAAAAGGCAGTGAAGCATCCCAAGAAGAAGAAGAACATGAGAATGAAGAACAAAGAGGTAGAGCTCAAGAGAACAAGCAAGAAGAAGGAGGTGAAGGGAGTTTAACAAAGTCAAATCACAAATCCATCACCAATTTCCTTCAGCCAAGGGAGGAGGAAAATGTGGTTCAAAGAAAGAAGATCAAAAGATCCTCTCGATTGGTAACTTTCCAAAGCACAACTACACGAGCAAGGAGTCAACAAATGAAGGATCCCATCATATAGAGATCAAGGAGACATGGCCATCATAACAAACAAATTTGAAAGTGAAGACCATGAAGCGCATCCAAGACTAAGCATTTCTATCCCTAAACTCTATTTTGATGCTTATTTTAACTTATTCATTGATGAACATGTTATGCTTTAATATTGAAATTTACTTGTGTCTTTCTAGTCATGATAATATTTTGAAGCTCAATATGTGAAATCTTTGTGATAAGAGCTTCTTTTGTTTCACTTTTGTTGTCCAAGTACTCTTACCCCAAGTTTAATCATTGCTAAAAAGGGGGAGAAGAAGTTGATAATATATTTCTTATTGTATTATTATTGAGATACTACATAATGCTTATTCCTGTTAGGATGATAATTATTTGACCAAAGAATTGCTGAATATTGCAAATATACAGTTTATGAGAGTTGGCTAATATATTACTAAATTGCCAAATGAGGTTTAGTCCATATACTGCTTATATGTGATACATGTTGTCTATCTTTCATTAACCCCATCTTTGATTGATGACAAAAGGGGGAGAAGAAATGTGATGACATAATGTGTGAAAATATGAAATAGCAGTGGAATTCCTCATGCATCTCTGAAAATCCATGTGTATGTCAAGAGGGAGAAAGAATGTTGACTGCAAAATATGCTATGTACTTGTTGTATTGTAATGTGCTTGCTGTAAATGTGCTATGTATGAGTGCTATAGGTTGAAATGTAAAATAAATGTGTATTGTGCAAATATATGGTTGCATTTGAAATTTAAATTGAAAATGATTGTTTTCTAAGATTTTGAAAATAGTTGAGTTGAGATTGTGAAATTTTTCATCATGGTTCTTGACTTGACCTATAACTTTAAGTTACATCATGAAAACAATTAAATACATGAGTTTTGTGGTTTTGCAAAGCTAAATTGAGTGTTATTGTGGCTATACATATTTGAGTACTTCTATAATTCATTTGAAAATGCAAAATCACCTTTTCAAACTTGTTGACATGCAACAAAAAATTCGAATGCATCAAGATCTTCTTGTCAAAATTTTTTTTTCCTATTGTTCAAATTGTTTGAAAACTATCTTAATCCTTCCTATAATATTTGAACAATCTTAGAAAAGCTTATTTTCAAAAATAGAAGTTGTTATCTCACATATTTTACAGTTTGGAATTGAAAGCTCAAAATTCGGATGCATGTTTCAGAAATTCGGATGCATGCATATTTTGTTGCCAAAACATGCTCTTTTGTTGTTCAAACTGATCCAAATATGTTTTAATCTCTTCCATTATGTTTTAACAACCTTAGGAACACTTTATTTCACTTCAAACATTCATTATATTAAATTTATTTCAGTTTGGACTTAAGATCAAAAAATTCGGATGCATGTTCTGAAATTTGGATGCATCCATATTTTGTTACCAAAATGTGCTCTTTTGTTGTTCAAATTGAGTCAAACATGTTTTAATCTCTTCTACTATGTTTGAACAATCTTAGGAAAGCTTATTCTCAAATTGAAGCTTTCATTTCACTTATTTTATAGTTCGGACTTGATATGTCAAAATTCGGATGCATAGTATCTCAAGTCCAAACTTGTTGAAAAATGAGCACAATCTAAGAGGGAGCATTGTTAAACTTTTACAACCTTTAAAACCTCTCTTAGAAGTTTTCTAAATACTTAAATGCTTCCTAGTTGTTGGAAGGAAGGAGGTTAATGGAGGTTGGTTGGGTCATAGGCTCATATTGAGCCTTTTGCATGTCAATGTGCTAAATTGGTTATTATCCATTATTGACATTAATGCTTCTTTGTACTACATTGTTTAAATCCATCACATTTTGCATCAAAGTTTGTCATCATCAAAAAGGGGGAGATTGTTAGCCCTAAGGGCAAATCATATAGGTTTGATTAGTTTTGATTAATGACAAACATTGATAAGGACTAATATATTTGTATGTTGTGTGATAGGATTTTTGGATTGAGAAAGAAACAAGTCTCATTGCCTTGGAGCTAGCAATGCAAGAACAACTCAAATATGTCAAAGTGATTAAAGATTGAAGAGTTTGTTCAAAATTAATGAAGGCTTTGAAGACATGAAGTGTAGGTTAAATGTGGTTAATAGGTAAACTTTGTAAACCCTACACTCTTAAGCCTTGGAATCTATGTGTTGCAATTGAGAGCACAAAACTTGATTTAAATGGTTTCAATGGTTTTGATGTTACCTAAATTATCAAGTTTTCATAAATGGTTTTGGTACATAAAAGGTCTTTAATGACTTATCTTTAAGGATAGAATGTTTTCCAACTTGTTTGAATTGATTTGAATATGTTTTGACAAAGTCCAAAAAATTCAGTCGTCCGAATTTTGTAGCAAAAGTTTGCTACTATTCTTCCAGAGAAATTCGGAAGAAGATTCGGACGCAGCAGGAAAAATTCGGTCGTCCGAAAAATTTTGACGCAGAATTCGGTCGTCCGAATTTTCCTGAAACTAGCCGTTTTATAGCCGTTTGAACTGATTTTCAAATTCTATAAAAGGCATAAACTCCAGATTTTTTAGTAGAACTTTGAACTTATCAAATCCTATATACTCTAACTTGTTTTACATCGAATTTAATTTAAAAGCTCTCAAATTGCCTTGTGCTCAAAGATTGAAATTCAAGATTCCAAAGGCAACAAAGTGTGAAGGAGAAACATTGTGTAATCATCTACCAACAAAGTGGTAACATCTTACACACTCTCTTTTCTTATCTCAATTGTGTTTTCTACTAGCTCATTGCAAGGTTATCTTGTGACATAAAACCCTTTTGTGTTAGGGTGAGCCATAGACTAAATTAATCAAGGTTGTGGTGTAAAACCCGCTTGTGGGTGAGCCTTTGATTAGATTGGTCTTTAGGTTGTCTTTAGATATAAAACCCTTGTGGAAGGGTGAACCTTGTTTGTATAATTACTAAAAGAGGTTGTGAGTGTAAAACCATTGTGTGGTGAGCCTCTTATGTAAATGTTGAATTTGAGCATATAGTGGATTGGTTGAAATCCTTGAGTGTGGACTCAAGGTAGTGGATGTAGATCTTGGAGAGATCGAACTACTATAAATCGTGTGTTCATTTTCTAATTGCTTTACTTGTTTACATACTTGTGATTATTATTTATGCTTAGTTGTTGATTGATTGGTTATGGTCTTATAGTTTGATAATCTTGTATTAATCATCAAATCACATATAACTTGAAGTTTGTGAATTTAAAGAAGAGCTTTTATTAAGACAAAGGATTTTTAAAAAGGGAAAAAGATTTCGATAATTAGCCAAAGACCTAATTCACCCCCCCCTCTTAGGTCTTTCAATATGTATAGTGAATAAAAAAAGGTTTCAAAAGGAAACAAATAGATGAGATTCAAAATTGATGAATTGTTGAATGAAATTCAAAATTATTTTTTGAAAACAAAAAAATCCTTGAATCCATCGATTGTTTGAACATTGAAAAGGAAGTTTTAAACGTTTTCTTACAAAACATGTCACCTGAGAAAAAATATCTTTGTGCAAAAATTTCCTCTCTTGAGAAATTGATAGTTGATTATGATACTTTGAAAAAGAAAGTTGATGATCTTACTCTATGTGTTGAAATGTTTACAAACGGTAGAGACAATCTTGCAAACTACTTCGATCTCAAAGATCTTCATTTGTCAAAAATGGTCTTAGCTACAATCATGTGACCAATGTTTCCAAATCTAAAAATTTCTTTGTTAAAGCAATCTCGACCTCTATGCCTCATACTTGTTGTACTTATTGTGGCAGACATGGGCATAAGGGCACTAGATTCTATGTGAAAAGAAAGGTAAAAAGTGGTGTTAAAACTATATGGAGAGCTAAGGGAACTATCACTAACTTCTTTGGACCCAGCAAAATGTGGGTACCAAAAGTCACTTCCTCTCATTTGATGTAGGTACATCTTCCCTCAAGATCAAGTGCCACCAAGTGGTTTCTTGATAGTGGATGCTCAAGATATGTGACGTAGAATGCTTCACTCATTAGTGAACTTCAAGCCACAAATGATTGATATGTCACCTTTGGTGACAAGAAGAAAGGAAGAATTCTTGAAGTAGGTAATATTGGTAAAGGTTCTTCCTCTCTTATTAAACAAGTTTTGCTCATTGATGATTTGAAATACAACTTGCTTAGTATTAGCCAAATTGTGTGACAATGGATGCAAAGTTAAGTTTAGATGTGATACTTGTACTATTCTTGATAGTGTAAATGGCAAAACTATTTTGTTGCAAATAGAGTTGAAAATGTATATGTGCTATATCTTGATGAACTTGTTGCCAATGAAGTTAAATGTCTTGCCATTCATGATAATGATGGGTATCTATGGCACAAAATATTAGGTCATGTGAGTATGGACTTGTTGAACAAACTTTCCTTACATGACTTGTTTAGAGAATTGCCAAAAATGCGTTTAGTGAAAAATCATCTTTGTGATGCATGTCAATATGGAAAACAAGCAAAAACATCTTTCAAACCCAAGAAAATGGTTTCTACTTCAATATCTCTTGAACTTGTTTATATGGATTTATTTGGAGCAATGAGGACCCCTACTCTTCTTTGTAAGAGGCATGCATATGTAATTGTTGATGATTTTCAAGATTTACTTGGGTAATTTTTTTATCACAAAAAGATGAAGCATTTCATGAATTTGTAAGACTTTTAAAAAAGGTTCAACCTCCCCCCTCCCCCCTTATTGCAAATTGATTTCTATTAGAAATGGCAATGGGAGATAATTTTATAATCAAGCTTTCACAAAAATTTGAAATGAGAATGGAATTGTTCATAATTTTTAGGAGTTAAAACAAGGCGGTATTTTATTGACAATTTTTCCCTTTTATCTTATATTGAGCCTAAAAATGTTGATGATGCTTTGTGTGATGATTTTTGGACTGTTGTTATGCAAGATGAACTAAATCAATTCGATAGAAACAAATTTTGGATTCTTGTCCCAAGACCCCATGATCACCCCGTTAGTGGTACAAAGTGGATTTTTAGAAGCAAACTAAATGAATCTAGAGAAGTTGTTAGAAATAAGGCTAAACTTGTTGCCCAAGAATTCAATCAAGTAGAGGAAATTAACTACGATAAAACTTTTGCTATGATAGCTGGACTTGAATCTATAAGAATGGTTTTAACATTTGCTTGCTTTAAATGGTTTAAATTATTTCAAATGGATGTCAAGAGTGCATTCCTAAATGGTTTTATTGATGAAGAAGTTTATGTGGAACAACTTCCTGGTTTTGCTCATGAAAAATTTCCTAATCATTTTTTCAAACTATCCAAAGCTTTATATGGTTTGAAACAAGCTCCTAGAGCTTGTTAAGAAAGATATAACTCTGATTTTCTTCTTTCAAAAGGATTTTCAAGGGGGAAGGTTGGCACAAATATTTTTATAAAAACCTCTTGCAACAATGATCTTTTACTTGTGCAACTTTATGTAGATGATTTCATATTTGGTGCTACTAGTTTATCTCTTTTTAAAGAGTTTGACAAGTTGATGCAAAGTGAATTAGAAATGAGCATAATGCGAGAACTCAACTTCTTTCTTGGCCTACAAATCAAGCTAACCAAGGATGTCACCTTCATAAATCAACAAAATATACCAAGGAGTTATTGAAAAGATTTGGAATGGACCAAACAAAAAGTATTAGCACACCTATGAGTTCATCAACCAAGCTTGACAAAGATGAGAAAGGTAAAAATGTTGATGCAAAAGGTATATAGAGGTATGATTGGATGTTTGCTTTACCTTACCGCTAGTAGATTGGATATCATGTTTGCCGTGTGTTTATGTGCTAGGTTTGGATCTTGTCCAAAAGATCCTCATATGATTGTCGTAAAACATATTCTTTGTTATCTCGTTGACACATATGATTATGGTCTTTGGTTTACAAAATCATTTTCTTTTGATCTTATTGCTTATTCAGATGCTGAATATACCAGATGTAAAGTCAAGCGTAAGAGTACAAGTGGTCATTGTCAGTTTCTTGGTAGCTGTCTTGTCTCTTGGTATAGCAAGAAACAAGCTTCTGTGTCATTATCTACCAACAAAACTGAATATATTACCGCCAGTAGTTGTTGTGCTCAAGTGCTATAGATAAAGTACACTCTACTTGATTTTGGTTTAGATTTCAAATGTGTACCTATCTTGTGTGGTAATACTAGTTCCATTAATTTGAGCATAAATCCCATTCAACGTTCTAGAACTAAACATATAGAGATTAAGCATTTCACTCATGATCATGTAGCTAACGATGAGATATGTTTGGATTATGTGTGTACAAATGAATAAAGTGTTGAGATTTTCGCTAATCCTTTGGCCGAGGAAAGGTTTTGCTATGTTAGAAGTAGCTTAGGAATACCAAAATTCAATTATTAATGTGTGTATTCAAGTGTGATAAATATAGGCGAAGTTCGGACGCATGCTCTGTAATTCAGATGTTCAAACTACTCTTCAGAGGATCTTAGAGAGAAAAGTTTGGACACAAACTCCGATGCATGACCAAAAATTTGGTAGTCTGAATTTGCCAGAGTAGGAATGGTCAAAGAAGTTCGGAAGCGAGTTAAAATCATTCAAACAATCATTTCTCTCATTTTTATCATCTGAACTCTCTCTTCTCTCAAAACCCACACGATTTACTCTCATCCAAACTCAAATTTCCTCTATATTTCATCACTTTTATCTAAAATTCCTCATATTTTTATGTTCTAAACCCTAGATTAACTTGAAACTCACTCATTCTCAGAGAAAATCATCATGGTGAGATTAGTGGGAGCCAATGTTGGAAAAGGAAAAGGAAAAAAAAAGTGGTTGATGATGGACTAGCAATCAATGAACCAAGAAGGGTTCGTATTCCTCAAACCTCCTCAGGAGTGGATCACATCATTTCAACCAAGTCTGCCACAAAGTTTGAAGATTGGAACAAGAGAAATAGAAAGAGCATTCCTAGACACAAAGCTGATTTGGAAAAACCCTTTGGAATAGGTAATGTTCTTTCTATCTTTGGTGAAATGAGTTGGAATAGTTTCCTTGTTGATGAAGATTATTACCCCTCCCTTGTGTATGAATTATATGCTAATCTCAAAGAAGAAAAGGTTGAACAAGTGGGGGATGATATTGTGCAATGGTTTTCCTCAAGAGTGTCCCAAGTTGATTTAGAATTCAATAATGCCTTGATCAATGGGATTTGTGGAGTAGATGATAATGGGGCTAGATATTATTCTTTAGGACAACATTGCTACATTCGTGAATTGTTTACCAATGAAAGATTTGAAGAAGCATTCACTAATGGTAGAACGTTTATATCAATAAAGGAAAGGGAAATCAAGGCTTTTGATGCTAGGGGATGAGTATTGCATCATATGATAACCACCATGATAATTCCCAACTCTGGTCATAAATCATCCATTGGAAATATGCATATTGTGATAATGCTTTCTCTTCATGAACTTAGAAGAATGATCTGTGGATATATGGCTTTGAGACACATGATGGGAGCAAGAAGGATGGGAAATAAGGCCTTGCCTTATGGAAGGTTGCTTAATAATATTTTCAAGCATTTCCAAGTCCAATTTCCTAGGAGAGGACTAGCCATCGGAGTGGAGAGATATATACTATTGAGTCTCTCAAAAGGATGCAACTAATTCTTGATATAGATGGTATATGAAGAACAAGAAGAGAAACTCCTCTAAGGAATGAAAAGGTTGAAGAAAGTGAGAATGTTAAAGAGAAAGAGGAGGACAAAGAAGAAGAAGATAAAGAAGAAACTCTAGCAAGGGAGCAGAAAACTAAGAAGAGGCATGACCTATCAAGTGAGGGGGAGCAACCTCAATCCAAGAAGATTGTTTGAAGAAATTCCTACTCTTCAATTACATCCCAATGTTGGAGAAGACCCTAGTGATGAAGGTATTCCAAGAAGCTTTAAACAACCACATCAAGGAAATGGAGAGAGAATATGTACAAATTCTTTGAAACCTTTGCTCCAATGGTTCTTGGAAAACTTGATGGATTGGAGACTAGAGTGAGGAATATAGATGAATTATTAATGAGAAATGCTCAAAGTGGTGAAGTAACCTCTAAATCTCAAGGAAGAGAAGAAAAGGATGACGATAATGAAGATAAGAAGGAAGAGAAAGATGAGATAAATGATGATGATAATGAGGTTGACTTTGAATTAGTAGCTCGAGAAAGTGAGGAAAATGAATAAATGGATGAAAACCAAGAAAGTGGAAATCAAGAGGAGTAGCAAAAGGACATTGGTGAAGAAGCTTAATTTAGAAAGCCAAAATCATGTCACAATCTATCATGACCCTTAGCCAAGAAAGAGTGAGGCATGTGGTAAAGAAGAAGGGAACTAGGAGATTCTCTCTATTGGCTACAACTTTGAAGCCAAATTATACCGGGAAGGAGCTAGCAAGTTAAGGTCCCCTTCATATCAAACTCAAAGGAAGTATTGCCATCACCACCAACAAATATGGAGTGAAGACCATGAAAAGAATTCAAGACTAAGCTCTTCTCAACTCTATTTCTATTTTATTGCTTTTCAAACTTATATAGCTTATGTGCGTAGTACATTTATGTATCTCATCACTATTTTGTGTCATTCCTAGTTTGTGCATCTAGTATATCCTATGTATCTTCACATTTCATATTTCCTTGTGCCTTTTTAGCTTATGTAATATTTTTGTGAAGCTCAATGATGAAACATTAGTTTTGAGAGCTTCTTTGGTTAATGATATTTCACTTTGACCATGCCAAATTGGTTGATGACAAAAGGGGAAGAAGAAAGTAGGTGATTTCAAAATGTGCATCATTGCTGCTATGCATTAATGAATGTGGTTGATATCTTGTTTTTGTCATTATCTACCAAGTTGTTGGTACTATCTTATTCTCTTACTTCATATACTTACTTTATCAAAGGTTTTCTTGAGGATATAAAACCATTTCGAGATAGTGAAACTTGATTTTTGTGTTGAAAAGAGATTGTGGAGTAAAACCCTTTTTCGGTGAGCCTTCTGGTATCTTGTTTAACTATTTCAATAGTTGAGTTCTTCGAAGTCCTCGAGTGTAGAATCAAGGTAGTGGATGTAGATCTTGAGGAGATAGAACCACTATAAATTACTTGTGTGTTTATTGTACTTCTTCCCTCACTTGTTTAAATGTTGTGTTGATTTAAAAATCACCTTGTGAACTTGAATTCCTATCACTTCGAAAATAAGTTTGCAAAAAAGGAAAAGTTTGGGAAAATCAGCCAAAGAATTCATCCCACTCTTTAGGTATCAGAGCAAGGGCTTCTTTGTGTGGTTTTACAACCTAGAAGTTAAGATCTTATGGCTAATATTTTAAACTTTCCTTATTTGGAAGTGTCTTCCACAAATAGGCCTCCTTTGTTTGATGGAACAAATTATACGTTTTGGAAATCTAGCATTAAGATATACATTTGTTCTATTAACTTTGATTTGAGAAATATCATTAAGAAAGGTCGTTACATACCAATGAGGATGAGAACTGATGGAATCACTAGAGAACAAAAGCCAATGGATGAATACAATGAAGTGACTCAAGTAAAATGATACTGAACTACCAAGAGAGTGAGTTGATGCGACACTGGTCATGATATGTGGAGGCTTCTTCAAGTAATACATGAAGGAACTAATCAAGTGAAGGAATCAAAGCTTGCAATTCTTGTGAAGGATTGTGAATTATTCACTATGAAGCAAGAAGAGAACATTAGTGACATGTTCACTAGATTCTCCAACATCTCAAAAGTTCTAAAATCCTATGGGAAAAATTATTCTCTTGGAGAATGAAATAGAAAGATATTGGATGCTTTACCTAAGTCTTGGTAACCAAAGACTCTTGCCATTAAAGAATCAAAAGACTTGAAGACTCTTCCTCTTGAAGAGCTCATTGGATCATCACTTACACATGAGATGAAAATAAAGAGACTAAATGATGTTGAAGATGAAGAAAAAGGAAGAAATGGAGTTGTACTTAAAGCCTCTGACAATACTAGTGAGCAAGAGGAATCATCAAGTGATGAAGATGAAGATGAAGTTGGAGAAGAAGATGAGATGGCAATGGTAGTAAGAAGGTTCAAGAAATTCTACAAAAATAGATTTCTCAAGAAGGGGAAAAGGGCCTCCAAGAAAGAGGGAATGCGATGTATGCAAGAACACCGAGCACCTTGTTGCCGATTTCCCTAAACATGTGAAAAGGAGAGAAAAGCCAAACTCAAGAAGAAGAAATCTCTTAAGAAAGAAAAAGGGACTTGTTGGCACTTGGGATCAACATGCCAATAAAGACAGGGGAGATGACAATGAAGAGAGCAAATGTAGGTTTCATGGCTATGAATGATGAGGTACAACCTACACCTCCTAGCTCCAGTTGTTATGATGATGATATTGATGATCCTAGTGAATTACTTTCTAATATGTATAGTGATTTGAAAAAAAGTTTCAAAATGAAATAAAGAGATCAAGATCAAGATTTTAGGATTTCTTTCTCAAGAAAATGACCCTTCTTTGCCCTTCAAGAAACCCTAGCCCCTTCTTCTTATGTGCTGGAAAAACATATATCTATACTATACTAAAAGTATGGATAGGGGTAATGGGTATTTAAACTTAATTGTTTCTTTCTTCCTTTTTTGGATTGCCTAAAATGCCCTTAGAAAAATAAATTATTATATTATTTTGATGGACTAACCATAGGACATTAAAAGCACACAAGGTGTACAAATATAATTATTTCATATAAATTCATCCTTTAAACTCTAATTTAACTACAATTATTTGGGAGTTATATAAAGAGTAATCAAAAATAAGATTTATTTGGGAGTTACATTAGTTAAAGAATAGTACTCTATTAGTTTATTGTTTTTGTTATTGTTATTTATATTAGTATTAGCATTATTATTAAAAATTTAAATCATAAGTGCTATGTGGGAGTTACATGAGTTAAAATATGAACAAATAAAAAATAATAATTATACATATAGAATTAATAGAAAAGTTCTTAAATTGATTTTTAACTACTAAGTAATAATATTTTAACTCATCTACTTAAGTTACAAAATTTTTCTAATTTAAAAATATAATGTAATGGAAGATATAAATGGATCATATAACCTCTATAGAATATATTATACAGTTAATACTATTATTAGAATATTATACGAATAAAATAATTAAGAGTAAATAAATGACTTTAACTTATACCTTTGTAAGAACAAGAAGAATGAGAAAGAAAAATAATGTTTTTTACAATAAAAAATACAAGAAATAATTATGATTACTAAAACTCAAATGCAAATATATTTAATGAAAAATAAAAAAATATGATAGCATGAAAATAAAAATAAAATATTAATATTTTTTAAAAATCAAATAAGTATAAAACATATTTATATTGAATAAAAATCTCAATACCAGTATAACTTTTGAAATACAATGAGAGAGGAATATTGAAAAAATTTGCAATTTGGCTCAAGTGGCACTGCCTGGTCCACTATAGGCAGCATTGCTTGGCCTCAATTTTTCAAAGTTTCTGAAAATTGGTTGCGGGCGGCATCGCCTGCATAGGTCTGGGCGGCTCCGCTTGCTCCAAAAATAAAGCGAAGGGTAGTTTTTGTCTTCCAACTTCGTTCCCAATATGTAGAATCTTCATGCTTGTTTCTTTGAACTCATAATCTCCAATAAACTTATTTGAAAAAAAGGGAAGAAAGGAAGGGAGTATAAATTGTGATCAAAACACACAAAGGACTCCGTGGTCTTGTCATACAGAAGAGTCGCGCAAAAAATACAACCTTGGTGGTGGTGGTTTAAATCCCCACAAATAGAGTTGTCATTGTAGAGAAACCACACACGTGTGAATAATTGTTCATTTGGAGAGAAAATTTGTTCACATAAATAATTTTAAACGTCCAATTGAACAATTATTCTAAACCCACCAATTGGATGATAATTTTCATTCGTTCTATAAGTGGTATTGAAAGTGATAGAATCTCCGAAGAAGTCATAATCTATCTGTATCCTTTCATCTGCCAGAAAATATTTGCAATTCTTACTTCACTTTCGACCTCGATGTCATTGTAAAAATCTGGACTATGACATGCTTCATAGCGAAAGTATTCTTGTAGTGCTATTACTTCTCACTGAACCATTGTCCTTCATCTTCTTTTGGCAGGTGATTCTTTAGATCAATGGAAATGATTCTAAGATTGACAAAAATTGATAGGCGCAATGTCCTAAGGAAATAATGATGATTAACCTTGATATGGACTAATCTACTTACATGATGTGTGATATGATTTTTGGATTGAAAAGAATACATGTCTTTTCCTTGAAGCTAAAAGTGCACGAACAACTCAAGGATATCTAAGTGGTTGAAGATTAAAAGAGTTGATTCAAGACTATTGAAGACTTTGAAGACATATAGTGTAGGTAAACCTTGTAAACCCTACACTCTTTAGTCTTGGAATCTTCTAGTTAACTTTTGAGAGAACAAAACTTGGTTTTAAACTTTCTATGGTTTTGAACTTACTTGAATTGCCAAGTTTTCATCAATGGATTTTCCACTTAAAAGTTCTTTAATGACTTATCTTTGAGGCTAGAATGTTTTCCAACTTGTTCAAATTGATTTGAATATGTTTTGACAAAGTTTGGAAAATTAGGATGCAAGTTCGGATACAGGATAAAAAATTCGATCTTCTGAATTTTTTCTACACAGTGAACAATGACTACTGTTTTTTCAGAAAAGTTAGGACGAAAGTTAGGATGCAGAGGGTCCATTTCGGACATCTGAACTCCTCAGAAACTAGCCGTTACAAGTCATTTTTTTGGACGTTGGAGCTAATTTTTAAACCCTATAAAACCACAAACTTCAGATTTTTGTAGTGTTCTTCAATCTTTTGAAATCCTATAAGCTATAACTTTTTTTACATCAAAGTTATTTGAAAAGCTTTAAAATTGCCTTGTGATTAAAGGTTGAAATTCAAGATTCCAAAGGCAAGAGGTGAAGTGGAGCTAACTATTGTATTTATCCACCAAGAAGTGTTGGTAACATCCAAACTCTATCTTTCCATTCTTGTTGTGATTGATTCAAGGTTGTCAAGAGACATAAAACCCTTCTAGAGGGTGAGCCATTGACTAGATTGATCAAGGTTGTTGTGTGACATAAAAACCTTTGGTGAGGGTGAGCCTTTGATTAGATTGGTCTAGGTTGTCTAGTGACATAAAACCCTTTGTGATAAGGGTGAGCCTTGTTTGTTAGATTGAAAAGAGGTTGTTGTGGTAAAACCCATTGAAGGGTGAGTCTCTTGTGTAATTGCTTGACTTGAGCATTTAGTGAATTGGTGAAATCCTTGAGTGTGGATTCAAGTTAGTGGATGTAGATCTTGTAGAGATCGAACCACTGTAAATCATGTGTTCATTTCTTTATTGCTTTACTTGCTTACATACGTGTGTTATATTAACTTGTTCTTAGTTATTGATTGATTGGTTTTGGTTCTCTTGTTTGATCATCGTGTCTCAACCATTTTTTAAATCACATATAAACTTGGAGTTTATGAATTTGAAGAAGAGCTTTTATTAAGGCAAAGGTTTTGCAAAACAGGAAAAGAGTTTTGAAAGTTAGCCAAAGACCTATTTCACCCCCTCTTAGGTCTTTCAAGGTTATTGGTGTAAAACCCTTTGAGAGTGAGCTTCTTGTGTAGTTGTTTGACTAAAGTATTTAGTGGATTGGTTGAAATCCTTGAGTGCGGACTCAAGGTAGCGGACGTAGATCTTGGAGAGATCGAACCACTATAAATTATTGTGTTCTTCTCTTGTTATTTATTGCTTTCACTTATATGTGCTATCTTTATTGCCTTGTGATTGTTGTGATTGTTGATCCTAATTGCTGTTTCATTGACTACTCTATTTCTCTCAACCACTCTATTCCAAACTTATAAATACTTGGAGATTGTGAACTCTCAAAGTGGATTTTCTTAAAGGAAAGTTTTCAAAATTAAGCCAAAAACCTAATTCACCCCTCCCCCTCTTAGGTTTGAATGCTCACTTTATTAATAGTGAAAGGAAATTGAATAGTTTCATACTCTCTTTTTTTTGCATTTTACTATTCCTATTCAGGAGTTGAATTGGCAAGATATTTTGTGGGAGTAACTTTGTTCGCAGGATAGTTTGTTATGTAATGAAATTTTTTTTCATATTTATTACCCGGTACATATCTTGAATCTAATTGTGCGGGAAAGTTTGAAAGTGGCTAATGATGCTTTGCATAAGATTAGAAAGTGTGTCAAGTATGTTAAGGGGTCGGAAGGGAGAATGAATGCTTTTGAAGAATCTGTTAGACAACTAGGCATTCAAATAGTGGTTGAAAGACCTAAGAGGAGGATGAATTAGGTCTTTGGCAAATTCTCAAAATGTTTTTCTTTTTGAAAACTTTGTTTAAGAAAACTTAACCTCCAAATATTAATGAAACCTTGATAAAGTGTAGTTGAAAGAAGCATAACACTTTAATGACAGTAATAACAAGTCTCAAGAAAATTGAGTGGGATCAATAAATAGAGACTATAAAGAAAAAACACAAAGAATACAACTAATTTATAGTAGTTCGATCTCTTTAAGATTTGCCTCCATTACCTTGAGCCCACGCTCAAGGATTTCAACCAAATCAACTATAATCACAATCCACACAAGTACACAAGAGGTTCATCCACGAGGGTCTTACTCCACAATCTCTTTTTCAAATCAATAGTCAATGTTCTCACTTTTCCAAAAGGGTTTTATGTCTCTAGACAACCTCGAATAAACAAAAAGATGAGAAGATAAGGAAAGACTTTATCAAAAAATTTGGTGGATATATGCACATGTTAGCATCACTTCACTTTTGCATTTGGAATCTTGAATAATCACATGTATCACAAGAAAAATGATAGCTTTTTTTGGTGTTCCCAAGATATTGGAGTCAAAAGGTATTCAACGTATCTAAAAGTTGTAAAAAAAATATGAAATTTGAGCATTTTATAAAGTTTGAAAATCAATTGCAATATTCAAATAATGGCTAGTAATAGCCAGTAACAGTACAATTCGATCCACCGAATCAGGCTTACAGTATTCGAATTGGTCGTCCGAACTTACTATGTACTAAGCTACCAAGGATAATTCAATCGACCAAATTTGGACCTTTGCTTCTAAATTTCACTAGAAAATTAGTAGTTAGGTTACAATTCAAATGTCCAAATTGGAGTTTGAACTTTTCCAAACTTGGTCAAATCATTTGAAATTTAACCACAACATGTTTGAAATCATTTTAGACTATAAGATAAGCCATCTAAAAGTTTTTGAGAACTAAACTGTTATCAAACACTTGGTATTTCAAAAATGATCAAAATCTTTTAAAGCTCATAACAAAGTTAGAAAAAGTTTTGTTCTACCAAATGTATTTCTTAGATTTCAAATGCAAGGAGTGTAGGGTTTACAAGATATACCTATTATTAAGCAAAAGCAAACCTACACTAAAGTGTCTTCAAATTCTTGGCTATACTTTTGGTTCTTCAACCATTTAAGCTAATTTGACTTGTCCTTAGCACTATAGCTTTAAGGCAATGAGACTACTTAGCTTCTTTAACCAAAAGTCTTGTCACACATTTAACATACAAGTTACATACAAGTTAGACATCAATGTTTGTCAATAATCAAAACTATAAGATTTGCCCTTAGGGCTAACAATCTCCCACTTTTTTATGGTGATAAACTTTGACACAAAATGTGATGGATTCAAACAATGCAGCACAAAGAAGCATTGATGCCATAAACAATTGATAAACAAATACGCACAACGACAATAGAATGGCTCATGATGAGCCTACGAACTGACCAATCTCCATATTCCTCTCTCCTAGATTTTGCTCATTTCTTATCAAATATAGACTTGAAATGTTAAAAGTCCGAATTTTGAAATACATAGGATAATGGCTTTGTTTTCGGTGAATAACCTTTCCTAAGGTTCTCCAATCATGGTAGGAAAGTTTAAAATCATTTTTGCACAGTATGGACAACAACAAAGCACTTTCAGGTATGAAACTTTGACTATGTATGAATTTTGAGACTGAGCCCGAATTTTGGTTGAAAATCTCAAAGAAACTCCATAGGTGTAGTAGAGATTATATATGACCACATTTGCACAATGAAACAAGGAACTCAAATTATTCAACCATAGTTCTTCATCAATAACAACCAAATTATCATCAATCACATTTCATATAGTTTGCAATCAACTGCGTCATTTTGCAATACACAACCACAATTCAACTTTTAATAATACAACTCTACCATAATCAACATTGACAATATGTATCAACCACATTTTTCAATCAACATACTCCCTCCCCCCTTTTATCATCAATCAAATTTGTGGTTTTCAAAGTGTGTTAGAATCAAAAGGAAGCTCTCAATACAATTGTATCATCATTGAGCTTCAACCAAACATGGAATTCAATGATGGTTTGGTAAATAGAAGAGTTGATGATGATAGAGTGAGGTATTATTCTTTGGGACAACATTGTTATATTTATGAATTGTTCACTTATGAGAGATTTGAAAAGGCATTTACAATGAAAGAGGGTTTAGAACCGTGAAGGATAGGGAGATCAAGGAATTAGATGCTAGAGGTCATGTTATGCATCACATGCTCACTACCATGATCATACCTAATTTCAGGCACAAATCTTCTGTGGGAAATTTGCATATGGTTGTCATGCTTGCATTTCATAAGCATTCAAAGATGGACTTTAGGTACATTTCCTTGAGACACATGATGGGAGCTAGGAAAATAGGGAACAAGATATTACTATATGGAAGGTTGCCCACAAAGCTTTTCAAACACTTCCAGACTCATCTCCCCACAAGAGGTTTGTCCATCAAGTGTGGAAGTATTTACACAAATGAATCTCTTAAGAGAATGCAGTTAACTCTTGATAATGATAGAGTATGGAGAACAAATCGAGAAACTCTCTCAAAGAATAAAAAGCTAGAAGAAAATGAAGACTTGGAAAGTAAAGAAGAAGAAGAAGAAGAAGTAGAAGAGGAAGAAGTTAAGCAAGCTAGAGAAATGGGCCACAAAGTGAGGAGGGACAACCTCCCTCCAAAAGGAGATTATTTGAAGATGAACCAGCCCCTCAATTACACTCCATTGAGAAAGATGATTTCATTGGTGAGAGGATGACTAGGAGATGCCATTGTTGCCAAAGTCTTCCAACAGGCCCTCAACAACCAACCAAAGAAATAGAGAAAAATTTTGTCAAAGATATAATCTAGACAAAGGTTTAAGTCTTTTTGAGGAAGGGCCACTGTAGGTCCCAAATAACGTCCAAGAGGGGGATGAATTGGACTTTATTGGAAAAAATTGACATATTTAAAGTGAAATTAAAAATACAAGAGTTGACGTGCTATTAGTTGGCCGGTAAAATAAAAGTTGAAATCCAGAATAAGATCAAGCTATTTTTTTCAGATTGAGCTAACTCAGAACGATATTAGCTTAGGTGTCTTATGAGGTCTTTGCTGGACTCAATATGCAACATTCTATTATTTTGGAGGATGCATAGACGCAAATACCAAGCTGATCATTATAGTACAAAAATAGTTTCAAAAAATTATCAAACTATTTGCTTTCAACACGCAGTTTTTGTAATATTATCTAAATAATCGTTTTACCATATCTTTTCATATTCTGGAGAGTACGCTACAGAATTGATCAATTTTCCAGAACGGTGTTTGCCAAATAGAAAGTAAATGAAAGCAAAATAAGCAAACCATCAAAGCAAAGTAAAGCAAAAAATGAAAGTGACACCGAAGATTTTTATAGTGATTCGGCAACATACCTACATCCACTCCTTGAGAATCTCATCTCAAGTATTTTTATTAAAAACAACCTCTTTAACTGTAGAGATCAAACCATACAACCTTAAGTAACTTACACCCGAGATACTCTAAAGTTGTACAAACTAGTTTTGCAAATAGCTCTAACAATTATATCATCACTAGTTTTCAATAGATTTAGCAACTGTATAACAACTAGTTCTTAATAGATCTAGCAACTATTTTCCACCCAAGAACCTTCTCGGCCTCGTGGTACAATTTTACAACTGGTACTTGTGAACCTTGAAGAAATGAAGATGAAAAGGATAAAGTTTTTGGTTGCTTCTAATTTCAACTCACACTTTGCACATTTTCTTCTTTTCTATCGAGATGTGTTTCTATTACTGATATCACCTTTGTGCTCTCTACTCTTGAGAAAGTTTTGTCTCTTGAGAAACTCTCATCTCTTAAAATATTTTTGTGCTGAAGTTTACATATATAATGGATATACAAAGCCTTTGAAATGATGAGCAATGGTGTGAAAAGATGTCTCTTTTGCCAAGTTGAATTTTAAAAAATATGATTTTGTTTCTTGCGTGAACCACCATTTTTTGCAAAGATAGTCTTCATTTTTTCAAGCCCATGTGAAGATGCAACATTTCTTTCTTGTCAAATCTTCTTTTTACAAGACCAAGTTCTCCAACCATTATTACCCATGTAAAGATGTAGAAATCCTTTAGGTAAATCTCCTTTTCACAGAACCAATCTTCCAATCGGTCATTCTCATGTGAACAGTAATTCTCCTTTTTTAGAAGACCACAATTCAAACTTTCCAATTGGTCATTACCCATGAAAAAGTCTAGAATTCTTTTGGATAATTCTCCTAAGTACAAGAAAAGGATTCCGAAGAAACTACCAAATGTACTTTAATATGTATATATATAAGAAAATTTTGATTGGCATAAGAAACATAAAGCACACATTATCTCTCCTACTATTCTTGACACATGTATTTAAGACAACTATAAACAAAAAATCTAGTCTTGAACCTTGCATTTGGGTGACTTGATCATGGTAATTTCTTCAAAATTTATTCTGAAACTACTTAGCATATTTCATTAGATAAATTAAGCTTGGTTTGTTAGTCATCAAAATTGAGAGGTTGTAACCTTTGAGTCAACAACCTCTATTTAAAATTCTTCCTAGATCCCTCATCTATATAATGCCTGCATTACAACAAATCATGCCACTAGCAACGTGATAAAATAATTCAAAGGCTAAGTGTTTATCAAAGTGCTTCGAATAAATAAAGTGCACTATTGATCTCACCAGTTTAGTTTGTCTAACCTATAAAACAATGTCGAAATTACGTGTGAAAGGATTATAAGATAGAAATGCATTAGACAAAATCACTTCTTATGCTTCTTAGTTTATTATAAAGTGTGACAACTAAACAAAGCGTAAGACTTCAATAAAAAATGGTTGAGGAATCCAAGAGTCCCCAAATTTGGCTTAATGAGGTTCCAAGTTAAGTACCGGCAGCAGTTGCTGTAGATTTCTCTTAGTAATGAAGTTTATTTTATTTGTCATGGAAAAAGACTTTAATTTACAATGAATCTCAGTGATAAATTAATTTTGTAAATTACTTATAAAATTCAAGTATATATTACACTATAAAAGTAGAGATGAAGGTAGAGTGATTTATGCTTTTAAGTATTTCTTGCTTACAAATACGAGTAGACAAAGTCAACCTTTATACCAAAATTCATTAAGTAAACTAAATGATTAAAAATTTCATTTGCTTTGATTTAATTTTAATAATTAAAGAATGAAATATATTACTTTTAAAATTTTAATAATTAAAGAATGAAATATATTACTTTTAAAATTTTAATAATTAAAGAATGAAATATATTACTTTTAAAATTTTAATAAAATAAATAGTTTATTTAGAAGTTCGGTTGACCTAAGCTTAAGTATGGTTGACCTAGGTTTCATGTTCTGACTTCAAAGTTTAAATATTTCACTTTCTCGATTGGGTTTCTACTTTCAAAGTTCTATCAGTGGAGGCCTAAGGGTCGGTAGAAAGAGATCCTTCCAGAAAGTGACAGAATGACTCTATTCTAGGGATCGGTCGACTAGACCACATCTTGGTTGGCCGAAGCTGCCAATTTCTATGCCAATAGTTATATAACCATTTTTAAGTGTTTTAAACTCCTTATATATGGCTGTGAACTCAAATTTTGAGTACTTTCTACAACTTAAAAGAGCTACCATGCTTTATTCTCATCTTATATCATTCCTTAACATTCTAAGATCTTCATTGGTTGAATTCATCAAAAACCAATAAAGTGACCAAGGTGCTTCAAAGATTGTATTATTCCTCATCAAGTATGGTAATGTTATTCTCACTTCATCTGTCTTTCTTTATGTTGATATAAGGTTGCCTTAGGGATATAAAACTTAAGTGGAGGTGATTCTTATTGTGTGTGTAAACAGGTTTGGTGCAAAACCAATCAAGGATGACCCTCTTGTGTAAAATTGGTTTCCCTACCATCATTAAGTTGAAAAAAAAAAGATTTATTGTGTTTGGTAAAATCTTTAAATGAGACTCAAGGTAGTAGATGTAGATCAAGGTGGTGATTGAACCATAATAAATTTCTTGTACACTTTTACTTATTGTTTTTCCTGCCATATCTTGCATTTGTTGCCTACTTCATATATTACTCTCAAACCTCTTCCAAAAACTTGATTGCTTGTTTCTCATTTACTTCATCTGCCTACTTTTCTTTCTCTCTACAAAACTCTTGGAGGTAAGTTATTTTAAGCTCTCATTAAAAAAATAAGGAAAGGAAATTTTTCAAAAATTTGCCAAAATTTTAATTCACCCTCTCTTAGATTTTTCAATTGGTGTATTAGACAGTACAATATTACACAAGAAGATTTTGGAGCCCCTGCTTAACAAAAATATTTATCTTTTAAAATATCTCTAACAATTCTCTAGTTAATTTTAAATAAAACAAAAAATAGGAATAAAGGCATTTAAATATTTATTTACACCAAATAGAAATACAAAAATATTATTAGTTTTTAAACACAATATATTATAAATTTCAAATGAATTTAAACATAAATCAGAAATAACTATATAGTTTAGAAATATTAAAAGATAATATGATTTATCACCATTGTAACACGCCCTCTAAAAAAACCTTTAGAAAAAAGAAAAAGGCATTTTAACGTATACTATCGAATGTAGATGGCTTTAGTATTATAAAAGATGTTAAAACAATATTGTAGCCATAACTTTGGAATGTTACTACCAATGTTACGAGTGCTTTTAGCTACTATGAGCATTTTAAATTAAATTAAAATACATACAATTTTCAATTTTGATCTTAATTAACTTTTATAGAAAACCTACAACTGTAAAAGTAGTTAGATGGTAATTTATTAGGAATTGAAAGAGTGACTAAAGAAGCTTGGACAAGATGTTTTGCTGATCTTTTGGATTTAGGAATTCAAAGGAAATTCACAAAGGTAAGATTTCGACCCGGAAATATATCAATTACTAAGTAAGATTATTTCTATGTAATATACATGTAATAAACCATGCAAAAATATAAGTATAATATAGTAATAACATATATATGTAAGATAACTTATATAACATAAGTATAATATAACATATATGTGCAGTGTGTATATGTAGAAACAACTATATAGAAGAAAGAATAATTAATTAATGGATTAGCAACACATTCTTAATTTTTAAATTAGTATGTATTTTTTTATTTTTTAAAATGTTTCCATAGCTAATTCCTCATAAATTTGCAATGGATTAGTAACAGATTCTTAATTTTTAAATTAATATATATATTTTTATTTTTTACGCACTTTCATTGCAAATTTGCGATGGTTAGCAATGGCCTCATAAATTTTAAATAAGTATCTGATTTTTTATTTTATTACCATTTATGTTGCTAATCTGTTGAAAATTTTTAATGGATTAGCAATGAATTCTTAATTTTTAATTAGTATTTTTTTATTTTTTACAAGTTTTCATCACTAATCCTTCGTAAATTTATAATGGATTAGCAACGGATTCTTAATTTTTAAATTAGTATGTATTTTATTATTTTTTACACATTTTTGTCACTAACCGTTACAAATTTACAATGGATTAGCAATGGCCTCTTAATTTTTAAATTAGTATATAATTTTTTATTTTTTTATCATTTCTATTACTAATCTGTTGCAAATTTACAATGGATTCTTAATTTTTAAATTATTATATACTTTTAAAAAATTTTTTTACACCTTTTCATTGCTAATCCCTCACAAATTCGCAACAAATTCTTAATTTTTAAATTAGTATATGTTTTTATTTTTTATACATTTTCGGCGCTAATCCATCACAAATTTGCAATGGATTAGCAACAGATTCTTAATTTTTAAATTAGTATGTACTTTTTTTTTCTTGGACATTGCTAATCTATCCCAAATTTGCAAAAGATACCTGGAGAAAGTTAAAAGATATATACTAATTTAAAAATTAGACGGTGGTCGATAATCCGTCGCTAATTTGCAAGGGATTAGCGACGAATACACAGAGAAAAAATAAAAAATATATTAATTTATCAATTAGATATAATAATCATATAATTATATTATAATACAAGTAAATTATTAATTTATAACAATATATAATAACAAATATATAATATAAATATATTATTTGGTGAAATAAAACATAAGAATGACTTAGCCTAGTCTAGGAAGACATCCTCAACTTTGCAAGAATGCAGGTTTGAATCTCACTTGCAACAAATTGAAGCATTATGAGGATTATATATTTGACAATGAATTCGGGTTGGGTTAGCCAGGTTCAAATTATTTTTAAAATTTTATTTTAAAAATTTTCAATAATAATTTATATATTTTCTTTTATTTTTTATTTTTAAATTATAATTTATGTTTGTTGCAAATTCATTGCTAGTTTGCAATGGATTTGCATTGGATATTTTTTAAAAAATAATTTCTAAAACTAAATTTATGTAGAATTAATAACTATTTTTCTAATTTAAATATATTATCATCCATTGCAAATCTATCACTAAATTATTCGCAATATAGCCATTTGACAATTTTTTGGTCACAAATTCATCGCTAATTGTGATGGAATAATGATTCCGTCGTAATTAGTGATCATATATTTAGCGACAGTGCTTTTGATTGCTAATTCGTTGTTAATGCTGTATTTTCTTGTAGTGTATTAAAGAGCGTATCAGAGTATCACCACTGTTTTGTACATGTAATTAATAACTCCAATGGAGGAGTTTGAGAAAAGTTCAGTGAGGAGACTAATTTAAGAGTTGAAATGAAGATTAAAAAAATAAAAACGGATGGATTCTTGAAAGCACTATTAGATTTGAAGGTTTCAACTATTTACTAAATAGTTCCTCCTTCATTTTCGGAACTGTTGCCTGACCACAGAGAAGTCCTGAACAAACCGACAAGATCATGTTTGTGATAAATCGATTGGCCCCTTAAAGGTCAATTAGATTGTGTAGAGAAGCTTGACTGTGCCATAAGCTTAGGTACTTCAAACCAGTACAAAACACTTTGGTTACTGAAGTTCCCTCTTTTGTGAAGTTTCCTCACGTTGTTAAGGAAAGTCACCAATGTTCTTGGCCTCATCTCTCAGCAATTAGGTTGCTAGAGAGCAATGCTTAGGATGTTGGTGTTTGGTGTGGCGAGGAGGAGAAGATGAGGGAGGAGGCAGAAGAGGAGGAGGTAAAGAAATAAAAATTAAAATATGCAAGGGTACGAATGACTTTACATATTAAATTTGAATAATTTGAATTAGTTGATATATGGAGGGGGCTATTGGAGCACTAAAAATTGAGGAAGTAATGCGCTAAGTAAAGTTTGAGGAGGTAAAACACATTTAGCCCTTTATGACATCTGCTGAAAGTTTACACACTTGAACAAGAAGTATATAAAGGCCCAAACAAGCAACCAGTTAGGTTTAACACTATAACCAATATACTTTCCAGAAAGAAAATCCCCTTCATCAGACAACCAGTCATAAAGGAAATCGTTGTCAACCCCTTTGACCACACAGGCTTTTCTTGTTTAATTCACCAATATGTTTCCAACTCATCAAGAGAAAATAAATGGAACCCTTCAAATGAATCGACCAAGATTATTTAGAAGTAGCTTACCTCAGTTCCAATACACAGCAAAGCTAAATTTAGCTTTAGGAAGCTTTCAGAAGTTCAGCTTACCACATTTAGAAGAGACAATACATATAAATTCTTGTATTCATCATCTGCTCTAAACATAGAAGCTTATATATTCTTTGTATTACACATCACATTTTGTGCCAAAAAAAAAAGAGAAAAGAAAAACAAAGGGAGAAGAGAGGAATAACAGAAGATATTTTTCAACAATTAAATTGACAAACAAGCACAAAACTCAAGGAGCCATAATGTAGAAAGAAGATCCATAAATAGTGGGAAACCAAGAAAAGAAGAACAATTACATATATCCTAGTACCAAAAGCTATGAAAAACATATCATGATATGAAGAAAAAGAAATACCAATCTATAACCCCAAAAATTAAACATAGAAAACAAAAGACAATGATATTCATCTAATACCTGTAAAGAACAATAACATAAAAAGAAAGAAGGAAATAGTACCTACTGTAGCTAAGAATCTCTGTGATATGTTGCTGGACAATTAGGAAGCAGAATCCAAAATTGATTAAAATGTGAAACAAAGAACTAAAAATTGATTGAAATTAGGTAAAAGATGAGAAATCCATGGTTTAAATGAGAAAGAGAAAAGGGAAGAATTTTGGAGCAGAGAGTGCAATTTTTCTATTACTTGAATCAAGGATTTGAAGAGCTCTTTTTCTATCATACAAACTAAATGAGTAGGGGAGGTAAGTTTATCGAAAACAGGAAGAGGGAAGGGAGAAACGAGAAAGCTGGGGAAGACAACTGAGAGAGACCAAAAAATGTGTTCATGTGAAATTCAAAAATTTAGAATTGAAATTTTAAACTTTCTTTTTTTCTCGAACTCATAGATTTAAGGTTCCAAATTTTATGGCACCAAACATAATATAAAAATGCGAATTTTGAAATATTTAGTACGAAATGAAGCAAACTTTTAAGCGAAGCATATTTCAAAGAATTATCATACATATGATTAGAGCTAGTTTGCACATTTTTAAGGGAGAAGGAAAGAAGAGAAAATATTAATAAGAAGAGAAGAGAAAAGGAAAAGAATATGATTATGTTGTTTGAAAGTTTTGGAAAAAGAAAAACAAAATTATTCCCTCTTGTTTGAAAATTGGAATGAGAGAGATTAATGACCTTTTCAATAGTAATTTATTTATACATCTATTATTTTATTAATGAAAGTGATTTATGATTTTTTTTCTCCTTCTCTCTAGGGGTGTTCATCGTTTGGAGAAAGTTCAATTTTACTATTTGGAGAAAAATCGATTTTTTTCATTTTTTTTTCAAAACCGAACCAAACCTAATTTACATTCAAATCGAATTTTCTCCAAACCGAAATATTTCGGTTTGGAGAAAATTCGATTTGGAGAAAACTGAAATATATAAAATTAATAATTTAAATTTTAAAATAATATTAATTATACTTTAATATTGATTATAATCTTAATTAAAATCTAATTTAGTTTGAATTATTAGTCTTTAAATAATATTTCTAAAAATATATAAAAATTAATTATTTTAAATTTTAAAATAACTTTAATTAAGAATTACCTTAATTAAGATTATTAATTTTTAATTAACTTAATTATTAATTTGGAAAAACTTTGGAGAAAATTTGGTATTTCGGTTTGGCTTGGTCTAAACCGAAACCAAACCGAAATTTAATTTGGAGATGAAAAACTGAAAAAAAATACAATATAATAGGGTAGCAATTGCAATAAACTGGACCTTCAAGTAAATTGGATTCTAAGAGAGCTACGAGAGATCTATCAAAGTCATGGTAACATGCATATCTTAAGCAGACTAGAACAAGAGTATCTAAACCTAGTAATTGAAGAGTTTTTAGACCAATTTGAACAAGTCCAATATGTAAGAATTTGTATCTTTTTTGTAAAAATTGAATAATAGTTTCGGGAGATAACAATTGTAAAGATGTATGGTCTTTTATTGCAGAAATTGTATTTTTTTCTATTTTAATTGCCCATTGTCTTGAAAAATGAAAATAATTTATTTTATAAATTTTATTAACATTTTATAGAAGAAGAGACCATTTTCCTAACTATTCTTCAATTTGAGAAATATTTGAAGATATATGTAGTTCTAAAATTGAATATTTTTCTACATTTTATATTCAAAATGTAGATGAAGATGCTGATGATAATATCTCCTAGATACTATTATTTAGCCAATTCATTTATATTGTTATTATAGATGCAAGGTTCTTTATATGGCAACGACACTACCCTTCTCCCAATACTCGTAACGGGCTGACCAACGATTAGCAGGTTAATCAATATCTAAACGGCTCTCGCTGCTATAGTTTTACAAGGCGTGCAAGTATAATGATCAACAAAGAGATGGATTATTCAAGTAAAATAGAAGCAAGAAGATAATCTATTACACAATCAATTAGGAATGATTTATAACTAATGTATCCAATCTGTAGTGATGAAAACGAGCAATTACCTGTGACTCAATCTTTGCTTACAGCATTTCATTACTTATTCTATTGAGGTATATGAATAAGTTCTTTGCCTCAACTAAGAAATGAACTCAATAAATAGCTACATTATATATATATATATATATATATATATATATATATATATATAGATAAGTTCAATGTAATAAATGCTATACAAAATGCCTTACTTTTGTTCATAGAGTCATTGGTTGACAATTAATTGCATATCATCAAAATTAAGGTAATTAATAATCATAGGTTTTAAGATGAATTGAATTTCATCAAGATTAAAATTATTAACTATTTATATGAATTTATGTAAACACATCTACCAATGTATGCATTTAAACTTGGTATAATGAGAATTCAAATAATCCTATAATTGTTCATATGTCGCCTCTTTGTAATTTGACTCGACTTTAATATATATATATATATATATATATATATATATATATATATATATATATATATATATATATATATAAAATAAACCATACAAAATTTCAAAGCTTAACTGTGATTCATTGAGCGCTGTCAAAAGATATTCACAGTTCATTTGTACATACTTATATCATTTCCATGTATTCACAGATCAGATATACAACAACCCGCCACTTTTAGCTGAGGAGCCTTCTCCAGCTTTTTGAGGCCATTTCTGCACTGCCCATTAAGCCATCAGTTTGGGAGTCAGATGGCTCTTCACAAGTGATACCAGACTCAAATCTTCGGCGTCTTTCCAGTGCAGCCTGCACCCTCGCATTAAATTCTTCATCCGTATCAGTCAACATATACCGCAGCTTAAAATTTATCCGGTTTTCCACAAGAATCCTGTTCCGAGGAATTATTCGTTCATCAAGAGAATAGCTGAAAAACCTGCAAATTATTCTTTAAAATCGTCACTTCTTCTGAATAACAACCACCTGAAGTTTTTTGCATTCAATATAAGTTAAACCTTGTTCAATGATGCATACCTTGGAAACTCAATGAGATCCTTCAAGGGAAGAACCATTGTTCTCCGTAGATATCGGTACTTGGGACGGAGGACATCTATGTTGTACCTTAGTAGCATGGGAAAGTCAGCAATCATCTCACCTAATTGCTCAAGAGATATGCCAAGAGATAAAAAGTATTTCACGTTATGCTCTAGTTTATTTGCTATGCTGCATCCCAAAAGCTCTGGCCCCAAGGCTATCACCTTTGCAATATCCTGCTGAGACACTCCGGCTTTTGTCAACAGAAATATGACCTGTAAGAACACAAGAAACCACACTATTCATGTCATGTCCAAAAAGGACCTTAGTGACAGACAGACATGAGGATGTCATGCTATATCTTCTGGACTATAAGAAAACAGAAGAGCATATCTCATACCTTACAAGCAGCTGAATATTACAAATTGCTTCTACTGATCTCAATTCTTCATCATTCACAAAAATTCTTTACAGTGTAAACTAGTATCTATTGTTATAGTGTATAACATTATCAGCTCAAAACGGAAATTTCTCAGAATAACAAAAAAAATGTAGCTCATGATATTGCAAATAGCATTGATGTGCAGATTTTTCCTCCCATCACAAAGGACAAAGAATATGTAAATAAGGAAAGTCTTTAACTCATGAGATATGAGTGGTAACATTTTGTTCTATCTAACAAATCTTAAAACCACCAATAAACTGGCAGGCCAGCCTTTCATTGGTTAGGCAGAATTTTCTGATATATTGTTTCATTTAGCAGTCTAGGGAACTCAACTCCTAAAAGTTATTTCTATGAATTAAACTACTTGTAGTACTCCATTTTAAGTAGTGATTTCTACTTACATTTCCCCCATTATGACTCACAGTATAAAAAGTAAAAAGCATAAAGAACCAGTTACTCAGGTTACCCATCTGAAGAAATTTATAGATGAATAACTTTTCAGAAATAGATAACTCCTAAAATCCTAAAAATTTTAACTTAAGGGCATATATGGAAACATGATCAAGCAAATATATTATCCTCAAACCTAAAAGCCTAACTTTTCTTAAACTCTGTGCAATATTAGTTGAGACACATAAAATGGGACCGGAGTGAGTACTAGAGAGTCAGAAAGAGTCAAAATCAGATTGTTTGAAACATTTTTAATAATTTAATGACTGTGAACGGAACATAAGTGAGTTCAAAAAGAAAATACTCAAACAAAGAGAGAAATACATACCACAGGCCGTATTTTCTTGTAAAGGCTGTATGTCAATAACGGAGGGAACTTAGTAATCATACTGCCAATGGCAGCTTCCTTAACACCTATGTCTCGAAAAAATTGAACCTCCAAAAATGAAAGAGATTCCCTTATGATTGGAACATCAAAATCCAGAAAAAGCTGCTACGCTTCATTAAATGAGAGCTAAGAGAAGATTAAGGTAATACAGCCGAGAGATATAGTAATTTTTAATAGAGGTCACACCACTTTGACATCAATATCAGTTACTAGCTTAACAAGGCAGATAAAAGATACAGTGAAATCTCTACCAATTAAACTATTTGAAGGATCAAATTTCATTTTGTGCCAGAAAATTAAGTAACCATGATACTAGGGAACTTAGTAATCATACTGCCAATGGCAGCTTCCTTAACACCTATGTCTCAAAAAAATTGAACCTCCAGAATTGAAAGAGATTCTGTTAAGATTGGAACATCAAAATCCAGAAAGCTGCTACGCTACATTAAATGAGAGCTAAGAGAAGATTAAGGTAATACAGCCGAGAGATAGGGTAATTTTTAATAGACGCCACACCACTTTGACATCAATATCAGTTACTAGCTTAACAAGGCAGATAAAAGATGCACTGAAATCTCTACCAATTAAACTATTTGAATGATCAAATTTCATTTTGTGCCAGAAAATTAAGTAACCTTGATACTAGAGAAAGAGAACTTTGATTGTTCTTACTTTTGATTTATCCAATCTGGGAATGATAAAAAATTCCACTAGGAAATATTTTTTTTTCTTTTACGAGGGTGCAATAGGTTTTTAATTATATCAGCCAACATAAAACTTGCTTACCTTGGGTGCAATGATGCTCTTCAAATCAATACAGAATACCATTGGCTTGATAGTGATAATCCTTTTCATACCATCTTTAGAAATCCCAAGGTAGTAGAAATACTTAACAAGAGGCTTCCATCTCTGCTCAATACTACAGGCCATCAACTGAGGTTTAAATGCTAGTAACCTTCCAACTTCTTCATTACCTAGGCCAAACTCCTTCAGGAAAGCAACCTGAAGGTGCAACAAAAATGCATCACTTTATTCTGAGAAGATATCCAAAATCCAAGCACAAAGAGTTTATTTTAGTTAAGCCAAACTCAAAAATAATTCTAGCAATTTTGTGCCTTAGAATATCAATGCATCCTTTCACCAGAAGATATTTCTAATTGAAACCCTCTAGAAAACTCCTTATGGCACAATGCACAAGCATAGAAGACCAATAGAGTCAATATTGTACCTGTTGGTTCATCTCTTCTATAGAAAGATAGCCAAGCACCTTAGGATAGTCGAAAACCATTGTGCCAAAATCCTTCTCATCCATTCCCATATTTAAGTAAAACTCAGCACGAGAGTTGAGTTCTTCCATGCTCAATGACAAAATATCAGGGCATCGACTCACGACATAACCCATCCAATCCCTCCTAACTCCTTTGCTTTCTAAATACCCAACAATCTCATCTAATTCTTTTAAACTGCGGTCTAATATATTTCCTCCAGCCCTCATCAATACAACCCCAATAAATCTCCCTTTTACGCGAACAGACTTCAACCACTCAGCTAGATGTCTTATAGAACTAAGATTTCCTCTTGACATGCAAATGAGCTTCCCAATTTGGGGATAGGACAACGAGTTGTGTTTCAACCACCTACAGAGTTCAGAAAGGAAAACTGTGACAATGATTCTTCGAAGAATAATTTGATTCTTGCTATTTGCAAATACTGTTTCTATCGCCAAATGTTGCATATTCAAGATTCTTTTTTTCCCCAATTTCAGTAAGGCTTTGACATCCAATTTCAATTTTATCACATTCAAGTTTTTTTTAGAATTGCATTAATATGCCCGATTGAGTTTCTCTTAAGCATATTTAGTTCCATTTCTCTTAGATAGTGAATAAAGGGAAAATGTAATTGTTTTCCTAGAATTTCAGTGTGTACACCATTGGAGTTAACAAAGAAGGATAAATTTGAGTTAAATTTTGTTTTAAAGCTAATCTTATCTATAATAATTTCAATGTTGGTTAATTTAAATCGTATTTCTGTACTTGAAAATTTTGATGAACTTGAACTTTCTTTTGATTTAGTATAACACTTAACAAGTGCTAATCTTTCACGGATGTAATATGATTGATTTCAAATTCTTGGTTAATTTTAAGGTGAACAGTGACATACTAGTTTTAATAAGTAACAATAGAAATTTCAGAAACAAATTGAGGTTCAATTTGTGATGTCGAGACTTCTTCTTTTGCTGTGTTATGAAGTTGAAGTAGTCTAACTTGAAATTGCACTTCTTTAAGTTTCTTTTTGAGTTGATTGACTTTTGATTGGAGTTCTTGCAAAAGACTTGAGATTGAGGAGGTTTTTTAAAATTATTCCATAACATCTTTAATTGGAAATGGCTTAGGGAATTTAGTTTCATTAATCTCATTGGTTATTATATATTTTATCTTGAGTAAATATTCTTTTTTAATCCCAAGGTCTGAGATCTCATTAATAAGTTGTAAGAAAAATTGTTTATAATCTAAAGAGATTACATTGATGCAAAGTCCTATGTTGTCAGATTCAAATGGAGTCTCAAAATCAGAATCAGAACCTTCTTGTATGATATTTAGCTAATCATTCAAATTTGTAAAAGATTCTTTTTCACATTCAAAATGAGGGGTCTCACGAATTTCTAAAATTTGAGACTTAAGGAAGCTATCTATTTCGAATTCAAAACTTGAGATTTGACTAGATAATATTGTGCCATATGAGCAAATTTATCACATTTTCTTCATTTAATATTACTATATGAAGATGATTATAAAGATGATTTGAATTTTTTTAAAAAAAAGAAGATGATTTAACAGAAGATTTAGATTTAGACTTTGATTGAGAATGTTGTTTCTTCTTCATTTTATGTTTTTGAGAAGGGGCTATGACTTTTGCTTTGCTTAAACCAAATTGTTCACATAAACTTCCTAACTATTTAAAAACCAATCACAATTCTTTTTGTACTTGATTAATAAACTCAACTAAATCACCATACGTATTGGTATTGTACGAGATTTCTTTATATACTTCTTTCAAATTGTGTTTAACCCTTTTCTGAAAGTAAAGTTGGCAATATTGCTAAAAATCTTTCTTTTCATTAGCCATTGTTACAGATCATGTTTTTTGTTAAAAATATATCTTTATACTGTTTGAAATCATAAAGTTTTGGACATCTTAAATTTTGTAAAATTGGAAAACTTTTTGTTGGTATTTAACCAGATCTCCAGTAAAATTTTTTAAAATTGCATATATGAGAGTTGCTGTAGCATCATCGTCTTCATTTGTACAAAGAATAACAGATTGAGAGGATGTAGTACTTTCCATAATAGGAGTTGCAACAACCTTTTTTGCCTTCATAATATGAATTTTATTAGTAGGAGAAACATAGTTATCTCGCAATGCTTTTAACATGCCAATAAAACCAAGCTCTAAAATTACAACACATCTTATATCAGAAAATCCTTTTGCCTTATAGGCATTCCAAGCCATTCTCATTGCTTCACATGTTGTAATAATTTGAAAAAATCTATCAATGTTTCATTCATATATTGAACTTTCATCAAATTGCATAAAATTGAAAAATTCTTCAAATAATATATCAAGAAAAGATGGTCTTGAATAATAAGGTTTTGAATTATAGTAGTCTCTATTAATAGGTTTAATTGGAACCCTTTTTAATTTTTGAATTTGTTCTTGTTTATTATCCGAAATAGACTCTAATCCTTCTTCTTCCCAGATAACATTAGTTGATGAGCTATTGGGCTTTTGTTAATCATTTTTGAGATCTAAAGAATTTAATCTTTTGATGATCTCTATAAATAACTCGTTTGACTTTCCAAATTGCATATCAGGAGGAACAACCGGTAATTTGAACAAAAGAGTTTTGAGGAAGAATCGAAATTCGAATTGAAGTAAATGCTTGAGATAGTTGTCTTTCAATAACAAGATGCAATAATTATTTGAAAATTATTTTGTTATACTACCTTATCTATATCATTGGTAGTGGTTGTCTTTGCAAAATATGATAGAGCTTTGAAAAGAGAGGCTTTATTAGTAATACCTCTGTGAGAAATTAGAATATTTTCAAAAGGAGAATTAATAAAAGTTATTACAGAATTTGATTTTGTATGGTAGTTTTGAAAAATTAGATCTAAAATATTTTAATCTGAATAATAAATTACAAACCAATTTTAAAAGTTAATATGTATACAAAGATGTTGCAGTGAAGTTAATATACATACAAAGACGTTGCATATCATTATACCAATGTTGTCGAATGACATCTCTATCTGGGGCAAGAATTTCTGGAAGACCCATTTTCTTTGTGCGTGGTCCACTTAGGGTTTCTAGCCCTTTAATTTCTAACTCCTTTATATTTCTGATTGAATCTTCACAAGATTGTACCTAGAAGGGTGAATTGTGTAGTTGAACTATTTTGGCAATGAAATTCGATTCCCCTTATATATATATATACTCTTTCTCATTTCTTCCATTACTGCTATAGTCTACAAGCAGAGAAATTCATTATCCTCTGGTTATCTGAATGTTATTACAGGACATACAAAACAACTTTTTCTGTTTTTTTCTTTTTAAAAAAATCTAAAAACTGGAGACTTATACAGGACAAGTTTAAGCTACTGAATTGGACTCAGCACTAGTAGAATGTAGAGGCTGAAAGAAATGGAAATCATATTGGAAAATCATCCTCAGTATTTGTTTATCATGTTGTCTCCTCAGTTTCTTTTCATAAATTCTTGTTTTAGAGCTCAAAAAATGAGAAAAAAATGCAGCCGCACTCAAGCTTAACAACAAAATTAAAATGAAACTGCAATTACTGAAGAACACAAATACTCCACATATACCCAAATCTTATACACACCATATAACCGAGCTAAAGAACACTAATTTTAAAATTCCCCACCTTAGGCACGAGAACAAGCTCAATGTAGGTTCGCAATCGAAGAGAAATACTGAAGCCCCAATCTTTGATAAGCTAAAACCTTTCGTGCTTGTCTGTAAGGATTTGTGCTTAGTACAGAAACCCCAATCTTCAATAAGAACTAGTTTGTAAGAAAGAAAAGGCTCAAGGAGAAATTTGAAGAAGAGGGATGATCGAAGAAAAAATTTGAACAAGAGGAATGGTTGAAGAAGAGGAACCCTCTTCAGCTGAAAAGAAGGAGCAGAATGAGAGAAATCAATCGGATGAAGAAGTGAAGAACAGCTCTTCTTTTTCCAAAACGACGTCAAGTTCTCTTCTTCATTTTTCTTAGCGCCATTTTGTGTATTCTCTTTCACTTTTTCCTGCTAAAATTTTCTTGTGCACTTTGAGCGCGGGTATTACAAAAGTTGGGGGAAAAAGATTTAAACAAATATTAAATATTTTTGATCAAAAATAAATATTTAATCCAATTAACACTACTGCAACCCAGTTCTTTGTCGTAAAAAATGAAAGTTTCCATCACAAATAAAAGTAATATTTTTAACGTATTATGAATTTGTTGGCGCAATAGTAGTCGAAACAAATAAATCGTAATACTAATATAGATAATTGAATAACGATACTATAAAGAAGAGAATAGCGGAAAACTATAGAAGAAAATAAATAGAGCACGAGCTTTTATTAATTATCTGAGAGTAAATCAATGAATTAATATAACACTTCAGTCTAAAGCCCTATTTATAGGGTTCGGGGATATATATCAATAAGAATAGGTAAAGAGTAATTATAAGATAAATCTCATTTCTAATTAAAAATGTTATATAACTCTACCATCAATCTTCTAAATGGTTGTAGTATCTCTACCACTTTGATATCGGATAATGGACATCCATAATATTAATATTCATAACACACCCATTGGATGTCTATTGCATAATAGTATGTCTCATTAAAATCTTACTAAATAAAAAAGCTAGCGAGAAAAACTCCAGTGAAGAAAAAAGAGTACACTAATCTTTAAGCCATATTTAATCTCCCTGATAAGATAATTCGTTAAAATTTCTTAATCGATACATTCCAATTTTGTTCAACAATTTCTCTAATATTGTTGTTGGTAATGCCTTAGTGAATAAATCTGCCAGATTATCAGATGATCAAATTTGTTGCACATCAATATCACCACTCTTCGGGAGTTCGTGAGTAATGAAAACTTTGATGAAATATGCTTTGTCAAATCTCCTTTAATATACCATTCTTTTAGCTGAGCTATACTAGCTGAATTATCCTCATATAGAGGAGTTAGAAATCTATTCCCAGAGGATAATCCACAATTTTTTTTTAATATAATAGATCACAGATCTCAACTATACACATTCTCGACTAGCCTCATGAAGGGCTATAATTTCAGAACGCCATGAAATAACAGTACCACTATGAGTAAATACATAAGAACATGGTCTATATGGATCGGATAAATATCCAACATCTGCATAAATAATTAACTTCAGGTTGGTTTTATTTGAATAGAATAATTTGAGATCTATAGTACCTTGGAGATATCTAAGGACATGCGTAACACCATTCCAATGTCATCTTGGGGGAGAAGAACTAAATCTTGCTAATAAATTTACAGATAATGATATATCAGGTCTTGTATTATTAGCAAGATACATCAGTGTACCAATTACACTAAAATAAGATACTTCAGGACCAAGTAGTTCTTTACCATCATCTCAAGGCCGAAAAGGATCTTTATTCACATCTAATGATCTAACAACCATTGGAGTACTCAATGGATGTGCCTTATCCATTTAACATCTTTTCAAGACTTTCATTGTATATGTTGATTGAATAAAACATCCATGTTCCAGATGGTCAATTTGTAAACCAAGGTAGAACTTAGTTCTTCCAAAATTTTTACCTCAAACTCTTGTTTCAAATAATTCACCACATCTGGGAGCTATTCTAGAGTTCCAATAAGATTGATATCGTCAACATATATAGTGAGTATCACAAATCCTAAAATATACTTCTTAATAAAGACACATGGACATATTGTATCATTTAATAAGCTTTCACTCAAACGGTTAAACCACATGCGTTCATACTATTTTAAACCATATAATGACTTTTGTAACTTAATGGAATAATTTTCACAAAAATCAGATTTACATGTTGCAGGCAAGTTGAATCTTTTTGGGATTTTCATATAAATATCATTGTCAACAGTTCCATATAAATAAGCAATAATACATCCATCAAACACATATTAACCTTTTTAGTTACTGCCATACTCACAAGGTACCAGAATGTAATTGTATCCTCTACAGGTGAATATGTCTCATCATAATCGATACCTGGTCTTTGCAAAAAATCTTGAGTAACAAGTCATGCCTTATATGTCACTACTTCATTATTCTCATTTCACTTTCATACAAATGCCCATTTATAGCCAATGGCTTTTACACGTTCAGGTGTTCAGACTTGAGGTCCAAAAACTTCATGTTATGACAACGCGTTCAATTCTGATTGAATTACATCTTTCCATTTTGACCAATCATCTCTATGTTCATATTCTTCAGCTAACGTTGGTTCAAGATCCTCATTCATTATCTTTCAAAACATCAAGTGCTACATTGTAGGCAAATGAATTATCTACAGTCATTTCCATTCGATTCCAACTTCTGCCGGAAGTTATATAATTGATGGAAATCTATGTATTATTTTTAAAATCTTGAATCTTTTCATCAGTTATCTCTTGGTTCTTTTTCTCAGATTCTTCAATATTATCACATGGATCATTTGATCCTATTTTCTTTTGAGGATTTCTATCTTTTGAACTAGGAGGTCAACCATGCTTATGGTGTTCTTTTGATTCAACAACTATAGGTGTTGAATTTTGCTCTTTTGGGAGTTCAACCTGAATAGGAGCATCTATAGCTGGTATATGTGATTTTGTTTCTCTTGTAGAGTCGACAAAGGCATCTGGCAATTGATTTACTATCTTTTATAAAAGAATTATCTTTTAAAGTTCAAGTTCACTCACGCTTGTGCGCGGATCTAGATAATTCAAAATGTTGTCCAAATAAACTCTTTTCCTTTTGCCTTATTGTCTCTCCCTAACTTGGGAAACATAGACTCATCAAAATGACAACCGGCAAACCTTGCCGTAAATACATCTCCTATCATAAGTTCAAGATACCTTATTATAGAGGGAGAGTTATATCCAACATATATCCCTAATCTTCTTTGGGGACCCATTTTAGTTTGCTGATTGGGTGTTATAGGAACACACACCGCATATCTAAAAATTCTCAAATGAGAGATATTTGGTTCAAAGTCAAAGGCTAATTGTAAGGGAGAAAATTCATGATAACTTGATGGCCTAATATGCACAAGTGCTGTAGCATGCAAAATTGTATGTCCCCAAGTTGATATAGAAAGATTTGTTCTCATTAAAAGTGGTCTAGCAATTAATTGTAGTCTCTTAATAAATAACTATGCTAAACCATTTTAAGTGTGAACATGTGCTACAGAATGTTCAACAATGATACCAATTGACATGCAGTAAGCATCAAAGGCTTGAGAACAATATTCAGTTGCATTATCTAAAAGGATCCTTTTAATAGGGCAATCTGGGAATTGCTCTCTCAGGCAAATTATTTGGGCAAGTAATCTCGTAAACGCTAGGTTACGAGTGGATAATAAGTAAACATGTGACCATCAGATCGATGCATCAATTAACACCATAAAATATCTAAATTACCCACATGGTGGGGGAATAAGCTCACATATATCACCATGAATCCATTCTAGAAATGTGGGAGATTCAACTTCCACTGTTACTTGGGATGGTCTAACAACCAATTTTGTTTGAGAATAAGCAGCATATGGAAATTTATTCAACACCCTTCGATCCTTCAATGGGTGCCTAAGAGTATTCTCAAATTTTTTTCACATCACAATTGATCCTAAATGAGCCAAACGATCATGCCAAATGCTAAATGTAGCAGGATCAATAAACTTCTAGTTTACTAAATGATGCATTCAACACTATTAATCTTTGCGTAATATAGGCAGAACGAAAGAGATGGAAATCTCTCTAAGATAGATTTCTTTCTGGAGATAGTTTGTAACACAAAGATACTCAAATTTATTTCCTTCTATTGTTTCAACATGATATCAATTTCGTCGAATATCTTTAAAACTCAATAAATTTCTTCTAGATATCGAGGACAATAATGCCTTATCGATAGCAATTATTGTGCTACCAGGCAATAAAATACTAGCTTTTCAGAGCCTTCAACCAGTTTTGCACTACCATTTATAATGCAAATATTTGTTTCTCCCATATTCAAACAAGAGATATATCTCTCGCTTTTAAGTATAGTACCACTATCAATGAGGCAAATATCCTCAGTGGTATTTTTAGAGTCATAATAAGGAATAAGAGCCATCTGAACACATCAAAATATAAAATTTAGATACTTAAATAAAGTTCTATTATAAATGAAATTTGAAGTAAATCACCACGTATTATTACAACTGAAATATAACTAAACATGAACTAAACTAAAAACTAGAAACATTGAATAGAACTCTCATTTCTTTTGGACACTTCCATCACCAATTAAATGGTCAACTCTTCCTTCTGGATGCTCAAAGAAGTCGACACATCCAAGTGAGTTAAATCAACAATGGCATCATCAAGATTATTATTATCACCAACATCGGGAATGAAATTTTGGGAAGTAAAGTTTGCTTCCTACCACGGGCACGTCATTGTCCAAATTTTCAACCACAACCATGACTTGTTCAAGGGTCATATCCATGGGTTCTAACTGCATTCACTTCAAGGAGCGAAGTAGAACATGTTGGTCGAGCTTCATGATTTTTCTCATTGTTTTGCTCAGCCATAGGAAGACAAGAAATTAATTCAACATATTTCTGAAAACTTTTTTCTCAATATTATTACTACAAGACAATATTCAAGGCATGAAAAGTAGAGAATATTTTCTTTAACATATCAGCATCAGTGATATTTTTTCCGCATAATTTCAATTGAGAAATAATTTTAAACATTGTGAAGTTATATTCACTTATAGATTTAAAGTCTTATAGCTGTAAGTGCATCCAATCATACCATGCTTTAGGTAGAATGACCATCTTCTGGTGGTCAAATCTTTCTTTTAAATCGTTTCACAAAACAAGTGGATCTCTCACAGTAAGATATTCCGCCTTCAGATCCTCATGGAGATGGTGGCTGAGAAAGATCATGGCTTTTGCATGATTTTGAGATGATGACACATTATTTTCTATAATGGCGTCTCCTAGACCCGTTGCATCTAGATGGATTTGAGCATCTAGTGTCCATGACAAATAGTTCTTTCTAGAAATGTCAAGAGCAAAAAAATCGAATTTTGTAAGGTTTGCCATGAGAATTCAAAATTAGAAAAAAATGCCTCTCTTTTTTTCTTGATTAAGCTATAAACTCCTGTGGCAGAGACTCGTGCTGATAACATATTATGAATTTGTTAGTGCGCAATATTTAAAATTTGACAAATATAGATGTTTAAAAAAAGTTCATGTACATAAAAAGTTAAAATAAATTTTTTTGGTTAAAAAGATAAAAGCAATAATAGTTAAAGGGGGTAAGTATAGTTAATTTTTTAAATTCTAGTTGCACTATTATTTACAACGAATTTTTTTTTGTTGGAGATACTCTTTTACGACAATAATTAAGCTGCCGTAAAAACTTTAGTCGTGGAAGGCTTGATTTCTAGTCGTAACTTTTTTCAAGACCATTTAATGGAAAAATGAACATAAATTGTCTATGAATATTTTATCTATTAAAAAATCTATTGATATCTTATTGATATCTTTTGAATATCAAAAGACTATGAAACATTCAAATCAAATAGGATACGATTCATCTCCTTCACAAATTATCAAACCCACAGTAAGTTTTCATCTTCTCAAATCATATATGTTCCGGTTACTATATTTCTGTTACATAAAATTTCAAATCATCTGCTACATTTCATACTTCACAGATGGTAACATTGCAAAAAGCATTTATCCAATCCATGTCCAAAGCCATCGACTTGATTGCTCTTGTAATTCACTTTATGTGTCATTTGCTTTTATTTTATTTACTTAGTATTATCCTGCATTCTGAAATTGATTTGAGTTGAAATTTTTGAAGAAACAAATGTTTTACGCAATGATTAGTAAGGATATAATGTATAGTTTCAAGTTGATGGAAATGTGTACCTGAACTCCAGTAAAGTTGCTTAAATGAGTGCCAAACAAAGAGTTCGTCTATAATACGTTTACTGTATGAACCAAACTTGATAATTTTATTTGAAGCCTCTTTCAGCCTACTAAAGCACAATAACCTCACATAGCTTGATCAAAGAGTTTTTACAAAGTTAGTTTGAAAAGATTCTATCTGCAAAAGATTTTGTAAAGTCCAATTCACCCCTTCTAAGACTATATTTGGGACTCATAATTGGTATCAGAGCCTGTCTTTTTTGTTTAAGGTATAACTACCTGAAAGAGGATTCATGGCTAGTTCATCAAGAGTTTTTGGTGCTGGCTTGCAAGGACAGTCCATTTCTTATCCTTCACTCTTTAGTAGCTCGAACTATTCCTTTTGAAAAATTAGGATGAGAAATTTTATTCAGTCCACAAATATTGATTATTGGAAAGTCATTGTTAACGATCCCACCATTCCAACGAAAGTTGTTGAAAGTTATTTTGGTTTGGCTTGTTCAGTTTTCAAAACAATTTGCAAAATTGAATCTAAAAGAGATTGAATACCCCCAGTATCAGCTTGAAAATATGCAAAAAAAAAGTGTAAGGCAAATTAGAAGTTACATATGAAGGAACAAATCAAGTCAAGGAGTCCAAAATTAACATGCTATGGAGAGACTATGAAATGTTTAGCATGAAAAAGGATGAACATGTCTGCCACAATAATTCCACTGATGTAGTGAATTCAATAAACGAACTTGGTAAAAAACTGACTAAGAAAGAGCTTGTGAAAAAGACCCTCAAATCATTGGTTGAAAAATGAGAAGCTAAAATCATAGTTATTTGTAAAGCTAAAGATCTGACTAGATTTGGTGACGAGCTAATCTGCTCTCTATTGACGCATGAATGATGATGACCTGAAGTGAAAAGACTCTCATGAAAGAAAGAGAAAAATTGCCCTTAAAGTGTCATGCAGTGATAATGAGGATGATGAAGAAGTAAGTGAAATTGGTGATGATGAGTTCGCCTTGTTAGTAAGAAAGTTTAAAAAGTTCTATAGGTAAAGCAACAAAAATTTCAAAAAGATTAGCAGAAAAGGTTCTCAGGCTGAGTAGGAAGCTCAGCCTCAGAAAGAGGAATTTCTTAGGAAAATGAGATTATATGCTATGAATGCAACAAACCTAATAACATTAGGACTAATGGTCCTAAGTTGAAGAAGAAATCCAATAGCGACAAGTTAAAGAAGGCATTGGTTGCTGGAACATGGACTGATAGTGAATCTTCAAACTCCGTTGATGGTGAAGAAACTTCTGAATAGCTAACATCTACTTGATGGCTCTTGAAGATGGTGAGAAGTGCAACAAAAAGGATAAAAATGAGCAAAAGAAATTCATTCAGTCAAAAAAGAACAAACAGGAGATATGTCCCTTTGACTCTACTCATTATGAGGAATTTGATGATATATATGATGAGCTTTACAAAAGAATATGTGAATCTTTGAAAGAAATATGTACAAATTAAAAGGGATTTTGAAGCTTTGAAATATGAAAAAGAACTGCTTCATATTGAAAATTATGAAGCAAAATATTTGTGAAAGTTCTCAAGCTAGTTCTTTAGAGTCTTCTGATTTCATTTTGGGCAAAACTTACAAAGAATCGGATGAAAGCAATTGTGAAATGAAAACTTCAAACATGAGTTGTGTGCTACACTTGATTTAAATGACTGTCTTTTGAAACAAAATTAAGATCTTCAAAAACATGTTAATAGCTTGACAAAAGACCTTACTCAATTTATTGAAGGAAGAGAAAATCATTTAAAATTTCTTGGAAATTAAAGGTTTTCAAATGAGAAATATGGATTGGGATACAATTCATTTTCAGAACAAAGATTCACTTGCACTCAATTTTTAAAGGCAACATTCTTTAGGCATTCTTGGAAAAAATGTTTCACTTGTGGTTAGAATAGACATTATGCAAAATCCAGCTATAATAGAAAACTCATTTCTTAAGCTAAAATAATTTGGAAACCAAAACCTTCTTAAGCTAATTCATTTGCTAACCTGACCGGACCCAATTTAGATTGTGTGCCTAAATCTAAAAACCTATGATGCAGGTATGTCTTGAGAGCAAGCTTGATAACAATTGGTACATCGACAGTGGTTGCTCAAGGCATGTGATAGGTGATGCAAAGAAATTCACCCACTTGGAAAAAAGAGATTTGGGAAATGTCTCCCTTGTAGACAATAGCAAATGAAAAGTCATTGGCTATGCCACAGTTGCAACAAACCCATGCATTAAAGATGTCTTACTGGTAAAACCTGAAATATAACTTGTTGAGTGTGAATTAATTATGACATAAGAATTTGAAAGTTATAGTTGAGCCTAATCTTTGTGAAGTACCAAAAATGCATGATGATCAAGTTGTATTTGTTGGTGAAATATTTTGGAAATGTTTACATGATCAATGTTGGTAACTTACCTACTTTTGAAAATGTATGTTTGGCATCTTTGGTTAATGATACTTGGCTTTAGCATAAGAGACTTGGACATGCTAGTATGCATCTTATTTCCAAAATGTCTAGGAAACAACTTGTTAATGGATCTCCTAAGCTAAAATTTGAAAAAGATAACATTTGTGATGCATATCAACTTGGTAAATAGACTAGAACATCTTTTAAATCTAAAGGAGTAGTGTTCTTATCTAAACCTCTTGAGTTATTTTATTTTGATCTGTTTGGTTCTGTTACCTTCAAGTTTAAGTGGTAAAACATATATTTTTGTTATAGTAGATGACTTTTTTAGATTTACTTGGATCGTCTTCCTGGCTCAAAAAGTACGTTAATTTTTGTAAGACAATCCAAAACCAAAAAGGATACAATATGACAGCCATCATGAGTGATCATGGACAAGAATTCAAAAATCAACAATTCAAAGAATTCTACAATCAAATGGGAATCACTCATAACTTATTAGCTCCAAGAACATCACAACAAAATGGAGTTGTTAAATAGATCATTGCAAGAGATGGCCCAAACAATGTTAAGCGATAGCGAGGTGTAAGTCTTAAGGGCAAATCTAGTAGTTTTGATTAATGACATACATTGATGATGACCTACTCATATGCTAATTGTGTGATAGGATTTTTGGTTTGAGAATCCAAGTGTTCTCATTGCCTTATAGCTATAATACTAAGGACAATTCAAATTTGCTCAAGTGGTTGAAGAATGTCGAGCATGTTCTAGAAGATTGAAGGCTTTGAAGACACTAGTGTAGGTTTTTGTTTGCTTAATAGGTATTTTCTTATAAACACTACAATTCTTGCATTTAGAATCTCTAGAATACATGGGGAAGCACAAAATTTTTATTTAACTTGGTTTGGAACTTTAAAACTTCTTGTAGTTGATTTCCAAATGTTTTGACAAATTTTGAAAAGTTGGGACTCCAATTCAATCTTCTGAACTGTGATATTGGCTATTGAATTTTCAGTGAAATTCGAACGACCATTTAGACACAAAGGTCCAAGTTCAGTCGACCGAATTTAACCTGGCAGTCTGGTACACAGTAAGTTCGGACGACCAATTTGGACACATATATCCAAGTTTGATCGACGGAATTGCACTGTTACTAGTTGTTATTTGAACATTGGAATTGAATTTCAAACCTTATAAAAGCCAAAATCACAAAAGAGCTCTCGTTTGTCTTATGCTTCATGTGACTATTCAAGATTTCAAACACAAAAAGGTGAAGTGATACTAGCATTTGTAATCATCTACCAAGTTGGTGGTAATATCTTTCTTTATTCCTCCATCTACTTGCCTTATTCAAGGTTGTCTTGAAGATATAATTTTTTTTGATAGGGGTGAACCTTGATTCTTGTGTTAGAAAGAGGTTGTGGTATAAAACCCTTGTTGGGTGAACCTCTAATGTACTTGAATTAACTATTTCTATACTTGAGTTGGTTGAAATCTTTGAGCGTAGGCTCAAGGTAGAAGAGATCGAACTACTATAAATTGTTTGTGTTGTTTGTCCTTCTTGCTTTACTTGCTTACCTATTGCGTTCATTAAATTTCTTTGCAGGAGCTTTTTAAGCATTCATTGCAACTCTCAAAATTCTTACATCTACTTCTCATGACCTTATTAACACTTGATCTGCACTTTTTCCAAACTAAGTTTTCAAGAAGGAAAAGATTTTGAAAATTAGTCAAAGACCTAATCGCCCTAGGTCTTTTGATAGGTATTAGAGCAAGGGCTTCCTTGTGTGGTTTTACTACCTAGAAGTTAAGATCGTATGGCTAATATTTCAATCTTGCCTTATTTTGAAGGGCTTTCCACAAATAGACCTCCCTTGTTTGATGAAACAAATTATACATTTTGAAATTCTAGAATTAAAATATATGGTTGTTCTATTAACACTGGTTTGTGGAACATTATTGAGAAGGGTCCTTACATCCTAATAAGTTTGAAAGCCGATGGAGTCTCAAGGGAATAGAAGCCATTGAAAGACTATGATGCAAGTGACTAAAAAAGAATGACCTTGAACTATCAAGCTATGAATATTCTAAGTTTTACCTTGAATATAAATAAGTACAATCAGGTGAGTGGATGCGACACCGCTCAAAATATGTGGAAGCTTCTTCAAGTAACACATGAAGGAACAAACTAAATGAAGGAGTCAAAGTTTGCTATGCTCGTGTAGGACTATGAGTTATTTACTATTAAGCAAGGAGAGAACATTAGTGATATGTTCACAAGATTCACCAACATGTCAAATGGTCTAAAATCTTACTGGAAGAATTACTCTCTTGAAGAACAAAATAGAAAGACATTGGATGTTCTACCCAAGTCATAGCTACCAAAGGCTCTTGCTATTGAAGAGTTAAAATACTTGAAGACTCTTCCCCTTGAAGAGACCATAGGATCACTACTTACACATGAGATGAAGATAGAGAGACTAAATGATCTTGAAGATGAAGAAAAAGGAAGAAAAGGAGTTGTACTTAAAGCCTCCAACAATCCTAGTGAGCAGGAGGAATCATCAAGTGATGAAGAAGAAGATGGTGAAGATGATGAGATGGCTATGGCTGTAAAAATGTTTAAGAAATCTATAAGAAGGGTAAAAGACCTTTCAAGAAAGGTGGAAAGTCATCATCATTATTTAAACTTCAATGTTATGAATGCAAGAGCATCGAGCATCTTGTTGATAATTACCCAAAGGCATAGGAAAATGAAAGAGAAGCCAAATTTACCTATAGGTATTTACTTTACTAATAGATGTTAGATTTATCAAAGCTCATATGAATTGTTTCTTCAACACATCGATCAAACCAGAACATTGACTTTAAGGCATCAAAATATATGTAAAGGATTTTTAAAAATATTATGAGAACAATTTTTTTTAAAAATCAATATATAAAAAAATCTTTAAAAACTTCAATGTCGGTCGCCGTTGCTAATTCGTTTCGTACACCACTAATTAGTGAAAGCTAATTTGGCAGAGGATTGCTTTACTCACACTTCCTTTGTAACTTCTTACATTCCCTCCTTCTCTTTTTTTTTATAAATAAAAAGACTTTAATGCTATAGTTAATTTTTTTGAATAATCCTTGAACTAAGTTTTGAAGCTTTTTTAAAAATGATTAAGGTCTTTTTAGTTATAAAAAATGTGATGAAAAAATTTAAAAGAAAAGTAAAATATCACCTTTTTGACAGATCTATATGTCAACACAATACATATTCTCCTAACATACTCAACCCCCACACAAACCCCAATTCTACGATTCAACAACAATGCTGACACTGTTTTTGTCAGCATGTGCGGCACCCCTTCGCTACCATTGGATCGGTAACTTTCGATCCAATGACTATGAGAAAGTAGGGGCATTTTGGTGTCAAAAACTTATTCACATTCCCATTCAAGAAAGTCTTGTCAAGGATGAGAAAATATGTCTTTTCTTCTCTCATTTCTCTCCCTCTTCCATTTCTGATCACTCCTCTCTTTCTTATTTATGTCTTTCTCCTCTCTTGAAGACTGACTCTCCCTCATCTACCTCCTCTCTTGAATCTCTATCAAAGATCTCCTTTTTCATGTATCTTCTCTCTTGAATCTCTATCAGATTGTTCTTCTCTTGAATCTCCACCAGACAACTTTTTTCTTGAATCTTTGACTTTTTTTTTCTCTCTCTCTCTCTCTCCTCCTTTCTATTCTCTTCGCTATTGTTCTTGCACAATCAAGGCCAGCATCGACGAGGATAAAGGACATTGGGTGAAAGATCCATCAATCAAGCTTCACAAATACACCTATTATAGTTATTGTAGATAAAGTCCATGACATGAAGAGTGGGCATTCAAGAAGAATAGTGGTTTGTTGAATCTTAATAGTGAAGATAAAACATCAACTATTGTTGTTAGATGAAAATTATTATATTATGTATTATCTTTCCTTGGTCTCAACTATTTAATCTTGAAAGGTATATTCTTGACAATAACATACAAATTTTTGCTGAAAATTTTATGCACTGATTATTCCATGTGTTATGAATAATTATAAATTGTTTATGATGGTTTTGTTGACTGGCAACCGACCACTAAGTATAAGAATGACAACACGTACAAAGTTTCAACAAGTGAATAATTATTCACTCTATAATGAATAATTATTTACCTCTTATTAAATAATTAATCAATTCAATCCTAAGTCAAAGAATAATTATTTTGTTCAATGTTGAAATACAGATCCGTCACCCATAACCTTGCAACCATGACTAGAATTCCCTTACCACTTCATGCTTACATTATTAAATAATTGATCAGTTCAATCCTAAGTCCATGAATAGAGGACTAATTATTCACTTCAGCTAGAGTTTGACAAGTGAATAATTATTCACTCATTATTGTGTAATTGATCAGTTTAATCCTAAGTCAACGAATAATTATTCACTTCACGACGAATATTCGACAAGTGAATAATTATTTACTTCTTATTGAGAAATTGATCGGTTCAATCCTAAGTTAACAAATAATTATTCACTTCACGACGAGTATTCGTCAAGTGAATAATTATTCACTTCAGACTACTATTTGACAAGTGAATAATTATTCACTTTACGACTAGTATTCAACAAGTGAATAATTATTCACTTCATAAAGAGTATTCGACAAGTGGTGAATAACTATTCAGTCTTAATTAATAATTACTCAAAGTGAATAATTATTTGCTCTGTTATGAATCATTCTAAAGTGAATAATTATTCACTCCTTATCAAATAGTTGAACGGTTCAATCCTAAGTCAACGAATAAGTGAATAATTATTTATTTTATGCCTAGTATTCGACAAGTGAATAATTATTCACTTTACGACTAGTATTTGACAAGTGAATAGTTATTCACTTCATAAGGAGTATTCGACAACTGGTGAATAATTATTCGCTCTATCATAAGAAATTATTCAGTTCATGATATGAATAATTGTTCACTTCACGACGAGTATTCGACAAGTGATGAATCAACACAACACTTTCTTTAGCTCCATAAGTAGACTATTAAATATCTAGATATATCTTATTTTTGTTGAAAATGTCTACAACGTCGAAGCTACCAATCAACCCAATGAAACATTACAATATCTAACTTAATTTTGACTATAAATGAATCTGAAAAAATAAGTTTTGATCTCAAAAGAGAACTCTAAGGCTTGTCAAAACTATTGGATACAAAATAAAGATCTTGAGGAGAATGAATCACTTTGTTCTTCAATATTTGAAAAGTTTCAGAGTAGTAACGGAGAGAAGACAAAAGACAGAAAGAAGAGAGAGAGAAAGAGAGAGAGGAAGATAGAGAATTTGGTGAAAGTGGTTGAAGAAACAGTGGATGTCAGAAAAAAATAATGTATTTTTTAAACTTTCAAATATCTCACTGGCTGCCTAAAATACCATTTATGCTCCTCAACCATTAGATTAAAAAGCAACTCATCTAACGGTAAGAAAAGTGTTCACACGTGCTGACAAAAAGGGGTGTCAATAATGTAGCGAGATCACCATTTCTATAGCCATGCTATGAATCTTGGTAACGAAATGACCAAAATCGTATATGAATAAATCATCTCTAATTTGTGGGATTTCACTTTCGACGTGCCATAACTTATTGATGATGTTAAAAATAGTGTAGTTTTATTATAGTCACCTAGTATTTTTTATGCATCCTATAAGTTACATACATATTAATAAAAGTAAAACATATAGATAAAAAAAAGTCATTTTACTTAATGAGTTGGTCTTTTTGTCCTTATATGTTGCTTTTGTTGGTATGTGTATAATTATATGATGTATATAATTTACTGAGTGAGTATAATAAAACTATTCTAAATAGTAAGGTAGATTATAACCTTTTATATTTGAATATTGTGAATATTATGATGGCTACACTAGAAGAATAAAACCCTATTGGCCTACTCACTAATACATCTCTACTTTCAAAATATAAGTCATTTTAGAATGAGATGGTTGTTTAATAATATAAATCATTTTACATCTTTCAAAGTAATTTTTTTCTCGCATTCTCTCAACACCAATGTAATATTGCCATGTGGTTATAAGAAAAATTTTAAAATATAAATCCCTAATAAAATGGGAGAACCTTGAGAGAAATGGAGTAACATAAAGATACGTGGTAACTTAAGAGTGGTGGAGTAGAGAATGGGAGATGGATCAGGAGAGATGATTCTGAGTGCTTTCAAATAGTATTTATTATTTTCTTTCCAATTCTAACCTCCTCTTTCTACTTATATATTTCTATATTTCTCTTTCTCTCTATTTCTCTGTCCCTCTTTATTAAGGTTGTAGAAGGTATTTTGTCACAATTTTTTTTCATAAATTGTAATTATATTATAAGAGGCTAAAATAACTTATAGTTTGAGATGAATATAGTAAACACTTCTTTCATCAAGAACCAGATGTCCATTTTTCTACACAAGATAATATAAAAGTAGGCATTCGTTTTTGAACAAACAAGTAGCATTCTTAACTAAGTGAAAAAAACGATAACTCCCTTTGTCTCATAAAGATGGACTCATTTTCCTTTTTCTTCCCTCCCTAACTATATACATATTTCTCTTTCTAAAGGGTAGTTAATTTGGTAATTTACTTGTACAACCCTAATTATTATGTAACATCCCGTCTTATAAAAGTTTTATGTGTGTTCATTGTGTGATAGAATACATAATTTTGGCAACACTAAATTAGGCTATTTAATTTTCTTCAAAGATATTCTTGAATCTTTCAAAAAAAAAAAAAAAAGGTGGAACAACCATCAAGTGACACTTGGTCACTTGATTGGACGAATTTTTTCTTGCCCAAGTCGGTGACCGACTTGTGCACTCAATATATATATATATATATATATATATATACATATATATATATATATATTTATTTATTTATTTATTTGTTTTTGTTATCTTGTTCCATTTTCTTTCCTTTCTTTCCATTTATATATATAGTATAAATTGTTTATTTAGTAAAAGTTGTTTATTTTATTATTTAGTATAAATTTGTTTTAGTTTAAAAATCTTATATATTTTAGAATTTGAAATAGATTTGAGAATGGAAAAATGTTGAGTATTTGAGAAATTTTGGTGTTTGTGAAATTTTATTAAATATATAAATATTTGATAATATAATAACAATACTATTTTATTATTTTATTATAATGATGATAAATAATTATTTTATTATGATTTATATATATAAATAAAATCAAAATATATATATTTGAATATATTTTGATTATATATATATATATGTGTGTGTGTGTGTGTGCATTTTTTTTTGTAGACTATCTGATAATTACATGTTTTATTTAGGCTTAGATTTATGCCTAGAGAAGTCTAGAAAGATTCACCTGATAAATTAGAATTTATCATTTTTTAGAGATTTTGACTAAGGTTTAGTCATTTGAATTTGTAGGAAATTTGCACCTTTCCATAGGCAGTGAGTAGCATATATATATATATATATATATATATATATATATATATATATATATATAGCAATTAGGTGAGTTTACAAATCGAAACTCACTATATTTTTAGTGTTATTAATATTTGTTATTCGTAAGTATGAGTATATTTATTATTCTGAGGATTACTTTAGTTACTTGTTTTAAATTGGAGAGGTTCTCCACAATACATTTTTACTTGTGCATTAAAAATATTTCAGAGCGATGTTTCAAATAGGAATTTATTTGATTTGAAATCTTATAGTATTTGAACATAGTCTATAAATGCAAGTAATCTACGAAAAATATTTTACTGTGTATTTTTAGAAAGGCATGTGCATTTCTATAGCATATTTGGAAAAACTTGCATTTACATGTTTAGACTAGCGGATGGTTGTTATTTTGGATGCTCTGTTGAAATTGGATTTGGTTATGGATTTGGATTCATTTGGATGGCTACTTGAGTGGCCTTTATATTTGAAAATTTGCATAAAAACTCAGTTGTGGCCAAATATAATTTGAATATGATGCGATTTGGAATATGATGTGATTGGATATAATTTGAGCATGAAACGTCAGTAGATTGCACTATTCGTGGCTAGTCCCTATAGTAGAGCCTCTTTCGCTAGGGTAGAACGCATAGACTCTGGATTGTGGATCCACTTGAAAGGTAGCGCAATATGTCAGGGAGGGCATGACCCAACTGGCATCGCATTTATTTGTTTACGATCACCTAACGGCTAGTCAAGAGGGGCTCAATGTTGAGGTTTATCACCAGGGTTGGGATGGTAGGTACGCAGAATCCTTAGCCTTGTTTTGTTTGGGAAGGTATAAGGCATGTGTGAAGTCGAATATATTCGGACTGATATGTGGCTAGTTTTGACTACGGGATGCCGGAATTTTTTTCCTTGATGACCCCGTTATTGGTTCCGATAGATTTATGGTTGAACCAGCATTTAATTGTTTGTCATGTTTGAGAAATTTGTTTTGAAACGCTATGTTGATGTGTCTTGATTCACTCAGAATATCCAGCTAGGCTCAACCTTCATCATCAGTTTGTGCATGGTTATTTTAAACAAAAAAATATTTAATTGTATGCAAAGAATTTGTACACTGCCATGCATGTGCATTTATCCATATAATTTTGAAATCACAAGCACACACGTAAACTCACTGAGCTTTTTATCTCACACTTATTTTTAATATTTATTTTAGATGAATTATACTTGGAGACCGAGTTGTGAGCTTCTTATTTTTCATAAATTTAGCTCGTGAAAGATCTTTTGTTAGGTGTATAGTATAAGTAGTTTTGGGAGATACATTATCTTTTGTTCTCTTTCACTAGTTTTAGAAAGAGAGAAGATTGTATTGAGGAATACTTTTGTATGTAAATACTTTCGTTGTTGTTTTTGTTTATTATATTATTATTTTATATACGTTTAGTTCTTATTTCTCCTCCGGACACGTTAGTACTTGTGCATATCAGTGTCGAGTGGCACGCTGGTACCTTACTTAGCCGCAGTGGAACCTAGTAGAGGGGTTGGGGCTATCGTAGTTGGTATCAGAGTTCTAGGTTCTTTATTAGATTCAAATTGTTAGATCCTAGACTAGCCATAGGATTTTATGATGTAAGTCTAGCTGTTCAGAGATAGATAGTTATGATTAGTACTGATGATAGCATTTGTTTTGTTGATTAGCGGTATGGCTGTGTGAGATAGCGCATTACATAGAGACCATAGATTTATTAGGCAGGCACCATTGTTGATGCATTAGGTGGCTCGACATCATCTTCATCATATTCTATCCAGGAGATAGTACTAGCGAGACCAGCGTTACCTTTGGTATAGGAATCTGAGGTGAGTCGGTGGACGAACCCACTGTGAGAGCCTCTTTACTAGGCGGATCAGTTGAGGAGGAGGATCCGAGTAATCTACCTCCTGAGTCAGTTATGGAGTCGAGGCCTGTTGAGGAAGTTGGGGATGCTGGTGAGGGAGAGACTGCTAGTAGAGAGAGGTTAGCAGATTTGCCCATTCCAGCTAACCCCAGTACTGCTGTGCCTACTAGGAGGCATGAGGTTACGAGAGCTGACATGCTAGAGATGCAGCTAGATAGGATGATAAAAGTCCATGTTACACGTTTACGTACTATTGAGGAGGTGACCTAGGACCGCGACAGTTTGATCCGATGGTTTGATGAGACCTTAATGTCTATGGGAGCTTGGTCTCAGGGGATTCGAGTGCAGTTGAGAGCTCGACCAGGATTCTCAGAGAGTCAGAGACTTTTATTTGACTACATATATATATATATATATTTATTTATTTATTTATTTATTATGTGTATCTGTTTATGTAGACTTGTCTAATTTAAGAGTGTAGTCCCTTAGGACTTGGGGTCGTATAGGATCCCAAATTTTGTGGTGTAGCGGTTCATTATTGAGGTCTTTTATATGCCTTGAGTAAGACGACCCAGTAGGTCATCCACATTTTGTATCTAACTCTATTTTTGACTTGTGAATATAAGTATATATATAACAATACTCTTTTTGGACATAATTCCTTCTTATTTGATATCATGTTTGGATGTGTAATCTTGAAAAAGTTTTTTTTGTTGCTTTATTTATATACTTGAGTGTAGCTATATATTTCATTAACTATAAGCTTTCTATATGCATAGAATGGCATCGCAACCATGTTCGACCGCATCTAGTGCTAAGGCTCAAAATGAAACTCCCCAGCACTCAAAGTCATAACAATCTAAGGGGCAACCATCATATCCAAAGCAAATAGGTACATATATAATTGAGCCGTTTATGGTTCGAATGACTGCATTTTTTGGAGACAGCTGTTGGAACTCAAAGGACTAAGCGAGTATCAACACCTAAAATGGATGAATCTTTGGAGCAATTCCTAAAATTTTGGCCTCCAGAATTCTTTCGGGAGGCAGAGCAAGAAGTTAAAGCTGAATTGTTCTTGGAACAACTAATGGACGGACATCCATGATACTCTAGGATATGATTGATATTAGGAAAGTGACCTTTGCAGCTTTCTGTCTAAGAGGAGCTGCTCGTGATTGGTGGTTGAGAATGTCTGAAGCTCGTACTTTGAAAGGAAAGCCATGGACCAGGTTTGACTTCCAAGGGAAATTCAAGAGAGAATATATCCTGCGTTGGATTCGGGAACAACATGAAGATGAGTTCCAACAATTACGACAAGGAGACATGACAGTAGCCCAGTACATAGCTAAGTTTAACCGATTGGCTAAGTATTATCTGAGGATAATAGATACCGAGGTAAATAAGACTCGACAATTTGTGAAAGGACTACGAATGGAACTACAAAGAGTTTTAGCACCGTTACCGCCTATGGGATTTTCTGCAGCAGTTGAGGCAGCCGCTCGAACTGAGATGGCAGATCGAACACTAGCATAGAAGAAACTTGTGCCTATATCAAGTTCACGATTTGTCAAACGATATGGAAAAGAGTTATGGAGAGCTAGGGATAAAAAAGAGGTCATCCAACCATAGCAGGTAGGAGTTACCATGGGACTTGTAACTACTATGGTCTTGTTGGACATACTTTTGATAAGTGTAACAAAAGAATGTGTTTATGTTATCAGTGTGGCAAAGGAGGACATCAAGTTGTGCAGTGTCCAGAGGCGAGACTAGCACCTGTCGAGGCACCAAAAAGAGATAAACATCTACATATTACACGAGGAATTATGGAGCAAAAGAATAACAAGTCACAAGTAAAGGCTAGAATGCACGCATTAGATGGTCAATCAATAGAAGCTGAAGCAAATGTCGTAAAAGGTACGTTACAAATATTTTCTCATCAAGCTAAAGTACTCATAGGACCATCACATTCATTTGTAAGCTTTGCATTTTACACCACACATCCCTACGCCCTCTTGCATGATGAATTGACAGATGTTGGTTAGTACACCAATGGGTGATTGTAGGGTGTTCGAAGTGGTATATCATGAGTGTTGTATTTTTTTGAAAACGTAGTATTGTTTGGGAATTTGATTGCTTTAGCTTTAGAAGTTTATAATGTGACATTAGGAATGTATTGGTTATCAAAACATTATGCATAAGTGGATTGCTGACAGAAAATAATCAGATTTAGTCTAACAGGTCAGCCAATTCTTGAGTTCCAAGGCAATAAAACTAAGGTGGAGACTCATTTAATTTCTAGAATGAAAGCAAGGAAGTTCTTGTGGAAAGGTTGCCAGGGATATTTAGCATATATATTGAATAAACATGGGGAAAAGCTGAATTTGAACTCAATATCTTTGGTAAAGGAATTTAAAGATGTTTTTCGAGAGGAATAAATAGCTTTACCACCAGAACGGGAAGTGGAATTCAATATTGAGTTGATTCCAAGAGTGAAACTCATATCTAGAATACCGTATCGAATGACACAAGAAGAGTTAAAAATTTTGAATGAGCAGTTTCAAGGTTTGTTGTAACAAGGTTTTATTTGTCCAAGCACGTCTTCATGGGGGGCACCTGTGTTATTTGTCAAAAAGAAAAAAGGAACTCTGAGAATGTGTATAGATTATCGGGGATTGAATAGTGTCACTGTCAAGAACAAATATCCACTACCATTGACTGATGAGTTGTTTGATCAACTTCGAGGAGTGGAGTGTTACTTTAAATTGAATTTAAGACAAGAATATTGCCAGGTACAGTTGCGAGCAGAAGACATTTCTAAGACTGTCTTTAATACTCGGTATGGGCATTTTGAGTTTGTGGTCATGCCCTTTGGACTGACAAATGCATCCGCTATATTTATGGATTTGATGCATAGAGTGTTTCAACCTTTTCTGGATCAATTTTTCATCATTTTATCGATGATATCCTTGTTTACTCACCAAATCCAGAGACACATGAGCTACATCTTAGAACCATATTGCAACTCTTTGAGAGTATAAATTCTATGCTAAGTTCAGTAAATGTGAGTTTTGAATGGAACAAGTAATTTTCTTGGGTCATGTGGTTAACCGTAAAGGCATCTCAGTGGATCCTGCCAAGGTAGAAGTTGTGACACATTGGGAACAACCCAAAACACCCACTGAAATACGCAGTTTCTTAGGAATGATAGGCTACTACAGGAGATTTATCAAAGATTTTTCGAAAATCTCTGCACCTTTGACACAATTAACACAGAAGGAAACTGAGTTTAAATGGACTGACTGATGTGAGCAGAGTCTTCAAGAACTAAAGAGATGCCTTACTTTAGCACCAATTTTGATCTTGTTTGATCCGAGCAAGGAATATTCGTTGTACACAAATTCCTCAAAAGAAGGATTTGGAGATGTGTTGATGTAGGAAGGAAAGGTAGTTGCTTATATTTCTAGAAAGTTAAAAGATCATGAGAAAAATTACCCAACCCATGATTTGGAATTGGCAGCAATTGTTTTTGCCTTGAAGAAATGGAGACATTATCTATATTTAGTAAAGTATGAGATTTACATTGATCACAAGAGCTTAAAGTATTTATTTTCACAAAAAGATATGAATATGTGGCAGCGACAATGGATGGAGTTGTTGGAAGAATATCGGTGTTCATTATTTATCATCTAGGAAAAGCTAATGTTGTAGCAGATGCTCTCAACAGAAAGGTGAAGATAAAAAGTCTGATCTTAAAATCTACATTGCAACAGGAGATTCAAAATGCCCAAAAGAGCAATAATGAGTTTCAAGAATTCAAGCAATGAATGGAAGCCAAGAAACTGTCTGACTTTCGAGTAAGCCCAGAAGATGGAAGCTTTTTTTTTTTTCAACAGCTACCCTGTATCCCTAATGATATGAGACAGAAGTAGAAGATTCTAGAAGGACATAAGAGTAAGTACACTATGCATCAAGGTGAAAATAAGATGTACAAGGATTTGAAGCAGAATGGAATGAAAAAGGACATAGTTGAATATATATCTGCTTGTCTTACCTTTCAGAAGGTGAAAGCTGAACATCAGAAGTTAGCAGGGCAATTGCAATCATTACCGGTGCCAAAATGAAAGTGGGAATATTTTACCATGGATTTCGTTATGGGATTACCTCGTACGAAAGGACAAAAAGTTTCCAATTGGGTGATTGTTCACTGACTGACCAAAATAGCACATTTTCTTACTATCAATATGACCAGTCCTTTGGAAAAGTTAGCTTGGTTATATGTGGACGAAATAGTAAGGTTGCATGGAGTACTAGTTGATATTGTTTCAGATCAAGACCCAAGATTTACCTCTCAATTCTGGCCCAAATTTCATGCAGCTCTTGGAACCGACCTGAGCAATAGTACATCCGCGCATCCACAAATAGATGGACAAATAGAGAGAACAATTCAGACATTGGAAGCTATATTGTGAGCATGCGCTATGGATTTTGGAAACAAATGGATTAATAACCTTGCTTGTGAAGGATTTGCTTACAATAATAGTTATCATTCATCAATTGGAATAACACCTTTTGAAGCATTATATGGCAGGAAGTGTAGAACACCTCTATACTGGGTAGTTTGGGGTTCGATCTCATTGGAAGCAAAGGAATTGGATGCCGGAAGTGGAAGAAATGCGAAACAAGTAAATACTATCCAGAGCAGACTTATAGCAGCCAAAAGTAGGCAGAAAAGTTATGCTGATCTTCGAAGAAGGGAAGTAGAGTTTGAGGTTGGAGATAATGTATTTTTGAAACTGACACCTCATCAAACAAAATTTGAACATCCAAGAAGATGAAAATTGAGTCGCAAAATATTTAAAGTGGCATATCACTTAATATTGCCAGAAAAGCTAATTGGATTACACGATGTATTTCATGTGTCACAACTAAAAAAGTATCATCCATCACCTGACCATGTGTTGAATGATGAAACATTGGAATTGAAAGCAGATTTGACATATGAAGAGAAACCGGCACGGATTATGGAACATAGCATAAAAGAGTTGAGAGGAAAGCATATCCTAATGTGTCAAGTAATTTGGAAACATCCTGGGATTGAAGAACCAACCTAGGAAATCGAAGAGTATATACGAAGAAAACATCCTGAAATGAAAGGTATGTGCATTTGAATTTCTATGGCGAAATTCTTTTAAGGAGGGAGGAATGTAACATCCCGTCCTATAAAAATTTTATGTGTGTTCATTGTATGATAGAATACGTAATTTTGGCAACACTAAATTAGGCTATTTAATTTTCTTTTAACATATTCTTGAATCTTCAAAAAAAAAAAAAGTAGAACAACCATCAAGTGACACTTGGTCACTTGATTGGATGATTTTTTTTCTTGCCCAAGTCGGTGACTGACTTGAGCTATATATATATATATATATATATATATATATATATATATATATATTCTTTGTTTTTGTTATATGCTTCCATTTTCATTCATTTCTTTCTTTCTTTTCTCTTCGTCTTGGTTTGCTCTCACGGTTTGGTTCACTTTTCTTCTCCTTGGCTTGATTTCTTCCTTGTTAATTAAGATATGATTTCATATTATTTTTTTTGATTGTAAGTTCTCTTGTTTGTTTTATAATTTCTTTTAATTTATAATATAAATTGTTTGTTTAGTAAAAGTTGTTTATTTTATTATTTATAGTATAAAAATCTATATATTTTAGAATTTGAAATAAATATGAGAATGGCAAAATATTGAGTATTTGAGAAAATTTGGTATTTGTGAAATTATATTAAATATATAAATTATTTGAGAATATGACAACAATACTATTTTAATATTTTATTATAATGATTATAAATAAATATTTTATTATGATTTACATATATATATATATATATATATAAAATGATAATATATTTAAATATATTTTGACTTTAAATATATATATATATATATATATATATATATACATATTCGATAATTATGTGTTTTATTTAGGCTTAGATTTTATGCCTAGAGTAGTCTAAAAAAGTTCACCCGATAAAGTAAAATTTATCATTTTTTAAGAGATTTTGACTAAGGTTTAGTTATTTGAATTTGTAGGAAATTCGCACATTTTCATAAGCAGTGAGTAGCATATATATGTAGTGATCAAGTAAGTTTACAAATCAAAACTTACTATATTTTTAGTATTATTAATATTTATTATTCACAAGTGTGAGTATATATATTATTTTGAGGATTACTTTAATTACTTATTTTAAATTGGAGAGGTTCTCCACGAGAATTACTTTACTTGTTCTTAAACTAGAGAGATTCTCCCCGAGAATTACATTACTTGTTCCTAAACTAGAGAGATTCTCCACAATATGTTTTTACTTGTGCATTAAAAATATTTTGGAGCGGTGCTCCAAATAGGTATTTATTTGATTTGAAATCTTATAGTATTTGAACATGATCTATAAATCCAAGTAATCTTCAGAAAATATTTTATTGTGTATTTTTAAAAAGTCACGTACATTTTCATGGCATATTTGTATTTACATATTTAGACTGGCAGACGGTTGTTATTTTGATGCTATGTTGAAATTGAATTTGATTATGGATTTGGATTCATTTGGATGGCTACTTGAGTGGCCTTTATGTTTGAAAAGTTGCATAAAAAATTCGTTCCAACCAAATATGATTTGGATATGATGTGATTTGGAATATGATGTGTTTGAATATGATTTAAGCCTGAAGCTGTAATATCCCGTCCTATAACAATTTTTGTGTGTTTTTTGTGTGATAGAATACGTAATTTTTGGTAACATTAAATTAGACAGTTTAATTTTTCTAATATATTTTGAGTCTTTAAAAATGTGGAATCACCATCAAGTGACACTTGGTCACTTGAATTGATGATTCAACATGTTGGCAATCGGTGACCGACTTCACCAATCCATATATATATACACACACACATATAATTGTTTAGTTTGTGTGCTAACCTTTCCACTCTTCTCTCTTTCCTTTCTTTCTTTTCTCTTCTCTTCTTCTTCTTTGCTCTCGGGTTACTCATTTTTTTCCTCTTGGTTTGAATTCACTTTGCAATTAAGATATGAATTCCTTTTATTTTCTTCGATTTGAAAGTTTCCTTGTTTGTTTTATAATCTCTTTAGATTTATAGTATAAATTGTTTATTTAGCAAAAGTTGTTTATTTTATTTTTTTATAATATAAATTGTTATAGTATAAAAATCTATATGTTTTACAATTTAAAATAGATTGGATATTTTTTATATTTGATATTTGAGAATTTTGATTTTCTTGATATTTGTAAAATTTTATGAAATATATAAATATTTGAATAGCTTTGATATTTGTAAAATTTGTGATATTTGATATTTGAAAAAATTTAAGAAAATTTAATATTTGTAATTTTTGTGAAATTTTATTAAATACATAATATATTTGAAGATATAATAAAAGTACTATTTTATTAGTATATTATAATGCTGAAAAATAATTATTTTAGTATAATTTATATATATATAAATAAAATCATAATATATTTTTATTTTGTATTATTTTGTTATTTTATTATAAGAATGATAAATAATTATTTTATTATGATTTATATATATAAATAAAATCATAATATATTTGATTATGTATTGACTCTAAGTATAGATATATATTTTTGTAGACTATTCGATAAGTATGTGTTTTATTTAGGCCTCGATTTATGCATAAAGTAGTCTAGAAAGGTGCACCCGATAAATTATAATTTATTATTATTTTTTAGAGATTTTGACTAAGGTTTAGTCATTTGAATTTGTGGGAAATCCGCACACCTCTATAGGCAGTGAATATATATATATATATATATATATATATATATATATATATATATATATATAGCGATCAGGTGAGTTTATAAATCCCAAACTCACTATATTTTTAGTCTTATCAAAATTTACTATTCGCAAGTATGAATATATTATTTTGAGAATTTTTTTTGCTACTTGTTTTAAATTAGAGAGGTTCTCCATCATATGTTTTTACTTGTGCATTAGAAATATTTTGGGTCGGTGCTCCAAATAGGTATTTATTTGATTGGAAATATTTTATTGTATATTTTTTAAAAGTCATGTGCATTTCTATGGCATATTTGGAAAAGTTGCATTTACATATTTGGACTGGCGGGCGATTATTATTTTGAAGCTATGTGGAAAATGAATTTGGTTATGAATTAGGAATCATTTGGATAGCTACTTGAGTGGTCTTATGTTTGAAAAGGTGCAAAAAAAAAAAAAAAACTCCATCCTAACCATATATGATTTAGATATGATGTGACTGGATATGATCTGAGCCTGAAACGTCAGTTGATTGCACTGTACGTGGCTAGTCCCCCATACTAGGGCCTCTTCCGCTGGCGTGGAACACACAAATTGTGTATTGTGGATCCACTTGAAAAGGGACGTAATATGTTAGGGAGGGCATGACCTAATTGGTACTGCGTTTATCTATCTGCGGTCACCTAACAGTGAGTTAGGAGGGACTGAATGTTAAGGTTGATCACCAATGTTGAACTGACATGTGCCCCGGATCCTTAGCCTGGTCTCTATCTAGGAATGCATAAGGTAGTCTGTAAATCGAATATTCGTACTGGTGTATGGTGGATATTGACTGTGGGATACCGGGATTTGTTTCTGGATAACCCCGTTATTGGTTCCAGTAGATTTACCGTTGAGCCATCATTGGATTGTTTGTCATGTTTGAGAAATTGGATTGATGCACTATGCTGATGTGTCTTGATTCGCTCGGCTTTCTCGCTTGGCTCAACCTTCACCATTAGTTTGTGCATATTTGTTTAAAATGAAAAGAATATTTAATTGCATGTAAATAATTTGTACACTACCATGCATGGGCATTTATCCATATCATTTTGAAATCACAAACACACACGTAAACTCAATGAGCTCTTTGGCTCAAACTTATTTTTAATATCTATTTCAGATGGATCATACCTGGAGGCCCAATAGTGAGTTTCATGTTTACTATAGCTTTAACTCGAAAAAAATCTTTTGCTATGTATAAATACTTTTGAAACATACTGTATCTTTTGTTCTCGTTCGATAGTTTTAGAAAGATAAAATATTGTATTAAGGATCTACTTTTGTATATAAAAAATTTCGCTGTTGTTTCTGTTTATTATATTAAATTAGTTTTAATTTCATTTCCGGACACTAGTACTTGTACATATCGGTGCCGAGAGGCACGCTGGTACCTTACTCAGCCGCATTGGAACCTAGCGAAGGATTTGGGGGTATCACAGAAGCATCGGTGGATTGCACTGTATGTGGCTAGTCCCCCGTACTATGGCCTCTTCTATTGGCGTGGAACGCATAGACTCTGGATTGTGGATCCACTTGAAAAGCGGCATAGTATGTCAGGGAGGGCGTGGCTCAACTGGTACTGCGTTTATTTATTTGCGGTCACCTAATAGCGAGTCAGAAGGGGCTCAATATTGAGGTTGAACACCAGGATTGGACTGGTAGGTACCCCAGAATCCTTAGCTTGGCTTTTTTGGGGTGGCATAAGGTATATGTGAAGTCGAATATATTACACTAGTGTGTAGCTAGTTTTGACTACGGGATGCCGTGATTTGTTTTCTGATGTCCCCGTTATTAGTTTCAATAGATTTACCGTTGAGCCATTATTCGATTATTTGTCATGTTTGAGAAATTTGATTTGAAGTACTATGCTGATGTCTCTTGATTCGCTCAAACTTTCAAGTTAGGCTCAACCTTCATCATCAATTTGTGAATGTATGTTTTAAACGAAAAAAATATTTAATTGCATGCAAAGAATTTGTACACTATCATGCATGTGAATTTATTCATATCATTTTGAAATCACAAGCACACACGTAAACTTACTGAGCTTTTTGGCTCATACCTATGTTTAATATTTATTTCAGATGGATTATATCCGGAGACCGAGCTATGAACTTCTTGTTGGTCGTAACTTGAGCTCGGGGAAGATATTTTGTTATGTGTATAGTATAAGTATTTTTGGGATATACTGTATCTGTTGTTATCTTTCGCTAGTTTTAGAAAGAGAGAATATTGTATTAAAGATCTACTTTTGTATGTAAAGACTTTCGCTGTTGTTTTATTTATTATATTATTTTATATATGCTTAGTTCTTATGTCTCCTCTGGACATGCTAGTACTTGTACATATCAGTGCCAAGAGGCACGCTGGTACCTTACACAGCTGTAGTGGAATCTAGCTGAGGGGTTGGGTATATCACATATTATGCATAAGTATTAACAAAAATTTCTTCTTTCCAAAAGATATTAAAACTTATATCATCTTCTAACTTTGAATCAAATGCATAATTTCACATATTAGTATTGAAAAATGTAAATAATACTAGTTTTAAAATTGAATAATTATTATGAGTCAAAGACATCTTAGTATTAACAAATGGCACATAAAAAATACTAAGAAAAACTTATTATTTTAACTAATTAACTAATTTTCTTAATCCGTGTAAAAGTAGAATTTGGCATATCTTTTTGGGATGGAGGGAGTAATAAATTTATTAGTTAAAATATTCTAACAATTTGAAAATAAATATGGTTCTACATCACTTCTGCAGGGATCCAACTTGGCATATATTGTACAACTATACTCTCGAAGAAACTATTATACAGTAAAATGAAAAACCTTTTTCTTCTAATGCTCTAAAATCTACTAGCCAAAATTCCACCAGTCAATTTAATTTCCTAAAAGATAATGAGAGTATATAAGGTTGATAATCATTATTTATAAATGCAATACCACAAATTTTATTTTTTTCTACTTTCTTATCTCCTATGGAGTTTTACGGGATTATGCATACAGTCTCGTGAAACTCTGTCTTTTTAAAGAAAGATATTGTATTTAAAAAAAAAATTAAAATGAAAAGGAACATAGGTATGTAAGTTTATTGAAGTTTTAGGAACTTTTATGTAAGTTTCATAAAGTTTTACGGAGTTCCAACAGAACACTTGTAAATGTTTTATAAAATTTTTTAAAATTTATAATAAATTTGTTTGTAAAGACAAAAATAATGAAATCAAGTGCATTTTTACGAAATGTAACCTCAAACTATTGTTGTTTTTATCAAATTTAAGCTAAAAACATAAGATTTGAAAGAAAGAGTTTATAAAGAGAGACTGTGTTTTGAAAAAATGAAATAGATTGATACTACATTTAGCAATTTAAAATACATCAGTTAGCAATCCGTCTAATACCCACAATTCAATAAAAAATACTAAATTGGTTGAATTCTCGAATAGGGAAGAAGCATTAAACAGATGAACAATTCCATCCGTAAATCCCTGTCAAATCTACTAATTGGTGCTTTTGAATTTTTCTGTTGATGAACAGTGTTCATCACAGCAATTTGCAATGGCTCGAACTGGGCTTGTCGAGATGCACACTAATCCACAATCACCAATTACCAACATTGTGAAAACCGGAAATTATTCATTTTTTTTGGGTAATATAAAATGGTTCATTGATAAAGGAAAGCAAAAGATACGTAGTTCAGGATATCATAGAATGCACTCTATTCATTCGCGACATTTTTAGTACAAAATATGTGTTCTATTAGCTCTCAAAAGGTTTTGAATTTTGTCTAGAGAATCAAATAGAAGTCTTCTGTCTTCATTCATGATCTATCTGGGACAAGATGGTCCGCAATTGGTTAGTCTCTCTATATGCATGCGTTAAGATCCAAGTTGTGATTCTTACTAGTAGGAATCTGCAATCATCAAGAACTTGTGAGTATTTGTTGAAGTTAATAATGTTTTAGTAGTTACAAAATTACTTGTACAATTACTTGTGAATCTATGTTTAGCTTAACCTTATCAATCTTCCTTCGAACTGGGAAGGTAAATTCTTCGAATTGTATCTTCGATTCTTATTCAACTATACAGTCGCACATCACGTACTTAGATCGAAACCCGATTTGGAAGGCAAGTTTCACTAGGTGAATGTTTGCATTCGACAAAATTTATAATAGTTGATTCTTGGATTGTCTGGTCTTTTTCTACTTCTTTTTTTTTGGGGGGAGGGGGGGTTCATTTTAATAATTCTTGGCGTCAAGTTGAATCTTTAATCTTTTTTTTTTTTGGAAGAAAGATTGGATCTTTAATCAATATAGTAATCGACTTTTCAGAGAATCACATGGACAAACCAGCAAGAACCTGATATTTAACACTTAATTTTTCTTTTTAAGGTTTTGAATGTTATTAATTTTTATTTTTCTTTTGTTTATACATTGGCTATTTATTGCGATAACTTTGTAACTTATATTTATCACATAAGCTACACGATCACCAATAAAAAAATCCATGTGAATGAAAAATACCATTTTATTGAACAAAAAATAACAACCTATAAAGTAGTGAGTAGGTATCTTCATCCATGTGAATTTTTCTGATTCGCAAATTTGTCACTTATGTGATGAATACATGTTTCAAAACTACACCACATATTTGATGACACTACAAGAAAATAAGGATTTTGCGACGGATGTTGCTGTTGTAAATCCCCATTTGTGACTGCAACTTCCATAGCAAAATTTCAAGTCATAAATTTGCGACGAAAACCCAATCCTATCACAAACAACAACAAGTTTGCTACAGCTTGTATTTTGTTCAAAGTAGTCAGCATTGAACGACCAATTTTGATGGAAAATAAAAAATTAAATTATTATAAATTTCGTTGCAAAATTATTGCAAATTTATAGCAACTGTGCGATGGATTTTAATCTTTAATAAAAAAGGAAAAATAAAAAAATAGTTGCAAATTTGTAGCAATTTACAAAAATTTTGCGAAGGATTTAATGTTAATTAAAAAATAAATAATTTTTGTTCACAAAATTGTTGCAAATTGTGACAATCTTGTTACGAATTTCATTTCTTTTTAGCTAAAATTAAAATCCGTCGCAAAATTGTTGCAAATGTGAGACAATTTTTCTACGAAATTTATGTTAATTAAAAATAAAAATGAATTGCCATCCTAAATCCATTGCTAATCTATCACACTATTTTATGTTTTATGCTTTAAAATTTTTTGTATCATTATAATTAATTTTTAAATGTAATTTAATTTTTAAGCTTAATTTTTAATTAATAAAAAATAATTGTTAATATTTTTTATTTTTTTAGAAATCAAGATAATTATATAATAATAAAAAAGGTAAAAAAATATATAGATAAATATAAGTTAAAATATAATATCAATAATGTATAATTTACAATATTAAAAAATATTGTATGTCGCTATAAATGCGGTGCTACAGTTGGAGGAGGCGAAGGTGGATCCGGAGGGCCAATCTATGAAGGATGGTCGTTAGGTGGTTCACCCATGTAATCTCCATCATTATCACCCTACGCATCTTGAGAATTTGACATCGGAAAAGGAGGCAGAGATGGAGGTGATGGCGGAGGCAAATGTAGCGACTAGGAGATCGCTCGCAAATTGCTACTGAAAATAATCACGCAACAACCTCTCTACCTACAACTGACCATGCAGAGATACGTATTCTGGATGCGAGGTGATGGAGCACGTTGTTGGTGGTGAGGCCAACATGGATTGATGTAACTTTCATTGCATGTGAACTGCCTCAGAACCCTACTTAAAAAATCAGTTCCTTAAAACACTACTAGCAACCTTCACAAATAATGATCTCATCTGGTGGTTGTTAAGAAGTCAATGGGTCATGAGATTACAATTGCGAATAGCGCTCCTTCAATGCATTAATGCTATCATGTGCATTATATAAATTTTAATCTTTTTGTTAGGGTATAATAATGTAAAAAATTAGTATAAATATTTTTATGATAATTTTTAAACTTAGTAGTGTTTGTCTTGATTTTTCACTAACAAACGAACCTTGCTTTGGGCCATTCTTATATGTATGTGCCTCCTCATACATATCGGTAAAGTGAAAGTCATCATTGCGCTGCTTACACTATTACTATATAAATAAACACTACAAGAAAAAAGCAATTTTGAAACCGAAATTTGAAATTGCAAAAATCAATTTCTAATTAGAAACTAATTTGAAACTGCTAGGAAATCAGTTTGAATAGATTTCAAATAATTTTATTTTTTAATAAATTTTTCTATCGGTTTCTAAATAAAAACTGATTAAAATCAATTTCTAAATTAAAAATTTTTAATTTTTTATAGATTAAGAAATCAGTTTCTCTATCAATTTTATTAAAAATTTATAAAATTTTATCAATTATAAGTCATCTGGAAAGAAGCATTAAAAATATGTGTGAGCTGAAAAGCTAGTGAGTTCACGTGTGTGCCATTACATTTTCTAAATATGAGATTTTCACAAATGTGAGAATATATATGTATGCACAATAGTTCAAAAGTGTTTTATATTAATATAAGTTTACTTACTCCAAAATAATGCAAAAATCTCATGATATGGTTTGGGCAAAATAATGTACAAATCTCATGATCAGGCTTGGGCTTAGCTGAAAAGTCTGAGCGAATCAAGACACATCAGCATAGCTTCTAAAATCAAAATTTCTCAGACGTGACAAATATTCAGATTCTGGCTCAACGGTAGAATTACTAAAATCAATAACGGGGTCATCAGGACTTATATCTCGGCATCCCGTAGTCAATACCAGCCATACACCAGAACGAACGTTTGATTTTGCAGACTACCTTATGCCCCCCAGACAGAAACATTGCTAAGGGTCTGGGACACCTACCAGTCCAACCCTAGTGAAAAACCTTAACATTGAGTCACTCCTAACTCACTATTAGGTGATTGCAGACAGATAAACATTGTACAAGTTGGGCCACGCCTTCCCTAACATACTGCGCCCCCTTTCAAGTGGATCCACAATCCAGAGTTTGTGCATTCCACGCCAGCGGAAGAAGCTCTAGTATGGGAGACTAGCCACGTACAGTGTAATTCACTGATGCTTCAGGCTCAAATCATATCATGTCACATTATATTCCAAATCACATTGTATCCAAATCATATATAGTTAAGACGGAGTTTGTATGCAACTTTTTAAATATAAAGGTTACTCAAATAGCCATCCAAATGAATCCAAATCCATAAGAAAATCCAAATTCGACATAACTTTAAAATAACAACCATCCGTCAGTCCAAACAAGTAAATGCAAGTGTTTCCAAATATGCCATGACAATGCACCTGATTTTCCAAAACACACAATAAGACATTTTCCAAAGATTACTTGCATTTTATAGATCATGTTCAAATATTATAATATTTTAAATTAAATAAATACTTATTTGGAGCACCGCTCCAAAATATTTTTAATGTACAAGTAAAAATATATTATGGAGAACCTCTCTAATTTAAAATAAGTAAGTAAAGTAATTCTCGTGGAGAACCTCTCCAACTTAAAAACAAGTAGCAAAAGAAATCCTCAAAATAATATATTCGCACTTGCGAATATCAAATATTGATAACGCTAAAAATATAGTGACTTTGGATTTGTAAACTCACCTGATAACAAGTGTTAGAGTTATTTGCTATCTTACTGAAAATGTGAATTTTCTACAAATCCAAATCACTAAACCTTAGTTAAAATTCATACAGACGATATATTCTAAGTTATCAAACGGGTCTCCCCAAGATATCCTAAGTATAAGTTTAAGCCTAAACTTACAACTATAAAAACACTTAATTATTAAATACTCTACAATCATATATTCTTATAAATAGTCATATATATATATATATAATTATCATTATCATTATATCATAATAAAATAATACAATAGTATTATTATTATATTCTCAAATATTTATATATATTAGTAATATATATATATATATATATAATAAAATTTTACAAATACTAAATTTTCTCAAATACTAAATATTAAATGTTCAAGATATTGAAAATTTAGAATAAAAATATCACTCTAGGAGAATGAAAATATCACTTTAATTTAAATATCAAATCTCAATATTTAACCACCTTAAAATCTATTTTAAATTCTAAAGGATAAATATTTTCAACTAAAAAAATGTAAGTCAAACTAAACTAAAACAAAAACTTTAAATCAAAATATATTAATTTTACTAAACAAATAATTTCTACCACAAATCTAAGAAAACCATAAAACAAACTAAAACAATTACAAATAAATTATAGAAGATCTTACCTTAATGACTAGGAAGAACTTGGAGCAAGAAAAAGAAAAGAAAAATAACCAAGAGAAAAAAGAAAGAAGCAAGAGAAATCTGTGAAATAAAAAGGAGAAAAACAAACCAGAAGAAAGGAACAAGAAAAGGAAGAATGAAAGACAGCAGCAAACAATAAAGGAAGAAGCTGGCAAGGAGAAGAGACAAAAAAAGAAAAGAAAGAAAGCAAGCAAGAACAAGAAAGAACAAGAAAGAATATGCCAATAAAAATGAATTAAAAAATTGCTATATAAAGGGGGAGAAATTCGGTTGCTATGGCGGTGGCGAAAGCCTACGGAGGTCAAGTCAAAAGGCTTGTGACATGCATGTCACTTGCTATTAGCTCTTTTTTTTTTACAAAATTTAAAAAATTTTAAAATGTTTAAGAATAATCAAGAATATGTAAGATTATTATGATAGTTTTTTCAAATATTTTATATATAAAAAAATTATAAATTACACTTTAAAATAAACATGCTTAGACCGTCTCTAGGGTGAGATATTACAGGTATAATTCTGTTGGGGCTCTTACACATTCTTATTTTGTAATAGCAGTTCTGATGTGAACCCAAGTTGTAATGAATCTAATAACTAAATATATTTCCACCAAAAAAAGAAATTCTTATGAACAAATGCATTTTCAATCCAACCAGCAAAGACTTGGTCAAGCTAACGTTTTCCAAGTAAGATTAGACAAGTTGGCGAAAAATTACGGTGGTCTAGTTGGGAAAAGAGTCCTAAGTCTCTTTCTCAAATTTTGTTACCTCTTATGCCTATGCGCCCGAATGTTATGGGGAGATGTTACACATCCCATAAATTCCGAAGGTGCTAATCACCACAAAATTTTTAGTTTGGATCCAATCATGCACACTATTTTTTATAATATGTGCAGAATTTTTTTGTGATCGTTAAATCGATTTTTTTTTTACTTAACGACCGAAGATTCTTAGAAATATCTTAAATAATAATTATATAACAAGTAAATAATTATTTTGAAAAATGTGAATAATTATTTTTTTAAGATATTTGTAAATATCTTTAATCATTGAATAAAATAAAATTGATCGAACAGTCACAAAAGAGTCCTACACATATTGCAAAAAGTGACAAAAGTGACGTGCATGACTGTGTCTGAACCAAAATTTTTTTTGCCAAGGTGCTCGTAAATTTTCAATGTTTTTCAAAAGGAAAACAATAAAAAAATAGAAAATTACAATTAAAAAAACTAAAAGGTACTATGACAATCCAAATTAATTCAGGCCGAGCCTTCTTAAACAGTGATAAACGCCCATTATTTATGTTATTGACGACTTGCAAGATACAACGTAGCAATGAGAACCGGAACAAAAGATACAAAGGAAACATTTGAACACCCGCGCTCCCCAGGTAGGTATTATTCATGAACCAAAAATCCCATCTAAAGCTTGGAAGCTCCCTTGGGATGATAGATGACAATGTTGTTATAGGCATCTAATGTCAGAAAATCATCCAATGTTGGTGTCTTGCATTGCCTTGTGAATATCTTGCAAGCCTCCTTGTACATACCTTTCTTGAACTTGTCCTTCCCAACCTCTCTCTCAATCCTAGCCATTTCATCCTCGATGATTCTCCCGAAGAGGTCCTTGGTTACCCTCACTCCAAGTCCATCACCATCCAGTTCTACTCCATACTTCAACCACTGCCAGTTCTGAACTCGGCTAATTTCAGCCGTTGCAGCATCCTCCATTAGATTGTAAAGGGGAACTGAACCAGATCCAGTGAGCCATGTAGCTAAGTACTGGATGCCAACTCGGGTATTGAGACGAAGGCCTTCCATGGTTCGTACTCCCCTTGGCCTCTGTAAAAGGTCTTCCTCAGTCAGGAGAGCTGCATCTTCACGTTTCATGGTTTCGATCTGGTTAGGAGAATTCCCCATATAATTAGTAAAGACCTCCATGCAAGCCGGGATTAGCCCAGGGTGAGCGGCCCAGGTTCCATCATGCCCGGCTTTCACCTCTCTCAGCTTATCTCTCCTTACCAATTCCAGGGCTGCATCATTTGCGGCTGGATCATCTCTTATTGGAATCTGTGCTGCCTGTTAAAAAGAGTAAATGATTTTTTACCAATGTAATTCCATTGTTCTAATGTAGAACTAAATGAGAAAATTGCTCTTCTTTTATGGGCATATTTCAGATATATGAAAAGACTTAAGCACTAGAAAGATACATACCATGCCACCCATGGCATGAACACGGCGCCTATGACAAGTTCTGATGAGGAGATCAGAGTAACTTTTCATGAAGTGCTGTGTCATTCCCACTTGGACCCTGTCAGGCAGGAGGCGGTCCGGATGAGCCTGGAAAGTCTTTACATAGCTGAATATATAATCCCATCTCCCGCAATTTAAACCAACAGAGTGATCTCTGAGTTCGTAGAGGATTTCATCCATTTGGAAAACAGCAGGAAGTGTTTCAATTAGTACAGTAGCTCTGATGCTCCCCCTTTCAAATCCCGCCATCTTTTCTGCCCTCTCAAAGACATTGTTCCAAATTCTAGCTTCTCTATTGAAACGTAAAATTTCTCGTCAGAATTCAAGGTAATCTCAGGCATTCAACATGCTACTTAGCAATGGCTTTCCTCTACTAGTGCCATTACTCATTTTAATCGCAGTACTTACAGAAAAAGTAAGAAAGAAACTAAGAATGATGGTTGAGAAGTTATAATAGTTATAGCACCAAAAGGCTACATTGGCTTGTTGATTCACATCTATAAGGATGCCATTGATTATAAAATCAATAAAGGAGGGGAAAAAATAGAGATAGCAATAGTTTTTGGAGAGACTGAAATTGTATGCATTAGAGATATCTAAAATCTGACCACATTAACTATTTTAAACTTGATGTAATATTCTTACATTTCTGTTAGCATCTTCCCTCACAAATCTTAAAACAAATTATCAACATTTGAACTTCTTGTCAGAATTTCTGATACTGAAGCATAAAGAAGTATTAGTTACCTTGAATGCTCCATTTTTGGGAGATAAAAGAAGGGGCCGAAACCTTCACCTTGGGTTCGGCGAAATGCTGCATAGTTGTGGAAGAAATAGAGGCCAAAATCAACAAGGCAACCAGTTGCGGGTTCACCATCAATATATATGTGAGCTTCTGGTAAATGCCAGCCTCTTGGACGGACGAAAAGCTTTGCCATGCGATCATTAAGCTTATAAACTCTATTTCTTGCCAGGTCATGAAAGCTTATGGTTCCATTAACAGCATCCCTCAAGTTAACTTGTCCCTTCATGAGATTCTCCCAACTTGGCGAAAGTGCATCTTAAAAATCAGCCTGTTATATTATGCAGACAACTTTAATCGTTCTGAAGTTTATGATGAAATGGAATGAACAGGATTAGACAAAAAATACCCTCATTTGGGTATCTTTTTATCACGTAACTCAGGACAACCAAAGCAGTTTGTACTTACAAATTCATGCTGGTTAAGATTATCGGTAACTACGATATAAATCTCCCAATTTTCAACTATGCTGAACTCCGCAGGTTTTATTATTTACCAGAATACTTCCAAGATTAAGAATGACAGTGCCAAAGGGCAAAAAATCATCTCATTCATATTGGACAAAAACTTGTTTGGAACAGAGTTACCAACAATTGGCAGCTGTATCTTTTTCTTTTTTGTTTTTCTCTCTGTCATTGTTCTGATTTCATCTTAAATCAAGATATAGCATGCCTACCAAGTCTCCAAATTATTCCCCTCCCCCCCCCTCCCCCCCAACCCCCCCAACCGGAAAAAAAAAAAAAAAAAAAAAAAAAAAAAAAAAAAGATCTGGTTGGCAGGGCACTGAGGTGAAGCAGAGCTTGAGCAGGTTATTACAGGACTTGAAATAAGCCTAGGAGTTCTATTTCTTATGCTTAGTAACCAAGTCACTAACCTGTCTGCTCGATTATAATCCAATAAGTAAAGAATTAATTACTTATACCGATACCAACAATTAATTAAGACGGGGAATTTGAGGTGAGGCAGAGTTTGAGCATGCTACTACTGACCGTGAAACTTAGCCTACGAATTCTGTTCCATTGCTTAGCAATAAATTCCTGATTCTAATGTTAAATCATACGCATTAGTAAAATCCAATAAGCGAGGAACTTAATTAATTAAAGCAGACACCAACAACAATGAATCAATACGGAAACTGATCGTGCATTTCTTAGCGCTGAATAAGATCAAATGGACATATCAAAATCTTAACTCACCATAAATACTTTGGCTCCAGAATTGAGAGCATTGATAATCATTTTCCTCTCCACAGGTCCCGTAATCTCAACCCTTCTATCAGCCACAGCAGAAGGCACTGGTGCACAAACCCAATCACCTTCTCTTATATACTTAGTTGCTAGATCAAACCCTGGCAACCCCCCATTATTGTACCTCGTCTTTGCCTCTTTGCGGCATTCCATTGCATACTTAATATGATTCCTAAACTCTCTCTGCAAATCGGCAACGAAGTGCAAAGCATCCTTAGTCAAAATTTTAGCAAACTCAGGATCATATCTTCCCCTGATATCTACCCCTTCAGGTACATCATAGCCCATCTCAACCTTTATCTGAGCAGATTGAGTGAATGTCCCAAAGCCCAGCATTATTCCTTCCAAACAAAATGAATCCCAAGAATATCTCAACTTGAATTAAAGGTGCAATATTGAAATAGATGGGAATGGTATATATATAAAGAACCCTGAAGATAATAGATAGCTACAAAGCTTTCATGGTCACGGCCTAAGATTAGAGAATCGATGGCCTTATGCACGTCACAAAGATGGAGGATGATGCAGCTGCTCATTCATGATAAATTTGATAAATGCAAGGTTATGGGCACTGGATTTTTTGATACTTGTGCCTGCCTCGGGAAGTGTATTTGCCGATGATAATTTTTGGGTTCATTGACCAGTGTTCCATTTCGGAGTTTTGATGTCAGCAATGGTGTATGACACTCCATGCGACTCGAAGCAGTAGTTATCAGCAACGGAGTTATCTTCCCAGCAAATTGGCTTGTACGGTGTGCATAAGCATGATTATTGTGTCAAATGGTTTTTCATTTGACTATCCACTAGTTATTGAGAAGAGAAAGTGATATTCTTAGGATACTTTTAGTTTCATTCACTATCTTTTCACTTTTTTAATAATTAAAAAATTTTAATAACTATAATTAATCTTTCTAAACTACTCGAGATAAAATTTTAAAATCTCCTTTAGGCATTAAGATCTTGTCAATTGTGAAAAAAATAATTAAAGTCTCCTTTAAGAATTAAGATCTTGTCAATTATGAAAAAAATAATCTATATACTATACTAAAAGTATGAATAGGGGTCATGGGGATTTAAACTTGTTTTGTTTCTTTCTTTTTTGAATGCCCTAAAATGCCCTTTGATAAAAATATTTTTTTTTATTTTTTTGAAATGCATTATTGTCATTGTGATAGTTTTTGATATTTAAATGATAATTATTTAGGAGTTACATACAAACAATTAATTTGAAGAAATTGGTTATAAGTTAGTTTTAATAAAGATAAAATAAATAATTAAAGAGAAAAGTAAGTTACTAAAAGAGAGTATTAAATAGAAAGATTTTATTGTCATAAACAATTATTAATTGTTTTCTTTTTTATAATTGAAATTATTAAATTAGTATATATACCTCTCAAATCATAACTTGATTATTTGTTTACAAATTTACAAAATCAATAGACAAGATTTGAAATTAAAAAAAATACATTTGAAAAGTTAAAAAAATTCCAATATTAGAATAGAATAGTGGGATAGGGGTCATGCGGATTTAAACTTGTTTTGTTTCTTCCTTTTTTGAATGCCCTAAAATGCCCTTTGATAAAATATTTTTTTTAATTTTTAAAAATGCATTATTGTCATTGTGATAGTTTTTGACATTTAAATGATAATTATTTAGGAGTTACATAGAAACAATTAATTTAGAGAAATTAGTTGTAAGTTAGTTTTAATAAAGATAAAATAAATAATTAAAAAGAAAAGTAAGTTACTAAAAGAGAGTATTAAATAGAAAGACTTTATTGTCATAAATAATTATTAATTTTTTGTAAAATAATAATATTCTATTTTTTATTTTTAGAAATGATAAAGATTGCAGTGCATTTTTACTATTTTGTTAATTATTCTCATGATATTCTAATAAGATACATATTTTTTTTCTTCATGAAAGATTGAATTATCTTCTTTTGTATCTCATGCTATTATGTTTTCAACTTTTCCGTAAATTATATTAGTGTTTAAACTTTTAAATTCCCATAATTATTTATTGTGGTTCTATTAATATTTCCAAGAAGTCCATGTTCGTTTGCTTTTTTTACCATGTGTCTAATTAATTTATTCCAATAAAATAAACATTTTTACTGATCATAGAAATATTTTCAGGAATGTTATTTAGTCTACTTTTATAATAGAAATCATGCTATTATATTTTAGACTTTTTATAAATTATAATTGTAGTTAATATATTTAGTATGGAAAATTATTTTTCAAGTTATTTTAGTTTTTATGAAGTTTTTTTTACGGAGGTTAGCTATTTTTTTTAATATTCCATGGCATTATATATACTTTGAGGTTATAAAAGTTTTTAACCTAAGTGGGAGAGTTAGTATATTTATTTTTAAGTAGTTACAAACTTTTCTATTAATTCCAAAATAAATTAGTAGTTAGTGAGGGCATTTAGAGCATTGTCTAAATTCTAGATGTTACTTTGGGTATTTAGAGTGCTAAAATAAATTGACCAGATTCCATATATAAATTTTGGACATTTGGACAACCAAAATGAAAATAATTCATCCAATCAAAGGGCATTTTTTGATCATTCAAAAAAAGGTGAAACAAAATATTTTTAAATCCGCATGACCCCCTTTCTATATTTTTAATATAGTACTAGCATCATGTACGTGCAAATTGCACGTAATTAACTTTTTATTTAGTCTTTTGTAAATACATGAATTATTTTATAATAGTAAAATATAAATTACTTTTTATAATTTATTTAATTATTTTGATACTATTTTGATACAATTCATACTTTTACTAATTATCTAAACTATTTTGTAACAGTTATATAATGAATTTTTTCCACCTTATGTGTGATTATATTTTGGACCTTTTATAAGTAATATTCGTATTTGAATTTTGTTGTACTCATGTTAGTTTATTTTGTAAAATAATAATATAGTATTTTTTCAATGCTAGAGACTATGTGTAATTTTCTTCACTCATGTATTTTTTTTTCAAAATATTCATATAGGATTCATATTTTTTTAATTTTATAGAAACTATTTCATTGATGTTAAATGATCATTCTTTTTAATCAAATTCTATTACGTTTTAGACTTTTCGTAAATTATATTGGTATTTAAAATTTTAAATTAACAAATTTATTCTCTTTCTCTCTCAAACACACACACATATAATAGTAGTGTGAAAAACAGAGTTTATAAACTCTACTTTTATTCATTTCAATAACTAAGCAAATATCTAATATTATTAAGTGTAAATATTAATTATATAATGCACCATATGCATGCATCCAATTATAGGGAAAAACAGAGAAGTTAATTGATTTTTTATAATTATTTATGATAATAAGATATTTCTATTTAATACTTTTTTTAGTAACTTACCTCTCTCTTTAATTCTTTAAGTTATCTTTGTTAAAAATAACTTACAAATAATTTCTCCAAATTAATTGTTTCTATGTAACTCCTAAATAATTACTATTTAAATGTCAAAAACTATCAACATGACAATAATGCATTTCAAAAAATGGAAAATTAATTTTATCAAAGGGCATTTAATGATATTAAAAAAAGAAACATCAATTTTAAATTCTTATAACCTATATCTGTACTTTTAGTGTAGTATAAATCATATATAACATACTTCTAGGCCTGTCAATCGGGCTAAGTTAGCCGGGCTTTGCCAAGCCCGAGCTCGGCCCGATTGACATAGGGCTGGAGGAATGTGAGCCCGGGCTTTCTATTCTGATATTGAATTTTTTTAACTTTTCAAATATTTTTTTTTTGAAAATTTCAAATCTTGTCTATTGATTTTGTAAATTTATAAACAAATAATCAAATTAAGATTTGAGAGGTATATATAGTAATTTAATAATTTCAATTATAAAGAAGAAAAAATTAAGAATTATTGATGACAATAAAGTCTTTCTATTTAAAACTCTCTTTTAGTAACTTAATTTTCTCTTTAATTCTTTATTTTATCTTTATTAAAACTAACTTACAGCAAATTTCTCCAAATTAATTGTTTCTATGTAACTCCTAAATAATTATCATTTAAATGTCAAAAATTATCACAATGACAATAATGCATTTCAAAAAAAAATTATCAAAGGTCATTTTAGGGCATTCAAAAAAGGAAGAAACAAAACAAGTTTAAATCCCCATGACCCCTATCCCACTATTCTATTCTAATATTGGATTTTTTTAAAACTTTTCAAATGTATTTTTTTAAAATTTATGTATTTTTTATAAAAATAATTTATGTATTTACAAAAGGCTAAATAAAAAGTTCATTCGTGCAATTTGCACGTACATGATGTTAGTAATAGAGGTAAAAAGTGAAAGAGGTAGTGAAAATATCATATTCTTTAAAAAAGTAGTAGTATTTGTGTATTTGATAGTTAAAAGTCAGATGTTGACCCCTTAATAAGTAGAAATCAATAATTACTCTCTTTAGTAATTAATTATTTATCACATATAATAAATACTTATTTTATATGCAATTAATACTTATTTTAAGAATTAAATTATTTTAGTAAACTAATGCACAAAAACTCTAACAAGTGAACTAGTGCACTCTGGAGAGGGAAGACTTCCCTATTTGGGCTTCAAACCTTTATATAATTTCCTTCCAACAACAGTCAACGGGACTAGTTAAGTGTTTTGTAAGTCGTTCTCACAGAGATTAGAATTAATAGATTAGAATTAAGTATCAAAGTTATTAAAGTCTCTTAATTTAGATATAAATATTAAAAATCAACCTTGAATTAAAAAATTACAAAGAATCAAACTTAGAAGCCCTAAGGGTAAATCTTATGGTTTTGATTGTGACAAATATTGATATAGGCTAACTTGGGTAATTGTTGTATGATACGATTCTTGGATTGTGGAAGCTAAGAAGTCTCATTGCCTTGAAGATAAAGTACTAAGGACAACTCAAGTGTGCTCAAAGAACTAAAGAATATAGAGCATGTCCTAAGGATTGAAATCTTTAAAGACTTTAGTGTAGGTTTACACTTGCTTAAATAGGTATTCTCTTATAAACCCTATACTTATTGTCCTGAAAATCTAAAGAATTTACAAGAGAAAACAAAACTTGGTTTCAATCTTAAAAGGTCTTCAATGTTCTTAATTTACCAAGTTTTTGATAATGGCTTGAAGTTCAAAAGTTTTTAAAAGATCTATCTTATAGTCCAAAACAATTTCAAACTTGTTGTACTTGATTTCTAAATATTTTGAAAAAGTTTTAATAGTTTAGACTTCAGTTCAGATGAACGAATTGAAACCTTGGCTGCTAAATTTTCAAAGAAATTCAGACGATCATTAGGATGCATATGTCCAAATTCGGTCTACCGAACATATCTTGGCAGCTTAGTTAACAGAGAAGTTTGAACAATCATTCGGACGTAGTAGTCCATGTTCGATCGACCAAACTTTACTGTTACTAGCCGTTATTTGAACGTTGGAGTTGAATTTCAAACCTCATAAAAATTACAAACTTCAGATTTTTGAGTAGTTTTTGAGTACTTTAAGAATCTACGTACTTCCAAATCATTTGAATATCAAAAATCTCTCTTTTTTCTTATGCTTCAAAGTTTCTTTTCAAGATGCCATAGACAAAATAGTGAAGTGGTGCTAGATTTGTCTTCATCTACCAAATTGTTGGTAATATCCTATTCTCTTACTTCACCTACTTGCTTTATTCAAGATTGTCTTAAGGATATAAAATCCTTTTGAGAGGGAGAACCTTGATTGTTGTGTTGAAAAGAGGTTGTGGAGTAAAACCCTTGTTGGGTGAGCCTCTATTATATCTTACTTAACTATTTTTATAGTTGAATTGTTTGAAATCCTTGAGTGAAGACTCAACGTAATGGTTACATAGTAGATGTAGATCTTGAGGAGATCGAACCACTACAAATTGTTTGTATGATCTTTACTCTTCTTTCGTTACTTAGTTATTTATTGTGTTGACTTGAATATTTTCTTGTGAAATTGAACTCAAATCTCTTCCAAACTATATTTTCGAAAAGAAAATTATTTTCAAAAATTAGCCTAAGGCCTAATTCACCCCCTCTTAGGTCTTTCAATTGGTATCAGAGCTAGGACTTATTTGTGTGGTTTTACAACCTAGAAGTTAAGATCTTATGACTAATATTTCAAACTTCCCTTATTTGGAAGGGTCTTCCACAAATAGCCCTTTTTTGTTTGATGGAACAAACTATACTTTTTAAAAATCTAGAATTAAGATATATATTTGTTTCTTTTAACTTTGATTTGTGAAATATCATTGAGAAAGGTCCTTACATACCAAAGAGGATGAGAGCTGATGGATGAATATGATGAGAGTGATTCAAGAAAAATGACACTAAACTACCAAGCGATGAATATTTTGAGTTGTGCATTGGATGTGAACGAATACAACTGAGTGAGTGGATGCGACACCGCTCATGATATGTGGAGACTTCTTCAAGTAACGCATGAAGGGACAAATCAAGTGAAGGAGCAAAAGATTATGAGCTATTCACCATGAAGCATGGAGAGAACATTAGTAACATGTTCACTAGATTTACCAACATCTCCAACGGTTTAAAGTCTTATGGAAAAAATTATTCACTTGGAGAACAAAATATAAAGATATTGAGATCAACATGCTAATGAAGAGAGTGGAGATGACAATGAAGAAAGAGCAAATGTATGTTTCATGGCTATGAATGACGACGTACAATGTACTCCTTCAACCTCTACTTATTGTGATGATGATATTAATGATCCTAGTGAATTACTTATTGATAGTGAATTAAAAGGTTTCAAAATGAAACAAGGAGATGAGATTCAAAATTGATGAATTGTTGAGTGGTGTTAAAACCATTTGGAGAGCTAAGGGAACTATTACTAACCCCCTTGGACCCAAAAAATGTAGGTCCCAAAGTCACTTCCTCTCATTTGATATATGTACATCTTCCCCCAAGATAAACTGCTACTAAATGGTTCCTTGATAGTGGATGCTGAAAACATATGACGGGGAATGCTTCACTCATTAGTGAACTTCAAGCCACTGATGATGGATTTGTCACCTTTGGTGACAAGAAGAAAGAAAGAATTCTTGGAATAGGTAATAGATCTTCCCCTCTCATGAAACAAGTTTTGCTCATTGATGATTTGAAATGCAACTTGCTTAGTGTTAGCCAATTGTATGACAATGGCTGCAAAGTTGAGTTTAAACGCGATACTTGTACTATTCTTGATAGTGTAAGTGGCAAAACTATTTTTGTTGCAAATAGAGTTGGAAATGTATATGTGCTATATCTTGATGAACTTGTTGCCAATGATGTTAAATGTCTTGCCGTTCATTATAGTGATGGATATCTTTGACATTGAAGATTAGGTCATGTGAGCATGGATTTGTTGAACAAACTTTCCTCACAAGATTTGGTTAGATGATTGCCTAAAATGAGTTTTGAGAAAGACCATCCTTGTGATGCATGTCAATATGGAAAATAAATAAAAACATCTTTCAAACCCAAGAAAATGGTTTCTACATCAAAACCTCTTGAACTTGTTCACATGGATTTATTTGGGCCGATGATGACTACTAGTCTTAATGGTATGAGGTATGCATATATAATTGTTGATGATTTTTCAAGATTCACTTGTACTTTTTTTATCACAAAAGGATGAAGCATTTCATGAATTTGTGGGACTTTTCAAAAAGGTTCAAACCTCCATTGATTGCAAATTGATTTCTATTAGAAGTGATAACGGGAGAAAGTTTTACAATCAAGATTTTACAAAACTTTGTAATCATAATGGAATTGTTCACAATTTTTCTGCTGCCAAAACACCTCAACAAAATGGGGTTGTTGAAAAGAAAAATCAAACTTCACGAAAAAATGGCTAGGTCTATGCTTTGTGAAAACTCTTTACCAAAATATTTTTGGGCCGAAGTCGTAAACAACCCTTGCTATGTTATGAATAGAGTTCTTTTGATACTATTTTTCAGAAAAACACCTTTGGAACTTCTATTTGGTAGATCTCCCTCAATTTTCTATTTCAAAGTGTTTGGTTACAAGTGTTTTATATTGAATATTCGTGACAACTTGGGAAAATTTGATAGAAAATTGGATGAGGAATCTTTCTTCGTTATTCGTCTAACGAAAAGGCTTAGAGTTTACAATAAAAGAACTTTATGTGTTGAGAAATCATACATGAGAGTTTTGATGAATCTAACATCAATTGGAAAGAAGAGATGATGATGACGTATGTACTTCAAGATCCATCGTTTCATCCAAATTGTGTTGATATTCATCCCATCACCTATTTAAATTTTTAAAAATTAAGATAGAAAAATTGAATCTTAAAAATTGTAATTGATTGTAATCAAATTTTAAATTAATTTTGAATCATTGTAATTAAATTACAAAAACTTAAAATAAAAAATTAATAATAAAAATTCTAAAAAATTAATAAAATAATATTATCAAAAAATAAATTTTTATTATTTTTAAGAAATTATACAGATTTTTTTAAAAAAATTTGTTGCTCCAACTTTTGGCCTAACCCAAATTTTGGGTAGTGCCAACTCAAGGGGTATACCCAATTTGTCAAAAATAAAAATATTATGAAGGGTTAAAATTATCAAAATTTATCCTGTATCAGTAAAATCTCCCTGTAATGAGTATTCCTCTTGAACTAATTATATGGATAAGGTCTAAATCACTTGAAGATTATTGAAGATAAATCTTATAGGGAAAATTCAAAGTTAAGTTGCAAAATTGTTATAAAATTAATATTGTGAATGTCCATTATCTGATATCAAAGATGTAATATAATATCAGAGTTATAGTGATACTCCAACTATCAAGAAGATGGATGGTAGAGTTCTATTATATTTTTAGTTGGTGATACGATTTGTTTTTTGATCACTCTCTACCTCTTTTTATTGACATGTACCCTTTAACCCTATAAATAGGACTTTAGACTGATGTATTGTACACACACATTCATTCATTTTCTTTCAATTAAAACTCTTGTGTTCTCTCTCTCTCTATTTTCTTTCTAGTTTCTCTCTATATTCTTTATTATAGTTTTCTTATTCCATTCTCTATATTAGTATTACGATTTCGTTGTGCCGACGACTACTGAACGCCAACAAATTCATAACACGTTATCAGCACGAGTCTCTACCACCAGAATTTAGAGTTTAATCAAGACACTAAAAAGGTATTTTTTCCACCGTTGAATTCCCATGGCAAACCTTACAAAAATATTTTTTTTACTCTTGATATTTATAGAAAAACTATATGTCATAGACACTAGATACTCAAATTTATCGTAATACAATAGGTGGTAGACACCATTGTTGAAAATAATTCATCATCATCTTAAAATCGCGTAAAAACTATGATTTTTCTCTGCCATAATTTCCATGAGGATCTAAAGATAGAATATCCTACCGTGAGAGATCCACTTACTTTGTGGAAGGATTTAAAAGAAAGTTTTAACCACCAGAAGATGGTCATTCCACCAAAAATATGATTTACTTTAAATCTATAAGTGAATGCATTAAAACCCATGGTTGTGTTCCTAAAAGAGGTCGCGGTCATGTTCGAAACCGTGGACATAGACGCTGCCATGGTAGGAATTATGCATATAATCATGGCGATCACAATAGATGCATCTGGATATAGTGCGTGATGAAGACACCATTTAAGAAATACAAAGCATCAAAGTTACTTGACTACTAGCAAATTCTGAAGAAAAACATACAATCACCAGAAGATGATTGTTATATAAATAATTTGTTATAAGTGTGCCTAAAAGATTTTATGTCTATCAGTATGCAAAATTTTATCACATTTATAATTTCTCCTCAATTAAAGTTATAAAGAGAAATATTACTAGTAATGTGATGAATAAAAGATTTTTTCTTTCTCATATCTCTACCAAAAATATTTTGAATTCATATCTTCTGAAACTAAATGAGTCATTGATAAAATATTTTGATACTAGGACAAATGATTTTATGCAATTCTCTAAAGTGAATGGCATTATAAATTATAATATATTTATTTACGAGATTTTGGTCGTGGCTAATAGAAATACACTTCATTCTTATGCTATAAGAATTACTCATTAAAATTCCTAGAGAATAGATACTCACAAGAAGTGAGAAAATAATGAGAAGAAAAAAGAAAAATTAATAATTCTAACATGTTATTGATGCAGTATGAAAGTTTGTCACGTACATGTTGTACGTCATGCATGTTATGAATCTCTAGTAATTATTAATATTGCTTTACTTCCCTAAATTATGCTAATGATAGTAATGATGCTTATGTCGATAATATTCATATGCAACATGTGAATATAGCCAATTCTTTCGAATATCCAAAAAGAGTTTTTAGCATTTTGAATGTTAATCAAAATTTTGAATTATTGAATTACTACTTTTCTGTTTTAATGCTGTATATTTATATTCTAGTATTATATATTATTTTAGTTTGTTTTGGATAAAGAATGGTGAAGATATAATTTGTCTAAATAATATTTATAATTTATTTGGACAAATTTGAAATATATATCCAAAGTATAAATGGTAGTACAAGGTTCCTAAATAACTAGTTGATCAATAACTCTAGAAGAGTTAATTGATTAAAAACTCCAGAAAAGCTACATGATCTTCACTTAATGATCAATTATGTATGCATTATTCTGCATATAGTCTCGTTATTTTAGCATTAATGATACTATCATTATATCGAGACATTAGATGAATGGACTTTTGAGACATATGCATTACCATTATGACCAAGAATATATGTCAATTATAGATAATACCATTCATTTCTTCTAGTTTATATTGCATAGAATTTTTTAAATTGATATGCAATATTGAGTAAACCTGTAGTTTACTAATAATTTATTAGTTGGCATGACCGGTTGGACCAGTCCGGATTATTAAAATACGAATAATGATTATGAATTTATTATAAAATCAAAAGTTTCCTAATATGACGAATTTATACGTGCTACTTGTTTTATTTAAAAGTTACCAGTATTTCTTGGGATTGAATGTTTTATTTTGGGATAAATATGGAGAAATTATTAGTTGATGCATCAGCAAAATAGTCGTATGTATATTGTTGATTTTTGCAACCTGTAGCTTGCAATTAATTGATAATGAGCTCATGTTTTAACATTCTCCCAACGACATAATTTGTTTTAATAATACTGGCTGTATTAAGATAAATATTGAACATCCTATAGAATGTTCATGACTGTGATATATTAGTACTTATTTTTTATTTTACCAACAATTCTCCTCATAGTAGTTGGTTTGTGGTTTGAAACTAAATATTTTCCATCCTAAATTTAGAGATACACTATGTATGTTGCTCCACCACAAAGGTAATGAGATGAGTTCTCAAAGAGATGATCAAATATGTAGGGTGTGAATCTCAAGGGAAAGATTCGTATTTTGTTAATTTTGAATATGTTGCCCCAATACAAATAGGAGAGAACATGAGTCCGGATAAAGGTATTAGTTCGTGTATCATCTTGATCTTCTATTTTGATCCTCATAGAAGATACCTTGAACCAGAAATTCAAAGGATAATTTATATAGCCAGGTATATTAACTTACCAATATCCGTCAAAGAATGCTCCTATTATATTTGATGTCCCTGAAGAACAATCTACCAGTATAAATAAATTTGAGACACAATTGAAACGTGGTAGATAAGTCGGTTCCAAGGATACAAACTCCTCATTGGAGCAAAGACTTAAGATGGTCATATATGTTAAGTTGAGGAGATTTAAATTCCAGCAGAATTTTTTCCCAACAAAATTGATATATTATTTTCATAATAAATTAAGGTACTTGAAAACATTGAAAATGATGAGGTCTCAACGATAAAGTATACTTTTACTCACGAGCTCTAAAACAGATGTGATATTGATGAGCAATGAATTTGATCATTTCATTATTTGACAAATCTATTCACTAAGATCTTACCGATGGTAACAGTTTATTGAAAAGCATCGGTTAAAAAATCTCAAAAGATTATCTCATCAGGGGGAGTGAATATGACATAAAGAGTAGTATACTCTTTTTCCTTCACTAATTTTTTTCCACTGAATTTTTTTATCTGGTAAGGTTTTAATGAGGTATACTCTTATGCAATGGACATCCAAGTGGGAGTTGAAAGACCTAAGAGGGGGAGGGGTGAATTAGGTCTTTGGCTAATTATCGAAATCTTTTTCTTATTTGCAAATCCTTTGCCTTAATAAAAGCTCTTCTTTAAATTCACAAACTTCAAGTTTGTATGTGTTTTGATTGTTAAGACAAGATCATCAAACAATAAGACCACAACCAATCAATCAACAACTATGAACAAATAATAATAACACAAGCATGTAAACAAGTAAAGCTATAAGAAAATAAACACACGATTTATAGTGGTTCGATCTCTCCAAGATCTACATCCACTACCTTGAGTTTCCACTCAAGGATTTCAACCAATCCACTATATGCTCAATTTCAACAATTACATAAGAGGCTCATCGCACAATAATTTTACACTCACAACCTCTTTTAGTAATTATACAAACAAGGTTCACCCTTCCACAAGAGTTTTATATCTAAAGACAACCTAAAGACCAATATAATCAAAGGCTCACCCAAAAACGGGTTTTACACCACAACCTTGATTAATCTAGTCTATGGCTCACCCTAACACAAAAGGGTTTTATGTCACAAGATAACCTTGCAATGAGCTAGTAGAAAAACAGAATTAAAATGAAGAATGGAGTTTGGATATTACCAACACTGCTTGGTGGATAATTACAATTGCTAGCACCACTTCACCTTTGCCTTTGGAATCTTGAATGTACACCTTTGAGCACAAGACAATTTGAGAGCTTTTCAATTTAATTTGATGTAAAACAAGTTAGAACATGTAGGATTTGTTAAGGTCAAAGTTCTTCTAAAAAATCTAGAGTTTATGGCTTTTATAGAATTCAAAAATCAGTTAAAACGGTCATAAAACGGCTAGTAACAGCTAGTAACAATAAAGTTCGAACGTCCAAACTTTCTGTTATGCGTCCGAACTTGCGTCCGAATTTTATTGTGCCAAGCTGTCTGGAAAAGTTCGGACGTTCGAACTTTTCCTTATGCGTCCGAACTTGCTTCCGAAATTCTCTGGAAAAACAGTGACCATGCTTATCAGAGAAAGTTTGGACGTCCGAACTTTTCTCCGTGCGTCCGAACTTGCGTCCGAAATTCTCTGGAAGCACAGTACCATTTCCAAAGTTTGGACAACCAAACTTGCATCCAAACTTTTTAGACTTTCTCAAAACTTGTTCAAATCAATGTTAATAAACGTTTTACATGAATGGACACATCATTTAAATACATTTAGATACAAAAACCTTTACCAGAAATATTTTGATTACACAAAATCTTTTTAAGATCATTTTAGATTCCAAAAACATACTAGTTAACACAAAGTTCATTTAAGATCATTTCAAAAACAAGTTTTATGCTCTCTCATGCATTCAAATGAAACCAAGGCATACAAGTGTAGAGGTTACAGAAAAATATACCTATTTAACATAAAACTCTACACTCTATGTCTTCAATGCCTTCACTCTTTTTGAACATATTCTTCAATCTTCAATCACCTTTGGCATGGTAGAGTTGTTCTTGCATTGTGACTCCAAGGCAATAAGACTTCATGCTTCTCAAATAATCAATCCTATCACTCAACATACAAGCATTTTAGTCCTTATCAATGTTTGTCATTATTCAAAACTAATATGATTTGCCCTTAGGGCTAACAGGAGTGTTATGAAATTAATATTGTAGATGTCTATTATCTGATATCAAAGAGGTAATCCAATATCTGAGTTATAGTGATACTCCAACTATTCAAAAGATAGAAGGTAGAGCTTTATCACATCTTTAATTAGTGAAAGGATTTATCTTTTGATTACTCTCTACCTCATTTTATTGATATGTACCCTTGAACCCTATAAATAGGGCTTTAGACTGATGTATTGTACACACACATTCATTCATTTACTATTAGAGAATCAATAAAAGCTCTTATGTTCTCTCTATTTTCTTTTTAGTTTCTCTCTATATTCTTTGTTATAGTTTTCTTATTTCATTCTCTATATTAGTATTACAATTTTGTTGTGCCAACAACTACTCATCGACAAAATCATAATATTTTTTAATTATTTTTTAGAAATTAAACAAAATTTTTTAAAAAAATTTGTTACTCCAACTTTTGGCCCAACCCAAATTTTGGGTACCGCCAACTCAAGGGGTACACCCAATTTGTCAAAAATAAAAATATTATGAAAGGTTAAAATTATAAAAATTTATCATGTATTAGTAAAATCGCCTTGTACTGAGTATTCCCCTTGAACTAATTATGTGTAAGGTCTAAATCGCTTGACGTTTATTGAAGATTAATCTTATAGAGAAAATTTGAAGTTAAAATGCAAAATTTGATTCTTTATCAAAATTATTTGTCAATCTATTGAATGGATTGGTTAGTACTCTCTTCGTTTCAAAATATATGGCATATTTTTCTTTTCCATAAAAATTAAGATTTTAGTAAATTTTATATAAAAGTTTGATAGATGTTTAAAATGCTCCTATTTAAAAATAATTTATTGGTTTGTCAAATTTAAATTTACATTAAGGGTTGCTATTTTAAGAGGTTTGTTGGAAAATTAGTAGTTTTTGAAAAATATAAGTATTTAAATAATTTATTGCGGAGAACGATAAAGTTAGAAACAAAATAATAAGTAAAACCTTTATATATAAAGATACATATATTTTGAAATAAACTAAAAAGAAAAATATGACATATATTTTTAAACGAATAATGTATTATTATATTTTTGTAGAGGTTTTCCGGGTCCTATTTCGAAAGAGAGACTTTTGTCCTTCTCACAGGTTCCATTTGCTTCCTCACTGTATGATATTTCATATGAAAATAAAAGGTCGTAATTTGAAATTCTAGGAGAAGTATGGTCTTTCACAATATATGATATTCTCATGTCTTACCAATGATATCTCCTTTTCTTTTCTTTTTTCCAAAGGAGAAATTTGCAGGCACTCCTGGGGACTCTTAAAGAAAATTCAGACCTTCTCATCTTTGTTTTATGAAAAAATTCATTTTGATTGCACTTGCCGGATATAAGACTACTACCCTAGCATGTTTCTAATTTACTTTTATCAAGCATCCATAAAATAATTCTACACTTTTGTTTTTCTCTTGGTCAATAATCTATTTTCTTTGAAATGATGAGCACCTTCTTATTACCTCATATCCAATATCAAAATGGTGCAGGAATTGGAGTCTAAGTATCAGATGATTGTGCTTGGGACTTTGCCCCAAGTTCCCTTCTATCATTATTTAGTTCTTTATCTTCCAAGTATCCTTATCACGTGATACTGTGCTTATGTAAATGCTTATCAATTATCTTGGCTAACATGACGTACACCTTTAAGTAAGTGCAACTTATTTCTCTAATGATGTTTCAAAATATAAGTAATGTACTCATTTTTTCTTAGATAAACAGCAGTATTGAACTGCAACTAGATTCACTTGCTGTTACTTCTTTGTAGATTACTATTGCTGGGTGAACCACAATGTGCCTCTTCCTACCCATAGAAGAAGAAGGTATTGAGAAAGGATGAAAAAATTTTCCCTTCTGGAGTTTGAGATATCCAAATTGTTGCTAATATATTATGTTCCTTTTTTATTTGGTTTGTTGAGATGGTTGTTTATGTTTTGTTAGGAATATTGCGAATCTTGCCACCTTGGTGGGAAGCTGAGGATATGGTTTGTTTAGGAATTTCTGAAATTGTTGTTTGAAGATGAATATAAAGTAATCTATCAATTAGTCGTTGCCAAGTGATGCTTACTGTTTTAATTTTTAAAAGCAGGAAACTTGAAGCTTTAATTTTCTACGAAATTAGTCAATTTGATAGGTTGCTAAAACATTGACCAAAAGTTTTGATGTTTCTCTAACTCCTTATTAATCTTTCATTTAGTAGCACGTATACATTTTGAATTTTCAAAGTTTTCTATACATCTTAGTCAGTGACGGAGTAGGAAAACATTCGATTCTACAAACTAGGAGGAAATATATGATTCTTACGTTATGTGGTTTGAAAACATATGCTTCCAACTAATTTCGCTTTCAAATCAGCCTCTAATTAGAAAATGATTCATTTTGGTTTCAAAGTAAATTGGTTTTTAAATAAATTCTTTTTATTTTTAAAAAGTGTTTAAAATCGATTTTAATTAGAAACTGATTAGTTTCGGTTCCAAATAAGTTTCAAAGTAAATCGATTTCTGTATAAATTCTTTTTATTTTAAAAAAGGTTCTTAAAATTTATTTCTAATTAAAAACTGATTCATTTCAGTTTCAAATAAGTTTAAAAGACTGTCATCAGTTTCGAATAAGTTTTTAAATAAATTCTTTTTTATTTTTATAAATATTTTTAAAATCAGTTTCAAATCAGTTTTTATTAAAAATTGATACATTTCAGTTTCAAATCGATTTATAAAAAGTGATTTTTAAATGAATTATTTTTAATTATTGAAAAGATTTTTAAAAATCGATTTCTAATTAGAAACCGATCCATTTTGGCTTTAAATCAATTTCTAAATCAAATATTTTTTATTTTTGAATGCATTTTTTTATCGATTTCAAATCAGTTTCTAATTAAAACTAATTTGAATTAGTTTCTAATCAGTTTTAAATAAAATCAATTTCTAATCAGTTTTAAAATTAAATATTTTTTTATGGAAGAAGGAATCATTTTCTGAATGAAAATTTTCTTTCTAGATTTTATAACTGATTTCAAATCGGTGATTGGTAAACATACTTAATTTTTTATTTTACCTAGATTTTATAATAAGTTTCTAATTAGTCTTGTCTATATAAATATATAAATTTTTTATTAATAGGTAAACACACTTAATAATTTAATAACATGAGTTTATAACCTAATAAAAATTAGAAATTTTTGATTGAAAATGAAATTTATTCAAAATTTTAGATTTTTTTCATTTTGTTAATTTAGAGATATAGAAAAATAGCAGTTGGTTTTGTACAGATTCAAAATTTTTCAAATTTACATGGTTAGTTTAAAAATAAATATATTAAAATATAATATAATAAGTTGCTTCTTATAATATTTTATTTCTCAAATTTCTATCATAAATAAAATTGTTTAAAAATTATATTATCTATTAGGGAAAATAGCTTAAAATGCCATCGAAATATTTTTGATTCTTTAAAAGTAGTCAAACTCTTTTATTTTGATTTTATATACTTACTTACTATTTTCATTCATTTATTGCACCACCCACCACCTCTCACGGTGGTTCATGGCCAAAAAAGAACACTTGCATAGCACGTCTTTTTTTCCAAGGCAAAATAGTCAGCATGCTTTTCCGTCCAATTAAAATATTCTCAAACTACTTCCCTCCAACATCTTCTTTATCTCAATTTCTTACTTTACGCCAAAAACCTAATTTCAGTGTAGCAGTAGAATTTTGAGAGCTTTAACAGCCGCTACTGAAGCAGGAGGAAAGATGGGATCTTCAAATTCAAGTAAGTCCACATGTTCAACAAGAAGCTCCAAGTACTGCCATTGTGGGCAACCAGCAGTTGCCCAAACTTCCTGGATCGACACCAACCTCAAGAAGATGATTTTTCGATTGCCAAACATATGAGGTAAGAAATTTTATGAGTTGTTGCAAAATTATTTGAGGAATTGTGGTTCAATGAGTATTTTTTGCGAGCTTAATGAAAATGAAACACATGTAGATGGTGGTTGTGGGTACTTTGAATGGCTTGATCCCCCATTGTGTTATCGTTCTACTAGAATTATTCCTGGATTGTTGCGGAGGCTAGACAATTTAGAGACCGAGCAGAAGAAATTAAAGGCAAAGTTGAAGGTGTGCCAAATTGGAACTGGAGTCTTCTATGTAGTTTTTGTTGGGGGTATTAGTATCTGTGGTCCTTCAAAATGGCAAATATGGGATGTAGAATGGCCATGAACTTCTAAAATTTGCTTTTTAATGCAAGAGTTTTAGAGTTTAGGTGTTGTATAATGGTAATGCTATTTTTCCTTTGTTAGTATGGATGAGTAAGTATGACGATAATGATATAGTATTCACAATGAGTAGTAAGTAATATACAATAAAAAATTAACAATTCCAAGTTGCATTAAAGTAATAAACAATTTTCTGTCCAAAAACATCATCATTCTATTCCCAAAACATCATATGACCTTACAAAGTCATCTAACATCCAGCTCAAAACCAACATAGATACGTTTTATAAAAAGACCCCAAGACATGAGCATGTCATAATTAACAGTATATTCCATTCCATTCCACAAAACAACAAGGATGTTATTTGTTGAACCTACTTCTAAGGTATGATAGGTGTGACAAGTTATCTCTTGCCTATATAGCATTTGGAGACGTGCATGTTTATTTATTGTGGCCCTGTTTGTGACGTACACTACAGATTCTTTGCCTCTTCGGTGGTGGAATGACCTAAATGTGTCAATGGAAAACAAATAAATCGTAAATTTATGAAATTTTCAATATTGACAAAAACTATTAGAACATTTTGTAATAGAAACTAACTTGGCCATCATAGCCTTTTGGTCATTGCTGGCAGCTAGTTGCTTAGTTGGCTGATTGGAACTTCCTCCTTCCTCCATATTGGTCACCTACAAAAAGGTTAAACAACAAAACATTTTTCGCTAAATTTTTATTTCAAAAACACATAAATCAGGTACACCTAATGATTAATTTCTTACACTACTATTTGAGACAAATTATGGTATAAGGCATCATTTTCCTCAGTTTCTGCTTTGGTATTTGTTGCACAAGTTCTCTTATTGTGCCCTAAATCCCCACATATGTTGCATTTGTTCATATTAGAGGGGGAAAATCATCTCTACCATTCCAATCGTCAACTCCACTACAAACAACTGATTCTTTTAGATTTCAATTAGTCATTTTTACTGGGTATTTTCTAGAGTTATGTCCTTTTTCACCACATCTTTTGCACTTCAAAAGACCACACCCACGTCGTGAAAGCTTTTGCTTACTATTTCTTGAATCTTTGAACCTGTTGTATTTTTTTAAAATAAAATATATACACGAAATAATTTTTCAAATGTAAATGTGATAACTAATGATTAGTATACATATACCCATATATAAATAAATTATTAATCAAATTTTAATAAAGTAATATTTTTCTATATCTGGGAAAGTGTGTGTGTTTATATACATACATCAATATTTATGCATATACACATAAATATATACATAGATTGATACGCGCGTACATGTGTATAAATAGTAATTTGAGATATGTAATATACTATCAATATTACTAATTTTATTAAATTTACAAATGAAAAAGAAGTCTTGAAAAAGGTTGGAGATGAGGAAAGATTGCATGGACTACAATGAAGAATCATGAAGAAGTTCAAACTACTTGAAGATGAAGATGATTGAAGAAAGTTTAAAAAGTATGAATTTCATTTATTACATTGAAGATTATTGTGATGGATGCTCTAGCTTGAAGAAGAAGAAGAAGCCTACAATTCACGAAGATCGTTGAAGCCATATTTAGACAAATACAAGAAGGCTTCAAAATTGACGAAGATGATGAAGATAATCTCAAGTGGTACTCAATGAAGAGGATGACCAACCTTAAAGACTTGAAGACCTTTCATCAATCATTGATGGTGAATAAAGGGATTAACTTCAACAAAAATCAGGATTATAAAAAAGCTTGAAGAGCATGTTAAAGATCATATCAAGCTTCATCAACAAGGCTTTGGATGAAGATCCAAGATTTCAACAAGGATTTGGAAGTAAAAGTCTCAAGATGGAAAAGTTCAGTACTCTACTTTTCTATCCCTTGAATTAGTTCATATTTTCATTGATAAAATCTTTCAAAGTTAAGAGATTCTCAAAAGTTTTGTTTTATATTTATAAAGATTGATTTGGACTTGTTATTTCCTAAGCTTTTGTCTCTTATGTCCAAATCTTTTATACAAATGCTTTTAGATGTATAAATATGTTTTGCACTTATGTCTTCAATGAAAAAGTATTGGCAAAGTCCAAGACGGTGAAATAGTTTCAGATGTTCAAGATTGAAGAATTTTGTATTAAAAAAGTATCGTTTTAGAAAGTTTGGATGTAAAATCAACAAATTCGGTTTGTTATAGGTATTTCAATTTGATTAATGTTTCTGAATCTTGGAACATGTTTTTGGACTCTTTTGTTTTTCATTCAAATGCTTAAAATTTCAAGAGTTTGTTTGGATTTTCAAAAATTGACAAATGGAATTGGTGGATGCAAAGCAATCAAAATTAGGTTGATCCCTGTCCAACCTTGATCAAGTGATCCTCTTAACCGTCCCTCTTAACCAAACCTTATCCAAAATATCTTTGGTTGGCCAAAGAAAACTAATTCTAAATCTTGGCCGTTTGAACCCTATATTTTTAGTTAAAAAACTAGGTGTTTTTTGACAATTGGTGGACAAACTTATACCTTTGAGAGGAATCTTTTGCATATATTTTCATAAGATTTTGTGCACTATTCCTTTACATCTTTAACAAGTTTTGGAAGGATTTTAATTGCAAAATCTTTCTTTTTTCCTTCAAAACTCGTGAATCATTAAGCTTCTTTGTTGAAGTACATTTCTTTTGAATTATAGCTTTTCTTTGTATCCGTCCAGCTATTGAGGGATTGTTCTTGTGCTTAGATTGTAAGTCTTATATTGTTGAGACATTCTTCATTCTTGAGGAAAGGAATCTCTTGTGGGTGTTGTAATTGAGGGTTACGCAGGAAATATGTAAAATCTTCTTGGAATCAAGTAGAAGTTAAAGCGAGATAGTGATCCTAGAAGGAAGAAGGTCTTGAGGAATTGTAAAATTTACTCCTTAGCTGAAACGCCTGAAGAAGGTGATACTAGGGATTTGAACAAAGAATGTTAGGAAGCATAAAACCACCAATTGTTGAGCCGTTTGTGTATTCACTTACTTGGGAAGTTAGTGAAAGATTAAAAAATCTTAAGGGGCTTCGTTATGTTGTGGATGTAAAGTCTAGAAGCCGAACCACTATAAATCATGTGTTTGCTTTCTCTATCTCTACACTCTTTAGTTTACAAATTCTTAAATTTCAATTATATGAAATTTTTTTATATAAAAACTTGAATGAGTTAAATTATTTGTTTGGAGTGTTTGGATTGATTTATAATTAGGGTTTATATGCTTTATCCTTTGATCTTTTATTGATGAGTGTTTATGATAATAACACTTTGTTTGATGAATTATTGAGATTTTGATTATTCCTATGGACTATAGAGATTTGAATTAATGCTAGAATTATGATTATTGATTTATTGGACTTGATGATTTGTTTCATGAGTTTATGATTGATATTATGTTCTTGATGAATCCTATGTTATATGAATTTTTAGTATGAGTCATTTTAATATTGTGGCATTTGATATTTGCGATTATAAAGTGAACCTTAGGGGATTATCTTTTTGTATTGAGTGTAGGAATTGTCATTAGATATTATGTTTCATTATCATTGTTAAGACTTTCTAGAGTGCCCCACATAGGCTAAAAGAGCATATAGAAGAACAAAATTTTACTACAGATTCATTTCGCATTTAAGTTTCTTTCGTGGCTTCATGATTTTTCCTTTTTGCATAGCATTGAGCTTTGTAATGGTGGATTTGTTTCCACTAGATCTAGAGGTAACGTGTCATGTCATCTTCTTATATTGTACTTTTAATTTTTTTTTTTTTGCTTTAGTAAACAGGTAGTTGTCCCTGTCAATCTCCTATCACCAAAGGTGGCTTTCTACCAAAAACAAGAAGAAAGAAACCATTGTCGTCATTAGTGCATATCAATAATAGGGGTGTCAATCGAGCTCAGTGAGCTAGGCTTTGTTAAGTCTGAACTCGATCCGATTGACATCGGGCTAAGAAAACATGAGCCCGGGCTCGAGTTCGGGATGGCCATAACCTGATTTTTTAACATATTTTATATAATACTAATATTTTTTAATAATATAATAATAATATTATTATATAATATATATATATTATGAATTTATTTGCGAACAGTCGTCGTCAGCACAACGAAATCGTAATACTAATGTAAAGAACTTAATAAAGAAACTATAATGTAGATAATAGGAAAAACTATAGAGAGAAAATAGAAAGAAAGAAGAGAAGAGCTTTACTAATTCTCTAAGAGTAAATCAATCAATGAATGAGTGTATCCAATACATCAGTCTAAAGCCCTATTTATAGGGTCCAGGGGTACAACTCATTAAGAAGAGGAAGAGGGTAATCAGAAGACAAATTCTATAACTAATAAAAGATATGATAGAACTCTCACATCTATCTTCTGGATAGTTGGAGTATCTTTATAACGCTGATACTGGATTACCTCTTTAATATCAGATAATGGACATCCACAATATTAATTTCATGACACTCCCTTTGATGTCCATTGCATAATAATATGCCTCGTTAAAACCTTACTAGATAAAAAACCCAGTGGGAAAAACTCTAGTGAAGGAAAAAGAGTACACTACTCTATATGCCATATTTATTCCCCCTGATGAGATAATCTTTTGAGATTTCTTAACCAATGCTTTCCAATCAAATGTTGCAATTGGTAAGGTCTTAGTGAATAGATTTGTCAAATAATCAAATGATCAAATTCATTACACATCAATATCACATCACTTCTGGAGCTCGTGAGTAAATATATACTTTATCATATCTTCTTAGATATACTCTAAACTTTATTATCATCCAACAATATAGTTTGAATTCCTCCTTAGAGGATATAGATTTATCTCGAATACATTAATCATGATCACATATATTCTCAACCAATATCATGAATTTCTATTTCTTCAACATGAGTTGAAGATGTGGTTGTTATAATCAACACATGCCTATAAATGCATGATTTATGTGGATCATATAGGTAACTTATACCTAAAATATCCATCTCAACAGGAGTTGAATTTTATCAATATTCGAGATAAACTATCTCAAGGAGATATCAAAAGGCAAGCTTAAAGCCATTTCAAAATTCATTGGGTAGAGAAGAATTAGAATATATATCTACTTGCACGCGATCAAGTGTATTTATGCACTCAATTGTAGAATTATGGTACTTCAAGACCAAATAGTTCTTCACTATCCTTTAATAGATATAAAGGATCTCACTATAATAACCCATGACTATTGATATGCTATGTCCATATGATACATCTTCAGGATGTTCAATCAAAACAAAATGTTGACTTTTCAAAATGTTGATCACAATACTCGCTCCTCTAAATTCTTCAGGAAAAATATCTTGATCATCAAATCCTTTTCTCTTTTAAGGATTTTATTTTCAAAATCAAAATCAAGAGATCAATCACGCTTCAGGCGTGTATCAAAATTATATGACTATAGAATTTATATATTTGTCCTGCTGGGACATCTATGCAAATAAGAATATCTATAAGTTGAATAATATATTGACTAATTCTACAAGAATTAGACAAACAATCAATATGCAATTTTATGCAAATATATAATATTTTGAACTTCCAGTTCATTAATGCTTGTGCATAGATCAAGATAATAAAAGTCATAAACGATATCCTCTTTTAATTGATGATTTTCTCCCCCTAATGTGGGGAACACTAGGCCAATCAATAGATTGTACAATGAGGATATATTCTGATAGCAAGTACAACTAAGTATATAATTTCTACATATATGGACATACTCGATCATTCTTTTAATAAAAATTCACTAAGATAATATCATTATATTCTACAGGAACAATTATATGCTTCAAGCATATCGAGTCCATCAGGGACTTCAAATATATGTATCATTATCTAATGATAACAAAGATAAATATATTAAGTGCTATCATGCACTATTATATCCACCACTAGAAATATATTTCTTCGTTAACATCGTTAGGTTTTACGAAGAATCGCCATAACTCATGGCAAATATTCACTTTTGTAGTTCGCATTTTATAAGTAAATATTAATTGCTATCTCTTTGGGATTACACTTCAGGTGTATAATTCCTGTTGGAAATACATGTACATTTCAAGTGTACTTTTGAATAGGTTAAACTTTTCATATTTCTCATGCGAACTTCATCATTTCGAGTCTGCAGACCTCGATTTGTAAATCCTCATTTTGAATACAATATATTATGCGCATTAATATCGTTGACGTCATATACTTGTGCAGTTTAAATATTTCTCAATCATGTTAAGATCTCATCATTTGTCAAACTTTTCAGGTACCTGAATTTCTTCTGGAAATAATATATCAATCATGTTTGCAAAAATTCTGCTGGAATTTAAATCTCCTCAACTTAACATATATGACCATCTTAAGTCTTTGCTCCGGTGAGAAGTGTGTATCCTTGGAACTGACTTATCTACCACATTTCAGTTGTGTCTCATATTTATTTATAGTGGTAGATTGCCCTTCAGGGACATCAAATATAATAGGAGTATTCTTTGCCAGATATTGGTCAGTTAATATACCTGACTATATAAATTATCCTTTGAACTTCTGATTCAAGGTATCTTCTATGAGGATCAAAATAGAAGATTAAGATGAGACACATACTTATATATTTATCCAGCCTCATGCTTTCTCCTCTTTATGTTGGGCAACATATACAAAATACGAATCTCTCCCTTGAGATTTGCTCCCAACATATTTAATAATCTCTTTGACAATCCATCTCATTACCTTTGTGGTGGAGCAACATATATAGTGCATCTCAAAATTTAGGATGGAAAATATTTAGTTTCTGACCACAAACCAACTATTATGAGGAGAATCAAAATGTGTTAGCAAAATACGAAATAAGTGCTAATATATCACAATCATGAATATTCTGCATGATGCTCAAACCTCCTTAATTTGATGAAACAAATTATACTTTTTGAAAATCTAGAATTAAGATAGATATTTGTTCTATTAACTTTGATTTGTGAAACATTATTGAGAAAGATCCTTATATCCCAATGAAGATAAGAGTCGATGGAGTCACAAAGGAACCAAAACCAATGAAAGAATATGATGAAAATGACTCAAAAAGGATGGCATTGAACTATCAAGCAATGAAAATTCTAAGTTTTTCCTTGGACGTGAATGAATACAACTGGATGAGTGGATGCAACACTGCACATAATATGTGGAGGCTTTTCCAAGTAACACATGAAGGGACAAACCAAGTGATGGAGTCAAAGCTTGATATGCTTGTGAGAGACTATTAATTATTCATAATAAAGCTAAATGGAAAACGTTAATGACATGATCATGAGATTCGCCAACATCTCAAATAGCCTAAAATCTTATGGAAGGAATTATTCACTTGGATAGCAAAATAGAAAGATATTAGATCCTCTACAAAAATCTTGGCAGCAAAAGACTCTTGGAATTGACGAATAAAAAGATTTAAGGACTATTCATTTTGAAGAGCTCACAGGATCACTCCTTACCCATGAAATGAAGGTCAAAAGATTAAATGATTTAAAAGATGAAGAAAAGGGGAGAAAAGGAGTTGTTCTCAAAGTAAGAGACAATCCTTGTGAGCAAGAAGAATCATCAAGTGATGAAGAAGAAGATGGTGAAGATGATGAGGTGACAATGGTGGTAAATAATTTCAAGAAAATTTACAGGAAGGGATTTCTCAAGAAAGGTAAAAGACCTTTCAAGAAAGGAGGACAACCGTCATCTTTATTCAAACCACAATGCTATGAATGTAAGAGCACCAAGCATCTTGTTGTTGATTGCCCAAAGGCCTTAGAAAAGGAAAGAGAAGCCAAGTTCAAGTAGAAGAAATCACTCAAGAAAAGAAAGGAACTTGTTGGCACTTGGAATCAACAGGTTAATGAAGAAACTGAAGATGAAAATGAGGAAAGAGCAAATGTCTGTTTCATGTTGATGATTGATGAAAAAAAATCTACTCCCTTTAGCTCTACTTATTGTGATGATGATATTGATGACCTTAGTGAACTACTTGTTGACATGTAAGTGAATTAAAGAAGGTTTCAAAAAGAAACAAAGAAATCATATTTAAAATTAATGAGCTGTAGATCGAAAATTCAAAGTTATTTTGTAAAAAAAAAAACTTCTTCAGTCTTTTGATTGCCTGAATATTGAAAAAGAAGTTTAAAATGTTTCTATACAAAATATGTCCTCCGAGAATAAATCTCCTCATGCTATGATTTCCTCTTTGAGAAAATGATTGTTGATAATGAAAAAGAAGGTGGATGACCTTACTTTATGTGTTGAAAAATTTACAAAAGGAAGGAACAATCTTGACAAACTTCTTGGATTTCAAAGATCCTCATTTATTAAAAATGGTCTTCGTTACAATCAGCTAAACAATGCTTCCAAATATAAATATTTCTTTGTTAGAGCTACCTCTATTTCTATGCCTCATACATATTGTACTTATTGTGATAGACATGGGCAAAAGGACAGTAGAAGTTATGTGTAAAGAAAGGTAGAAAGTGGTATAAAAACCATTTGGAGAGTTAAGGGATCTATCACTAACCCACTTGGGCCCAAGAAAATGTGCTTACCAAAAGTCACTTCCTCTCATTCGGTGTAGGTACATCTTCCTCCAAGATCAAACGCTACCAAGTGGTTTCTTGATAGTGGATGCTCAAGACATATGATGGGAAATTTCTCACTCATTAATGAACTTCAAGCTACAAATGAAGGATTTGTGACATTTGGTGATAAAAAGAAAAGAAAAATCCTTGGTGCAGGTAATATTGGTAAAGGTCCTTAATGGACCTTTCATTAAATAAGCTTTGCTTATTGATGATTTGAGATACAACTTGCTTAGTATTAGCCAATTATGTGATAATAGTTGCAAAGTTGAATTTAAATGCGATACATGTACTATTCTTGATAGTGTTAGTGGTAAAACTATTTTTGTTGCAAATAGAGTTAGGAATGTATATGTGTTATATCTTGATAAAATTGTTACTAATGATGTTGAATGCCTTGCTATTTATGATAACAATGATTATTTGAGGCATAGAAGATTAGGTCACGTGAGTATGGATTTACTAAACAAACTTTTTACTTAAGAATTAGTTAGAGGTTTACCAAAAAAGAGGTTTGAGAAAAATCATCGTTGTGATGCTTGTCAATATAGAAAACAAGTAAAAACTTCTTTCAAATCGAAGAAAATGGTTTCTACCTCAAAGCTTCTTGAGCTTATTCATACAGATTTATTTGGACTAATGAGGACCACTAGTCTTGGTGGTAAGAGGCATGCTTATGTAATTGTTGATGATTTTTGAAGATTCACATAGGTACTCTTTCTATCTCAAAAGGATGAAGTGTTTCATGAACTTGTAAGACTTTTCCAAAAGGGTCAATCCTTCCTTGATTGCAAATTAATTACTAGTAGAAGTGACAATGGGAGAGAATTTTACAATCAAGACTTTACAAAACTTTGTGAAGAAAATTTGATTTCTCACAATTTTTCGGCTACCAAAACACCTCTTAATTTGAGGAACAAGGAAGAAATTGAGCTCTCCCATCATGCTTATCTCAAATTCACATTGTACAATTTTAGAAAACTCCTCACATAGAGAGATGTTAATATCACCAAAGATAATGTCATCAATATAAATTTGCAAAAGCCAAAGATTATTGTTACAAGAGGTTTTGGTAAAAAGTATTGTGTCAACCATCCCTCTTAAGAATATTTTTAAAAGTAGAAAGCTACTAAGACTTTCATACCAAGCAGAGGGAGCTTGGTTCAAACCATATAAAGCATTTTAAAGTTTATAAAAATTATTTGAAAACTTTTCATGAGCAAAATTGGCATGTTGTTTCACATAAACTTCTTCAATAAAGCCATTTAGAAAAGTACTTTTGACATCCATTTGAAAGAATTTAAAACCTTTAAAGCAAGCAAAAGCAAATGCCAAAAGCATCCTTATAGACTCAAGTCTAACTGCCAGAGCAAAAGTTTTATCATAAACAATACCCTCTTCTTAATTGAATCCTTGGGTAACAATTCTAACTTGTTTCTAACAACTTCTTCAGATTCATTCAATGTTTCTCAAAACACATATTGTACCAATAACGGGTTGATCACAAGGTCTAGGAAGAAGGTTTCAAACATTATTTCTTTTAAATTGATTTAGTTCATCTTGCATAATAACAATTTTAAAATCATCACACAAGACATCTTCAATGTTATCAACAAAGTACCACCTTGTTTTAACTCCTTGGGAGACATTAGCAATGATTTACTCCTTCGGGTGACCTTCAGCATATCTTCAATCCTTTGGAATCTCTCGATAATATCCTCTTCATAAGCATGGTCTTCCATAGTTAGTGCTACAAGATGTGCGTGATCATCCTTCATTGAAATACCTACATCATATTCATCCCTTAAATTTTAGATTCATCAAAGCTTAGATGGATAGATTTCTCAAGGCTTACATGGATAGATTCCTCAACACATAAAGACCTTTTGTTATAAACTCCATAGTCCTTTTTTGTTTGAAGAATGACTAAGGAAAATCCCTTCATCTGATTTTCTATCAAATTTACCAAGATTATCACGAGTATTTAGGATAAAGCACTTACAACCAAACACTTTAAAGTAAACTATAGAAGCAGTTCTACCGAAGAACAGGTTAAAAGGAGTATTTCTAAAAAATGGCCTCAAAAGCACTCAGTTTATCACATTCCAAGCGGTCTTTACACCTTCGACCCAAAAATATTTTTGTAAAGAATATTCACAAAGTATAGACTTAGCCATTTCTTGTAAAATATAATTTTCCCTTTCAACAACACCACATTGTGGTGGGGTTTTGGCAGCTGAAAAGTTATGAGAAATACAATTTTCATCACAAAGCTTTCTAAAATCTTGATTGTAAAATTCTCTCCAATTTTCACTTCTAGTGGAAACAATTTGCACTCAATAGAGGCTTGAACATTTTTGATAAGCTTCAGAAACCCTTGAAAGCATCATCTTCTTGAGCAAGAAAGAGTACCTAATAAATCTCAAAAAATCATCAACAATCACATAAGCATACCACTTACAACCAAGATTAGTGGTCCTCATAGGTCCAAATAAATCCATATGAACAAGCTCAAGGGGATTTGAAGTAGAAACCATTTTTTTGGGTTTGAAATAATTTTTGGATTATTTTCCATATTGGCAAGCATTGCAAAAACAAATTTTCTCAAAATGTATTTGTGGTAAACCTCTAACAAGTTTTTAGGAAGAATGTATGTTCGAAAAATACATATTAACATGACCAAGTCTCCTATGCCACAAATAACCATCATCATCATTAATAGGAAGACGTTTAACATCATTAGTAACAAGCTCATGAACATTACTACTCCAAGGGTTCTTCCTTTCTTCTTGCTTTCAAAGGTAAAAAACCTTCATTTATGGATTGGAACTCACATATGAGTGAGGCATTTCCCATCATATGTCTTGAACAACACTATAAAGAAACCACTTAGTGGCACTTGATCTTGGAGGGAAATATACCTACACCAAATAAGAGGAAGTGGCTTTTGATTTCCATATATATTTTTTGGTCCATGGGGGTTTGTAATGATTCTCTTTACTCTATAAATGGTTTTAACACAAATTTTCACTTTTATTTTCATGTAGCATCTAGTAGCCTTATGCCCATGTCTTTCACAATAAATACAAGTATGAGATTTAGAAGTAGAAGTAGCTCTAATAAAGAAGATTTTGTATTTCGGAATATTGTTCACATAGTTGTAACCAATATCATTTTAAGAGGGGACATTTGGGCTCTAAGAAGTTTATTAAGATTGTCCTTTCCTTATGTAAATCTTTCTACACATGAAGTGAGGTCATCAACTTTCTTTTTCAAAATTTCATGATCAACAAGTATCTTTTCAAGAGATGAAATCTTTTCACAAATAATTTTATTTTCAAGGGACATGTTTTGCGAGGAGGCATTCAAATTTTTCTTTTCAATATTCAAACACTCAATATAATGAAGAAGCTTTTTGTTTTCATAAAACAATCTTGAATTGTCATTCAACAACTAATCAATTTTTAGCCTCATTTCTTTGTTACTATTTGAAAGCGTTTTCATATTCTCTGCATATATCAACAATAAGATCACTGGGATCATCAAATCATCATCACAAGGAATAGAAGTAGAATGAGTGGATTGTACCTCACTTTCCATAGCCGTGCAGCACATATTAGCTCTTCCTTCATTCTTTTCTTCATTTTTATCATTGGCATGTTAATACCAAGTGCCAACAAGTACTTTTATTTTCTTAGAAGATTCTTCTTCTTCTACTTGGCTTCGTTTTACTTTTCCTTAGCTTGAGGACAATCTGCTACAATATGCTCAATACTCTGCATCCAAAGCATATTTGAACTAAATAATGATGCGGATTGACTACCTTTCTTGAATGGTCTCTTTCCCTTCGAGAGAAATCCTTTCTTGTAGAACTTTTTGACTTGATTGCCATAGCTTTTTCATCATCGTCTACATCTTCTTCTTCATCAGTAAAGGATTCTTCCTATTCACTAGAGTTGTCATTAGCTTTAGGACAACTCATTTTCTTCCTTTCTCTTCATCTTCTAGGTCATTCAACCTTTTAAGTTTCATCCCACGATTAAGGAGTGATCAAATGAGCTCTTCAAGAAGAAGAGTCTTCAAATCATTTGATTCTTCAATTGCCAATGTCGTTGGTTGCCATGAATTTGGAAATGCATCTAAAATATTTCTATTTTGTTCTCCAAGGGAATAGGTTTTCCCAGAAGACTTCAATCCATTTGATATGTTGGTGAACCTTGTAAATATATCATAAATATTCTCTCCTTACTTCATTGTGAAAAGCTCATAGTCTCTACCAAGCATAGCTAGTTTCGATTCCCTTACTTGATTGGTTCCTTCATGAATAACTTGAAGTAGCTTCCACATATCATGAGTGATGTTACATCCACTCACTCTATTGTACTCATTTACATCTAATGTACAACTAAGAATGTTCATAGCTTGATAATTCAAAGTTATCTTCTACTAATCATTTTTATCAAGTTCTTTAATCTTTTTTGGCTCTCTTGTGGTCCAAAGGCCTTCAACTTCATAGGTATATATAGACCTTTCTCAATAATATCCCACAAACCAAAGGTAATAGAACAAATGTAAATTTTAGTACGATATTTTCAAAAAGTATAATTTGTTCTATAAAAAAGTAAAGGTCAGTTTGTAGAAGACCATTCCACAAAAGAAGCCCTACTCTAATACCAATTGAAAAACGTAAAAGGGGTTGAATTAGGTTTTTGGCCAATTTTTAAAAACTTTTCTTTAGTAAAATCAACCTTTGAAATTCACAACCACTAAGTGTTTGTTTGTTTTAAAGAGAGTGTTTGAGAGAAGATAAATAATTAATAAGGTCACAATTGATAACAATAACAACAAAGTATGATAAAGAAGACACAAATAAACGCAAGTAATAAAGAGAGAGAGAAGTACAAACACTTCCAGTGGTTCAATTTCTTTAAGATCTATATCCACTACCTTGAACTACACCTAAGGATTTTAACCAATCTACTAAATGATCAAGTCAAACAAATACACTAGACGCTTACCCACCTACGGTTTTATACAAATAACCTCTTTAATTCCAACAATCAGGGCTCACCCTCACCATAAGGGTTTTATGCCCCAAGACAACATTGAATAACCAAAGTAAACGTGATAAATGGAAATAAGTTATCTAACAAGATGGTAGATATACACCAAGCCTAGCACCACTTCACTTCTTACTTCGGAATCATTGGTTTATCACTTGAAGCACAATAACAATTAAAAACTTTTCCTGATTCTTTGATATTCTAAAGAGTGCAGCTTGTAAAGTTCAAGAAACCTCTCAAAGTCTAAGTTTATAGCCTTCTAAATGGTTTAAATTTTGAATTTTAACATTTAAAGATGACTTGCAACAGCTTGTTTTTGAAACAGAATAGAGAAATTCAGTTGGCTGAATTGGGCTTTTGCTTTCGACTCGATCATCTGAATTTCTTTGCTCATTTTGTTATATAGGGTAAATTCGCTCATTTCAGTTGAAAATCCAAGTCCAAACTGATCATTAGTATTTCTCTTAAAAATCAAAAGAATAGAACAAATTCAGATGTTTGAATTAGTGACACCAAATTTGAACTTTTTTAGATTTTACAAAACCAATTCGAACTCAATCAGATGAAGTTTCAAAACATTTGAATCATAAGATAAACCGTTTAAAGAGCTTTTAACCTAAGAGTCGTTATTAAAAACTTTGTTCTTCAAAATATAGGAAATCACTTATATTCAAAAATAAAATTTAAACTAGAACTATAACATTTTTGCTTCAAAGTGTAATTCTATGTTCCAAAAGGAAAGAGGTGTATAGTTTTCAAGTTATCTATACTATACTAAAGGTATGGATAGGGGTCATGGGGATTTAAACTTGTTTTGTTTCTTCGTTTTTTGAATGCCCTAAAATGCCCTTTGATAAAGTTATTTTTTTAGTTTTTAAATGCATTATTACCATTTTGATAGTTTTTTACATTTAAATGATAATTATTTAGCAGTTACATAGAAATAATTAATTTGGCGAAATAATTGTAAGTTAGTTTTAATAAAGATAAAATAAATAATTAAAGAGAAAAGTAAGTCACTAAAAAAGAGTATTAAATAGAAAGACTTTATTTTCATAAATAATTATTAATTTTTCTTTTTTTCTAATTACAATTATTAAATTAGTTTATATACCTCTCAAATCATAACTTGATTATGTTTTTACAATTTTACAAAATCAATGACAAGATTTGAAATTTTCAAAAAAAATATATTTGAAAAGTTTTTAAAAATTCAAGATTAGAATGGAATAGTGGTAGTGGTAGTAGGTTAGATATGATCTATACTACACTAGAAATATTGATAGAGAACAATAAGTATATTAACAACTCCCACTTAGGTTACATACTTTTTAACCCTAAAAGTCTATACTATACTAAAAGTATGGATAGGAGTTATGGGGGTCATGTCTTATACCATTGTATTTTTTGTCAAATAACATTAAATTTTTATATTTTCAATTAAATAGACAAATAAGTTACTAGAAGAAAAACTCTATACATTAAAGAGGTGAATAATGAATTACTAGAAATAATAGAAAAAAAATTAAGTGTTGAAGAGAAAGATAATAATTATAAAAAAATAGAATATTGAAGATAATTTCATAGATAATACATTACTACATATAAAAAAAACATTGACATTGAGGTTCAGTGTGATAAAAATGAATCATAAAATTTTTTGATATATTACTACTTAATGTATTAAAAGAAAATTTAAAATATCTATCTTTGATTGTTACAAAAAGAACAATAAATAAACATAAATAAGTGGCTAAACATGTCCTATAATAACGAGAAATATCAAATATCACTTCAATTTTCTCCAATAGGGGTTATGTGGATTTAAATTTAACTGTTTCTTTCTTTTTTGAATTGCAAAAAATGTCCTTAGAAAAATATTTTACTATTCTTATTTTGAGAATTTCAACTTGTATGTTTCTTTCTTTTTTGAATGCCCTAAAATTTCTTTTGATAAAATTATTTTTTATTTTTTTGAAATGCATTATTGTTATTTTGATGGTTTTTGACATTTAAATGGTAATTATTTAGGAGTTACATAGAAACAATTAATTTATAGAAATTATTTGTAAGTTATGTTTAACAAAGATAACTTAAAGAATTAAAGAGAGAGGTAAGTTACTAAAAAAAAGTATTAATTAGAAAGATCTTATTGTCATAAATAATTATCAAAAATTAATTAACATCTCTGTTTTTTCCTATAATTGGATGCATGCATATGGTGCATTGTATAATTAATATTTACACTTAATAATATTATATATTTGCCAAAAAATCAATTATTGAAATGAATAAAAGCAGAGTTTATAAACTCTATGTAATTATTTAATATAAGTAATAAAAACATATATATAATTGGAATATCATCAAAATATTAAAATAAAAGGTAAAAAAGTGCATTTGGACCACTACTATTGTGTGTGTCTGTGTGTATGAGAGAGAAAGATAATAATTTTGTTAATTTAAAAATTTTAAATACCAATATAATTTACGAAAAGCCTAAAATATAATAAAATTTGATTAAAAAGAATGACTGTTTAACATCAATGAAATAGTTTCTACAAAATTAGAAAAATATGAGTCTTATATGAATACTTTGTAAACAATTACATGAGTGAAGAAAATTACTCATAGTCTCTAGCTTTGAAAAAATAGTATATTCTTATTTTACAAAATAAACTAACGTGATTACAGCAAAATATTACGCTAATTAAAAATTTTAAATACAAATATTAATTATAAAATATCCAAAATATTATCACATATAAGCTGAAAAACAGCTACAAAATAGTTTAGATAATTAGTAAAAGTATGAATTGTATTAAAATATTATCAAAATAATTAAACAAATTATAAAAAGTAATTTATATTTTACTATTATAACAATAATTTATGAATTTACAAAAGACTAAATAAAAAGTTAATTGCGTGCAATTTTCACATACATTATGCTAGTACCTACTAAATGACCATAACCCTATACTATTCAATCTTTAAAGCCTTCTATATTTTTCATGCACTTCAATTTTTGTGCTCTTAGCCTGAATTAGGGTTTTCTTGTTTCTCCTTGGCTTCAAGGTAATGAGATCTTTTGCTTCTCTAATCCAAAATTCATGTGACGCAAGAAGTACTCTGATTAGCCCACATCAATATTGGTCATTAATCAGAATTTTAAGATTTGCCCTTAGGGCCAACACAAGTATGTAACGTACCTGTCCTACCCAAATCTAGATATCCTCTTAATTATCACCAAGCATGAACGAAGAGGAGAATGTTAATGAACATCACCAAAAAGCCTCAGACACTCAAATAGAGAAAGGAGACAAACTGATAAAAGAAGCTCCAGTGGCTTTGAAAATAAAGAAAGAACCACCAGATAAAAGGATAGTAGAAACAGAGATCTATCCAAGTGAGGTTAGTGTCATGATGAACTGAGACTTGATGGAGTTTTATTTTGTTTATATATGAAGATAATAAGTAAGAACTGTAAGGTTGAAGGGTCTTGAAATTCTTTAGAAATTTACTTAGTTTATTACAGTCTTACAATCCAAATATTTTAATTTTGATGGAAATAAAAGTCTCTGGTGCAAGAGTTGCTCAAAATCTTGCACATAGAGTTTTGATGAATTATCAGTAGCGGAAGTAAGAGGATTGGCTAGTAGAATATGGTGTTTCTGGATGGCCAACCAGGTGAATACTGATGTCTTGGTGAAGAATGATCAAATTGTAATGTTGGCTATAAAGAAAAGGAGTCTGGTTCAGTAGATTTTACCAACCATTTATGTGTCTCTATTGGTAGCATTGAGTAAACACGTTGAATTCCCAAGCCATTTTCTTGGTGACTACACATAAAAAAAAACAGGAAGAGTCTGACACTTGGAGATGCTGAGCAGATTAGCTCTAAGAAATAATTGAATATTGTGATTTGATTGATATAAGATATTTAGGTCGAAGCTTTACATAGACAAATTTCAAAGTGGTGAGGTAAAAATCTTGGAAAGAATTGATTGGACCTATCAAATAGGCTTTGAAATTCTAAATTTCAAAGCTCAGAACATATCGCTTAGAAAAACTCTAATCACCATCCTCTCTTGGTGAATATAATAGGAATCCAAACTCCCTAATCGACCTATAGACCCTTTAGCTTCCTTACAGCCTAGATGGAGCATAATGAGTTCAAGAAATTCTCGAAAATTTCATGGACCTGCACAAAAGATCAATTGTGGAAAAAAAAACTAATGAATTTAGGGGTTAGGTGAGCTGATGGAATAAAGCTATGTTTGGTAATATGTTTCATACAAAAAAATAGATATATAGGAAGCTGAAGGGCGTACAGACTAAGCTAGCTTCTGGCTACTCTACCTATTTAACTAATTTGGAAGATCAACTAATTGTAGAGTACAATGATATCCCCAAGCAAGAGAAAAGCTTATGGCATGAAAAGTCAAGGATGATGTGCCTTAAGGAAGGTGAGAGAAACAAGCGTTATTTCCATACCAGTACCGTCATCCAAACAAAGGAGAAGTAAGGTCTGTTGCCTCAAGCAGAATGCAAGTAATTGGACAAATAATGGTGAACACCTTAAAGAATGGCTAGGGAGTTTATACCATGATGCACACACTAGAACCGACCTTCTACCTAGATGCCATCTGATTGAAATTCCCACAACTCTCGCACATAGATAGGAGGCTTTTCAACAATTTAATATCTAAACAAGAGATAAGAGTTGCCCTTTTCTGAATGGATAGCTTCAAGATACCTAGGCTTGAAGACCTACCTCCATGTTCCTTCTAGCAAAAATTGGCACATAGTTGGTAAGTCAATTGTAGAATTTGTGCGATAAATTTTTATAACCAGGTTTTTCCCCTCCTCTAAGATGAATGTGATACTTAGCTCTCTCATTCCATGGATTGATAGTCTAGAAAATATATCCTAGTTTAGGCCTGTAGCATTAAGTAATGTGATAGTTTAAAGTGACCCCTAAATTCATTGCAAATTAGCTCAATCCACTCATTGGAAAATTAGTTAGAGTGAATCAGCCAAACTTAATCCCAGGGAGATAGGCACTAGACAATGTGATAATTGTCTAGGAATGCATCCATAGCATGAAACATAAAGCGGGTAAAAACGGCATCACGGTGATAAAGATTGAAAAGGCATACAATAGTATTGCTTCAGACTTTCTAGAAGTATCCCATCAGACATTAGTTTTAGCAAGGAAAAGGTTGAGTTCGTCAGGCCGTCCATGAAATTCGTAAACTTGATTATTCTACCGACTGGAGAGAATTTGGAGCCTATGACACCACAATGAGGATTTAGGCAAAGAAACTGTTTATCCTCATAATTTTTTATGCTTTGTATAGAACTCTGGGGGTAGAGGATTAGTGATATTGTAAATACTAACAAGTGGAAGGTAGTCAAAGCATCAAGAGGTCAACCAAAACTCTCTCACCTTTTCTTTACTGATGATCTCTTGTTATTTGGGGAGGCTTCTGAAACTCAAGAAGAGGTGATAACACAATTAATAGAAGGCATTTGTGGTGAGAATGGACAACATATCATCTCTTACAAATCTAAATTGTTTATTACTAAGAGAACCCCTGTTAGAATACAAGGAAGCAGCAAAACGAGTACTAAAAAAGAGGATAATCAACAACCTTCATCATTTATTGTATTTGAGATAATTATTGTATACACTACATCATTATTGGGGTTGTATTTTAGGGTTTTCTATTAACCGTATGTATACATACATAGCATTCTACAAAATCATAATATGAATAATATTACAAAAGCTGCCTTTTTTAAAGAACTTTCTTCGACTTCTTTCCTCTTCATGGTATCAGAGCTTTCTTGGTTTGAGAATTCATCCTTTTTATTTTTTTCTATCTATCATTGGAGTAGAAGAAGCTGTTTATGGTAGTCCATATTTTGTCTCCTCAAATGATAATCCAAATATGGCTCTTCTTTCACCTTCTTTGATATTATCAAATTGCCATTCATAAGCTAGAGCCATGAAAGTAGCAGTGGTATTAAAATCGAAACAAGGTTTTGATGATAGCTCAATCAAGGTGCCTTCAAAGACCAATAAACTTTATGAAGGTTGCGCATAGTGCAACTGTTTGGTGCTTGCTTGGATCCTTAGTTCGGTGGAATAGCTAACTGCTCAAAGTGTTATGGGGATGAACATGGAGCAAGAAGTTTGGGATGATCATTTAAGGTCAATATGCCAAAGAGGATCAGGTTTGGTTTGCTAATTCAATAACTGAGTTCCATTCAATCAGACAAGCAAACCTCAGTGTTACAGACTATTACACTTGATTGCATATAGTTTGGGACGAGATCTCGATCCTCTAACCCATATTGACATCCGAATATGAACAAACTTGTTCTTATATAGTGCTAAAGACTGTTCGAGGTTTTCAATATCAATACGCTATCTGGTTTCTTCTGGGACTTATTAATAATTTTTCCCATGTCTGATCACAAATCTTGCTAATCACTTATCTCATTTTAATCAAAGAAATTTTGGAATGTTTGTTTAGCATGAGTGCCAACTGTAAACTCTACTGGCTCCTCTACACTTCTTGTACTTCAAATAGCTACAATTATGCCTAAGAGAGGCGGGGATTCATGACAAAAAGCTATTGGTCCGTACTTTTTGTTGAAAAACTAGACATACTCAGTGACATGTGTTGCAAGTGTAAGTACTAAGGGCAAATATTATAGTTTTGATTATGACAAACATTGATATAAGCGAACTTAAGTAATTGTTGTGTGATAGAATTATTGGATTGTGGAAGCAAAGAAGTCTCATTGCCTTGAAGATAGAGTGCTAAGGAAAACTTAGATGTGTTAAAAAAATTAAAGTATTTAGACAATGTCTTAAGGATTGAAGGTTTTGAAGACATCAGTGTAGGTTTACACTTGCCTAATTGGTGTATTCTTGTAAACCCTACACTTATTATCTTTGGAATCTAAAGAACTTACAAGAGAGCACAAAAATTGGTTTTCAATCTTAAAAGGCTTTCATTATACATGTTTTACCAAGTTCTTGACAAAGGATTATGGTTTAAAGCTCTTAAAAAGATCTATCTTATAGTTCAATATGATTTCAAACTTATTGTACTTCATTTCGAAACATTTTGACAAAGTTTGAACAGCTCGAACTCCAGTTCAGACGTCTAAACTGAAAACCATAGCTGTTGAATTTTCAAAGAAATTCAGACAACCATTCAGACCCTTATGTCCAAATTCGGTCAACTAAATTTATCCTGATAGCCTGACGACAGACAAATTCAGACGATCATTTGGATCTAGGAGTTCATGTCCGGTTAACCTAATTTTACTGTTACTTACCATTATTTCAACGTTGTAACTAATTTTCAATTGCTATAAAAGTCATAAACTTCAGATTTTTTAGTAGTTTTAATGTTGCGATAAAAAGTTGATTTTCAAGATTCCATAGACAAAAAGGTGAAGTGGTATTAGATTTGTCATCATCTACCAAGTTGTTGGTAATATCCTTCTCTCTTACTTCATCTATTTGATTTATTCAAGTTTATCTTAAGGATAAAAATCCTTTTGAGAAGGTGAACCTTGATTGTCGTAAGTGAAAAGAGGTTGTGGAGTAAAACCCTTGTTGATTGAGCCTCTTGTGTGACTTGTATAATGATTGTTATTGTTGAAATAGTTTGAAATCCTTGAGTAAGGGCTCAAGGTAGTAGATGTAGATCTTGTGTGATCGAACCACTATAAATTGCTTGTGTGATCTTCTCTCCTCTCTTTTTTATTTGAGAATTCATTGAGTTAACTTGAATATCTTAGTGTGATTTTGATTTCAAATCTCCTCCAATCTATATTCTTAAAAAGTTAGCCAAAGATCAAATTCACCCCCTCTTTGGTCTTTCAATTGGTGTCGGAACTTGGGCTTCTTTATGTAGTTTTATAACCTAGAAGTTCAGATCTATGGCTAATGTTTCAAACATACCTTATTTGGAAGAATCTTTCACAAATAGACCTCCTTTGTTTGATGGAACAAATTTTACATTTTAGAAATCTAGAATTAAGATATATATATATATATATATATATATATATATATATATTTGTTCTATTAACATTGATTTGTAGAATATTATTGACAAAGCTCCTGACATACCAATGAGGATGAGAGCCAATGGATTCACTAGGGAACCAAAACCATTTTATGAGTAAGATGAAAGTGATTCAAGAAAAATGACTTTGAACTACCAAGCAATGAACATCTTGAGTTGTGCATTGGATGTAATTGAATACAACTGAGTGAGTGGATGCGACACCGCTCATGACATGTGGAGACTTCTTCTAGTGATGCATGAAGGAACTAATCAAGTAAAGGAGTCAAAGCTTGCAATGATAGTAAGAGATTATGAGCTATTCACAATGAAGCAAGTAAAGGAGAGAGCATTAGTGACATGTTCACTAGATTTACCAACATCTCTACCGGTTTGAAGTCATATGGGAAAATCTATTCACATGGAGAACAAAATAGGAAAATTTTAGATGCTCTAACAAGTCTTGGCAACCAAAGACTCTTGCCATTGAAGAATCAAAACACTTGAAGATTCTTCCTCTGGAAGAGCTCATCTGATCATTACTTACCCATGAGATGATCTTGAAGATGAAGAGAAAGGAAGAAAAGGAGTGATACTTAAAGCCTCCAGAAATCCTAGTGAGCAAAAGGAATCATCTAGTGATGAAGATAAAGATGGAGCTGATGATAAGATGTCAATGGTAGTGAGAAAGTTCAAGAAATTCTATAGAAATGGATTTCTCAAAAAGAGTAAAAGGCCCTCCAAGAAAAGAGGACAATCATCTTCATTATTCGAGGTCATTTTTAAGAAAAACACTTTTTGAACTTCTATTTGGAAGAACACATTCCATTGCCTATTTCAAAGTATTTGGTTGTAAGTGTTTTGTATTGAATATCCATGACAATTTAGGAAAATTTGATATAAAATTGGATGAAGCTATCCTTCTTGGTTATTCTTCGAACAAAAAGGCTTATAGAGTTTATAATAAAAGAACCTTATGTGTTGAGGAAACCATACATGTGAGTTTTGATGAATCTAACATTTACTTGGAAAGAAGGGATGATTATGATATAGGCACTTCCATGAATGACAATCAAACTCATCTTCAAGGTCCAACTTTAAAAGATCATGCCAATGAAGAACAGAAGATGGAGAAAGAAAAAGATAACAAACCTAGTGGTGACCAAAAGCTTCCAAAGGATCTAAGATATGCAAGAGGCCACCCTAAGGAGCAAATCATTGGTGATGTCCCCCAAGGTTTTAAAACAAGACGGTACTTTATTGACAACTTTGCACTTTTAGCTCACATTGAGCCTAAAAACATTAATGATGCAATGTGTGATGATTTTTGGATTATTGCTATGCAAAAGGAATTAAATCAATTTGAGAGGAACAAATTTTGGATTCTTTTCCCCAAGACCCTGTGATCACCCTATTATTGGTACAAAATGGGTTTTTAGAAATAAACTAAATGAATACGAAGAAGTTGTTAGAAACAAGGCTAGACTTGTTGCCCAACGATACAATCAAGAAACAAGGCTAGACTTTTGCTCCGGTAGCTAGACTTGAATCTATAAGAATGTTTTTGGCATTTTCTTGCTTTAAAAGTTTTAAGTTATTTCAAACGGATGTCAAAAGTGTATTTCTAAATTGTTTTACTGATGAAAAAGTTTATGTGGAATAACCCCCGGTTTTGCTCATGAAAAATTTCCTAACCATGTCTTCAAACTATCTAAAGCTTTATATGGTTTAAAACAAGCTCCTAGAGCTTGGTATGAAAGATGAGTAGTTTTCTACTTTCAAAAGCATTTTCAAGAGAAAAGGTTGACAACTCTTTTCATAAAAACCTCTTGCAACAATGGCCTCTTACTTGTACAAATTTATGTAGATGATATCATATTTGGTGATACTAATGTTTCTCTTTGTGAGGAGTTCAAAATAAGCATGATGGTAGAACTCAACTTCTTTCTTGAGCTACAAATCAGGCAAACCAATGATAGTACTTTATAAATCAAGCCAAGTATACCAAGGAGCTGTTGAGGAGATTCATAATGGACCAAGCAAAAGGTATTAGCACACCTATGAGTTCATTAACCAAACTTGATAAAGTTGAGAAAGGTAAAAATGTTGATGAAAAGGTACATAGAGGTATGATTGGTAGTTTGCTTTATCTTACCGCAAGTAGGTCGAACAATATGTTTATCGTATGACTATGTGCTAGATTTCAATATTTTTCAAAATAGTCTCATTTAATTATCATTAAGCGTATTCTTCGTTATCTAATTGATACACATGATTATGGTCTTTGGTTTACAAAATCATCTTCTTTGGACCTTATTGTCTATTCGGATGCCGACTATTCTAGATGCAAAGTCGAGCGTAAGAGTAGAAGTTGTCATTGTCAATTTCTTGGTAGTTGTCTTGGTATAGCATGAAACAAGCTTGTGTGTCATTGTCTACCGCTGATGTCGAATATATAGCCAATGGTAGTTAATGTGCTCAAGTTCTTTGGATGAAACACACTCTACTTGATTTTGTCTTAGGTTTCAAATGTGTACCTATCTAGGACTAAGCATATAGAGATTAAACATCATTTCCTCATTCTAGGACTAAGCATATAGAGATTAAACATCATTTCATTCATAAGCATGTAGCTAAAGGTGATATATGCTTGGATTATGTGTGCACAAATGAACAAATTGCTGACATCTACACCAAGCCATTGGCCGAGGAAAGGTTTTGCTACCTTAGGAGAAGTTTAGGAATTTCAAAATTCAATTACTAATGTATGTATTAAAGTGTGACACAAAACAAGAAAAATTCGAACGCATGGTCTGGATGCATGGAGTGAAATTCAATTACTAATGTATGTATTAATGTATGTATCTATAGGCCCTCACGATTTTAAAATGTGTCACAAAGGAGTGGCATCCACACCCTTATAAGGCATGCTTCATTCTCCTGGCCAGCCCCTGTGGGATCTCACATCCATAATCTCATCAAAATGTTGGAGAGGTAACAAGTGAGGAAGGGGTTACTAGAGGTATATAATTCATTAATCAAGAACCCTTCAAATGGATACATAAATAGAGATATATAATGCATTAAAATCCAATAATCTGGTATGCCATGCTTCAATATGAAATAACCTAAAAAGAGGTAGAATGATCCCATAACTTCAGAAATCAGTGAATTTCTAACGATGAAACTAGGCACCAAAGCACTAAAACACACCACCACTGAGTTTACTAATCACTTTACATAAATTAATGAGATAATTATGTTTATAAATTATACCTTATAATTTATATAATATAAGTATTAACCATTAAGTAATTGATAATTTTTTTCTCTTCTCTTTCTAAATTTATGTTGAGAAGTGAAAAAAAATTATATTTTGTAAAATTAGTTAAATATATTAATTACGAAAGTGAATATGTAGAATATATTATTTTATAAAACTAAATATTTACTTTGGGATATTCTAAATTACAAGTGCAAAAATCAATTGGAAGACTATGGTAAGATCTTATCTTTCTCTTTCATATAATTTCAATTTCTCGTGTTAGTAAAGGTAATAATATTCCTACCTACGCATTTGCTGTGTTAATACTTAATATCCTTAGAATTATGATAAGCTCAATTAGTAGTTACAATCTCATAAATTGACTCTATGATTGAATAGCATGCATATTGTTTCCAAAGCTGCTAAGAATTAAAACTATTAAGCTATATTGATTTTCTAAAATATAATTTTAAAGTGTTGGAAGTGAAAACTTTATACACTAAATTTTTTTGAAAGTGAAATATAAACAAAATTATTTATATCAAAACACATAAAATTTTAATCTATATAGTTATGATGATATTAATATAGTATTATACACAAAAATTTTTTATTATATCAAGAAATTATAATATATAATTATAAATTATTATTATATATATATTCGGGGCGGGCTCATAACGGGCCGAGCTTAGTTGAGCCCGAGCTCGACCCGAATCACAATCGGGCCGAAAATTCAAGCCCTAGCCCGACTCAGCCCTAGCCCGAAAAAAGCTCAACCCTAAAAAATCGAGCCGAACCGGGCCGAGCTCGGGCTAGCCTAGCCCAATTGACAGTCCTACTCGATTGTGCTCAAATAATTAAAGCATGTAGACCATGTCTTAAGGATTGAAGGCTTTAAAGACTTTAGTGTAGGTTTACACTTGATTAATAGTTATATTCTTGTAAACCCTACACTTATTGTCTTTGGAATCTAAAGAACTTACAAGAGAATACAAAACTTGATTTTCAATCTAAAAATATTTTTATTATACATATTTTACCAAGTTCTTGAGAACGGTTTGTAGTTTAAAAGCTCTTAAAAAGATCTTTCTTATAGTTCAAACTTGTTGTACTTGATTTTCAAATATTTTGACAAAGTTTGAATTGTTCCGACTCTAGTTCGGATGTCCCTACTAAAAACCTTGGCTCCTGAATTTTGAAAGAAATTCGGATGATTATTCAGATGCTTATGTCCAAATTTAGTCAATCGAATTTATCCGGAGAGTCTGAAAATAGAGAAGTTTGAATGAACATTCAGACGCAAGAGTCCATGTTTGGTCAACTGAATTTTACTGTTACTAACCGTTATTTGAATGTTGTAACTGATTTTCAAATGTTATATAAGACATAAACTTCAAAATTTTAGTAGTTTTTGAGCCTTTAAGAATCATTACTCTTCCCAATCATTCTTTATCAAAAAGCTCTCTTTTGTGTTATGCTAAAAAGTTTAATTACAAAATTCCATAGACAAAAAGGTGAAGTGGTGCTAGATTTGTCATCATCTACCAAGTTGTTGGTAATATCCTTCTCTCTTAGTTTATCTATTTGCTTTTTTCAAAGTTATCTTAAGGATATAAAATTCTTTAGAAAGGGTGAACCTTTGTTGTTATAAATGAAAAGTGGTTATGGAGTAAAACCCTTATTGGATGAGCCTCTAGTGTGTTTTGTATAACTATTGTTATAGTTGAAATTGTTAAAAATCCTTGAGTAATGGCTTAAGGTAATAGATGTAGATCTTGTGTGATCGAATAATTATAAATTAATTGTGTGATCTTTTCTCCTCTCTCTTTATTTGGGAACTCATTGTGTTAACTTGTATATCTTATTGTGAATTTGATTTCAAATCTCTTCCAAACTATATTCTCAAAAAGAAAAAAGTTTTCAAAAATTAACCAAAAACTTAATTCACCCCTCTTAAGTCTTTCAGTGATAACATATTTATGAATATGTTTGTGTACACATATTAATTAAGTGGAGTAATTATATATATATATATATATATATATATATATATATATATATATATATATAAAAGATCCATTCAAGAAAGAATATAAGTAAATTTTAACAAATTCAGTTTCAATGCGTTTTTCATCTGAATATAGTTATGTTATAGTATAAATAAATTATAAATATAATATATGGTGAAATAAGACACCAGCTTTTACTTAGCCTAGTGGTGGAAACAAACTCCAAATTCTAGCTTGCGAGAGTTCAACTAAGGGGCTAAATTTTTTTCGGAAGCGGCGTAGAGTCTTCCGGGGGTAGAGTCTTCCAGCTCGGTCCTCCAAGATCAATTTTTTTTTCTTTCTTTTTTTTTTTTTTTGCATTTCTGTTCCAATGCGATCCTCTGGCCTCTTGCTGCGAGCATACGAGCCGGCTAGAGGCCATTTGGGGCTCGACCCAGTACTCCAAAATCAGTTTATTTTTTAATATCTCATTTCTTATTTATTAAAAATATTTTTTAATTTTAACAAATTCAGTTTCAATGTGTTTGTAAGACTAATTGCTAGTTGTATTTGATTTAAAATGTCTGTTCTCTGGTCACTTTTCAATCCTATGTTTGTTTTAAAATTTGATTTCAAATCTAAAACTGACACTATTTAGTTTCAATATCGGGTTATGACCACAAAAATTGTGACCACACTATTTGGTTTCAAATTTGCCTTTTTTAAGTGATATTTACTATTATTATTAACGATTTTGGAGAGCTAGAATCGTGTTTTAAATTTTTGTAGAATCATCATTAATTTATCAAAAACTCCTTTTACGTTAATCTTTATCTTTTATCTAGAGAAAAATGAAGCATTAATTGTCATACACTAGTTAAATTTCATGGAAGAATAAACTCAAGAATTGATTAAATGAAAGAGCAAAGAAGAACCAAGAAAATAAAAACTCATGAAAAAAGAATGGAATGGAGAATAAAAAAAGAAAAAGAAAAAGAAAGAACAAATAAAAATCACGAGAAAAACATAAGCCATTGGCACTGTGCTAGAGAAGACTAATAAGGAGCAAGATAACTTCACTCTATGATTTCTATTCAGTCTAGAAGAAACATCGTTTTTAAATAAAATTCTCAATTTGAAATCTCATATTTTGTTAATTGTGAAGGAATAATCAAAAGAAAATTAATAATAAAAATTTAGCAAAATCTAATTCTTCATAAACAAAAATAAAAAGTTTGCACTCTTCACATTTTCCAAAGCCACAAACCCAATACGGAAAGGGAAAAGTACAAAATACAAAACAATAAAGCTAATATTTTAACCTATATGCATATTACATACACTATCAAAATTAGGATAAAAAGTTCAAATTAAAATTAGAATGTTTTAGAATTATACATTTGCCTCTATTCATCTTGCTTAATGAGGAAAGCACAAAAATGCTATTGTTTAAAATTATTTACTTCGAGGGGACCACAATTTATAATTTCAAAGCTAATATATAAGTCAATATATACAATACGCATTGTGTTAAACAGTTTTTACCCCCAAAACTTTGAGGGGGTTATGGCTTCCCTCAGTTTCTTCATAGTCCTGCATTATCCCTTTCTTTGTTCTCAAAGAGTTTCAATGCTCCTACCGAATTTTTGCCACAAATTCTTACTTCTTCGACTTTATTTATTTTTGCCTCGCAGGTTCTCAATGGAAGCAAGAATATATCCATGGTATCATTTGTAAGCATACCAATTTGTGAAATATCTACCTTGTATATAGAGCCCTCCATGATGCAACATAGAAGATATTTGGGGATTGTCACAAAATATATCCTGCCGGCAAGACGTAAAAATGTTGATATTTCACAAAAGGAATTACATTTTTTTTGATGAATATGTTACAAAAAGAATTACTAACAGGCTGAGATTTTGTCTTCTAGATGAGAGATATTCTTTCTTCCAAATCCCACTTAGAGATTCTAGTTTGTCTCTATGTGTGTGTATTATATTTTCTTTCTTATTAAATTAGTTCTTGCCCTTATTAATAAAATAAAGGTGTGATGAAACACTTATTTTTTGCTTTTTTCGCATGAAAATATATCGTTAATATTTAATACAATTATCCAATAAAAGACAGAAGGCAATGGAAATCCGAAGTTCTCAACAATAAACCTTCAAATTTATTTCATTATAACCAATGTTTTTATATAACGTAATTTCCCAAGTTGGGACATTATTCTAAAGCAAAGTTGGGCTAAAATTAACATTTGATCTATAATATTGGCCAGCCTTCCAATTAAAAGGAATTACATTTTGTGCCACAAGAGTTCTTTTCGATGCTCCCGCTGTGATCTTAATTGAATATGGACCCTTTGTCCCTGAAGGTATATCATACTTATAAGTGGCACCAAACATTTGTTGCATAGGAAACCATTTAGATGAGCTCGCAGGTTGAATCTCCATAAAACCAATATCCCCATCTCCATTTTCATACTCAATAGCAACAGCAAAAAAGAAGGGATTAGAACCTTTATCCACTTTAAACACAATTGATGTGCCTGGATAATCGCAAGCAACCCTGTAAAATTTGATAATTAGTTGACCAAAAATTTCAATTTGAATATATATATTCATATATCAACATGGATCCAGGAGCATGACTCCCCGGGTTACCTTTGGTACTCAATGTTGATTCGGCCTGCTTTTAGCAAAAACGCTCCTCGCCCAGGCTTTGCTAAGGCTTCGAAAGCAATTTCGCTTAGATCAAAGTGGACAGGATCATTGTTGCAAGCACCAGGGCATTCATCAGTAAGAGTTACTCTCAATGGTTTACCGGAGCATTCGGGGTTTTGTGTGCATTTCACCTTAAATCACAAAAGAAGAATAATGAAGGATCATTGATAATTCATGTAGGGATATGACAGGATAGGGATTGTGATACCTTATTCATTGAATATTACAAGCACTATTTAATCGTATAAAATTAGACAAAAAGAAATAAGAGTAAAACGTAAACCTGGTAGCAAATTCCGCAGCCTTTGCCTTTCTTAAACAGAACTTGATTCCCAGCAGTTATCATGCCAGAGAATGGCGCATGGGCGACATCATTTTCTAAACCACAAGCTCCCCCTGTACAAAAAGAGTGAAAATTTTGAATATAAACTTTCTAGTACACAAAAGTGCTTGTTATGTATAAGATAACTTTAAGAGAGTCAATATTGAACTATCTACATACCACTTCCTGCTTTAGTGGGCTGGTTGTAAAATGTTGCTATTGCTGTCTGAAAGCCAGCAAGAGAATGATTGAAGGAGCTGACCCTAGAGCAGAAGCAAAATTTAGAGAAAGATGACAAGAAAAAAACAAGGGCAAGTTGAAAATGTATCCTACAAATTCTTGTTGTCATTTTCGATTATTCTAGTTTGAAAAGCTGAAGAGAGAATATTTCTTCTTGTTACTACACAGAGAAATGCATGCCCCTTTTATAGCGTGACGGAAGTATGCGACTCTGGAAATTGTGGACCATAATAAAAATAAAATTTCCTTGACACACTCACCATATCAAATTAGAACATAGCTTAATAGGTATATATATCTCAATTGGACATCAAATTTATTAGAAAATGAACCAAGAAAGGACTCCCAATTGATACCATATATGAAAAGATGTTACGAATTGCTCGGATTTCAAACTTAAAGCCATAACTCAAAATAAATGTTCGAAAAAATTGAACAAAAATTTTACTAATGGAACAAACTCAATTTGCAAGATAATTATATCTTGAATAATTTATGATGTTTTTTATAGGTCATAATTCTTTTTTTTTTCTTAAATATTGGTCCCTCATTCATTTAAAATATGTTCTTGTACAATTATTTTGGTTGGTAGTTTTGTTCATCTACCACTTAATGCAATATTTATAACTAGAAATTAGTGTGCTAGACATTTATAACAATGAGTTAATGAAACATCGTCAACAAAATTTCTAACTTAAAACATCAAAATTTTTTCCAAAGTTCATACGTTGTTGGTGCCAAAATAAATAAATAAATAAATATATATATATATATATATATATATATATATATATATATATATATATATATATATATATATATATATATATATATACATCTGTGTGTGTGTGTATGTGTGTATATAAATCATCAATTTTCGATATCAAATAATGGTTCAAACAAATTCCTTTTATTTGAATGCAATTTCTATCTCAATAACTTAATTTTAAAATATATTTTTAATGAGTTTTTTTAACACAAATGGTGGCATTGAAAAAGCATAAATTGCCGCTAATTAAACTGTATCTTATTCACTTAAAAGTTGATACACATATATGATTTATTAAGAAGGACAAATCATCAATCACGTATCTTGTTGTATTTAAGGTTGGTAGCCTTAAGGCCTATTTGATAAAACTAAAATTTGAAAACAAATTTTTATTCTGAGTTATAAAATTTGAAGTTTGAAGATAAAATCTAAAAGTTGATGTTAGAATTTCAATTGAAGGTTGAATTAATTAATGCACGACGGTAATATGTTACAAAAGTTTTAAATTTGAAATTTTCATATTGCACATTTCTGCTCAGAAAATGTTAAAAAAGGGAAGTCATTTGTTTGGCCCTTTTAATTTCTAAAAACTATTATACTGTCAAAAAGTTTAAAATTTATTAGTTATGAGTTTAAAAAAGGATAATGATTCAAATAATTCAAATCTTTCTATCCATTAAAAGTGAATGTAGGACAAAAAATAATTCATAACCAATTAGCGATGGACAAAATTTTAGGATGAATTATAGGTAGATATTATTACAAATTTTGTATAGAATAGGAACCAACTTCATATTGATAAAGTAAAACATATATTACTTAAAACATATGCGAAAAATATATCCCTAAATTAGCGACGAATTTGGGATATATATTATAACTAAATTAAATTAAAAAATTAACGTTATTTGTTATGCATCATTCCATAATCTCTCCCAAAATTAAGGAGAGACTTGGCACGCATATTCTTCATGAATTCAAAAAACAAAAGATATATATATGAGATTTAAGGTTTTCATAGAATAAACAACGTATTTCTATAAATTTTCACAAATATTCTTCATAAAAATAATTTATGTATATATAATATGTCTGCGAGCTTATGAATAAAATAAAATATGTATATTTTATTTTTAGAAAGTGATATTCACTCCAAATTTAGCTTCTTCAATTCTTCTCTTAATTATTTTTATAAATGAAAAGACATAAATGCACATAACTAGTTTTTTGGAACAAGGACTAAGCTAAAATTTTGAAGCCTTTTTTACGTATTAAAATCATTTCAATTATGATAAAAATAAGAGAGGAGTGAAGAAGCTAAAAATGTGGTGAGAATATTACTTATCTATTATGAAATATTAAGAATGTTCATTGTTCTAAAAGATAATTTATCTATATTATGGAATATGATAGGTTAGAGGTTACAACTAAAATTATAATATTCATCCTTTGTAGATCACTATCTCTGTTACCTCAATTATCTTAGAGAACATAGAACATAAGTTATTTAAGCTATAGAGGAGCCTACTAATGACCTATAATGGGAAGAGTCACATCCAATTCTATAAATAGGATCATGTGGAATAGTTTGTGAGAGTGTGAATATGGTTTGAAAACTCTCAATAAAATTCTAGCTTATATATTTCTTGAGTTCTCTCTTTCTCTCTTTTGCTATAGTTCAAAGGCTTCTTCATTGTTACTTTACAATTAAGTTTGTGTCTATTACGACTAGAATTTTACAATACGTACTAGCATGATTGTTAGAGCATTATTCTTTCAAATTTCTTTGAGGCACAATTACCTAAGGAAGAATTCTTTGAAGATTCGTGTAAAAGTTCTATTTTTTCTTGTTATTATATCAAATCTTAATAAACATGAATTCATAAATGTTAATATCACGAGAAAGAATTATTTATTGCGAATTATGGATGTTGAAATCTGCCTTGATGCAATGAGTCTTGGAGACACCATTAGAGAAAACAATAATGAATTGAATCAAATTGTGCGAAGGCAATCATTTTCCTTCATCACTATCTTCGTGAAGCCCTGAAGACTGAATACCTTACCGTAAAAGATTCACTTATTCTTTAGTAAAATTTGAAAGAAAGGTACGACAATATAAAAATAGTCACTTTCCCAAACGCACATTTTGAAATGCTACACTTGGTGGTACAAGATTTTAAAAAACTATTAGTGAATATAATTATGTTATTTTTAGAATTACTTCATAATTGAAATTATGTGGAGAAAAAATTATTGAAAGAGATATTTTATATGTTTCTTGCCTCGAATATGCTCCTACAGCAACAATATCTAGAAATTTTCATGAGCAAAATAAAAAATAAAAAATTACTCATGAGACATCATAAGAGTCGACCAACTGGTTCTGCTCCAATTCTTAAAATGAATGCGACTAGAACTAATAACTCTAATTGTGGGAGAGGTCATAGTCTTGGCAATGGTCATGGTCGTAGTAAATATATATCTTATGAAAATCACCAAAAGAATGAGAAAGTTGATGAAAAAGGGAATGACACTACCTCATCAAACAGTGAAGATAAATGTTATCAATACGTTATGAAAGGGCATTGTCGTGTACCTATCCTATGGCCATACATCTTGTTGAACTCTATCAAACTTCACTTAAAACGAAAGATAAAAGTGTTGAGGTTAATTTTACTTCCCCTTTTAATATTGATGTAATACATTTAGATGTAGCAGATTTCTTTGAGTATTCAAAAGGAAAGATTGACCATTTAATTGGTAATGAGCGTGTTTGAAATGATTAAAATTAGTATAATGTTTTATTTACTTTTGTTGAAATAATTATTTGACTGTAATTTTATTTAGTCCAGTTTGATGTAACCTTCATTTAGTTTTATTTTGATTATAAAATTTATATTTTTATTCAGATATGGCTATCGTCCCATCTTTTAAGAATGATATCCGAGATTTATGTCTTATTGATAGTAGAACAACACACACTATATTGAAGCATGAAAAATATTTTTTTCACTCGAATATTGGAGAAACAAAAGTGCATCCTATAAAGTGGTAGTGCAAACTTCATTGGAGGCTCTGAAAGAGCTAATATTCTTTTAATTGGAGGTACTATGTTGGTCATAAAAAATGTGTTATTCTCTAAAAAGTCTCGAAGTAATTTATTAATTTTTGGAGATATTCGTTTTAATGGATATCATATCAAGAAATTTGAAGAAAGTAGTAGAAAATTCATTTATGTTACTACTTTTGTTTCAAGAAAGAAATATGTAGTAGAAAAATTATCATCCCTTCCTTCTGCCTTATGCTATGCCAAAATTAGTGCAATTGAAATGCATCATTTAGTAAACCAGAAGTTTACTAATCCAAATAATTTTATTAGTTGGCATGAATGATTAGATCATCCTGGATCTATACTCATGCAAAAATTATTGAGAATACACATGGTCATTCATTGAAAAATAAAAATGTTTTGAATTCTAATAAATTTTCATGTGCTGCTTGTTCCCGAGGGAAGTAAATCATCAAACCTTCATCAATGAAAGTGGAAGTTAAGTCCCCAACATTTTTAGAAATTATTCATAGTGACATATGTCACCTATTCATCCACTATGTGGACAATTTAGATACTTTATGATTTTAATTGATACATCAACCCGATGGTCACATGTATCCTTATTATCATCTTGTAACGGAGTGTTACTAGATTACTTGCCCAAAAAGTTCTCCTAAAAGCACAATCTCCTGATTATCCAATTTAGAAAATCCATCTAGATAGTCTGGTGAATATTCATCTCATAATTTTGATGCCTATTGTATGTCATCTTGTAACATCATGTATCTCATGTTCGCACACAAAATGGACTAGCTATATCATTTATTAAATGTTTTCAATTGATTGCTAGACCATTGTTGATGAAAGCAAAACTTCATATATCTATTTGGGGGCATGCTATTTTGCATGCGGCAGCATTAATACAAATTAGACCAACTAATTCTTAGAAGTACTCTTCTTTTCAATTAGAGCATCCAAGATCTTTCTATTTTGTTCACCAAGTGAGTAATTCTAACCATATGACTTCAATCCATTTTAGATGTTGGTGAATCTTTTGAACATCTCACTAATGCTCTCTCCTTGCTTCATAGTGAATAATTCCTAATCCCTCACAAGCATAGAAAGCTTTGACTCCTTCACTTGATTTGTGCCTTCATGAGTTACTTGAAGAAGTCTCCACATGTCATAAGCGGTGTCACATCCGCATACTCGGTTGTATTCATTAACGTCCATAAAACAACTTAAAATGTTCATAGCTTGGTAGTTCAAGGTCATTGTTAACCCTAAGGACATATTATGTAAGTTTGATTAGTTTTGATTAATGACAAACATTGATAAGGACTAATATGGTTGTATGTTGTGTGATAGGATTTTTGGATTGAGAAGGAAGCAAGTCTCATTGCCTTGGAGCTAGCAATGCAAGAACAACTCAAATATGTCAAAGTGTTTGAAGAGTTTGTTCAAGATGATTGAAGGCTTTGAAAACATGAAGTGTAGGTTACATGTTCTTAATAGGTAAACTTTGTAAAACCTACACTTTTAAGTCTTGGAATCTATGAGTTGCAATTGAGAGCACAAAACTTGATTTAAATGGTTTCAATGTTTTTGAACTTACCTGAATTATCAAGTTTTTCATCAATGGTTTTTGTACTTAAAAGGTCTTTAATGACTTATCTTTGAGGCTAGAATGGTTTCTAACTTGTTTGGATTGATTTGAATATGTATCAACAAAGTTTAAAAAATTCGGATGCAAGTTCGGACGCAGCTAGTTAAGTTCGGTCGTCTAAATTTTAAACAGTACCAATGAACAGTACCACTATTCAAATGAACAATATTTTCCAGAGAAATTCAGACGCAGCGTGTTAAGTTTGGTCGTCTGAATTTTGAACAATACTAGTGAACAGTAACACTGTTCGTGTGAACTGTATTTTCTAGAAAAATTTGGACGCACGTTCGAACGTACAAGAAAAATTCGGTCATTCGAATTCTTCTAAAACTAGTCGTTACTAGTCTTTTTATGACCGTTTGAATTTATTTTCAAAATATAAAGGCCACAAACTCTTGAAATGTGATTCCGCTCATGAAATGTGGAAGCTACTTCAAGTCACTCATGAAGAAGAAAGAGCAAATGTGTGATTCACGGCAATGGAAAATGAGGTACAACCTACTCCATCTACCTCTACTTCTTATGATGATGATATTGATGATCCTAGTGAATTACTTGTTGAGATGTATGGAGAATTTAAAAATGCTTCAAAAAGGAATAAGGAGATGAAAACTGAAATTAATGATTTATTGAATGAGAATTCAAAATTGTTTTGTGAAAATAAAAAGCTTATTGATTCTATTGAAAAAGAAGTTTTAAATATCTCTTTACAAAACATGTCCCTTGAAAATAAGATTCTTTGTGAAAAGATTTTGTCTCTTGAAAGAATGCTTGTTGATCATGAGACTTTGAAAAAGAAGGTTGATGAACTTACAGCATGTGTAGAAAAATTTACAAAAGGAAGGGACAATCTTCATAAAATTCATGGAGCGCAAAGATCTCCTCTTGTCAAAAATGGTCTTGGCTATAATTATATAAACAATGTTCCTAAATATAAAATCTTCTTTGTTAGAGCTACTTCTACTTCAATGCATCATACATGTTGTATTTATTGTGGAAAACATGGACATAAAGTCACCAAGTGTTATGTTAAAAGAAAAGTAGAAATGGTGTAAAAACCATTTGGAGAGTTATAGGAATTATTACTAACCCCCACGGACCCAAGAAAGTATGGGTACCAAAGGATACTTTCTTTCCTTTATTGCAGGTACTCTTCAATTCAAACTCAAGCACCACTAAGTGGTACATTGATGATGTTGGCTTAAAGAATAACAGAAAACACCTCATTCATAAGCAAGGTCAAAGCAACCAATGAAGGATTTGGTTTTGAGACAAGAAGAAAGGAAGAATTCTTGGAGTATCCAATATTGGTAAAAGGTTCCTCTCTTCTTTTTAAACAAATGTTGCTTAGTGTTGATTTGAACTATAACTTGCTTAGCATTAGTCAATTGTGTAACAATGAATAAGAAGTTAAATGCCAACATGCGAAGTTTCAGTTGAGAATCCCTTTTGTTAAGCTTTGAAAATTTGCCAACCATGACTTGTCAATTGCTTCTATGAAGTTGATTAGGTAACATTGATGATATGAGATTGAATTCATGGTCGATATGTTCTTGAAATTAATTATATGTCATGATAAAATGATTAAAATAGCTATGATTGAATATCTATGCATTTGCTTGGCCAAAAACATCTTTATAAAACTTCTCAAAATGTTCGGACTTGAAGTTTGGATGTAGACCATAAGTTCGGTCACCTGAACTTCTATGATAAAATGATATTTTGTGATTTTGATCAATTACTGACAAAATGTTTCAATGTGTGTTTTATCTTGATAAGCTTGAATATCTTGCTGCTTATGATAATGATGGATTTTCTTGGCATAGAAGATTTGGTCACGTGAGCATGGATTTGTTGAACAAACTTTCCTCTCAAGATTTAGTTGGAAAAATGCTAAAAATATGTTTTGAGAAAATTGTATTTGAGATACTTGTCAATATGGAAAACAAATAAAAGAATCTTTTAAACCCATGAAAATGCTTTTAGACCTCAAAACATTGTGGGCATATTCATATGGATTGATTTGGACTTATGAGGAACTCTAGTATTGATGACTTGAAGTACGCCTCAGTAGTAGTTGATGATTTCTCAATATTCACTTTAGCATTCTTCTTTGCTCAAAAGGATGAATTGTTTCATAAGTTTAAAAAAAACTATTCAAAAAGGTCTAAACCTCCTTTGAGTGCAAATTGATTTCCATTAGAAATGTTAATGGGAGAATTTTACAAACAAGTCTTTACAAAATTTGTGATGAAAATTGAATTTCATATAATTGTTTCAACTGCAAAAACCCCACAACAAAATGGTGTTATTGAAAGGAAAATTTGAACTTTGCAAAAATTGGCTAGGTCTATGCTTTGTGAAAATTCTTCTTCAAAATCATTTTTGGGCCAAAGCCGTAAACACCACAAGCTTTGATAAATATAATTCCTTTAAGATCATTTTGAAGAAAAACATCTTTTGAATTCTCTTTTATGGAATGCCTCATATTGGATATTTTAAAATATTTGGTTATAAATGTATTATTTTAAATTCTTGTGATAATTTACTTAAATTTGATAGAAAACTGAATATTGGTATATCTCTTACCTATTCTTCTAACAAAAAGGCATACATAGTATATAACAAAAAGAACCTTACATGAAAAGGAAAACATTCATGTTAGTTTTTGTTAGCCCTAAGGGCAAATTATGTAGTTTTGATTAATGACAAATATTGATGAGGACTAAAATGTTTGATTATTGTGTGATAGGTTCTGTAAACTGAGAAGTATGAAGTCTCATTGCTTTGAAGCAAAAGTTCAAGAACAACTTCAGTTAAGCATATTTGAAGTTTGAAGAATGTTGTTCTAAAGATGATCAAAAAGCATTGAAGACTTGAAGTGTAGAGTACATTTAACTTTTAGGTAAATTTCTATGTAAACTCTACACTTGCATGTCTTGGTTATCATTGAATGCATAAGAGAGCATAAAAATAGTCTTATGATCTTAAAAGGCTTTGAATGAATCTTTTTATAAGATATGTTAGTAAACTTCATATGTTCTTGTCTTTCAAGCTTATATATGGTTAAATAAGTTTTCTATACATATCAAATGTTTTTCAAACTCATTGAAGTTATATCTCAAATGATTTTACAAAGTTTGAAAATGCTTCCAAAAAATTCGGTCGTTCGAATTTTGTAGCAAAAGTTTGCTACAATTCTTCCAGAGAAATTCGGAAGAAGATTCGAACGCAGCCAAAAAATTCGGTTGTCCGAATTTTTGGCCTTCAGCATGGTCACTGTTCTTCCACAGAAATTCGGAAGAAGATTCGGACGCAGCAAAAAATTCGGTCGTCCGAATTTTTGTTCTCAGCATGGTTACTATTCATCCAGAGAAATTCGGACGAAGATTCGGACGCAGCCAGGAAATTCGGTCGTCTAATTTTCTGAAACTAGCCGTTTCTAGCCGTTTTATGAACGTTTTAACAGATTTTCAAATTCTATAAAAGCTATAAACATGCAAATTTTTGTAACTCTTGAAATCTTGAAAACTCCAAGCATTCAAAAGCATTTAGCAAACTTTTCTTAAGCTCTCTTATGTCTTGTGCATTCAATTGATCCATCCAAAGACATCAAAGTGTGAAGGTGCAAATTTGTGTAATATCTACCATCAAGTGGTAACTTCTACACACTCTTCTTTACTTATTCAATTGTGTTGATCTACTAGCTCTAGCAAGGTTATCTTGATAACATAAAACCCTTTAGATAAGGGTGATCCTTGAAGTTGTGATTCAAGGTTGTTTGAGATATAAAACCATAGGTTGGTGAGCCTTGTTTGTAAAAATTGCTAGAAGAGGTTGTGTGTGTAAAACCAAAGTGTGGTGAGCCTCTCCTGTAATTTGTAAACCTGAGCAATTAGTAGATTTGTTGAAATCCTTAAGTGTGAGCTTAAGGTAGTGGATGTAGATCTTGAGGATCGAACCACTATAAACTGTTTGAGTTCTTTGCTATTGCTTTCATTACTGTCTTGCTATCAATTATCTCTAATTAGCTCAGATAACTTGTTCTTGGTATAAACGCATAAAAGGTTTAAGTTTGCAAAAATTAGCCAAATACCTAATTCACCCCCCTCTTAGGTATTTCAATTGGTATCAGAGCTAGAACTTCTGTGTGTGGTTTAACAACCTAGAAGACAAAGATCCTATGGATAATATGTCAAACCTACCTTACCTAGAAGGATCTTCCACAAATAGACCACATTTGTTTAATGGAACAAATTACACTTTCTGGAAATCTAGAGTTAAAATTTATATTTGTTCTATTAATTTTGATTTGTGGAACATAATTGAGAAAGGTCCTTATGTCCCAATGAAAATGAGTGCTGATGGAATAACCTCAGTACCCAAGTCCACTGATGAATTTGATGAGCATGATTCTAAGAAAATGACTTTAAATTATCAAGCCATGAATATATTAAGTTGTGCTTTAGATGTTACTGAATACAATAGAGTTAGTGGATGTGATTCTGCTCATGACATGTGGAGATTACTTCAAATTACACATGAAGGAACTAATCAAGTTAAAGAATCTAAACTTGCCATGCTAGTTAGAGATTATGAACTGTTTACCATGAAACAAGGTGAAAATATTAGTGATATGTTTACAAGATTTACTAACATTTTCAATGGCTTAAAAGCTTATGGTAAAGGCTATTCTATGGGAGAGCAAAACAGAAAGATTTTAGATGCTCTACCAAAATCCTGGCAGCCTAAAACACTTGCCATTGAGGAATCCAAGGATTTGAAGACTCTTCCACTTGAAGAGCTCATTGGATCTCTACTAACTCATGAAATGAAGATGAAACGGCTAAATGACAAGGAGGATGAAGAAAAGGGAAGAAAAGGAGTAGTGCTTAATGCCTCAAACAACTTGAGTGAACAAGAACAATCTTCAAGTGAAGAAGAAGGAGGAAACAGTGGAGAAGAAGAAATTGCAATGGCGGTGAAGAAGTTCAAGAGATTCTACAAAAGGAATTTCTCAAGAAAGGAAGAAAGCCAGTCAAGAAGAGTGGACAATCTTCATCATATAAACCTCAATGCTTTGAATGCAAGAGTACTTGAGCATCTTATTGCTGACTTGTCCCCAGAGTGTTGGAAAGGGAAAGAGAAAGCAAAAACAGAAAGAAATCTGCCAAGAAAGGAAAAGGACTAAGTTGGGAACATGGGATCAACAGGGAAAGTGAGGATGAAAGTGAAGGAAAGGCCAACATATGCTTCATGGCCATTGATGATGAGGTATAATCTTCACCCTCTATCTCAAATGTATATGATGATGATATTGATTCCAGTGATCTTATTGTTGAGTTATATGAAGAATTAAAAAAGGCTTCAAAAAGAAATAAAGAAATGAAACTCAAAATAAATGATTTATCTAATGAGAATTCAAAATTATGTGTTGAAAATGGAAAACTTCTTGAAACCATTAGTTGCATTGCTATTGAAAGAGAAGTTTTGAATACAACTATACAAAACATATCTTTTGAAAACAAAAAGCTTTGCACTAGAATTATTTCTCTTGAATCAATGATAAAATATCATGAGCTTCTAAAAAGGAAAGTTAATGATCTAACTTTATGCATTGAGAGATTTACAAATGGAAGGGAAAATTTGAATAAATTACTTGGCTATCAAAGACCTTCATTTGTAAAACATGGTCTTGGTTTTACTCATGATTATTTGCTGCACTTATTGTGGTAAATATGGACACAAGGTTTCTAGATGTTTTGTCAAAAGAAAAGTAGAAAGTGGTGTTAAAACTATTTGGAAAGTCAAAGAAACTTTTACTAACCCCCTTGGACCCAAGAAAATATGGGTACCAAAAATCACCCTTTCAAATTTGATATAGGTACAATTTGCCTCAAGATCAAGTGCCACAAAATGGTTCCTTGACAGTGGATGCTCAAGGCACATGATTGGAAATGCATCACTTGTTAGTGAACTTCAAACTACAAGTGAAGGTTTTGTCACATTTGGAGATAAGAAGAAAGGGAAAATACTTGGAATAGGTAACATTGGTAAAGGTTCTTTCCCTCTTATCAAGAAAGTATTACTTATTAAAGATTTAAAGTATAATTTACTGAGTATTAGTCAATTATGTGATAATGGATGCAAAGTAGAGTTTAAATGTGATACTTGTACTATTCTTGACAATGCAAGTAACAAAACTATCTTTGTTGCTAAAAGAGTTGGTAATGTATATGTGTTGTATCTTGATGAGCTTATTACAAATGATATTAAATGTCTTGCCATTCATGACAATGATGGATTTTTATGGCATAGAAGATTAGGACATGTAAGCATGGATTTATTAAACAAACTTTCTACACAAGAGCTAGTGAGATGATTACCTAAATTGCATTTTGATAAAACTCGCCTCTGTGATGCTTGTCAATATGGAAAACAATCAAAAACATCTTTTAAACCAAAGAAAATGGTTTCTACCTCAAAACCTCTTGAACTGATTCATATGGATTTATTTGGACCTATGAGGACTACTAGTCTTGGAGGTAAAAGCTATGCTTATGTGATTGTTGATGATTTTTCAAGATTTACATGGGTAATCTTCTTAGCACAAAAAGATGAAACATTTTATGAATTTTCAAAACTCTTCAAAAAGGTTCAAACCTCTCTTGATTGCAAACTGATTTCTATTAGAAGTGATAATGGAAGAGAATTTTGTAACCAAGACTTTACAAAATTTTGTGATGAATATGGTATTACTCACAATGTTTCAGCTGCCAAAACACCTCAACAAAATGGTGTTGTTGAAAGGAAAAACAGAACCTTACAAGAAATGGCTAGATCAATGTTTTGTGAAAACTCATTACCAAAGTACTTTTGGGCTGAAGCTGTTAATACAACTTGTTATATCATGAACAGAGTTTTACTAAGACCTTTTATAAGAAAAATACCTTTTGAACTCTTATTTGACAAAACTCCATCAATTGTCTATTTCAAAGTTTTTGGTTGTAAATGCTTCATTTTAAACACTGGCAACTATCTTGGTAAGTTTGATAGAAAATCAGATGAAGGAATTTTTCTTGGTTATTCATCAAATAAAAAGGCATATAGAGTCTATAATAAAAGAACATTGTGTGTTGAAGAAACTATTCATGTAACCTTTGATGAATCTAAAATTTATCTTCAAAGAGGAAATGAAGATGATTCAGGCACATCAATGGTTGAAAATCATACTCAACACCAAGCACCCACAATGGAAGATCATGCCAAAGAAGAAGAAATAATGGAGCAAGAACAAGATGGTCAATCAAGCAATAATCAAGAACTTCCAAAGGATATCACATATGCAAAGGTCATCCTAAGGAGCAAATCATTGGTGATGTCTCCCAAGGGGTAAAAACAAGGCGGTACTTTATTGATAACTTCGCTCTTTTATCTCATATTGAACCAAAAAATATTGATGATGCATTGTGTGATAATTTCTGGATTATTGCTATGGAAGAAGAGCTAAATCAATTTGAAAGAAATAAAGTTTGGTCTCTTGTTCCTAGACCTCATGATCATTCTGTTATTGGTACAAAATGTGTTTTTAGAAATAAGTTAAATGAACTAGGAGAAGTAGTTAGAAATAAAGCTAGACTTGTTGCTCAAGGTTTCAACCAAGAAGAAGGCATTGACTATGATGAGACCTTTGCTCCAGTAGCCAGATTAGAATCTATAAGAATACTTTTGGCATTTGCTTGCTTTAAAGGCTTTAAACTTTTTCAAATGGATGTTAAAAGTGCTTTCCTAAATGGTTTTATTGAAGAAGAGGTTTATGTAGAACAACCTCCTGGTTTTATCCATGAAAAATTTCCAAATTATGTGTATAAGCTAACCAAAGCTCTATATGGACTGAAACAAGCTCCAAGATCTTGGTATGAAAGATTAAGTGGTTTTCTTCTCTCAAAAGGTTTTACTAAAGGAAAAGTAGACACAACTCTTTTTATTAAAACATCTTCTAAAAATGATATTTTGCTTGTACAAATCTATGTTGATGATATCATTTTTGGTTCTACTAATATTTCTCTTTGTGAAGAGTTTGCTAAAACTATGCAAAATGAATTTGAGATGAGCATGATGGGAGAACTAAGTTTCTTCCTTGGACTACAAATTAAGAAAACCAAGGATGGAGTCTTCATCAATCAAGAAAAATATACTAAGGAGCTATTGAAAAGGTTTGGAAATGGATCAAGCAAAAGGAATAAGTACTCCTATGAGTTCATCAACTAAACTTGATAAAGATGAGAAAGGTAAAAGTATTGATGAGAAATTATATAGAGGAATGATAGGAAGTTTACTCTATCTCACTGCTAGTAGACCAGATATTATGTTTGATGTTTGCTTGTGTGCTAGATTCCAATCATATCCTAAAGAATCTCATCTAATTTCTGTCAAACGAATATTTCGTTATTTGATTGATACACATGACTATGGTCTTTGGTTTTCTAAAACTTCATCTTTTGAACTTATTGGATATTCTGATGCTGACTATGCTGGATGCAAAGTTGAGCGTAAAAGTACAAGTGGTCATTGTCAATTTCTTGGTAGTTGTCTAGTGTCTTGGTTTAGTAAAAAGCGGGCTTGTGTATCTTTATCCACTGCAGAAGCTGAATACATAGCTGCAGGAAGTTGTTGTGCACAATTATTATGGATGCAACATACTTTACTTGATTATGGTCTTAAATTTAAGTGTGTGCCTATACTGTGTGATAATACTAGTGCTATCAATTTGAGCATTAATCCCATTCAACACTCTAGGACCAAGCATATAGAGATAAAACATCATTTCATTCGTGATCATGTGATTAAGAAAGATATATGCTTAGAACATGTAAATACAAATGATCAAATTGTTGACATTTTTACAAAGCCTTGGGCTGAGGAAAGGTTCAATCACCTAAGAAGACTCTTAGGAATTTCAAAATTCAATGACTAATGTGTGTATTAATGCTGTGATGAAAACAGAGATTTATTGATCAAAAATTCGGACGCAGGACAGAAAATTCGGTTGACCGAATTTTCTGAACCAGAGAGACAGAAACTTTCGACCGAAAATTCGGATGCAGACCTAAATGAAAAGCGAACGGTTTCTTCCAAACATTACAACTTCCGAATTTTACATCCTTTCAAAACCTCTCATACCCATTCACGTCCGAATCAAAATCTCTTCAAATCCACACACTCTCATCCCGATTTGCGTTAATTTTTAAACTTCTAAGCCCTAATTTCATACAGAAAACAAACCCTTCTCAAGAGAAAACATCATGGTGAGAACAAAGAAGCCCAATGTTGAGAAAGGAAAAGGAAAGGCTAAGGAAGGAGATGGAGACCCAATCCTCAATCAACCAAGAAGAATTTGCATTCCTCAAACACAATCTGGGGTTGACAGGTTTATCTCTATCAAATCTACTCATGAATTTGATGAATGGAATAAGAATAGTAGAAAGATTATTCCTGGATATAAGGTGGATGTTGATAAACTATCTAGTATGGATATGGTTATGTCCTATTTCAATGATGTTGGATGGAGTAGTTTGTTGTTTATTAATGAAGATTTTTATCCTACTTTGGTATATGAATTCTATGCAAACCTAAAGGAAGAAAGAACTGAGATTGTTGGGGATGATAGGATACAATGGTATTCAACTAGAGTATCCCAAGTTGATATTGAATTAAGTGAAGACTTGATTAACAGAATTTGTGGGGTAAGTGACAGTGGGGCTAAATATTATGCACCCTCAATGCATTGCTATGATCGTCAACTCTTTACATATGATAGATTTGAACAAGCATTTACAAATGGAAGAGAGTTTAGATCTATAAAAGAGAGGGAAATCAAGAATTTGGATGCTAGAGGTAGAGTATTGCATCATATGGTAACTACTATGATTGTTCCTAACTTTGGACATAAATCATCAGTAGGTAATATGCATATGGTATTAATGTTGGCCCTGCATGAACAGAGGAAATTCAACTTTGGATATATAGCCTTAACACACATGATTACTGCTAGAAAAACAGTAACCAAGGCATTCCCTTTTGGAAGGCTGTTAACAAAGATCTTTAAGCATTTTAAGATTAAACTTCCAGGAAGAGGACAAGCCTTTAAAAGTGGAGAAATATACACTGATGAATCCCTTAAGAGAATGCAGCTTATCCCTGATGATGATGGAGTATGGAAAACAAAAAGAGGATCCTCTCCAAAAAGATTAGGAAGAAAGGAAAGGACAGAAAGTGTAGAAGAGGAAAATGAGGATGATGAAGATGAGGAAGATGAGGAAGAAACCCTTGCAAGAGAAATGAAGACAAAAAGAAAGCATGACACTTCAAGTGAGGGGGAGCAACCACCAACAAAAAGAAGAGTAGTTGAAGAAGAAACTGAAGTTGAGTCAAGTGGTGAAGGAATAACTAGAGGTGACACCATAATAGCCAAAGCATTCCAAGAAGCCTTGAACAATCAAGTCAAGGAAATGGAGAAGATGTATAAGTTCTTTGAATCATTTGCTCCAATGGTTCTAGGAAAATTAGATGGACTAGAGAGTAGAGTGAAACACATTGAGGAAATCCTAATGAGAAATACTCAAAGTGGTGAAGGACCCTCTAGGCCTCAAGATAGAAATGAGGAAGATGATGATAAAGAGGAAGATAAGAAGAACAAAGATGATGACAGTGATGATGGGGATGATCAAGGAGGAGATAATGAGACAGTGGCAGAACAAGAAGAAGAAGAAGAACATGAACATGAAGAACCACAAAAGGCAGGAAGCCAAGTAGCTCAAGCTGAAATTGTCTTACCATCACACATTTCATTCAGCCAAGGAAGAGTGAAGTACTTGGCAATCAAGAAAGGGATTAGCAGAGCCTCTTCATCAACATCACAAGACTAAGCATCTCTTCCATTCTATTTACTGATTTAAGTTATTTGAATTTTTAGTTATGCATCTAATGTTATAATCTTCTTCAGTATTTTTCTTGCATCTTATGTAATAGTGAAGCTCAATGATGAAATCTCAGTGATGAGAGCTTCCTTTATGTGTTAAATTGTTAATCTCATTTTCATTGACCCCATCTTTGACTGATGACAAAAGGGGGAGAAGAAATGAGGATGACAAAATGTGTGAAAAAATGTTGTATGGGATGAGATAATGAATTTTCTGTATAAGAATTTTCTGTATGCATGTTCTCTGAGTCTTATGTCTCAATCCTATAGACGTTTTCTATGTGTTTTCTGTAAATGAATAACTTGCTCTTGAATTGTTACTCTATGAAAACTCTATGAAAACATTTGAATGCATGAGCTATAACTTGTTGCAAAAAAAAAAGTATTCTATTGTTTGTTCAAATTGATCTAAAACTGTTTTAATCTCTTCTATTATGTTTGAACAACCTTAGGCATTCATTATATTGAATTTATTACAATTTGGACTTAAGATTTAAAAATTCGGATGCAAGATTAAAAAAAAATTCGGATGCATGTTCTGAAATTCGGACGCATGCATCTTTTGTTGTCAAAATGTGCTTCATTATTGTTCAAATTGATTCAAACTTGTTTTAATCTCTTCCACTATGTTTGAACAACCTTAGTAAAGTTTATTTTCAAAAATTGAAGCTTTCATTTCACTTATTTTATAATTCGGACTTGATATGTCAAAATTCGGATGCATAGCATCTCAAGTCCAAACTTGTTGAAAAATGAGCACAATCTAAGGGGGAGCATTGTTAAACTTTTACAACCTTAAAACCTCTCTTAGAACTTTTTCTTAATGCTTAAATGCTATATCTTCTATCCTAGTAGTTGGAAGGAAGGAGAAAAATGGAGGTTGGTTGGGTCATAGGCTCATATTGAGCCTTTTGTATGTCAATGTGCTAAATTGGTTATTTTCTATCATTGACATTAATACTTCTATATACTACATTGTTTTAATCTATCACATTTTGCATCAAAGTTTGTCATCATCAAAAAGGGGGAGATTGTTAGCCCTAAGGGCAAATTATGTAGTTTTGATTAATGACAAATATTGATGAGGACTAAAATGTTTGATTATTGTGTGATAGGTTCTGTAAACTGAGAAGTATGAAGTCTCATTGCTTTGAAGCAAAAGTTCAAGAACAACTTCAGTTAAGCATATTTGAAGTTTGAAGAATGTTGTTCTAAAGATGATCAAAAAGCATTGAAGACTTGAAGTGTAGAGTACATTTAACTTTTAGGTAAATTTCTATGTAAACTCTACACTTGCATGTCTTGGTTATCATTGAATGCATAAGAGAGCATAAAAATAGTCTTATGATCTTAAAAGGCTTTGAATGAATCTTTTTATAAGATATGTTAGTAAACTTCATATGTTCTTGTCTTTCAAGCTTATATATGGTTAAATAAGTTTTCTATACATATCAAATGTTTTTCAAACTCATTGAAGTTATATCTCAAATGATTTTACAAAGTTTGAAAATGCTTCCAAAAAATTCGGTCGTTCGAATTTTGTAGCAAAAGTTTGCTACAATTCTTCCAGAGAAATTCGGAAGAAGATTCGAACGCAGCCAAAAAATTCGGTTGTCCGAATTTTTGGCCTTCAGCATGGTCACTGTTCTTCCACAGAAATTCGGAAGAAGATTCGGACGCAGCAAAAAATTCGGTCGTCCGAATTTTTGTTCTCAGCATGGTTACTATTCATCCAGAGAAATTCGGACGAAGATTCGGACGCAGCCAGGAAATTCGGTCGTCCTAATTTTCTGAAACTAGCCGTTTCTAGCCGTTTTATGAACGTTTTAACAGATTTTCAAATTCTATAAAAGCTATAAACATGCAAATTTTTGTAACTCTTGAAATCTTGAAAACTCCAAGCATTCAAAAGCATTTAGCAAACTTTTCTTAAGCTCTCTTATGTCTTGTGCATTCAATTGATCCATCCAAAGACATCAAAGTGTGAAGGTGCAAATTTGTGTAATATTTACCATCAAGTGGTAACTTCTACACACTCTTCTTTACTTATTCAATTGTGTTGATCTACTAGCTCTAGCAAGGTTATCTTGATAACATAAAACCCTTTAGATAAGGGTGATCCTTGAAGTTGTGATTCAAGGTTGTTTGAGATATAAAACCATAGGTTGGTGAGCCTTGTTTGTAAAAATTACTAGAAGAGGTTGTATGTGTAAAACCAAAGTGTGGTGAGCCTCTCTTGTAATTTGTAAACCTGAGCAATTAGTAGATTTGTTGAAATCCTTAAGTGTGAGCTTAAGGTAGTGGATGTAGATCTTGAGGATCGAACCACTATAAACTGTTTGAGTTCTTTGCTATTGCTTTCATTACTGTCTTGCTATCAATTATCTCTAATTAGCTCAGATAACTTGCTCTTGGTATAAACGCATAAAAGGTTTAAGTTTGCAAAAATTAACCAAATACCTAATTCACCCCCCCTCTTAGGTATTTCAGTTTTGATGAATCTTACATTTACTTGGAAAGAAAAGATGAAGATGATGTAGGTACATCTATGAATGACTATCAAACCCATCTTCAAGCACCAACTTTGGAGGATCATACCAATGAGGAAGAAATGATTGAACAAAATCAAGATGACCAACCTAGTGGTGACCAAGAGCCCCCAAAGAACTTAGGATATCCAAAAGGCCACCCTAAGGTGCAGCTCATTGGTGATATCTCCCAAGGAGTAAACATAAGCCAATATTTTATCGATAACTTTATTCTTTTATCTCATATGAGCCTAAAAGTATTGATGATGCATTGTGTAATAATTTTTGGATTATTGCTATGCAAGAGGATTAAGTAAATTTGAAAGATACAAAATTTGGATATTCCTAAATCTCATTATCATTCCATTTTTGGAACTAAATGGTTTCTAGAAATAAACTTATTGAATATGGAGAAGTTGTTAGAAACAATGTTAGACTTGTTGCCTAAGGATTCAATCAAGAATAAGTCAATGATTATAATGAGTCTTTAGCTCCGATTAGTAGATTTAAATCAATTAGAATGCTTTGGGCATTTGCATGTTTTAAAGGTTTCAAACTCTTTCAAATGATGTCAACGGTGCTTTCTAAAATGGATTTATTAATGAAGAAATTTTATGTAAAACAACCTCCTGATTTCACTCATAAAAAAATTCCTAATTATGTTTTCAAACTCTCAAAAGCCTTATATGGATTGAAACAAGTTACTCAAGCTTGATATGAAATATTCAGTAGTTTTCCTCTTTCAAAAGTTGTTTTTTAAGAAAACTTAACATAAATATTTTCATTAAAACCTTTTGTAACAATGTTTCATAGTAGTAGTCAACTCTAATTGACAGCAAGTAGAGCCAATATTATGTTTGTCATGTGCTTATGTGCTAGATTTCATCTTGTCCTAAAGAGTCTCATTTGATTTTTGTTAAACACATTCTCTATTACCTTATTGCTTCTAAGTGATTATGGTCTATATTTCAAATGTGTGCCTATGTTATGTGATAACACTAGTGCAACAAATTTGACCATCATACTATTCAACAAACTAGGACAAAGCATATAGAGATCAAACTTCATCTCATTAGAGATCATTCTACTAAGGGTAATATTTGTTTAAAGCATGTTTGCATGAATGAACAAATTAATGATATTTTTACTAAGCCATTAGCCGAAGAAAGGTTTGACCAATTTTAGAAGAATCTTAGGGATTTAAAAGTTCAATAACTAATGAGTGTATTCAAGTGTTGTAGCTCCAGGTGAGTTTCGGTTGCAAGGTTTGGATGCATACAAAACATTTGGATGTCCAAACTTCACTATTAAATCACCAATCCCACTTGATTCCCGTATTCTAAGCACTAAATACTCTTTGAAAATCACATCCTTTTGGAAATTCACAATGGTAAGGACAAAGAAGCCAAGCATGAGAAAAGGAAAGGGAAAAGCCAAAGAAAGAGAATGAGGACCAGTGATCAATGAACCAAGGAAGGTTCATGTTCCTCAAAGCATGTCATGGTTGGATAGATTTGTCACAGTGGAGGCTGCTACTGAATTTGATGATTGGACAAAAAGGAACCCATAAGATAAATCCAAGCCACAAGGTGGATGTCATCAAACTATCCGAAATGGGTAACATACTCTCATTTTTAAATGATGTGAGCTGGACTAGTTTGCTTATGTTTGATGAATGTTGTTACCTTCCTTAGTTTATGAAGTTTATGCAAATATTAAGGAAGAAAGAGTTGAGCAAGTTGGTAATAAAGCTATTCAGTGGTATTCTTCAAGAATATCACAAGTTGATTTTTGAGATTGATAATGCATTGCTCAATAGAATTTGTGATGTTGAGGATATTGGGTTTAGGCATTATTCTTCCGAGGGACATAGTTTTATAAGTGAGTTATACTCGCATGAAAGGGTTGAGAATGCCTATATAAATAGTAGAAGCATCAAGACTAGAAAGGAGAGAAAGAGATAAAAGCTTTTGATGCTAGTGAAGAATTTTGCATCACATGCTTACTATCTTGATTATAGCATACTTTGGGAACAAATCTTTTGTTGATAATATGCATGCTACAATTATGCTAGCCATGCATAAGAAAAGACAAATGAATTTTGGATATATAGTGCTAAAGAATATAATGGTTGCTAGAAGAACCAAACGTAAGGCTTTACCACATGGCAGATTGTTAACTAGGGTTTTCAAGTATTTCCAAGTGCAATTGTCTTCTACTGGTTTACCAATAAAGAGTGAAGAAGTCTACACCAACAACTCACTAAAGAGAATTCTTTGGATACTTAATGATGATAATGTATGAAGGACTAGAAGAGAAACTCCTCTAAGGGGTAATAGAAGAGATGCTAGTGATGATGAAGAAAAGTAGAAAATCAAAAAGAAGCATGAGTGACCAAGTAAGGGGGAGCAACTCCCCACAAAAAGAAGACTATTTGAAGAAGTACCTTCTATTGAAGGAAAATAAGTTGAAGGTGATAATCTCACTAGAGGTGATACCATAGTTGCCAAGGTGTTTCAGGAGACATTGAACAGCCATGCAAAGAAAAATGGAGAAGATGTACAAATTCTTCGAGTCCTTTTCTCCAAGAAGAAGAAGAGCATGAGAATGAAGAACAAAGAGGTAAAGCCCAAGATAACAAGCAAGAAGAAGGAGGTGAAGGGAGTTTAACAAAGTCAAATAAAAAAATCCATCAACAATTTTCTTCATCCAAGGGAGGAGGAAAATGTGGCTCAAATGAAGAAGATCCAAAGATCCTCTCGATTGGTAACTTTCCAAAGCAGAACTACACAAGGAAGGAGTCATCAAATGAAGGACCCCATCATATAGGGATCAAGGGGGACATGGCCTTCATAGCAAACAAATTTGAAAGCGAAGACCATGAAGCACATCCAAGACTAAGCCTTTCTATCCCAAAACTCTATTTTGTTGCTTATTTTAGTTTATTCCTTGATGACATGTTATGTTTTAAAATTGAAATTTACTCGTGCCTTTCTAGTTAATATAATGTTTTGAAGCTCAATATGTGAAATCCTTGTGATAAGAGCTTCTTTAGTTTCACTTTTGTTGTCCAAGTACTCTCACCCCAAGTTTAATCGCTGCTAAAAAGGGGAGAAGAAGTTGATTTATTTTTGTTGAGATACTACATATTGCTTATTGTTGTTAAACTGTTGCATGATGCTTATTGTTGTTAGGATGTTAATTATTTGAATTGCTAAATGTTGCCAGTACACTGCTTATGAGAGTTGGTCAATATACTGCTTATATATGATACATGTTGTCTCATTTTCCTTAACCCCATCTTTGAGTGATGACAAAAGGGGGAGAAAGAATGATGGCAAAATGAGCCATATGTTGTTGAATGATGACAAAATGTGGCTGCATGCATTTGGAAACTGTGTATTAAGTGGTTGGACAAAATGTTTAAACTGTGTAAAATGTTACAAAATGTGCCATATTTTGTGTAAAGTGTGTTATATTTCACAGTTAGTTGTTTATTTTGGCTGCACATGAAATCTCAATTGAAATTGGTTGTTTTCTGAGATTTTGAATATAGTTAAGGTGTGGTTGAAATCTTGAACTTAGTTCTTGACTTGATATATGATTTCAGGTTATTTCATGAAAACAATTGAATGCATGATTTTTATGGTTTTGCAAAGCTAAACTGAGTGTCATTGTGGACATACATATTTGAGTACTTCTACAGTTCATTTGAAAATGTAAAAACACCTTTTCAAACTTGTTGCCAAAAATTTGGACTTGAAATTCAGATGCAGACCAAAAATTCGGACGCATCAAAATCTTCTTACCAAAAATGTTTTTCTGTTGTTCAAATTGTTTGAAACCTGTCTTAATCCTTCCTATCATATTTGAACAATCTTAGAAAAACTTATTTTCAAAAATAAAAGATGTTATCACACATATTTTACAGTTTGGACTTGAAATCTTAAAATTCGGATGCATGATTCAAAAATTCGAATGCATGCTTCAGAAATTCGGATGCATCAATATTTTATTGCCAAAAAGTGCTCTTTTGTTGTTCAAATTGATTCAAATATGTTTTAATCTCCTCTACTACATTTGACAAACCTTAGGAAATCTTATTTTCAAACATTGAAGCTTTCATTTCACTTATTTTACAATTCGGACTTGATACATCAAAATTCGGATTCACAGCATCTCAAGTCCAAACTTGTTGAAAAATGAGCACAATCTAAGCGGGAGCATTGTTAATCTTTTCTAACCTTTAATACCTCTCTTAGAAGTTTTCTTAATGCTTAAATGCTATATCTTCTATCCTAGTTTTTGGAAGGAAGGAGGATAATGGAGGTTGGTTGGGTTATAAGCTCATATTGAGCCATTTGAATGTCAATGTGCTAAATTGGTTGTTATTTATCTATGATATCAATGCTTCTTTGTACTACATTGTTTAAATTCATCACATTTTTCATCAAAGTTTGTCGTCATCAAAAAAGGGGAGAATGTTAGCCCTAAGGGCAAACAATGTAGGTTTGATTAGTTTTGATTAATGACAAACATTGATAAGGACTAATATGCATGTATGTTGTGTGATAGGATTTTTGAATTGAGAAGGAAGCAAGTCTCATTGCCTTGGAGCTAGCAATGCAAGAACAACTCAAATATGTCAAAGTGTTCGAAGAGTTTATTCATGATGATTGAAGGATTTGAAGACATGAAGTGTAGGTTACATGTGCTTAATAGGTAAACTTTGTAAAACCTACACTCTTAAGTCTTGGAATCTATGAGTTGCAATTGAGAGCACAAAACTGAATTTAAATAGTTTCAATGGTTTTGAACTTACCTGAATTATCAAGTTTTTCATCAATGGTTTTTGCACTTAAAAGGTCTTTAATGACTTATCTTTGAGGCTAGAATGTTTTCCAACTTGTTTGAATTGATTTGAATATATTTTGACAAAGTTTGAATAATTCGGATACAAGTTTGAACGAAAGATGAAAATTCGGTCGTCTAAATTTTCGCTGCACTATTTTTCCAGAGAAATTCGGACGCACGTTTGAATGCAGCTAGTTAAGTTCGGTCGTCTGAATTTTAGATGCACATTCGGACGCAGCGGGTTAAGTTAGGTCGGCCGAATTTTGAACAGTATTTTTCCAAAAAAATCGGATAAAGATTCGGACGTAGCAGGAAAAATTCGGTCGTTCGAAAAATTCGGACGCAGAATTCGGTCGTCCGAATTTTCCTGAAACTAGCCGTTACTAGCCGTTTGAACTGATTTTCAAATTCTATAAGAGCCATAAACTTCAGATTTTTTAGTAGAACTTTGAACTTAACAAATCCTACATGCTCTAACTTGTTTTACATCAAATTGAATTGAAAAGCTCTCAAATTGCCTTGTGCTCAAAGATTGAAATTCAAGATTCCAAAGGCAACAAAGTGTGAAGGTGAAACATTGTGTAATCATCTACCAACAAAGTGGTAACATCTTACACTCTCTCTTTTCTTATCTTAATTGTGTTTTCTACTAGCTCATTTGCAAGGTTATCTTGTGACATAAAACCCTTTTGTGGAAGGGTGAGCCATAGACTAGATTAATCAAGGTTGTAGTGTAAAACCCATGTGTGGGTGAGCCTTGGATTAGATTAGTCTTAAGGTTGTCTTTAGATATAAAACCATTGTGTTTGGTGAACCTTGTATTGTGTGTATAATTACTAAAAGAGGTTGTGAGTGTAAAACCATAGTGTGGTTAGCCTCTTATGTAATTGTTGAAATTGAGCATATAGTGGATTGATTGAAATCCTTGAGTGTGGACTCAAGGTAGTGGATGTAGATCTTGGAGAGATCGAACCACTATAAATCATGTGTTCATTTGTTTATAGCTTTACTTGTTTACATACTTATGTTATTATTATTTGTTCTTAGTTGTTGATTGATTGATTGTGAATTTATTGTTTGATCATCTTGTCTCAACCATTTAATCACATATAAACTTAGAGTTTGTAAATTTGAAGAAGAGCTTTTATTAAGGCAAAGGATTTGCAAAACAGGAAAAGATTTTGATAATTAGCCTAAGACCTAATTCACCCCCCCTCTTAGGTCTTTCAAAACTCATTGAAGGGTGAACCTCTTGTGTAATTACTTGTTTTAAACCTTTAGTGAATTGGTTGAAATCCTTGAGTGTGGACTCAAGGTAGTGGATGTAGATCTTGGAAAGATCAAACCACTATAAATTGTGTGTTTATTTATTTATAGCTTTACTTGTTTATGTACTTGTGTTATTATTATTTGTTCTTAGTTGTTGATTGATTGGTTGTGGTTTTATTGTTTGATCATCTTGTCTCAACCAATAAATCACATATAAACTTAGAGTTTGTGAATTTGAAGAAGAGCTTTTATTACGGCAAAGGATTTGCAAAACAGGAAAAGATTTTGATAATTAGCCAATGACCTAATTCACCCCCTAGGTCTTACAGTCATCTTTCTTGAGTCACTTTCATCATATTCATCTATAGGCTTTGGTTCCCTTGTGACTCCATCAGCTCGCATCCTCAAAAACTTAAGAATGATTGGGAAGACTTAAGAATCTTTAAACCTCAAAAATTCTCAAAAAGTTAAGTTTATGTCTTTTATGAGACTTGCTTTCTTCTCAATTCAAAAATCCTATCACACACCATATAAGCATATTATTCCATATCAATGTTAATCAATAGGATTTCCATAGGACGTTACATTAATCAATGTTTGTCACTAATCAAAATAACATGATTTGCACTTAACATTTACATTTTTAATTCACTGTACATGTCAACAAGTAATTCACTAGGGTCATCAATATCATCATCACAACAAGTAGAAGTAGAGGAAATAGGTTGTACATCATCATTCATTGCCATGAAACACCCGTTGGCTCTTTCTTCGTTGTCATCTTCACCTTTCTTTATTGTCATGTTGATCTCAAGTGCCAATAAGTCCCTTTCCTTTCTGAAGTGATTTCTTCTTCTTGAATTTGTCTTTTCTTTCCTTTTTCAATGCCTTTGGCCAATCAGCAATAAGGTCCTCGATGCTCTTGCATTCATAACATTGAGGTTTGAATAATGATGATGATTGTCCAGCTTTCTTGAAAAGTCTTTTACCCTTCTTGTAGAATTCCTTGAACTTTTTGACCACCATAGCTATTTCATCATCTTCACCATCTTCTTCTTCATCACTTGATGATTCCTTTTGCTCACTAGGATTGTCGGAGGCTTAAAGTACAACCCCTTTTATTCCCTTTTCTTCATCTTCAAGAACATTTAATCTCCTGATCTTCATCTCGTGTGTCAATAGTGATCCTATGAGCTCTTCAAAGGAAAGAGTCTTCAAGTCTTTTGACTTTTCAATAGCAAGAGTGTTTGGTTGCCATGACTTTGGTAAAGCATCTGAAAGACCTAAGAGGGGAGTTGAATTAGGTCTTCGACTAATTTTCGAAAACTATTTCCTTTATAAGATTAGTTGGTGCAGATTATGATCACTTAAATCAATGAGAGAATAATCAAATCAATATCAAAGCAATTGTAAGCCCTAAGGGCAAATCATGTAATTTTGATTCATGACAAATATTGATGAGAACTAATATGTTTATATTGTGTGATAGGATTTGTGAAGAAAGAAGTTTGAAGTCTCATTGCATTCAAGAGGAAGAGCAAAGAATAACCTCATTAAGCTATGAGTTTTTGAGGTGTATTCAAAGATAAACTCAAGGCATTGAAGACTTGAAGTGTAGAGTAGGTATGATGATAGGTAATATCTATGTGAACTCTACACTTGTATGTCTTGGAGTCTATTGAATGCATAAGAGAGCATAATATTGGTTTATTAAGTTTAAAAAGACTTTGAATGAATCTTTAGCAAATGTGGTTTTGTGTTCTAAAAGTTTTTAAGTAAACTTTAAATGATCAAATGAGTTTGATTGTGGTTTTCAAACTTATATTTGTCTAAATAAGTTATCTATATATATCAAATGTATTTCAAATACTTGAAAGATTGATTTCAAATGATTTTACAAAGTTTGAACACAATTCCATGAAATTCGGTCGTCCGAATTTTGTAGCAAAAGTTTGCTACTATTCTTCCAGAGGAATTCGGAAGAAGATTCAGACGCAGCCAAAAAAAATTCGGTCGTCCGAATTTTGGCCTTCAGCATGGTCACTGTTCTTCCAGAGAAATTCGGAAGAAGATTCGGACAAAGCAGGAAACATTCGGTCGTCCGAAAAATTCGGACGCAGAATTCTGTCGTCCGAATTTCCTAAAAGTAGCCGTTAACTAGCCGTTTTATAGCTGTTTCAACTGATTTTCAAATTCTATAAAAGCTATAAACGTGCAATCTTTTGTAAGAACTGAATCCTTGAATATTCTAAGCTTTCTAAAGTCTATTACAAACATTTCTCAAGCTCTCTTATGTCTTGTGCATTCAATTGATCAATCCAAAGACATCAAAGTGTGAAGGTACAACTTTGTGTAAATTCTACCAACAAGTGGTAACATCTACACACTCTTCTTTACTTATTCAATTGTGTTGATCTACTAGCTCTAGCAAGGTTATCTTGATAACATAAAACCCTTTAGATAAGGGTGATCCTTGAAGTTGTGATTCAAGGTTGTTTGAGATATAAAACCATAGGTTGGTGAGCCTTGTTTGTAAAAATTACTAGAAGAGGTTGTATGTGTAAAACCAAAGTGTGGTGAGCCTCTCTTGTAATCTGTGAACTTGAGCACATAGTAGAGTTATTGAAATCCTTAAGTGCATACTTAAGGTAGTGGAGGTAGATCTTGAGGATCGAACCACTATAAATTGTTTGTGTTCATTTGTTTACATTTCTTATACTGCTTTGCCATAATTTGTTTCTCTCTTATTCATATAATATGTAAGTGATCTATACATATAAAAGATTTGAATTTGCGAAAATTAGCCAAATACCTAATTCACCCCCCCCCCTCTTAGGTATTTCAGCAATAAACAAGTTAAGTGCAATGAACCAAGCAATTTATAGTGGTTCAATCTTCTCAAGATACCTCCACTACCTTCAGTCTACACTCAAGGTTTTCAAACAATCTACTATGTGCTCAAGTTCAACAATTACACAAGAGGCTCACCACACAATGGTTTTACTCTCACAACCTCTATTGCAATTATACAAATAAGGCTCACCCTTAACCAAGGATTTTATATCTAAAAACAACCTAAAGACCAATCTAATCAAGGTTCATCCACGCATGGATTTTACACTATAACCTTGATTAATCTAGTCCATGGCTCACCCTTATCAAAAAGATTTTATGTTACAATATAACCTTAAAATGAGCAAGTAAAAAACAGAATTAAAATGAAGAATGCATAAGATGTTACCACTTCTTGGTGGATGATTACACAATGTAGCACTTCTTCACTTTGTTGTCTTTGGAATATTGAATGATCAATTGAAAGCACAAGGTAAAAGAGATCTTTGATGTTTGCAAATGATTTAGAATGTTTAGATTTCTTAGGGATTCAAAACTTACAAAAATTCTAGAGTTTATGACTTTTAAAGAGTTTAAAAATCTGTTTCAACAGCTATAAAACGGCTAGTAATGACTAGTTTCAGGGAAGTTTGGACGTCCGAACTTTCTCCCCTACGTCTGAACTATCGTCCGAACTTATCTGTGACATGTTATCTGTCAAAGTTCGGACGTCCGAACTTTGGCTCATGCGTCCGAAATTTCGTCCGAACTTCTCTGGAGAAACAATAACCATGTCACAGGTTGGACGTCCGAACTTGCGTTCAAACTTTCCAAACTTTGTGAAAACACTTGAAAATCAATCTTAAAATGTTTGAAATCATTTAGGATCAAAAGATATATCATACAAACTCTTTTGAACTTAAAAATCATTACCAAAACATTTGATCATTAAGATTTTACTCAAAGCCATTTATGATTCAAAAACAAGTTTTATGCTCTCTTATGCATTCAATAGACTCCAAGACACACAAGTGTAGAGTTTACAAGAATATACCTATTTATGCAAGTGCAACCCTACACTATATTCTTCAAAGCCTTTTTATTCATAGAACATGCTCTATATCCATGATCTTTGAGCACATTAGAGTTGTCCTAAGCATTTTGAACTCCAAGGCAATGAGACTTGCTTCCATCTCAATCCAAAATCCTATCACACAACATACAAGCATATTAGTCCTTATCAATGCTTGTCATTAATCAAAACTAATCAAACCTACATGATTTGCCCTTAGGGCTAACAATCTCCCCCTTTTTGATGATGACAAACTTTGATGCAAAATGTGTTGGATTTAAAACAATATAGTACAAAGAAGCATTGATGTCATTGACAAATAATAACCAATTTAATACTTTGACATTCAAATGACTCAATATGAGCCTATGACCCAACCAACCTCCTTTTGCCTCCTTCCTTCCAACTACTACGATAGAAGATATAGCATTTAAGCATTAAGAAAACTTCTAAGAGAGGTTTTAAGGGTTGTAAAAGTTTAACAATGCTCCCCCTTAGATTGTGCTCATTTTTCAACAAGTTTGGACTTGAGATACTATGCATCCAAATTTTGACATATCAAGTCCGAACTGTAAAATAAGTGAAATGAAAGCTTGAATTTTTTAAAATAATCTTTCCTAAGGTTGTTCAAACATAGTAGAAGAGATTAAAACATATTTGAATCAATTTGAACAACAAAAGAGCACTTTTTGGTAACAAAATATGGATGCATCTGAATTTCTGAAACTTGCATCCTAACTTTTGAATCATGCATCCGAACTTTTGAAATTCCAAGTATGAACTTTAAAACATATGAGATGAAGGCTGCAATTTTCGAAAATAACTTTTCCTAAGGTTGTTCAAATATGATAAGAAGGATTAAGACAGTTTTTAAACAATTTGAACAACAGAAAAACATTTTTGGCAAGAAAGTTTGGATGCATCCAAACTTCAACTCCAAACTTTTGGTAGCAAGTTTGAAAAGGTGATTTTGCATTCTCAAATGAACTATAGAAGTACTCAAATATGTATAGCCACAATAACACTCAATTTAGCTTTGTAAAACCACAAAAATTATGCATTTCATGAAATCAACCATCATCAAGATTTCGAAAAAATAACTTAACCTTATCTCAAGGTTTGCAGAAATCAATTTAAATGCAGCCAAATGCAAGTGTTTGCATATTATACATATTGCCATCATAGTGCAGTCAATATTGCCAAACACATGCATCATATTTACAATGCAGTTAGCATACACATCTCATCATTGCATGAAAAATACATATCATATTACAAACATCAGACATCACATTGCATGAAAAATACATATGAAAAATACATATCATATTGCAGACATCAGACATCACATTGCAGACATCAGACATCATTCTTCTCCCTCTTTTGTCATCTCTCAAAGATGGGGTAATGAAAATGAGACTTAACAGTTTAGTATATTCAACTATAGGCAACAAACAGTAATTACCAGTTTTAGCATATTTTTGTAAATCAACTTTTTCTCCCCTTGGATCAAAGTATCATTAACAAAAGAAGCTCTCAACACTAAGGTTTCACCATTGAGCTTCAACTATTACACAAATCACATTAAACAATTTAAATTTTAGAATTTAAAATAGAGAAATTGCATAAACTATTCATAAGTCTGACTAGGCATAAAAAAATAAAAGCGGTAAATAGAGATAAGATGAAAGAAATTATCAGTCTTGTGATGTTGATGGAGATTTCTTTCTTGATCCTTTCTTGACTGCCACATGCTTGATTCTTCCTTGTCTGAATGGTGGATTGGATGGTGATGTCACTTCAACTCTTGCAATCAAACTCCCTTCTTGACTGGTTTCAGTTTGTTGCTCTTCTTAATCTCCTATTTGTGATTCAACAGCTTGCTCATGATCATTTCCTTGGTTATCATTACCACTGTCATCATCATCATCACTTTCATCAGTCTTTTCTTTTTCCTTGTTCTTGTCTTCCTCATCTTTGTTATCATCATTTTTCTTTTCTTGAGTTCTAGAGGGTCCTTCACCACTATGAGTATTTCTTGTTAACATTTCCTCAATGTTTTTCACTCTAATTTCCAAACCATCCAGCTTCCCAAGAACCATAGGAGCAAAACTTTCTAAGAACTTATACATTTTCTCCATCTCCTTAATGTGATTGTTTAAGGCTTCTTGGAATGCCATAGCAACAATCGTGTCTCCTCTAGTAATCCCTTCATTAGTAGGAACTTCTCCAACACTAGGATGTGATTGTGAAGTAGGTGTTTCTTCAAAAAGTTTTCTCTTGGAGGGAGGTTGCTCCCCCTCACTTGATGAATCATGCCTTCTTTTTTATTTCATTTCCCTTACCCATGCTTCTGTCTCATCTTCTTCTTCTTCTTTAGTATTTTCACTTTCTTTGGCCTATGCTATTCTAGGAAGAGTTTCTTTTTGTCCTCCATACACCATCCTCATCAAGAACCAATTGCATTCTTCTAAGGGTATCATTAGTATAAATTTGTCCACTTTTTAAAGCTTGTCCCCTAATAGGAAGTTTGACTTGAAAATGTTTGAAAATTCTTGTCAAAAGTCTCCCTATGGTAAAGCTTTGTTGGCTGCCTTCTTAATACTAAACATGTGCTTCACAGCTATATACCCGAAATTCAGACTTCTATGCTCATGTAAAGCTAACATAATCACCATGTGTATATTTTTAACAAATGATTTATGACCAAAATTAGGAACAATCATTGTTGTTGTCATATGATGCATAACTCTTCCTCTAGCATCAAAGACTTTAGTTTCCCTTTCTTTTATGGTCCTAAACTGTCTACCTTTTGTAAAGGCTTCCTCAAATCTTTCAAAGTTAAACAACTCTCGGTCATAGCAATGTTGTCCCAAAGAAAAATACTTTTCTCCAATATCACTTACTCCACATATTCTATTAACCAAAGCATCATTAAATTCAAAGTCAACTTAGGATACTCTAGATGAGTACCACTGAACCATATCATCCCTATCTGTTCTATCCTTTTTTCTTTCAGGTTTGCATAGAATTCATATATGAGATCAGGATAGTATTCTTCATCAATTACTAACAAATTACTCCATCCAATATCATTAAACAGAGATAACACATTATCCATACTTGACAGATTTTCAAAATTCACCTTGTTTCCAGGGATAATCTTTCTGGATTTTTTATTCCAATCTTCAAATTCTGATGCCGTTTTGATGGAGACAAATCTGTGTAATCCGAATGATGTTTGAGGAACTCTAATTCTTCTTGGTTCATTGAGAATTCATCCTCCATCTCCTTCCTTTGCTTTTCCTTTTCCTTTCTCAACATTTGCTCTCTTAGTTCTCACCATGATGATTTTCTATATGAGATGGAGTGAAATCTAAGAAGTATTTAGGGTTAGGAACTCAAAAATCCGAATGGATTGATGTGAAATCGGTGAAATTTCAGAGAGATTAGGGTTTGGACACAGATGGGGGAGTGGAATTTCAAAAGAGAGAAAGTTTGGATGATAAATAGTGTGTAACGGCATGTTCGGTTTCTTTAAATCGTTGTAACCCAAAGTTCAGACACCGAAGTTTCTGGTCTACGTCCGAACTTGCGTCCGAACTTTTTTGTTTCTTCAGTTTTAGAAAGTTCGGTTCAGACACCGAAGTTTCTGGTCTACGTCCGAACTTGCGTCCGAACTTTTTTGTTTCTTCAGTTTTAGAAAGTTCGGACGTCCGAACTTTCTGTCATGCGTCCGAACTTTTCTGTCTAGAATTTTCTGGATAAAGTTTGGACGTTGCTATTTCACTCCATGCATCCAAATTGTGCATTTGAACTTTTCCTATTTTTGACAAACTTCAATGAACTCATTGATAATTAAATTTTGAGATTCCTAAAAGCCTTCTTAGATAATTAAACCTTTCTTCACCCAAAGGCTTGGTAAAAATATCATCAATTTGATCATTTGTATTCACATAATTCAAACATATATCTCCTTTAGCAACATGATCACATTAAAATGATGCTTAATCTCAATATGCTTAGTCCTAGAATGTTGAATGGGATTTATGCTTAAATTGATAGCTCTAGTATTATCACACAATATAGCTACACAATTGAATTTTAGATCATAATCAAGTAATGTATGTTGCATCCATAATAGTTCAGTACAACAACTACCAGTTGCAATATACTCAGCTTCTGCAGTGGACAAAGACACACATGCTTGTTTTTTTAGTGTACCATGACACAAGACAACTTCCAAGAAATTGACAATGACCACTAGTACTTTTATGTTCAACTCTACATCCAGCAAAATCAGCATCCGAGTATCCAACAAGATCAAATGATGAAGATTTTGAAAACCAAAGACCATAGTCATATGTATCAATCAAATAACGAAAGATGCGTTTGACAGAAATTAAATGTGACTCTTTAGGACAAGATTGAAATCTAGCACATAACCATACAGCAAACATTATATCTAGTCTACTTGCTGTGAGATAGAGTAAACTTCCAATCATACCTCTATATATCTTTTTATCAATATTTTTACCTTTTTCATCTCTATCAAGTTTGGTTGATGAACTCATTGGAGTGCTTATCCCTTTTGCTTGATCCATTCCAAATCGTTTTAAAAGCTCTTTTGTGTACTTTGCTTGATTTATGAATACTCCATCCTTAGTTTGCTTAATTTGTAATCCAAGAAAGAAATTTAGTTCTCCCATCATACTCATTTCAAATTCATTTTGCATTAATTTAGCAAACTCATCACAAAGAGATGTATTGGTAGCACCAAAAATAATATCATCAACATAAATTTGCACAAGTAAGAGATCATTAGTGCAAGTTTTTATAAATAAAGTTGTGTCAACTTTTCCTTTTGAAAATCCTTTTGAAAGAAGAAATCCACTCAATCTTTCATACTAAGCTCTAGGAGCTTGTTTTAACCCATATAAAGCTTTGGTTAACTTGAAAACATGATTAGGAAACTTTTCATGAACAAAACCAGGTGGTTGTTCCACATACACTTCTCCTTCAATAAAACCATTTAGAAATGTACTTTTGACATCCATTTGAAATAATTTAAAACCTTTAAAACAGGCATAGGCTAATAGTATTCTTATATATTCAAGTCTAGCTACAGGAGCAAAAGCTTCATCATAATCAATACCCTCTTCTTGATTGAATCATTGAGCAACAAGCCTAGCTTTGTTTCTAAAAACTTCTCCTTGTTCATTTAATTTATTTCTAAAACTCATTTTGTACCAATTATAGAATGATCAAGAGGACTTGGAACAAGAGTCCAAACTTTTTTTTCTCTCAAATTGATTTAGCTCTTCTTGCATGGCAATAATCCAAAAATCACCACTCAATGCATCATCAATGTTTTTCGGTTCAATATGTGATAAAAAAGCAAAGTTGTCAATAAAGTGCCGCTTTGTTTTAACTCCTTGGGAGACATCACCAATGATTTGCTCCTTAGGATGACCTCTTGCATATGTTAGATCCTTTGGAAGTTCTTGATCATTGCTTGGTTGACCATCTTGTTCTTGCTCTATTATTTCTTCTTCTTTGGCATGTTCTTCCAAAGTTGGTGCTTGATGATGAGTTTGATTATCCATTATTGAAGAACCTACATCATCTTCATTTCTTCTTTCAAGATAAATGTTAGATTCATCAAATGTTACATGAATGGTTTCTTCAACACATAACGTTCTTTTATTATAAACTCTATAAGTCTTTTTATTTGATGAATAACCAAGAAATATACCTTCATCAGATTTTCTATCAAATTTTCCTAAATTGTCATGAGTATTTAAAATAAAATATTTACAGCCAAATACCTTAAAATAAACAATTGAAGGAGTTTTATCAAATAGAAGTTCAAAAGGTTTTTTTCGTATGAAAGGTCTTAAGAGAACTCTATTCATTACATATCAAGCAGTGTTTACAACTTCAGCCCAAAAATATTTGGTAAAGAGTTTTCACACAACATTGATCTAGCCATTTCTTGTAAAGTTCTATTTTTCCTTTCAACAGCACCATTTTGTTGAGGTGTTTTGGCAGCAGAAAAATTATGCGTAATACCATATTCATCACAAAATTTTGCAAACTCTTGATTGTAAAATTCTCTTCCATTATCACTTCTAATAGATATCAATTTGCATCCAAGAGAAACTTGAACCTTTTTTAAAAGCTTATTAAATTCATGAAAGGTTTCATCCTTTTGATCTAGAAAGATAAGCCATGTAAATCTTGAGAAATCATCAACAATCACATATACATATCTTTTACCACCAAGACTAGTAGTTCTCATTGGTCCAAACAAGTCCATATGAACAAGTTCAAGAGGTTTTGATGTAGAAACCATTTTCTTTGGTTTAAAAGATGTTTTTGATTATTTTCCAAATTGACAAGCTTCACAAATACGAGTTTTGTCAAAATTCATTTTTGGCAGTCCTCTAACCAATTCTTGTGATGAGAGTTTGTTCAATAATTCCATACTCACATGACCTAATCTTCTATGTCATAGATATCCATCATTATCATGAATGGCAAGACATTTAATATCATGTGCAATAAGTTCATCAAGATATAGTACATATACATTTCCAACTCTATTGGCAACAAAAATAGTCTTGTTACTTATACTATCAAGAATAGTACATGTGTCACATTTAAATTCAACTTTGCAACCATTGTCACATAATTGACTAATACTAAGCAAGTTATATTTTAAACCATCAATAAGTAGTACTTCCTTGATAAGAGGTAAGGAATCATTACCAATACTACCAATTCCAAGTATTCTTCCCTTCTTCTTGTCACCAAATGTGACAAAACCTTCACTTGTTGCTTGAAGTTCACTAACAAGTGAGGCATTTCCTGTCATGTGTCTTGAACAGCCACTGTCAAGAAACCATTTAGTGGCACTTAATCTTGAAGCAAAATGAACCTACACAAGATTAGCAAAGGTGACTGTAAGCCCTAAGGGCAAATCATGTAATTTTGATTCATGACAAATATTGAAGAGAACTAATATATTTATATTGTGTGATAGGATTTGTGAAGAAAGAAGTTTGAAGTCTCATTGCCTTCAAGAGGAAGAGCAAAGAATAACCTCATTAAGCTATGAGTTTTTGAGGTGTATTCAAAGATAAACTCAAGGCATTGAAGACTTGAAGTGTAGAGTAGGTATGATGATAGGTAATATCTATGTGAACTCTACACTTGTATGTCTTGGAGTCTATTGAATGCATAAGAGAGCATAATATTGGTTTATTAAGTTTAAAAAGACTTTGAATGAATCTTTAGCAAATGTGGTTTTGTGTTCTAAAAGTTTTTAAGTAAACTTTAAATGATCAAATGAGTTTGATTATGGTTTTCAAACTTATATTTGTCTAAATAAGTTATCTATATATATCAAATGTATTTCAAATACTTGGAAGATTGATTTCAAATGATTTTACAAAGTTTGAACACAATTCCATGAAATTCGGTCGTCCGAATTTTGTAGCAAAAGTTTGCTACTATTCTTCCAGAGGAATTCGGAAGAAGATTCAGACGCGACCAAAAAAAAATTCGGTCGTCCAATTTTGGCCTTCAACGATGGTCACTGTTCTTCCGGAGAAATTCGGAAGAAGATTCGGACAAAGCAGAAACATTCGGTCGTTCGAAAAAATTCGGGACGCAGAACTGCATCGTCCAAATTTCCTAAAAAGTAGTCAGTTAACTAGCCGTTTTATAGTCTGTTTCAACCGATTTTCAAATTCTATAAAAGCTATAAACGTGCAATCTTTTGTAAGAACTGAATCCTTGAATATTCTAAGCTTTCTAAAGTCTATTACAAACATTTCTCAAGCTCTCTTATGTCTTGTGCATTCAATTGATCAATCCAAAGACATCAAAGTGTGAAGGTACAACTTTGTGTAAATTCTACCAACAAGTGGTAACATCTACACACTCTTCTTTACTTATTCAATTGTGTTGATCTACTAGCTCTAGCAAGGTTATCTTGATAACATAAAACCCTTTAGATAAGGGTGATCCTTGAAGTTGTGATTCAAGGTTGTTTGAGATATAAAACCATAGGTTGGTGAGCCTTGTTTGTAAAAATTACTAGAAGAGGTTGTATGTGTAAAACCAAAGTGTGGTGAGCCTCTCTTGTAATCTGTGAACTTGAGCACATAGTAGAGTTATTGAAATCCTTAAGTGTATACTTAAGGTAGTGGAGGTAGATCTTGAGGATCGAACCACTATAAATTGTTTGTGTTCATTTGTTTACATTTCTTATACTGCTTTGCCATAATTTGTTTCTCTCTTATTCATATAATATGTAAGTGATCTATACATATAAAAGATTTGAATTTGCGAAAATTAGCCAAATACCTAATTCACCCCCCCCCCCCTTCTTAGGTATTTCAATTGGTATCAGAGCTAGAACTTCTGTGTGTGGTTTAACAACCTAGAAGACCAAGATCCTATGGCTAATATGTCAAATCTACCTTACCTAGAAGGATCTTCCACAAATAGACCACCTTTGTTTAATGGAACAAATTACACTTTCTGGAAATCTAGAGTTAAAATTTATATTTGTTCTATTAATTTTGATTTGTGGAACATAATTGAGAAAGATCCTTATGTCCCAATGAAAATGAGTGCTGATGGAATAACCTCAGTACCCAAGTCCACTGATGAATTTGATGAGCATGATTCTAAGAAAATGACTTTAAATTATCAAGCCATGAATATATTAAGTTGTGCTTTAGATGTTATTGAATACAATAGAGTTAGTGGATGTGATTCTGCTCATGACATGTGGAGATTACTTCAAATTACACATGAAGGTACTAATCAAGTTAAAGAATCTAAACTTGCCATGCTAGTTAGAGATTATGAACTGTTTACCATGAAACAAGGTGAAAATATTAGTGATATGTTTACAAGATTTACTAACATTTTCAATGGCTTAAAAGCTTATGGTAAAAGCTATACTATGGGAGAGAAAAACAGAAATATTTTAGATGCTCTACCAAAATCCTGGCAGCCTAAAACACTTGCCATTGAGGAATCCAAGGATTTGAAGACTCTTCCACTTGAAGAGCTCATTGGATCTCTACTAACTCATGAAATGAAGATGAAACGGCTAAATGACAAGGAGGATGAAGAAAAGGGAAGAAAAGGAGTTGTACTCAAGTCTTCAAATCACTTGAGTGAACAAGAACAGTCTTCAAGTGAAGAAGAAGAAGGAGGAAACAGTGGAGAAGAGATTGCAATGGCAGTAAGGAAGTTTAAACGATTCTACAAAAAGGAGTTTCTCAAGAAAGGAAGAAAACCAGTCAAGAAGAGTGGACAATCCTCATCCTACAAACCTCAATGTTTTGAATGTAAAAGCACAGAACATCTTGTTGCTGACTGTCCTAAAGCTTTGGAAAAAGAAAGAGAAAGCAAAAACAAAAAGAAATCTGTCAAGAAAGGAAAAGGATTAGCTGGAACATGGGATCAACAAGAAAGTGGGGATGAAAGTGAAGGAAAGGCTAACATATGCTTTATGGCCATTGATGATGAGGTACAATCTTCACCCTCTATTTCAAATGTGTATGATGATGATATTGATTCCAGTGATCTAATTATTGAGTTATATGAAGAATTAAAAAAGGCTTCAAAAAGAAATAAAGAAATGAAACTCAAAATAAATGATTTATCTAATGAAAATTCAAAATTATGTGTTGAAAATGGAAAACTTCTTGAAACCATTAGTTGCATTACTATTGAAAAAGAAGTTTTGAATACAACTATACAAAACATATCTTTTGAAAACAAAAAGCTTTGCACTAGAATTATTTCTCTTGAATCAATGATAAAAGATCATGAGCTTCTAAAAGGAAAGTTAATGATCTAACTTTATGCATTGAGAGATTTACAAATGGAAGGGAAAATTTGAATAAATTACTTGGCTATCAAAGATCTTCATTTATAAAACATGGTCTTGGTTTTACTCATGATTATTCTCGCCCTCAAAAACAGAAAAAAAATCTTTTGCTAAAGAATCTTATCATTCTAGATCACATATTTGCTGCACTTATTGTGGTAAACATGGACACAAGGTGTCCAGATGTTTTATTAAAAGAAAAATAGAAAGTGGTGTTAAAACCATTTGGAAAGTCAAAGAAACTTTTACTAACCCCCTTGGACCCAAGAAAATATGGGTACCAAAAATCACCCTTTCAAATTTGGTATAGGTACAATTTGCCTCAAGATCAAGTGCCACAAAATGGTTCCTTGACAGTGGATGCTCAAGGCATATGACTGGAAATGCATCACTTGTTAGTGAACTTCAAACTACAAGTGAAGGTTTTGTCACATTTGGAGATAAGAAGAAAGGGAAAATACTTGGAATAGGTAACATTGGTAAAGGTTCTTTCCCTCTTATCAAGAAAGTATTACTTATTGAAGATTTAAAGTATAATTTACTAAGTATTAGTCAATTATGTGATAATGGATGCAAAGTAGAGTTTAAATGTGATACATGTACTACTCTTGACAATGCAAGTAACAAAACTATCTTTGTTGCTAAAAGAGTTGGTAATGTATATGTGTTGTATCTTGATGAGCTTATTACAAATGATATTAAATGTCTTGCCATTCATGACAATGATGGATTTTTATGGCATAGAAGATTAGTACATGTAAGCATGGATTTATTAAACAAACTTTCTACACAAGAGCTGGTGAGAGGATTACCTAAATTGCATTTTGATAAAACTCGCCTCTGTGATGCTTGTCAATATGGAAAACAATCAAAAAACATCTTTTAAACCAAAGAAAATGGTTTCTACCTCAAAACCTCTTGAACTAATTCATATGGATTTATTTGGACCTATGAGGACTACTAGTCTTGGTGGTAAAAGCTATGCTTATGTGATTGTTGATGATTTTTCAAGATTTACATGGGTAATCTTCTTAGCACAAAAAGATGAAACATTTTATGAATTTTCAAAACTCTTCAAAAAGGTTCAAACCTCTCTTGATTGCAAACTGATTTCTATTAGAAGTGATAATGGAAGAGAATTTTGTAACCAAGACTTTACAAAATTTTGTGATGAATATGGTATTACTCACAATTTTTTCAGCTACCAAAAACACCTCAACAAAATGGTGTTGTTGAAAGAAAAAAACGAACCTTACAAGAAATGGCTAGATCAATGCTTTGTGAAAACTCATTACCAAAGTATTTTTTGGGGATGAAAGCTGTTAATACAACTTGTTATATCATTAACGAGTTTTACTAAGACCTTTTATAAGAAAAAACACCTTTTGAACTTTTATTTGACAAAACTCCATCAATTGTCTATTTCAAAGTTTTTGGTTGTAAATGCTTCATTTTAAACACTAGCAACTATCTTGGTAAGTTTGATAGAAAATCAGATGAAGGAATTTTTCTTGGTTATTCATCAAATAAAAAGGCATATAGAGTCTATAATAAAAGAACATTGTGTGTTGAAGAAACTATTCATGTAACCTTTGATGAATCTAAAATTTATCTTCAAAGAGGAAATGAAGATGATTCAGGCACATCAATGGTTGAAAATCATACTCAACACCAAGCACCCACAATGGAAGATCATGCCAAAGAAGAATAAATAATGGAGCAAGAACAAGATGGTCAATCAAGCAATGATCAAGAACTTCTAAAGGATATCACATATGCAAAAGGTCATCCTAAGGAGAAAATCATTAGTGATGTCTCCCAAGGGGTAAAAACAAGGCGGTACTTTATTGATAACTTTGCTATTTTATCTCATAATGAACCAAAAAATATTGATGATGCATTGTGTGATAATTTCTGGATTATTGCTATGGAAGAAGAGCTAAATCAATTTGAAAGAAATAAAGTTTGGTCTCTTGTTCCTAGACCTCATGATCATTCTGTTATTGGTACAAAATGGATATTTAGAAATAAGTTAAATGAACTAGGAGAAGTAGTTAGAAATAAAGCTAGACTTGTTGCTCAAGGCTTCAATCAATAAGAAGGTATTGATTATGATGAAACTTTTGCTCCAGTGGCCAGATTAGAGTCTATCAGAATACTCTTGGCATTTGCTTGTTTTAAAGACTTTAAACTATTTCAAATGGATGTCAAAAGTGCTTTTCTAAATCGTTTTATTGAAGAAGAAGTTTATGTAGAACAACCTCCTGGATTTATTCATGAAAAATTTCCCAATCATGTTTTCAAATTAACTAAAGCTCTATATGGACTGAAACAAGCTCCAAGATCTTGGTATGAAAGATTAAGTGGTTTTCTTCTCTCAAAAGGTTTTACTAAAGGAAAAGTAGATACAACTCTTTTTATTAAAACATCTTCTAAAAATGATATTTTACTTGTACAAATCTATGTTGATGATATCATTTTTGGTTCTACTAATACTTCTCTTTGTGAAGTGTTTGCTAAAACTATGCAAAATGAATTTGAGATGAGCATGATGGGAGAACTAAGTTTCTTCCTTGGACTACAAATTAAGCAAACCAAGGATGGAGTCTTCATCAACCAAGCAAAATATACTAAGGAGCTATTGAAAAGGTTTGGAATGGATCAAGCAAAAGGAATAACTACTCCAATGAGTTCATCAACTAAACTTGACAAAGATGAGAAAGGTAAAAGTATTGATGAGAAATTATATAGAGGTATGATAGGAAGTTTACTCTATCTCACAGCTAGTAGACCAGATATTATGTTTGTTGTATGCTTATGTGCTAGATTCCAATCATGTCCTAAAGAATCTCATCTAATTTCTGTTAAATGAATTTTTCGTTACTTGATTGATACTCATGATTATGGCCTTTGGTTTTCGAAAACTTCATCTTTTGAACTTATTGGATATTCTGATGCGGATTATGCTGGTTGTAAAGTTGAACGTAAAAGCACAAGTGGGCATTGTCAATTTCTTGGTAGTTGTCTTGTATCTTGGTTTAGTAAAAAGCAAGCTTGTGTGTCTTTATCAACTGCAGAAGCTGAATACATAGCTGCAGGAAGTTGTTGTGCACAATTGTTATGGATGCATCATACTTTACTTGATTATGGTCTTAAATTCAATTGTGTGCCCATATTATGTGATAATACTAGTGCTATTAACTTGCGCATAAATCCCATTCAACATTCTAGGACTAAGCATATAGAGATAAAACATCATTTCATTCGTGATCATGTGATTAAGAAAGATATATGCTTAGAATATATAAATACAAATGATCAAATTGCTGACATATTTACAAAGCCTTTGGCTGAGGAAAGGTTCAATCACCTAAGAAGACTCTTAGGAATATCAAGATTCAATGACTAATGTGTGTATTGAAGTTATGATGAATGCAGGAAATTTTTTATTCAAAATTCGGATGCACTGCAGAAGATTCGGTCGACCGAATTTTCTGAGTGTTGAGAAACAGAGACTTTTGATCAAGAATTCGGACGTAGGTCAGAAAATTCGGTCGATCGAATTTTCTGAACTGAAGAAACAGAAACTTTCGCTCGAAAATTCGGACGCAGACCTGAAAAATCGGTCGACCGAATTTTACGGACGAGACTCTTTAAATGAAGTTGAAACAATCTCTTCAACACTACTACTTCCGAATTTCACATCTTTTTTAAAATCTCTCATACCCATTCACATCAGAATCAAAATTCCTTCAAAATCTCACACTCTCATCCCGATTTTCCTTCATTTTTAAACTTCTAAGCCCTAATTTCATACAGAAAACAAATCCTTCTCAAGAAAAAACATCATGGTGAGAACAAAGAAGCCCAATGTTGAGAAAGGAAAAGGAAAGTCTAAGGAAGGAGATGGAGACCCAATCATCAATCAACCACGAAGGATTCGCATTCCTCAAACACAATCTGGAGTTGACAGGTTTATCTCTATCAAATGTACACATGAATTTGATGAATGGAATAAGAATAGTCGAAAAATCATTCCTGGATATAAGGTGGATATTGATAAACTGTCAAATATGGATATTGTCCTATCTCATTTCAATGATATTGGTTGGAGTAGTTTGCTCTTCATTGATGAGGAATTTTATCCTACTTTGATATATGAATTCTATGCAAATTTAAAAGAGAATAGAATTGAGATGATAGGGGATAATGTGATACAATGGTATTCATCTAGAGTATCACAAATGGACATTGAATTCAATGAAGGATTGATAAATAGAATTTGTGGAGTAAGTGACGAGGGAGCTAGATATTATTCAGCATCCATGCATTGCTATGATCGTGAACTCTTCACACATGTTAGATTTGAAAATGCATTTACAAATGGAAGAGAGTTTAGGGCCATAAAGGAAAGGGAAATTAAGAATTTGGATGCTAGAGGTAGAGTTTTACATCACATGGTGACCACAATGATTGTTCCTAATTTTGGACACAAGTCATCAATTGGAAATATACATATGGTAATCATGTTAGCCCTGCATGAGAATAGAAGAATAAATTTTGGGTATATAGCCTTGAAACATATGATTGCAGCCAGAAAAACAGTAACCAAGGCATTCCCATTTGGAAGATTATTAACCAGAATCTTCAAGCATTTTAAGATCAAACTTCCTGGAAGAGGGCAAGCCTTTAAGAGTGGTGAAATTTATACAAATGAAACTCTTAAGAGAATGCAATTAGTTCATGATGGGGATAATGTATGGAGGACAAAAAGAGAAACTCCTCCGAAAAGAATAGAAAGAGAGGAAATTATAGAAAGTGAAGAGGAAGAAGAAGAAGAGGATGAAGAAGAAACCCTTGCTAGGGAAATGAAAACAAAAAGAAAGCATGACACCTCAAGTGAGGGGGAGCAACCTCCAACAAAAAGGAGATTATTTGAAGAAGAAACTGGAATTAGGTCTAGTAGTAAAGGAGTATCTAGAGGGGACACCATTATAGTCAAGACATTCCAAGAAGCCTTGAACAATCATGTCAAGGAAATGGAGAAAATGTATAAGTTCTTTGAGTCATTTGCTCCAATGGTTCTTGGAAAATTGGATGGACTGGAAAAGCAGTAAAACACATTGAAAAATATCCTTATGAGAAACACTCAAAGTGGTGAAGGAACCTCTAAGACTCGGGGATGGAAAGGAGGAGGAAAGAAATAAAGAAGCGAGAGAAAGAAGATAATGAGGATAGCGAGTAATGAAGAGGATGATCAGGGTGGAAATGATAAGACCACAGCAGAAGAAAAAGAACAAGAACAGGCTCATGAAGATCTACCAGTGGCAGGAAGCCAAGTAGCTCAAGCTGCAATTGTATCCCCAGCAACAATCTCCTTCAGTCAAGGAAGAGTCAAGCACTTGGCAGTCAAGAAAGGAGTGAGCCGAGCCTCCCCATCAACCTCATCATCACAAGACTAAGCCTTCTCTTCTAATCTCTTTACTGTATTTTGTTCAGTTTTCTAAGCATTTTGCTGCATTTTCTATTCTGAACTTGTTAAATATTGTTTTTGTAATAGAGAAGCTCAATGATGAAATCCCAGTGATGAGAGCTTCTTTTATATGCTAACTTGAACATCTCATTTTCATTGATCCCTTTTATTTGATAATGACAAAAGGGGGAGAAAATATGATGCAATATATGATGCAATATGATGCAATACATGTGAAAACTTGATCTTATGTGACTTAATCTTATGTGAACTTAGATCTTATGTGAACTTAATCTTTAATACTACTGAATGTTGCATCAATATGAATTTTTTATGCATTATTTTGTTGTTCAAATTGATTCAAATCTGTATTAGTCTATTCCACTACGTTTGAACAATCTTATGAAACCTTTATATCATTTCACAATTTCAATTATATTGAATCTGTTGCAGTTTGGACATGAGATTCAAAATTCGGACGCAAGGGATTCAAAATTCGGATGCATGATATAAAATTCGGATGCATCCATACTGTGTTACCAAAATGTGCTCATTTGTTGTTCAAATTGATTCAAATATGTTTTAATCTCTTCTAATATGTTTGAACAACCTTAGGAAAGCTTATTTACAAAATTTAAAGCTTTCATTTATCCTATTTTAAAGTTTGGACTTGATATGTCAAAAATTCGAATGCATAATAATACTAGTCCAAATTGGTTGAAAATGAGCACAATCTAAGGGGGAGCATTGTTAAACTTTTACAACCTTAAAACCTCTCTTAGAACCTTTTGTTTTTAAATGATTAAATGCTATATTTTCTATCCTAATTGTTGGAAGGAAGGAGGCACATGGAGGTTGGTTGGGTCATAGGCTCATATTGAGCCTTTTGTATGTCAATGTGCTAAATTGGTTATTATTTATCATTGACATCAATACTTCTTTGTACTACATTGTTTAAATCCATCACATATTGCATCAAAGTTTGTCATCATCAAAAAGGGGGAGATTGAAAGCCCTAAGGGCAAATCATGTAATTTTGATTCATGACAAATATTGATGAGAACTAATATGTTTATATTGTGTGATAGGATTTGTGAAGAAAGAAGTTTGAAGTCTCATTGCCTTCAAGAGGAAGAGCAAAGAATAAACTCATTAAGCTATGAGTCTTTTGAGGTGTATTCAAAGATAAACTCAAGGCATTGAAGACTTGAAGTGTAGAGTAGGTATGATGATAGGTAATATCTATGTGAACTCTACACTTGTATGTCTTGGAGTCTATTGAATGCATAAGAGAGCATAATATTGGTTTATTAAGTTTAAAAAGACTTTGAATGAATCTTTAGCAAATGTGGTTTTGTGTTCTAAAAGTTTTTAAGTAAACTTTAAATGATCAAATGAGTTTGATTGTGGTTTTCAAACTTATATTTGTCTAAATAAGTTATATATATATATCAAATGTATTTCAAATACTTGGAAGATTGATTTCAAATGATTTTACAAAGTTTGAACACAATTCCATGAAATTCGGTCGTCCGAATTTTGTAGCAAAAGTTTGCTACTATTCTTCCAGAGAAATTCGGAAGAAGATTCGGACGCAGCCAAAAAAATTCGGTCGTCCAAATTTTGGCTTTCAGCATGGTCACTGTTCTTCCAGAGAAATTCATAAGAAGATTCGGACGCAGCAGGAAAAATTTGGTCGTCCGAAAAATTCAGACGCAGAATTCGGTCGTCCGAATTTCCTGAAAGTAGCCTTTAACTAGCCGTTTTATAGCTGTTTCAACTGATTTTCAAATTCTATAAAAGCTATAAACGTGCAATCTTTTGTAAGAACTGAATCCTTGAATATTCTAAGCTTTCTAAAGTCTATTACAAACATTTCTCAAGCTCTCTTATGTCTTGTGCATTCAATTGATCAATCCAAAGACATCAAAGTGTGAAGGTACAACTTTGTGAAAATTCTACCAACAAGTGGTAACATCTACACACTCTTCTTTACTTATTCAATTGTGTTGATCTACTAGCTCTAGCAAGGTTATCTTGATAACATAAAACCCTTTAGATAAGGGTGATCCTTGAAGTTGTGATTCAAGGTTGTTTGAGATATAAAACCATAGGTTGGTGAGCCTTGTTTGTAAAAATTACTAGAAGAGGTTGTATGTGTAAAACCAAAGTGTGGTGAGCCTCTCTTGTAATCTGTGAACTTGAGCACATAGTAGAGTTATTGAAATCCTTAAGTGTATACTTAAGGTAGTGGAGGTAGATCTTGAGGATTGAACCACTATAAATTGTTTGTGTTCATTTGTTTACATTTCTTATACTGCTTTGCCATAATTTGTTTCTCTCTTATTCATATAATCTGTAAGTGATCTATACATATAAAAGATTTGAATTTGCGAAAATTAGCCAAATACCTAATTCACCCCCCCCCCTTAGGTATTTCAGTGACTTTTGGTACCCACATTTTCTTGGGTCCAAGGGGGTTAGTAAAAGTTCCTTTAACTCACCAAATAGTTTTAACACCATTTTCTATTTTTCTTTTCACATAACATTTTGATACTTTGTGTTCATTCCTACCACAATATGTACAACAAGTATGAGGTATTGAATTAAAGGTTTCTTTAGCTTTGGAGTTTTTAAATTTTGGAGCATAACTTTCATGAGTGTAACCAAGACCAATTTTTGTATATGATGATCTTTGATAACAAAGTAATTTATTTAGATTTTCTCTTCCATTTGTAAATCTCTCAATGCATTGTGCAAGATAATTAACTTTCTTTTTCAATATATCATGATCACTAAGCATTGTTTCTAAAGATATGATTTTTGTACAAATATCTTTATTTTCAAGAGATATGTTTTGAACGGTTACATTTAAAATTTCTTTTTCTATATTTAGACAGTTGGTAGTCTCAAGAAGTTTTCCATTTTCGAAACATAATTTTGAATTCTCATTTAATAGCTCATTAATTTTGGTCTTCAATTCCTTATTCCTTTTTGAAGCCTTTTTCAGTTCTCCATACATTTCAACAAGTAAATCACTAGGATCAACATCGTCATCATAGTAAGTAGAAATAGAAGGTGTAGATTGTACCTCATCATCAATTGCCATAAAGCATATGTTGGCTTTTCCCTCACTGTCATTTTCACTTTCTTGTTGATCCCAAGTACCAGCTAGTCCCTTTCCTTTCTTGGTGGATTTCTTTTTGAGTTTGCTGTCTCTTTCCCTTTCCAGAACTTTAGGCCAATCAGCAACAAGATGTTATGTACTTTTGCATTCAAAACACTGAGGTTTGAAGGATGATGACTGTCCACTCTTCTTGATTGGTTTTCTCCCTTTCTTTAAAAATTTTTTCTTATAGAATCTTTTGAATTTCCTTACAGCCATAGCTATCTCTTCTTCTCCACTGTTTCCATCTTCTTCACTTAATGATTCTTCTTGTTCACTAGAATGATTTGAAGTCTTGAGTACAACTCCTTTTCTTCATTTTTCTTCATCTTCGATATCATTCAATCTTTTCACCTTCATTTCATGTGTAAGCAGTGAACCAATAAGCTCTTCAAGTGGAAGAGTTTTTAAATCTTTTGACTCCTCAATAGCAAGTGTCTTCGGTTACCAAGATTTTGGCAGAGCATCCAAGATTTTTCTGTTTTGCTCTCCAATTATATAGTTCTTTCCATAAGCTTTCAGACCATTAAAAAAGTTAGTAAATCTAGTAAACATATCACTGATATTTTCACCTTGCTTCATGCTAAATAGCTCATAGTCTCTAACTAGCATGGCAAGCTTTGACTCTTTTACTTGATTTGTACCTTCATGTATTACTTGAAGTAATCTCCACATATCATGGGCAGTATCACACCCACTAACTCGATTATATTTTGTTACATCTAGTGCACAACTTAAAATGTTCATAGCTTGATAATTCAAGATCATTTTCTTTGAATCATTCTCATCAAATTCATCTATATGTTTTGGTTCTTGACTAGTTCCATCATCACTCATTTTCATTGGTACATAAGGACCTTTCTCAATAATATTCCACAAATCAAAGTTAATATAACAAATATATATCTTAATTCTAGATTTCCAAAATGTATAATTTGTTCCATTAAACAAATGAGGTCTATTTGTGGAGGATCCTTCCAAATAAGGTAAACTTGAAATATTAGCCAGAAGATCTTAACTTCTAGGTTGTAAAACCTCACAAAGAAGCCCTTGTTCTGATACCAATTGAAAGACCTAAGAGGGGGTGAATTAGGTCTTTGGCTAATTTTTGAAAAATATTTCCTTTATAAGATTAGTTGGTGCAGATTATGATCACTTAATTCAATGATAGAATAATCAAATCAATATCAAAGCAATAAACAAGTTAAGTGCAATGAACCAAGCAATTTATAGTGGTTCAAACTTCTCAAGATTTACCTCCACTACCTTGAGTATACACTCAAGGATTTCAAACAATCTACTATATGCTCAAGTTCAACAATTACACAAGAGACTCACCACACAATGATTTTACTCTCACAACCTCTATTGCAATTATACAAATAAGGCTCACCCTTAACCAAGGATTTTATATCTAAAAACAACCTAAAGACCAATCTAATCAAGGTCCATCCACACATGGATTTTACACTACAACCTTGATTAATCTAGTCCATGGCTCACCCTTATCAAAAAGATTTTATGTTACAAGATAACCTTAAAATGAGCAAGTAGAAAACAGAATTAAAATGAAGAATGCATAAGATGTTACCACTTCTTGGTGGATGATTACACAATGTAGCACTTCTTCACTTTGTTGTCTTTGGAATATTGAATGATCAATTGAAAGCACAAGACAAAAGAGAGCTTTAATGTTTGCAAATGATTTAGAATGTTTAGATTTCTTAGGGATTCAAAACTTACAAAAATTCTAGAGTTTATGACTTTTATAGAGTTTAAAAATCAGTTTCAACAGCTATAAAACGGCTAGTAACGACTAGTTTCAGGGAAGTTCGGACGTCCGAACTTTTTCCCCTGCGTCTGAACTATCGTCCGAACTTCTCTGTGACATGTTGTCTGTCAAAGTTTGGACGTCCGAACTTTGGCTTATGCGTCCGAACTTTCGTCGGAACTGTAACCATGTCACAGTTTGGACATCCGAACTTGCGTTCAAACTTTCCAAACTGTGTGAAAACACTTGAAAATCAATCTTAAAATGTTTGAAATCATTTAGGATCAAAAGATATATCATACAAGCTATTTTGAACTTAAAAACCATTACCAAAACATTTGATCATTAAGATTTTACTCAAAGCCATTTATGATTCAAAAACAAGTTTTATGCTCTCTTATGCATTCAATAGATTCCAAGACACAAAGTGTAGAGTTTACAAGAATATACCTATTTATGCAAGTGCAACCCTACACTATATTCTTCAAAGCCTTTTTATTCATAGAACATGCTCTATATCCATGATCTTTGAGCACATTAGAGTTGTCCTAAGCATTTTGAACTCCAAGGCAATGAGACTTGCTTCCATCTCAATCCAAAAAATCCTATCACACAACATACAAGTATATTAGTCCTTATCAATGTTTGTCATTAATCAAAACTAATCAAACCTACATGATTTACCCTTAGGGCTAACAGCATCCAATAGCTTTCTATTTTTCTCTCCAAGAGAATAATTCTTCCCATAAAAAACTTTCAATTGTACTGGACAATTGTTTTGAATAGTTCGAGCAATTGTTCAAATTGATGAATAATTGTTGAGTAAGCCAATTATTCTTTGTATTGAGAAACCATTGTATGAATTCTGACTAAAATTATTTGCAATTCCCAAACTCAGGTGTGGTATTTGGAAGTGGTGGATAGAAAGGTGAAAGGCAAGTTACCTTGTTTGTGGAAAGAGAAGCTGAACCAAATATCGAGGTTGCAATTGTTGAGCAAAAGAATCAAAAGGATCCTAGTGAGGCTACAGGACAGTAGCCTAGTGAAGCAGAAAAAGAATTTTCGATTGATTTGCACCTTGTGCCTAGTATAAGTGCATTGATGAACAATTGTTCCTTACAAAGATGAAAAATTATTATCCTTATTTGGCAGTTTGATTTTTCTTTTCATTTGTCCCTTTTAGGAAAATTTGAAGTACAAAGGGATGAGGAGGAAGCATCTGAGGCTGTAAGACAGCAGCCTGGTGATGTTCAAGACGAACAACCCGTTGAGGTGCAAGAGTGTAGCCTGCTAAAGTTGAAGATGAGCAGCTTGTTAACACTAAGCTTCAACCCAGTGAGTCTACGCTTTTGAATAATTCTTCCTTTTTAGAACAATTATTATTGTTTCTGTTGAATAATTGTTTGTCCTTTTCATCTGATCCCAATAGGCAAATCTAATCAAGGGGAGGAAGAAAAGATTGATGCAAAGGTTGATCAAGGCAAGTGCCAAGCTATGCTCGCCGTATGTTGTCACTGATAGGGACCCCAATGCATTGACTGATGATGAAGAAATCCTTGTGGACTTTGCGTTGCTGAGAAACCCTCCAGATAGGAGAGAGTAAGTACAATTTATTGTCTTCATTCAATAATGATAATCAAACAATTGTTCTTTGATTGTTCTAAGAATCTGAACCAAAGAACAATTGTTAACATAATAATTATTATGTACATGCAGTGGGTTGTTATTGTTTGATGACGGGGTCCAAATACTTACGCATCTGACTTGGAAGGAAATAACCCAGCAGATATTTGTCTACTTCTGTTGTCGATGCAATTGGCCATTTGTTGAATAGGGAGCAGTTAAAAAGCGGTGGGGTTAAGCGGTTTTGTTTCACGACAGAACTTGGTGTAAGTCAGTTATTATGTTGTGTAGGCTCTAGTTATTGGGTGATAGGATAGCAATTATTCATAGACAATTGTTCCCATTTTATAGAGATGGGTGCTAGATGATGTGAACAAAAGTGCTGAACATTCTATGGCATACCTAGAAAGCAAGGTCTCTAATTTACTCCGCGACTGGATTTATCTCTAACAGGAACAATTGTTCAACCCCGTCTCATGTGAGCTTGTAAGTTGGTTGTAGTAGTTTTAAAAAAAGTCAGTTGACAATTTATGTGACCATAAGTATGCAAAGATTGAACAACTGTTAATTACGGTTCCTTGTTTTGTTGGCTTTAGTTCCTTTTCCCCATTTGTTGTGCGGAGCATTTCCTCCTGTTTGCAGTTGATGTTTCGTTGAAAAAGTTTCTATGCCTTAATAGCATGAGTGCAATGAGGTGTTTGACAACATGCATCGGCCAGTTGGCGACCCGCTGATGAAGTATTTTATAGCCTAGTTTAGCAAATGCTCCGGCATAGAGATGGATTTAATAGAATTTACGTGAAAAGTCCCAAAGGTTCCCATTCAACCCGATGCATGTAGTTGCAGACATTTTTGTTATTTGGATTATGCAAACCTGGATTGGGCACATCCCACAGGAGTACTTTGCACTGTGGGTAAAGGGGGACTACATCGAGAGTGCCCCGCAGAAGATAGTTGCACACCTTCTGCTACAGATAGAGAACTGTATTTTGGCCTACGTAATGAACCAAGAAAAAGCCTAGAAGGCCAGCGTAGGACCACCTCTGCTTTGGCGTGCAACTAGGAAGGGGGCAAAGAGTGGTCGAGGAAGATAGAGTCAATTTATGATTCGATTATCAAACATTAAAATACGAAGAATTGGAACAATTTTTTTGTGTAAATAATAATTGTTCAACGCTTTAGCACTCCCAAATAATTGTTTGCAATACCCCCTCCGTACAATCTTTCAACGCTTCTTGATCCATTTGTTTTGGGCCGACACGAATAATTGTCCTTGTGATGGACAAGCAGAAACACTTAGTGCAATCTGCAATACCACCTCATAAACAATTGTTCAAGCTCTGGACGAGGACAAACGCTTAGCATATGCTACACCGAGAGTCTGTACAATTGCTCAATACGTAAAATAAAACATTTGTCTGCATCCAACATGAATTTTTGTAAACAATGTTGGCTCATAGGAAAAGCTACAAGTCAATTTCGAAGTCTATAAGCCAAGGCACAGAGACGGTGGAAACACTTTCTCCTGGTTCAACGAACGTTTGTTTCCTCTGTCTAGCCTGTTCCACCAAACTCTTTAACCGCTTCCTTGATTGATTTGGATTCTCTCTGAGTTTGATAGTCTTGGCCAGAAATAAAGAGTCATCTTCTGTTCCCGAAAGAGTTATAGCTGCAAGAAGCAACAATTGTTATTAAACCCTATCCACACTTTAATGATTATTCAAGCTACATTGAATAATTATTATTGAATAATCATTGTTGCAACAAATAATTGTTCTACCTGAAGTAGACATCAAATCTTACTTACACAAAACATTTTTCCGGGAGACAAGCATATGCTTGACCCGATCAATCATGCCGCTCAACTCACTCACGACAACCCAAGAAACATCATCCTCCATACAAATGCATGTTGCAACATAACCATTCGCTTGGTCAAATGTTGATATCGTTCTCCATACGTAGCACGCTTTTCTGCAAAATTGCATATAATTGGGAACTCCATGCCACGCTTGACACCTATGCAAAACGTATTATTTCAGGAGTGTCCTCATTTTTCTGTTGCCCGTAGACCTGAGCACATCCATCACTTTAAGCATATGCCTGCAAAGAATTCCAAATGTCTCAAACAAGCGGCATGTGCACTCAAGGGTTGGAACGGCATGATCAACCTCCACAAACCGTTCATCCAATCGGCCTTCCTCATCCTAGCCGACATTCTTATAAACAGTATACATCACATTTTCTTGGACATTCTCACTTGATGCAGCCACCTCTATCATGTACTCAAAAATTGTACAATAATGTTCCTGAAACAAAGCAAATACGTTGGGCGTATACTGCGGACTCCGCAGCATTGCATGCAATTGGACTACTCACAAAATTATTATTAGGCAACATGTATAGAATAATTGTTCAACACATATGGAGCAGTTAAACTTAAAAATTATCCCGAACATAATAATAATACGTTCAAAGTGACACGAACAATTATTCACGCACCTGTCAAAGGCATAATAACTTTATACCTTCTCAGCCTCCCGTCTACCCTCAACCATTCTGTTGAAGTGCCCTCAAAACTGGACCAGGTTATGATCTGATTACAAATAACCTCTGATAATCGTATTGCATGATTCATTGAGTTGTGTAGTGACTATTCCGGCAGTGAAATGCTGTAAGCCACTGACCGCTGCCTCTGTACTACATAAATCCTTTTCGACCATTTATGGGGCCCGTTAGGGAAGCGCTACTCAATCATCTTATCCCAAATGATGTTGAACTCTTCTTCACCATCGACATCATACATTAAATAGTGAAATTTATCCAAAAATTGCGGGGTATACAATGGGATAAATTTTTCTGTGCATTATGCTTTATGTGTCATGTACATAGAGCATGAAATGTTTATGGTAAAACTAATATAATTGTAGTATCCATAGCAATATCTTGATCTATAAATAAGATTTGAGGTTCTTTACCAGACATGCACCTCAGAAGGTTCTAAACAGCCACTCAAAAGACTCCGTCATTTCATCATATAGAAAAGCTGCGCCGAAGACACAACTTTAGTTGTGATGGTTGAACCCACGAATAGAGCTGAAAGACTAAGTATTAGTAATGAATAATTGTTCAACCACAAAAAACATTGTTCAATGTTGCAAATTTTGCAATTTTAACAAATAATTGTTCAAGAGACTCAGGTAATAATTGTTTTGGAAAATGTGTAATAATTATTCAACGTAAACCATCACTCGATCCTTGATCAGAAGATGATGAACAATTATACGCTCCACACTAAATAATTATTTAGGACATACCAAGTGGGAGATAATTCTTATTTGTGTGGTACGTTGTATCGAATGTGATTGCATCACCGAACAAGCCATAATCCAAGTTCATTCTTCCATTAACCCAAAATATGTTGGCAATCCTCTCATTGTTTTCCACTCGGATTTCATAGTAAAAAGACAGGTTTAAGTATGCTTATTTACGAAAATATTCTTGCAAAGTCGTGGGTTCCCCCCCGTGCCATTGCCCTTTGCCTTTTTCTAACGAGATGGTTCTTAAGATCAGTGGCAAGGAAACCAAGGCCTGCTCTGCTCCTGGTATCCAAAGCCATAACTTCGAACAATTATCTCAACAGAATACCGGCATCTTCGTGTTGTTCAGCCACTACTCCTTGAACATTACTAACACGCCAATTAAATCTCAACATATAACAATATTTCGCTGGATGCAATTTGTGATTATGGTCTAAAACCCAATCCACGATGACATAAACACCTCTCGACTCATCAAGCTGCAATTGTATATATGCACTGCAACCTGTTCTCTCCTCACTTCTTGATCACTCTATCATAGGTCTTGACTCAATATGGCAGTTGGATGTTTAGATGTTATTTGGGTCCAATATACTACCCTTTCGGAATCCTTCTTTGTTGCAACAACACTTGGCATAGTGAACCTTATTTTTTTTGGATCGTCTCCTCTCCTACATGATCCTTGTGGTAAATCCTGTGCAGTGAGCATAGCTATTATAGAATTCATGAGCATTCTCCAAAGTGGTGAACTTCATTTTCTTCATTTCTTCCAACGTTCCTGCAGCATTATTAAATACTCAACCCCTAATGAACAATTATTCTACATGTATAAAACAAGTTGTTTCTAAACATAACAATTATTCTTTGCATCATCAACATCGTTGGTATTTTGAACAATTGTTCTTGCATTGCCAGCAATTATTTTCCAGATGATAACTTACGAGGTTTCTGAACAATTATTCGGGGCATCATCAACAGTTCCTTAGGTTTGTTGTTCATAACAGTCTGAACAATAATTCAGTGCATAGTGAACAATTATTCTACATACATTATCTTTCTATTATTGTGCTATTCCCCTTACCTATATTTGAAGTTTCATGTCCTACAAGATCCAAGAAGCCTGACTTTTAGACTTGCATACTTTGGAGATGAGCAGCTTCATGTTCAACCTTCAGTATAGGATAGGTCCATCAGAGACATGCAACAAAGACAAGCTCCACAAAAAAGCAAATTCTTTTTACATGTAACAAAGACAAACTCTACAAAAAAATAGGCCTTTTTTACATGCAACAAAGACAAACTTCACAAAAGAGTAGACCTTTTCAGGCAAATGATGTTAGTTGATATGTGGTTGCATTTGGATTTTCCTTCATACTGAATATCTACTCGCTAAAAACCCAATTTGCAGAGGATGGGAAGGAAAGAGGAAGAAAGAAGACAGAGAAGGAGAAAGAAAACAAGTTTGACTTTAGACAAAAAAATTTCTTTCATGAAATAGTTAAAAATTCTTTTTGAGTTCAAACGTTTTGAAGGAATTATCATATGCTAATTTCAAAGAAAAAACATACTTTTGAGAATAGTATTTTGATTACATAAGACACATAGAATTGACATTATCTCTTTACTATTCTTAAGACAAGTGTCAAAGATTTAACTAAAAGCATAAAGGAAAAAAATCTAGTCTTGAACCTTGCATTTAGGTGACTTGATATTGATCATTTCTTCAAGGTTTATTCTGAAAACACCTAGTAAATTTCATTAGATTACATAAATATGCTTTGTTAATCATTAAAACTGAGAGGTTGTAACCTTGAGTCAACATTCTTTCCCTTTTTAATGAATGACAAAACTTGTTAGTTCACATGAAAACTACAAGATGTCAAAATGATAAGAACATTGAGTAGCTTGATCATTCAAAATGATATGTAAGTAAAAATGAAATAATAGATATGCAAAATGGAAGATGTTTTGGATTTTTTACAACAGATTTTTAGCTTCCCTTAAATCCATGTATACTACTAGTTATGAACAATTTTGAATTTAAATCAATAATAATCAAAATATCTATCATGTCAAAAATTATTTGAACAAAGAATTGGCTTGACAAGCAAGGATATTTGATATGATATGTTTAGACAGCTTCAAGAGTAGATACTAGTTTGGCAAGCAAAAGGCTAAGCATGACAAACAAAGAATTAGCTAGATATATCAAAGAAAAGTTTTGGTACAGAGTATGAGTAAAGGAAGTAACAACCAGAACAGGAATAAATAATTAGAATAACAAGCTAAATAACCTATTCCAGGCAAGCAAACACCACAAATACTATTCCACCATTTTTTCATACATCAAAGAGGGATTTGGAAAGATAAACAACTAAAAGATGGGTATTCTCATAAGATAAGTCTCGAGAGAATAGAAAGTATAACATTGTTCAAAAGCACCAGCTAGATTAAAGATAAAGTTTTTCATAATAAACTAAGAAGTTCCTTGCAGTCAGACTTTAATTTTTGCTTCCTGAGGTCTCATGCATTTTTTGCTCATCTCAGAGAGCTTGAATAACAAATCCATCTATTTTCATATTCCCAACTAGTTTCTTTATCACTCAAATGTTTGAGCTAACTTTTTAAGTTTATTAGCTTTAGCCTCCTTAACATCAGTTACCAGCACATTTCCTATCTTTATCTATTTCTCAGGCTAAATTACTCTTTTTTATGTGTTCTTACCTTTTCTAGCTAATGTAATATTTCCTCCCAGCCTTTTTTTCTTTCTTTTGCTTCGTTCAAGTGTTTTGGTTGTTTTAGATTTAGCTTCATCTCTCACCTTCTACTTCCCTTATCCTTCATTACACCAGTATTCTTTTCTTTCTTATAACTTTCTTCCTCTAAATTTTCATAGCTCTCTTCTTTTGATTCATTATTTTCCAACCTATTTCTTTCACTTCTACTTTTCTTTCACCATTATCACTATTTAAGATCCATCATTTTTCTCACTATTTTGATAAATTTTATCTTCTTCAGATTCACCATCAATTCTTTTTCTTTCTCACTCTTTTCACCTTCCTATTCCTTATTATCTTCTTCATCTTCTTTATCTTCTTCATCATATATTTCCCTTAGTCATTCTTCAGTTTTGGCTTCACAAGTTTTTGTTTAGTTTGTTTCTAGCTTTTAGTCTCACTAACAAATATTTCATCTATTTTTTCTTTTATCAACCACAGCCATGCTATCCTCGGATTCCAACTCCGGATTCAAGAAAAATAGTGAAGTCACGATCATTCCATAATGTAACCCATTGATTAGCTTCACACAACAAAGATTGATTTTTTTTTTTTTTTTTTGAGAAGAAACATGGAGTCTTTGATTAAGTAAGAGGAATATGAGTGAATAATTACTATAAAAGTAAGATGAAAGATCTATTCTAAGGAGAAAACTAAGATAGAGAAAGAAAGAGTAACGTCCAAAATGGGGAAGAAGAAGATTAATGGTAAAATCTTAAATGACTGAAGATATGGTATCCTATTGAGACGAAGAGAGAGAAAAAAGGGGGGAAGGATTTATTTGAAATATGTAGGTCCCAATAATATCCAAGAGGGTGGTGAATTGGACTTTTTCAAAATATTGGCCTATTTAAAGGGGAATTAAAAACAAAATGTGCTATTAGCTAGTTGATAAAACAAAAGTTAAAGTCCAGACTGAGTATCAAGCTAATTTTCTCAGTACCAAGTTAAAGTTCAGATTGAGTATCCAGCTAACTCTTAGTAACATTAGCTTGGATAACTTGCAAAAGTTTTACTCGGCTCAGAAGCCAAATTTTCACTATTTTGGAGGATACGTATAAGTAAATAACTAAGCTGATCATTACAATATGAAATAGCTTCAGAAAGTTATCATGCTAATTGACACTCTGAAAGATAGTTTTTGTGATGTTGTTTGAATAATAATTTTAGCATGTTTTTTCATTATGTGCAGAATATGCATCAAACTAAATAATTTTTAAGAAAATATGTTGCCCAAAATAGAAGATATATAAACGTAAATCAAGCAAACAGTCAAAGTCATGCAAGAATAAGAAGAGACATGAGGATTTTTATAGTAGTTCGGTGACATGCCTATGTCCAATCCTTGAAAATCCCATCTCAAGTATTTTGACTAACCCAATCTCTTTAATGGTAGAGATCAAACCATACAACCCTAAGTGTCTTACACCCAAGAGACTCTCAAGTTGTACCCACTAGTTTTATAAATAGATCTAGCAACTATCACCATAAGTTTTTTAATAGACCTAGCAACTATCCCTTGATTTTCAATAGATCTAGCAATTATTTTCCACCCAAGAACTTCCTCAAACTTGGTAGCATAAGTTTACAACCGGCACTTGTGAACCGTGAAGAGATGAAGATGAATAGTTGGAAGCTTTCACTTGCTTCCAATATCAGCTCACACTTTGTGCATTTGCTCTTTGACACTCGGTGGTGTTTCACTCTTACAGATTTCAGCTTTTGGCTCTTAGCTTGAATAACTCTCAACTTCTTTGAGAAGCATACTCTTCTCTCTCTCTTGAAGACTTAAGGGTGCAAAGGGTTATATTTATAACAGATACAATATCCTATGAAAAAGATAAAAGAAAATTCAAACAAACGGTGCTTTAGTCAAGTCTAGTTCAAAGGTCAAAAAGTTCTTCTTCAGAAAAGTCTAGTTCAAAGGTCAAAAAGTTCTTGTTCAGAAAAATTAACTTTTTGTGAAACATATGTAAACATGTGAATTCCAGTTGTCCTAGCTTGATTCTTTCATAGAAAGTCATCTTATTCCTTTTGTCTCAAAAAGTGGTTCAAAACACCTTTTTCCCAAATATGTGTAAATTAAAAAATTAAAGCTTGAATACTTTGAAAAAGTAATTCTAGTTGGTTGTAAAGTTGAAAAAGTGATTTTGGCAAGCTGTAAAGACAAGCTAAAGCAACGTTATGTGAACAGTGATTAGTCACTGTCATGTTGACTCTCCTCGAGATTCTACACTTTGATAAAAGTAGCTTGGCACAAGTGCATCTAACTTGATATTTTTGAAAATATCTTGATACAATGATCAGAGTTGAAAACACTTTGCCTTTATCATGAAAAATTTTCAGATGCAATTTTGAAGTAAAAGCTTTTAAGGCATATTTTCAGGGACTGAAAACTTTGGTTTTAACTAAAGCACACATTATGACACATATTCTCAAATCAATTCTTAACAAGAATCTAAAAATTATACCCATGAATGTACACTGCATGATTCTTGAACTTGTACAACTTTATCATGAGCATTCAAGATACATTATGAAATCATCTCAACAAATACATTGCTTAAAGCATGTTTTGTTAGTCATCAAAACTAGAAGGTTGTATCCTTGAGTCAACATTCTCCCCCCTTTTTGATGAATGAAAAAAACTTGTTAAGCAAAATCAACTAAAGTCAAAATAGTAAAAACAGTAAGTAGCTTGATCATGCTTGCTTTGAACAAGAAAAATATTTTTGTATTTTTGAAAGCATATATGCAGAATGAAAAACCATTTTGTATCTGCTCTGACAAGTTTTTTTGCTCCCCCTGAATTCATGCATACTCTCTTGTTGTAAATAGCTTTGATCTCTTGTAAGTAGTCAAGATATGTCAGAGCAGATACAAAGAAGTTAGCTTGATAAGGAAAATAGCTTGACAATTAAACAGTTAGCTTGATAAAAAAAAAAAGACAAAGCACATCGAGCAAGAATATCCAAAATAAGAAACAGTAAGATAAGGCTCAGAATCAAAAATATCCAAAATAAATCTACCAAAGACTCTCCTATTCCTGAATCTCTTGCCCTCAACCTAATAAAATGATCAATAGAGCTAGTGAATGACATGGCAGCCTTGTTCATATTATCAACAATTTTACTTAACTCCACCAAATCAATATAAGATTCATCTTGATTTTTAGAATCCATTTCCCCAAGATCTATCACTGGTTCTTTTCCAGCCCTCCTTTCAGTTTGGACTTGCTCAGTTACCATTTCATCAACATTCTTCTCAGCTTTTTGAACCTCTTCAGCCTCCAACTTTTTAGGTTCCTCCAATCCTTACATACCAAACTTTGCAATTTTCAAGGAAATTCATTTCTGTCTTTCTCCAACAGGTTATGGAGCTACTGTTGAATTGAGCCATTTCCTGACTACTAGGTTCATCATCATTACCTTCATCATTTTCACTTTCACTCCCCAATTCAGAACTCTCACTTACTTGTTTCTTTTCTCCCTCCTCTGCTGATTCCTTGCTACTTTTTTTTCTTCAATGCTCTCTTTCTCTACAAAATTCTTTTCTTCCTCCTCACTTTCTTCTTTAGTTTTCTCACGAACTGATTAATACTTTCGTCTCCTTCCTTCTTCTCTAATTCCTCAGAGCTCTCTTACATTCCCTTCTCTTTTCCTTTCATTTTTCCTTCCTCTCTCTCTTCTTTCTCACTCTCCTTTTGTATTTTTGTTTTGCTCACAAACTTTCTATCTATCTTCCTTTTCTCATTCACTATAATGCAATCCTCAATCTCCAAATTTATATTCAAGCACTTGAACAACAAAGTCAAAATCATTCCATAAGGCAACCCCCTAGTTTGTGTCACAAATTTCATAACATTCATCATCAAGAAGCATAAATTAAAATCATGCAATTATTTAATGTGCCACATTAAGTAGAGTTCATTAGTAGTGACAATAATCAAAATTTTTGGCTTTAGCGAAAATACATTTGGTAATGAATTTATCAACTACCCTATTGTGCGTGCGCAACTCAGCAGACCTAACATTCCTTTTAGAAAAGTTAGGATTTCCTATTACCTCTTGCTTGAATTCCATTGTGGAGTAGCCTTTCACCTTTTTGACATCTCCTTTCTTGAAAACTCTTGCTCTAGTGTTGGAAACACCGTAAGCTTTGGACAAAGTTTCCAAAGTAATGCGATGCTTCTTCTTCTTCAGCATCACCACAAGGGCATCTATCCCGACTTTCTTGATTGTACTATAGAATTCCTTCACTAGATTCAGGTACACCATAGTGTTGATCTTCAAAAAGCCTATTTTTGTATGGCAGCCTATGTTCACCAAAATAATCCCAGTTGATGGTTCTTGAGGGAGTAATGGTGTTTGACATGAGAGTGACCCCTTTCTCTTTCGAGATTTTCTTGGATTTTACAAAAATTGCTTCTTTCCCTTTATCCAATTTTCTCCATTTTTATGATTTTGATCCATATGACTTTTTTCTAGGAGAATGTTTCATCTTTTTTCTCTTCAGTGCCATCTCAAAAACTCAAAATATTTGGGAAACAAGAAGATGCTCTTTGAGAACTTGAAGGCTTTCAGGCTGTATAAAGAGCTTTGAAGAGAGAAACTGAAAAGATGTGAGATTATGAAAGAAATTGAAAAGATGAAGTCTCAAGCCGTTTAGGTGAAACTGCGCACATAGAGAGAGTGAGTTAACTGGGAAGAAGATGAATTGAAAAAGTAATGGTCAAATCGTGAAAGGTAGACTGAAGTAATAGTGATTGTCTTAATGAGGAGTGAGAGAGAGAGAGACTTCTACCCAATGGTTATTTTTTTATATGAAAATTCAATTAGTCAAAAAATTCAGCTGCAATTTATTGCATAATATTAATTTTTCTCAATTTTATCTAACTTAGAACTGAAGAGGACTTTCTCAAGTAAAAGGTAAAGATGAGTTGTCACATCAAGCAAAGTGTGATTTGAGCTTATCAACTTTATAGATTTTCTAGGAGGACTAAAGTACACATCTTTGAACATGACTTGATGTTTACATCTGTTCACAAATCTTGTGAGTGTGTACAAATTTAGGAGAAATTTTGAGAAGTTCTTTTTCAAAACAAAAAGTAATAGAGCCAAAAAGTTTTGCACATTTAATACATATATATACGTGAAGGTTGCAAAAGGAGAAAAATCATTAGATTATCTTTTGAGTTTTGATAGATCGATTTCCATGCTAATTTTGCAAAAGGGTTCCTCACTTAGAGGTTTTGTGAAGATATCTGGAAGCTACTTATTAGTGGGCACAAAAATTAGCTCGATAGCTCCAACCTCAACATGCTCTCTGATGAAGTGATGCCTAATCTCAATGTGTTTTGCTATAGAGTACTGTACAGGATTTTTGGTAAGAGTACTGTACAGGATTTTTTGGTAAGATTAATGGCACTCGTGTTGTCATTGAAAATTGGAATATTCTTTCACCTTAGATCAAAATTCTCTAGTTGATGCTTTATCCAAAGATTTGAGCTACAAACTCCCAGTTGAGATGTATTCTGCTTCAGCAATTGACAAGCTAACTGATGTTTGCTTCTTGTTGTGCCATGAAACCAATGCATGACCAAGGAATTGACAAGTTCCTAATGTGATTTTTCTATCAAATCTACTTCCTACAAAATCATCATCACTCAGTATAGCTTGATGTTCACACTCTTACCTTCCTCATCCTTATCTAGCTTGATTATGGTGCTCATGGGAGTCTTACTTGGCTTTGCATTTTCCATCTGAAATTTCTTCAGCGGCTTTTTTTTTTTTTTGTATTTAGCTTGATTGATAACTATCCCATCATTGAGCTGCTTTATTTGCAATCCAAGGAAGAAATTCAATTCTCCCACCATACTCAATGCGAATTCTCCCTGTATCAAGCTACAAACTCTTTGTACAAATTTTCATCAATAGCTCCAAAAATTATATCATCCATATAAACTTGAACAATGAGAAGTTCCTTGGAATCACTTTAAGTAAACAAGGTTTTATCTACCTTTCCTCTTGAAATAACTTTTTCTACTAAGAACTTGCTAAGTCATTCATACCAAGTTTGTGGAGCTTGTTTCAGACAATACAAGGCCTTAATTAGCTTAAAAGCATGATTGAGTTTTTCAAAGCTTTCAAAACCAGGTGGCTGCTCAACATAAACTTCTTTTTTCATAAAACCATTTAGAAATATACTTTTGACATCCATTTGGAAAAGCAATAAGTATTTGAAAAATGTAAATGCATACAACATCCTAATAGCTTATAATATAGCAACATAAGTGAAAGTTTCATCAAAATCAATACCTTCCTCTTGGTTGTATCTTTGAGCTACTAACCTTGCTTTATTTCTAACAACATTCCCATTTTTATCAAGATTGTTTCTAAACACCCATTTTGTGCCTATGAAGAACTAATTTTTAATCCTTTGATCTAGCTTTCATACATTGTTCCTTTCAAACTGATTGAGCTCTTCTTTCATGGACAACATCTAACTTTTATCCTCTTGTGCTTCCTCATACCTTTTGGGTTGAATTAGTGAGATGAAGGCTACATTTCCAACCATTTTTCTGAGTTGGATCCTTGTGATGATTTTCCAAAGGGTTTTACAAAAGATTGTATTTAGCATGATACTTGTGAATTCTCTACTCTTTGGGCAGGTTTTCCAAATTAGCTCAAAAAATTAGCTCTTACTTAGGATTAGCTTCAATATCATTAGTTTGACTCATTTCTTGTTCAACGTCTTTCTGTTCACCACTCTCTCCTTGTAATTCATTGCCGATTTCTTCATTCTTTTCATTTTGATCATTTTCATTTTTATTTTCATTAGCAAGTAGCTCATGTTCTTCTTCATTGGATATAGTCGAGCTAGTTTCACTGAAGGTGGCATGAATTGATTCTTCCATAACAAGTGTTCTTTGGTTGAAAACTCAATAGGCTTCGCTTTGATTTGAGTATCCAAGGAATATTCTTTCATCAGCCTTTGCATCAAACTTTCCCAAGTCGTCCTTCGTTTAAGATAAAGCACTTGTATCCAAAAATCTTAAAGTATCCAATGTTGGGTTTTCTTCCTTTCCATAGCTCATATGGAGTCTTCTTCAATGTTGATCTCACCAGTGCTCTTTTAGAATGTAACAAGATGTAGTTATAGCTTCAGTTCAAAAGTATTTAGGCAGTCTGCTTTCTCTTAGCATGGTCCTAGCATCTCCTGAAGCGTATTGATTTTTCTTTCAACTACTCCATTTTGCTGCACAGTTCTTTGTGCTAAGAAGTTATGACTAATGCCTTTTTCATTATAGAATTCCTCAAATAGCTTGTTCTCAAATTCTCTGCCATGATCACTTATGATTTCTATCACACTATACCCTTTCTGATTTTAAATTTTCTTGCATAGATTGACAAACTAGTTAAATGCCTCATCCTTTCAAGCTAGGAAGAGGGTCCAAGTAAATATAGAGTAATCATCAACGGTAACAAACACATAAGATATACCACCTAAGCTAGATGGAGTGATAGGGCCATACAAATCAAAATGAAACAGTTCAAGTGGTCTAGATGTAGAGATAACCCCTTTAGATTTAAATGATGATCTAGTTTGTTTCTGAGCTGACATGTGTTATAACATAAGCTATCTTTTTCAAACTTTAGTTTAGGAAGACCATCAACAAGTTGTTTCTTTGAAAGTTTTAGGATCAAATATACATGCTAGCATGACCTAACCTTCTATGCCACAACTAACTATCATCAGTTAATGAAGCTAGACAGATACCATTCAAGTTATCCAGACAGTTTGCATCAAGCATATAAACATTCTCAACTCTTTTGCCAGTGAATACTACACTATCATCATGCATTCTCACAAATTTACAACAAGATGGTTCAAATATGACTTTCATGTTCTTGTCACATAATTGACTTACACTCAACATATTATATTTCAAGCTATTCACCAAAGAAACATCTACAATGCAAGGAACAGTTCCAACTTTACAGTTCCTATGATTTTACCTATACTGTTGTCACCAAAGCTAACAGTTCCAACTGCCTTTAGTTCCAATTAGGTAAATTTCTTTCGATCATACTTCATATACCTAGAGCATCACTATCTATGTACCATCCATTTTTTAGCAGCTTGCTCTTGAGGAACACCTACAAAACAAATTACTTCTTTTTAAGTACCCAAACTGACTTAGGTCCTTTCTGGTCTGTAGGTGCATTAGCTTGAGAGCTTATAGGCATCCAGATCATTCCAGCTTGAGAATTTTTCTTCCTGCACAAGTTAGCTTCGTGTCATTCGTGACCACAAACAAAGAAGATTATAAGTGAGTGACTAGAGGATGCTACTTTTACAAAGTTGGATATATATTTTATCTAAGAAGATGAGGGATCATATCCTAATCCAAATTTTTCAAATGAATATCTTTGACTTCCAAGGTGCAAATTAAGATTTTCTTTTCCTTTTGTAAACTATGTCAAATCTTTTGTCAAGGAGTCAACTTTCTTTGTGTTATTTTTCTTCAAAATTTCAGTATTCAAATTGGTTGAAATTACAAGCTCTTTTCTCTGGTTTCTCAACTCAGAAAATGCTTCATCTGGCAAACTGAAAATATTTTTAGAAGAACCAAGAGGACTAGCTTGAATAATTTCAAATAAGCTAGATTCAAAAAATACAGTGTGTAGCTCCTCCATTTCAGATGTCGATGACTAGAAATCTCTCTTGAGTTACATATATTTCTTTGTGAGATTTTTGCACTCCTTGTAAAGTTCATTGTAAGAGTCTTCAAGTTTCTCATATGCTATAAAGTCAGAAAGATATACCTCATCTTTGGTCTGATCGAGCTAATCTAAGTCTTTGTCCTTGTTGTTGTTATATTCGCCATCTTCTTCTGCCATTAGACATAGGTTTTCCTTTTTAGTGCTTCCTTCTTCTTCACTTGAGGAGCTGGAATCATCATTGTCACTCCAGGTGCTGGCTACCATAACTTTCTTTTTCTTCTTCTTTCCCCTTTTTCTTTAGCTTGGGATAATTTGGCTTGATGTGTCCAGGCTTCTTGTGTTCATAGTACATGAATCACATTACTTCTTTCTTTGGCTAAGATTCTGGATTTGGGGGAAGATTCTTCTTCAGTATCCTTTTAAGATTTTTTCCATTTTTTTGTAGAATCGTCTGAATTTTTGAGCTAGTAGAGCCATCTCATTATCCTCCATTTCTCTAGATGTTTCATTGTCACTGGATAAAGCTTTCAAGGCAATGTTACCTCTTCTCTTCTTCTCACTGGTGGAGTTCTTTGCACGAGTCTTCATCATCTCACGTGTCAAGATTGAACCAATTAGTTCATTATAACCATATATGATCAAATTCTTAGCTTCACATAGACAGTGACTTTAGCTTCCCATTTTTGAGTTAGGGATCTAAGAATCTTTTTGACCATATCTTTCTCAATTAGCTCTTTGCCCAGAGCTTTTAATAAGTTTACAATGTTAGTGTATCTATTGTTCATTTTAGAGACAGTCTCATCAGGTTTCATAGTGAACATTTCATAGTCTCTCCATAACATGTTGATTTTTGACTCATTAGCTTGATTGGTTCCTTCATAGGTAACCTCAAGTTTGTCCCACACTTCTTTAGTAGATTTACAAGTAGAGATTTTGTTGTGTTCATTCACATCAAGTGCACAATGAAGAATGTTCAAATCTTTCGCATTAATTTGGATGCTTCTCTAGTCAGTTTTAGAATACTCAGATTTTGTTGGAATAATAGGCCCATTAATAATGACCTTCCAACATTCAATATATGTGGACTGTATGAAATTTCTCATCTTAGTTTTTCAATAGGAATAGCTCGAAACAATAAAGAGCACTGGACGAGAAATAGACTGTCCTTCTAGGAAACCACAATCGGCAACCCCAAACGTACTAACCATGGATTCTCTCTAGGTTGTTAAACCTTTTGGCTTACAAGAGACTGGCTCTGATACCAATTGTAGGTCCCAACAATATCCATGAGGGGTGAATTGGACTTTTTTAAAATATTGACCTATTTAAAGAAGAATTAAAAATATGAAAGTTGATGTGCTATTAGCTGGCTGATAAAATAAAAACTAAAATCCAGACTAAGTATCAAGCTAATTTTATGAAAGTTTTGCTAGACTCAGAATGCAACTTTTCATTATTTTTGAGGATACATAAAAGTAAATAGCCAAGCTGATCATTGCAGTACGAAAATAGATTCATAAAGTTATCAAGCTTGAGTATCTTACCGAAGTTTTGCTGGACTGAGAATGCAGATTTTCATTATTTTGGAGGATACATAGAAGTAAATAGCCCAGCTAATCATTGCAGTACAAAAATAGCTTTAGAAAGTTATCAAGCTAATAGACACTTTGAAAGATAGTTTTTGTGATGTTGTTTGAATAACAGTTTCTGCACATCTTTCCATTGTGTGGAGAGCATGCTTCGAACTTAATCATTTTTCAAAAAATGTGTTTGCCAAAATAGAAGATATATAAAGGTAAATCAAGCAAACAGTCAAAGTCATGCAAGAATAAGATGAGACATGAGGATTTTTATAGTAGTTCGGCAACATGCCTATGTCCAATCCTTGAAAGTCCCATCTCAAGTATTTTGACTAACTCAATCTCTTTAATGGTAGAGATCAAATCATACAACCCTAAGTGTCTTACACCCAAGAGACTCTCGAGTTGTACCCACTAGTTTTACAAATAGATCTAGCAACTATCACCACAAGTTTTTCAATAGACCTAGCAACTATCCCTTGATTTTCAATAGATCTAGCAATTATTTTCCACCCAAGAACTTTCTCAACCTTGGTAGCATAAGTTCTCAACCGACATTTGTGAACCGCGAAGAGATGAAGATGAATAGCTGGAATCTGTCACTTGCTTCCAATATCAGCTCACACTTTGTGCATTTACTCTTTTACACTTGATGGTGTTTCTCTCTTACAAATTTTAGCTTTCTGCTCTTAGATTGAATAACTCTCAACTTCTTTGAGAAACACACTCTTCTCTCTCTCTTGAAGACTTAAGGGTGCCAAAGGTTATATTTATAATAGATACAATATCCTATGAAAAGATAAAGGATAATTCAGTCAAAGATTGCTTTAGTCAAGTCTAGTTCAACGGTCAAAAAGATTTTTTCAAAAAAATTAAATTTTTGTAAAATATAGGTGAACATGTGAATTCCAGTTGTCCTAGCTTGATTGTTTCACAACAAGTCAATTTATTCTTTTTGTCTCAAAAAATGGTTCAAAACACATGTTTGCCAAATATGTGTAAGTCAAAAAAGTTAAACCTTGACTACTTTTAAAAAAGTGATTCTAATTAATTGTAAAGTTGAAAAAGTGATTCTAATTAACTGTAAATTTGAAAAAATGATTATGGCCAGCTGTAAAGGCGCGTTGATGCAGCGTCAGGTGAACAGTGATTAGTCACTATCATGCTAACTTTCCTCAAGATTCTACACTCTAGTAAAAGTATCTTGACATAGGTACATCTAGCTTGACAGTTTTGAAAATAGCTTTATACAATGACCAGAGCCGAAAACACTTTGCCTTTATCTTGAAAATTTTCCAGATGCAATTTTGAAGTAAAAGCTTTTTGAGGCATATTTCCAAGGACTGAAAACTTTGGTTTTGACTAAAGCACACATTGGAAGTTGTAACCTCTTTTGTCACATTATGATCTTTTACCTCCATCTCTCCTAGTTGCTCGTAAACTCTTGGTCAAAGTGAGAGTACTTTCCTAACTCACTGAGACTAACTTTAAAAGTGATAGTTTTCTAGTCATGTCATGCTAATATGGAAAGCAATATCTATAGAAAAATTTCTTCAAAATTTCACAAGATAATGACTAACAGGTCAACTACTAAAAATTCAAGTTCAGCAACGTTCAACATTTTACAGGAAAGTATGTAGAATTTAGGAGAATTAAACAAAAGTACTTTTTACGATAGATGCAAGAGTAATGTACAAGAGCAAATATGCAAAATATGTACAAAAGCACAAAATGAGTGAGTTTAAAACGGATTTGCCCTTGAGGCTCATCAAGCCAAGTTCCATGCGAATTTTGGAAAAAGGTTCCTCACTCAAAGGTTTTTTGAAAATATCAACTAGTTGTTCCTTAGTAGACACAAAAATTTGCTCGATAGCTCCAAACCCAACACATCTTCTGCGATGAAGTGATGTATAATCTCAATATGCTTAGTTTCAGAATACTGCACAAGATTTTTTGTTAGATTAAAATATTTTTTATATCTCAAGCCAAAATCCTCAAGTTGATGCTTGATCCACAAAATCTAAGCTATACAACTTCCTACTGAAATGTATTCTACCTCAATAGTTGATAAACAAGCTTCAATTTGCTTCTTGCTGTGCCATGAGACAAATGCATAACCTAGGAATTGACATGTTCCTCAGGTACTCTTTCTATCAACTCTACTTTCTATAAAATCAACATCACTATAGCGTACTAAGTCAAGTGATACGCCTTTAGAATATCATAAGCTAAATTTCTAAGTTCCCACAAGATATCTCAAAATTCTTTTAACTGCGGTCAGTGAGATTCTTTAGGTTTCTATCCTACTTACAGTGAGATAAAGTAATGAGCTAATCATACCTCTTTGTAGCTTAATATTGACACTTTTAACTTTTTCATCCTTATCCAACTTGATAGTGGTGCTCATGAGAGTCTTACTTGGCTTTGTATTCTCCATTTGAAACTTCTTCAACATCACCCTTGTATACTTAGTTTGATTTCTTACTATTCCATCTTTCAGCTACCTTATTTGCAATCCAAGGAAGAAAGTCAATTCTCCTATCATACTCATTTAAAACTCTCCTTGCATCAACCTAGCAAATTCTTTGCACAGACTTTCATTAGTAGCTCCAAAAATTATGTCATTGACATACAGTTGAACAATAAGAATGTTTTGAGATTGACTTTTTGTAAACAAAGTTTACTCCACCTTTTCTCTTAAAAAACCTTTTCCAATAAAAACCTACTTACTTAGCCTTTCATACCAAGTTCTTGGAACTTGTTTCAGGCCATACAAAACTTTAATTAGCTTGAAGTCATGATTTGCTTTTCAAAACATTCAAAATCAGGTGGCTACTCAACATAAAATTCTGCTTTCATAAAACCATTTAAAAATACACTTTTAACATCTATTTGGTAAAGTAAGAAATTTTCAAAACAAGAAAATTCACACAATATCCTAATTACTTCTAGCCTAGCAAAAGGAGCAAAGACTTCAATATCTATACCTTCCTCCTGGTTGTAACCTTAAGCAACTAACCTTGCATTATTTCTGACCACATTCCCATTCTCATCAAGTTTGTTCTAGAAAACCTACTTAGTTCCTATAGCAAATTGATTTTTGGGCCTTGGAACTATTTTCCAAACATTATTCCTCTCAAGCTGATTTAACTCTTCCTACATCATCCAACTTCCATCTTCTTGTACTTTCCCATACTTTTTGGGCTCAATTTGTGAAATAAAAGTAACAATTCCTATCATCTTTATGAGTTGGCCTCTTGTGATGATTTTCTCAGATGGTTCTGCCATAAGATAAATGAGTACATTTTCTCATTTTCTCATTTTCTCATCCTAGGGAAAATGAGAGTCCTCAGAATGTGAGTGAATATGAGGACAAAAAAAAGAATACGAAAAGCATGAAGGGAAAGAATAAGAATGCATAGTGAATCTTCAAAACAAAGAGTGTCTAAAAGTATATCAATTGTAAGGCCACTAAAGTGAGGAGGTGTCCTTGGTTTCTAACGAACTAACTTACTGTATTTCTTGTGCTCATTTATTTGTTCAGGATTTTGGAGCATCAAACAAAAAGATGGATGGAAAGCTTGCCATGGAAAACTGATGCAAACCTTGTTCTAGAATTAACAATCCCTAACACCCTTTGTTGGATTTTGGTCCCCCATGATTTTTCAAGCAAGTTTGAGCTTGATTTTATATTGACCATTGTTGTTTTTCAAACAAAAACCAATATCTGAAAGATGATGCCATAAACAAACTCAAGAAATTTGTTTGTTAAGTCAAAGTAGTTCAAGATTAACCCTAGAATTGAAGAGAAAAGTCTCTCATATTTCACACTATATATATATATATATATATATATATATATATATATATATATATATATCCCATTATTTGGCAGAATTTTTCCTTTAAATAGATTACAAAGTCTTAGAAAATCATAATTAAAAGCCCAAATAGGTAACCCTAAAACTTAAAAAGAAACTAAGCCCAATTTAATATGGACTTAAAAAAAAGAAAATAAGTGTTTAAAACAATCCCTAAATAAGCTTAGTGAACATAATAAGAATTAGATAGCCAAGATGGATTAGGAAATCTCAAATAAGATTTGTTACAACTCCTAACGCCACATGGGGAATACAAACGCCTTGGATTTCCCAACAGGGTTAGGAAATCCCCTTTTAACTTTATTCAAAGCTTTCTTGGTCGCCGCTTCCATTTTCAAGAATGCCCTCCATGTCCATGCTCCATGTTCAACCTCCATGACTATGCTCCATGATCAACCTCCATGTCATCTTGAATGATGAATAGGTGTTGATCTTTGGATTCTTTAAAATCTTTAGCAATCTTTTCTTCAAGATAGATGTCCAACTCGCCTTCTTTTCCTTGAATGTAGTTGATCATGGCTTGCCCCAACTTCTTGGACCTTGAACGAGTTATAAGCCCTTGAAAAAGTTCTTGGAATGTCATCTTCTTCATTCTTTGAAACTTGATCTCCATCATTCCCCCTCTCCTTAAAAAAATTCGTCCTAAAATCTTCATTACCTACATCAAAAAAGCACGTAATAAGCTCAAAAGAAACCAATGTAGACAAGATTCTTGACAACAGATCCATGAGGAAGGGTGGTGCATCAAACTCAAATAATTCGTAGGCATGGAAAATGAGAAGCAACACAAATAAGTCGAGCCTTCTTTGTCATAAGGGAACTTAAACCCAATGGACTTCAACAACTTTATTATCAAGGGAAATAAAACAACTAGTTTAACATATTTAGTTTCCAATAACAAACTCTAAGTTGGGTTTAAGTAATATGCAACCTTCTTGGCATAGAATCTCATAGAATAATGAATCATTTTAGCACACATCAAGGGAATAGGTTGCATGCTCTCTAACCAAGGCTCTTCACGACTTTGCAACAAAGGTAACTTATACAAAATTATGTTCCCTTCAATACATAAAACCAATGGAAAGAACAAATTGGTACAAGAAATGGACCCGTGAAGAGCAAAAGGAAACTATAGATTCTTTCAAGAATATGGGACGTCTTAATGTAACTATATTGACCAAACATAGGAAAGGATCCAAAAGGAGCTAGAGAATAGGGAAGCTTATTACAAGAATAGTTCAACAAGAAGTCATGCATATTTCCAAGAAGTTTCTCAATATTAAAACTTCTACATGTATACTTCTACATATATTTTTGACATGATCATATCTTCCAAACAAGGCATTTGTAGAGTTATTAGAATCAAGAGAACTTCTACGATCATTCAATCACTTTAGCAAAAGATTCCTGTGAACAAATGAAACGCAATTTTGGCAAGTAAAATCAAGAGCCATAAGACAAGTCACAAGAGAATACCAAGCAAGTAAGAACAGTTTATTTTTCTTAAAGAAAAATAAGGAAAGAAGCTTACAGTTGTTTTATGATTTCCATGGTAGAAGCTTATAGTTGTTTTATGATTTCCACGGCAAGCTTTCCTTCCATCTTGAAGTTCCAAAATCCTGCACAAATGAATAAATGCTAGAAAGAAAGTAAGTTAGTTCATTAGACACCAAGCACACCTCCTCACTTGAAAGTGAGTTCATTAGTGGCCTTACAATCGATACACTTTCACACTATCTTTCTTTCAAAGATTCACTTAAGCACTCCTACTCTTTCCCTTCATGCTTTTCATATTCATTCTCTTCATCCTAATATTCACTCACATTTTGAGGACTCTCATTTTCCCTAGGCTCTTTGCTTTCAAGCTCACATCCTTCCCTTTCTTTGGAGCTCTAAATACTTCCACTCTTTTCTTTCTTCCCTTTCCTCCCCATTACAATTTTTCTTCCCTCAACTAAATAAGGACTAATCCCGTGAATTCATTTTCCTTCTTCATTAGCATCACATTCAATTCCGTCAACTTTCTTTGGTGGATCTTTAATAACTTCATTCACCCCTTCAGGTTCTATAATCCCTACCTTGCTTTCCTTTCCAAGTACTTTAGAGGCTCCGCTCTCACTTTTGTCTTCTTCTTAAACATTCGAGATGCTTAACTCCAAAGTCCAACCTCATTACTTCCTTTAACTCACCCCATGACTTAATGGATTTCTTCCTCTTCTTCTTTCTAGATTCCTTAAGCATTTCCAATCATGTAATCGCAAAGTGAGTAAAGGTTCCCACAACCAAGCTCAACTTCTCTTCTTCGGTCAAGCTATAGCATTTGATAGCCATGTCCCCGCTCCTTTCCCATTCCCAGAAGGGTTTCAGTTCAAATTTCACCTAGAAAGGAGATAAATGCAACCTTTTCACCAATAAATCTATTATGCCTCTTTTCATACCTCCCATATCCTACTCTCTTATCTCCACTCCTTTTATCATCATTTTTCCACCTACCCCCACCATCATAATTCCCTCTATACAAATCACTCCTCATTCTTTCATTATACCATGAATTCACATAACACTACTCCTCATAATATTCATCACTTTCATATCCATAATCTTTCTCCCTTTCAGCCCTCCATTTTTTCAAGAGAAGAAAGTCTCTTATACATCATGGAATGCCTGCAAGAAAAGAGATTAATGCAATAAAGTAGAACCTCGATTTCACTCCCTTATGTGTTTACCCTCTTGATATGAACACTCACTCTCTTGTTTGTCGAAGTCTTCATTTATTATTTTCCTTTTTTGTTGACCCAAAAATGTTTTTGCGGGACATATGCAACTATTTTTCTACAATTTTCTCACCAATTTTTTATAGTTTTTAATTGGAAAAGAATTCATTAGAACATTTGTAGATACTTCTATTATGGATTTTCCACAAATTTATTATTTTTATTTTTTATAAACTTGAAAATATTTCTGTGGGAAATTCGTAGATAAGTTTCTACTGATTTTCTGCGGATTTAGTATTTCCGTTTTTCATTAACTCAAAACTATTTCCATAGGAAATCGATGGATATTTTTCTACGTTGTTTCCACTGATTTTTTATATTTTCTTTTTTTAATTGGAAAAGGATTTGTTACGAAATTCGTGAATACTTTACTACAGATTTACCACAGACTTAGTACTTTTATTCTTTATTAATTTGAAAACATTCTAGTGAAAAAATTGTGGATAAGTTTCTACAAATTTTTCACGGATTCAGTATTTTTCTTTTTTATTGACTCAAAAATGCTTCTGACAAAAATCTGACTACTTTTCTATTTTATTAATTTTAAAAAGGGTTCCGTGGAAAATTTGTGACTAATTAGATACAAATTTGTCACGGAATATATTTTCCACAAATTATCCATGATTTTCTTTCGTATTTAAACCGTGGATAATCCAAGGATATTTTTCTATGAAAAAATTAGTGGGTAATTTCCGTCGCTTGACGACCAATTTCTAGCAGTGATGCCGGTCGGGAATAATCAAATTGAATGGAACACGTTTGCTCCCCATATCACCAAGCCACTCAATCCTAGAAGCTATTATTTATACCAATTTTTCACAAGTTCAAGCATTATACAAACAATTTTCCAAACGTATAATAGTAAATAATCATTGTTCAATGTAATTTATAAAAAAAATAATCATTCCTGTAGTGGGCCGCCCTTAAATGGGCCAGAGCACGCTGTAGCCTGTTTTCTCATGTATTAAAAAACTCCTATTAGGCTCATGGGTTAAACGGGATAACTTTTTTGTGCGATGCTTTTTCTCTCTCTCTTTTGTTGTCTCTATCATATATAAGCATATAAATTCATAAATAGGATAAAAAAATTTTTGAACAATCACAAATATTTTTAAAATGTAAAATGATAATTAGGTTTATATATAATCTGAATAAATTTATATAAAAAATGACATTGAATTAATCATTCTTAATTTGGTGCTAAAACAGTCATACAATTCTTTTTTTTTTTTTTGTTATAAATTTGTTGATGCGCAATAGTCGTCGGCACAATAAAATCGTAATAGTAATATAGAGAATTGAATAAGAAAACTATAATGAAGAATATAGAGAGGAACTAGAAAGAAAATAGAGAGAAAAACAAGAGCTTTTATTGATTCTCTTGAGAGTAAATGAATGAATCAATGTGTGTCCTCAATACATCAGTTTAAAGTCCTATTTATAGGGTTCAGGGGTACATATCAATAAAAAGAGATAGAGAGTAATCAAACGATAAATCCTATCACTAATTAAAGATGTAATAGAACTCTACCATCTATCTTGTGGATGGTTGGAGTATCTCTGTAACTCTGATATTGGATTACCTATTTGATATCAGATAGTGGACATCCACAATATTAATTTCATAACACTCCCCCTTGGATGTCCATTGCATAAGAGTCTGTCTCATTAAAACCTTACTGGATAAAAAATTCAGTGGGAAAAATTGGAAATATTCTAGTGAAGAAAAAAGAATACACTACTCTTTATGTCATATTTACTCCCCCTGATGAGATAATCTTTTAAGATTTATTAACCGATGCTTTCCAATCAAATGCTGCTATCAGTAAGGTCTTAATGAATATATTTGTTAAATAAGCAAATGATCAAATTCATTGCACAATCACGTCTCTTCTGGAGCTCGTGAGTAAAAATATATTTTATCGTGTCTCCTTCTTAGAGGATATAGATTTATTTTGATTACATTAATCATGATCACACGTATTCTCAACCAACATCGTGAATTTTTATTTCTTCAACATAAGTTGAAGATGCAGTTGTTATAATCAACACATGCCTATAAATGCATCGTTTATGTTGATCATATAGGTAATTTATACCTTACATATCCATCTCAAAAGGAGTTAGATTTTCTCAATATTCGAGATAAATTATTTCAAGGAGATATCAAAAGGCAAGCTTAATGCCATCTCAAAATTCATTAGGTAGAAAAAAACTAGAATAGATATCTACTTGCACATGGACAAGCTTATTCATGCATTCAATTGCAGAATTGTGGTACTTCAATATCAAATAGTTCTTCACTATCCTTTAATAGATATAAAGGATCTCACTATAATAACCCAATGACAATTGATGTGCTATGTCTATGTGAAACATCTTCAGGATGTTCAATCAAAACAAAATGTTGACTTTTCAAAACGTTAATCACAATTCTTGCTCCTCTAAATTCTTTAGGAAAAATATATTGATCATCAAATTCTTTTCCCTTTTGAGGATTTTATTACCAAAATCAAGAGATCAACAATGTGTCAAGTGTGTATCAAAAATCATATGGCTATTCATATATTTGTCCTACTGGGACATTTATCCAAATAAGAATATCTGTAACTAAAATATTATATTGACTAACTCTACAGAAGTCAATCAAATAATCAATTTGTAATTTTATTCAAATAAACAATATTTTGAACTTCTAGTTCATTAATGCTTGTGCATAGATCAAGATAATGAAAGTCATAAATGATATCCTCTTTTAATTGATGATTTTTCTCCCCTAATGTGGAGAACATTATGCCAATCAATAGATTGTACAATGAAAATATCTTTTGATAAAGAAATACATATATCAAGTACAACTACGTATAGAATTTCTACATATATGGGCATACTCGGTCATTCTTTCAATAAGAATTCACTAACACAATCTTATTATGTTCTACATGAACAATTATATGTTTCAAGCATATCGAGTCCATTAGGGACTTCAAATATAAGTACTATTATCAAATAATAACAAAGATAAACGCATATTAAGTGTTATCATGCACTATTATATCCACCACTAGAAATATATTTCTTTGTAATCAGCACCAGGTCTTACGAAGAATCATACGCCATAACTCATGGTAAATATTCACTTTTGTAGTTCTCATTTTATAAGCAAATATTAATTTCTATCTTTTTGGGATTACACTTCAAGTGTATAATTCCTAATGGAAAATACATGTACACTTCAAGTGTACTTGTAAATAGTTTAAACTTTTCATATTTCTCATGCGAACTTTATCATTTCGAGTCTGCAGAACTCGATTTGGAAATTTTCATTCTGAATCAATATAATATGTGCATTAATATCTTTAATGTCATATACTTGTGCAGTTCCAGTGTTTCTCAATCATTCTGAGATCTCATCATTGTCAAAGTTTTCAGATACATGAATTTCTTCTTAAAATAATATATCAATCATGTTTGAGAAAAAACTTTTGCTGAAATATAAATCTCCTCGACTTAACATATATGACCATCTTAAGTTTTTGCTCTAGTGAGGAGTTTGTATCCTTGAAACCGACTTATCTACCACATTTCAGTTGTGTTTCAAATTTATTTATAGTGATAAATTATCCATCAGGGATATCAAATATAATAGGAGCGTTCTTTACTGGATGTTGGTCAATTAATATACCTGGTTATATAAATTATCCTTTGAACTTCTGGTTCAAGGTATCTTCTATGAGAATTAAAATATAATATCAAGATTAGACACATACTAATATATTTATCTAACCTCATGCTTCTCCTCTTTATGTTGGGGCAACATATTCAAAATTAACAAAATATGAATCTCTCCCTTGAGATTCACTCCCAACATATTTGATAATCTCTTTGAGAACTCATCTCATTACCTTCATGGTAGAGCAACACACATAGTGCGTCTCTAAATTTAGGATGGAAAATATTTAGTTTCTGACCACAAACCAACTACTATGAGAAGAATCATAATGTGTTGGCAAAATACAAATAAATGCTAATATATCACAATCATGAATATTCTGCAGAATGTTCAATATTTATCTCAATACAACAACCAGTATTATTAGGACAAATTATGTCGTTGGGAGAATGTTAAAACGTGAACTCATTATCAATGAATTGTGCAAACTGTAGGTTGCAAAAACAACAATATACATATGACGCATCAACAAAAAATTTCTTTATATTATTCCCAAAATAACACATTCAACCCCAAGTAATACTGGTAACTTTTAAATAAAACAAGTAGCACACATAAATTTTTCATATTAGACTTCCGATCCCATAATAAAATCATAATCATTCTTCATATTTTAGTGATCTGAGATGGTCCAACCGGTCATACTAAATGATAAATTATTAGTAAACTTCAGGTTTACTTAATATTGCATCTCAATTTCAAAAATTCTATTCAATATAAACTAACAAAAATGAACGGTAGTATCTATAATTGACATATATTCTTGGTCATAATGGTAATGCATATTTCTCAAAAATCCATTCGTCCAATGTCTCGATAGAATGATAGTATCATTAATGTTAAAATAACAAGATTATATGGAGAATAATGCATTATAGAATTGACCATTATGTAAAGATCATGTAGCTCTTCTAGAGCTTTTAATCAATTAACTCTTCTAGAGTTAGTAATTAACTAGTTCTTCAGGAACCTTATACTACCATTTATCCTTTGGACATATATTTCAAATTTATTCAAATAAACTACAAATATTATTTAGACAAATTGTATCTTCATCATTCTTGATCCAAAACGAACTAAAATAATATATAAATACTAGAATATAACTATATAGTATTAAAAATTTTCAATAATAATCACAAAATGATAAAATAGAGCAGTAGCAATTCAATAATTCAAAATTTTGATTAACATTCAAAATGTAAAAAAATCTTTCTATATATTCAAAAGAATTTGCTACATTCATATTTTTCATATTAATATTATCAACACAAGTATCATTACTATCAATAATTAATAGAGATTCACAACATGCTTATACTACAGGTATGTAACAAACTTTCATATTGCATCAATAACATGTTAAAATTATTACTTCCCCTTTTTTCTTCCCATTATTTTCTCACTTTTGGTGAGTATCTATTCACTAGGATTTAATGAGTCGTTCTTATAGTTTAAGAACAAAGTGTATTTCTACTAGCCGCAACCAAAATCTCGTACATAAATATGTTATAATTTCTAATGTCATTCACTTCAAGGAATAGCATAAAAACATTTGGTCGAGCGTCAAAATATTTTATCTATGACTCATTTAGTCTCAGAAGATATAAATTCAAAATACTTTTGAAAAACTTCTTCTCGATATTGCTACTACAGAAGCATGTTAGAGATATGAGAAAGAAAAATTCTTTTATTCATCACATTACTATTAATATTTCTCCTTATAACATTTAATTGAGGAGAAATTCTAAATACAACAAAATTTTTGCATACTGATAGACATAAAATATTTTAGGCACACTTTTAACAATCATCACTAGCATTTATATAATAATCATCTTCTAGTGATTGTATATTTCCTTAAAAATTTGCTAGTAATCAAGTGGTTTTGATGCTTTATATTTGTTTAAATGGTGTCTTCAGGACCCACAATATCCACATGCATATATTCTAATCGTCATGATTATATGAATTATTCTTACCATATCTGCGTCTATGTACACAGCTTCGACCATGATTATAACCTCTTCCAGGGTCATAACCATTGGTTCTAATTGATTCACTTATAAATTTAAAGTAAACTGTGCTTTTGGTAGAATAATCATCTTCTAGTGGTCAGATCTTTTTTTAGATCCTCCTCAAAATAAGTGATCTTTCACGGTAAGATATTATGTCTTTAGATCCTCATGAAAATGATGGCAGAGAAAAATTATGGCTTTTATGCAATTTTGAGATGATGATGCATTATTTTCAACAATGATCTCTACCAGACCCATTACATCTTGATAAATTTGAGCATCTAGTGTCTATGACATACAGTTCTTTCTATAAATATCAAGAGTAAAAAAATGAGTTTTGAAAGGTTTACCATGGAAATTCAAAGATAGAAAAAATACCTCTTTTTTCTCTTGATTAAGCTCTCAACTTCGCTGACAGAGACTCGTGATGATAACGTGTTATGAATTTGTTGACGCGCAATAGTCGTCGGCACAACGAAATCATAATAATAATATAAAGATTTGAATAAGAAAACTATAATGAAGAATATAGAGATAAACTAAAAATAAAATAGAGAGAAAAACAAGAGCTTTTATTGATTCTTTTAAGAGTAAATGAATGAATCAATGTGTGTCCTCAATACATCAATCTAAATCCCTATTTATAGGGTTCAGGGGTACATATCAATAAGAAGAGGTAGAGAGTAATCAGAAGACAAATCATATCACTAATTAAAGATATGGTAGAACTCTACCATCTATCTTCTGGATAGTTAGAGTATCTCTGTTACTCTGATATTAGATTACCTCTTTGATATCAAATAATGAATATCCACAATATTAATTTCATAACATTTTTTATAATGTTTCTCTTTTTTAAAAAAAACAGCATGACTCTCTCCAACTTGCATTTAAACAGACTTGAGGAACTAAATTCAAACCCATCGATATTGCAGGCTAAACGGGTCAATATATTTTGAGAGGTATTAGGGCTGACCCGTTGGTCCTAGTTCAATACTTGTTCTAATTATTTAGCAACCCAATATGCAAAAGTAAAATTAAAAATATATTTTGAAAGGTAAGCGTGACAAAGACCAATGGGATTTCCCCAACCCCTGAATTTTCTCCATTTAAGATTGAAGACATATTCACGCTGACTTACAAAACCTCAAGCTCACCTCTTTTTCAAATGATTTGTATTTTAGACTCAGTTCCATATCAATTTACTGTTTTGGCCCACATTCAACCAAATTCGTTTAGAACAATATTCAAACAAAAGCAAATCGAGCTTTAGATTTCCGAGCTTGCTTGGTATAATACCTAAATACTATTCACTATTTGAATTCATTCAATTAGTATTTCATATTAGAAAGTTTGTTCAAGTTTGTTGGCTAATTTATTCGTAAAGTGCGAAATTTATTTCTATTTAATTTATTTAATTTTTTATAAATTTTTTGAATAATTTAAGTAGTATTCAAATTCGATTGATTTGAATACAATAATAATAAATTTATATACATGTTGATGAACTTGGAATTTATTCAACCAACATGTTCTGTGTTTGTTGGATTCACCAACTATGCTTTTTGTATGGGTTCAACACAAATATCAAATAAACTAATAATAATTAAATATGAATGAAGTTTAAAAAGTTTTGTTTGTGAAAAGTTTGATTCAAATAACAGTTGTAAATTTGTTAAGCCAGATAAAGACATGACATTGGCGAATTGGAACTTGTCCAAATAGATATATAATTTTTATTTTAAAATATATGTCATGATTTTTTTAGATATATTTTTAAATATTTATTATTTTAAAAAAAATCTATTATTTTCAACTAATTATTTAAATATTTTTATTTTTTAAATAAAATTAATTTTTCAATCTACCATTTAAATCACTAATCTTCAATGTTAAATCTGACATTGCAGCACTAACAAAAAGCTTATGGAGATGATACAGATTATAAGTTCCAATATGGAATCCTGTGAGCTATACTATTGGCCAAAGTGATCACCCAGTTTTGAAAATTTTAAAAATTTCAGAAAAAGGAAGAAAAAGAGATGCAAAGTTGAAGCAAAGTCCACCTGCACCCGCCCATCTGTCCTAGATAATGTACCTTTCTATTCCCCATTATCCCCAGAAAGAAATTGCAGCTTTTTTGTCAAAACCTTTACCTTAACACCACATTTGGGGCCACAATAGTTGTCAATACACCGTACGGTACTGTTGATAATATTATACAGCAAATCTCCATATGCAAACTGCAAAGCATATGAATGGATCTAATTAAATTCTTCTGCAGTTTCTTATAATATCCATTCATATTTAACTTCCGGTACAAATTGTTAACAATTGTCGTCACTTCAATAAAAGGAAAAAGATAGTTACCACATATTTCGTCCGCCTCAAAATATTAATTTTATTTGTCTCTAAATATATGTTTAATTTATAATATCAATAAAAATTTAATAAATTTTTTCATTCTTACCTTTCTTTAATTACTATCTATCCCAAATTTTAAAAACTTGAATGAATGAATCACAATTAGATAGGGAGATGTATTTAATATTAAAAATAGCATCTAAATATTTTTGTTTTAAATTTTCATCTAATTTGTTTAATTTTAATCTATATAAAAATAATAAAAAGCATTTATTTTTCAAGACGAAAGGAAAGGAGTACCATACTAGTGGTTCTTAAGAAATATTACATCTTTCCTTCCGTTTCTTATGTGAATTAGTTTTAACAATACAGTAGCTCGATTTAAAGGGGGAGGAATTCGTAATTTTTTTATTGTTACGTTTTTCCCAATATTCAGGGGTGTCTAAACGGGCAAGAGATCCGCATTCTTCCCCGTCCCCCCTTTTTGTTTCACATAAACTGGGCTATTTTTAGGGTGCTGCACCGGCTTTTTTGCAGCACCCAATCTAATCTGTCGCATCGAATTTTTTTCTCCTAAATGTATTTTTTTATTTAAAAATTAATTTTATTCAAAAAATTCACAATCGTCGGATAAAATCTCAGATGTGATCTGACGGTCGTGCTTCAGTGCAGCACGTACAGATTTAATCCGACGGTCTTGCTTCAGTGCAGCACTTACAGACAAACCGTACGTGAAGCACTGTAGCATGACCTAACTGACTGGGCTGTATGAGTGCCCTGCTGCTCGTACTTGATCCCAGTCTGTAGGGTTTTTACACACTTTGGACTTTTTCACTGTAAAATTGACTAAAGTGGACCGAGATGGTGGGAGTTTGGATTGAAGTGGACATAATGCCAAAAGGAATAGCGTTATGTCCACTGCTATAATGCCATCCGAGATGGCGTTATACTGGTGTATAACGCATTCCGGGATGGTGTTATAGCTTAATTTAGTGATAGCGTTATAGGCTTAATTCCAATCGCCTGTCTTTTTCCGAATCACTTTTTTCTGTTCCCATTTTAAAATTATTGTGTCCTTTCAATGGTTTTTTATCCTGCCGAATCCGTCTAGAAGATACGTCACAAATAAATCACCGCAATTTTTTATATTTTTAACTGTACACTACTGTATTAATATTGTCAACTAAAAGATTTTATCAAAAATTATTAAAAGCAAAATATAGTCCATTACAGGGATATCATTCAAGTTTTAAAAGATTCGCAACAACAATAATTGAAGGATCAAGACAACATAAACAAACAATGCAGGTATACTGCCAATCCGATGGGGTATATATATTGCGTCGACCTACGTAACTGCATCTTCGGGGTCAAATGCTCTCCAATGATTTGTAACATAAATGTCTCATCATCAGGAATATTCGCAACTCCTGGTGGACCAGCAACATCGGGGATTAGATATTGGAAAACCGAGTAATAGTCTGCTGACGGCGTCTCAAGAGTCAAGCTAGTATCAGGAAGAGGGAGCTCGGAATCAGGGTCCTCGGGAACTGGTTGTCCCTACTGTCGGCACTCCACTGCCCCAACTATATGATCTGGCCTCGTCGAGATCCTCTAGAAGACACAGATAACGTGGTGGAATCTGGTTATTTGAGTGATCAGAGAATAAATGACCTCTCATGAGCATGAGCAGTAGTCCATGCGTCAATCGCACACAATCCTGCTCCGATGGATGATCACCAACTGGTCTCATAATAAAGGTCTCCAGAGGTTCCTAGCGTAACTTGTGACCCACGACGTCAAAAGGCAAAACCCTAAATTCGAGAAGTCTATCGATCATCTCAATCTACTCAGATTTAGAATGAGTGTACGGTGGACCGATCACCGGATTACTGTCAACTGGAAACCCCCACAAGATCGCTACATCCTGCAATGTAATGGTGGTCTCACCACATGTCAAATGAAATGTGTGCGTCTCCAGACACCATCGCTCGACCAATGCGGTGATTAGTGCTTGGTCAACAGCTCATGAACTCTAGTTGGAGCAGCACTATACGCATCATAAAATATACGGTCAAAGTGGCGTACTCTCAGAGGTTCTTCTAAAGTCTCTCTATAGCCCTCCCATATTAATACTGACCGATGCTTTGACTGTCTAACGAGCAAATTCGGATCTACCGGTCCGAGATGAACAACTACAAGAACTCTACTAGCATCCATCTACTAAAAATTAATGTCAACTAAAAATTATTAACATTACATTAAATAATAATTATGTCTCACATTTTCTAACTATCATCAATAAAAAATCATAAATCATACATATTTAATGAAACACTTTCTTTAAATAATAATAATAATATAGTAATAAAAATTAAAATATAATTAATTACTTATCATTACCTAATTAGGAAATTAATGTCAACTAAAGATTATTAGCATTATATTAAATAATAACTATGCATAAAGAAAAAATAAATATGCTATGCATAAAATAAAATAAAAAATAAAATATGAGAATAATGTGATATGCATAAAATAACAAAAAATAAAGCAAAAAAAATCATAAGAAAAACTGCCATCAAGGCCGGCTGACTAAGAAGCAAAATAAAACAAAAAAAAAAAGAAGGCAGCAACAAGAAGCAAAAGAAGAGCAAAACAGATAGAAGAAGCAACAGGTGGAAATAGTTGGGCAAAAGGAAGAGGCCGGCAGAGAAAAGAACACAATGCAATAGAGCAAAAACAACAATTGAAGGAGAGACACGGATCAGCTACCGAAGGGAATGGCGTCACTGTTGCCGGTGGAAATTTTGTGCGTCAGAGCTAAAGTGGTGGTGGCTGGACCGAAGGTTGCTGGAGGAGGGTGGGACCATTGAAAATGGGTGGAGAGAGGAGGAAGGGATAACGTTATAATTTTTTGTCTCGAAATATATTATATACTAATATAACGTCATCTTAAATAATTTTATAACAGTGGACGCTATTTTTTTTAGCGTTATATCCACTTCATTCCAAACCTCCACCATCTCAATCCACCTTAATCAATTTAAGTCTTAAAGTGGATAAAAACGTCAATCTGTATATTCTCTGTGGTGTTGAACCAGTATATACTATTTTATTATTTTCATAATAATAATAATACAAAATACTGTTTTATCTAACAATAATAAATTCTTTTACACGGTACAACTCATTATTATTTTTACTATCCATCTTTCACTTCGTTTGAAAAACATATTCATTTATTTCGGCTGGGATTAATCTGTATTTAGCAAAACATTCATGAATCAAGAAAACTATAACAATTTAACAGCAGTAAATATGAAATATGGTAAAAAAATATTAGAAAGTTTTCAAGCATTTCAATTCAAGTACTACATTACATTTGAAGTAAACTATCCACACAATAACTAACGAACCTATACGAATTTTTCTCTTCGGAAAAAGAAGATATTAATACTCCTCAGATTTGAAATTGATCAGATTTTCAATTTTTTTCAGAGATTCCTCCCTCGATCTTAAATTGAATTAGATTAATATTAACGTTTGGAATACATCATAAAAAACTGAACAATACAGAGTAAGCAGATTTTAAGGGGAGAAAAAAGCTGTATCACAAAAAATTTGTGACAGAAAATTATGAGGGAAAAAAGGAATTGTAAAAGGTAAATAGATTCATTTCCCCATCAGCCTTTTCGCAGATCCACAACTGAACATCATTGAACATCGAGAAGATGAGATTTCGCGTATGATACAAACTTCAACCTTCATTAACAAAAAAAAAAAGGAAAAAACACCCCAAAAAAGGGAAAATTATTAAGAAAAAAGTCAAAAAATATTTACAATTTTAGGAGCTTGCATCACTGCATGGCTTGAGTCTCTGGATTCTTGAAAAATATATATCAACGACCCAAAGAGAGTGCCGCTTTGATATCTAATCTCCATGCAAATCCACCGCAGTCCATTCTCCATACATCGCAGGGAAGAGTCAGCGAGCTCTTCTCATTGTCGCACGCGATCAACCTCACACTACACGTAAAGGCTCGGCTCGCAAACGGTAGCTTCACGCCGTCCTTCATAACCAACAGAGCTACCACTTCGTCACTGCAATCGCGCTCTGCCATCAGGTCCCGGAAAGCTTTATTCGTCCACGGAACTCTGCTGAGGTCGTCGGATATGAAGCCCGGACAGGTGTCGCGATCCAGATTTACCCACTTCTGCTCGTCCGTGCACCCTAGGCCGTACAGATCCACCCACGTGTCTGTTATGCATTCTACTCTCACCCACGTACCCACCACTCTGACCGGCTGCGGCGGCACCGGTACCGGCAACACCATCTTTTCCGGCCCAGTAATGTTCGTCACGTGACCCATCACGTGGCTATCCTTACCGAAGCTCAGCCACATAGGCGAAGCTTTATCAGCTTTCTGATCCCCGCCACCCCCGCTTCTTGGAGAGCCTCTAGCCGGAGAATCCTTTCTTTCAGGGGTCTCCGGCAACAAAGGCAAAGTAACAACTGCCTCTCCACCAGAAACAGACCCGCCGGAGACAGATTTATCGTTCTCTTCCGAAGAGGAAGAAGATTTTCTTTTTTTTCCAGTATTGCACCGCTTTGTTCCGCTACCATTACTATCAACGTTGCTATTATTTCTCGCGTACCTTCTTTTACCCCGTCCGGTTTTGACGTACGTACCTGCGCTCTCCGCCGAGCAGTTTGCAGAATCGGTAGCATTTGACACCGGTTTCGGTGCAATTGGCCGAAACCGCAGCATTATCCGGTTAATTTTCGACATATCGTACGCAGCACCGCCGGAGTATCTGGCAATACAACACCCTCCCCTCCCATCCATCACCGTTCATCAGAAGTTGGATTTCAGCCTCAACTCTTTATCGGTAAAGCAAAGAAGAGAAATGCGGTGAAGAAGGACATGGAGATGGTTAAGGTATATAAAGGCAGGGCAGTTAGAACACGCCGCGTGGGTAGAGAACAAAACACGTGTGAGGTAAACAAGGAGAACAGCACAAAGATCTAATTGGTTAGGAGAAGCAACGTGGCGCTGCGGCGGAATGGGGCCCACGTGAAGGTACAGAGAGGCGAATTAGGGAGAAGTACTGTAATTGGGCCCCACTTAAAGACCAATGACAATGCAGGGAGTGTCTCGTACTGGCGCCAAAAGCGGGGCACGTAGGCTCCTCAGCCTTGATGATAGTGTAGGGGTGTGGAAGTTCCAGAAGGAGGACACGTTGGCCAATAGTAGATCGATAGGAAGGCAGCGGGTTGGAATTTGGGAACCCTGAGTTCCTCTTATCCCATTGTGCCACGTGGGTGGTGGATCATGAACGAAGGTAGTTGGAATTAATCGTAGAGAATATAATAAAAAAGGAAAAAAGTAAAAGAAATAAAAATCATAACAACTCTAATTAAACTGCAGCAAATTGTGTGCTTGCCAGAGTTTTTTTAAGAATAATATTAAATAGTATTTTTATTTAAAAATTTTATCTTATATTTATAGGAGACGAATTATTTATAAAATAAAATATGATAATCAAAGTATAAAACCCTATTATATTAAATTTTAATATAAAACATTATCTAAATACATCATTTATATATCTTGAATTCTTTATCATTTTTTTGTAACTAATTTAATATAAATCATAAATAAGATGTGAGATTTATGTTGATTTTCTATTAGTTTTTTAATTATATTTTTTCCAGATGTTCAGGGTAAACTATTGCAAAAAAGGAGAAAAATGAAGAATTCAAAGTTGAACACTTTAAGAGAATTCTATTTTTAAATAAAAAATTTAAATTTTACTTCTATAAACAATTTACTTGTAAGATTTTTAAGATAAAAATTTTTAAATCAAAACTTAATCTAAATACACTTACGCTATCAGAATCTTTTTCTTTTTCTAGTGGTAAAACAAGTGATGTTTGTGATGCTCTCTCTTTTCTAGATTAAATAATGTATTGTTCCCAATAACTTTTGTAGTCAAGAAAGATCAGACTTCAAACGTTAAAGTATTATTGAAAAAGAAGTAAGTAATTAAATTAAAAATTAAATAATAACTCCTGAAGATTGGCATTGGGGATTAAACAATGGCCTTTAGGAACTACTCAAGTGCGAGTCTTCTTTTTGTCAAGCATCAATTCAAGCTCTTTTCTCACTGAATTAGGTAAGTAATTAATTTGATGTACTTTCTAAAACTTAAAATTAATGAAAAACGAAACAACGAGGCTGCTGGGCATATCCAGGTCGATGAACTCGTTAAATATAGAGAAATCATTTATGTCTACCATTCAATTATTTTAACTTTTTTTTAATCAAAAATTTTTATTTTAATTTTTTATACACATAAATTTTTTTAAAATAAATATATCTATTAAATTATAAAAATTTGTGACGAAATTTGATAGAGAATGTTATGTTACAAGTACGTGTTACAATTTTTAAAGATAATTTTGTCTTTTTATAGTTTAGAATGAGGAGGAATAGAAAAAAATAGTTTAAAATATAAAAAAATACTATTTTACTGCTGATTGAATTTTTTATTTATATGGTTTAGATATTATAAAATAATAGAAGAAAAATCATGAATAGAAATATCATTGAAAATAATAATTCATACTTATAGCATGACTTTTTCTTACCGAAATCTACCTCAATATTCAAAATTTAACAAATATAAGTGTTTGTAAAAAAATTATATATATAAAAAGCTAAAATATAAATTTTTAGTTAAGAAAAGAAATATTATAATAATAGAAGAGTAAGTATAATTAATTTCTCTTAAATATATTTAAGAAAAAACGAAGTGGCTGATACTACACAGCTGCATGGGGACGGAGAAATTGGACATTTCACTGTAGTCTTAAAAAAAAAAAACACTCCTTTATAATTGGACGTCCACAAGGAGTACGTGTACGTGTTTTATGCCGATCTTTTACACTCATTTGTGCAAGGTCTTATCGTTGGCTTGGTCAATGACTCAATATAAAAGTTGTATTTGAGGGTAAAGAACTGAGGTCGAGAGTTTAATTTTTTTTACCAAATGTAAATTTTTTATTAAGTTAATAATTGATAATATGATATATTTTTTAACAAAGAAATAAAATATTAACGTGTAAAAGAAAGAGTTTAATTTTTATAAAATTTTTACGACAGATAGTATAATATTTTTTCTAATAAGAAAACACAATATTACTATGTTGTTTCACTATGCCATTCTCTCTCCTCTCTCAACATTTTTCATGGACTCCTCTATCGCAAACGGCCATTCATCCATACACTTATTCCAGATCGGAAAAGAATCCACAAAGAAAGCTTTATACCTCATGATAATCAAAAGAGTGCCATTGTTGAATGGGTAAACTGAAAAGGGTATAAAGGATGACAACCACAGTTGGCTTTTACTTTTACCTTTATGTAGATTATTATCATGAAGTTTAATAAGATGTTGTGAGAACACTTAAAGAAAAAATATCGAAATCTTTTCTGATAAATTTCTAAATTAAATATTTTTATTATGTGTTGTTGATATATATATATATATATATATATATATATATATATATATATATATATATATATATATATAGACAAGAAGCGGAAACATTAGCATATGTAGGCTAATTTTATTTTTGGTTTTTTGCCTATTATTCTTCCACTAGAGACTAATTCGAACTAGAGCATAGTCAGACTCCGCAGATGTGAAGTACTTCGGAGGAAACTTCTTACTCCAAACCCTTAAATAGCACTCATAAATATCCCACAAGAATTTTAAAGTGGGAATTGAACTTGTAACTATTTGTAATATTAGTAATGCCCTTTCCAATTATCTCATGCTACGGGGTTATATGTAGGCTAATTTGATGCCACGATTTTCAGACATGATAATTTTACATATTTAAACAGTTCATTTTAAATGAAAATGTGGTATTAAATTGCAAAAAATGTTCAAAATAGCCGTCACCACTTTTATTTAATAGAATTTCTCTTTAATTAATTAATTACTTTCAACTATGTTTATGAAATTTTTTTAGTTCATTTTATTTTAATAATATTTTTATAATAAATTATTTTATTATTTTATACAACTTTATAAAGCACTCTTTTCATTAGTTTTGGAAGATGCGGCAAAGGAAAAGAACACCATGATAATATAAATAGAAATCTTGCATGAAGATACTGAAAGTACGTTATCATCCTTGACGGAGATTTTCTACTCTGACAATACGTTTTACCTAACAATCCATGGATTGTCCCCCAAAATTTGAAAAATAATAATTTTACCAATAAGACGTAATATAGTCGACAGCATAGATATGGTGACACAGGTGGCATGTTCGGACGGTGACGTTTTCTATATTAAGCATAAGGATAAAATAAAATAAATTTCAAAGCTTTTGTGTTTCATTTCTGAATTATAAATTGTTTCCTCTTTTTTCCTTTTGTGGGTGCGTTTGATCATTTGAAACAGATATACCGCATATTATATATATATATATATATATATATATATATATATATATATATATATATATATATATAATTGTATTTTCTTCCAATAATATCTTTTGTGCAATACACTAATTAATAGAAGTAATACTTACTTTATATTTAGATCAATCTCTAATAAATACACTTTGTTCATCTACTGAGACACTCTAAAATAGCTAACTATACTAGAGCTGTTAACGGGTCCAAATAGATTCGAGACACGCTATCCCAAACCTGGACTCGATTGACTGTCAAGGGTATCAAATCTGGCTTGATTACTTGACGAGTCTGAATAAGTTAGATACTACCTTATCCGATAGAGTCTTGGTCTGGGTAAATTCGATAAGAATTTTAAAAATAAAAAAATTATTAATAGTTGGATCAAAATATATCTAACAATTATAAAAAATCAAGTATATAAAAAATTTATTATTAAAAATTTAATCAAGTCTCGGGTTTATTAGATCTGAAATATTACATACTGTATCCGTACCCATTTACAATATATATTATCGAGTTCAGATCTAAATAAAATAGTATAAATAACATATCATATTCAATTTTATCGAATCAAGTAAGACCCGACTTATTAACAACCCTAAACCATACACCGGTACCAATGATAACTTGTTCCTTCGTGTGGGGACACATAAGTAACCCCAAAGACATAGAACAGAATATATTTTGTACTTTTTTATTTACTAAATTTTCAAATACTCCAAAGCATACACTTTTATAAAAAATGTGTCAAACCTTCTCATTTTTAATGTTTCTGAGGTTTGTGTTCAAAGTTAAAAACGAATAAAAGTCGCCGGTTATGAGGAGACTTGTCTGAAAATTTTTCAAACTTTGTGATATCAAATAGTCAAAGCAGTACCACATCATATACTGCTATAAACTATGGACCGTGTGTGTCCAGATACATCTTAGAACTCTTTATCTTGCAATTAAGAAATAGTACTATTATCGACTACGTTATTGATCTTTTGCCAAAATAATGTGAATATGTCAAATATGATTTATAGCTTATGTGAAATTCTATAGCATATTTAGATTAGATTTTATTATAAATTTTAATTTAAAAATTTTATAAAATTTTAAATAAAAAATTTCAAACTCAAAAATTTATTATAACAATAACGTTGATCATTTTTTAATGTATTTTGACCTGTTTTTAGGTGTACTATGCAGAGAGCTAAGGAAGGTAGTATTCTTGCTTTTTTATTAATTTTTTTCACTTTCTTCTTCTTTTTTGTGTATATATTCTTATATCACAAAGAATAAAAAGATTTATTTGAAGATTCCATTTTGGATGCTAAAAAATGTATTAGCACAAATACTAGCATATTAATTTTCGAAGTTTCTAATATTTGGTGGCTGCTAAAATTTTTTATTACTTTTTGATGTTTGAATAATATTAATTTAAAGAATATTAAGAAATTGAAGACTAAGAAAGTAAGATCATGCAGTTCTTTTTTTCTTCTCTTGTTGAAGTGAAAAACAACATAAACTTATTAATCAGATCTACTGTTTGCACGCTGACGATAGATGATATGCAATCAAGAGTTCTACCAAACAAGCACAGCTTCTCTAACATCCTAGAAGCGGTATACCCTAAGTCATGAGCACAAAATCATCCTATTTTGACTATATATATATATATATATATATATATATATATATATATATATATATATATATATATATATATATCATTTACATCATCATGAAGAAAGTAAAATGAATATTGTCCCAAGCTTTCTTTGCCTTTAATTTCATTTCCATTTCCTTTTCCTTTGTGATTGATGATTAATTTGGCCTCAGTAACAACTTCAATTTCATTCGATCCTCCTCATCAGGCAGCCCTTTCCTTAGTTATCGATAACCCTTATATTTTGCCCTCTTTTATCTAAGAATCTAAGAAATAAGTAATTAGAACCCTCAAACTTTTTTTAAAAATTTTTTAAATATGTTGACTATCATATAATTGATAGAGATTACGCATATCAAACTATAATTTAAAGTTACAAATCTTGTTACCGTATAAAATTATAAATCATGTATTAGAAAATAGTGCGATTCTAATTTTTTTGATTATGAGACTTCATCATTTAAAAATCTCAAATTTTATTATTAAAGAAAATCAAATAATAAAATTACTCACAAAATAAAATTTTCATACTCATATGCTTCGTCTAGGTAAAAAAATTCCTCTTTAAAACTTTGTTGTTGATCAAGAATCTTAAACAGCATATATAGGTCATCTGCAGAATTCGTGATCAAAAAGATTGATGATGATTTGTGTGTCCAGTTCAAATTTCTTTCCAAATCTTGAAAAAATGGCCTTGGAGAATGCGATATATGATGTTATCCTGCACTTTACAAGAAAAACAAGAGTCCAAGTGGTCCTATGGATTTGAGAAACCCGAAGAGTACTCTTCTTCCTCTGATTGGCATTTTGGCAGTGTACTTGGGATTCTGATTTTCCCGGGAGAAAGAAAAGTCTGAGGATTTCATTTTCCTTTCACAGCCAAAAGTAGGATTCCTTCATTGTAAGACTACAACCACCAATGATCAATCTCCAGCATGAAACTCCAATTATTACTTGTTCTTTCTTATTTTGAAAACGCATAAAAGAAAAAGAATTTTTTTTGCTACTTTCTCTTACACGTGTGTGGTGATGGAATTGCTTGAGAACTGCAAAGAAGCTGAAACCTTTGGTATTTCTGTGGACACAATTTTCTAGGTCAGCTTCAAAATTTGAAGGGCCAAATCAAACAAAGGTCATCAAATGCACATCTTCAAGCACTTTGCATTCAATGCCATTCTTCGTTTTGAATTTTTTCCTTGACCTTATGGTGTTTGGTTTTCTAGGTTAGACCGGTTTAGGATTTTCCGTTCTACCCCTTGTTTAATCCTTTTTATCTCATTCTTAGAAAATTATCATAAATCTTATTTCTTTTATTTTAAAAATATTTAACTTTTATAAAATTTAAAATTATCTTTACTTATAAAAATAAAATTTTAAATTAAATTAGTTAATAATATAATAAAACAGATAAACTTTATTTCTTTTTTTAATTATATAAAAAGTATTAAAATATTTTATATTTCAAAGTGAAAGAAATATATTTTTGCAATTTTTTAATAAGTTTTATTAATTTTTTTAAAAAAATTTATATAATAATTTAATAATGATAGAATAATAGATGAGATAGAGAATAGAATAAAAGAATCATAATCGTAGATTTACCAGTCGATTCAATATCTATAAGAGTCTTTTCAAACTTCGAATATCTTCTTATCTAACACTCGCGTGAGTTGTAGGAGGCAATGATTTACAACAATTGCACTCATTCGGGTATAATCAGCCAAAAGAAAAAGAAAAAGAAAAAGAAAATTCCTTCGGATATTTCAATGGAGAGCTGGCCTCTATAATTCGACACCATAATTTGCGGGAAGCATAGCATTAAACGTAATTAATTTTGCATATGTCACAGCCGAAAAGAAAGATTGACACGAAATATAAATGCTAGAAAGACGTCATTTTCGATTATACATAATTGGCCTATCTTCATTTATTCATCAACAGAATAAAATTAAGGAATATTTTTATTATATTATTAATTAATTTTATTAATATAATAAAAAATATATAATTATATTTATATTAAAAATAATTTAAGAGAAATAATTTTTTAAAATATAAATAATTAAATAATTTTAAAAATCAAATATTTTGTATTTTAAAATAAAATAATATTATTTACTTAATTAACCGAGAATATGTTCGTACAATTAAGGTAAAGATGATGTATAACTTACGAGTGTTAAATATTGGGGGGAATTATAGATTAGTGGTAGCCACCAATTGGATTTGTGGCTGTGACTTTCATCTGTATTTACAGTGACTTCTTTAGTTTACAAATTTGTGAACTACAGCTTACTGAGGTCAGAGTCTTAGGGCACTTTGGGTCAGTGGTTTTGTACTCTCGCTCCATTTATATCTCCTCACTGAAAAGTTGTCACGTGTCCTACTGAAAAGTTGTCACGTGTCTACTGAAAAGAAAACAAAATTCCTTTATGAAAATTGGACAAAGAATGAGATAGGATTGGAAACAAAAGGATGGTACTGGTGTTGATGGCTGCATTTTATTTAGGCAAAGTTAGCTCCCGAGAGTCAGACCATTATTACCAAAATGCCCCTTGCCCGCTTTTTTCTTTGTTCAATTAAATGAAAATGAAAATGAAAATGAAAATGAAAATGAAAATGAAAATGAAAATGAAAATGAAAATGAAAATGAAAATGAAAAGGAAAAGCTCAATCGTCACGCTACACCTACAATTTTTCAAGAATAAAAGAAAAAAATAAAACAGATGATGTGACAAATAATTTTAAGTTTGATCTTCGTAGCGCACAAAATAAGACTTAAAATGAGATTAAATAGTATTTTATTTTAAAATTTTTTATTTTAAATTTAAAAAAAAGAGTCAAGTTGAGAAATTTGTATTATGTTCTTTAGTAATATTTAATTTAAATATACCCTTAGTTAATATATTGTATTTTTTTAGTATAAAAAATAATAAAATATTTATTTTTAATTGTTAAATTAATTTTAAGGATTATAGAGCGTTTCAGTAAGTGATTTTAAAAAATAAAAAACATTAGCACCGTAACTTTTGGCAGAATGAGAATCTAGTAGTAGCAGAGGGCAGATATTGTCAAACGGTCAGATAGGGTGGCAATATCTCTCTATGTCTACTTCAACGCATCCATCACATGATGGCAGGTTTTACCTTTAAAAGGAGTAGTTGGTTGGCAGAAATGAGAAGAAGAAGAAAACTAAGCCTACTCAGCAGTTTAAAACAATAGCGTCAACTAACCATGACAAGTTGTGTAAAACAAACGTAATTTGACTCATTATTTTTTGGAGTTTCGACAAATTTGGAAATATCAGTTAGGAAGGATTTTGATAACCACATTTAATCCCTGATTTACCATTTTAAGATTCACACGATCTATATGCTATTGCAAGTGTTTGTCTTTTTCACGACAGCATATACCTAAGTTGTTTTGATGTTTATCTTTATGTCGTCATTACAGGTAAACCTTTTTACTTATGGAATCCAAGGAAAGAGCAAATAAATGCCCAATAATTTTCAGTTTGCGCAAAATACCAAGTGCTGGAAATCGCAGGTTCAGTGGTGGCGGGGTATTTTTAGTGGCCCGAGAATAATTGGAGGGTATTTTTATTGTTTTGATATTTTTTTCGCTTCATTTTTTTGGTTTTCACACGCAGCTACTTTGTAAACAGTTTGGTTCCGATCCGTGCAAGATCGAATTCTAACTGTTTAATTATGATTGGACGGTTAAAATAATTATTTGAATAATTATTTAAATTTTAAATAATTATTTAAAATTCTAAATAATTGTTTAAAACTTTTTTTGATCGTCTGATTATAATTGTACAGTCAAGATTCAGTCCTGCACATGCTGTAAAAAACAAATTCATGACTGGAACCAAAAACCTTCTTCTCCCTTCATTTTTGTTGAATGGACAAAAGAAACCCAGATGTTACAACTATGATCCCTTGGGAACACCCTAGAAATGCCCATCGATGAGTTCAAATTTCTATTGCAGTCTCACTTTCATTGTCTATCTCATTATCATCAATTTGTCAAAGGGCAACATCTTGTTTTAGAGAAAAACAAAGATACAGGAAAAGAAAGAATGCTAAAGGGTGAAGTAAGAGTCATAATAACTACTACTAGATAATGCAAAAAAAAAAAAGATAAAAAATAAGAAAGATAATCTTAAACCTAACTTAGATATTGTCCTCAACACAGGACACGAAAGAGGCTTTTTACGTATGCTTTTGTGCAACTTCCTATACATGACACCCCCTTTCCCCCCGCCGCCGTAGTCTGCCGGTAGCGAGCTCCGCAACTGCCCATCTCTCTCCCTCTTCCTACGCAAGTAAACCTGTCTTAGAAGATCTATCCATCCTTTTCTCTCTTCTTTTCCCCCCCGAACTAATCAAAATGATTCTCCTTCATTGAACCGATATCTTCCAATAATGGCAATGGCTAGCTTACGTTGTTGATAAAAACAGTCATCCATAATTCACATTAAACAGGTATCCATCGCTGTTGTTGGTGGTTTACAGGCCAAAGTATCTGGCTAATAAGAGAACGACAAAGACAGAGCATGAAGATATCAGATAGACAGATACTATATATTATTTCCATTATTGGCAATTATTATTCTTCAAAGAGTAACATCTTCAACACAAAACCCTCCACGCGTCGCTTTTGTCTTTCAAGTATTTCTTTAATCTAATTACATTAATCAATTAAAATTCTATTTGTGTAACTTTGTAGTAAATAGTATCTTGTTCCCCACAACTTCATACAAATTAAAGAAAATCACAAAAATCACCGAAATGACTTGCATTGATGCATGCGGTTATATGATTCGAAGAAAATGGTAAGTCCATCCTTTCCGAGTTTTGATCTTCTATTCCACTTTCTGCTTAATCCTCTGTATTCCTAATCTATTTCTTAATTGCTTTGGAAAAATATTGTGAACTTAAAGAGAGAAGTGGAACATATGTAGCTCTTTAATATTGGAATACAGAATAAGATAAGCAGTGAAACGAATAATCTCAAATATGTAGAAAAAAAGGTGAACCCTTAGAGAGAAGTGGGACATCTGTAACATTTTAAGATTGAAGGAAAGAATAAGACGGAAAGTAAAACATATAATTTCAAATTATTTTTTATACACACATTCATGTCTATATATTTTTATATAGATATATTTTTAAAATACTTTTACTTTCTCTCCTCCTATAAAAGCTTTGTGCTTCCATTCTCATTTTTTAAAATTTAAAAATTTTAATTAGTTATAAAAGTTTTGATCGGCCAAGAGATTTTAGATTTTTAAATTTATCTAAATTTATATTATAACTTTTAAATTTTTAAACTTTTAAACTTTTTATCACATCTCTACATCTCTTACCACTTACATATTAGAATTAGTTAAAATTAAATAAGAATTCATTATCGCGAGAGTTTTTCCCACCTTAGATCTTCTTCATTCATTCATCTATATACAGAGGCTAAAGGGTGTTTTACTATATCACTTGGGAATCTGCATTCCATTTGTAATAGCAAAAAACTTTTTTCTTTGAAAGGAACGTTAAGTTTGCAACTGGATTGATTCCTTTTTTCTTCTTCTTCATTTTTAACCATGTAAATTTGTAAATCTATCTATACATATATATATTTCTAAAACATTTTTAGTCTCCCTCCCCTTCTAAAAGCCTTGAAATCTTCATTCTTATTTTTTAGAATTTTAATTTTTTTACTAGATAAAAAAGTTATTATTAGTTATAATTAAAATTTCTAAATTTAAAAACCCCAATTTCTGGCCCCACTTCCCCCACTAAATCTCCTAATTTGTATAACTCCTAATCCTTAACTACTCCTCTCATTAAGTCCCCTAAGTTATGTTGATTCTTTTTGTTATTAGTTAGAAAATTGTCATTGCCTAAGATATTTTTTTAGGGTAAAATTATATAAAATTTTAGTTTACCTTGAACAAATTTTTTAATTTTAAATTAAACTCCTAATAAATTTCCACTACTTGCACACAACTCCCTACTACTCTACTAGCAGTTCCTCCAAAAACTTTTCATCGCAAGGCTTTTTATCATCACTTGCAATAGACCATTTTTTTGTTCTCTAGATAGGGTCTTCCTTTCCATATTGTAGAGGTAATCTTTTCAATTCTTTTTTTGATACATATTGCTCTTATTTTCTTCTTTTTTCTTTTTTATTGTAATGTTTGACTTCTGAGTTTCATAAATAGTGTTATAGATTTGATTTCCTTTTTCTTTTCTTGAAGAAAGATTTTATTTTCTTGAGGAGGCTATCAGTGCTTAGCGCATGAGTTTTATATATGTTATATGCATCAGATATATTTAAGTTTTTTCAATTTTTTATTCAAATATCTATTTTAATTTTACTTTTTAATTTATTATAATACAATAAATTGAGTTTTGCAATTTTGGAGGCATCAGAGAAACGTGTCTTAGAAGCTTTTTAGATGGATCCTGCAAAATAAGAAATATGCACTTTTTCTTTAAATTTTTTAATTTATATATTTCTTCTTCAATATGATTCAATGTAATTTCTTTTGAGAATAATATATAATTTTTTGGAACTATTTGAATTTACTGGTGATCAAGAAGTTTGAAATTTGTTCATAACTTTTATATGTAGTTATGTCTTTTCTCCCTTTTTGTCGGCTTCTTTTGTTTTTTAGTTTTATTTCTACCTCATTCATGCTTTCCCTTTCTACATCTTTCATGCCTTTTCTTTTTTTTTTTGTTTTGATTGGATTATATACACTAATGTATATTTTCAGTTCTTTTAATAGAAAATTAGTAAATTTTTATTTTCTTTGGTGGGTTTTGAATATTCATACATTCCAACAACTTCGTTTTGATTACATAGCTTTTTCTTTTTTTTTCTTTGAGATGATGACTTTAGAGATATTTATCTATTTAGTCTTTGGTATCTATTACTCTAATTTGATCCTTCATATGCTAAAATTTAAGGACAAAAGTGCCCAATTGACTATTAAAACATTATGTATCAGAACATGCATAACTTTGCAGCATATTAGATATGCAATGTAATAGTCGATGGTTTTGGGATTTTTTCTTTTTTTGGTCTTTTCATCAAGTGGATTAAAAGAAAGAAATGAATTTTGTAAAGTATAATAAATATAATAACACTATGGTTTCTTTTTGATGGATCAAGAAAACTAATTTTTTGGAAAAAATTTGAGCAATGATCAGATAATTTTTTAATTTTAAAAAATCTTTCTTTGAGGTTTTTAATATAAAATACTAATATATTTTATTTTGTAAGTTATTTATTTTTTAAAAATATTGAAAAAAATAACATTGTACGGATGCAAGTTCGGAAATTACTTGAAACTTCAACGGAACATGCTATCATCTTCTACTAGGGGTGTGATTGGATAGAGTTTGGTTTTGAGATTTTTTGTCTTGGATTTCGGGAAAGAGAATTTTTTTGTGAGAGAAAAAGTGAGATTTGAGATGAAAAACTGTATTGGGTTCCGTGCGGAACCTTGTCCAAGCACACCCAGATCTTGTGGAACTTTTTCCATATCTATAGATTGCCAGGAAAGGGAAAAATAAATAGCTCATATAATGTAATATAAATATTAAAAATATAAATTTTAATTTTTTCACAATATTTTTGATGATAAAGAATAAAATAAACTACATATTGGATATTCTTTAATATTATAACTATCATTTTATTTATAATAATTATTTTTTATTTAAAATTTTACACCCGTGCATAACACAGGCTTTTATACTAGTATATATATATATATATATATATATATATATATATATATATACACACACAAAAGAATTTTCATGTTGCTCGACATAATTTGGATAAAGTTTGTGTATATTTTGAATTCGATTTTTGAACTTAAAATAGAGGATCGCGCGACCATGTTAATGCTATTTGACCGAACTTCAAGTGACTTCCTCAAAATGCACGATGGCTCAGCAGTGACTTCGTTTTTATATGATTTTTTGCCTTGCTATGTATGCCCAAGAAAACCTGCAATTACATGGACCAACAAATAACTAATGTTCGCCAGTATCATATATTGGATACTGTGGTTTACAAGAATTGCCTGTTAAACCTTAATCTCTCTCGGTCTGCCCTTGTTTTATTAGGATCTTTGTCGGGTCCCAAGAAATAAATAGTTTGTGATTTTGTTTTTCTATTTCGGTTGAGGCTGAATAGTTCATGCACTTTATTTTACATCCAGAATGGATCGAAAGAAACTCAAGAAAACTTTTCCTCCCTGAGTATCAAGCTACTTAAGAAGTTTACATATACAACTTCTGCAATATCAAACTTTTTGAAGCACAATTTTTCGAGGGGGTGGGTGAGAGAAACATAACCCGTTTTTGATCTAACTACTCTCCTTCAAATTCCATCAATAACTTAAGCATTTTTGTAAGGACGGCATTCTCTAAAAGACGAACTTAATTTTGTAAATGTTGGGTATGGGTGTATGTTTAGACATGTATGGGTATATGAATGCATAATGATAATTTGATGAATCAAATGATCGATATATGGATAATGCATTCAACCTCGCAATAGGATACGTGTGATTGTGTAAATTCACATAGAAATAAATATAGTCGAAACCATGCAAGATTCTTAGGGTTTAGACGGCCAGCACATGCTTTATCCAAAACCAAAAAATTGAACCAAAAAGATGGCCAGCACTGACTTAGCCAGAAGTTCGCATATTCTTGCGCATACTAAATTGAAATAATAGGTCCAAAGACGATTTAAATAAGGGATCAAAGCACAAAAGTACCGTCCCCATCGATTATTGTGGCCATTGCTTCCTAAATTTGGCTAGCACCTTGGCCCGTTTGTCAATGATTTGATTATTCAAAGCCACTTAGATTAAGCCACCTCAAAGCAACTAATAATCTATGATCCAATTTTAAAATGAGAAAATTGAAAGATTGTTCAAACACCTCTTTTCAATGCTCTACAAATAATTCCCTTCTTAGCTTAAGTTGGAAACTTAGCATTGGGTTTGGGACACGTGTTTGGTGTGGTTACCAAAGATAGAGTGGAAAAAAGGGCATCTAATTAAAGTGTTGGACGCTCATAGATTTCTTGGATTAGGTTTTCTATGACTTTTCCAAATCCAAGAGACAACCAGAATATTTGCTGCTTTTAGGGCATCATGTTAGCTAAGCCATTTGGAATATCTATATTGAGTATGCCTTACGTTTGAAATAAACCAGACAAGGTAGCACAAAATATGGATGATCAACTACTTTGAGATAGGAATAATCATCTGGTTTCTGGGCACCAATATTAAAAGAGAAAATAGAATACTTTCTCAATTTTTATATTTGTTTTTATAACTTCCTTTTGGTGTCAATTGAAATAAACTAGCTATATTAACATAGGGTCCTGTACGAAAGATGCCACCTATCAAACATGTACGAAAGATGCCATCTATTTGATAAATATTTTCCGAGGTATTTGGTTCACTTTTGTTCATGAGAATGATTAACTAGGTAACGGGAACGAATTGCCATTCATGCTTTAACATGTTTGCTGTGGGTGAATTTGGTATGGGTTTCAAAATAAGAAGATAAGAGGGAAGTGGGGATAAAGTGATATCTACAGATATGAGAGTTTGGATTTTTTATCAGATTCACTGTTTCATCTTCTATTTTATCATTATCAAATTGTTTATTGTTAATTTTTTAAAAAATAAATACAAAATCTACAAAAAAAAAAAGAATCTAATAGGAAAAAAAAAGACGCGATAATTTATTTTAAATAGAACAACAAATAGGATATGGAAGGAGTCAAATGATTCTAAATCCAAATATGATATGGAATAGCAATTCAAAGTTATTTGGTCTTCCGTCACCTTTTATTGTTACCAATAGACTCCAACCAACCTTAAATAACGGGTATAATTAATTTTCCCCCATTCTCAATCCCCACCCAAAATCCTCCAACGCAACAAATCCATTTCTAATGATATGATTCTCAAAATTGTTTACAAGAGCTAAATCACCTACTTTCCAATGCTTACCTTTGACTTTTATTCGAAAAAATGGGAAACCTATCATAAAAGAGTAAGGAAAAGCAAAGTACTATTTGAATGGGGGGTGCCATAATATCAAATCTTTAATAAATACTCATTCTGTCCTATTTTTTATATCAGTATTTAATAAGGTACGGAGTTTTATATATATATTAAAATTTTATTATAAAAATAATATAATATAATAAAAAATATGAAGTATTTTGGGTGGTAAATATTTTATATAAAATTTAAATATATAAAAATAATATATATTATAGTTGGTGATTAATTAATAATATAAAATATATTAAAAATATTTTTATAAAAATATTTTATAAAAATATTAATTATTTTAAAATATCATAATATAATAAGAATATCATAAAAAATTTGACGGACGGAATATATTGTACGCTAAATAATGTTGGTTTCTGAAAAGTCTATGCAAAACTGAAAGCAACCCTTATAGTTTGCAATTTGATCTAGATAGTGCCGTTAAATACTACGGTCAAAACGGGGTGCAGTATGGGGCAGCCCGTTGGTCCCGTACATATGGATGAATTTGAATCCAGTTTGTTGAAGCCCGTTTAGGTAGGGGCCCAGTAAAAAAGATTCGTTTAACTTGTACGTTAAGGCGAGTTGCGCGACTAGTCCACGCATTTTTTTTAAAGAAATTGATAATTTCCTTTCCATGATGATTTTGACAAATTTATTTATAATTTTATATAAGTATTCAATTCACATTGAGTATTTTGTAGTTTAGTATTTCAATAACATTGAGACTTTTATAGTGTCATGATAAAATATTTAAATTTAAAAAATTAAATTTTTTTTTACCTCAAAACGAAAACTAAAAATTTTGAAAAACGTTAGTGCGAACCTACTACGGCCGATATGGATTATGATTTCTCCAATCCACAAGAAAATGGATGAAGCTCGATTTGTTTTGTTTGAGGCCAATCATACTAGATAAAGCCGAACTAGCTTATTTGACAATACTGTAATTAAAGTCATACTAACTCATTGTAAATTATACTTTATAAAGACAATTTATGTTAATAAAAAATATTAATTTATTAAAAAAATTAATTATCTATATGCTATTTTCTATCAACATGAATTATTTTTACTAATAATTATGTAACTAGTGTGATAAATAAAAATTATAAAGTTATCAAGATAAAACTTATCGTTTATAGCCCTATACTAAAGCATCTTTAGCGATGAAACCTTCGCGGGTGGCTTCCCAGAAACCAGCACAACAGAGCTATCCGAATTGTCTATGGAGCGCCAGCTGTTCAAGATTCGACCAAAAACTTTATTGTCGATGAACACGAAGTTTGAAGAGAAGAGGTAACATGTTGGAAAGGAAAATCATCGAAGGAATGCAAATTTGTCGGTTATGTTTCTGGCAATTGTTTGTAAACTTTGATTGATAACAACTTTTTGTTAGAATCAAATACTCCAATAAGTACTCCCTTCCCTTTCAAAAGGCAAAACTAGATTCTTACAAATTATTATCGGATGGAATCAATAGTTGGTAAAGCTTTGACTTCGAATGAACAGTGGGGATTATTAGTTGGAAGTGAGAAAAGTACAGAAAGAAACAAGATGTTAGAGAGAGAGAGAGGTATTAAAAAACAAAAAGGGAAAGAGTGTCACATTTAGTAAAATGAGTTTTGTTTTTAACAAAAGTGAAAACAATGGAAAACAATGGACTGTCAACTTGATACTGGTTGGAATGTTAATAGAGAAAAAGAGTAATCCGCACAAATACTGCTCTAACTATTTTTTTGTCTTAAATATATTTTTTTTAATTTTAACTTTTATAATTTTAGTTTTAAATATATATATGTTTAAAAGAATACAATCTTCACTGCTTGTCCCATGGTGGAAAACACACATTCGTATGTGTGACGTGAGTTCAATTTAAAGAGTAAATTCTTCAAATATTTTTTACTTATATAAAAAATATTTGTACATGAGAACCACATAAAATCTATTATTAGTTCATTCCCAAATTCAATCATGAATTATCCAATTTGGTAGTTTTGTATTTAGGAGAAAGGTACATGGTTTTCATTTGTAACCATTTTTGAGGGTATTGAGTAACATTTAACGAATTTGCTTGTCAAATCGAACTCATGTGCACTACACATGAATTTTAATTGAACTTTGCTCTAGGATTGGCAAAAGGATTGTATTCTTTTTTTTTTAAAAAAATAGATTTAGAATTAAAATTACAGAAATTAAAGTGAAGGGACATAAGAAAAAAGAAATAGTTAGAGGACTATTTTTGTCAATTAATCTAGAGAAGAACATTAAGATTGTTCACATTCATGGAGAAATTGGTAATATGTGAAAAGAACAATTTATACTTTTCTCGTTTTAATAGAAAAATTATTTCATATTTTAACATTGATGAACTATTTTTTGATAACTATATATTTGTCAAATTGAATATGGTAAGAAGACCTGAATTGAAAATGCGTTTTAACATTAATAGGAGCAATTTTTGTTTAAAGTTAATTTTGCAGATTTGGAGAATTGGAACCCTACGGTCAATTGAAGTGAGTTTTAAGTGTGTTACGAATTGAATCGACTTTTTGGGTTGAGACTTAAAGAATAAAGAGATTGCAATATATGAAGAAAAGTTTCTTGAAAACAGTAGCATATGCTTGCAATGTGATTCTTTTGTTAAATATGTCACAACATTCAAAATTTAACTAATAACAATAATTAGTCGAAAATAGTTCATATACGTTACAAGATAAAATAATACTTTTTAATTAAAAAAATATAAATTATTTTTCAGTCAATACATCAAATTTCTTACATTTATAACATTCCTTTTATAATATGAAAAAAGAATATTTACACTTTTCTCTTTCTTCATTGTAAACAAAAATGAAACCTTCATTCAAGTTTTGAGTTTTTAACTTTTGGTGTGACTGGCCTCGGACTTGCAGCAATGTTCCCATTTGGCCCGGACTTGTTTCTTTGGGCGTAGACTTGGACCATATTTTATATTACCATTACCCCTTTCCAGATTAAGATGGATGTTCTCCCATATTTGAAAATAGGATTCGTTTTTAAAACCCACTAACTACTTTCTCTTTTCTTTTTCTGGAAGGAAACCATCAACTATTGTTTTGACAGGAAGGTGATATTGTTTTAGATGACGAGATAAAAAAGAAATATCATTTTAGCCACTTGAATAGAAAAATTTTTTTTTTGACCCTCTTAATTTATGTGTATAAATTTAAAATGACTTATATTTTGAAATGAATGTAATATAAATTTAAATTCATGACATATCACTCTATTATCTTGCAAGTGTATTCTATTATACTCATAGTTGGTAACAAGTGGTAATTTTTTGTTTGTTGAAGGAAATAACAAAATTTATTATGTTAGAAGCTACAATTACTACTTGTAATATTGGAAATTCCTCTTGTTGCTATTAGGGGTATGCAAATGGTTTTCACCTCAAAACTTTAGTTTTTATTCAGATAAGAACATAAAACATATTTGGACATCTGAATTGGTGACATAATGTCCAAACTTATCAAGATTTTGCAAAACCAATTCGTACTTAATCAAATCGCATTTCAAAGCATTTGGGACATAAGATAAAATGCTTTAAGAGCTTTTAACTAAAAAGCCGTTACCAAAAGCTTTGTTCTTCAAAAATCATTAAATCACTTAGTCTCAGAAACAAAGTTTAGGTTAGAACAATACAGTTTGTGCTTCAAAGCACAATTGATAGATTCCAAAAGCAAAAAATGTGTAAGGTTTACAAGATACACCTTTAAAATAACTCCTATCACACAAGAATTACTTAACCTACCCTACATCAATGTTTGTCATTAATCAAAACATCAATATTTGTCCTTAGGCCAACACTTTCTGTTGTGATTCCTGTGCCCTTATACTCAATTCTATCACAATCTCTAACAATTTGCACACAAACACAAGGCAAGCGCACATATCGTTATGATTAGTATAATGACAAGTATATCAAATGTCATATCCTCGGGGATGATCAAGTACCATTACTCACTTTTTGCTCTATTGTTTAGTCTACCAATTCAATTAAGAAAATGATTGAAATAAACTACTAGGAATAGTAATCTAACTTAACTAATTAAAACTAGCTTAACTAATCTTACTTGCAAGAGGGAATTCAATTAAGAAAATAATACTTGAATGGAAAATCCCCCTAGAATTACCTATGTGATAGAAAAATTCCTTGGTTGATTATCTTTCCCTTCTTATGTTTGGTGAAATTCCTATAGATGAGAGTCCTAGATGAGAGTCCTAGATGAGAGTCCTCTACCCTTAGATTAATTAGTTGAAATCTATTTCTTATTAATTTAACCTAAGAATGCATATAGATTAGTGAATTTCCAATTAGATTTTCCTAATTACCAAGAAGATGTTGATGCCCCTATCTCTAGTCACCTAAATCACCCCCATCATTTGTGTATGGTCTATTTCACCATTCCTTTCTCAATTCAAGTGAAAAACTCAACTCATGAATCAACTAAAAATTGAGTCCATTAAAGCAATCAAATCCACAAACAATACATAAGAAATTGGAGCTCAATGAACCAAGGAAATAAATTCATTCACATAGAGAATAACTAGAGTTCATAACCATCCAAGTATTCAATTGTTTAACTCATCATATTACAAATCAAAGAACATAAACCAACAAATAAAGACTAAGAATTTTTCATTCTCATGTCTTCAAAATCTTCTCTCCTCTCCTTCAATGCTTGGGGTTCTTCAACTTGGTTGTGGAAAGTTGAGTTCTTGAGCTTGAACTTCAAGATTAATCTCTCTTTTCTCCAAAGATTCCAACTCCTCTCTTGATTTCTCTTGCAAAGAATGAAGATTTCAGATGGGATTTTTCTCTCAAAACTTACCCTTTTTCAGCCTCTTCAAACCCCAACCGTCTCCCTCTCAACATGCCCTTAGGAACCACATATCTTTCCCCCAAAATGGAGAAAGAAAAAGTAGAAAAATTTGCTGCGGCCCGAGTGGCGATGCCTGGGGTGGTACAGGTGGTGTCGCCCGGCTTCTTACAACTGGCACCACCTAGGGTGGTCCAAGCGGCACAGCCTCAATCCAGTTTTTCTACAGTAAAGCCCCATTTTGCAGCAAAACCTTGACTACAACAATTGTTTGACTTCTTGGTGAATTCTAAGCATGAAATCGGAATATCTAGGTCTTGGTGACTTCATAAAAGTTATATATAATGTTCCTATATTTCCACAATACCTTGAATCACAGTAATTGGATGTTTAGAACTCAAGATATGGTCATTTTACCAGACACTATCAAAACTGAAACCTCATCCGGAGATATTGATTTTGCACCATATTTGGGGAGGCCAAATGAGCTTGTGTTGACATGAATTTTACCATTTTGGAAACTTCATAATGTCCTATAAAATTGTAAAGAAGGACACTTCTTCATTTGAAACCTTTATGGAGGTCAAAATCCCATTTGAATATGCTCTATTCTGGTTAGAGAGGCTTTTCTTCTTCTTTCTTCATTCTAAGTATGTAGAATCTCTTTGCTTGCTTCGTTGTACTCCAAATCTTCAATAAACTAACCTAAAGCAAGGTAAGAAATGAAGAGAGTGTAAATGGTGATTGAAACACCAAAATTCAATGTCAAAATGATCATTAAATAAAGCACAAATATGATATATCAAACTCTAACACACTTAGACATTGCTCGTCCCAAAGCAATATGGCTACAAAACAACTAAGAGATTTGAATAATAATCACAAGAAATAAAGAGTATTTTGAAGCATTGCAAAGGAGGACAAAATAGAGAAAGCATTAATTCTTGAGAAAATTTTGAGTATGTCTACACAATCAATCTAAAAATCATCCCAAATACCCATCACAAAGATTAAACAATCACCTCGTGTCTCGTAATGCAAGTAATAACCCGTGTGTGTGTGTGTTCCCAATCAATGCAAATCTCCAACAATTATAGGGGTGAATTTTGGATTATTGGCTAAGGAATTTACATCAAGAAAGTATAATGCCCCATAAGCCCGGCATCCACAAAACCTCTCCCCTAATACGGTAACCAAAGTTCAACCTAAATTAGGTAGGGCTTTCAACTTTATAACTTTAGACGAAGAGAAAGTTAACGGTGCCAAATGAAAGGTAAGGAATTCAAAGTCAAAGAAATGAGAGCTAAAGAGAAAGGAATGAGGCATAAAACAAAAGTAATAATCCTTTCTAGCCACAAAGGAATGTCACCATTCCCATGCAACCAACCACAAACTCTCAAAATTCCCTCACCTTAAATTCAACAAGCTCGGACAAATCATGGTTCAACCCACAACTTTTCCATCATCACCCTTAAATTCAATATATATATATATATATATATATATATATATATATATATATATATATATATATAGCTTTTAATCCAATATAGCTTTTAAAAGGCATCAAGAAGGGAGGCAGTTAGGGTTTGGAAGATGCTGAAAAAGGGAGAGTTTTGAGACAAAAATCCAATCCCAATATTCATTCTTTGCAATTAATCTTGGAAATTAAAGCTCAAGAACTCAACTTTTCACAACCAAGTTGAAGAACCTCAAGCTTTGAAGAAGAGAAGATTTGAAGATATGAGAATGAGCAATTTTTTCTCTTTCGTTGTTGCTTTATATTCGTAGATTTATAATAATATGATGAGCTAAATATTTGAATACTTAGATGGTTATGAGCCCTAGTTATTATCTATGTGAATGAATTTATTTTCTTGGTTTATTGAGCTCTAATTTCTTATGTATTGTTCGTGGGTTTGATTGCTTGAATGAACTTGATTGTTGGTTGATTCATGAGTTGGGGTTTTCACTTGGAATTGAGAAAGGAATGGTTGAATAGACCATACACAAATCATGAGGATGATTTAGGTGACTAGTGATAGGGTCCTCAACATCTTCTTGGTAATTAGAGAAATCTAATTGCAAATTTACTAATCTAAATGCATTATTATGTTAAATTAGTTAGAAAGAGATTTCAACTAATTATTTCTAACTAATTAATCTAAGGGTAGAAGACTCTCATAAGAATTTCACCAAACATGAGAAGGGAAAGATAATCAATCAAGAGATTTTTCTATCACATAGGTAATTCTAGGGGAATTTTCCATTAAAGTATTATTTTCCCAATTGAATTCCTCTTGCAATCAAGATTATTTAAGCTAGTTTTAATTAGTTAAGTTAGATTAGAATTCCTAGTTTATTTCAATCATTTTCACAATTGAATTGGGAGACTAAACAATAGAGCAAACAGTAAGTAATGGTATTTGATCATCCTTGAGGATACGACATTTGAAGTGCTTGCAATTATACTAATCATAACGATAAGTACGCTTGCCTTGTGTTTGTATGCACATTATTGGAGATTGTGATTGAATTATGAAAAACCTAAGAGGGGGGGGGGGGCAGTGAATTAGGTCTTTGGCTAATTATCAAAAACTTTTTCTATTTTATGAACATGGATTGGAAAGATTATATTTAATTGATTCAATGAGAATGGAATGAACTCAATGACAAAATGATTCACAATGAAGAACAAAGAGCACAAGCAATTTATAGTGGTTCGATCTTTTCAGGATCTACCTCCACTATCTTGAGTCCACACTCAAGGATTTTAGCAAATCCACTATATGCTCAAATTTAATCAATTACACTAGAGGCTCACCACATAAGGGTTTTACACCAACAATCTCTTTTGCAATTTCTAAAAAGAAGGTTCACCCTACCACAAGGATTTTATATCTAAAAACAACCTTGAATCAATACCTCAAGGATCACCCTTACCAAAAGGATTTTATGTTACAAGATAACCTTGTATTGAGCAAGTAGATAACAAGATTAAACAGAGAATGGATGAGATATTACCACTGCTTGGTAGATGATTACACAAGTTAGCACCACTTCACCTAGTTGTCTTTGGAATCTTGAATAATCACATGAAAGCACAAGACAAAAGAGAGCTCTAAAGATTTCAAATGATTTTGGAATATTAGGATTTTTCAAGTGTTCAAAAATTATAAAAAATTTAGAGTTTATGGCTTTTATAAATTTTAAAAATTAGTTCCAACAATCATAAAACGGCTAGTAACAGCTAGTTTCTGAGGAGTTCGGATGACCGAACTTGATCCTCTGCGTTCGAACTGTCATCCAAACATTACTGTGACATGCTGTCTGCGAAAATTCAGACGACCAAACTTTGCCCCTTGCATCTGAGCTTGAGTCCGAATTTTTCTGGAAATACAGTAGTTATGTTCGCAGTTTGGGCGTCCGAACTTGCATCCAAACTGTTCAAACTTTGTCAAAATATTTGAAAATTAACCTCAATAAGTTTGAAATTATTTTATACTTAAATATAAGTCATATAAATCTTTTGAACTCAAAGACCATTACCAAAGCACTTGATCATTCAAAGTTTACTCAAAGCCATTTAAGGTTCAAAAACAAGTTTTGTGCTCTCTTGTGCATTCAATAGATTCCAAGAACAAGAAGTGTAGGGTTTACAAGAATATACCTATTAAGTAAGTATAAACCTACACTAGAGTCTTCAAAGCCTTCAATCCATAGGACATGATCTAAATTCTTGATCCTTGAGCATACTAGAGTTGTCCTTAGCACTTTTAGCTCCAAGGCAATAAGAACTCTTTGCTTCTAAATCCAAAAATCCTATCACACATATAACATATGAATTAGTCATTATCAATGTTTGTCATTAATCAAAACCAGTCAAAACTACATGATTTGCCCTTAGGGCTAACAATCTTCCCCATTTTTGATGATGACAAACTTTGATGCAAAATGTGATGGATTTAAACAATGTAGTACAAAGAAGCATTGATGTCAATGATAGATAATAACTAATGTAGCACTTTGACATTTGAATGGCTTAATATGAGCCTATGGCCCAACCAATATCCATTTACCTCCTTCCTTCCAACCACTATGATAGAAGATATATCATTTAAGCATTAAGAAAGCTTCTAAGAGAGGTTTTAAAGGTCAGAAAAGATTAACAATGCTCCCCATTAGATTGTGCTCATTTTCCAATAAGTTTGGACTTGAGATGTTGTGGATCCGAATTTTGAAATTCCAAGTCCGAACCTTAAAATATGTGAGATGAAGGTTGTAATTTTTGAAAATAAGTTTTCCTAAGGTTGTTCAAATATGATAGGAAAGATTGAGACAATTTTTAAACAATTTGAACAATAGAAAAATATTTTTGACAAGAAAGTTTGGATGCATATGAACTTTTGATTTGCATCCGAACTTCAAGTCTAAACTTTAGGTAGCAAGTTAAAAAAATGTGATTTTGCATTTTCAAATGGCACTTAATTTAGCTTTGCAAAACCACAAAACTCATGTGAACAGTACTACTGTTCTTCCAGAGAAATTCGGACGAAGATTCGGACGCATGAAGAAAAATTCGGTCGTCCGAATTTTGTGAATAGTGAATGAATAGTGACTACTGTTCACATGAACAGTATTACTATTCTTCCAGAGAAATTCGGACGAAGATTCGCCGAATTTTTGTGACCGGTGCATGAATAGTGAGTGAACAGTACCACTATTAACATGAACAGTGCATGAACAGTACACTATTCATATGAACAGTGACTACTGTTCACATGAACAGTGCTACTAAAATTCGGACGAAGATTCGGACGAAGCTGGAAAATTCGGTCGTCCGAATTTTTATGACCGGTGCATGAATAGTGAGTGAACAGTACCACTATTCACATAAACAGTCATGAACAGTACACTATTCATATGAACAGTATTTTTTGAAACTAGCCGTTACTAGCCGTTTTATGGCTGTTTAAACTGATTTTTGAATTCTATAAAAGCCATAAACTCCATATTTTTTATAAGAACTTTGAACTTAACAAATCTTACATGCTCTAACTTGTTTTACATCAAATTGAATTGAAAAGCTCTCAAATTGCCTTGTGCTCAAAGATTGAAATTCAAAATTCCAAAGGCAACAAAGTGTGAAGGTGAAACGTTGTGTAATCATCTACCAACAAAGTGGTAACCTCTTACACACTCTCTTTTCTTATCTTAATTGTGTTTTCTACTAGCTCATTTGCAAGGTTATCTTGTGACATAAAACCCTTTTGTGGAAGGGTGAGCCATAGACTAGATTAATCAAGGTTGTAGTGTAAAACCCGTGTGTGGGTGAGCCTTGGATTAGATTAGTCTTGAGGTTGTCTTTAGATATAAAACCATTGTGTTTGGTGAACCTTGTATTATTTGTATAATTACTAGAAGAGGTTGTGAGTATAAAACCATAGTGTGGTTAGCCTCTTATGTAATTGTTGAAATTGAGCATATAGTGGATTGATTGAAATCCTTGAGTGTGGACTCAAGGTAGTGGATGTAGATCTTGGAGAGATCAAACCACTATAAATCGTGTGTTCATTTGTTTATAACTTTACTTGTTTACATACTTATGTTATTATTATTTGTTCTTAGTTGTTGATTGATTGGTTGTGAATTTATTGTTTGATCATCTTGTCTCAACCATTAAATCACATATAAACTTAGAGTTTGTAAATTTGAAGAAGAGTTTTTATTAAGGCAAAGGATTTGCAAAACAGGAAAAGATTTTGATAATTAGCCTAAGACCTAATTCACCCCCCCTCTTAGGTCTTTCAACATAAACCATATTAAAACATTTATGAAGTGCATAAATTAAAGAAAAGCAGAGAAATTGCACAAACCAAGCTAGAAATAGTTCATAAGTTATACTAAGTACATCTAAGTAAATAAAATAGTAAAGAGAGATAGGATTGAAGAGATGCCTAGTCTTGTGATATCGATGAAGAGGCCTTGCTAGATCCCTTCTTAATTGCCACATGTTTGACTCTTCCTTGGTTGAATGTCAGGTTGGAGGGAATGGTTATATCAGCTTTAGCAATCAAGCTTCCTTCTTTACTAATCCCAGCTTGCTGCTCCCCTTGATCTTCCCTTTGTGACTCTGCATCTTTTTCTTCTCTTGTTGTAGCCACTAGCTCAAAGTCATCTCCTTGGTCATCATCATCATCATCATCTTCATTATCACTGTCATCATATTCATCCTCTTTCTTTTTCTTGCCTTTCTCATCTCCTTTATCATTATCCATTTCTTCCCTTTCTTGTGGCCTAGAGGTTCCTTTACCACTTTGAACATTTCTCATTAAAATATCCTCTATGTGCTTCACTCTATTTTCCAAACCAACTAGTTTTCCAAGAACCATTGGAGCAAATGATTCAAAAAACTTATACATTTTCTCCATTTCCTTGATGTGGTTGTTTAAAGCTTCTTGGAATGCCTTAGCAACAATGGTGTCTCCTCTAGTAATACCTTCACCACTAGGACCTTCTTCAACATTTGGATGTGATTGAGGAGTAGGAACTTCTTCAAATAGCCTTTTCTTGGAGAGAGGTTGCTCCCCCTCACTTGATGAGTCATGCCTCCTATTCGTCTTCATTTCCCTTGCCAATGTTTCTTCTTCATCTTCTTTTTCCTCAGCCTCTTCACTTTCTTCAACCTCTTCTCCTTTTGAAGGAGTTTCTCTTTTTGTTCTTCATATACCATCTTCATCAAGAACCAATTGCATCCTTCTAAGAGAGTCATCAGTGTAGATTTCTCCACTCTTGAAAGCTTGTCCTCTTACAGGAAGTTCGACTTGAAAGTGTTTGAAAATCCTTGTTAATAATCTTCCATAAGGTAAAGCTTTGTTGGCTGTTTTTCCAGCACTAATCATATGCTTTAATGCCATGAATCGAAAGTTTAGTCTTCTATGCTCATGCAAGGCAAGCATAATCACCATATGCATATTTCCAACGGATGATTTATGTCCAAAATTAGGGATGATCATGGTGGTAATCATGTGATGCATAACCCTTCCTCTAGCATCAAAGGCTTTGATTTCCCTTTCCCTAATGGACCTAAATTGTCTACCACTTATAAAGCTTCTTCAAATCTTTCATTTGTGAACAATTCATGAATAAAGCAATGCAACCCCAATGAGTAATACCTTGCCCCATTATCATCTACCTCACAAATTCTGTTGACTAAAGCATCATTGAATTCAAAATCCACTTGAGACACTCTAGAGGAATACCATTGAACTACATCATCTCCCATATGGCCAATTCTCTATTCTTTAAGATTTGCATAAAACTCATATATAAGGGCATGATAAAATTCTTCATCAACTACTAGTAAACTGCTCCATCCAATGTCACCAAAGAGAGATAGAACATTACCCATATTGGAGAGTTTATCCAAGTTCACTTTATTACCAGGAATGATTTTTCTGTTCTTTTTGCTCCATTCTTCAAATTAAGAGGCAGCCTTGATGGAGATGAATCTATCCACTCCAGATGAGGTTTGAGGGATTTTGATTCTTCTTGGTTCGTTGATGATTAATCATCCATTGCCTTCCTTTGATTTCCCCTTCCCTTTTCAATATTTGCTTTCTTAGTCCTCACCATGATGTTTTGATTCGAAAGGCGGTGAATTATAAGGTGTATTTAGGGCTAAGAACTCAAAAATCCAAGTGATTTGAAGTGAGGATGGTGAAATTGCAGAGAAATTTGGGTTTGGACGTAGGTAGGTAAGGTGGGTTTTGAGAGAAGAGAGATTTTGGATGTTAAAAGGTGTGAAAAACGACCGTTCAGTTTCATTTAAAATGTTGTAACCACACAGTTCAGACGATTGAATTTTCAGGTCTGTGTCCAAACTTGCATCCGAATTTTTTTGTTTCTTCAGTTTTAGAAAATTCGAATGACCGAATTTTTTGTCATGAGTCCGAACATGCATCCGAATCTTTCTGTCCAGAATTTTCTAGAGAAAGTTTGGATGTCCAAATTTCACTCACTATATCCGAATTATGCATCCGAACATTCTATGTTTTTACCATACTTTAACACATGCATTAGTAATTGAATTTTGAAATTTCCAAAAGCCTTCTTAGGTAACTGAACCTTTCCTCAGCCAAAGGCTTGGTAAATATATAAGCAATTTGATCATTTGTACACACATAATCCAAGCATATATCTCCTTTAGCCATATGAGCACGAATGAAATGATGTTTAATCTCTAGATGCGTAGTCCTAGAATATTGAATGGAATTTATGCTTAAATTGATAGAACTGGTATTGTCACATAGAATGGGCACACAATTAAAATTTAGACCATAATCAAGTCATTCATAACATTTGAGCATAACAACTACCAGCGACAATATATTCAGCCTCAGTGGTAGATAATGACACACATGCTTGTTTTTTACTATACCAAGATACAAGATAACTGCTAAGAAATTGACAATGACCACTAGTGCTTTTACGCTCAACTTTACATTTGGCATAATCAACATCCGAATATCCAACAAGGTCAAAAGATGAAGATTTTGAAAACCAAAGGCCATAGTCATGTGTATCAATCAAATAACGAAAGATGCATTTTACAGAACTTAAATGAGACTCTTTAGGACAAGATTGAAATCTAGCACATAAGCACACATCAAACATAATATCCGGTCTACTTGTGGTAAGAAAAAGTAAAATTCCAATCATACCTTTATATGCCTTTTCATCAACATTTTTACTTTTCTCATCTTTATCAAGTTTAGTTGATGAGCTCATTAGAGTGCTTATCCCTTTCACTTGATCCATTCCAAATCTTTTCAATAGCTCTTTGGTGTACTTTGCTTGATTTATGAAGACTACATCCTTAGTTTGCTTAATTTGTAGCCCAAGAAAGAAATTGAGTTCTCCCATCATGCTCATCACAATGCATTAACTTGACAAACTCATCACAAAGAGATGTATTAGAGCACCAAATATGATGTCATCCACATAAATTTGCACAAGTAAGATATCACTATTGCAAGAGGTTCTTATAAACAGAGTTGTGTCAACTTTTCCTTTTGAAAATCCTTTTGTGAGAATAAAATCACTTAATCTTTCATACCAAGCTCTAGGAGCTTGTTTTAATCCATATAAAGCCTTGGTTAGCTTGAAAACATGGTTAGGAAATTTTTCTTGAGTAAAACCTGGAGGTTGTTCCACATAAACCTCTTCCTCAATAAAACCATTTAGAAATGAACTTTTGACATCCATTTGAAATAGTTTAAAACCTTTAAAACATGCAAAGGCTAAAAGTATTCTTATGGATTCAGGTCTGGCTACCAGAGCAAAAGTTTCATCATAATCAATTCCTTCTTCTTGATTGAATCCTTGAGCAATAAGTCTAGCCTTATTTCTAATGACTTCTCCTAGTTCATTTAATTTGTTTCTAAAAACCTATTTTGTTCAAATGACGGAATGATCATGAGGTCTTGGAACAAGAGTCCAAGCTTTGTTTCTTTCAAATTGTAGCTCCTCTTTCATAGCAATAATCCAAAAATCATCACACAAGACATCATCAATGTTTTTAGGCTCAATATGATATAAAAGAGCAAAGTTGTCAATAAAATACTGCCTTGTTTTAACTCCTTGGGAGACATCACCAATGATTTGCTCCTTAGGGTGGCCTCTTGCATATCTTAGATCTTTCAGAAGCTCTTGGTCACTACTAGGTTGCCCATCTTGTTCTTGCTCTATTATTTCTTCTTCATTAACATGTTCTTCCAAAGTTGGTACTTAAGGATGAGTTTGATTATCAATCATTGAGGTACCTACATCATCTTCATTTCTTCTTTCGAGGTAAATGTTCGATTCATCAAATGTCACATCAATGGTTTCCTCAACACATAATGATCTTTATTTATAAACTCTATAGGCCTTTTTATTTGATGAATAACCAATAAATATGCCTTCATCCAATTTTCTACCAAATTTTCCCAAGTTATCATGAGTGTTCAAGATAAAGCACTTACAACCAAATACCTTAAAATAAGCAATTGAAGGAGTTCTACCAAATAGAAGCTCGAAAGGTGTTTTTTGTAGAAAAGGTCTTAAAAGAACTCTGTTCATTACTTAGCAAGCAGTGTTTACAGCTTCGGTCCAAAAATATTTTGGTAAAGAGTTTTCACAAAGCATTGATCTAGCCATCTCCTGTAAAGTTCTATTTTTCCTTTCAACAACACCATTTTGTTGGGGGTGTTTTGGCAACTGAAAAATTGTGTGTAATACCATTTTCATCACAAAATTTTGTAAAGTCTTGATTACAAAATTCTTTCCATTGTCACTCCTTGTAGATATCAATTTGCACTCAAGGGAGATTTGGACCTTTTTGAAAAGTTTTACAAATTCATGAAAAACTTCATCCTTTTGAGCTAGAAAGATCACCCATGTAAATCTTGAAAAATCATCAACAATCACATACGCATACCTCTTACAACCAAGACTAGTGGTCCTCATTGGTCCAAACAAGTCCATATGAACAAGTTCAAGAGGTTTTGATTTAGAAACTATTTTCTTTGGTTTGAAAGATGTTTTTGATTATTTTCCATATTGACAAGCATCACAAAGATGAGTGTTAGCCCTAAGGGCAAATTATATAGTTTTGATTAATGACAAATATTGATGAGGACTAAAATGTTTGATTATTGTGTGATAGGTTCTGTAATTTGAGAAGTATGAAGTCTCATTGCTTTGAAGCAAAAGTTCAAGAACAACTTCATTTAAGCAAGTATTTGAAGTTTGAAGAATGTTGTTCTAAAGATGATCAAAAGGCATTGAAGACTTGAAGTGTAGAGTGCATTTAACTTTTAGGTAAATTTCTATGTAAACTCTACACTTGCATGTCTTGGTTATCATTGAATGCATAAGAGAGCATAAAAATAGTCTTATAATCTTAAAAGGCTTTGAATGAATCTTTCTATAAGATATGTTTATAAACTTCATATGTTCATGTGTTTCAAGCTTAAATATAGTTATATAAGTTTTCTTTATATATCAAACGTTTTTCAAACTCATTGAAGTTATATCTCAAATGATTTTACAAAGTTTGAAAATGCTTTCAAAAAATTCGGTCGTCCGAATTTTGTAGCAAAAGTTTGCTACTATTCTTCCAGAGAAATTCGGAAGAAGATTCGGACGCAGCCAAAAAATTCGGTCGTCCGAATTTTTGGCCTTCAGCATGGTCACTGTTCTTCCAGAAAAATTCAGAAGAAGATTCGGACGCAGCAAAAAAATTCGGTCGTCCAAATTTTTGTTCTCAGCATGGTTACTATTCATCCAGAGAAATTCGGACGAAGATTCGGACGCAGCCAAGAAATTCAGTCGTCCGAATTTTCTGAAACTAGCCGTTACTAGCCGTTTTATGAACGTTTTAACAGATTTTCAAATTCTATAAAAGCTATAAACATGCAAATTTTTGTAACACTTGAAATCTTGAAAACTCCAAGCATTCAAAAGCATTTAGCAAACTTTTCTTAAGCTCTCTTATGTCTTGTGCATTCAATTGATCCATCCAAAGACATCAAAGTGTGAAGGTGCAAATTTGTGTAATATCTACCATCAAGTGATAACTTCTACACACTCTTCTTTACTTATTCAATTGTGTTGATCTACTAGCTCTAGCAAGGTTATCTTGATAACATAAAACCCTTTAGATAAGGGTGATCCTTGAAGTTGTGATTCAAGGTTATTTGAGACATAAAACCATAGGTTGGTGAGCCTTGTATTGTAAGAAATTACTAGAAGAGGTTGTGAGTGTAAAACCAAAGTGTGGTGAACCTCTCTTGTAATTTGTAAACCTGAGCAATTAGTAGATTTGTTGAAATCCTTAAGTGTGAGCTTAAGGTAGTGGACGTAGATCTTGAGGATCGAACCACTGTAAATTGTTTGAGTTCTTTGCTATTGCTTTCATTATTGTCTTGCTATCAATTATCTATAATTAGCTTACATAACTTGTTCTTGGTCTAAACGCTTAAAAGGTTTAAGTTTGCGAAAATTGGCTAAATACCTAATTTACCCCCCCTCTTAGGTATTTCAATTGGTATCAGAGCTAGAACTTCTGTGTGTGGTTTAACAACCTAGAAGACAAAGATCCTATGGCTAATATGTCAAACCTACCTTACCTAGAAGGATCTTCCACAAATAGACCACCTTTGTTTAATGGAACAAATTACACTTTCTGGAAATCTAGAGTTAAAATTTATATTTGTTCTATTAATTTTGATTTGTGGAACATAATTGAGAAAGGTCCTTATGTCCCAATGAAAATGAGTGCTGATGGAATAACCTCAGTACCCAAGTCCACAGATGAATTTGATGAGCATGATTCTAAGAAAATGACTTTAAATTATCAAGCCATGAATATATTAAATTGTGCTTTAGATGTTACTGAATATAATAGAGTTAGTGGATGTGATTCTGCTCATGACATGTGGAGATTACTTCAAATTACACATGAAGGAACTAATCAAGTTAAAGAATCTAAACTTGCCATGCTAGTTAGAGATTATGAATTGTTTACTATGAAACAAGGTGAAAATATTAGTGATATGTTTACAAGATTTACTAACATTTTCAATGGCTTAAAAAGCTTATGGTAAAAGCTACACTATGGGAGAGCAAAACAGAAAGATTTTAGATGCTCTACCAAAAATCCCGGCAACCTAAAAACACTTGCCATTGAGGAATCCAAGGATTTGAAGACTCTTCCACTTGAAGAGCTCATTGGATCTCTACTCGACTCATGAAATGAAGATGAAACGGCTAAATGACAAGGAGGATGAAGAAAAGGGAAGAAAAGGAGTAGCGCTTAATGCCTCAAACAACTTGAGTGAACAAGAACAATCTTCAAGTGAAGAAGAAGGAGGAAACAGTGGAGAAGAAGAAATTGCAATGGCTGTGAAGAAATTCAAGAGATTCTACAAAAAGGAATTTCTCAAGAAACGAAGAAAGCCAATCAAGAAGAGTGGACAATCTTCATCATATAAACCTCAATGCTTTGAATGCAAGAGTACTCGAGCATCTTATTGCTGATCTGTCCCCGAGTGTTGGAAAGGGAAAGAGAAAGCAAAAACAGAAAGAAATCTGCCAAGAAAGGAAAAGGACTAGCTGGAACATGGGATCAACAGGAAAGTGAGGATGAAAGTGAAGGAAAGGCCAACATATGCTTCATGGCCATTGATGATGAGGTACAATCTTCACCCTCTATCTCAAATATATATGATGATGATATTGATTCCAGTGATCTTATTGTTGAGTTATATGAAGAATTAAAAAAGGCTTCAAAAAGAAATAAGGATATGAAACTCAAAATAAATGATTTATCTAATGAGAATTCAAAATTATGTGTTGAAAATGGAAAACTTCTTGAAACCATTAGTTGCATTGCTATTGAAAAAGAAGTTTTGAATACAACTATACAAAACATATCTTTTGAAAACAAAAAGCTTTGCACTAAAATTATTTCTCTTGAGTTAATGATAAAAGATCATGAGCTTCTAAAAAGGAAAGTTAATGATCTAACTTTATGCATTGAGAGATTTACAAATGGAAGGGAAAATTTGAATAAATTACTTGGCTATCAAAGACCTTCATTTGTAAAACATGGTCTTGGTTTTATTCATGATTATTCTGCTCCAAAACAGAGAAAATCTTTTGTTAAAGAATCTTATCATTCTAGATCACATATTTGCTGCACTTATTGTGGTAAACATGGACATAAGGTTTCTAGATGCTTTGTCAAAAGAAAAGTAGAAAGTGGTGTTAAAACCATTTGGAAGGTCAAAGAAACTTTTACTAACCCCCTTGGACCCAAGAAAATATGGGTACCAAAAATCACCCTTTCAAATTTGGTATAGGTACAATTTGCCTCAAGATCAAGTGCCACTAAATGGTTCCTTGACAGTGGATGCTCAAGGCACATGACTGGAAATGCATCACTTGTTAGTGAACTTCAAACTACAAGTGAAGGTTTTGTCATATTTGGAGATAAGAAGAAAGGGAAAATACTTGGAATAGGTAACATTGGTAAAGGTTCTTTTCCTCTTATCAAGAAAGTATTACTTATTGAAGATTTAAAGTATAATTTACTAAGTATTAGTCAATTATGTGATAATGGATGCAAAGTAGAGTTTAAATGTGATACTTGTACTATTCTTGACAATGCAAGTAACAAAACTATCTTTGTTGCTAAAAAGAGTTGGTAATGTATATGTGTTGTATCTTGATGAGCTTATTACAAATGATATTAAATGTCTTGCCATTCATGACAATGATGGATTTTTATGGCATAGAAGATTAGGACATGTAAGCATGGATTTATTAAACAAACTTTCTACACAAGAGTTGGTGAGAGGATTACCTAAATTGCATTTTGATAAAACTCACCTCTGTGATGCTTGTCAATATGAAAAACAATCAAAAACATCTTTTAAACCAAAGAAAATGGTTTCTACCACAAAACCTCTTGAACTAATTCATATGGATTTATTTGGACCTATGAGGACTACTAGTCTTGGTGGTAAAAGCTATGCTTATGTGATTGTTGATGATTTTTCAAGATTTACATGGGTAATCTTCTTAGCACAAAAAAGATGAAACATTTCATGAATTTTCAAAACTCTTCAAAAAGGTTCAAACCTCTCTTGATTGCAAACTAATTTCTATTAGAAGTGATAATGGAAGAGAATTTTGTAATCAAGACTTTACAAAATTTTGTGATGAATATGGTATTACTCACAATTTTTCAGCTGCCAAAACACCTCAACAAAATGGTGTTGTTGAAAGGAAAAACAGAACTTTACAAGAAATGGCTAGATCAATGCTTTGTGAAAACTCATTACCAAAGTATTTTTTGGGCTGAAAGTCATTAATACAGACTTGTTATATCATGAACAGAGTTTTACTAAGACCTTTTATAAGAAAAAACACCTTTTGAACTCTTATTTGACAAAACTCCATCAATTGTCTATTTCAATGTTTTTGGTTGTAAATGCTTCATTTTAAACACTAGCAACTATCTTGGGAAGTTTGATAGAAAATCAGATGAAGGAATTTTTTCTTGGTTATTCATCAAATAAAAAAGGCATATAGAGTTTATAATAAAAGAACATTGTGTGTTGAAGAAACTATTCATGTAACCTTTGATGAATCTAACATTTATCTTCAAAGAGGAAATGAAGATGACACAGGTACATCAATGGTTGAAAATCATACTCAACACCAAGCACCCACAATGGAAGATCATGCCAAAGAAGAAGAAATAATGGAGCAAGAACAAGATGGTCAATCAAGAAATGATCAAGAACTTCCAAAAGATATCACATATGCAAAAGGTCATCCTAAGGAGCAAATCATTGGTGATGTCTCTCAAGGGGTAAAAACAAGGCGGTACTTTATTGATAACTTCACTCTTTTATCTCATATTGAACCAAAAAATATTGATGATGCATTGTGTGATAATTTCTGGATTATTGCTATGGAAGAAGAACTAAATCAATTTGAAAGAAATAAAGTTTGGTCTCTTGTTCCTATACCTCATGATCATTCTGTTATTGGTACAAAATGGGTGTTTAGAAATAAGTTAAATGAACTAGGAGAAGTAGTTAGAAATAAAGCTAGACTTGTTGCTCAAGGTTTCAACCAAGAAGAAGGCATTGACTATGATGAGACCTTTGCTCCAGTAGCCAGATTAGAATCTATAAGAATACTTTTAGCATTTGCTTGCTTTAAAGGTTTTAAACTTTTTCAAATGGATGTTAAAAGTGCTTTCCTAAATGGTTTTATTGAAGAAGAGGTTTATGTAGAACAACCTCCTGGTTTTATCCATGAAAAATTTCCAAATTATGTGTATAAGCTAACCAAAGCTCTATATGGACTGAAACAAGCTCCAAGATCTTGGTATGAAAGATTAAGTGGTTTTCTTCTCACAAAAGGTTTTACTAAAGGAAAAGTAGACACAACTCTTTTTATTAAAACATCTTCTAAAAATGATATTTTGCTTGTACAAATCTATGTTGATGATATTATTTTTGGTTCTACTAATATTTCTCTTTGTGAAGAGTTTGCTAAAACTATGCAAAATGAATTTGAGATGAGCATGATGGGAGAACTAAGTTTCTTCCTTGGACTACAAATTAAGCAAACCAAGGATGGAGTCTTCATCAATCAAGAAAAATATACTAAGGAGCTATTGAAAAGATTTGGAATGAATCAAGCAAAAGGAATAAGTACTCCTATGAGTTCATCAACTAAACTTGACAAAGATGAGAAAGGTAAAAGTATTGATGAGAAATTGTATAGAGGTATGATTGGAAGTTTACTCTATCTCACTGCTAGTAGACCAGATATTATGTTTGCTGTTTGCTTGTGTGCTAGATTCCAATCATGTCCTAAAGAATCTCATCTAATTTCTGTCAAACGAATATTTCGTTATTTGATTGACACATATGACTATGGTCTTTGGTTTTCTAAAACTTCATCTTTTGAACTTATTGGATATTCTGATGCTGACTATGCTGGATGTAAAGTTGAGCGTAAAAGTACAAGTGGTCATTGTCAATTTCTTGGTAGTTGTCTAGTGTCTTGGTTTAGTAAAAAGCAGGCTTGTGTATCTTTATCCACAGCTGAAGCTGAATACATAGCTGCAGGAAGTTGTTGTGCACAATTATTATGGATGCAACATACTTTACTTGATTATGGTCTTAAATTTAAGTATGTGCCTATACTATGTGATAACACTAGTGCCATCAATTTGAGCATCAATCCCATTCAACACTCTAGGACAAAGCATATAGAGATAAAACATCATTTCATTCGTGATCATGTGATTAAGAAAGATATATGCTTAGAACATGTAAGTACAAATGATCAAATTGCTGATATATTTACAAAGCCTTTGGCTGAGGAAATGTTTAATCACCTAAGAAGACTCTTAGGAATTTCAAAATTCAATGACTAATGTGTGTATTAATGTTGTGATGAAAACAGAGATTTATTGATCAAAAAATTCGGACGCAGGACAGAAAATTCGGTCGACCGAATTTTCTAAATCAAAGAGACAGAAACTTTCGACTGAAAATTCGGACGCAGACCTAAAATTCGGTCGTCCGAATTTTGCGGATGCGTCTCTTTAAATAAAAATCTGACGGTTTCTTCCAAACATTACAACTTCTGAATTTTACATCCTTTCAAAACCTCTCAAACCCATTCACGTCCGAATCAAAATCTCTTCAAATCCACACACTCTCATTCCGATTTTCTTTCATTTTGAAACTTTTAAGCCCTAATTTCGTACAGAAAACAAATCTTTTTCAAGAGAAAACATAATGGTGAGAACAAAGAAGCCCAATGTTGAGAAAGGAAAAGGAAAGGCTAAGGAAGGAGATGGAGACCCAATCCTCAATCAACCAAGAAGGATTCGCATTCCTCAAACACAATCTGGAGTTGACAGGTTTATTTCTATCAAATCTACTCATGAATTTGATGAATGGAACAAGAATAGTAGAAAAATTATTCCTGGATATAAGGTGGATGTTGATAAACTATCTAGTATGGATATGGTTTTGTCTTGTTTCCATGATATTGGATGGAGTAGTTTGTTGTTTATTAATGAAGATTTTTATCCCACCTTGGTATATGAATTCTATGCAAACCTAAAGGAAGAAAGAACTGAGATTGTTGGGGATGATAGGATACAATGGTATTCAACTAGAGTATCCCAAGTTGATATTGAATTGAGTGAAGACTCGATTAATGCAAATTTGTGGGGTAAGTGATAGTGGGGCTAAGTATTATGCACCCTCAATGCATTGCTATGATCGTCAACTCTTTACATATGATAGATTTGAGCAAGCATTTACAAATGGAAGAGAGTTTAGATCTATAAAAGAGAGGGAAATCAAGAATTTGGATGCTAGAGGTAGAGTATTGCATCACATGGTAACTACTATGATTGTTCCTAACTTTGGACATAAATCATCAGTAGGTAATATGCATATGATATTAATGTTAGCCCTGCATGAACAAAGGAAATTCAACTTTGGATATATAGCTTTAAGACACATGATTACTGCTAGAAAAACAGTAACCAAGGCATTCCCCTTTGGAAGGTTGCTAACAAAGATTTTTAAGCACTTCAAGATTAAACTTCCGAGGGAAGAGGACAAGCGTTTAAAAGTGGAGAAATATACACTGATGAATCACTTAAGAGAATGCAGCTTATCCTTGATGATGATGGAGTATGGAAAACAAAAAGAGGTTCCTCTCCAAAAAGATTAGGAAGAAAGGAAAGGACAGAAAGTGTAGAGGAGGAAAAGGAGGAAGATGAAGATGAGGAAGATGAGGAAGAAACCCTTGCAAGAGAAATGAAGACAAAAAGAAAGCATGACACTTCAAGTGAGGGGGAGCAACCACCAACAAAAAGAAGAGTAGTTGAAGAAGAAACTGAAGTTGAGTCAAGTGGTGAAAGAACAACTAGAGGGGACACCATAATAGCCAAAGCATTACAAGAAGCCTTGAACAATCAAGTCAAGGAAATAGAGAAGATGTATAAGTTCTTTGAATCATTTGCTCCAATGATTCTAGGAAAATTAGATGGACTAGAGAGTAGAGTGAAACACATTGAGGAAATTCTAATAAGAAATACTCAAAATGGTGAAGGACCCTCTAGGCCTCAAGATAGAAATAAGGAAGATGATGATAAAGAGGAAGATAAGAAGGACAAAGACGATGGCAGTGATGATGGGGATGATCAAGGAGGAGATGATGAGACAGTGGCAGAACAAGAAGAAGAAGAAGAACATGTACAATCACAAAAGGCAGGAAGCCAAGTAGCTCAAGCTGAAATTGTCTCACCATCACATATTTCATTCAGCCAAGGAAGAGTGAAGCACTTGGCCATCAAGAAAGGGATTAGCAGAGCCTCCTCATCAACATCACAAGACTAAGCATCTCTTCCATTCTATTTACTGCTTTAAGTTACTTGAATTTTTAATTATGCATCTAATGTTATAATCTTCTTTAGAATTTTTCTTGCATCTTCTGTAATAGTGAAGCTCAATGATGAAATCTCAGTGATGAGAGCTTCCTTTATGTGTTAAATTGTTAATCTCATTTTCATTGACCCAATCTTTGACTGATGACAAAAGGGGGAGAAAAAATGAGGATGACAAAATGTGTGAAAAACTGCTATGTGATGAGATAATGAATTTTTCTGCATATGAATTTTTTTCTTATATGCATCCTATAGATGTTTTCTGTAAATGAATAACTTGCTTTTGAATTGTTACTCTATGAAAACTCTATGAAAACATTTGAATGCATGAGCTATAACTTGTTACCAAAAAGTATTCTATTGTTGTTCAAATTGATCTAAATATGTTTTAATCTCTTCTAGTATGTTTGAACAACCTTAGGCATTCATTATATTGAAGTTACTATAATTTTTGACTTAAGATTTAAAAATTCGGATGCAAGATCAAAAAATTCGGATGCATGTTCTGAAATTCGGATGCATGCATATTTTGTTGCCAAAATGTGCTCTATTGTTGTTCAAATTGATTCAAACTGGTTTTAATCTCTTCCTCTATGTTTGAACAACCTTAGGAAAGCTTGTTTTCAAAAATTTGAAGCTTTCATTTAACCTATTTTAAAATTCGGACTTGGTATGTCAAAATTCGGATGCATAGCATCTCAAGTCCAAACTTGTTGAAAAATGAGCACAATCTAAGGGGGAGCTTTGCTAAACTTTTACAACCTTTAAAACCTCTCTTAGAAGTTTTCTTAATGCCTAAAATGCTATATCTTCTATCCTAGTAGTTGGAAGAAAGGAGGCAAATGGAGGTTGTTTGGGTCATAGGCTCATATTGAGCCTTTTGTATGTCAATGTGCTAAATTGGTTATTTTCTATCATTGACATCAATACTTCTATGTACTACATTGTTTTAATCTATCACATTTTGCATCAAAGTTTGTCATCATCAAAAAGGGGGAGATTGTTAGCCCTAAGGGCAAATTATATAGTTTTGATTAATGACAAATATTGATGAGGACTAAAATGTTTGATTATTGTGTGATAGGTTCTGTAATTTGAGAAGTATGAAGTCTCATTGCTTTGAAGCAAAAGTTCAAGAACAACTTCATTTAAGCAAGTATTTGAAGTTTGAAGAATGTTGTTCTAAAGATGATCAAAAGGCATTGAAGACTTGAAGTGTAGAGTGCATTTAACTTTTAGGTAAATTTCTATGTAAACTCTACACTTGCATGTCTTGGTTATCATTGAATGCATAAGAGAGCATAAAAATAGTCTTATAATCTTAAAAGGCTTTGAATGAATCTTTCTATAAGATATGTTTATAAACTTCATATGTTCATGTGTTTCAAGCTTAAATATAGTTATATAAGTTTTCTATATATATCAAACGTTTTTCAAACTCATTGAAGTTATATCTCAAATGATTTTACAAAGTTTGAAAATGCTTTCAAAAAAATTCGGTCGTCCGAATTTTGTAGCAAAGTTTGCTACTATTCTTCCGGAGAAATTCGGAAGAAGATTCGGACGCAGCAAAAAAAAATTCGGTCGTCCGAATTTTTGTTCTCAGCATGGTTACTATTCATCCAGAGAAATTCGGACGAAGATTCGGACGCAGCCAAGAAATTCGGTCGTCCGAATTTTCTGAAACTAGCCGTTACTAGCCGTTTTATGAACGTTTTAACAGATTTTCAAATTCTATAAAAGCCATAAACATGCAAATTTTTGTAACACTTGAAATCTTGAAAACTCCAAGCATTCAAAAGCATTTAGCAAACTTTTCTTAAGCTCTCTTATGTCTTGTGCATTCAATTGATCCATCCAAAGACATCAAAGTGTGAAGGTGCAAATTTGTGTAATATCTACCATCAAGTGGTAACTTCTACACACTCTTCTTTACTTATTCAATTGTGTTGATCTACTAGCTCTAGCAAGGTTATCTTGATAACATAAAACCCTTTAGATAAGGGTGATCCTTGAAGTTGTGATTCAAGGTTGTTTGAGACATAAAACCATAGGTTGGTGAGCCTTGTATTGTAAGAAATTACTAGAAGAGGTTGTGAGTGTAAAACCAAAGTGTGGTGAACCTCTCTTGTAATTTGTAAACCTGAGCAATTAGTAGATTTGTTGAAATCCTTAAGTGTGAGCTTAAGGTAGTGGACGTAGATCTTGAGGATCGAACCACTATAAATTGTTTGAGTTCTTTGCTATTGCTTTCATTATTGTCTTGCTATCAATTATCTATAATTAGCTTACATAACTTGTTCTTGGTCTAAACGCTTAAAAGGTTTAAGTTTGCGAAAATTAGCTAAATACCTAATTCACCCCCCCTCTTAGGTATTTCAATGAGTTTTATCAAAATGCATTTTAGGTAGTCCTCTAACCAATTCTTGTAAGGAAGTTTGTTCAAGAAGTCCATAAGCATAATGCCTAAACTCAACATCCTTCACATCACAATGGATATCTAAGCACATGAGCACATGACAAACATAATATTGGCTCTACTTGCTATCAATTAGAGTTGACTACTCCTATGAAACCTTTTTATTCTTGTCAAGCATAGTTGATAAACTTATGGAAGTGCTTATATCGTAACTTGATTCATAAAAGCACCATCCTTGGTTTGCTTGATTTGTAGGCCAAGAAAGAAATTGAGTTTCCCTATCATCCTCATTTCAAATTTACTTTGCATCAACTTGGCAAACACATCACAAAGTGAAATATTAGAAGCCCTAAAAATTGTATCGTATATTTGGACAAGTTATAGATCATTGTTACAAGAGGTTTTAATAAAAAGATTTATGTCAAGTTTTCTTAAAAAATAACTTTTGAAAGAGGAAAACTATTGAATATTTCATACCAAGCTCTAGTAACTTGTTTCAATCCATATAAGGCTTTTGAGAGTTTGAAAACATAATTAAGATTTTTTTTCATGAGTGAAATCAGGAAGTTGTTTTACATAAAATTTTCTCATTAATAAATCCATTTGAGAAAGCACTGTTGACATCGTTTGAAAGAGTTTGAAACCTTTAAAACATACTAATGCCCAAAGCATTCTAATTGATTTAAATCTACTAATCGGAGCTAAAGACTCATTATAATCAATGACCTATTCTTGATTGAATCCTTAGGCAACAAGTCTAACCTTGTTTCTAATAACTTCTCCTGATTCAATAAGTTTATTTCTAAAAACCATTTAGTTCCAATAATGGAATGATCATGAGATTTATGAATATCCAAATTTTGTAGCTTTCAAATTTACTTAATTCCTCTTGCATAGCAATAATCCAAAAATCATCACACAATGCATCATCAATACTTTTAGGCTCATATGAGTTACAAGAATAAAGTTATCGATAAAGTACCTTCTTATATTTACTCCTTGGGAGATATCACTAATGATTTGCTCTTTAGGGTGGCCTTTTGGATATCCTAAGTTCATTGGGAGCTCTTGGTCACCACTAGGTTGGTCATCTTGATTTTGTTCAATCATTTCTTCCTAATTGGTATGATCCTCCAAAGTTGGTGCTTGAAGATGGGTTTGATAGTAATTCATAGATGTACCTACATCATCTTCATCTTTTCTTTCCAAGTAAATGTAAGATTCATCAAAAGTAACATGAATTTTTTCCTCATCATGTAAGGTTCTTTTTGTTATATACTCTGTATGCCTTTTTGTTAGAAGAATAGCTAAGAGATATACCAATATCTGGGTTTTTTTTATCAAATTTAAGTAAGTTATCACAATAATTTAAGATAAGACATTTATAACCAAACATTTTAAAATATGCAATTTGAGGCATTCTATAAAAGAGAATTCAAAAGATGTTTTTCTTCAAAATTATCTTAAAAGAATTATATTTATCATAGCATGTGCTGTTTACGGCTTTGGCCCAAAAATATTTTTGAAGAATAATTTTCACAAAGCATAGACCTAGCCAATTTTTGCAAAGTTCAAATTTTCCTTTCAATAACACCATTTTGTTATGGGGGGGTTTTTGCAGTTGAAACAATTATATGAAATTCAATTTTCATCACAAATTTTGTAAAGACTTAGTTGTAAAATTCTCCCATTGTCACTTCTAATAGAAATCAATTTGCACTCAAGGGAGGTTTGAACCTTTTTAATAGTATTTCAAACTTATGAAACACTTCATCTTTTTGAGCAAAGAAGAATGCTAAAGTGAATATTGAGAAATCATCAACTACTACTAAGGCATACTTCAAGTCATCAATACTCGAGTTCCTCATAAGTCCAAATCAAACAATATAAACATGCTCAAGATGTTTTGAGGTCTAAAAGCATTGTCATGGGTTTGAAAGATTCTTTTGTTTGTTTTCCATATTGACAAGTATCTCAAAGACAATTTTCTCAAAACACATTTTTAGCAATCCTCCAACTAAATCTTGAGAGGAAAGTTTGTTCAACAAATCCATGCTCTCGTGACCAAATCTTCTATACCAAGAAAATCCATCATTATCATAAGCAACAAGACATTCAAGCTTATCAAGATAAAACACACATTCAAAAATTTTGTAAGTGATTGATCAAAATCATAAAATATCATTTTGTCATACAAGTTTGGGCGACCGAACTTATGGTCTACATCCAAACTTCAAGTCCGAACATTTTGTAAAGTTTCATAAAAATGTTTTTGGCCAAGCAAATGCATAGATATCCAATCATAGCTATTTTAATCATTTTATCATGAAATATAATCAATTTCAAGAACATATCAACCATGAATTCAATCTCATATAATCAATGTTACCTAATCAACTTCATAGAAGCAATTGACAAGTCATGGTTGGCAAATTTTCAAAACTTAACAAAAGGGATTCTCATCTGAAACTTCGCATGTTGGAATTTAACTTCTTATTCATTGTCACACGATTGACTAATGCTAAGCATGTTATAGTTCAAATCAGCACTAGGAAATGTTTGTTTAAAAAGAAGAGAGGAACCTTTACTAACATTGGTTACTCCAAGAATTCTTCCTTTCTTCTTGTCTAAAAAACAAATCCTTCATTGGTTGCTTTGACCTTGATTATGAATGAGGTGTTTTCCGTTATTCTTTAAGCCAACATCTAAAGACAACCAAGGTTCACCCTTCCACAAGGGTTTTATATCTAAAGACAACCTAAAGACCAATCTAATCAAAGGCTCACCCACAAACGGATTTTACACCACAACCTTGATTAATTTAGTCTATGGCTCACCCTAACACAAAAGGAATTTATGTCACAAGATAACCTTGCAATGAGCTAGTAGAAAACACAATTGAGATAAGAAAAGATAGTGTAAGATGTTACCACTTTGTTGGTAGATGATTACACAATGTTTCTCCTTCACACTTTGTTGCCTTTGGAATCTTGAATTTTAATCTTTGAGCACAAGGCAATTTGAGAGCTTTTCAATTTAATTTGATGTAAAACAAGTTAGAGCATGTAGGATTTGTTAAGTTCAAAGTTCTTCTAAAAAATCTGGAGTTTATGGCTTTTATAGAATTCAAAAATAAGTTAAAACGGTCATAAAACGGCTAGTAATGTCTAGTAACAGTAAAATTCAGACGACCGAATTTTTCAGCTGCGTCATAATCTTCTTGCGAATTTTTTTGGAAAAAATACTGTTAATGTGAACAGTGTTACTGTTCATGCGTTGTTCACAAAATTCGTACGACCGAATTTCTTCTACTTCGTCCGAATGTTCGACCGAATTACTGTTTACGCACGGTTCAAAAAATTCTTCACAAAATTCGGATGACCGAATTTCTTCTTCATGCGTCCGAATCTTCTTCTGAATTTTTGAAACTTTGTCAAAACATATTCAAATCAATTCAAACAAGTTGGAAAACATTCTAGCCTCAAAGATAAGTCATTAAAGACCTTTTAAGTGCAAAAACCATTTATGAAAACTTGATAATTTAGGTAAGTTCAAAACCATTGAAACTATTTAAATCAAGTTTTGTGCTCTCAATTGCAACTCATAGATTCCAAGACTTTAGAGTGTAAGGTTTACAATGTTTACCTATTAAGCTCATGTAACTTACACTTCATGTCTTCAAAGCCTTTAATCATCTTGAACAAACTCTTCAATCTTCAATCACTTTGGCATATATTGAGTTGTTCTTGCATTGCTAGCTCCAAGGCAATGAGACTTCATACTTCTTAGTTTACAAAACCTATCACACAACATACAAGCATATTAGTCCTCATCAATATTTGTCATTAATCAAAACTACATGATTTGCCCTTATGGCTAACAATCTCTCCCTTTTTGATGATGACAAACTTTGATGCAAAATGTGATAGATTAAAACGATGTAGTACATAGAAGTATTAATTTCAATGATAGAAAATACCCAATTTAGCACATTGACATACAAAAGGCTCAATATGAGCCTATGACCCAACCAACCTCCATTAACCTCCTTCCTTCCAACTACTAGGATAGAAGATATAGCATTTAAGCATTTAGAAAAGATTCTAAGAGAGGTTTTAAAGGTTGTAAATGTTTAACAATGCTCCCCCTTAGATTGTGCTCATTTTTCATCAACTTTGGACTTGAGATGCTAAGCATTCGAATTCTGACATATCAAGTCCAAACTTTAAAATAAGTAAAATGAAAGCTACAAATTTTGTAAATGAGCTTTCCTAAGGTTGTTCAAACATATTGGAAGAGATTAAAACATATTTGAATCAATTTGAACAACAAAAAAATACTTTTTGGTAATAAAGTATGGATGCATCCGAATTTCAGAACATGCATCCGAATTTTGAAGTTTCAAGTCCAAACTTTAAAATATGTGAGATAAATGATGTAATATTTGAAAATAAGCATTCCTAAGGTTTTTAAAACATAGTAGAAGAGATTAAAGCATGTTTGAATCAATTTGAACGATAAAAGAGCACATTTTGGCAACAAAATATGCATGCATCCGAATTTCAGAACATGCATCCGAATTTTAAATCCTTGCATCTGAATTTTTAAATCTTAAGTCCAAACTGCAATAAATTCAATATAATGAATGTTTAAAGTGAAACAAAGTGTTCCTAAGGTTGTTCAAATGTAACGGAAGAGATTAAAACATATTTGGATCAATTTGAACAACACAAGAGCACTTTTTGGCAACAAAACATGGATGCATCCGAATTTCTGAAACATGCATCTGAATTTTTAAATCATGCATCCGAATTTTGAGCTTTCAATTCCAAACTGTAAAATATGTGAGATAACAACTTTTATTTTTGAAAATAAGATTTTCTAAGATTGTTCAAATATGATAAGAAGGATTAAGACAATTTTCAAACAATTTGAACAACAGGAAAAATATTTTTGACAAGAAGATCTTGATGCATCCGAATTTTTTGTCTGCATCCGAATTTCAAGTCCAAATTTTTGTCAACAAGTTTGAAAAGGTGATTTTGCATTTTCAAATGAACTATAGAAGTACTCAAATATGTATAGCCACAATAACACTCAATTTAGCTTTGTAAAACTACAAAACTCATGTATTTAATTGTTTTCATGATGTAACTTAAAGTCATAGGTTAAGTCAAGAACCATGATGAAAAATCTTTCTTTTCTTTCTTTTCTTCTTCTTTGGCTTTATAGGAACTTGCACCATTTAAAACCACTTGAGAAATCTTTCTCAAGTCTTCTTCCATATTCTTGACTCTAGCTTCTAAACCATCAAATTTGCCAAGAATTATCAGAGCAAAATACTTGAAGAATTTGTCCATTTTCTTCATTACCTCTACATGGTTGTTCAATGTCTCTTGAAACACCTTGGAAACTATGGTATCACACCTAGTGAGATTATCATCTTCAACTTATTTTCCTTCAATAGAGAGTACCTCTTCAAATAGTCTTCTTTTGTGGAAGGTTTCCCCCCCCTCACTAGATGCCTCATTTTAGTTTTCCTTTTTTTCAGCAAGGATTTCCTCTTCATCCTCTTCTTCTTCATCATTTTCTTCTTCCTCAAACTCCTCACATTTTTGTTAATAGTCTACCATACGATAAGGCTTTTCAAATCTTTCATTTGTGAACAATTCATGAATAAAGCAATGCTGTCCCAATGAGTAATATCTTGCCTCATTATCATCTACTCCACAACTTTTGTTCACCAAGGCATCATTGAACTCAAAGTTCACTTGAGATACTTTAGAGGAATACCATTGAATTGCATTATTCCCCTCATGTTCAACTCTCTCTTCTTTATAGTGTTGAGGCATCTACCATTTGTACAGGCATTCTCAATCCTTTCATGTGAGCATAACTTACTTATAAAACAATGTTCCCCGGAAGAATAATGTTTAAACCCAACATCCTCAACATCACAAATTCTATTGAGCAATGCATTATCAATCTCAAAAATCAACTTGTGATATTCTTGAAGGACACCACTGAATAGCTTTATTACCAACTTTCTCAACTCTTTGTTCCTTAATATTTGCATAAACTTCATAAACTAAGGAAGGTAATAGCATTCATCAAACATAGGCAAACTAGTCCAGCTCACATCATTTAAAAATGAGAGTATATTACCCATTTCGAATAGTTTGATGACATCCACCTTGTGGCTTGGATTTATCTTATGGTTCCTTTGTGCCCAATCATCAAGTTCAGTAGCAGCCTCCACTATGACAAATCTATCCAACCATGACATGCTTTGCAAAACCTGAACCTTCCTTGGTTCATTGATCACTGATCCTCCTTCTCTTTCTTTGGCTTTTCCCTTTCCTTTTCGCATGCTAGGCATCTTTGTCCTCACTTGAAGCTACAACACTTGAATACACTCATTAGTTATTGAATTTTGAAATCCCTAATCTTCTTCTAAGATTGGTCAAATCTTTCTTCATCCAATGGCTTAGTAATGATATTATTAATTTGTTCATCAATGCAAACATACGTTAAACAAGTATTACCCTTAGTAGATTGATCTATAATGAGATGAATTTTGATCTCTATATGCTTTGTTCTAGTTTGTTGAATAGTATGATGATCAAATTTATTACATTAGTGTTATCACATAACATAACCACAAATTTGAAATATAGACCACAATCACTTAGAGCATCAATAAGGTAAAAGAGAATGTGTTTAGTAGCAATCAAATGAAACTCTTCAAGACAAGATAAAATCTAGCACACAATCACATGGTAAACATAATATTGGCTCTACTTGCTATCAAATAGAGTTGACTACTCCTATGAAACCATTTTATTCTTGTCAAGCATAGTTGATAAACTTATGGAAGTGCTTATACCTTAACATGATTCATGAAAGTGCCATCCTTGGTTTTCTTGATTTTTAGGCAAAGAAAGAAAATGAGTTTTCCTATCATTGCTCATTTCAAATTTACTTTGCATCAACTTGGAAAACACATCACAAAGTGAAGTATTAGAAGCACCAAAAGTTGTATCATATATTTGGACAAGTTATAGATCATTGTTGCATGAGGAATTTATAAAGAGGGTAGTTTCAGTTTTCCTCTTGAAAATCCTTTTGAAAGAAGGAAACTACTCAATCTTTCACACTAAATTTTAGGAGCTGGTTTTAAGCCATTCATAATTTAGGATAGTTTGAAAATATGGTTAGGAAACTTTTCATGAGCAAAACCGGGTGATTATTCCACATAAATCACTTCCTCAATAAAACCATTTAGAAAAGTACTTTTGACATTCATTTGAAATAACTTAAAGCAAGTACAAGTCAAAAGTATTCTTATGAACTCAAGTCTACATTCGGAATAAAGGTTTCATCATAATCAATTCCTTCTTCTTGATTGAATCCTTAGGCAACAAGTCTAACCTCGTTTCTAACAACTTCTCCGGATTCAATAAGTTTATTTCTAAAAACCATTTAGTACCAATAATGGAATGATTATGAGATTTAGGAATATCCAACATTTTTTATTTTTCAAATATATTTATTTCCTCTTGCATAGCAATAATCCAAAAATCATCACACAATGTATCATCAATATTTTTAGGCTCATATGCAATAAAAGAATAAAGTTATTGATAAAGTACTGCCTTATTTTTTTTTTACTACTTGGGAGATATCATCAATGATTTGCTCCTTAGGGTGGCCTCTCGGATATCTTAAGTTCTTTGAAAGCTTTTGGTCACCACTAGGTTGGTCATCTTGATTTTGCTCAATCATTTCTTCCTCATTGGTATGATCCTCCAAAGTTGGTGCTTGAAGATGGGTTTGATAGTCATTCATCGATGTACTACATCATCTTCATCTCTTCTTTCCAAATAAATGTAAGATTCATCAAAACAAACATGAATGGTTTCCTCATCATATAAGGTTCTTTTCATTATAAACTCTATTTGCCTTTTCGTTAGATGAATAGCTAAGAGATATACCAATATCCGGTTTTCTATCAAATTTAAGTAAGTTATTTTAAGATAAGACATTTATAATCAAGCATTCTAAAATATGCAATTTGAGATGTTTTATAAAAGAGAATTCAAAAGATATTTTTCTTCAAAATGATCTTAAAAGAATTCTATTTATCATAGCATGTGGTGTTTAAGGCTTTGGCCCAAAAATATTTTTGAAGAAGAATTTTCACAAAGCATAGACCTAGCCAATTTCTGCAAAGTTCAAAATTTTCTTTCAATAACACAATTTTATTGTGGAGTTTTTGCAGTTGAAACAATTATATGAAATTCAATTTTCAAAGCAAATTTTGTAAAAACTTTGTTTGTAAAATTCTCCCATTGTCACTTCTAATGGAAGTCAATTTGCACTCAAGGGAGGTTTGAACCTTTTTGAATAGTTTTTCAAACTTATGAAACACTTCATCTTTTTGAGCAAAGAATAATGCTAAAGTGAATATTTAGAAATCCTCAACTACTACTAAGGCATACTTCAAGTCATTAATACTGGAGTATCTTATGAGTCCAAATCAATCCATATGAACATGTTCAAGATGTTTTGAGGTATAAAAGCATTTTCATGGGTTTGAAAGATTCTCTAGTTCGATTCCATATTGACAAGTATTTCAATTAAAATTTTCTCAAAGCAATCCTCCAACTAAAACTTAAGAGGAAAGTTTGTTCAACAAATCCATGCTCACGTGATCAAAACTTCTATGCAAAGAAAATCCATCATTATCATAAGTAACAAGACATTCAAGTTTATTATGCGTAACAAGACATTCAAGTTTATTATGCCGTAAATAACCATCATTATCATGAGTGGAAAATCATCTAACTTTATAAGCAACAAGTTCATCAAGGCAAGGTACTAATATAATTTTCAACAAAAAATAGTTCTACCATTGACTCCATCAAGTATAATGCAAGTATTTACATTCAACGTTTCACACTGTCACATAATTAACTAATGTTAAGCAAGTTATATTTCAAATTATCACTAAGCAACATTTGTTTAAAAAGAAGAGAGGAACCTTTACCAACGTTGGTTACTCCAAGAATTATTCCTTTCTTCTTGTCTCAAAACAAATCCTTCATTGGTTGCTTTGACCTTGCTTATGAATGAGGTGTTTTCCTTTACTCTTTAATCCAACATCATCAATGTACAGCTTGGTGGTGCTTGAGTTTGAATTAAAGTGTACCTGCAATAAAGGAGAGGAAGTATCCTTTGGTACCCATACTTTCTTGGGTCCGTGGGGGTTAGTAATAATTCCCTTAACTCTCAAAATGGTTTTTACACCATTCTCTACTTTTCTTTTAACATAACATTTGGTGACTTTATGTCCATGTTTTCCACAATAAGTACAACAAGTATAATGCATGGAAGTAGAAGCAGCTCTAACAAAGAAGTTTTTATATTTAGGCACATTGTTTACATAATTATAGCCAAGACCATTTTTAACAAGAGAAGATCTTTGAGTTCCAAGAATTTTATCAAGATTGTCCCTTCCTTTTGTAAATTTTTCTATACATGATGTAAGTTCATCAACCTTCTTTTTCAAAGTCTCATGATCAACAAGCATTCTTTCAAGAGACAAAATCTTTTCACAAAGAATCTTATTTTCAAGGGATATGTTTTGTAAAGAGACATTTAAAACTTCTTTTTCAATATTCAAGCATTCAATAGAATCAAGAAGCTTTTTATTTTCACAAAACAATTATGAATTCTCATTCAATAAATCATTAATTTTGGTTTTCATTTCCTTATTGCTTTTTGAATCCTTCTTTAATTCTCCATACATCTCAACAAGTAATTCACTAGGATCATCAATATCATCATCATAATAAGTAGAGGTAGATGGAGTAGGTTGTACCTCATCTTCCATTGCCATGAAGCACACATTTGCTCTTTCTTCTTCATGAATGACTTGAAGTAGCTTCCACATTTCATGAGCGGAATCACATTCCATCACTCTATTGTATTCATTGATGACCAAAGCACAACAAAGAATGTTCATTGCTTGGTAGTTTAATGTCATCTTTCTTGAATCGCTCTCATCATAATCCTCCATAGGCTTTGGTTCCCTTGTAACTCCATCGGCTTTCAATCTCAATGGCACATAGGGACCTTTCTCAATAATACTCCACAATTCATAGTTAATAGAACAAATGTATATCTCAATCCTAGACTTCCAAAAAATATAATTAGAACCATCAAACAATGGAGGTCTATTAGTGGAGGAACCTTCCGTATAAGGCAAATTTGATAAACTAGCCATATGATCTTTACTTCTTGGTTGTTAGACCTTAAAAAGAAGATCTTGCTCTGATACCAATTGTACGACCTAAGAGTGGGTGAATTAGGTCTTTGACTAATTATATAATCTTTTCCTGTATTGCAAATCCTTTGCCTTAATAAAAGCTCTTCTTCAAATTCACAAACTCTAAGTTTATATGTGATTCAATGGTTGAGACAAGATGATCAAACAATAAAATCACAACCAATCAATCAACACTAAAAAACAAATAATAATAACATAAGTATGTAAACAAGTAAAGCTATAAATAAATGAACACACGATTTATAGTGATTCGATCTCTCCAAGATCTACATCCACTACCTTGAGTCCACACTTAAGGATTTCAATCAATCCACTATATGCTCAATTTCAACAATTACATAAGAGGCTAACCACACTATGGTTTTATACTCACAACCTCTTCTAGTAATTATACAAATAATACAAGGTTCACCAAACACAATGGTTTTATATCTAAAGACAACCTAAAGACCAATCTAATCAAAGGCTCACCCACAAACGGGTTTTACACCACAACCTTGATTAATTTAGTCTATGGCTCATCCTAACACAAAAGAATTTTATGTCACAAGATAACCTTGCAATGAGCTAGTAGAAAACACAATTGAGATAAGAAAAGAGAGTATGTAAGATTTTACCACTTTGTTGGTAGATGATTACACAATATTTCTCCTTCACACTTTGTTGCCTTTGGAATCTTGAATTTCAATCTTTGAGCACAAGGCAATTTGAGAGCTTTTCAATTTAATTTGATGTAAAACAAGTTAGAGCATGTAGGATTTGTTAAGTTCAAAGTTCTTCTAAAAAATCTGGAGTTTATGGCTTTTATAGAATTCAAAATTAGTTAAAACGGTCATAAAACGCCTAGTAACAATAAAATTCAGACGACCGAATTTTTTAGCTGCGTCCAAATCTTCTTGCGAATTTTTCCTGAAAAAATACTGTTAATGTGAACAGTGTACTGTTCATGTGAACAGTATTACTGTTCATGCGTTGTTCACAAAATTCGTACGACCGAATTTCTTCTACTTCGTCCGAATTTCTCTGGAAAAACAGTAGGTACTGTTCATGATTTCAAACTTTGTCAAAACATATTCAAATCAATTCAAACAAGTTGGAAAACATTCTAGCCTCAAAGATAAGTCATTAAAGACCTTTTAAGTGCAAAAACTATTTATGAAAACTTGATAATTTAGGTAAGTTCAAAATCATTGAAACCATTTAAATCAAGTTTTGTGCTCTCAATTGCAACTCATAGATTCCATGACTTTAGAGTGTAAGGTTTACAATGTTTACCTATTAAGCTCATGTAACTTACACTTCATGTCTTCAAAGCCTTTAATCATCTTGAACAAACTCTTCAATCTTCAATCACTTTGGCATATATTGAGTTGTTCTTGCATTGCTAGCTCCAAGGCAATGAGACTTCATACTTCTTAGTTTACAAAACCTATCACACAACATACAAGCATATTAGTCCTCATCAATATTTGTCATTAATCAAAACTACATGATTTGCCCTTATGGCTAACAATCTTCTTTTTCAAAGTCTGATGATCAACTAGCATTCTTTCAAGAGACAAAATCTTTTCACAAAGAATCTTATTTTCAAGGGACATGTTTTGTAAAGAGACATTCAAAACTTCTTTTTCAATATTCAAGCATTCAATAGAATCAAGAAGATTTTTATTCAATAAATCATTAATTTGGTTTTCATTTCCTTATTCTTTTTTGAGGCCTTTTTTAATTCTCCATACATTTCAACAAGTAATTCACTAGGATCATCGATATCATTATCACAACAAGTAGAAGTAGAAGAAGTGGATTGTATCTCATCATTTATTGCCATAAAGCACATATTGGCTCTTTCCTCACGTGTTACTTGAAGAAGTCTCCACATATCGTGAGCGGTGTTGCATTCACTCACTCGATTGTATTCTTTCACGGCCAATGCATAATGCAAGATGTTCATTGCTTGGTAGTTTAAAGTTATCTTTCTTGACTCGTTCTTATCAAGTTCCTCCATAGGCTTTAGTTCCCTTGTAATTCCATCAGCTTTTATTCTCATAGGCACATAGGGACCTTTCTCAATGATACTCCACAAAACAAAGTTAATAGAACAAATAAAAATTCTAATTCTAGATTTCCAAAATGTATAATTAGAACCATCAAACAAATGAGGTCTATTTGTAAAGGAACCTTCCATATAAGGAAAATTTGATAAACTAGCCATATAATCTTTACTTCTAGGTTGTTAGACCTTAAAAAGAAGACCTTGCTCTGATACCAATTGTAAGGCGTAAGAGAGGGGGGGTGAATTAGGCTAATTATCAAAATCTTTTCCTATTTTGAAAATCCATTGCCTTAATAAAAGATCTTCTTCAAATTTACAAACTCTAAGTTTATATGTGATTTAATGGTTGAGACAAGATGATCAAACAATAAAACCACAACCAATCAATCAATCACTAAGAACAAATAATAATAACACAAGTATGTAAACAAGTAAAGCTATAAATAAATGAACACACAATTTATAATAGTTCGATCTCTCCAAGATCTACATCCACTACCTTGAGTCCACACTCAATGATTTCAACCAATTCACTATATGCTCAATTTAGGCAATTACAAAAGAGGCTTACCCAACAAGGGTTTTACACCAACAACCTCCTTTGCAATCCTATAAACAAGGCTCACCCTTCCACAAGGATTTTATATCTAAAGACAACATAAAGACCAATCTAATCCAAGGCTCACCCATACACGGGTTTTACACCACAACCTTGATTAATCTAGTCTATGGCTCACCCTTACCAAAAGGATTTTAAGTCACAAGATAACCTTGTATCAATCACAACAATAATGTAAAGATAGAGTTTGGATGTTACCAACACTTCTTGGTGGATGAATACAATAGCTAGCACCACTCATTTCTTGCCTTTGGAATCTTGAATTTTAACCTTTGAGCACAAGGAAATTTGAGAGCTTTTCAAATAATTTTGATGTAAAACAAGTTAGAGCTTCAAGGATTTCTTAAGTTCAAAAGTTCTAACAAAAATCTAGAGTTTGTGGCTTTTATAGATTTTGAAAATCAGTTGAAACAGTCGTAAAACGGTTAGTAACGGCTAGTTTCAGAAAATTTAGACGATACTTTTCAAAATTGAATGACTGAATTTTTTTCTTGTGCGTCTGAACTTTTTTTTTGGAAAATAAAGTTTACATGAATGTACTGTTCACTTATACTATTCAAAATTCAGACGACTGAACTTAACAAACTACGTCTCAACGTGCGTCCAAATTTTTCTGGAAAATGCTGTTCAGGTGAACAGTGTTACTATTCATTGTACTGTTTAAAATTCGGACAATCGAATTTTTCCAGGTGCGTCCGAATGTGCGTTCAAATTTCTCTAAAAAAATAGTCGAGTTACTGTTCTAGTGCAGGAAAAATTCAGATGACCGAATTTTCATCCTGCGTCTGAACTTGCATTCGATTTTTTCAAACTTTGTCAAAACATATTCAAATCAATTCAAACAAGTTGGAAAACATTCTAGCATCAAAGATAAGTCACTAAAGATATTTTAAGTGCAAAAATCATTGATGAAAAACTTGATCATTCAGGTATGTTCTAAACCATTGAAACCATTTAAATCAAGTTTGTGCTCTCAATTGCAACTCACAGATTCCAAGGCTTAAGAGTGTAGGGTTTACAAAGTTTACCTATTAAGTACATGTAACTTACACTTCATGTCTTCAAAGCCTTTAATCATCTTGAACAAACTCTTCAATCTTCAATCACTTTGACATATTTGAGTTGTTCTTGCATTGCTAGCTCCAAGGCAATGAGACTTGCTTCCTTCTCAATCCAAAAATCCTATCACACAACATACAAGCGTATTAGTCCTTATCAATATTTGTCATTAATCAAAACTAATCAAACCTACATGATTTTCCCTTAGGGCTAACATCCATCATTGTCATGAATAGCAATATATTTAATATCATTTGCAACAAGTTCATCAAGATATAATACGTATACATTTGCAATTCTATTTGCAACAAAAATAGTTTTGCTACTTACACTATCAAGAATAGTACAAGTGTCACATTTAAATTCAACTTTACAATCATTATCACATAATTGGCTAATACTAAGTAGATTATACTTCAAACCATCAATAAGTAGTACTTGCTTAATAAGAGGGAAACAACCTTTACATATATTACTAATTCCAAGTATTTTTCCCTTCTTCTTATCACCAAATGTGACAAAACCCTCACTTGTTGCTTGAAGTTCATTAATAAGTGAGGCATTTCCCGTCATGTGTCTTGAGCAGCCACTGTCAAGAAACCACTTAGTGGTGCTTGATCTTGGAACAAAACGAACCTACACCAAATTTGAGAAAGTGACTTTTGGTACCCACATTTTCTTGGGTCCAAGGGGGTTAGTGATGATTCTTTTAACTCTCCAAATGGTTTTAACACCATTTTCTATTTTTTCTTTTCACATAATATTTTGAAACTTTGTGTCCATGCCTACCACAATACGTGCAACATGTATGAGGCATTGAAATAGAAGTGGCTTTAGAAAAGAATGTTTTATATTTTGGAACATTGTTTTGATGAATGTAGCCAAGACCATTTTTCATACAAGAAGATCTTTGAGATCCAAGTAGTTTTTTAAGATTGTCTTTTCCATTTGTAAATTTTTCATTGTCTTTTCCATTTGAAAATTTTTCAATACATAATGTAAGATCATCAACTTTCTTTCTCAACATTTCATGATCACTAAGCATTGTTTCTAGAGAAAATATTTTTATGCAAAGATCTTTATTTTCAAGAGATATGTTTTGTAAGGCTACATTTAAAATTTCCTTTTCAATGTTTAAGCAATTAATAGATTCAAGAAGTTTTCCATTTTCACAACATAATTTTGAATTCTCATTCAATAACTCATTAATTTTGGTTTTCATTTCCTTATTCCTTTTTGAGGCCTTTTTTAATTCTCCATACATCTCAACAAGTAATTCAGTAGGATCAATATCACCATCACAACAAGTGGAAATTGAAGGAGTAGATTGTACCTCATCATCTATTGCCATAAAGCATATGCTGGCTCTTGCATTCAAAGCATTGAGGTTTGAATGATGATGACTGTCCATTTTTTTTAAGTGGCCTTTTTCCTTTCTTGAGAAATTCCTTTTTATAGAATTTTTTAAATTTTCTTACTGCCGTAGCCATCTCCTGATCTTCACTATTTCCATCTTCATCATTTGATGAATTCTCCTGTTCACTAAGATGATTGGAGGTTTTAAGTACGACTCCCTTTCCTCCCTCTTTTCATCTTCAATATCATTCAATCTCTTGACCTTCATCTCATGCGTAAGTAGTGATTCGATGAGCTCTTCAAGTGGAAGAATTTTCAAGTCTTTTGATTCTTCAATAGCAAGAGTCTTTGGTTGCCAAGACTTTGGTAGAACATCCTCCAATATCTTTCTATTTTGTTCTCAAATTGTGTAATTCTTCCCATAGGCTTTTAGACCATTGGAGATGGTAGTAAATCTTGTGAACATATCACTAATATTCTCACCTTGCTTCATGGTGAATAGCTCATAATCACTTACTAGCATTGCAAGCTTTGACTCCTTTACTTGATTTTTTCCTTCATCTGTTACTTGAAGTAGTCTCCACATATCATGAGCGGTGTCGCATCCACTAACTCGATTGTACTCATTCACATCTAGTGCACAGCTCAAAATGTTCATGGCTTGGTAATTTAATGTCATCTTCTTCGAGTCACCCTCATCAAATTCGTCTATAGACTTTGGCTCTTTAGTAACTCCATCAACTCTCATTTTCATTGGTATGTAAGGACCTTTCTCAGCAATATTCCACAAATCAAAGTTAATAGAACAAATATATATCTTAATTCCAGATTTTTAAAATGTATAATTTGTTCCATCAAACAAAGGTGGTCTATTTGTGGAAGATCCTTCCAAATAAGGTAAGTTTGAAACATTAGCCATAAGATCTTTAATTCTAGGTAGTAAAACCACACAAAGAAGCCCTTGCTCTGATACCAATTGAAAGACCTAAAAGGGGGGTGAATTAGGTCTTTGGCTAATTATCAAAAAGTTTTTTCCTTTTTATGAACTTGGATTTGAAAGATTATATTTAATTGATTCAGTGAGAATGTAATGAACTCAATGACAAAATGATTCACAATGAAGAACAAAGAGCACAAGCAATTTATAGTGGTTCGATCTTTTCAAGATCTACCTCCACTATCTTGAGTCCACACTCAAGGATTTCAACAAATCTACTATATGCTCAAATTCAATCAATTACACTAGAGGCTCAACACACAAGGGTTTTACACCAACAATCTCTTTTGCAATTTCTAAAAAGAAGGTTCATCCTACCACAAGGATTTTATATCTAAAAACAACCTTGAATCAATACCTCAAGGATCACCCTTACCAAAAGGATTTTATGTCACAAGATAACCTTGTATTGAGCAAGTAGATAACAAGATTAAACAGAGAATGCATGAGATATTACCACTGCTTGGTAGATGATTACACAAGTTAGCACCACTTCACCTTATTGTCTTTGGAATCTTGAATAATCACATGAAATCACAAGAAAAAAGAGAGCTATAAATATTTCAAATGATTTTGGAATATTAGGATTTTTCAAGTGTTCAAAAGTTATCAAAAATCTTTAGTTTATGACTTTTATAGATTTTGAAAATTAGTTCCAACAATCATAAAACGGCTAGTAACGACTAGTTTCTGAGGAGTTCGGATAACCGAACTTGATCCTCTGCGTCCGAACTGTCATCCAAACATTACTGTGACATGCTGTCTGGGAAAATTCGGACGACCAAGCTTTGCCCCTTGCATCCGAGCTTGAGTCCGAATTTCTCTGGAAATACAGTAGTTATGTTCGCAGTTTGGGCGTCCGAACTGTTCAAACTTTGTCAAAACATTTGAAAATCAACCTCAATAAGTTTGAAATCATTTTGTACTTAAACATAAGTCATATAAATCTTTTGAACTCAAAGACCGTTACCAAAGCACTTGATCATTCAAAGTTTACTCAAAGCCATTTAAGGTTCAAAAACACGTTTTGGCTCTCTTATGCATTAAATAGATTCCAAGAACAAGAAGTGTAGGGTTTACAAGAATATACCTATTAAGCAAGTGTAAACCTACATTAGAGTCTTCAAAGCCTTCAATCCATAGGACTGCTCTAAATTCTTGATCCTTGAGCATACTAGAGTTGTCCTTAGCACTTTTAGCTCCAGGGCAATAAGAACTCTTTGCTTCTCAATCAAAAAATCCTATCACACATATAGCATATGAATTAGTCCTTATCAATGTTTGTCATTAATCAAAACTGTTAGCCCTAAGGGCAAATCATGTAGGTTTAATTAGTTTTGATTAATGCCAAACATTGATAAGGACTAATATGCTTGTATGTTGTGTGATAGGATTTTTGGATTGAGAAGGAAGTAAGTCTCATTGCCTTGGAGCTAGCAATGCAAGAACAACTCAAATATGCCAAAGTGGTTAAAGATTGAAGAGTTTGTTCAAAATTAATGAAGGCTTTGAAGACATGAAGTGTAGGTTAAATGTGGTTAATAGGTTACACTGTTAAGCCTTGGAATCTATGAGTTGCAATTGAGAGCACAAAACTTGATTTAAATGGTTTCAATGGTTTTGAAGTTACCTAAATTATCAAGTTTTCATAAATGGTTTTGGTACATAAAAGGTCTTTAATGACTTATCTTTAAGGCTAGAATGTTTTCCAACTTGTTTGAATTGATTTGAATATGTTTTGACAAAGTTTAAAAAATTCAGATGAAAATTCGGTCGTCCGAATTTTGTAGCAAAAGTTTGCTACTGTTCTTCCAAAGAAATTTGGAAAAAGATTGGGACGCATGAAGAAAAATTCGGTCGTCCGAATTTTGGCCTTCAGCATGGTCACTATTTCTTCCAGAGAAATTCGGAAGAAGATTCGGACGCAGAATTCGATCGTCCGAATTTTCCTGAAACTAGCCGAAACTAGCCGTTTGAACTGATTTTCAAATTCTATAAAAGCCATAAATCCAGATTTTTTAGAAGAACTTTGAACTTAACAAATCCTACATGCTCTAACTTGTTTTACATCAAATTAAATTGAAAAGCTCTCAAATTGCCTTGTGCTCAAAGATCGAAATTCAAGATTCCAAAGGCAACAAAGTGTGAAGGTGAAACGTTGTGTAATCATCTACCAACAAAGTGGTAACATCTTACACACTCTCTTTTCTTATCTCAATTGTGTTTTCTACTAGCTCATTGCAAGGTTATCTTGTGACATAAAACCCTTTTGTGTTTGGGTGAGCCATAGACTAGATTAATCAATGTTGTAGCGTAAAACCCGTTTGTGGGTGAGCCTTTGATTAGATTGGTCTTTAGGTTGTCTTTAGATATAAAACCCTTGTGGAAGGGTGAACCTTGTTTGTATAATTACTAAAAGAGGTTGTGAGTGTAAAACCATTGTGTGGTGAGCCTCTTGTGTAATTGCCTAAATTGAGCATATAGTGGATTGGTTGAAATCCTTGATTGTGGACTCAAGGTAATGGATGTAGATCTTGGAGAGATCGAACCACTATAAATCGTGTATTCATTTATTTATAGCTTTACTTGTTTACATACTTATGTTATTATTATTTGTTCTTAGTTGTTGATTGATTGATTGTGGTTTTATTGTTTGATCATCTTGTCTCAACCATTACATCACATATAAACTTAGAGTTTGTGAATTTGAAGACAAGCTTTTATTAAGGCAAAGGATTTGCAATACAGGAAAAGATTTCGATAATTAGCCTAAGACCTAATTCACCTCCCCTTTTAGGTCTTACAATTGGTATCAGAGCAAGGTCTTCTTTTTAAGGTCTAACAACCTAGAAGTAAAGATCATATGGCTAGTTTATCAAATTTGCCTTATATGGAAGGTTGCTCCACTAATAGACCTCCATTGTTTGATGGTTCTAATTATACTTTTTGAAAGTCTAGGATTGAGATTTACATTTGTTCTATTAACTATGAATTGTGGAATATTATTGAGAAAGGCCCCTATGTACCATTGAGATTGAAATCCGATGGAGTTACAAGAGGACCAAAGCCCATGGAGGAGTGTGATGAGAGCGATTCAAGGAAGATGACATTAAACTACCAAGCAATGAACATTCTTTGTTGTGCATTGATTGTCAATGAATACAATAGAGTGATGGAATGTGATTCTGCTCATGAAATGTGGAAGCTACTTCAAGTCTCTCATGAAGACGAAAGAACAAATGTGTGCTTCATGGCAATGGAAGATGAGGAACAACCTACTCCATCTACCTCTACTTATTATGATGATGATATTGATGATCCTAGTGAATTACTTGTTGAGATGTATGTAGAATTAAAAAAGGAATAAGGAAATGAAAACCAAAATTAATGATTTATTGAATGAGAATTCAAAATTTTTTTGTGAAAATAAAAAGCTTCTTGATTCTATTGAATGCTTGAATATTGAAAAAGAAGTTTTAAAAGTCTCTTTACAAAACATGTCCCTTGAAAATAAGATTCTTTGTGAAAAGATTTTGTCTCTTGAAAGAATGCTTGTTGATCATGAGACTTTGAAAAAGAAGGTTGATGAACTTACATCATGTATAGAAAAGTTTACAAAAGGAAGGGACAATCTTGATAAAATTCTTGGAGCTCAAAGATCTCCTCTTGTCAAAAATGGTCTTGGCTATAATTATGTAAACAATGTGTCTAAATATAAAAACTTCTTTGTTAGAGCTACTTCTACTTCCATGCATCATACTTGTTGTACTTATTGTGGAAAACATGGACATAAAGTCACCAAATGTTATGTTAAAAGAAAAGTAGAGAATGGTGTAAAAACCATTTGGAGAGTCAAGGGAATTATTACTAACCCCCACGGACCCAAGATAGTATGGGTACCAAAGGATACTTCCTCTCCTTTATTGTAGGTACACTTTAATTCAAACTAAAGCATCACTAAGCGGTACGTTGATGATGTTGGCTTAAAGAATAAAGGAAAACACCTCATTCATAAGCAAGATCAAAGCAACCAATGAAGGATTTGTTTTTGAGACAAGAAGAAAGGAAGAATTCTTGGAGTAACCAATGTTGGTAAAGGCTCCTCTCTTCTTTTTAAACAAATGTTGCTTAATTTGAAATATAACTTGCTTAACATTAGTCAATTATGTGACAGTGTGAAAAGTTGAATGTAAATGTAATATTTGCACTATACTTGATGGTGTCAATGGTAGAACTATTTTTGTTGCAAATTGTATTAGTGCCTTGCCGTGATGAACTTGTTGCTTATAAAGTTAGATGATTTTTCACTCATGATAATGACAGTTATTTACGGCATAATAAACTTGATCATGTTAGCATGGACTTGTTGAATATTTTTTTAAACTTGTTAAAGGATTACCAAAAATTGATTTTGAGAAAAATCATTCTTGTAATACTCTCTAATATGAAAAACAAACAAAATTTTCTTTCAAACCTAAGAAAATGATTTTCATTTCAAAACTTCTTGAAATTGATTATATGTCATGATAAAATGATTAAAATAGTTATGATTGAATATCTATGCATTTGCTTGGCCAAAAACATCTTTATGAAACTGTACAAAATGTTCGGATTTGAAGTTTGGATGTAAACCATAAGTTCGGTCACCGGAACTTGTATGACAAAATGATATTTTTTAATTTTGATCAATTACTCACAAAATGTTTCAATATGTGTTTTATCTTGATAAGCTTGAATGTCTTGTGGCTTATGATAATGATGGACTTTCTTGGCATAGAAGATTTGGTCAGTGAGTATGGATTTATGGAATAAACTTTCCTCTCAAGATTTAGTTGGAGGATTGCTAAAAATGTGTTTTGAGAAAATTGCCTTCGAGATACTTGTCAATATGGAAAACAAACTAGAGAAATTTTCAAACCCATGAAAATGCATTTACACCTCAAAACATCTTGAGTTTGATTCATATGGATTGATTTGGACTTATAAGGAACTATAGTATTGATGACTTGAAGTATGCCTTAGAAGTAGTTGATGATTTCTCAATATTCACTTTAGCATTCTTCTTTGCTCAAAAAGATGAAGTGTTTCATAAAGTTGAAAAACTATTCAAAAAGGTTCAAACCTCCTTTGAGTGCAAATTGATTTCCATTAGAAGTGACAATGGAAGAATTTTTTTTAAACTAGTCTTTATAAAAATTTGTGATGAATATTGAATTTCATATAACTGTTTCAGCTGCAAAAACACCTTTTGAAGTTCTCTTTTATAGAACGTCTCAAATTGCATATTTTAAAATGTTTGGTTATAAATGTCTTATCTTAAATTCTTGTGATAACTTACTTAAATTTTATAGAAAACTGAATATTGGTATATCTTTTAGCTATTCTTCTAAGGAAAAGGCATATAGAATTTATAACAAAAAGAACATTACATGATGAGGAAACCATTCATGTTTGTTTTGATGAATCTTACATTTATTTGGAAAGAAGAGATGAAGATGATGTAGGTACATCGATGAATGACTATCAAACCCATCTTCAAGCACCAACTTTGGAGGATCATACCAATGAGGAAGAAATGATTGAGAAAAATCAATATGACCAACCTAGTGGTTATTAAGAGCTCCCAAAGAACTTAGGATATCCAAAAATGCCACCCTAAGGAGCAAATCATCGGTGATATCTTCCAAGGAGTAAAAATAAGGGGGTACTTTATGAATAACTTTATTCTTTTATTGCATATGAGCCTAAAAGTATTATTATGTGATAATTTTTGGATTATTGCTATGCAAGAGGAAATAAATAAATTTGAAATATACAAAATTTTGGATATTCCTAAATCTCATGATCATTCCATTATTGGAACTAAATGGTTTTTAGAAATAAACTTATTGAATTCGGAGAAGTTGTTAGAAACAAGGTTAGACTTGTTGCCTAAGAATTCAATCAAGAAGGGGGAATTGATTATGATAAAACCTTTGTTCTGAATGCTAGACTTGAGTCCATAAGAATGCTTTTGACTTTACTTGCTTTAAGTTATTTCAAATGAATATCAAAAGTGCTTTTCTAAATGGTTTTATTGAGGAAGTGATTTATGTGGAATAATCACCCGGTTTTGCTCATGAAAAGTTTCCTAACCATATTTTCAAACTATCCTAAGTTTTGAATGGCTTAAAACCAGCTCCTAAAATTTAGTGTGAAAGATTGAGTAGTTTCCTTCTTTCAAAAGGATTTTCAAGAGGAAAACTGAAACTACCCTTTTTATAAAATCCTCATGCAACAATGATCTATAACTTATCCAAATATATGATACAATTTTTGGTGCTTCTAATACTTCACTTTGTGATGTGTTTTCCAAGATGATGCAAAGTAAATTTGAAATGAGCATGATAGGAAAACTCAATTTCTTTCTTGGCCTACAAATCAAGCAAACCAAGAATGGTACTTTCATGAATCATGTTAAGGTATAAGCACTTCCATAAGTTTATCAACTATGCATGACAAGAATAAAATGGTTTCATAGGAGTAGTCAACTCTATTTGACAGCAAGTGAAGCCAATATTATGTTTGCCATGTGGTTGTGTGCTAGATTTCATCTTGTCATAAAGAGTTTCATTTGATTGCTATTAAACACATTCACTATTACCTTATTGATATAAGTGATTATGATCTATGTTTCAAATATGTGGCTATGTTATGTGATAATACTAATGCAACAAATTTGACAATCATATTATTCAACAAACTAGGACAAAGCATATAGAGATCAAACTTCATCTCATTAGAGATCATTCTACTAAGGGTAATATTTGTTTAACGCACATTTGCACTAATGAACAAATTAATGATATTCTTATTATGCCATTAGCCGAAGAAAGGTTTAACCAATCTTAGAAGAAGCTTAGAAATTTTTTTAAAAAATTCAATGACTAATGAGTGTATTCAAGTGTTGTAGCTCCAGGTAAGGACAAATAAGCCTAGCATGAGAAAAGGAAAGGGAAAAGCCAAAGAAAGAGAAGGAGGACAAGTGATCAATGAACCAAGGAAAGTTCATGTTCCTCAAAGCATGTCATGGTTGGATCGATTTGTCACAGTGGAGGCTGCTACTGAACTTGATGATTGGACAAAAATGAACCATAAGATAAATTCAAGTCACAAGGTGGATGTCATCAAACTATCCGAAATGGCTAGAAGAACCAAGCATAAGGCATTGCCGCATGGAAGGTTATTGACAGGAATTTTCAAGTATCTCCAAGTGCAATTGTCTTCTAGTGGTTTACCAATAAAGAGTGAAGCAGTTTACACCAACAACTCACTAAAGAGAATTCCTTGAATACTTGATCATGATAATGCATGAAGGGACATAAGAGAAACTCCTCTAAGAGGTGATAGAAGAGGTGCTAGTAGTAAAGAAGAAAATGAAGAAGAAGAAGAGGATGAAAAGGAAATCATTGCTGGAAAAAGGAAAACTAAAATGAGGCATGACTCATCTAGTGAGAGGGAGCAACCTTCCATAAAAGAAGACTATTTGAAGAGGTACTCTTTATTGAAGGAAAATAAGTTGAAGATGATAATCTCACTAGGTGTGATACCATAGTTGCCAAGGTGTTTCAAGAGACATTGAACAACCGTGTAGAGGTAATGAAGAAAATGGACAAATTCTTCAAGTATTTTGCTCTGATAATTCTTGGCAAATTTGATGGTTTAGAAGCTAGAGTCAAGAATATGGAAGAAGACTTGAGAAAGATTTCTCAAGTGGTTTTAAATGGTGCAAGTTCCTATAAAGCCAAAGAAGAAGAAAAGAAAGAAGATGAGAAAGAGGAAAATGAAGAAGATCAAGAAGATAATATAGGTGGAGATGGCAGCAATAAGGATGATAGTAATGACAGTGAAAATTGAGATGGCTATCAATTTGTTGCTAAAGAAGAAGAAAAAAGATGAAGGAAAAGGCAGTGAAGCATCCCAAGAAGAAGAAGAGCATGAGAATGAAAAACAAAGAGGTAAAGCTCAAGAGAACAAGCAAGAAGAAGGAGGTGAAGGAAGTTTAACAAAGTCAAATCTTAAATCCATCACCAATTTCCTTCAGCCAAGGGAGGAGGAAAATGTGGTTCAAAGGAAGAAGATCCAAAGATCCTCTCAATTGGTAACTTTCCAAAGCACAACTACACGAGCAAGGAGTTAACAAATGAAGGACCCCATCATATAGAGCTCAAGGGAGACATGGCCATCATAACAAATAAATTTGGAAGTGAAGACCATGAAGCGCATCCAAGACTAAGCCTTTCTATCCCTAAACTCTATTTTGATGCTTATTTTAGTTTATTCCTTGATGCACACGTTATGCTTTAACATTGAAATTTACTTGTGCCTTTTTAGTCATTATAATGTTTTGAAGCTCAATATGTGAAATCTTTGTGATAAGAGCTTCTTTTGTTTCACTTTTGTTGTCCAAGTACTCTCACCCCAAGTTTAATTGCTACTAAAAAGGGGAAGAAGAATTTGTTTTATTATTGTTGAGAGGCTACATAATGATTATTGCTGTTAGGATGATAATTATTTGACTAGAGATATACTGTTTATGAGAGTTGGATAATATATTGCTAAATTGCTAAATGAGAATTGATCAATATACTGCTTATATGTGATACATGTTGTCTCATTTTCATTAACCCTGTCTTTGATTGATGACAAAAGGGGGAGAAGAAATGTGATGACAAAATGTGTGAAAATGTGAAATAGCAGTGAAATGTGTGAAAATGTGAAATAGCAGTGGCAATGGGGAGAAAGAATGTTGACTGCAAAATATGCTATGTGCTTGTTGTATTGTAATGTGCTTGCTGTAAATGTGGTATGTATGAGTGCTATAGGTTGAAATGTAAAATAAATGTGTATTGTGCAAATATATGGTTGCATTTGAAATTTAAATTGAGAATGATTGTTTTCTGAGATTTTGAAAATGATTGAGTTGAGATTGTGAAATTTTTCATCATGGTTCTTGACTTGACCTATGACTTTAAGTTACATCATGAAAACAATTAAATACATGAGTTTTGTGGTTTTGCAAAGCTAAATTGAGTGTTATTGTGGCTATACATATTTGAGTACTTCTATAGTTCATTTGAAAATGCAAAATCACCTTTTTAAACTTGTTGACAAAAATTTGGACTTGAAATTCGGATGCAGACAAAAAATTCGGATGCATCAAGATCTTCTTGTCAAAAATGTTTTTCCTATTGTTCAAATTGTTTGAAAATTGTCTTAATCCTTCTTATCATATTTGAACAATCTTAGAAAAGCTTATTTTCAAAAATAAAAGTTGTTATCTCACATATTTTACAGTTTGGAATTGAAAGCCCAAAATTCGGATGCATGATTTAAAAATTCGGATGCATGTTTCAGAAATTCGGATGCATCCATATTTTGTTGCCAAAAAGTGCTCTTTTGTTGTTCAAATTGATCCAAATATGTTTTAATCTCTTCCATTACGTTTGAACAACCTTAGGAACACTTTGTTTCACTTTAAACATTCATTATATTGAATTTATTGCAGTTTGGACTTAAGATTTTAAAATTCGGATGCAAGGATTAAAAATTCGGATGAATGTTCTGAATTTCGGATGCATGCATATTTTGTTGTGCTCTTTTGTTGTTCAAATTGATTCAAGCATGTTTTAATCTCTTCTACTATGTTTTAAAAACCTTAGGAAGGCTTATTTTCAAATATTACATCATTTATCTCACATATTTTAAAGTTTGGACTTGAAACTTCAAAATTCGGATGCATGTTCTGAAATTCGGATGCATCCATACTTTATTACCAAAAAGTGTTTTTTTGTTGTTCAAATTGATTCAAATATATTTTAAATCTCTTCCAATATGTTTGAACAACCTTAGGAAAGCTCATTTACAAAATTTAAAGCTTTCATTTTACTTATTTTAAAGTTTGGACTTGATATGTCAGAATTCGGAGTCCAAAGTTGTTGAAAAATGAGCACAATCTTAGGGGGAGCATTGTTAAACATTTACAACCTTTAAAACCTCTCTTAGAATCTTTTCTAAATGCTTAAATGCTATATCTTCTATCCTAGAAGTTGGAAGGAATGAGGTTAATGGAGGTTGGTTGGGTCATAGGCTCATATTGAGCCTTTTGCATGTCAATGTGCTAAATTGGTTATTATCCATCATTGAAATTAATGCTTCTTTGTACTACATTGTTTAAATCCATCACATTTTACATCAAAGTTTGTCATCATCAAAAAGGGGGAGATTGTTAGCCCTAAGGGCAAATCATGTAGGTTTGATTAGTTTTGATTAATGACAAACATTGATAAGGACTAATATGCTTGTATGTTGTGTGATAGGATTTTTGGATTGAGAAGGAAGCAAGTCTCATTGCCTTGGAGCTAGCAATGCAAGAACAACTAAAATATGCCAAAGTGATTAAAGATTGAAGAGTTTGTTTAAAATTAATGAAGGCTTTGAAGACATGAAGTATAGGTTAAATGTGGTTAATAGGTAAACTTTGTAAACCCTACACTCTTAAGCCTTGGAATCTATGAGTTGCAATTGAGAGCACAAAACTTGATTTAAATGGTTTCAATGGTTTTGAAGTTACCTAAATTACCAAGTTTTCATAAATGGTTTTGGAACATAAAAGGTCTTTAATGACTTATCTTTAAGGCTAGAATGTTTTCCAACTTGTTTGAATTGATTTGAATATGTTTTGACAAAGTTTAAAAAATTCGGAAGAAAATTCGGTCGTCCGAATTTTGTAGCAAAAGTTTACTACTGTTCTTCCAGAGAAATTCGGAAGAAGATTAGGACGCATGAAGAAAAATTCGGTCGTCCGAATTTTGGCCTTCAGCATTGTCACTGTTTCTTCCAGAGGAATTCGGAAGAAGATTCGGACGCAGCAGGAAGAACTGATTTTCAAATTCTATAAAAGTCATAAACTCCAGATTTTTTAGAAGAACTTTGAACTTAACAAATCCTACATGCTCTAACTTGTTTTACATCAAATTAAATTGAAAAGCTCTCAAATTTTCTTGTGCTCAAAGATTGAAATTCAAGATTCCAAAGGCAACAAAGTGTGAAGGTGAAACGTTGTGTAATCATCTACCAACAAAGTGGTAACATCTTACACACTCTCTTTTCTTATCTCAATTGTGTTTTCTACTAGCTCATTGCAAGGTTATCTTGTGACATAAAACCCTTTTGTGTTAGGGTGAGCCATAGACTAGATTAATCAAGGTTGTGGTGTAAAACCCCTCTGTGGGTGAGCCTTTGATTAGATTGGTCTTTAAGTTGTCTTTGGATATAAAACCCTTGTGGAAGGTTGAACCTTGTTTGTATAATTACTAAAAGAGGTTGTGAGTGTAAAACCATTGTGTGGTGAGCCTCTTGTGTAATTGCCTAAATTGAGCATATAGTGGATTGGTTGAAATCCTTGATTGTGGACTCAAGGTAATGGATGTAGATCTTGGAGAGATCGAACCACTATAAATCGTGTATTCATTTATTTATAGCTTTACTTGTTTACATACTTATGTTATTATTATTTGTTCTTAGTTGTTGATTAATTGGTTGTGGTTTTATTGTTTGATCATCTTGTCTCAACCATTACATCACATATAAACTTAGAGTTTGTGAATTTGAAGACAAGCTTTTATTAAGGCAAAGGATTTGCAATACAGGAAAAGATTTCGATAATTAGCCTAAGACCTAATTCACCCCCCCCCCCCCTCTTAGGTCTTACAAAAACTATTCAAAACTACATTATTTGCCCTTAGGGCTAACAAATTAAGTATAAGTGTACATAAATCACATCAATAATCTTAAAAAATTAGAACTTGAAAGATGAACTTTTGTGGAGAACTGAGGGAGTTTGAGTGAGAGTGTTTGGGGTGAAGAGAGAAAGCCTAGAGAGAGTGCGAGGAAATAGGAAAAAATGTATTGAGAAACGAAAGAGAGAAGATGCAATTATCTGGAAGATTTTTTTTTGTAAGAGTGAATAAGAAACGGCGCCTCCTGGTCCAGTCTAGATGGTGCCATTTCAATCCAGTTCTGCAGAACTAGAGAATAGAAATAGTGAAATGGTGCCACTTGGTCCAGTTTAGACGACATTGTTTCAATCCAGTTTTGCAGAAACTGGTTGAAACTTGAAAAACTGGTTGAAATGGGAAAGCAGCACCGCCTGGTCTGTTCCAAACAGCGTCGTTTTGGATTTTTTTCAACAAAACAATAAAAACACTCAACTACAAATCCAACAACGATTTGTAACAAAATAATAATAACTTACAAACATAAAAATCACATCAAACAACACATAGCATAAAAACCACAATTCAAGACAATTAAAGCTTGAACTCAAAACCAAATTAAATAAAATTATGTACAAAGGAAAAAGAAGCATTGAAGATCACTTATTCTCAGGATAATGGAGGATTAAAGAGACTTTTTCAAATTCTCTAGGATCTCCTCCATGATAGTACTTGAGGCAGAGACCGTTTACTTTGAAAATTCCTTTCTTCGGATGGGCAACCTCCACCACACCATAAGGATAGGCTTTGTTTACCACGAACGGTTCTGACAATCATGATTTGAGCTTCATGGGAAAGGGTTTTAATCGAGAGTTAAACAATAGTATTTGATCTCCTTCCTTAAACTCCCAATTAGGCAACACGTGTTTGTTATGCCATTGTTTCACCTTTTCTTTGTAGATTCTTGAATTATCATAGGCATTTCTCCTCTATTCATCTAGCTCATTGATTTGGAGCATTCTTTCCTTTCTTGCAAGGTCAAGATCAAAGTTAACCAGCTTGATAGCCCAATATGCTTTATGCTCAACTTCAACTGGCAATTGACAAGACTTCCCATAAACCAATCTATATGGAGTAGACCCGATGGGGATCTTGTTTGCTATTCTATAGGCCCACAAGGCATTATCAAGATTAACACTCCAATCCTTTCTAGTATGCTCAACAATCTTTTCTAAACTTATTTTGATTTCTCAATTGACAACTTTCATTTGATCATTGGTTTGAGGATGATAAGGATCGCCATCTTGTGAGTAACACCTAATCTAAGCAAGGCTTTCTCAATCTTTTGGTTATAAATGTGGGTTTCCCTGTCACTAATTATAGCTCTAGAGATGCCAAAGCAAGTGAACAAACTCTCTGACAACGATAAAGGATAACTATAATCCTTGACAAACTCTCTGACAATATACTTTTTCAACTCGTCATCGTACTTGATTATGAAACGCACGAGATATTCAATTCGAGTGACTTCTTTGTGTTCTCTCACTCTATCGGCAAGTTTTAACCATTTTTTGTCCCGTGAGCCCTTCCTATGCATAACTGTTCTTATCAATCTCCATGTCACTACGCCTAATGCTAAAATCGACAAACCTATTATATAAGTTGTAAAATGACTCGACTACCTCAACTTAGTCAAATTTCATGTTTAACACTTCCTCTTGACAAATATCATCCAAGCAAATATTGTTCCCATTGTTAAATTCAACTGGAATGTTAGCCATTCTAGTTGCCATGCCACGTGTTTCAATGTAATTTTACTGTTAAAATTTTCTTCACCAAACAAGTTCCAATCATCAGTCATTATTTGTTAAGTTATCGTTGCAGTTTTCATTTAAGTCAATCATCAGGCCTTTACCCTTTAGTCCTTCGAATCGTTTGGCCCTTCAACTGTAAAGATATCCGTTGCTTTTCTGTCGTTTTCTCTTCCAATTCGAAAGGGGCTATTTTCAATTGGAATTTAGCTGCTTTCAATAGCTAACAAAAAGTCCTCAACCTGTTCTTCCCCTCCTAAGAATTCATCAAATTCAAGGACTCATCTGCCCTTACTGTTGTTATTATTGGTCACTATCAATGTGACACTATGTATCCAATAAACAAAAAACAAACCACGCGACACTTAACATTAAAATATTATATCTTAGTTTATTCGTATAAATTTACATTTACAGTTATACAGTTATAGTTTAAACATAATACATTAATCTATGCAAATCGATAGCATATGGATAGCCAATTTCCATTAGAGTGCTAGCAAGCAAAGTTCAGCATCTCTAATACACATTCACAACCTCACTTCCATTTTCATGTATTGTCATGTGAGCACTTTAGTATTTTATGGAAATCTAATACATTATCTAAGCAAAGTTCATGAATAACAAAATAATGCGTTATATACACCAAAGAAAAGGAGAGAGAAAACACACTGGTTTCAGATGATTACAATGACCATTTATTTAAGATGCCAATTCCTACCAGCCCACATGCTATTGGCTAAGATAATTACATTATGTAGTTTGAGATACCAAAAGAAATGACACATGAAATAAATTATACATTATGTAGTTTGAGATACCAAAAGAAATGACACATGAAATAAATTATCTTCCACATAATATGGGCCTTTCAGTTAAACGATAGCATAAATGGCATATATCTCTCCCTACTCTGGTGGTTAAGAAAGTTGTTGCCCTTTTAACTGCATTTGGTTACCCAGGAAAGCATTGAATTATTATTAGTACGTGAACCTTTGTGTGTATGAGTGCTACTTTAAGTAATGCTACTTTTTTCTTTTTCTCAGTTTTCTTCATTCAAATGTCGTACGATCCGATAATAGTAACAGTATCATCTGTTGTCCTTTGATTTCGTGATTAGAAGATAGAGATTATAGACATAAACATCTAAAGTTACATGAATTGTGGTACAAGTATTTTAGAATATTCAAGTATCATAACCATGACCAGTTTCTCAAGCCTAAATATGGGATCTTTCATCGTGGTGATAGTCAAGGGTGGGATTCGATATCATTCAATCTCAATATCTAACTTAAAATGTTAAGCGTGAGACTCACATTTTCTTTCTAAAATAATTTAACTTCTATAAAATTCAAGATAAAAATCTCAAAACTAAACTCTATCCAAATATCTCAATCATTCTATGAAAAGCTAAACATAATACTAAGAAGAAAGAAAAAGAAGGGGTGTTCTAAGAAATTTAGCACTTGACTTACTTGCCTTGTCTGATGATCGACAGCTCGTTCTTTCTTCTTTGGATATATCTTTTGTTCTCTATAATTCTTAACATATCTGAAAATTTTAAAATTTCAATAATTAATTAGTGTTTCAAGGAATAAAAATTACTGCAAATCAAGAAAAACGCAAGCAATTTACACATAAAACCAACATCTTTTCTGCAGTCCTACAACAGCATTTCACCTTCGACCTTGTTGAAAACTTTTACATTGCGAATGGGAGCTTGAATGAATCATAAAAAAAAAAAAAAAGAATTTCTCCAACACGAAATGGAATGGTAGAAGCAAACTCAGCAACAGTGAAAATGAACTCTTTTTACGTCAACGTATATTTATTAAGGTAAGCTAATTTATTTGATGTAATGGTTATCCTCCAACCACCAATAGTAAATTCAGTTTACCTCACTTCATTTCACATTTTTTTTAATCTCATTTAACTTTCAGATAGCTGATTAACCGACCGCGTCCGGTCTTTACAACCAGCCAACGCCACCTTGATTAACGCCCTCAGCACGTGGCATCATTCCTGCAACTGCAAACACCTTTCTCTAACTTGTAGATACAAATACATTCTCCATAGCAGAACTTACCCTAACACTCAAACACTAGTTTTAAAAAAAACTTAGAAGTATTAAATTGGTTAATTTTTAAAAAAATTTAAAAAATCCTTCAATGTGAATAAGAAAAAAAATTTACAAAATATATAGAAAGAAAAAATCGGCCAGACCTAAGCCCGTACAAGCCGAGCTCATACTCATTATTCATAAGCCTAAACAAAATTGGGGCCGCTTAATAGTCCTAGTTGCACCAAGATTTGGCACACTTATCTTGAAATCTAAAATAAATCTAATCAACATAATTTTTGTGTTAACTATCCATTACTCACAACCATTGTCAGTCAAAAATTATCTATATTTTTGTGTTAAATTATTTTTGATAAATGAATAGGGTACTTATTAAGTAGAGAATATAGAGATTTATAGATTGTTCAAAGAACAAAAACTTCAACATTATAAAAAAGTTGTTCTATACCCAATAAAACTATCTTGAACAAAAACTTCAACATTATAAAATTATCATGAACAAAAAAGTTGCATCAATTATTTATGATTATGCTGTCAAGTAGTCATAGAAGAAAATCATACTTTGTTTCCTCCTTCACATGCCAACATCAAAAGTCAAAGATCTTAAACATGAATCAAATATTTCTCGTAAAAAACAATGTATGAATTAAACAAGTCGCCAAACTTTTCCGCTTTAGTGTAATGAGAAAATTATTATTTTAATTTTGATACAACTTCTTATGACATAATAAAATGGTAAATCATTGGGTTAGAAATATTTGATTTTCTTTTCAACACATCAATAGTGCATTTTTTTAATGACATCAAGACTAAATAATTTAAATCATATTTAGAATTTATCATTATGTGAAAAATTTTTCTTTTTCTGGTTGAAATGGAATTATTCATTGCCACAGTTAAAAGCATTACATCCAACATTTCGGATATCCTCCCAGTCACAAAAAGCCTCCATAGGGAAGGCATGGATAGGCACTAACCTTCAAAATTATAAGGGAATTGCTCAATAAAGAATGATTTTATTGATTTAGGATAATTTTTGATAATTTTATTTTTTTATAATTAAAAAAATTAATGTGACAGTGCACCCAGCTTGAGCGCACCGACCAAAGTTTTTCTTTTTTTATGTTTAATATTTCAAAATAACGAAAATTTTATTTTTAATAAATATTATTTTATTAATTTTTAATTATTTTTATTTATAAAAATTTTACATTAAGATTTAAAACTTATAATTCAATTGTAATTATTCAAAATCAATTATATTTTTAAAAATTTGATTTTCTCTCTTAAATTTTAAAAATTTAAATAGGTGATGAAACTCAATATTGACATAATTAGGATGAAAAATGTGAATTTTGATAGTCCATTATACCTTATTATGTAGTGATTATTAAAAATAAATAAAATAAAAATTACATAATAAATTTAGAAATCTTATAGTGTTTGAAAAATAAAAATGTTAAAATTATTTAAAAATTACCCTTTATTAATAAAATGATTTTACATTTATTACTTATGAAATTATAATCATAGGCCCACTTTGCCAAGTTGTGGGCACCTCTATTACGTAATCTAGAAGCATGCAATATTCTCCGGTTTAAGTGATAGGGCAGAATGCTTTCACAACATTCGAACAAAGACGTACTCTCCCCTCCATTCACTGTTTTCTGTATGTCCTCTGAGTATATGACATTTATCGCACCCCCTTTAACAATTCTCTTTGGATGATTAACTGCCTTTGCTTTCCTGAGCGCCAGAAATGCTGCCTTGAGTTCTGCCACACATGAGTTTGCTGCTTCTCCGAATTCAGTCCATGATCCTTGGGTATTACATCATGATTCTTATAGATTACTGCTATTGCTGACTTACCACCAGTGAACTTTGCATCAAAATTAAGCTTTATTTAGTTCATGAGAGGTTTTCTCCACATACTGCCCCCACTTCTAAGATTTCATTTTGCCTTTCTTTAGACTTCCGCATCTCTATGTTGTTTTCCCAGGCAGTTAACACTCTTGCTAACTTGATTCTTCATAATTCTTTCTAGAATCCCTGTGAGGATCATTGTTCTTTCGCAGCCAGATCTATTCTAAAGTCACAACAACAAAGTTCATAAATTCAGCCATTTCACGATCTTGCAATGGGAAGATAGTCTTCATGTTTAGGATGGTCTCTATTGTTTGATCATATCCTATTCTTCAAATGTCGCTATTCTTATTTGCCATCTACTCTTCCACACAAATTATTACAGCTAATGGATAGGAAAAAATGAAAATTTTAATATATTCTTCTTGATTGTTACACAAGGACAAGCTGCTTCAATTTCTTTAATCATTTCTCATAGTCTGACCCAGGTTGGCAAAGTTTTTGAGAGGATCCTCCGCAAAAGTTGCTTAAGCCTTTGATGAAAGTTGTTTGTGCATAGCCTTTTTCCACTATGTCCTTGGAATACTAAATCTTTCAACAAAGATCTCCAATTGGCTTAATCTGTATGCAGACCGCACACTAAATCTCCCTGAATTGGACGAGTCCAAATAGAGAATTACGTGCACTTGGTTTGGAATTTAGATCTTCGAGATAGCTTTAAAAATCTCCTAAGGAAATAAACTGTGTAGTAACACCAGACACCATGATTTATCTGCTTCATCTATCAAATCTACTCCCAAGTTCGTGCATCATCTGTTCTTGGTGTAGCTGGAGGCTTGAAATCAGCTAGATCAGAGATCCAAGGGTCTTGCAAATCCTGAGATTTGCTTTATAACTAGTCATAACATGCTCCTTTCTTCAATTCTTTCGTTGCTCTCCATAATGCTTGCCAGGTCCATGAAGCAATCACTGGACGTTCTTGGGCATCTAGCATATTTGTGAAACCCAAATACTTATCAAACCGTACTTGCACCCACTTTCTATCAGCATCCGCACAAACTTGTCATGCTAGCTATTGACTTTTGGCTTACCTTTTTTCATCCCATATCGGATGCATTTGTTTTGAGGGAGGAGTTTGGAAATTATAAATGAACTTCTTCTCCTCCCATTTAAAACCATCCCAATTTCTACTACTCTCCCACATATAAATATAAGCAGACTACTTGAGTGGTGTGGGAGACTAGGCAAATTTTTGTTGAATTCCGTTATCAAATTTTTTTGAGTGTGTTATTTCTTTATCTCTTTTATTTAGCTTTTATTTATTATCATTGTTTCTTTTTTATTATAGTATTCAATATTATTTGTCGATTTTTCAATTCACTAGAAGTTTGTTTTAAAGAGAATTATTACCCGAAATTCCCAACAAGTGGTATCAGAGCCGAAGGTTCATCCTTGGCTTGTTTTATTTTTCTTGAAATAGTCATTGTTGGGTATTGTAGTTTTAATTATCTAGAAAAATTTTGTCTAAGGAGGTTGGTATTTATGCAGTCCACTTGTGACCCTCCAATCTTTCTTGAAAATTTTCTTGGAATAATTTTTGGTACAATACTCAGTGTTTTGAAATATTGAATACTATATTTTTGGTTCTATAATGGCATCTACTATAAATATAGTACCAGAGACATTAGTTTCATATTCATCTTGGTCGAGGATTCCAGTATCCAATTTGAAATTGACAGTAGAAATATTTGAAGGTACTGGTAATTTCGACATGTGGCAAGGGAAAGTTTTGGACTCCTTTTTCCAGCTAGGTCTTGACATTGCAATTCCAGAAAAGAAACCGGAAGATGTTGAAGGTAAGGATTGGAATATTATTAATCGATTGGCATGCGAAACAATTTGGTTGTGCCTGCCCAGGGGAGCAGAAGTATGCTTACAAGAATAAGACTTCTGCTCACAAATTGTGGAAGGTATTAGAGGACAAATTTCTGAAGGCTGTTCCAATTTGATTACCGATCAAGTACAACTATGAATGAACACATCACTATATTTAATCAATTAGTAGCAGATCTGTTGAATTTAAATGTGAAATTTGGGGATGAAGATTTGGCTTTGATGTTGCTATCGTCTCTTCTAAATGAATTTGAATATTTATAAATTATGTTACTTTATGGAAGGAGAATGTGTCGTTAGATGCTGTTTGTTCTGCTTTGTATAGTCATGAATTGAAAAAGTAGGATAAGATGAAAACCAAATCAACAACATCAGAAGAAGCATTGGTGGCAAGAAGTAGTCAGCAAAGCCAATCAAAAAGGAGAATAGAAAGGTACAAATCAAAGGGTCAAGTTGTTACTAAAGATGAGTGTGCTTTCTGTCATGAGAAAGCGCACTGGAAGAAAGATTGTCCGAAGTTGAAGAAGAAATGGATGACTCCACAAGAAGCAAATATTGCAAAATGCAAGAGTAATATGGAATTAGAAATTTCTCTTATGATTTCACCTTCAACATTGCATCCACATGAATGGATATTGGATTAATGTTGCACCATCATATGTGTCATATTCGGGAGTGATTTTTTGAATTATAGGAACTCGATGACGGGGAATGGGCAATGATAATCCATGTAAAAAACTGGGATAGGTTCAATCAAGGTGAGGAATCATGATGGGTCCAATAAAATTTTACGAGATGTACGGTACGTGCCAAAGTTGAAGAAGAATCTCATCTTATTGGGGGCTTTAGAATCAAAAGGCATAGTTGTGACAATGCGAAATGGGGTTCTTAAAGCAACTTCAAGGGCACTGGTGATGTTGAAAGGCATGAGTAAGAACAATCTGTATTACTACTAAGGTAATACAGTGATTGGGGCAGTGGCAACAGCAATTTCAGGTACCAAGAATGATGCAGATGCAACAAAGCTGTGGCGTATGCAGTTGAGACATACTGGTAAAAAATACTTTTAAATTCTTGCCAAGCAAGGATTGTTGGAAGGTACGACGACTTGCAAGAGCGATCAATTCCTGGAGGTATGCCAAGATTGTGGCATAAGGCGGTACTTCAAACTCAAAAAACATTGTAGCATAATGGAATGTCAGAGAACAAGACACTGGTGGAGAAAGTTCGTTGTATGCACGGTGATTTGAAGGAGAAAATCTATATGACTCAGCCACATGGATACAAGGTTGCTCATAAGGAGAATTGAGTTTGCAAACTAAGTAAATCATTGTAGGGATTGAAAGAATCCTCGAGGCAATGGTGCAAGTGATTTGATAGGTTTATGAAGGGTCAAAAGTACACAAGAAGCTGATACCATCATTATGTGTATTTGCACAGGCTTCAAGATGGTTCCTACATCTACTTACTCTTATATGTTGATGATATGCTGATAGCAGCAAAGAGCCAAGTTGGGATTGACAGATTGAAGGCTCAGTTGAGTAAGGAGTTTGAGATGAAGGATTTGGGAGAAGCCAAGAAGATTCTCTGCATTGAGATAAACAGGGACAAAGAGAGAGGCAAGTTTTGGTTGACACAGAAGCAGTATTTGAAGAAGATATTACAGCGTTTTGGTATGCATGAAGCTACAAAACCTGTAGGTACCCCACTTGTTCCTCATTTGAAACATAGTATCCGGTTATCTCCAACAACAGATGAAGAGCGAGAAAACATGGCGAGAGTCCCGTATGCAAATGCTCGCCCCGTATACAAATGCATTTGGAAGCTTGATGTATACAATAGTGTGTACGAGACCAAATATTTCACAAGCTATTAGTGTTGTGATCAGGTACATACATGATTCGAGCAAAGGTCATTGGCTAGTTGTGAAATGGATTCTGCAGTATTTTCAAAATACCGCAGATGTTGGATTGGAATTTGAGCGGGATGAATCACTTTGTCATCGTGTAGTTGGATATTGTGATTCTAACTATACAGGTGATTAGGATAAGTGGCGATTTACGACTGGTTATTTGTTCACTTTAGTAAAAGCTTCAGTTAGTTAGAAGTCTACTCTGCAGTCAACGGTGTCTTTGTCTACAATAAAGACAGAGTATATGGCGATTACAAAGGCTGTAAATGAAGCAATTTAGCTTCATGGGTTGCTTAAAGACTTGGGAGTTATTCAGAAACAACTAGAGGTGTATTATAACAGTCAGAGTGCTATTCATTTAGCAAAGAACCAAGTATTCATGTACGGACAAAGCATATTGAAGTCCGCTATCATTTTGTGTGAGAGATTCTCGAAGAAGAGGAGATACTTCTCCAAAAGATTCATATAGCAGAGAATCCTGCAGATATGTTGATTAAGGTGGTTACAAGAACTAAGTTTGAACATTGTTTACACTTGGTTAATATCTTGCACATTTGAGTTGGCCTAATGGCACAAAATTTGGAAACACCACGAGGACCGCTTTATTTTTTGTTTGATTGAGAAGCTTTGTATTTGGTAGGACTAGAAGTTAAGCCAAGGTGGAGAATTATTGACTTTTGGCTTACCTTTTAGCATCCCACATCGGATGCCTTTGTTTTGAGGGGGAGTTTGGGAGTTATAAATGAATTCCTTCTCCTCCCATTTAAAATCATCCCAATTTGTACTCTTCTCCCACATATAAATGAACAACTAATAAGTTCACACAAATTTTTTGTATTATTCTCTCGGTTCTCAAGCTTTATCTAGAAAGAAAGAGTTGTTCTTTGAACTCATGTTATAGAAGCTATATTTTGAGAGAATTCAGCAGCACACTTTATGTTCTTATTATGCTACTCATGTATTAAATTGTATTGTTTATGTTCAAGTGCTAAAAACTAAAGTTCTACAAACGCTGGTGTGCACTTAACAAGATTATGTTCAAACCACCTCACGGAGTAGAAGGGTGTTGTGAATGATCGAGGTCAATTGAAAATAATAAGTGCAAGTGAGACCTTGTCGCATACTGTCGAAAGGAGTTCAACACATCCTATTGAGGAGAGTTCAATAAAATCGAATTGTGACTGGATGACGGTTCAACAATTATGAAGGCAGGAGTTGTAATTGGTGTGTTTCTAATCGTGAAGGCAACACTGTAGTTGTTGGATTTTTTGCTATTGAGAAAGCTTTGGCAAAAGTGTTTTGCCAAGTCCACTAGGGGAATCACTAAAGGAGATTGAAAGTGTGTTCTTGTAATTTTAAAATATAAAGTTTAGTAGATTGCTTTACTGGGCATGGCTTCTCAGACGTAGGTTGTTGATCCAAACTGCGTTACCAATTTTGTTGTGTCAAACTTTACTTTTCTGTTTGTTTGTGTTATGTTAAACTATGTAGAATCGACTTCAACACAGGAGTTTGACACACATGAAAAAGTTCCATAAATTTAACCATACAAGTGGTATCAGAGCGGGTCACCAATTGTTTTTGTTTGGCTATTTAATTAGCAGGTGAGATCGTGGGAAGGTAATTTGTACAATTATGAAAAAAGAAACAGGATCTATAACAAGGCTGCCACTGTTGGATGGTGTAAATTATGAATACTAGAAAGCACGAATAAGAATCTTCATTTATACTGTGGATGAGAATGCATGGATGTGGTTAAAAAAGGATGGACTCCCCCAATCATGAAGGGATTATTGTTAAAAAACCATGGAGAAATGGACAGTTGTTCAATGAATGATGAATGCAACAAATGCTAGAGCCCTCAATGCTATCTTCATAGCTATTAATGTAGAGCAATTCAAATTAATTTCAACTTGTCAATATGTAAAAAACGCATGGGAAGTGCTGCAAACTATTTATGAAAGAACAAGCCATGTCAGGATGTCAAAGTTACGGATGTTGACCTCTCAATTTGAGGAATTGAGAATGACAGAAGATGAGACTATTCCCATCTTCAGCAGTAAATTGAGAGATATTACAGATCAAGCATTTCAACTTGGTGAAAAATATTCTGAAAAAAAACTGGCGTGCAAAACCTTGAGATCCTTGCCGCCAAGATTTGCTGCCAAAGTTATTGCCATTGAAAAAGTTAGAAATCTATCATAGTTGAAGCTGAATGAATTTATGGGATCTTTGCAGACTTTTGAAATGCATCTGAACACTCAACATAAAAATAAAGGTATTGCACTAAAAACTAATGGAAGCTCAGAAGTAGCCCATATGAATTTTGATACTGACAACATTGCCTTGTTGACAAAGAAGTTTGGCAAGATACTGAAGAAAAAAAGTAGAAAGTTTAATGAGTGAAATTTCAACAAGGGTACCAGAAGAGGAGATGGACACAAGAAAAGTGGTGATGCAAATGACTTTGACAGAAAATGTGACATCAACAATAATATTAGATGTTGGGAATGCGGAGGAATTGGTCATACTCAAAATGAGTGTGCAAATAACATGAACAAATAACAAATCATACAACTTGACATAGAGTGATAATGGCAAGGAATCTAACAGCAGCACCAGTGGAAATGGAGATGAAGCAAATCACATAAGCAATTTTGTTGTATTTCATTCAAGTGCATAATTGCAATTTGACAGAAGCGAAACTAATGATGAGGTTTCAAAAACAAATGATGATGAAGTTGCCCATGAAAAAGTAAGAAGTGAATATGAATTGATGTATACAAAATGGATGAAAAGTGTCTTGTCGAGATCAACAGGAGGCTAAAAGAAGAAAAATAAAAAAATTGCAACAGCAGAATAGTTCACTGCAACAGGAATTGAGCTGCTTTAACAGCAAGTACAACAACATGTCAAATCACTCCAACTCAACAATGACAAACTTGAGAAAGTAGAACACTACATCAAAAGGCTAAATGCAGGGAAGATGAAGCTTGATGAAATACTATCCTTTGGCAAGCCATTAGGAGATTTGATTGGGTTGGACTACAACAATAGCAACACTGCTTCAACAAGCATGATTGAACTAGAAAGAAAAATGACACTAGTGGACAAAAAGAGGTTCATCAGAAAATCAAAAAGGTCTTCTGTTACTTGTGACTATTACTCTCATGCAGAAAACATTTGAGACATCTGTTTGAGAATTGTTAAAGATCTACAACAAGGGCACAAACTTGTAAAAGCTGAGTTCAACAGGACTAGGTAGACAATTCAACAAAGGAGAATTTAGGTCAGAATGATAGAACTCAAAAGATATGTTATACATGTGTCATTTAAAGCATGCATGAACGATGTATGGTATCTTAATTGTGGCTATTCTCGACACATGACAAGATAGAAATGAGTCTTGTTAAACTACAGAGCCTGTGAATGAGGTAATGTAACATTTGGTGATGGCTTCAAAAAAAGGTAGTTGGCATTGGAACTCTAAATATCAAAGGTATGCATGCACTTAAAGTTTTTCTATTTGTTGAAGGAATGAAAGCTAATCTGAGGGGTATAAGCCAACTATGTGATGATAATTTACATGTTAACTTCAACAAACATAAGTGTTTTGTTATGGATGACTCCAACTAGCTGGTTCTCACTAGAGCTAGGACATCGGATAATTGTTACAAGTTCCTAAAATCAAATGATCAGTGGTGTATGACAGCTTTGGAAAAATGATGATGAAGTTGATCTGTGGCATCAAAAGTTGGGACACAAAAATCTTAGACTGTTGAAAAAGTTGAGCTCAACAGAAGTAGTACGAAGCATACCGAAGCTTTGCAAAACAATAAGAAGAATATGTGGTCCATGTCAAATTTGAAAGCAGAAAAGGTCTTCTCACAAAGAAACAACAGAGATCAACACTTCTAGAGTATTGGACCTCATGCATTTGAATCTTTTTTATTCTACTCAAACTGAAAGTGTTGGAGGCAAAAGATATGTATTAGTGTGTGTTGATGATTTCTCTAGATATACTTGGATTGACTTTTTGAGGCAAAAATCGGGAACCTTTGATGCATATCAAAAGTTGTGTTTTAAGCTACACACTCAGAAGAATTCAACATTATGCAGACAACAAAGTGATTATGGTAAGGAGTTTGACAACCATCAATTTAACGAATTTTGTGTTGGTTATGATATTTAATAGGAATTTTCTGCAGCAAAGACATCTCAACAGAATGGTGAAGTTGAGAGGAAGAACATAACCATTCAAGAAATGGCCCGAGTTATGTTGAACTCCAAAGAGATATCTCAAAGATTGTGGGTAGAAGCTGTTAGCACTGCAACATATGTCATCAACAGGAGATATTTGAAGCTTACACTACTAAGACTGCATATGAAATTTGGACAAGACGTAAGCCACACTTGACCAATTTCCATATTTTTTGTAGTAAGTGCTACATTCTTAATGTTTAGGAATTTTTGGGCAAGTTTGATGCACGAAGTGATGAAGAAGTATTTCTTGGTTACTCCAACAATAGTCAAGCCTTTTGTGTATTCAACAAAAAAAATGGAGTTGTCATGGAGACTATAAATGTGGTGGTTGAGGATGTTACTGCAATAAAGAATAATAACACAGCCACAACAGAGAAGGAGGAGTCAAATCCTGTCAAATCTCAAGAGTCTTTTAACATGGAAATCAACACAAAGCAAGAGGAATTAATTGATACTACAATAGATTCAAAAACCATAGAAGAAGCAATTCAACACAGAAAGTCATCCTCAAGAATAAAAAAGAATCATCCTACATATTTGATCATTGGTGGTTTGGATGAATCAAGAAAAACTAGAGGAAAGACAAAGATCAATTATAAAGAGATGGTGATGTTCACATACTACACTTCAACACTGGAACCAAAGAATGTCAAAGAGGCCTTGACAGTTGAATTCTGGATAGTTGCTATGCAGGAGGAACTTCAATAGTTTGAGCGTAATGATGTCTGGGAACTTTTTCCATGTCCAGATGGAATCAATGTGATTGGCACAAAGTAGTTGTTTCGCAACAAAATTGATGAATATGGAAACATAACATGCAACAAAGCAAGACTTGTTGCACAAAGATACACACAAGTTGAAGGAGTGGACTTTGACGAAATATTTGCCCCTGTAGCACTGCTAGAATCTACCATATTATTATTAGTTTTTACTTGTGCAAGAAGAATCACACTTCAACAGATGGATGTCAAAAATGAGTTCTCAAATGGATTTCTACAAGAAGAGGTTATCTTAAACAGCCAAAGAGATTTATTGATCCAGATCATCCAAATCATGTGTACAAGTTGAAGAAAACACTTTCTGGGCTTAAACAAGCACTAAGGGCTTAATATGAGAGATTGACAAACTTTTTGTTCACTAAAAGCTACAACAGAGGGGGAGCTGATAAGACCATGTTCTTCAAACGACTAAACACGCATGTTATGGTGGCACAAATCTATGTTGATGATATTAGTTTGGCTCGACCTCAACGCAGCTCATAAAGGAATTTGTTGAACTCATGCAAACTGAATTTGAGATAAGTATGGTAAGAGAACTTATCTTCTTTCTTGGTTTGTAGGTTAAGCAAACAAAAGATGGCATTTTTATCTCACAGACCAAGTATGCTTTTAACTTGGTTAAGAAGTTCAATATGGAAGACTCCAAACCTGTCAGAACACCCATTGGTGTTAATAAAAAATTTGATAAAGGATGACAAAGGTCAGCCTATTGATCAACACATATATAGGAGCATTGTCGGAGACCTATTATACTTAACAGCAAGTGGACTAGACATATCATACAGTGTTGGAGTATGTACAAGATATTAATTAGCCCCAAAAGAGTCACATTTGAAGGTTGTCAAACGAATTATAAAGTATGTTAATCATACACAGGAATATGGAGTCTACTTCCGCAAGGACTCAAATACTTATCTCATTGTTTATAGTAATTCTAATTAGGCTGAAATTTGTGATGATAAAAAGAAAGTACTTCTGGAGGATGCTTTTATCTTGGAAATAATCTTGTGTTGTGGTACATCAAAAATAGTAAAAAGCAAAATTCTATCTATTTTGTCAACAACAGAAGCATAATATATTGCAACAGGAAGTTGTTGTACTCAGCTGTTGTAGATGAAGCAAATGCTAAATGACAATGGATTGACACGAAAGGAGCTAGTGATGTATTAGGACAATACAAGTGCAATAGATATCTCAAAAAATCCAGTTCAACACAGCCGAACAAGGAACATTGACATACATAATCACTTCATCAGAGAACTTATTGAATAAAATACTGTTATCATTGAATATGTTACAACACAAAAACAGTTGGCAAATATCTTAACAAAACCACTTGATGCTTCACAATTTGAGGAATTAAGAAGTGCATTGGATTATGCACCATGTAGGAGGTTTTCTACATATTTTACTGTAAATCTTTATTTTAAGCTTCTGCATTTATCTATTTTTAGAAAAAATTAAAAAATCACAAAAATAGGTGGGATTTTGACACCTCAGTAGAGGATTTCTAAAGGACAATTTTGAAAATTGCTACAGATAGTTATTTTGTTGGGAGATTAAGTTTGATCATTATTTCAGTTTCAATACGAGTGTTCTTCTCTCTCTTCGACGGCTCATCTTTATCAGCTTCATACACACTCTGAAAACCCCTTGTCATCACTGAAGCACGGTGTTTGTGAAACTTTAAGAATAATATAACCTGTCAGACCACAGCTTCGAAGAAGAAGACCCAGGAATTCAGTAGGATCGAGGTCACAGAGAAACCTGACAGACACACCTAGGGTTTCAACAACAGAGGGTTACACATCTGGTAATGTTCCTGCTACTTCTTCTTTACCAAATGTTGAAGAGAATTGAAATATGGAGATTGTGTCATATGATGGAGGCATTGTTGGCTTTACTATCTCATGCTATCCAAATTACATGAACTTTGATATATCTATTCCTAAGATTCATGGAGAACTGTCTTCAAATGCAATCTTTGTGCCTGATTACTTCTTTAGAAATGTTGATAATCGTTCTACTGTTGATTATGATTATGCAATGCCTGTTAATCTGTCTTCTATTGAGTCATTTGTGGAGATTGTACAAGTTGAATCTGTTGAAGCTAGCAATGTTAATCCTAGTAATGAGATGTCTGTTGTATCTGTGTATATTGGTGGTTTGGCTGAAGGAGTTGAGTTGATTGTTAATCCTTCTATTCAAACTATTGAACATGATGTCTATAATGATGCACCTAGTTCTCAAGTTGAACCCAGAATCGTTAATGACCCTCCTGTTGAATTAGAAGTATTTTCTGACAATCTGTCAATTACTAAGATTGTTCATGTTATTACTGATGTTGGAGCAACTCAATCTGACAAACTAGAAGAAGAACAATCTAGTCTCGCTATTAAACCAGACCCTGGTATGGTAGAAAGTGATAGTGAAGGAACCAATATTGAAAAATATGATGATGTTAAGTTCAAAGAAGTTAAGATGTCAGTAAAACAAAAGGGAAAAAGAAAATCAAATGACCCTATTGTGAAAGGCTTGAAAAATGGGTAAAAAGGGAGAATGTTGAGAGTGTCAAAATTAAAGTCAAAGATGCTTTTGATGTGTTATTTTTCAACTATGATAGTCGACTACAACATAGAAATGTGTCTGTAAGATCTGTGTTGGCTCAAAGGTTAATTGATAAAGCTAAATTTGAGCAGCTTGGATTGATAGATCTTTTGAAAAGGGTTAAATTGTATAGCTCTATCACCTTTGCTGAATCTTATAACCTCAAAATAGTGCACGAGTTCTATACCAATCTTGACAAAGGAGTAGATGATCCAGGAAGTTTTTTTTATCATGTTGTTTATGTTAAAAGTGTGATAGTCTCCTTCTCTCCTAAACTGCTAGCTGGTGTACTTGGAGGCAATCATCATCCTAAAATTGAAGGCAGTGGAATCGATAGTGACTTTAACATGACAACAGTTTGTATAGAATTGACAAGAGATACACTTCAGTAGTGGCCTAAAAAAAATCAGTTAAAGTCTTCTTCTCTGACAGTGAAGTACTTTGCTCTGTACAAACTGTCCTGCACAAATTGGATGCTATATGCCAATATATCAATTATTCTAAGGGATGAAGTAATGTTGTTATACTTGATTGGCACAGAAGGACAGTTTAACATCGGTTCTATTATGTTTAATTCTATTGTTAAACCTTCCCGGATAAGCACTGTAAGTACAACAAGTCTTCCTTTTCCTTGTCTCCTTATTAACTATCTTTTTTCATGTCAAGATATTCAAGCATTCAGTAAGGATGTTGTTATCAATGACATTAAGACTTTCAAGCTCCCTTTGACAAAGCCCAAGTCTGAGATCTCTATGCAATATTCTTGAAGTACAACAAGCTATTCTCGTGTCAGAGTCACTTCAACATCTGCCCATGCTGATACTCAAACTTTGCAAGACCAAGTGGCAGAATGAATCAACCAATGTCAGACTTTACCTCACAACAGTAGCTGTTGACAGTCTCTACCTCACAACTTCATCTCCAAGAAACTCTAGATAAGCTTTTGGGGAAGCAATGACACTTTGGCCTTGTTTCTCGTAAAAAAGGAGATATAATATGCGCCAAAGGGAGGAGATCAAGGAGATAGGGGGAATCTGCTGAAAGGGGGAGTTGGTTGCTACCTTTGGATTTTTGTTAAACTTAAAGATTTACTTATAATTTTTAATTGCTGAACAATTTTATTGCTTTACCTAAAAATTTTATTATTTTTGCTACTTTTGGGATAATTGTAATATGCCATATTTCTGCACTATGTTGCTGGGATTCTTGATTTATTATTTCTGTTGAACTATTGTTGAAGTATATACGACGTTATGCTCTGCTTCAACATAGTGCTCTAAGTTGTTGAATATATAATGTGAAAGTGCTTTCGCTGAATTCTCATCACATACACCTAACTGAGCAAGTTGTTATGAAGGCTTATGGAGGTTTTTGCAATAAACAATGCCAAAGGGGGAGATTGTTACGACAAATTTGGGAGATTATTACATGAAGCAAACACATATGGAAAAGTATCTTGGCACTATGATTTGATGAGATGTTATTTGCCAAGTAGAACTTTATGGCATAAAGAAGTCTACATTAGAAGTTGTCATTATTTGAGCAAAACTCCATTATGGCAAGAAGAAGAAATTTGGTATCTCTTAAAGCTACTAGGATTTGGAGAATCCCATGAAAATCTATCTACACCAAATATCAAGAAGATTGATATCCTACTATCTTGGGATTTCTTGCTATATTCTTGATATATCAATCTTGGAAAAGAAGGAAGCTCAAGACTCTCTACCATATTATATATATGAGCTTCAAGGAAAAGCAAATTAACCTCTCACGAAACAACTCATAAGTTCACACGGATTTCTTGTACTATTCTCTCGATTCTCAAGCATTATCTAGAGAGAGAGAGAGAGTTGTTCTTTGAACTAATGTTATAGAAGCTATATTTTGAGAGAGTTCAGCAGCACACTTTATCTTCTTATTATGCTACTCATGGCAAATTGGTGTGTATCATCCTATATGATTTTTACCTTTGTATATTAAGTCCCTATTGTTTTTCTTTGATTTATTAAGTCCCTCATATATTTTTGAATCAATTGTCAAGGACTTTTAGCTACTATTGCGGTGGTTTCCGATCAATTTTTACATGAGCTCCTCACGTGGGTAGATTGCATGGGGTAAAAAAGGAATAACGACCAAGTAGTTTTTGAAAAAAAAATAAACTTTATCTTCACGTGTTCAACACCCTTATTCACAGTCAGATTTTTCATCAGAAAAAGATTAGAGATTTTATGTTAGAAGAAGAAAGTAAGTGGAAGCAGCTTTGGCATCTAGTTGGAAGATCCTCCGATAAGACATTGTTTGGTGGTCTTCGTCTTCTACACAAATCCTACTCCATTTATTTGTCCTATTTTCTCTCTGTTCAGCTCTTCGTCTCATCAATTGGATAGTTCAAGCAACAAAAGTCAAACCAGAAGCACCTGAATCTCAACAAACCACCCGTAAAACACAGATCTTTTCTTGTGTTTGTTCTGACTAAATTTAGTCATCGCGACCCCTCAGATTCTACAGAGAGAGAATGATTTTCTCCTATGGCAGTCCCTATTTCAGAACCCCGAAGTGCCTCAATCTTTTCATTCATTTTCTTCTCTTTATCTTTTCTGCTTTTCTGCGTTTGTATGTTTTTCCCACGTACTATCCCCATTTGGGATTATAAACGAGTTCTTAGTTTATGTTCTTGAATCCATACCTTTTTTTTATATGTCTTGGGTGCTTGTTCAATTTGCCTTACTATAACATGAGCTCGAACTATTTTTGGCTAAGCAGAATCATTTGAAGGGGCTTAATTCTGTTGCCATGTAGTTCGTGAGTTTCATGATGTTTTAGAAAAAAAAAAAGAGACTTTTTTTTGTGGAAGCAACTAAAGCAAGATGCACTTACTGTAATGAGGCTCCTTGTGATCTGGTTGTAGAATTAATTGCATCTTCAAACACACCATTCTGATGGTGGAGTGAAGATCTTTTGATCTTCTTCTGTTTTCTCCTTCTCTTGCGTGAAGATTGATAGTAATTTTGCTTCGATTACAATTTGGGGGAGAAAGCCCTAACTTCAATTTAGGGGAAAAAATCTAACTGTGAGGGTGTTGAACACGTGAATATAAAATTAATTTTTTCAGAAATTATTTGGGTTGTTCTTCCTTTTTCACCTCTGTGGTCTACTCACGTGAGGAGCTCTTATAAAATTTGGTCAGAAACCATCGCAATAGTGATCGGGAGTCCTTGACAGCTTTTTCAAAAATACATGAGGGATTTAAAAAATTAAAAAAACAATGAAGACTTAACATACCAAGCGAAAAAACATAGACAAAACATGCCACGTGACAAGATTATGTTCAAACTACCTCACGGAGTAGAAGGGTGCTGTGACTGATCGAGGTCAGTTGAAAATAGTAAGTGCAAGTGGGATCTTGTCGCATACTGTCGAAAGGAGTTCGACATATCCTGTTGAGGAAAGTTCAACAAAAGCGAGCTGTGACTAGATAACAGTTAAACAATTGTGGAGGTAGAAGTTGTGATTGGTGTGTTTCCAATCGTAAGGCAACATTATGGTTGTTGGATTTCTGACTGTTGAGGCAGCTTTGGCAAAATATGGTTTGCCAAGTCCGCTAGGGGAATCACTGGAGGAGATTGAGAGTGTATTCTTGTACGTTTGAAATATAAAGCTTAGTAGATTACTTTTTCGAGCATGGCACCGCAGACATAGGCTATTGAGCCGAACTGCGTTACTAATTTTGTTTATGTGTTGTGTTAAACTGTGTAGAATCAACTTCAATACATGGAGTTTGACAAAAATAAAAATTTTGCATAAACTTAACCATACTGGAAGATTTGAGACCAAATAATCTATATTCTATGAAGATATTGTGAGTCCAATCTATGAAATATTGGTGGTAATTAGATGAAGTTTCAAGAGAGGAACTTTCTCCTTAAATTAGTTACTTTTTGGGTTCTAAGTCAGGGTCAAAAATATATATTTTCACATAAAATGTACTCAAGTCGCGTTTAGACCTTCTAAACTTAATTAGCACACGCTTAACCTTACGAAAATATTCGTATCGCCTCTATCCTAAAAAGTTATAAATTTGATTCTTTATATATTATACTCAAATTCAAGACAGGGTACACGTAAGACCTTCATAGAGTGGAGTATTACGCTTTGAATTTTGGCTTTGTCTCTCTATACGTAAGTATTCTTCTCGTCTTAGCAATTGTAGAAGCTCTTTCTGTTTAGCATCAGCTTGAGAGATAACCAGATCAAACTAGTCGAGGAATTTGGATTGTTTCAATCTCAAGTTTAAGGCTTTTTATTTTAGACTGGACATGTCCAAAAGTTTGTTTCCATCTTTTTAGGTCTTGTTTAGTTCTGTCTCGTTTTTGGAATCCTCGAAACATATGAGAGCCATTGACATCCATCTTCCATGGATCTGCAATCACCATGGTAGAAGAGGGTTCCCTAGTCCATATAGATTCAAAGAGGAACAGACGAGGACTTTGTTTGGATGTATGGTTTGTGTTAGCCCTAAGGGCAAATTATGTAGTTTTGATTAATGACAAATATTGATGAGGACTAAAATGTTTGATTATTGTGTGATAGGTTCTGTAAACTGAGAAGTATGAAGTCTCATTGCTTTGAAGCAAAAGTTCAAGAACAACTTCAGTTAAGCAAGTATTTGAAGTTTGAAGAATGTTGTTCTAAAGATGATCAAAAAGCATTGAAGACTTGAAGTGTAGAGTACATTTAACTTTTAGGTAAATTTCTATGTAAACTCTACACTTGCATGTCTTGGTTATCATTGAATGCATAAGAGAGCATAAAAATAGTCTTATGATCTTAAAAGGCTTTGAATGAATCTTTTTATAAGATATGTTAGTAAACTTCATATGTTCTTGTTTTCCAAACTTATATATAGTTAAATAAGTTTTCTATACATATCAAATGTTTTTCAAACTCATTGAAGTTATATCTCAAATGATTTTACAAAGTTTGAAAATACTTTCAAAAAATTCGGTCGTCCGAATTTTGTAGCAAAAGTTTGCTACTATTCTTCCAGAGAAATTCGGAAGAAGATTCGGACGCAGCCAAAAAATTCTGTCGTCCGAATTTTTGGCCTTCAGCATGGTCACTGTTCTTCCAGAGAAATTCGGAAGAAGATTCGGACGCAGCAAAAAAATTCGGTCGTCTGAATTTTTGTTCTCAGCATGGTTACTATTCATCCAGAGAAATTCGGACGCAGCCAAGAAATTCGGTTGTCCGAATTTTCTGAAACTAGCCGTTTTATGAACGTTTTAACAGATTTTCAAATTCTATAAAAGCTATAAACATGAAAATTTTTGTAACTCTGGAAATCTTGAAAACTCCAAGCATTCAAAAGCATTTAGCAAACATTTCTTAAGCTCTCTTATGTCTTGTGCATTCAATTGATCAACCCAAAGACATCAAAGTGTGAAGGTGCAAAATTGTGTAATATCTACCATCAAGTGGTAACTTCTACACATTCTCATTTATTTATCAAATTGTGTATTTCTACTAGTTCTAGCAAGGTTATCTTGATAACATAAAATCCTTTCGATAAGGGTGATCCTTGAAAGTGTGATTCAAGGTTGTTTAAGATATAAAACCATTGTTTGTGGTGAGCCTTGTATTGTAAACATTACTAGAAGAGGTTGTGAGTGTAAAACCATAGTGTGGTTAGCCTCTTATGTAATTGTTGAACTTGAGCTTATAGTGAATTGGTTGAAATCTTTGAGTGTGGACTCAAGGTAGTGGATGTAGATCTTAGAGAGATCGAACCACTATAAATCGTGTGTTCATTTCCTTATAGCTTTATTTATTTACATGCTCATGTTATTATTAGTTGTTCATAGTTGTTGATTGATTGGATATAGCCTTATTGTTTGATGATCTTATCTTAACCATTTCATCACATATAAACTTGAAACTTGTGAAATTAAAGAAGAGTTTTTATTAAGGCAAAGGATTTGTAAAAAGGGAAAAGATTTCGATAATTAGCCTAAGACCTAATTCACCCCCCTCTTAGGTCTTACAGTTTGTATTTAGCAGTAGGGGTCTATGATCCAAATCAATGGCAGAGAGGTGAAGTACTTATTCAAACTATCTTGCATTATAAAAAAGTTATTTTGTACTTCTTTCGTTTCAAAATATATATCTTAATTTTATTTTAAAATTAAAATTTTATAAAAAATATTGATAAAAATATCCAAAATTCTTTTATTAAAAGATTATTAGTTAGCGCTCTAAATTCAAATTCAACAACAAGAATTGGTATTTTGAATACTTAGTTGAAAAATTAATAGTTTCAGAGAAAATAAATGCATTTAAATGATTTGTTGGAGAAAATAATAAGACTAAAAAAATAATAAATGAACGCTTTATATAAGAATGAAATATATTTTAAAATAGACTAAAATAAAAATTAGTATATGTATTTTGAATTATAGATAGTACTCAATAACATCATCTTGCATTAATTTATGATTTTGTAATCAAATAGTTATAAGAAGAAAATCATATTTTGCTTCCTCCATCATGCATCAATATCAAAAGTCAAGCATCTCAAGTATGTATGAAACAGACTGCCAAAGTTTTCCCCTTAAGTATAATGGAAAATTTTTTATTCTAATTTTGATACCACCTTTCATACTTAATTATTTATTATCCTATACTTAACAAATAAAAAGTGATAATTTAATTTTGGAACTGAGATAATAAAATAAAAATTAGCATAATATTTACAAGCTTTTCACTTCAATCTTACTTCTTTTCTAAAAATTCAAGACAAAAATTTTCTAATAAAACCAAACAAATATCACTCCAAAAACAAAAGGAAAGAATAGAATCCAAAAGCAAACAATCTCATTCTCATGAACAATTTCTTTTCTTTTCTTTTCTTTTTCCTTCTCATGTGGCATCTGTTACTAGTACGAATAAGTGTTCACGTATCCTCAAAACCCTCTCAAGAGTCGTGTTGTTACCGCTCAAATTAATTTGGCTATGGTACATACACTATTTTTTAATATTTATAAAATAGATCTCAATCATCAAATTTTGATTCAATAATTGAAAACTCACATGTAATATATTAACTATTGTATGAAAATATAAAAATAAAATATTTATTCAATGTATTCAATACATATTAAATGGGCATTGCAATATGCAGTATTTTTTTGGACTATATGTAGTGCGAGAAAACTTTCATTATTTCATTTGAATTTCGAAGAGTTTCTAAAATTCTCTAAAGTACTCGGACAGAAAAATTCAAATCTACGAACAACAACGAAGAATCTTCATGAAAAATATTATTTTATCAAACTACTCAACGTTTTACATCGTTTTACATAAAGTAAACTTCAAAATTGACCTTAAAAAGCTGATTTTGAAGTCAGCTAGAGAAAAAATGAATTTCGCCAACTAAATAGCGGAATTCATCATCGAATTCCGCCACTAGTTGGCAGAATTCAACCAAAAATTTCGCCATATTCTGGTGGGGTACAATTCTAACAGCAAATTGTACCCAATTCCCCCACGAATTTTGCCGAATTATAGCGAAATTCATGGAGGATTTCTGCCAAAAAAATGGCGAAATTATGCAACGTAATTCTGCCAGAAAATGGCGTAATTCCCCTTTCTGGTGGAATTATTTGCCAGAATTTTGCAAATTTCTGGCTGAATTATATCCAGAATTTTGCTACTACGTGACGGAATTTGAAGAGAATTTGTCTTCAAATAAAAAATTTTGATTTATGCAAAACAATTTAAATTTTTGTGTGTGTATTTGTACTAATTAAGTTAATTATATTTTAATATTTTTATTATATTATAAGTATTTTATTTACTTATTTATCTTATTTTTTTATAATTTAATTTAATTACTATTTATTTATATCTATTTTAAATTAATAGCAATTTCCTTATGACGTAAGGTTTTGTGAACAATATATATAAATTTTCAGTACGAGTTGCATATTAACAACATTTGTTGAATATGTGTTGTAGATGGAGGATCCTTGTCGGCGGCGGCGCGATGCATCGCTTGATTTGAGACCATTTGCAAATCGTAGCGGTCGATTGCACGGTTGACAACCTATTACGGCGTCTGCCAAACAGTGAGCGGGTGTGGCGAGGTGCAACATGTTAAGAACCCAGGCATGGCTGGACGCACGGAAGCTGTCGGCACAGATCATGAACCGCAGAATGTTGCACAGGCAGCCCATACAGCGAGGCAGAACGGCCGTTTGACCACACATATAGGCCTTAGGGCCGAATCGGTTACAAAGCATGCTGGTCAAACCACACTTAATGCTGGACTGTTACAAACGGTGGTCATAACTAAAGAAGGGAATTGTGGCATGAAACGTGGGAAATGGCTGGTAACGACTACAATTACTAAGGGGACTGTTACAACCGTTACAACGGTTACAAGCATTAAAGGGAGGACATCATGGCTGAAATTATGGAGACTTTAACACTATAGTTGATTCTATAAATAAGAGCTCTCAAGCTCATTGTAAGGAATCCAGATATCTAAGAATTCAGACATCATTGTTGATGATTGTAATAGCATAGGCTATTCTCAAACATTCGGCTTTCCTTTGCGTAGTGCTTGGAACGCTTGGGCTTAACAATGCTGGTGTAGTGCCAGGTTGTTAGGATTAATAGGCTTAGCAACTCGATTGTCGTGCTGGTGTTGTGCCGGTGTTGTGCCGGCTATTTACCCTTGTACTTTGCTTTATTCAATAAACATAAAAACGTGGAACTTCAACACCAAAAAGTGTCCCTTCTATACTTTGTCCCATTTCTGCTACACTTTGCCCCAAGACTTATCGAGTTGGTGCCTTGGTTACGAGCCTCCGTGCAGCTTAAGGGAGAACGTAACGCGCAACCGCTGCCGGTACCCTGATAATTGGTGCTTTCATTGAGAGAATGTGTGTTTTTTCAAGTGACCTTGCTTGTTTTTTTAAATGGCTGGCCCAGAATATCAAGTTGGTGAGGAAAGCTCATACTCCAATCGGTTTCGCATCGATCAGTTGGAAAGAAATCATGCTCAACTCTTGAGTCGAATGGACTGGATAACTTTCGAAATGGAAGGTATGCAAAATAATTTCATGAAATTGTTTAGTTTGCTTGAAAATTGAGATGGTGGAACTTCGAGCAGACCGATTCCTGAACCACGTATGCGGTCCAAAGTTGTGGGCAGAACTGTTTGCCCCAGCGATGAAGAAGACGGTCGTTCCCATCGCTCCAGAATGCATTCTAGTCCTGAACAGGATAGACGAACCAGGTCTAACCCACTCTACGATGAGTTTGAAAGGTGGACAGATGAAGAAGTCTATAATTCTCCTGGCAGTCCGTTTATGAGGCCAAGGAGATGAACTGAATGGCATGAACGTCGTACCAGTCCTAGACGGCCCCGAATGGTGTTTTCTACGTTTGAGAAAGGAGACCCCACAGAATGGATATCCAAATCTGAATATTTCTTTGCCAAGGAAAAAATTTCACGTGAAGAGCAAGTGGAGTATGCTTTCTATTTCCTTTGCGACAAAGCAAACTAGTGGTGGCGTTGGTTAAAAACGGCTTACGAACGGGACCAGAGACGGCTTGGGTGGACACAATTCACCAAAGAAATTTATGATCGTTTTGGCCATTCCAATATTGTGAACCTCGACGAGCAGTTGGCCAAACTCCATTAGGAAGCTAGTTTGGAGGAATATTTGGAGGACTCTGAGCGCCTAGCTGAAGCAGCAGGCAATTGGTCAGAAGGAGTGCTTAAGAGCACATTTCTTGAAGGCCTTCGGCTAGCCCTGAGAAGGGAGATAAAAATTCAAGACCCACAAACTTTGTCTCATTGTATTAAATTGGCTCGTTTGATTGATGATGGCAGAAAGTCAGAAAAAGGAATGCCAAAACCTATTCCAAAAGAGCCAACACCAGAGGAAATTGAAGAAATAAAACGGAATGAACTTAAAAACCAGGCCAAAGACTTGAAACTGGCCCCAGATGAGGTAAAGAAACGGGTTGACAAAGGCCTATGTTTTAAGTGAAACAGCAAGTGGTAGCCTGGCCACCGATGCATGAAAGGTTAAGTTCTCATTATGAAGGAACAATCCAGTGACGATGATGCTATTTTTGAGTTGGGCAATGAGAAAAGGCCCAAGAGAATGAATGCAAAAGGTGAACTGGCGCTCAACTCTCTTAATGGTGCAGCAAGACCCTCTACTATGCTGCTTAAAGGAACAATGGCGGGAACAGAAGTTGTAGTATTAATCGATGATGACGCATCTCATAACTTCATTAATGCCAAGGTCGTGCAGAAATTGATGATGAGCACCAGTTCCATAGTCCCGTTTAATGTTAAAATTGCAAATGGCCAAAAATTATTATGCACCACTATGGTTCGGGATGTGGAAATTGGAATTCAAGGGGTGACGGTAAAAGCTTCATTACACGTTTTGAACCTAATAGGTTTAGAAGTTGTTTTGGGAAATGCATGGTGTTAGCTCTAAGGGCAAATCATGTAGTTTTGATTAATGACAAATATTGATGAGGACTAATATGCTTGTATGTTGTGTGATAGGTTATATGAACTAAGAAGTATGAAGTCTCATTGTCTTGAAATCAAAGTGCAAGAACAACTTCATAAAGCAAAGTGATTGAAGAAAGTTGCTCTTAGATGATCAAAAGGCATTGAAGACTTGAAGTGTAGAGTGTATGTACTTAGTAGGTAAATTTCTATGTAAACTCTACACTTACATGTCTTGGTTATCATTGAATGCATAAGAGAGCATAAAATGAGTTTTATAATCTTAAAAGGCTTTGAATGAATTTTTTTTAATGAATGTGATGTTTTGTCTTAAAAGATTTTTAAGTAAACCTTATGTGATCAAAGGATTTTGATTTTTAGACTTATATATGTCTAAATAAGTTTTCTATACATATCAAATGTTTTTCAAACTTATTGAAGTTAAATCTCAAATGATTTTACAAAGTTTGAATAAGCTTTCAAAAAATTTGGTCGTTCAAATTTTGTAGCAAATGTTTGCTACTGTTCTTCCAGAGAAATTCGCAAGAAGATTCGGACGCAGCTAAAAAATTCGGTCGTCCGAATTTCCTGAAAATAGTTGTTAACTAGCCGTTTTAACTGATTTGCAAATTGTATAAATGATATAAATGTGTAATCTTTTATAGCTCTGAACTCTTGAAAACTCTAAGCATTCAAAAGCATTTGGCAAACATTTCTTAAGCTCTCTTATGTCTTGTGCATTCAATTGATCAATCCAAAGACATCAAAGTGTGAAGGTACAACTTTGTGTAAAATCTACCAACAAGTGGTAACATCTACACACTCTCACTTAGTTATCAAATTATATTGTTCTACTAGCTCTAGCAAGGTTATCTTGATAACATAAAACTCTTTAGTTAAGGGTGATCCTTGAAGTTGTGATTCAAGGTTGTTTGAGATATAAAACCATTGAGTTTGGTGAGCCTTGTATTGTAAAAGTTACTAGAAGAGATTGAGAGTGTAAAACCATAGTGTGGTGAGCCTCTCTTGTAATCTGTAAACCTGAGCAAATTAGTAGATTGTTTGAAATCCTTAAGTGTTAGCTTAAGGTTGTGGACGTAGATCTTGAGGATCGAACCACTATAAATTGATTGAGTTCTTTGCTATTGCTTTCTTTCATTGTTTTACTATAAATTGTTTCTATTTTGCTCATTATAATCTGTTCTTGGTCTAAAAGCATAAAATGTTTGTTTTTGCGATAATTAGCCAAATACCTAATTCACCCCCCTCTTAGATATTTCACATGACTTCGAGACGTTGGTAAGATTAATTTGATTACTCTGCTATGACTATGGAATTTATGTGGGAAGGCAGAAAATGTTCATGGCAGGCCCAACACTCTCAAAAACTTAAACGATGTGAGATCAATACCTTGGAGATGGTGGACCAGGCCGATGATATGCAAGTGCGGGCCAAAGACTTTCACCTTGAGGACAAGGTAATACTTGAAGAACGGGGGAATGTTAAGAACCCAGGCATGGCTGGACGCACAGAAGCTGTCGGCACCGGTAGTGAATCTCAGAACGTTGCGCGGGCAGCCCAGACAGCGAGGCAGAACGACCTTTTGGCCACACATATAGGCCTTAGGGCCGAATCGGTTACAAAGCATGCTGGTCAAACCAAACTTAATGTTGGACTGTTACAAACGGTGGCCATAACTAAAGAAAGGAATTGTGGCATGAAACGTGGGAAGCTGCTGGTAACGGCTACAATTACTAAGGGGACTGTTACAACCGTTACAACGGTTACAAGCATTAAAGGGAGGACATCATGGCTGAAATTATGGAGACTTTAACACTATAGTTGATTCTATAAATAAGAGCTCTCAAGCTCATTGTAAGGAATCCAGATATCTAAGAATTCAGACATCATTGTTGATGATTGTAATAGCATAGGCTATTCTCAAACATTCGGCTTTCCTTTGCGTAGTGCTTGGAACGCTTGGGCTTAACAATGCTGGTGTAGTGCCAGGTTGTTAGGATTAATAGGCTTAGCAACTAGAGTGTCGTGCTGGGTTATTAATAGTGCTGGTGTTGTGCCGGGCATTTACCATTGTACTTTGCTTTATTCAATAAACATAAAAAAGAGGAACTTCCACACCAAAAAGTGTCCCTTCTATACTTTGTCCCATTTCTGCTACACTTTGCCCCAAGACTTGCCGAGTTGGTGCCTTGGTTACGAGCCTCCGTGCAGCTTAAGGGAGAACGTAACGCGCAACCGCTGCCGGTACCCTGATACAGCACTAGTGACATCCTTAGACATCCCCGTGACTACTAAGGATGTCACGGGGATGTCACACGGGGCGTCGATAGTGCTCCTCATATGCCGTGGGTCCTAGGGATGTACGCGCACATTCCAAGATACGTACCATATCCTCGGTCTCTAATGACGTCGCAGGCTCCGATCGCACAATGATATTATCCGGTGGGACCTGCGTACGTACCGCAAACTTGCAGCGGCCAAGCAGAGGATGCTGTTACTATCCGCCATCGGTCCCTGTTACACCATATAAACATCCGGAGGATGAGGACGAGGGTGCGAGCGCTGCGGAGGATGTGCATAATGCAGATGATCCGGTTACTGATGCAGATTATGATATGGATGCGAGTGCAGATACGCAAGAGCCCGTTGCCGACTCATTTATGGAGAAGGAGGAGACATTTGATCAAGGCATCCCACACACGGCCCTGACGACTTCTTCAGCAAGACCGTAGAAGGATTTTTTACGTCTTGTTAGAGTAGGAGTAGGCAGCCTAGCTCGTTCGGTGTCCGGAGCTGTAGCTTCGGCCTGGGTAGATAGGTCACCTGGTCCAGTTTCGGTAGGTGTCAGCGCTTCAACTTGCCCCCGAGTCAGTAGGGCAGCTGTAAAAGCATCACAAGTACCCCTAACCTCCAGTATGGTTTCAGTCGACGATGAAGATCAACCCGGACCAACTATAGAAGGACAGGCGAAGAGATCCAGGACTATGCCTCGGGAGCTGTCTGTCTTGCGTACCTATATCGCTAGCTTGCTACGACATCCAGGGCCGACTGCAGGCAAATTGGTGGGGCCACAACACTGCTTGAGTCGTAGATATATCTATATTTTTTGGCATTTGCCCCACAGCAGTCTCCAGATTGGCGTGAGTCACAGCCTCATATTCTACGGTTCCAGCGTTGGGGCGGTGTCCCAAGAAAATCGAAGGACATACGAATGGTGCACTTGCATCTGGATGACCCTGGCATAGAGGGATGCCGCGCTGCAGGAGATACTGCAGATATTGGAAGGGACAGTTAGCGCGGGACCGTGACTTGCTCGTAGGCTGTTCTGTATCCAACCGACCATGGTTGTTCATTTTTTTTTTCCTTGAATTCACCTTATGTAGAATGTTAGTCATGAAACTACATACGGATCACACTGTTTGGCATTTGTTAATAAATATAATTATTTACTTTGAAATACAAGACCTCGATCATTTTTAACAATTGTATATTTACAGTTAAACATTAAATTTTAGTTACAAACGAAAATTGTAAAAATAAAACTATTTACGATGCTTAATGTAACGTACAATATAGTTACAAAATATAAAAAAAATACAACAATATAACTAAATAAGTGATTACTATACAAAAATCAAGCAAAATTCGAGAAAAACTGCATTAGTTTCGCCAAATTTAGGCGAAACTAGGGGCTATGTTTTGCCAGAATTTGGCAAAACTTAGCAGAAAATTTCACCAGGTTCTGGCGAAATTTTACCTCAAATTTCACCACAACCTGGCGAAATTTACTACTGAGTTTCGCTATTTTGTGGTGCAATTGTGTTGAAAGTTGTGTCACTCAGTGGCAAAACTCATGCTGGATTTTTAAAAAAAGTTACAAACACTAATTTAATTAAAATTTAGCGACTTTTTACCTCAAAATCGATAGAATCATTCTATAAATCTTTTCTTATTGTCTTGTTGTGACTAAATTCGCATATTTCTTTTAAAACATGTGATTTTTTTTGAAGGAAAGCTTGAGAGAGTATTAGAAGAAGAAAGATTATGAAAAATAAAAATTTTTTGTATTATATAAGTAAAAAAATTACATATAAAAATGACTTATTGAATAAAAGAAGAATACTGTTAGCACCCGACCACGTGCAACGCAATCAACCCTAACCCTCTGCAAATTTACAGATATTGGAAACATTTCCAGACAAAACCCTAGCCGTCCGATCCACTAGATCAAACAATATGGTAATTAGCGGCTGGGATTCATCTCGTTGCGGTGGGCTTGGAGGCTGGGCGCCTTTTTATGGAGAGCGATGATCAAAGCCTTGAAGCCCCTTCTTGTCATTACAAGTCGTACTCGTAAGTGCCCTCTCTCTCTCGGCCAATCTTACTCTCTCTCTTACTCTCTCTCTCGCTCTCTCGCTCTCTCGTTTTCTGTCTTTCTTTCTTTTTTTCTTTCTTCGTCTTCGTAATTTGTATATAGCTATCATTAGCGAAGAACCGGCCTCGCTACACATTAAGGATTCGATTCGAGATCCATGTTGTGAACAATGGATTTGTTCTAGGCAATTTTGCTAGGGTTTCAGGTTTTTTTTATTCTTTTAAAAGAATTTTGTGTTTTAAATTTGCCGAATTCTATAGTTTCTTTTTTTTTTGGTTTTATTGTTTTGGAAAGCGATTGAGTGTTCAGCTTGTGTAGTCGAGGTTTGATTAGGGTTTTTGTTTTTAATTTTGTTTCGGGTTTTGAATTTGAATGGAATCAGGAGGCGGGATGGGGATGGAGGAGGGGAAGGGCTAAATTTTGTTTTAGGGTTTTGTTTGGATTAGTGAATGCGTCAGCGGTTAGGGTTTATTTGAAAACCATTCGGTTCTTTAAGTTTTGCAAATGGGTGAAATGGCCGTTAATAAAATGCAGATAATCTATCTGTGACTCTGAGGATAAGATAGGAAAATTCATTCTTCCTTGTTGGAAACAGAACAAAACAGGGATTAAAGGTTTGTGTTGAAGTATTCTTTTTTCAATTGCACTTTTTGGCGTCCTTGCGGAATCCTTTGGAGTTGGAAGGAAGATTCTGTTTAACTCAGAATCTTTGAAAGTATGGTCTTCTGTATGGTTTTGCAGGATTTGAAGGTTGAATTTTGAATGTTAGTGTTGGTATGTGCAGAATTTGGGTTTCTATAATCTTATGGCACCGACTGTTCCTATAGAGTACGCTGGACAGAGGGAATCAATTCGGTGCTCAAAACAAGAGGTAGGTAAAATGATGGGGAAATCTCGAAAAGTTTCTAAACCATACCCATCAGGGGTTGTGTCCAATTATCGTCATACTGTGGAGACAATGGCCGAATCAGAAGGATTTGGAAGCTCAGGCCGGCTAGATACTGAGATGACTGCATCTGAGGATTCTTGTGCTCCTAAGAGGAAATGCGTGAATATGAATGACCGTGACGGGCATGACAGGTTCGGTGTGCCCATTCAAGTGCTATCATTGTCAAAGATGTCACGCTTAGAGAGGAAAGATTTGGAGATAAGGCTGAGGAATGAGCTAGAGCAGGTTAGAATTTTGCAGAGAAGAGTAGCATCATTAAATTCTACTGCTGCGGTGATGTCACCTGCTAGTGATATACATAGTTGCAGTAATGGACAAAAGAGGCCTCCCATAACAAGTATTCAGAGGCCTGTTAAGGAAGCCCCTGCTCCACCAGGAAAGAAGAAGATTCCACCGGGAAGAAATGTGCCCCGTACCAAAGGGGCCCATGTTAAACGAATTGAGCCAGTTAATCAGGCCTTGTCAGAGACACAGACCTTGCCGTCCAATACTAACTTTCTGTTGTTGAATCATTGTGAGACTCTTCTAAATCGAATGATGGCGCATGAATATGCTTGGGTCTTCAAGGAACCAGTTGATACTGTCAAATTGAACATTCCTGATTACTTTAATGTTATCAAGCATCCAATGGATTTGGGGACAATAAAACGCAAGCTGCTTTCAGGTGAATATTCGGATCCCTGGGGTTTTGCCGCTGATGTTAGACTCACCTTTTCAAATGCAATGACTTACAACCCACCAGGAAATGATGTACATTACATGGCCAAGGCGTTAAGTAAGTATTTTGAAATAAGATGGAAGCCTATTCAGAAAAAAATTCCTACAGTAACTGAAGACTTGGCTTCAAAATCTAGTGTTATAGTGGAGACTGAAGCTGCAACTCCAGTGCCTCCTTTGAAAAAGGCAAAGGTGACACCTTCAGAGAATATCGGCAAGTCAGAAAAGAAGGTTAAAGAGCCTGTTAAGCTATCCATGACTGATGATGAGAAGCAAAAGCTGAGTGAAGAGTTGGAGTCCTTAATGGGAGACTTGCCTGATAAAATAATTGATTTCTTGCATGAGAGTTGTTCTAGTATTTCAAGTCAAGCCTGTGAGGATGAGATTGAGCTTGATTTGGATGCTCTCAGTGATGATTCCTTGTTTACATTGCGGAAGCTTTTAGATGAACATTTGCTGAAACAGAAAATATCTAAAAAAGCACAAGAAGCAGAGGTACCTATCTGTATGCATATGAAATACTAAAATTGCATGGAATTCCTTGAGATATGCTGGGAAATCGAAATAGCAATAATTTTCTTATCAATACTCAGGTTCAAAACGGTTCAGGCTTTAGCAATTCGTCTGTGCCACAACAAAAGGGTAACTTGTGCTTATTAGGATGCAAGACTTACCTTGTAGATTTTCCATTTTTGTTTAGTTTTCAATGATGTTTTGGTTTTACCGTATTGTTTTTGTAACTATATCCCTCATTTTAAACCAGGAAATGACCCAGCTGAGGAAGATGTAGATATTGGGGGAAATGATCCGCCCACATCCTGCTTCCCTCCAGTAGAGATTGAGAAGGATACTGCTGCTCATAGGAACAGTAAATGCAGTAGTTCAAGTGGCTCCAGTAGTGATTCAGGTTCTTCATCCAGTGGTTCGTGTCATGATAATTCACTTCTACATGTTATCTTCATGATTTTTACATACTGTTTCCTGGTGTTTGAAGCTTCTCATTATTTAATATCGATTCCATCTTTAGGAACTGAAAACCTGTCCTGATTATAGCCCGCTAACATTATTCGATACAAAATTCAGCAACTTCTTTTTCCTGTGTGCCTGGCACAGCTCTTGATTTTGATATTGCCATGCCTCTTCTTGGTGCAAAAATTGCTTAATGTCCTAGTATTTCAATTGCAACTGAAATTATTGTGATTTTCCCACTTCTGATTGTCTGGGTTGGTTCAAGGACTTTGATGCAGTACTGCATTGTTGCTAAGATATTGAGCTTCTAAATCTTTTTAGATGATGCCTTACTCCTGAAGAATATGTTGAAGGATATAAGTTGAGGCAAACTTATGATAGCAAAGTGTTTAGACCTGCATTTTGGTTCTATATCATATAGACTTTTTATAGATAAATATATAGGAGTACTTAAGTTGGCATATGCATAAGGTTCTGTACTTCCCTCAGGGTCACATTAGATGTCGGCTTAGCCCTCTTGATGTTATGGGGGCTGTCAATTATCTGTGTTCCAACTGCTTCTTTGAGCAATACTTGTGAACAAAAAAGCTGAGCGGTGCTTTGTTATTTACTTTTGTACTGGCTAACATATGTCTACCTCTGTTCTGATCTGGTGCAAGTGGCACTGCTAGACATTTATAAGGGGTCCTGCATGGTTGATAAGGAGCATGGTTGACATTGACTGCAGGAGCACCAAGTTTTATATGCAAATTCATGGCTTTAGGCTTCAGATGGAGCTTCCTTCGTAAAGAATTATAACCACATAAGATACTGTTGCAATTACGTCCTTAAGAATTGTGCAAACTACTGAACTGATATTGTTTTCTTGCTAACTGTAACAAGTGGATTGAAGATTGTTGTTATTCCAATCATGAAATAATTAAAGAGGTACTTGCGATAAGCACAAAAATCTGCCTTCTGGGGCTTAAAGCACAAAGCAAAGTGCTTATGGCTATCAGAACTTTTCTATAAGATAATCTCATAATAGAACTCAATGTTTGGGTAAAAGGTCAAATAGAAAAAATAGTCTGATGGCTGTTCTTGTAGTTCCTCTTTTGTCCTTTAGTTTTTTTTTAATCCTCATAACTACTTTGGTTGAAACAAATTTTGAGAACTAATAAAGTGTGAAAAAATAGTTAAAGACAAAAGAGACTAATATTTTCGGAGAAGCGCACAACGGTAGGGAAAATGCCAAAGAGGAAATGTGAAAATAATTCTATTTACTAGTTTGTTATTTGCTGCTATGTTTTCAAAAAAATTTCTGAAAATTAATTTCAGTAACATTTTTCAAGAATAGTTTGGATAGAACTTTCTTTTTTCTAAAACTTCTGGAAGTATTCATCCCTCTTTCCAGTATCACCTACAAACATATTCCCTATGAAATCAAAATCTGAAATAGCATTTTCACAGTCGAGCTTCTTCTCTTCGCCAACATAATTAGATCTAACTCCTGATAATGCCAAACAGAAGAATGAAAGGAAAAAAGGAAGTGGATTTAATTAAGGGTGTTTTAGGATTGGGTTTCATTAAGGATGTTCTACGAAACCCTATACATATTTTTTTTCCCCGGTCCCTCTTCTATCACGAGTACAAAAAACTCGACAAAAATCTCAAATAGAAACTCTATCTATATACATCCAAAAAAGAATCTAGAAATCCTATCCCTATACTTTGAAAAATGAATCCAATAGTTTTACCGTTAAGACTCCTTGCAACATTTATTTGCATCTGAAGGAAAGGCAGCCCAAGAGACCTTGAGAAGCTGGAGGTGGACATGATGGTCATAAGAATAAGTAGAAAGGATGAGGCAAGAGAGATGAGCTGCAGCCAGCTAAAAGGGTGTTGGAGGACTGACTAGTAGCATCAACTTTTGCCAGATTGGAGGCGTTAGCCTGGAATGCAAAAATGGAGAAGAGAGAGGATAGTGAAGGTGGCAGTTGTATTGGGGTGTGGTTAATGTTTGATGGTCAGGAGGAGAGATAATTGGAGAAGAGGGAAAAGGAGATCGGGTAGACTGAAGGGTGACTGGTGGCTATGCCGAGCAAGGAGGGAGAAGTCCAGGGCAGCAACTAGTAGAGGTACACAGAGTTAAGTTTTGGATGAGGAATCTGGAGGGACTACTCCGAAATGCTGTTTTGAGCTTTGAGAATGAAGTGTAACTTTGGAATTTTAGAATTAAATCACAAAGATTTTTATGTTCTCCTAACAAAAATTGTTCTCTTTTCATATTTGATTCCCTCCAGTAGAGACCTGTAATTCTACACTCCACATTTTGTCAAATATGATGGAAAGGAACCTGAAATGTACTTCTATTGTCACTTCCCGTTGTTTTGATGTACTCAACTGCGGGTACCGGAGTCTGTATAGAGTAATCAGGTCTCTCATCATATCTGATTCTCATGTTTAAGGTTCTTTTCCATGGTTCATTCGATGGGCAAAAAGTGCTGGTAACCCTCTTAACTATTGTGAATTTTTTAGTTTAGCCCTCAAACTAGAAAATACTGAAGTTTGTCCACTTGAACTTTAAGATGCTATGGAAACTGACCATTCAAATTCTACTGTTATCTTGCAATGGAAATGGGTATTTTCGTAATAACACAAGGGAAGAAAGTTAGATGAATATGAGCTATTTGACCCATTTGTTGATTTAATTTGCACCGTTTCCTTTTTCCTCTTCTTCTCCGAAAGCTGTTTCTCAGCAGCTGCTACAATCCAGCAGCTGTCCACACCAATTTCAATGATTCTTCTGCATCTGAAAATCTACCAGTTGAGGAGATTCAATAAAAACATCTGTTGCTCGTTCCCTTTATCCATACTTCCCAAGTTTCTAAAGATTTGAAATTGAGATTCTGTTGCTTGATGCGGATTTCTCAAGCAAAATTTTTGGATTTGGTTACTTGCTTTGTGATTTTTGATGCCGCATGTTGTGGCACTGCAGCTGGTGGTTCTGGTGGGAGGGGTGGTTCATCTTCTCCTTGGTTTTGGCCTTTTATGCAAACTTCACAGTTTTTAGATCAAGGGTCAAACACGAGAATTTGTGATAGTTGAAGCAATTTTTGCCATTCATTCGCTCTTCTTTTATTTTTTTATTTTTTTATTTTATTTGATGAATACCCTTTGTTCGGTTGATCTTGAGTTGCCAAAGTACCTAAAACTTTTTAAGTTTTGATTTTATTTATTTTGTTATGCGAGTTTTTTGTGCTTCATGAACACTCAAAGATACTCTTGAGTGTTCTGGTGATATTCTGGGTTCAGTATATGTTGGTGTTGTGGCGATTCACTGTTACTTTAGTTCCCCACTCCCAACCCTCTCCTTTGCCCAACTATTGGGGATTGTAATTTTTGCTTGCTTTTTTCTGTGTTAGGCTTTTATGTGTGCTAGTTTCTCCAATCTGTTATTAACTATTACAAGACTGCACCTCCGTATTGGGCAGGAGATCTTGAATGTGTATGTAGGGAAAGGTTATATTGTCGCCAAGCATTAAGTAGATTATGTTTAATACTATTGCCTGCTGTGCATGTGCTCTCTTTTAGTTGATGAACAGAAGTTCTGATGTGACATATTAAAACAATCCATTAAATGAGCTATTATGATGTTGAAAATTTGATTTTACTTATATCAGTCTGTTTAACAATAAAATACTGACAGATTCAGACTCAGGAAATTCATCTAGTGGTGAATCAGACGCCGGAAAGGATTCAGCACCTGTAGGTACCTCAAAGGTATGCCTGATGATGTAAATTGGGCATTTTTGTTAGAACTGACAGTCCTTGCAGGCATATGGTCTGTCCTCCTCATATTTGTTTTTATTGCAGGAATCTTCACCTCCTGCGGAAAATCTAGGGGAAAAAACTGATCCTGTTATCCTAGAGACTGGAGGTAGTGAATCTTATATTCCATAATTCTACATAATTTTTCTTTCACTTATGTTTTAAGGGTGGGGCTGGATTCTTCTTGGTTCTGTGTGCATATGTTCTGAATTTTTGCCCTCTATGTGCTGCATTTAATAGATGTCCCAACTCAGCAGAATCTGCAGTCAAGTGTGGTTCCTGCTGAGCTTGATGACCGACAAGAGGGTAAGCTATGAAAATGAATGAAGATTCTGCATGCTATTAATTTTCTGGCATCATCTCACCTATGATGCTGTTAACGTTTTAGCTGAGGATGCTCCACCAGAGAGGCAAGTCTCCCCTGAAAAGCTTTATCGTGCAGCTCTATTGAGAAGCCGTTTTGCAGACACTATAATCAAGGCTCAAGAGAAGACGCTGGAGAAAGTGAGAATTTGCATATGATAACTAATGGATGTTCAATTCCTTTTACTTTCTGGTATGGTACTCTCAGTGTGGTCTGTACTGATGATCAGGGTAAAAAGCTGGATCCTGAAAAATTAAGGCTTGAAAGAGAGGAGCTTGAAAGACGGCGAAGGGAAGGTATCAAGTTTAATTTTGTTTTACCTCAATGTTGTGGTCGTTAAGGTGCAACATTGGAGTATTTAACTATTCTTGCGTGGTTGGGAGCTGTTTTCTCACTCTGTCTTTCCGTTGTTTATTTCTTTTGTCAGAGAAAGCTCGTTTACAGGCTGAAGCTAAAGCTGCAGAAGAGGCTCGGAGAAAAGCTGAAGAAGCAGCAGCAGCAGATGCCCGGCGGAAAATTGAACTTGAAAGAGAAGCGGCTCGTCAGGCTTTGCAAAAGGTAATAATCGTTTGATGTTATGGGTTCATGTTTCTTGCTGGAAATTTGCTGATATTCTTCGCCTTGCAGATGGAAAAGACGGTTGATATTAATGAGAATAGTCACTTCATGGATGATCTGGAAATGTTCAGAGCTGCACCAGATGAACATTTGGCGAGCTTCACGGAGGAGAGAAGTCCAGAACATTCTCAAGATGGTCTTGGTAGTTTCAAATTTCCGGTGACTACTAATCCATTGGAACAGTTAGGTTTGTACATGAAACAGGACGATGAGGAGGAAGAAGAACCTGAGCCTGAAAGGGTCCCAGATGCATCAACTGATCCAGAGGAAGGAGAAATAGATTAGTCAAATGTGTTTAATGGAGTATTGAAACTGAAGCACTCTGGTTGTTGATGATACTGGCCTTGAAACGCAGAACTCTTGTAAAGACTCGGGGCAGACTGTTCATCGTCCTGTCAAGCATTGATTCAAAAGAAAAATGGTATTTCCAGGGCGAACTTGACCTGCCGCTCTGGACCATGAATGGGTTTCGCTGAAAAAACAGTTGGTCAAAATCGCCGCATGATGATATTTTTTTACAAGGGTTTACTTATATCGACTAAGGGAAGCGGCAGAATGAATCTATTGCAGATCGTTTTTTTCTGTTTTCGTGTTTTTTCTTTTGGGCGTTTGCTTTACTCCTTTCTTTTCGTAGACAGGGAAAAAAAATAGTATCAGCAGGTAATCTGTGACTAGCAAATGCGTTTAGGAATAGCTTGTTCGCTTAGTCAGGAAGAGGTTTTGCTAGCCTTATACATGTCATTATTGAGGTGCTCAGGTGCAAGTGTAAAACAAAATCAGTGCCTAAAGCATTTCTCTCTCTCAGAAAACTGATGAGTTTCTTTTTCCCTTTTCGGGAAGGAAAGGCACTTCCTAAGATTCCGAGGCTGGCCCTTTTTGTATTATTACTACTCCATTTCAAAACTTTCTTATTTTTCTCTATTCTTTTAATTGTGAGTTTCACATTTTCTTTCAAAAAGATTATTAGAAGTATAGTTTATCAAAACACAAAAATTTAAATATTTTAAACTTTAAATTACAATTTAAATATGTTATTAAGATTAATGTTTATTTTTAATTTTTTTTATAAATAATTTATATTTGTGAAACTTGATATAAGTGCTCAATCAAAATCTCAATACGTAGACATTCATGACCAGTTGTTCAAAATCTCAAGCTTGATTTTCTTGAGTATAAAGTTCCAAGTTACGATCCTTTGAGATTCTACTCTATTATGTACATTCTCTCAGTTTTTCTCCAAAATTTTATCCCAGTTTTTCTTTTAAATAAAAAAGAGTAAGACGACAATACTAGCGTAAGGTAGAAGAGCTCGAACAACCCCCCGACCTCTCTTAATACTTTGATCAGGTACCCTTTGAGCTTGATTGAGAGGCGCCCAATGCTTTTACCATAAACTGCCATTTTTTCTTGACTGTCGTACTTTTCCTCTTGTGATCTTGTCAAGGAGGATGAAAGAGGAATGTGTAAGTATAACGGGTCTTTCAAAGAAGTATTCTTCCATTAATAAGTAAAAGTTTTATGTTAAAAAATAGGTGACTTCTCAATTGAAGGTGACGTTTTGCTGCACTTTTTCCTATATCCTTGTAGTAATATACTTTCAAGGAAGAATAAAATGGGGTTACATTTGAGTGTGTATCACACTTGTTTATTTCTTCATTTGTGTCATCATGTGTGCTTACATTTTTCAAACACATCTCTAAAGTATTATCAGATTGAATAGTCTCAAAAATCTAATCTTCTTTTTAGCTTATAATGTCAATGAACAAACAAGAATCACTTCCAAATGGATATTTCATTGCCTTAAATACATTAAAAGTGACTTGTTCATTTTGAACTCTTAGAATTACTTTATCCTCTTGCACATCAACTAGAGTCCTACTAGGTGCCAAGAAAGGTCTACCTAAGATAAGAGGAACTTTCCTATCTTCTTTCGTGTCAACAACAACAAAACCTGTAGGGAATGTAAATTTTAACCACTTTTACTAACACATCTTCAATAACCCCCTTAGGATAAAGTATCAAACTATAAATTCAGAAAAAAAAAGTATCAAACTATAAGCTAATTGCAAAGTTATTGTTGTTAGTTTCACCTTTGCTAAACCTAACTTCCTCACTATAGATCAAGGAATCAAATTAATGCTTGCACCTGAGTCACTCAAAGCCTCATCAAAATGCAAACTGCTAATGACGCAAGGTATAGAGAAACTTCCTCCTTCAATTTCTGTAGGAGCTTTTGTTGTAAAATTGCAATGCATTCCTCAATAAGCGTCACGGTTTCATGGTCCTAAAGCTTCCTTGTTTGAGATAGAATATCTTTCAAGAACCTCATGTAGTTCTGCATTTGCTCCAATGCATCTACAGAAAGAAGATTAATGTGAAGTTTCCTAAAAATGTCTAAAAACTTTGAAAATTACTTATCCAAGTATTGCTTTTTCAATTTTCAGAGAAAGGGAACAAGAGGAATATAAGATTTAAGAGAAATATAAGGTTTAGGATCTACCTCTTTGAAGTCATCATCGTTTGGCTTTGGTGCTTTGACCTCCTTTATCTTTTCCTTGGAAACACCTACATCCTTCTTTGGTTTTGGAAGTTCTTTTCCACTGCTCAAAGTTATTGCATGTACTTGCTCGTTAGGATTTTTCTTAGCAGTGCTTGGCAATGTTCCTTGTGGTCTATTCTTAAGTAAGTTAGCTAGCTGTCCCATAGTCTCTAAATTTTTAATGGATGTCTCTTGATTTTGGAGTCTGATTTCTGTACTTGTAATGAATTTGGTCATCAAACCCTCCAATCCAGACTTCTCTTAGGTTGGAGGCTGAGAAGATAGATTAGAAAATCCTGGAGGTTCCCTTTCTAAATTTTGTAAATTTCTCCAAGAAAAATTGGGATGATTTCTCCACCAAGGATTGTAAGTGTCGGAGAATGGATTTCCTTGCTGCTAATTATAATTCACATAATCTGCTTGTACAATTCTAGGTTGCGCAAAAGAGTTTGCTTTGCATGTACTGCTTAAATGATTTCCTCCATAATGTTACAAGGCTGTCCACAATAATTCTTACTCTCGATTTTCCTTGTGAGAGAGCAACAATTTGAATACTCAATTGCAATATTGTTTCATTCCCTGGTTTCTCTAGTTCCACAACCCTTACTGTTTGGCTAGTAGAGGGCCACTCATACTCATTTACTGCTAACTTAATGAAAAACTTTGTTGCTTCCTTCCAAGATTTAGAGAGAATTGAACCTCCAGATGCAACATTAACTGTTGTCTTCAAGTGAGGCAATAACTTATTGTAGAATGTTAGAGATTTGCCACTATTTTGGAAGACCATGATGAGGACATTGAGTCAAGAGAATTTTAGAACGCTTCCAAGCTTCAAACAATGATTCTCCATCATATTGAGCAAATGAAGTGATTTCGTTCTTGAGATTAACTATTTTAATTGGAGAGAAGTATCTTACCAAAAATTTCTGTGCCAAATCATCCCAAGTAGTGATACTTCTAGTAGGGAGAGACTTGAACCAATCTTTAGTTGTATCCCATAGAGAGAATGGAAAGAGTCATAGCCTTATCGCATTCGCAGTGACACTATTGCACTTGAAAGTTTCACAAAAATAAAATAAATTCTCAATGTAAAAAATGGGTCCGCACTTTCTAGTCCTCCAAATTGCATTGATTGTGTCAAAGTTGTTTGCATTCACAGCTAGCCTTCTAATACATTTTTAGGGGAAATTCTTAAGTGAGTCCAGTCACGATCTCATCTGTCGACCGAATTCACCTAAAGAAGCTAAATGTCTCTTTTTACCTGGAAACCTATTCAACCCTTTCCTCAAACCTCCTATTTTCTTTCCCGGTGTAACTATAAAAAAGAAAAAAAATCGAAAGTCTAAATATAAAATTTTTTATATAATAAAAATTAAAAAATATATATTTATAATTAAAAGATAACTAAAAATTAAAATATTTTATATTTTAAAATAAATAATATAATAAATTTTTAGCTTCCGGAACTACAGTGCAATATTGTAAGTAGTGCATAGCGTGGCAACAGAGGAATATCTTAGGATGCCATAACGTTTGACTTGGAACATTTTTCTTTTTTATGGTTATAGCTGGAAAGGAAAGAGGAGGTTTGAAAAAAGGGTTGAATAAGTTTCCAGGTAAAAAGGGACACTTGGCTTCTTTAGGTGAATCCGGTCCACAAGTGAGATCGTGGACTAGGCTCACCTAAGAATTTCCCCTCTTTGAGTCCTCCAACCTAGACGTTGTGTAGTCTCTTAAAGGTCTATTATCGACAACCACTATCAACAAGGGATTTTCTGGATCACCTCCATTAGGATTTTCAGCCATTGCTTCATCTCTTCCTATATATAAAATAATTAAAGTAAAAGTAAAAGGGTAAAATAAAAGAAAGGATAAATTAAAACATAGATTATCCAATATCAATAAGTCAGTTCCCCGAAAATAGTGCTAAAAACTTGGCACGAACCATATGAACTAGCAAGTATACTAGGCTGTAGTCAAGTGATAAAGTGATAAGTAAAGCATCATTCCCTAGAAGAATTGTTATTGATTACAAAATTCCTATAATCTTTACTTTATTTAGCCAACCCAATTTGAAGAAAGATAACAACTTTACTAACTAAATTTAAAAAAATAAAATGTAATTCACTTAAACTAAAATTTAAGATGCAATCTTAAGGTATCTAAGACACATGAATTCATCAATTTCACCTTTATGATTCTTATAAGTAAAATCCTTTTATTTATTGCACTGGCCAACGAGTGTTCTCAAGTGTTTAATGTCTCTCTCCGATGTCTATTAAACCTATTCAATTAGACAAGTCCACTATATTCCTATGTGAATTCTAATCTAAAAAAATGCATTAAATATCAACACTCAGTCGTTGAACAAACCACACAGATATATTCCTATTCTATATATGCAAATTATGACTTAGTTACTCGATCTTTAACTTAAGATATCTCTCCAAATCTCTTAACCTAATAAGTTCATTCAATTGGTGATCAAGCATTTGAAAGCATTAAAATCAATAGCTAAACATCCATTGTTAATCAATACATAAGAAGAGTAATGGAACATATAATTCACATAAAGGCAACTCTTGACTACATCATGGCCTTAGATTGAGCAATTTAGAATATCATTGCAATTAAAGAAAAGATAAAAATATCCAAATTAAAAAGGGTTTTGAGAAGGGATAAATTATAAATTTTTTAAAATCTAAAGATGCATCGCGCACCCTCTATGGTAAGGTCTTGGGTACCGTCAACTATTGGAATTTCAATGGTGTTGTATTGCTTCATGCTAGGTTCCCGCTATTGTGAGACTATAAGCACCATGTAGCTTCTCATTAAGGACACCGAATTCTATTCAATCGCTTCTCCAATTTCGAGTAGGATTATCTTCTTGTTTTATATTCCTTATGCAATTCAAGTTCCTTTTCTACCTATCAATCAAAATCACAAAAGGAATGAAATCCAACTCAAAATCACAATTAATAATCAAAATAACCTAATTAAATACACAATAACTACATAAATTATGAATATAAATTGCATGCATCAAGTACCTAAGAAGAAGTGATATGTCTTGTAGTTGTGCCTCAAGAGCATGTTGGTAAAGAATAAATGGTACATAGATGGCAGCTACTCAAGGCACATGATGAGTAACCATAATAAGTTTGCCCAATTGAAGTTAAAAGAACTAGAAAAGTTAGCTTTGGTGACAATGGCAAAGATGAAATCATTGGAACTGGTAAAGCGTACTAACCCTTGTATTAAAGATGTTTCATTGGTAAAAATTTTGAAATTAATCTGTTGAGTGTGAGTCAATTATATGATAAGAGCATGGAAGTTATCTTTCAACCCTCTTGTTGCAAAGTTGTTAGAATGGGTAATGATAACTTGATTTTCATTAGTATAGAAGTTGAAAATATTTGCATGCTTGATGCTGATTGCCTGAATGGCTTGAAGGATGGCTATTTAGCTTCATTAATCGATGAGCTGGTTATGGCATAGAAGACATGGTTATGGTAGTATATATCTGATTTCAAAACTTTCAAGGAATTAACTTGTTGATGGTCTTCCTGAGCTAAAATTTTTAAAAGATAGCTTGTATGATGCATGCCAACCTAGAAAACAAACCCAATCATCTTTTAAATCCAAAAGTAATATTTGTACAACTAGAACTCTTGAACTACTTCACTTTGATTTATTTGGTTCTATTACTCCATCTAGCTTGGGCGGTAAATCTTATGTGTTTGTTATTGTTCATGATTATTCTGGATTTATTTGGATCCTCTTTCTAGCTTGAAAGAATGCATCATTTAATTAGTTTGTTAATCTATGCAAGAAATTCAGAATCAGAAAGGATACTATGTGATTGCAATTAGGAGCGATTATGGCAAAGAATTTCAGAGCAAGCAATTTTAGGAATTCTATAATGAAACGTGAATTTGTCACAACTTCTCAACTCCTAAAACTTCACAGAAAAATGGAGTAGTAGAAAGAAGGAATAGGACACTTCATTAGATGACCAGGACAATGCTAAGTGAAAGTGCATTACCGAAGTATTTTTGGGCTAAATATGTAAATACAACTTCCTACATTTTGGCCAGAACACTGCTGAGATCAACATTGAGGAAAACACCCTACAAGCTATGAAGAAGAAGTAAACCAAACATTAGGTATTTTGAAGTTTTTGGGTGCGAGTGTTTCATCTTTAATAACAAGAAAGACAACTTACGAAAGTCTGATACTAAATTTGATGAAGGAATATTTATTGGATACTCAAATCAAAGCAAATCCTATAGAATTTTCAATAAAAGAACACTTGTTTAGGAGGAGTCAATATATGTAACCTTTGGTGAAGCTAGTACATATGTACCAAATAAGGATGAACATGAGGAGCCTGGTGATGGCAATAAAAAGGATGAAAAGGAGAAACATAATGAAATCAAAGATGAACCTAAATGCTAGTAAAATAGATGATGAGCAAGAAACTGGACAAGCGAATTCAACAAAAGATAATCAAGGAGAGAGCTAACTTCTCTAGTTAATTTGGAGAATCTACATAAAGAATGGAGATTTCACAAGTATCATGCAAAAGAGAATCTACTTGTAAAACCATCTGAAAAAAAATATCACAAGAGGCCAACTTCTAAAAATGATGGGAAATGTTACTTTGTCTCACAAATTGAGCTTAAACATATGAGAAAGCACAAGAAAATAAAAGTTGGATGCTAGCTACGTAAGAAGTGCTAAATCAGTTTAAATAGAACAATGTCTAGAAATTAGTTCCAAAATCCAAAAATCAGTTTGTCATCGAGCTAAATGAGCTTTCAAGAAAAAGCTTGAGGAAAATACGAATGATGTCAGAAATAAGGCAACATTAGTTGCTCAAGGTAACAACCAAGAGAAAGGTATATATTTTGATGAAACATTTGCTTCTCTTGTTAGGCTAGAAGTAATTAGAATGTTGTGTGCATTTGCATATTTCAAAAATTTCTTAATTTACCAAATGAATGTCAAAAGTGCATTTTTAAATGGCTTTCTGAAAGAAAAAGTTTATATTAAGCAATAATCTAGTTTTGAATGTTTTGAAAAGCAAAATCATATTTTCAAGCTAATTAAAGCTTTGTATGGCCTGAAACAAGCTCCTAGAGTTGGTATGAAAGGCTAAGCAAATTTTTACTAGGCATCAGTTTTTCAAGAGAAAAGGTTGAGAAAACATTGTTTATGAAAAGTCATTCTCAAAGCATTCTCATTGTTCAAGTGTATGTTGATGATATAATTTTTGAAGCTACTAATAAAATTTTGTGCAAAGAGTTTACTAGTTTGATGTAGGGAAAGTTTGGAAGAGTATGATGAGAGAATTGAATTTCTTCCTTGAAATGCAAATAAAGTAGCTCAAAGATAGAATAGTAATAAATCAAGCTAAGTACACAAAGGAGCTATTGAATAAGCATCAAATGGAGAATGTAAAAAGCCAAGTAAGACTCCCCTGAACACCACTATTAAGCTAGATAAGGATGAAAAATATAAAAGAGTAAATAGTAAACTATATAGGGGTATGATTAGCTCCTTACTTTATCTCACTGCAAGTAGCATGGATATTTATTTTAGTTTATTTCTTTGTGCTCGTTTTCAAGCTAATCCTAAAGAATCTCACTTGAATATTTTAGCTAAAAGAATTTTGAAGAAACTCAGGAATTTAGCTTATGCTATCCATAAGGAACATAATTTAACTTAGTTGGTTATAGTGATGTTTCTTTGCAGGAAGTAGAGTTGATAAAAAGAGCACCTAGGAACTTGCAGTTCCAAGGTCACGTGATGAGAATCAAGATGCGTCAAGATCAAGTGATCAAGACCCATTAAAGATCTACACTGGTCCAATCACAAGAGCTAAGGCTAAAAGGATGAAAGAGACCTTGAGTGCATTGCTTGAAAGCATAAGGAATAAACAACCAAAGAATGATGATCTTTCAAGGGTGTATTATGCACAAGGAGGATCAATGATGGTGAATTTATTACATGCAAGCTGTCCAACCACTTGGAGTCTATTGGGCTGCCAAATTGATGTCCAAGATGGCCAATTAATGGGCTAAAAAATTCAGCATAAGGGTTGGACGAAATTTCCTTATTTTTAGTAGTCTTTTAATTAGTTTATAAATTTGTTTGGGCTAAGAACATTTAATTATTAAAGCCCATATCTATTTTTTTTATTTTAATCTTTAGTTAGATTTAATTACCTACAAATCCAAGCCCATTAAGGACTTGTGTTTCAGCCACTTACTCCAAATCCAAAACCAATTAGGTTAGGGTTTTGAGATATCTATTTATATAGGATCTTTTCAGAAATTTCAGAAGATTATGTCATTGATATTTTGGTGAGAATACATACTCACTTTGGTTCTTGAAAGAACTTTTTGAACTTATCAAGTTATTTAACTTGTGGCGTTCATCACTTTGAATTATTTCTTAAGTTCTTGTCTTTGTTGATAATGGGTTTAAGGTTTCGATTTATACCTTTGGTTCTTGGGTCACATATCCAACAGGTTAAGGGTTCTTGAAGTCTTTTTTCACACATCCTGGGGCGTTTGTAGAAGTTTGCTGATGGGCTCTAGGTTTCTATACCTAGGGTTTGCATCATCTTGGTATCAGAGCCAAGGCCGTGAATTAGGTTTTTACTATCTTTTGTTTTTTTTTTCTTTCTTTGATTTTCATTGTTGATCTTGTTGTTGTCTGTGTCTCTCTCTAGTCAGCCTACCTCCTCAAAAGTTCTATTCTTTTTTTTTTTTGTGTTCTTGGTGTCAAAGTTGTGCCCTTTGTGAGTTACAAAAAAAAAAAAAGAAAGAAATCGTCCAAAAAAAAAAAAAGAAAAAAATCATCCAAAAAAAAAGGAGACCAAAGAAAGAAGGTCAGTTGGAAAAAAAAAGGTTGTTTCCTATTTTGATTTCTTTCTAATTCCTTTAAGGAAAGCAAAAAAAAAAGGGTTGTTTCCTATTCTGATTTCTTTCTAATTCCTTTTAGGAAATCAAAAAAATGATGTTTCCTATTCTGATTTCTTCCTAATTCCTTTTAGGAAAGCAAAAAAGGCTATTTCCTATTCTGATTTCTTCCATTCCTTTTAGTAGTTAGGAGCTTTAATTGACTAAATTATGATTTCTTTCTAATAATTTAGTTTCTTTACTCTCTTTGACTTCCAGAATTTGATATACATTATTTGGTTGTTGAATTGTTACAAACTTGACTACTTGATTTGATTAATTAGTTCTCAATGAACTAAAAGACAGTTTGTTAAGTGGTAAAAGGCTGAGTGTTAGATCATTGCAAGAAAAAGCCTAAAATAGAGAGATACACAAGAGAAAGTGAGGATTATTTTCTACTAATCTTCAAAATTGCAGCATACATGATGGCTTCCAAGGAACACTTGGAAAGTTCTTCTACTGCACAAGAGTCTTTTGTCATGCAGGCCATGCAACAAGAATTCCGAAGGCTACACACTGGCAATGGAGGATATTAAAGATTGATTGAATGACCACGAGCAAATCTTAGCGAGCATGCCGAGAGGCCAACCAAGAAGAAATCCAATTGTAGCTCCTAATGTACCACGAGTTGAACATGAAGGCTAAGAATTTGAGGAACAAGAAGAAGAAGAAGAACCTAGCCATGAATCCGAAGGAGAAATAACTAACTACGACCGATAGAGACGTGTTGGGAGAATAAGGGGAGATCGAGTAGATAGAAATTTGGGGAGCATAAAGATGAAAATTCCACCATTCCAAGGGAAGAGTGATCCCGATTTATATCTTGAGTGGGAACGAAATGTGGAGATGGTGTTCGAGTGCCATAACTATTCAAAGGAGAAAAAGGTAAAAATAGCTGCTGTTGAATTCACTGACTATGCACTCATTTGGTGGGATCAATTGTAGATTAGTAAGCGTAGAAATAGAGAAAGGTCTATCTCTACTTGGGAAGAAATGAAAACAATCATGAGGAAGAGGTTTATCCCTAACTATTACTTCAAAGATTTGTATAGAAAATTGCAAGGATTAACTCAAGGGTCTAAATGCGTGGAGGAATACCACAAGGAGATGGAGATTGCAATGGTTAGGGCTGATGTTGAGGAAGAAAGAGAAGCTACTATGGCCAGATTTTTGAATGGCCTCAACCAAGAAATTGCAGACATGGTGGAGCTTCACCATTATGTGGAATTGGAGGACATAATACATACGACTATTAAGGTGGAAAGACAACTCAAGTGGAAGGGATTTTCAAGAGTTGGTGTTGGTCTGAAATTTGGGGCTGGTTCAAGTTCCTCCTCATCTTGGAAGAACAATTGGAGTTGAAAGGAAGAAAAGGTAGCTTCTAAAACAAAGGAAGATGTTCGAGCAAAGGGAGTCACTTCTAGTCAAGATAAAGGTACCAATTCTCAAACCCAAAGACAAAGAGATCTAAAATGCTTTAAGTGTTTGGGAATAGGTCACATATCCTCTCAATGTCCAAATAAAAGAGCCATGATGATTAGGGATGATGGCGACATTGTAACTGAAGGTAGTGGAGATAAGGAGATGCCACCTCTAATGGAGGAAAGTGAAGAAGAGGAAAGAAGAGAAGAAGAATGTGGGGCTGTTGGAGATGTCTTAGTGGCTAGAAGATCATTAAACTTGCAAGTTAAGAAGGTTGACAATGAGGAACAAAGGGAAAATATCTTCCATACTCGATGTCATGTTCTTGACAAAGTCTGTAATGTTATAATTGATAATGGGAGATGTACAAATGTGTCTAGTACTTTGTTGGTAAACAAATTGAAGCAACCAACTCTTATGCATCCTAAACCCTACAAGCTACAATGGTTGAATGATAGTGGGGAAGTAAAGGTCAACAAGCAAGTTGTGATTGCATTATCTATTGGGAGATACAAGGACCATATTCTTTGTGATGTAGTTCCCATGCAAGCAAGTCATATTTTGTTGGGCAGACCATGGCAATATGATCGAAGGGTTACTCATGATAGATATAGCAATAAGTATCCATTTTTATTCAATGGAATATCTATAAATCTCTTACCCTTGTCCCAAAAACAAGTGAATGAGGATCAGAAAAGGATCCAAGATTACTATGAAAAAGAGGTTGTTGATAGAAAAAAAAGGAGAGAAAATTGAAAAATATTCAAAAGAAAAAGAGAGGCTAGGAGATTAAAAAGAGAAGAGAGAAGAGAGTGAAAAAAAAGAGAAGAAGTTTGAGTATTTTTACGAGTGCAAAATAGATTGTACGAGAGCTGAGTTTAGGGCATCCTTTATACATACTTTGGTGCAAGGAAGTTTTATTGCTACTATTAATGAAACTAACTCTTCTTTGCCTAGCATTGTTTGTACTCTTTTGCAGGAATTCTCTGATGTATTTCCAGAAGAACTGCCGAAAGGATTACCACCTTTGAAAGGAATTGAGCATCAAATAGATCTCATTCCTGGAGCGCCAATTCCAAACAAACCAGCTTATAGATGCAATCCAGAAGAAACAAAAGAGATACAAAGACAAGTTGATGAACTCTTGGAGAAAGGCCTTGCAAGAGAAAGCATGAGTCCAAGTGATGTCCCAGTCATTCTAGTACCTAAGAAGGACGATTCTTGGAGAATGTGTGTGGACTGTAGAGCCATCAATAAGATCACGGTAAAGTATTGATTTCCTATACCTAGGTTAGACAATATGCTTGATGAGCTACATGGGACAAGTTTATTCTCCAAAATTGACCTAAAATCTGGATATCATCAAATAAAAATTCGTGAAGGAGATGAATGGAAGACTGCATTCAAAACTAAACATGGTTTGTATGAGTGGTTAGTAATGCATTTTGGTCTAACTAATGCACCAAGTACTTTCATGCTTTTAATGAACTATGTTTTGCATCCTTTCATTGGAAAATTTGTCGTTGTTTATTTTGATGACATCTTAATATATAGTTAGAATTTGGAGGAACATGTTTGCCATTTAAAGGCTGTTCTAGTGGTACTTAGAAGGGAGAAATTATATGCTAACTTACAAAAATGTGCCTTATGCACTAATGAGGTAAATTTTCTTGGTTATATTGTCAATGCTAATGGCATACAAGTTGATCAAGTGAAGGTAAAGGCAATAAGAGAATGGCCGCAACCTGCTAATGTTAGTGAGGTAAGAAGTTTTCATGGATTAGCTAGCTTTTTAGAAGATTCATTAAGAACTTCTCTACAATTGCTACACCTTTGACTGAATGCATTAAGAAGAATGTAGGTTTTAAGTAGGGAAAAGAGCAAGATGATGTTTTTAATGAATTGAAAGAGAAGTTGTGTTATGTTTCTTTACTTGCATTACCTAATTTCACTAAAACTTTTGAGATTGAATGTGATGCTAGTGGAATAAGTATAGGTGTTGTACTTATGCAAGAAGGAATGCCAATAGCTTTGTTAGCCCTAAGGGCAAATCATGTAGTTATGATTAGTTTTGATTAATGACAAACATTGATAATGACTAATATGCTTGTATGTTGTGTGATAGGATTTGTGAATTAAGAAGTATGAAGTCTCATTGCCTTGAAGCTAAAATGCAAGAACAACTCCAATATGTCAAAGTGATTAAAGATTGAAGAGTTTGTTCAAGATATTAATGAAGGCTTTGAAGACATGAAGTGTAGGTGACATGTGGCTAATAGGTAAATATTGTAAACCCTACACTCTTAAGTCTTGGAATCTATGCGTTGCAATTGAGAGCACAAAACTTGATTTAAATGGTTTCAATGGTTTTGAACATACCTAAATTATCAAGTTTTCATAAATGGTTTTTGCACATAAAAGGTCTTTAATGACTTATCTTTGAGGCTAGAATATTTTCCAACTTGTTTGAAATGATTTGGATATGTTTTGACAAAGTTTCAAAAATTCGGAAGAAGATTCGGACGCATGCAGAAGAAATTCGTTCATCCGAATTTTGTGAAGAATTTTTTTCTGCACTGTGAACAGTGAACAACGCATGAATAGTAACACTGTGAACAGTGAACAACGCATGAATAGTAACACTGTGAACAGTGAACAACGCATAATAGTAATACTATCACGTGAACAGTATACTATTCATTTGAACCGTTTACTATTCTTCCAGAGAAATTCGGACGAAGCTGGAAAATTCGGTCGTCCGAATTTTGTGAATAGTGCATGAACAGTGACTACTATTCACATGAACAGTGCCGACTGTTTTTCCAGAGAAATTCGGACGAAGATTCGGACGAAGCTGGAAAATTCGGTCGTCCGAATTTTTGTGACCGGTGCATGAATAGTGTATGAACAGTACCACTATTCACATGAACAGTACCACTATTTACATGAACAGTATTTTCTGAAAATAGCCGTTACTAGCCGTTTTATGGCTGTTTAAACTGATTTTTGAATTCTATAAAAGCTATAAACTCCAGATTTTTTAGTAGAACTTTGAACTTAACAAATCTTACATGCTCTAACTTATTTTACATCAAATCAAATTGAAAATCTCTCAAATTGCCTTGTGCTCAAAGGTGTACATTCAAGATTCCAAAGGCAAAGTGTAAAGGTGCAATATTGTGTAAACTCTACCTACAAGTGGTAACATCTACACATTCTTATCTCCTTATTAAATTGTGTTATTTTCTATTAGCTCATTTGCAAGGTTATCTTGTGACATAAAACCCTTTTGTGTTAGGGTGAGCCATAGACTAGATTAATCAAGGTTGTAGTGTAAAACCCGTGTGAGGGTAAGCCTTGGATTAGATTAGTCTTGAGGTTGTCTTTAGATATAAAACCCTTGTGGAAGGGTGAACCTTGTTTTTATAATTACTAGAAGAGGTTGTGAGTGTAAAACCATAGTGTGGTTAGCCTCTTATGTAATTGTTGAACTTGAGCTTATAGTGGATTGGTTGAAATCCTTGAGTGTGGACTCAAGGTAGTGGATGTAGATCTTGGAGAGATCGAACCACTATAAATCGTGTGTTCATTTTCTTATAGCTTTATTTATTTACATGCTCATGTTATTACTTATTGATTGTTGTTGATTGATTGGTTGTAGTTTGATGATATTATCTTAACCATCACATCACATATAAACTTGAAGCTTGTGGAATTAAAGAATAGCTTTTATTAAGGCAAAGGATTTGTAAAAAGGGAAAAGATTTCGACAATTAGCCTAAGACCTAATTCACCCCCCTCTTAGGTCTTACAATTGGTATCAGAGCAAGGTCTTCTTGTTAAGGTCTAACAACCTAGAAGTAAAGATCATATGGCTAGTTTATCAAATTTGCCTTATACGGAAGGTTCCTCCACTACTAGACCTCCATTGTTTGATGGTTCTAATTATATTTTTTGGAAGTCTAGGATTGAGATATACATTTGTTCTATTAACTATGAATTGTGGAATATTATTGAGAAAGGTCCCTATGTGCCATTGAGATTGAAAGCCGATGGAGTTACAAGGGAACCAAAGCCTATGGAGGACTATGATGAGAGCGATTCAAGAAAGATGACATTAAACTACCAAGCAATGAACATTCTTTGTTGTGCGTTGGTCATCAATGAATACAATAGAGTGATGGAATGTGATTCTGCTCATGAAATGTGGAAACTACTTCAAATCACTCATGAAGAAGAAAAGAGCAAATGTGTGCTTCATGGCAATAAATGATGAGGTACAATCCACTCCTTCTACCTCTACTTGTTGTGATGATGATGTTGATATTGTAGATGATCCTAGTGAACTACTTGTTGAATTGTATGAAGAATTAAAAAAGGGTTTCAAAAAGGGAATAAGGAAATGAAAACCAAAATTAATGATTTATTGAATGAAAATTCAAAATTATTTTGTGAAAATAAAAAAGCTTCTTGATTCTATTGAATGCTTGAATATTGAAAAAGAAGTTTTGAATGTTTCTTTACATAACATATCTCTTGAAAATAAATCTCTTTGTACAAAAGTTTCTTCTCTTGAAAAAAATGCTTAGTGATCATGAAATCTTGAAAAAAGAAAGTTGATGATCTTACATTATGTGTTGAAGAATTTACAAATGGAAGAGACAATCTTGACAAACTAATTGGACCTCAAAGATCTTCTCTTGTTAAAAAATGGTCTTGGTTACAATTATGTCAATAATGTGCCTAAATATAACAACTTCTTTGTTAGAGCTACTTCTACTTCCATGCATCATACTTGTTGTACTTATTGTGGAAAACATGGACATAAAGTCACCAAATGTTATGTTAAAAGAAAAGTAGAGAATGGTGTAAAAACCATTTGGAGAGTTAAGCAAACTATTACTAACCCCCATGGACCCAAGAAAGTATGGGTACCAAAGGATACTTCCTCTCCTTTATTGCAGGAACATTTTAATTCAAACTCAAGCACCACTAAGCGGCACATTGATGATGTTAGCTTAAAGAATAAAGGAAAACATCTCATTCATAATCAAGGTCAAAGCAACCAATGTAGGATTTGTTTTTGAAGAAAGGAAGAGTTCTTGGAGTAATCAATGTTGGTAAAGGTTTCTCTCTTCTTCTTAAACAAGTTTTGCTTATTAATTATTTGAACTATAACCTGTTTAGCATTAGTTAATTGTGTGACAATGAATAAGAGGTTGAATGCCAAAATGTGAAATTTCATTTAAGAATGCTTTTAGTCAATATTTGAAAATTTGCCAACCATGACTTGTCAATTGCTTCTCTGAAGTTGATTAGGTAACATTGATTATATGAGATTGAATTCATGGTTTATATGTTCTTGAAATTGATTATATGTCGTGATAGCTATGATTGAAGATCTATGCATTTTCTTGGTTAAAAACATCTTTATGAAACTTTACAAAATGTTCAGACTTGAAGATCATAAATTTGGTCGTCCGAATTTGTATGACAAAATGATATTTTGTGATTTTGGTCAATTACTCACGAAATGTTTCAATGTGTGCTTTATCTTGATAAGCTTGAATGTCTTGTTCCTTATGATAATGATTTTCTTGGCATAAAAGATTTGGTCATGTGAACATGGATTTGTTGAACAAACTTTTCTATCAAGATTTAGTTAGAGGATTGCTAAAAATGTGTTTTGAGAAAAATTATTTTTGAGATACTTGTCCATATGAAAAACAAACAAAAGAATCTTTCAAATCCATGAAAATGATTTTAGACCTCAAAACATCTTGTGCTTCTTCAAATGGATTGTTTTGGACTTATATGGAACTCTAGTATTGATGACTTGAAATATGCCTTACTAGTAGTTGATGATTTCTAAATATTCATTTTAGCATTATTCATTGTTCGAAAAGATTAAGTGTTTCATAAGTTTGTAAAATTATTCAAAAAGGTTCAAACCTCCCTTGAGTGCAATTGATTTCTATTACAAGTGTCAATGGGAGAATTTTACAACAAAGTCTTTACAAAATTTGCTTTGAAAATTGAATTTCATATAATTGTTTCAACTGCAAAAAACTTCACAATAAAATGGTGTTATTGAAAAGAAAATTTGAACTTTGTAAAAATTGGCTAGAGTCCATGCTTTGTGAAAATTCTTCTTCAAAAAATATTTCCGGTCCAAAGTCATAAACATCACATGCTATGATAAATAGAATTCTCTCAAGATCATTTTGAAGAAAAACGTCTTTTGAATTCTCTTTTATAGAACGACTCAAATTGAATAGTTTAAAATGATTGGTTAATGTCTTATCTTAAAGACTTGTGACAACTTACTTAAATTTGGTAGAAAAATGGATATTGATATATCTCTTAGCTATTTTTCTTACAAAAAAGGCCTATAGAGTTTATAATGAAAAAGAACCTTATATGTTGAGGAAATCATTCATGTTTATTTTGATGAATCTTACATTCACTTGGGAAAGAAAAGATGAAGATGATGTAGGTACATCTATGAATGACAATCAAACCCATCTTCAAGCACCAACTTTGGAGAATCATACCAATGAGGAAGAAATGATTCAAGATGACCAACCTAGTGGTGACCAAGAGCTCCCAAAGAACTTAAGATATCCAAGAGGCCACCCTAAGGAGCAAATCTTTGGAGATATCTTCCAAGGAGTAAAAAATAAGGCGGTATTTTATCAATAACTTTATTCTCTTATTGCATATGAGCCTAAAAGTATTGATGATGCCTTGTGTGATGATTTTTGGATTATTGCTATGCAAGAGGAATTAAATAAATTTGAAAGATACAATATTTTGGATATTCCTAAATCTCATGATCATTCTATTATTGGAACTAAATGGTTTTTAGAAATAAACTTATTGAATCCGGAGAAGTTGTTAGAAACAAGGTTAGACTTGTTGCCTAAGGATTCAATCAAGAAGAGGAAATTGATTATGATATGAAACCTTTGTTCCGAATGCTAGACTTGAGTCCATAAGAATGCTTTTGACTTGTACTTGCTTTAAGTTATTTCAAATGAATGTCAAAAGTGCTTTTTTAAAATGGTTCTATTGAGGAAGTGGTTTATATGGAACAATCACCCGGTTTTGCTCATGAAAAGTTTCCTAACCATATTTTCAAACTATCCTAAGTTTTGAATGGTTTAAAAACCAGCCCCTAGTTTCCTTGAGTAGTTTCCTTCTTTCAAAAGATTTTCAAGAGGAAAACTGAAACTACCCTTTTATAAAATCCTCATGCAACAATGATCTATAACTTGTCCGAATACATGATACAATTTTTTGTGCTTCTAATACTTCACTTTGTGATGTGTTTTCCAAGTTGATGCAAAGTAAAATTGAAATAAGCATGATAGGAAAACTCAATTTCTTTCTTGGCCTACAAATCAAGCAAACCAAGGATGGCACTTTTAAGAATCAAGTTAAGGTATAAGCATCCATAAGTTTATCAACTATGCTTGACAAGAATAAAATGGTTTCATAGGAGTAGTCAACTCTATTTGACAGCAAGTAGAGCCAATATTATATTTGCCATGTGCTTATGTGCTAGATTTTATCTTGTCCTAAAGATTTTCATTTGATTGTTGTTAAATACATTCTCTATTAACTTATTGATACTCCAAGTCATTATGGTCTATTTCAAATGTGTGGCTATGTTATGTGATAACATTAATGCAATAAATTTGATCATCATACTATTCAACAAACTATGATAAAGCATATAGAGATCAAACTTCATCTCATTAGAGATCACTCTACTAAAGGTAATACTTGTTTTAAAGCATGTTTGCATTAATAAACAAATTAATGATATTGTTACTAAGCCATTGGTCGAAGAAAGGTTTGGCCAATCTTAGAAGAAGTTTAGGAATTTCAAAATCCAATAACTAAAGTGTATTCAAGTGTTGTAGCATCCAAGTGAGGACACTAAAAGCCAAGCATGGGAAAAGGAATGGGAAAAGCCAAAGAAAATGATAGATGACCAGTGATCAATGAACCAAGGAAGGTTCATTTTCCTCAAAGCATGTCAAGGCTTGAAAGATTTGTCACAGTGGAGGCTGCTACTGAATTTGATGATTGGACAAAAAGGAATCATAAGAAAAATCCCAGCTACAAGGTGGATGTCATCAAACTATCCGAAATGGGTAATATACTCTCATTTTTAAATGATATGAGTTGGACTAGTTTGCTTATGTTTGATGAATGCTATTGGCTTCCTTAGTTTATGAAGTTTATGCAAATATTAAGGAAGAAAGAGTTAAGCAAGTTGGTAATAAAAGCTATTTAGTAGTATTCTTCAAAAATATCACAAGTTAATTTTTGAGATTGATAATGCATTGCTCAATAGAATTTGTGATGTTGAGGATGTTGGGTTTAGGCATTATTCTTCTGGGGACATTGTTTTATAATTGAGTTATACTCACATGAAAGAATTGAGAATGCCTATATATATATAAATGATAAGAAGCCTCAAGACTAGAAAGGAGAGAGAAAAAAAGCTTTTTTATGCTAGTGAAAGAATTTTGCATCACATGCTTACTACCTTGATTATTGCATACTTTGGGAACAAATCTTATGTTGATAATATGTATGCTGTAATTATGCTAGCCATGCATAAGAAAAGAAAAATGAATTTTGGATATATAGTGCTAAAGAATATAATGGCAGCTAGAAGAACCGAACGTAAGGCTTTGCCACATAGCAAATTGTTTACCAAAGGTTTTCAAGTATCTCCAAGTGCAATTGTCTTGTAGTAGTTGACCAATAAAGAGTGAAGAAGTCTACACCAACAACTCACTAAAGAGAATTCCTTGAATACTTGATGATGAAAATGTATGAAGGGCTAGAAGAAAAACTCCTCTAAGGGGTGATAGAAGAGATGCTAGCAATGATGGAGAAAAGGAGGAAGAAAGTAATGAAAAAAGAAGGAAGAAGAAAATGATGAAGAATAAGAGGATGAAGAGGAAATCCTTGCTAGAGAAAAGAAATTAAAATGAAACATGACTCATCTAGTGAGGGGGAGCAACCTTCCACAAAAGAAGACTATTTGAAGAGTTGCCAAGGTGTTTCAAGAGACATTGAACAACCATGTAGAGGAAATGAAGAAGATGGACAAATTCTTCAAGTCTTTTGCTCTGATAATTCTTGGCAAATTTGATGGTTTAGAAGCTAGAGTCAAGAATATGGAAGAAGACTTGAGAAAGATTTCTCAAGTGGTTTTAGATGGTGCAAGTTCCTATAAAGCCCAAGAGAACAAGCAAGAAGAAGGAGATGAATGAAGTTTAACAAAGTCAAATCACAAATCCATCACCAATATCCTTCAACCAAGGGAGCAAGAAAATGTGGTTCAAAGAAAGAAGATCCAAGATCCTCTTGATTGGTAGCTTTCCAAAGCAGAATTACACAAGCAAGGAGTCAACAAATGAAGGACCCCATCATATAGAGCTCAAGGGAGACATGGCCATCATAACAAACAAATTTGGAAGTGAAGACAATGAAACGCATCCAAGACTAAGCCTTTCTATCCCTAAACTCTATTTTGATGCTTATTTTAATTTTATACCTTAATGCACATGTTATGATTTAACATTGAAATGTACTTGTGCCTTTCTAGTCATTATAGTGCTTTGAAGCTCAATATGTGAAATCTTTGTGATAAGAGCTTCTTTGTTTCACTTTTGTTGTCCAAGTACTCTCACCCCAAGTTTAATTGCTGATAAAAAAAAAGGGAGAGAAGAAGTTGATTTATTATTGTTGAGATGCTACATAATGATTATTGCTGTTAGGATGATAATTATTTGACTAGAACTATACTGTTAATGAGAGTTGATCAATATACTGCTTATATGTGATACATGTTGTCTCATTTTCATTAACCCCATCTTTGAGTGATGACAAAAGGGGGAGAAGAAATTGGGATGACAAAATGTGTGAAAATGTGAAATAGCAGTGGAATTCCTCATGTAAGAATAGAAAATGTGTGAATTTTCTGAAAATCCATGCATATGTCAAGGGGAAGAAAGAATGTTGACTGCAAGATGTGCTATATGCTATGTGCTTGCTGAAAATGTGCTATGTATATGTGCTATAGGTTGAAATGTAAAATGAATGTGTTTTGTGAAAATATATGGCTGGAATTGAAATTTAAATTGACTATGTTATACTATGTGAGGTTTTGGTTATTTTCTGAGTTTTTGGAATATGGTTAAGTTGAGATTAAAATCTTGAACTTGGTTCTTGACTTGACCTACAATTGAATGCATTAGTTTTGTGGTTTTGCAAAGCTAAAATGAGTGCTATTGTAGCTATACATATTTGAGTACTTCTATAGTTCTTTTGAAAATGAAAAATCACCTTTTCAACTTGTTTCCAAAAATTTGGACTTGAAATTCGGATGCAAACCAAAAATTCGGACGCATCAAGATCTTCTTGTCAAAAATGTCTTTTCTGTTGTTCAAATTGTTTGAAAACTGTTTTAATCCTTCCTATCATATTTGAACAATCTTAGAAAAGCTTATTTTCAAAAATAGAAGTTGTTATCTCACATATTTTATAGTTTGGAATTGAAAGCTCAAAATTCGGATGCATGATTTAAAAATTCGGATGCATGTTTCAGAAATTCGGATGCATGCATATTTTGTTGCCAAAACATGTTCTTTTGTTGTTCAAATTGATTCAAATATGTTTTATTCTCTTCCATTATGTTTGAACAACCTTAGGAAAGATTTATTTCACATTAAACATTCATTATATTGAATTTATTACAATTTGGACTTGGAATGTCAAAATTCGGATGCATGAGTTTAAAAATTCGGATGCATGATTTAAAATTCGGATGCATCCATATTTTGTTGCCAAAATGTGCTCTATTGTTGTTCAAATTGATTCAATTTTGTTTTAATCTCTTCCACTATGTTTGAACAACCTTAGGAAAGCTTATTTTCAAAAATTGAAGCTTTCATTTCACTTATTTTACAATTCGGACTTGATATGTCAAAATTCGGATGCATAGCATCTCAAGTCCAAACTTGTTGAAAAATGAGCACAATCTAAGGGGGAGCATTGTTAAACTTTTACAACCTTAAAACCTCTCTTAGAACTTTTTCTAAATGCTTAAATGTTATATCTTCTATCCTAATTGTTGGAAGGAAGGAGGCAAATGGAGGTTGGTTGGGTCATAGGCTCATATTGAGCCTTTTGTATGTCAATGTGCTAAATTGGTTATTTTCTATCATTGACATTAATACTTCTTTGTACTACATTGTTTAAATACATCACATTTTGCATCAAAGTTTGTCATCATCAAAAAGGGGGAGATTGTTAGCCCTAAGGGCAAATCATGTAGTTATGATTAGTTTTGATTAATGACAAACATTGATAAGGACTAATATGCTTGTATGTTGTGTGATAGGATTTGTGAATTAAGAAGTATGAAGTCTCATTGCCTTGAAGCTAAAATGCAAGAACAACTCCAATATGTCAAAGTGATTAAAGATTGAAGAGTTTGTTCAAGATATTAATGAAGGCTTTGAAGACATGAAGTGTAGGTGACATGTGGTTAATAGGTAAATATTGTAAACCCTACACTCTTAAGTCTTGGAATCTATGCGTTGCAATTGAGAGCACAAAACTTGATTTAAATGGTTTCAATGGTTTTGAACATACCTAAATTATCAAGTTTTCATAAATGGTTTTTGCACATAAAAGGTCTTTAATGACTTATCTTTGAGGCTAGAATATTTTCCAACTTGTTTGAAATGATTTGGATATGTTTTGACAAAGTTTCAAAAATTCGGAAGAAGATTCGGACGCATGCAGAAGAAATTCGGTCGTCCGAATTTTGTGAAGAATTTTTTTCTGCACTGTGAACAGTGAACAACGCATGAATAGTAACACTGTGAACAGTGAACAACGCATGAATAGTAACACTGTGAACAGTGAACAACGCATAATAGTAATACTATTCACGTGAACAGTATACTATTCATTTGAACCGTTTACTATTCTTCCAGAGAAATTCGGACGAAGCTGGAAAATTCGGTCGTCCGAATTTTGTGAATAGTGCATGAACAGTGACTACTATTCACATGAACAGTGCCGACTGTTTTTCCAGAGAAATTCGGACGAAGATTCGGACGAAGCTGGAAAATTCGGTCGTCCGAATTTTTGTGACCGGTGCATGAATAGTGCATGAACAGTACCACTATTCACATGAACAGTGCATGAACAGTACCACTTATTCACATGAACGAGTATTTTACGAAAATAGCAGTTACTAGCCGTTTTATGGTCTGTTTAAACTGATTTTTGAATTCTATAAAAGCTATAAACTCCAGATTTTTTAGTAGAACTTTGAACTTAACAAATCTTACATGCTCTAACTTATTTTACATCAAATCAAATTGAAAATCTCTCAAATTGCCTTGTGCTCAAAGGTGTACATTCAAGATTCCAAAGGCAAAGTGTAAAGGTGCAATATTGTATAAACTCTACCTACAAGTGGTAACATCTACACATTCTTATCTCCTTATTAAATTGTGTTATTTTCTATTAGCTCATTTGCAAGGTTATCTTGTGACATAAAACCCTTTTGTGTTAGGGTGAGCCATAGACTAGATTAATCAAGGTTGTAGTGTAAAACCCGTGTGAGGGTAAGCCTTGGATTAGATTAGTCTTGAGGTTGTCTTTAGATATAAAACCCTTGTGGAAGGGTGAACCTTGTTTGTATAATTACTAGAAGAGGTTGTGAGTGTAAAACCATAGTGTGGTTAGCCTCTTATGTAATTGTTGAACTTGAGCTTATAGTGGATTGGTTGAAATCCTTGAGTGTGGACTCAAGGTAGTGGATGTAGATCTTGGAGAGATCGAACCACTATAAATCGTGTGTTCATTTTCTTATAGCTTTATTTATTTACATGCTCATGTTATTACTTATTGATTGTTGTTGATTGATTGGTTGTAGTTTGATGATATTATCTTAACCATCACATCACATATAAACTTGAAGCTTGTGGAATTAAAGAATAGCTTTTATTAAGGCAAAGGATTTGTAAAAAGGGAAAAGATTTCGACAATTAGCCTAAGACCTAATTCACCCCCCCTCTTAGGTCTTACAAGCTTATTTTAGTGAAAAACTAAATGGAGCAGTATCCAACCTATGATAAGGAGTTATACGCTTTAATTAGATCATTGGAAATTTGGCAACATTATCTAAGGCCAAAAGAATTTGTTGTTCATACTGATCATGAAAGCTTGAAGTTCTTGAAGAGACAAACAAAACTCAATCGACGCCATGCAAGATGGGTTGAATTCATTGAGTCATTTCCTTATTTGATCAAGTATAAACATAGTAAGGATAACATTGTTGCTGATGCTTTATCTCGAAGGTATGCTCTTATTGCTAAGTTATATTCCAAATTACTTGGTTTTGGACATATTAAAGAATTGTATGTGGGTGATCATGACTTTGCTAACATATATGGTGCATGTGAGCATTCAACATTTGGAAAGTTTTATAGACACGAAGGATACTTGTTTAGAGAGAATAAGCTATGCATACCTCAAACATCCATAAGAGAGCCTTTAGTAAGAGAAGCACATGGAGGTAGTTTGATGGGGCATTTTGGCATTAAGAAAACTTTAGATGTGTTGAGGGAACATTTTTTCTGGCCATATATGAAATGAGATGTTGAAAGGCTATGTAATAAGTGTATTACTTTCAAACAAGCTAAATATAAAGTTATGCCACATGGTTTGTGCCCACCATTACCTATCCCTTACGAACCTTGGACTGATATTTTCATGGATTTTGTTCTAGGATTACCTAGATCAAAACGTGGTCAGGATTCTATTTTTGTTGTTGTGGACAGGTTTTCCAAAATGGCACATTTCATACCTTGCAAGAAAATCGATGATGCCTCTCATGTAGCCGATTTATTTTTCAAAGAAGTTGTGAGGCTACATGGCATACCTAAGAGTATTGTAAGTGATAGAGATGTTAAGTTCTTGAGCTACTTTTGGAAAACTTTGTGGGATAAGTTGGGAACAAAAGTACTATTCTCTACAACTTGTCACCCTCAAATTGATGGCCAAACTGAGGTAGTAAATCAAACTTTAACTACTTTATTGTGTGTAATTATTCAAATGAATTTGAAGAATTAGGTAGAAAGTCTACCTTATGTGGAGTTTTCATATAATAGGAGTGCACATTCAACCAGTAATTATTCACCTTTTGAAATTGTTTATGGTTTGAATCCATTAACTCTTCCAGATTTGAAGCTCTTTCCAATTGAGGAACGAGCAAGCTTGGATGGTAAGAAGAAAGCTGAAGTTATTCGTTCTTTGCATGAAAAAGTGAGGTTGCAAATTGAACGAATGACCTACACAATAAAGGGTGAAAGCAAGTGTTACTTGAAGCTGGTGATTGGGTTTGGGTTCATATGAGGAAAGAAAGATTTCCCCAACAAAGGAAGTCAAAGTTGCATCCAAGGGGTGATGGACCGTTTCAAGTGATTGAAAAGATTAACGACTTACAAAATTGATCTTCCCAGTGAGTATGGTAATGTTAGTTCTACATTCAACATTTATGACTTATCCCTTTTTGATGTAGGAATAGATTCAAGGACGAATCCTTTCGAAGAGAGAGGGAATGATGAGAATCAAGAAGTGTCAAGATCAAGTGATCAAGACCCATTAAAGATCTCCGATGGTTCAATCACAAGAGCTAAGACTAAGAGGATGAAAAAGAGCTTGAGTGCATTGGTTGAAAGCATAAGGAATAAACAACAAAGAATGATTATATTTCAAGGTTGTATTCTGTAAAAGGAGGATCAATGATGGTGAATTTATTACATGCAAGTTGTCCAACCGCTTGGGAGTCTATTGGGCTGCCAAATTGATGTCCAAGATGGACAATTAATGGGCTAAAAAATTCAGCATAAGGGTTGGACGAAATTTTCTTATTTTTAGGAGTCTTTTAATTAGTTTTTAAGTTTGTTTAGGCTAAGAACATTTAATTATTAAAGCCCATATCTATTTTTTTTTATTTTAATCTTAGTTGGATTTAATTAGCTACAAATCCAAGCCCATTAAGGACTTGTGTTTCAGCCACTTACTTCAAATCCAAAACCAATTAGGTTAGGGTTTTGAGATATCTATTTATATAGGATCTTTTCAGAAATTTCAAAAGTTTATGTCATTGATATTTTGGTGAGAATACATACTCTCTTTGGTTCTTGAAAGAACTTTTTGAACTTATCAAGTTATTCAACTTGTGGCGTTTATCTCTTTGAATTATACCTTAAGTTCTTTTCTTTATTGATAGCGTGTTTAAGGTTTTGATTTATACCTTTAGTTCTTGGGTTATATATTCAACGGATTAAGGATTTTTGAAGCATTTTTTCACACATCCTTGAGCGTTTGTAAAAGTTTATTGTTGGGTTCTAGGTTTCTATACCTAGGGTTTGCATCATCACGTATTAGTCTTATGGCACGATAAGAAACAAACTGCGATTAGCTTGTCAAATTCCAAAGTAGAATACATCGTAGTTGGAAGATATGCAGCTCAAATTTTATGAATAAAGCATTAACTTGAGGATTTTGTCTTGAGGTACACAAACATTCTAATTTTGTGTGATAACACAAGTGCAATTAATATCACCAAATATCCTATGTAGCATTTAGAACTAAGCATATTAAAATTAGGCAAATTATCACCGGTTTTTCCTTTTTTGTTTTAATTTAGAAGTTTTCTTATTTTATTGTTTTTTTTGTTCTCTTATATGATGTATTTGTTTGTACTTTTTTATACATTTATTATTTTTCTTGTAATTTTTGCATCTGTTCTTTCAACTTTGGTATTCTTTGGCTGATTTTTTAATTCTTTTAATTGAGCATGGCTTTAATGTTTTTAAATTTTATGAATATATTTATACTATTTTTGAGGCGGCGGCGTTGTGGATTTTTGGATATATTTAGTTGGAATTAATTGTTGGGAGAACTAAATTTGGCTTTGGGGATTGATTGTGGTGGCCTTGTGCCTGGAAAACGTCCATTTTACAGTGGAGATGCTGCCGAATTTTTTTTCCTTCCTTAACACTTGTCTAAGTTTTCGACTCTATTTTAATAAGACATGCCGAATTCCTAAATTTTTTTCGTGGAATTTGGAAAATTTTAATAGGCAAAAATTTTTAATGTAGATGGATGATCGTAGTTGGATGTACAAGAGGCATATGCAAGGGATTAAGGGAATTACAAATGAATATAAAGATGGGGTTAAGGGTTTTATAGCGTACTGTTTGTCGAACGGGCACACTTCGTGGTTCAGCCGCTACTAAGTGGAACAGAGCAGCCGCGCCTGGACCGACTCACACGGGAGGATGCATTTCCTTCAGCGAGCACGAGCGTCGGATGGTAATGATTATTTTTCCTTGTTATTTAATTCTAGTATAATTACTAAATATTTATATTAATATATTTTTAGCGTAAGGAGCGCGGAGATGACTTCCACTTCACCGATATGTACGAGGCGACACACAAATATAAGAGTGGCCCAAAAAGGGGCACGTTTGTCAGTGAGAAATCACAACATACGTTGGTAGGTTTACATATTATATTACTCCGTATTTTATATTAATTGTTTTATTCTTAGAATCCGTTATAAATTTACGATGTATACAATTTGCAGGATAGCGTCAACGCTTTGAAGGAGCGCTATTCGCAGGTGGAGTCCCAGGATTCGGTGACTTCTCAGCAACCACCGGATGAGAAGTCCCTATTTATGGAGGTTGCTGGTGGTGCTTCGAAGAATCGGATTTTTGGATTGGGTTCCGAGGCAGTTCACATGCGACGGAGGTTATGTCAGTCCACGTCACCCACTGTTCCGACAGCTTGCTCGATTACATCGCATCCAGAGTACGCATCTCTTCACAGTCAGTTGCAGAGAGAGAGGTCGATGCGCGGTTATTTTCAGCAACGCTTTGCTAGTTTGGACCAGTACTTGCGAGTTATGTCTGAGGCATTACATCTGCCTCCGCCGCCTTCTCCGCCTCCACCTCCTTTTCCGATACCAGATTCTAAAGAGCAGACAAACGAGGCTGGTGAGGATTACACGATCGATCCGCCTGACGACCATCCTCCAACGACTGGCCCTCCAGATCCACCTCCGCCTCCTCCACCGTCTGCAGCACCGCCTTCTATACTTACATAGATTTTGTTTCATTTTTTTCATTGTTGTACACATACAATATTGACATTTAACGGATTCATTATATTTATTTTAATTTAATATTTTATTTTTAATTATTTTATTGATTATGCTTATTTTTTAAGAATAATTATTTAAAAATTATTAAAAATTATCGCTTAAAAATTTTAAAATATTCCGTCGCAATTCTGCGACGGAATATTATCCGTCGCTGAATTGCGACGGAAATGGTGTCCGTCGCAAATTTGCACTTCTATTTTTGCGACGAACTATTTCGTCGCAAATCCGTCGCAATCTATAATTTGCTACGGATTTGCGACGGAATAGTCCGTCGCAAAAATGAAAAATTCTTGTAGTGGAATGTGAGAAAAGCTTTAAATAGAGTGTGATGAAGGAAGTAAAGGAGGAGCTTGAAACTCAAGAAAGAGCCAGCCAAGCTTAAACAAAGACTGATACTTAGCCTAAGCTAGGAAAGTAATCCTATATATATATATATATATATCTGTGTGTGTAGGATACTACTCTCACTCCTTCCCAAATTTAGTCCATTTCTAGTTTGATAAATAGTCTTAAATTCATACATCCAATGCTCCTGCATCTACCTGGCTCACATGCCAATCCTTATTTTTCTCAACATTCCACCTCTTCAAATTATTCCCCTAAGATCTTTCTCCAAGTTTTTTGTTACATAAGGTTGTTCTAGCAATTCTTGTAGTGATGCATGCTCAAACTACTACACATTCTGCTCTAACAAGGCTGCTCAATCCATTAAAATCTAGTTGTTGGGGGCTTCTTAATTTATTTTGATACTTTTATCTTTAACTGAGCTGGTGCCTCTAAACAATGTTCTACTTTCTATTCTATGGTTATTTATTTTTTTGGGAGGATTACTTTCTAGATTTTCAATTTCTTGAGAGTTTAGTTTCTAAATTTTCAATTTCTTGAGAGTACCATTTTTTAGTTGTTTATCTTTTTTGAATCCCTTTTTGATGTATTAAAAAAAAGGAGTAGTTCGGTGTTTGCTTGCTTTGAAACTTTAGCTTTTTATTTTAATTATTTTTTCTTGTCATGGTTCTTACTTCTTTACTTATAGAACCTTTTTTGATATATCAAGCTAATCCTTTTGTCATCCCAACTTTTTGGTTGTCAAGCTAGTATTACTTTTGAAGTTGTCTAAACTTATCGTGCGAAATTTCTTTTCTTGTCAAACTAATTTTTTTTTCTTCTTTTTGACATGATAGATATTTTAATTACTATTAATTTAAGTTCAAAGTGTTCATAAATTGTAGCATAGATTCATGGGAGAGCTAAAAATCTATTGTTAAAAATTTTCAAAAAGATTTTCCACTTTGTATATCTATTGTCAAAAATTTCAAAAGGAATTTTCAATTTTGCATATATAGCATTTCAAATGGTCAAGCTACTCAATGTCCTTCTCATTCTAATATCTTGTTGTTATTATGTAAGCAAAACAAATTTTGTATTCATCAAAAAAAATGGAGGAATGTTAGCTTATGTTTACAATCTCTCAATGATATGTTTAAGTAATTTAATGAAATTTTCTAAGTAGTTCCAGAATGAACCCTAAAGGAATGATCATGATCAATTCATCCAAACGTAAGGTTCAAAACTAGATTTTTTTTTGTGTATGTTTATAGTTGAGTCTTAGATACTTGTGTTAAGGATAGTAGGAAATGTGCGTTCTGTGTCTTATGGTTAAAAATATCTTCTCAAAAATGGTTTTGTTTTCAAAATGCATTTGAGTAATTGTTTTCAAGCTAAATTTTTATTTTCAAGATAAACTTTCTTTTCAAGCTAAAATACCCAATTTGCCTTATCTTGAAGTAAGTTCGATTGATAGTTACAATAATTATATAGGTCTTCTTTACTTTTCAAAAAAATAATTTATCTTTCCCAAACTTGCACCCAACGGTTAAAAGTGTTTTGAACAACTTTTGAACCCAAACAGCATTTTAACCATTTCACGAAAGAATACTTTTGGGCCAAAGTCAAACAAGGCATTTCTTTTTCTTTGCCTTGTGAAAAGGAGATTGCTCAAAGGATTTATGGATTTTCAAATAGGTAGCAACAGAATAGAAGTCTTGGCATTATAAAAAGATGATGTGACAAAAAGAAAACCTGAATTTTCAGATAGGCAAGCTTTGGCTTTGTAAAAAGTTTTCGGATATCAAAAGTACAAAACCAAATTTGCTTGGGATTACTAGCTAACAAAAGATAAATTTTTTTATATTATGTCATTCTACATCCATAGGTGTATATGTATTCCTTTGGGTACCAAGAGTTTCAGTTGAAAGATTTATTTTGCTCAAGTATGTCGAGCATATATAAGAAGTTAGAGAGAGAAAGCAAAAGAGAAACTTTCAAATAAACTCAATAGTATCAATCTTTTCTTGTATTTTACCATTCTTCTCCTCCACTTCGTATTTGGTGGCAAGCATTGTTGGATCAACCGTTCATAATCGGAGCTAGGTTACTCCAATTTCAATTTGTAGAAACTAAACAAAATATCTATGTCAATGGTGGGCACAGGATCAACCCTACAGAAATCTAAGTGGGTACTTCGGTTGTAGTTACTAAACTAAGACAAAATTAGCAATAGGAATAGTTGAACCATCTATTTAGATCACAACAATTGTGTTTTACTATTTGTTTGTTTTGGTTGTAAACATCAACTTATAAAATGCGTCTTTGATCTCTTCCCAATTTAAAGAGGTTTAGTTGAGCGGAAATACTCTAGGTGGACTATTTAAGTAGTGGATGTAGGCATGTTGCTGAAATACTATAAAAATCCTCAGCGCCATCTTATTTCTTGCTTTACTTTACTTTGAATGTTTGCTTGTTTTATGTTGTTTATCTATTTAACAAACTTTATTTATGTAAGAATGATTTAGTTCAAAATATGATATCTACATTATAGAAAGTTGTGATGCAGCCGTGATCTACATTTGACATCAACTTTGGCACAAACTTTTTTTGGCAAAAGAGAAATTAACTATATTTGCTTTTAAACTATTTTTCCTTTTCTCTTCTTAACTATAAACTTTTATTTTATCTTTTTATGTACATGAACTTTTTTTATTAACAATATCACTCAAATTATGATTGTCGCGGCGAAATTCGCCAATAAGAGTCACATTACAAGTACATGCCACAACTTTGAAGGATAATTTTATCCATTCATAACTTAGAAAGATGAGGACAGAGAATGATGGCTTGAAAGCTGAGCAAATACTACTTTATTAAAGCAATTTTGCTTGTACTTGAGGTAATTGGTCCGATCGATTTTTGACCCTATAATTTGTGCAGCATTAAAAAATAGAATAAATGTCATGAATAGACAAAATTGCTATTAAAAATGATGGCTCATGATTGCAATATGACTTTCCTTGCCTAATTCTGCCATTACATTCAAAATTTGACAAATATAGTTGCTTAAAACAAGCTCATGGATATAAAAATATAAAATAAAAGTTTTTGGTTAAAAAGATAAAAGCAAAAGTAGTTCAAGAGAAAATATAGCTAATTTATATTGGCAAGATTTAGCTTGATAACTTTTTGAGAAATTACTTTTGAAGCTAGTTGGACTGTGCAATGATTAGTGATGCTATTTGAATATATCTTCCAATTTCGTGAAAGTTTGTATGTTTACAATTATTTATCCAAGCTAACATATTTCACTACAAGTTAATTCTTACAAAATAGCTTGATACATTGCTTGGATTTTATCTTTAAGTAATTAGTAACTTGTTAAAAGATACACCCTGAGAGACCAGCTTAAGTGGTTTTTTGATAATTTATTTTTGCATTTGAAAGGTCCATTTTTCATTTTAGTCTAATTCACCTCCCTCTAAGACACTATTTGACACCTACAAATTAATTGCTTAAGCTTTTGAGCAATTACTTGTAATAGATTAACTTTTCTTTTGAGATCATTATTAAGTGATGATAATTGCTTTTTAGTAATTAGTTGCTTGATAAATGAAAGTATTTGGAATTTTTTCAAATGGTTTCACTTTAGAATGTTTCGATTATTTTAACTCTGAAGGTTGTCAAATCTATTTGTTTGAATTGGATTAGGGAAGAATACATTAAAATTCTCAAAGGTGAAGAGTGAAACTTTGAATCTTTAGAATTGAGATACTTATTCACTTTTGAAGAAAATAATTTTTACAAACTTTGTTTTACTTTGGTTACTATATAAGTTATTTACAACTTCCCTTGTATTTAACTGGATGTTCATCGTTTTGCAAAATTCTTAGAGTTAGGAATTTAATTTTGGCAATTTTGACACTCCTATGTGGCATCTGATGGTATGTAAAATTTCCAAAAAGACAAGTAAAAATTGTCTTTCCTTGATCTTTTGGTGCTCCAACTATCTGATTAGAACAAAAAAAATCAAGAGAAAGACTAACTTGCTAACCTGTTGAGCAGTTGGTCAATTAATGGTAGGGTTACAGACAAAACTTTCGTAACCATTATCGACGTTATTGCTAAAGGAAGATCCTTTTTACTTTGAAGAGAATTATCAAGCTACTTGATTAACTAAAAGAATTTCTCTCTTCAATATTGATTGTTCAACCATCTAATAGGACTTTGAAATTATTTGTGATCCAAGCCATTATGCTATAGTAGTTGTACTTGGACAATGTTATGAGAAGAATGGCTATATTATTTATTATGCATCCAAAACGTAAATGCTACTCAATTGAATTATTCCATAACAAAGAAGGAATAATCCTCAACAACTCAAAAAAAAATTTATTTGAAGCCATAGTGCTTTCTTTTCTTCTCCTATCTTTTATTTTCTTTCCCTATTAGTTGCTACTCCAAGTAGTGTTTGTGAAGATGTGAACTTTTTCCTTTTACCTTTAATAAAATTGTAAATTTTTCAGCTCCATTGATTTCTTTGTTATGTTATTGATTTTGCTTGGGTTCATGGAAATCTATGAGTTTTAAGTATTTGTTCCAGTTTTTACAAAATTAGTGTGGTAAAATTGTAGCCCCATTCTCTACTCTTTTCGGAAGAAGAGAAAAAGGGAAACATGAAAAACATATGGCTTCAAGAAGATCGATGAGGTTAGCCTCTACCCCGAAATCAAACTACATAGGAAAAAAACATGCTAGTGATGACCCACTCCAAATTGAGCTAAAAGGTAATATGGCAATTACCACCACCAAGTATGAAGTGAAGATAATGAGAAGACTTCCGACGGATGATGATAAAAGCATGGAGGACTAAGCTTTCTATTTCCTATCTCTCTTAATTTATATGGTCTTATTATTTTATGTCTAGTTCTTGATTAATTTTTGTTATATTTAGTTTATGTTGCTTAGAAATTGCTCATATGATCTTACTTGCTAGATGTAATTTACTTTTTGAAATGCACTTACTTTAATTGAGACTCAATGATGATCTCTCATTATTGAGAGCTTCTTTTTGTTGACTAACTTACCATGCCTACCTTATTAGATTGATGACTAAAGAGAGAATAAGTTGTTTCTTTGCAAAATGTGAGTGATTTGTAAATTATGGTTATTAATGGTTTTATATGTGGTTGTATTCTACAAAATATTCAGAATGGGTGGTTTGCAAATTTTGGTTGTACATGGCTTTATACATGGTTTTATATGGCTTGTTTTTATGTGTGTAAGGGAAGCGAGTAGTGCAAAGTGTGGTATTATATGTTTATTGCATGTTTTGGATAGTTGATTTATGCTTGATGAAGTTTAAGAAGTTTTTTGGTTGATGTTCAATATAGGTTATTAAAGTGACAATTTTACACTTGAAATGATTCTATTGTCACTTGGACTTGTGGACTTGAATATGTGAAGGGGGAATTGGTGTTGGAGACCTCTTAACTATTGAATTTTAATGTGAAAATTATTGTTGATTTATTTGGTATTTTGATGATTAAAGTTTCAAATTCAAATTCAGACTCGGTGCAATCCAATTCTGACTTGATCCAAAATTTCACCAAAATCTATTATTTTGTTGTCCAAACCTTGTAATTATCTTTAAAATCCTTCTAACCTTAATTGGACAACTTTGAGAAAGTTCATTGCTCAAAATTTAGCCATTATCTTGCAAATCTTACAACTCAAACTTGCGAACTTGAATTCAGACTTAGCCTCTCTTCAAGTCCAAATTTGTTAGCTTTGTAAGCCTTTTTCCATCTTCGAAAACCTCTCTTAGAAGTATTCTTGATGCTTTGATGCTAAATATTTTAGTACATTAGAAGGAATGAGACATACAGAGGTTGGTTGGGCCATAAGCTTCTCAAGAGCCATTTCATTGTCACTATGCTTATTTGTTTATCTATCTTTTGTGACATCAGTGCTTCTTTGTGTAACATTGTTCTTAATCCTTCATATTTCAAATTTTATCATAATAAAAAGGGAGATATTGTTGCCCCTAAGGGCAAAACTTCTCGTTTTGATTAATGACAAACATTAATGTGAGCTAATTTGAGTAATTCTTATGTGATAGGATTTTTGAATTGAAGAAGTAAAAGATCTCATTACATTGGAGTTAGGGAGTGTTAGCCCTAAGGGCAAATCATATAAGATTGATTAGTTTTGATTAATAACAAATATTGATGAGGACTAATATGCTTGTATATTGTGTGATAGGTTATGTAAAATAAGAAGTATGAAGTCTCATTGCTTTGAAGCAAGAGTTCAAGAACAACTTAAGTTAAGCAAAGTGATTGAAGTTTGAAGAATGTTGTTCTTAAAAGATCTAAAGGCATTGAAGACTTGAAGTGTAGAGTGTGTATACTAAGTAAGTAAGTTTCTATGTAAACTCTACACTTGCATGTCTTGGTCATCATTGAATGCATAAGAGAGCATAAAATGAATCTTATAATCTTAAAAGGATTTGAATAAGGTTTTTAGTGAATGTGATGTTTAAGTAAACTTTATATGATCAAAGAAATTTAATTTGTGTTTTCAAACTTACATATGGCTAAGTAAGTTTTCTATACATATCAAATGTTTCTCAAACACATTGAAGTTATACCTCAAATGATTTTACAAAGTTTGAAACTGCTTCCAAAAAATTCGGTCGTCCGAATTTTGTAGCAAAAGTTTGCTACTATTCTTCCAGAGAAATTCGGAAGAAGATTCAGACGCAGCGAACAAATTCGATCGTCCGAATTTTGGCCTTCAGAATGGTCACTGTTTTTCCAGAGAAATTCAGACGAAGATTCGGACGTAACCAAAAAATTCGGTCGTCCGAATTTTCTGAAACTAGCCGTTTTATGACCGTTTTAACTGATTTTCAAATTCTATAAAAGTCATAAACGTGTAATCTTTTGTAACTCTTGAAATCTTGAAAACTCCAAGCATTCAAAAGCATTTAGCAAACATTTCTTAAGCTCTCTTATGTCTTGTGCATTCAATTGATCAATCCAAAGACATCAAAGTGTGAAGGTGCAAATTTGTGTAATATCTACCATCAAGTGGTAACTTCTACACACTCTCATTTATTTATCATATTCTGTAGTTCTACTAGCTCTAGCAAGGTTATCTTGATAATATAAAATCCTTTAGATAAGGGTGATCCTTGAAAGTGTGATTCAAGGTTGTTTAAGATATAAAACCATTGTTTTTGGTGAACCTTGTATTGTAAACATTACTAGAAGAGGTTGTGAGTGTAAAACCATAGTTTGGTGAACCTCTCTTGTAATTTGTAAACCTGAGCAATTAGTAGATTTGTTAAAATCCTTAAGTGTGAGCTTAAGGTAGTGGATGTAGATCTTGATGATCGAACCACTATAAATTGTTTGAGTTCTTTGCTATTGCTTTCATTACTGCCTTGCTATCAATTATCTCTAATTAGCTCATATAACTTGTTCTTGGTATAAACGCATAAAAGGTTTAAGTTTGCGAAAATTAGCCAAATACCTAATTCACCCCCCCCTTAGGTATTTCAATTGGTATCAGAGCTAGAACTTCTTTGTGTGGTTTAACAACCTAGAAGACAAAGATCCTATAGCTAATATGTCTAGCCTACCTTACCTAGAAGGATCCTCCACAAATAGACCACCTTTGTTTAATGGAACAAATTACACTTTTTAGAAATCTAGAGTTAAAATTTATATTTGTTCTATTAATTTTGATTTGTGGAACATAATTGAGAAAGATCCTTATATCCCAATGAAAATGAGTATTGATGGAATAACCTCAGTACCTAAGCTCACTGATGAATTTGATGAGCATGATTCTAAGAAAATGACTTTAAATTATCAAGCCATGAATATATTAAGTTGCGCTTAAGATGTTACTGAATACAATAGAGTTAGTGGATGTGATTCTGCTCATGACATGTGGAGATTACTTCAAATTACACATGAAGGTACTAATCAAGTTAAAGAATCTAAACTTGCCATGTTAGTTAGAGATTATGAACTGTTTACCATGAAACAAGGAGAAAATATTAGTGATATGTTTACAAGATTCACTAACATTTTTAATGGCTTAAAAGCTTATGGTAAAGGCTATTCTATGGGAGAGCAAAACAGAAAGATTTTAGATGCTCTACCAAAATCCTGGCAGCCTAAAACACTTGCCATTGAGGAATCCAAGGATTTGAAGACTCTTCCACTTGAAGAGCTCATTGGATCTCTACTGACTCATGAAATGAAGATGAAACGGCTAAATGACAAGGAGGATGAAGAAAAGGGAAGAAAAGGAGTTGTACTCAAGTCTTCAAATCACTTGAGTGAACAAGAACAGTCTTCAAGTGAAGAAGAAGGAGGAAACAGTGGAGAAGAAGAGATTGCAATGGCAGTAAGGAAGTTTAAACGATTCTACAAAAAGGAGTTTCTCAAGAAAGGAAGAAAACCAGTCAAGAAGAGTGGACAATCCTCATCCTACAAACCTCAATGTTTTGAATGTAAAAGCACAGAGCATCTTGTTGCTAACTGTCCTAAAGCTTTGGAAAAAGAAAGAGAAAGCAAAAACAAAAAGAAATCTGTCAAGAAAGGAAAATGATTAGCTGGAACATGGGATCAACAAGAAAGTGGGGATGAAAGTGAAGGGCCAACATATGCTTTATGGCCATTGATAATGAGGTACAATCTTCACCATCTATTTCAAATGTGTATGATGATGATATTGATTCCAGTGATCGAATTGTTGAGTTATATGAAGAATTAAAAAAGGCTTCAAAAAGAAATAAAGAAATGAAACTCAAAATAAATGATTTATCTAATGAAAATTCAAAATTATGTGTTGAAAATGGAAAACTTCTTGAAACCATTAGTTGCATTACTATTGAAAAAGAAGTTTTGAATACAACTATACAAAACATATCTTTTGAAAACAAAAAGCTTTGCACTAGAATTATTTCTCTTGAATCAATGATAAAAGATCATGAGCTTCTAAAAAGGAAAGTTAATGATCTAACTTTATGCATTGAGAGATTTACAAATGGAAGGGAAAATTTGAATAAATTACTTGGCTATCAAAGATCTTCATTTGTAAAACATGGTCTTGGTTTTACTCATGATTATTCTGCTCCAAAACAGAAAAAATCTTTTGCTAAAGAATCTTATCATTCTAGATCACATATTTGATGCACTTATTGTGGTAAACATGGACACAAGGAGTCTAGATGTTTTATCAAAAGAAAAATAGAAAGTGGTGTTAAAACCATTTGGAAAGTCAAAGAAACTTTTACTAACCCCCTTGAACCCAAGAAAATATGGGTACCAAAAATCACCCTTTCAAATTTGGTGTAGGTACAATTTGCCTCAAGATCAAGTGCCACAAAATGGTTCCTTGACAGTGGATGCTCAAGGTATATGACTGGAAATGCATCACTTGTTAGTGAACTTCAAACTACAAGTGAATGTTTTGTCACATTTGGAGATAAGAAGAAAGGGAAAATACTTGGAATAGGTAACATTGGTAAAGGTTCTTTCCCTCTTATCAAGAAAGTGTTACTTATTGAAGGTTTAAAGTATAATTTACTGAGTATTAGTCAATTATGTGATAATGGATGCAACGTAGAGTTTAAATGTGATACTTGTACTATTCTTGACAATGCAAGTAACAAAACTATCTTTGTTGCTAAAAGAGTTGGTAATGTATATGTGTCGTATCTTGATGAGCTTATTACAAATGATATTAAATGTCTTGCCATTCATGACAATGATGGATTTTTATGGCATAGAAGATTAGGACATGTAAGCATGGATTTATTAAACAAACTTTCTACACAAGAGCTGGTGAGAGGATTACCTAAATTGCATTTTGATAAAACTCGTCTCTGTGATGCTTGTCAATATGGAAAATAATCAAAAACATCTTTTAAACCAAAGAAAATAGTTTCTACCTCAAAACCTCTTGAACTAATTCATATGGATTTATTTGGACCTATGAGGACTACTAGTCTTGGTGGTAAAAGCTATGCTTATGTGATTGTTGATGATTTTTCAAGATTTACATGGGTAATCTTCTTAGCACAAAAAGATGAAACATTTTATGAATTTTCAAAACTCTTCAAAAAGGTTCAAACCTCTCTTGATTGCAAACTGATTTCTATTAGAAGTGATAATGGAAGAGAATTTTGTAACCAAGACTTTACAAAATTTTGTGATGAATATGGTATTACTCACAATTTTTCAGCTGCAAAAACACCTCAACAAAATGGTGTTAACAAAATGGTGTTGTTGAAAGGAAAAACAGAATCTTACAAAAAATGGCTAGATCAATGCTTTGTGAAAACTCATTACCAAAGTATTTTTTGGGCTAAAGCTGTAAATACAGCTTGTTATATCATGAACAGAGTTTTACTAAGACCTTTTATAAGAAAAACACCTTTTGAACTTTTATTTGACAAAACTCCATCAATTGTCTATTTCAAAGTTTTTGGTTGTAAATGCTTCATTTTAAACACTAGCAACTATCTTGGTAAGTTTAATAGAAAATCAGATGAAGGAATTTTTCTTGGTTATTCATCAAATAAAAAGGCATATAGAGTCTATAATAAAAGAACATTTTGTGTTGAAGAAACTATTCATGTAACCTTTGATGAATCTAACATTTATTTTCAAAGAGGAAATGAAGATGATGCAGGCACATCAATGGTTGAAAATCATACTCAACACCAAGCACCCACAATGGAAGATCATGTCAAAGAAGAAGAAATAATGGAGCAAGAACAAGATGGTCAATCAAGCAATGATCAAGAACTTCCAAAGGATATCACATATGCAAAAGGTCATCCTAAGGAGCAAATCATTGGTGATGTCTCCCAAGGGGTAAAAACAAGGCGGTACTTTATTGATAACTTTGCTCTTTTATCTCATATTGAACCAAAAAATATTGATGATGCATTGTGTGATAATTTCTGGATTATTGCTATGGAAGAAGAGCTAAATCAATTTGAAAGAAATAAAGTTTGGTCTCTTGTTCCTAGACCTCATGATCATTCTGTTATTGGTACAAAATGGGTTTTTAGAAATAAGTTAAATGAACTAGGAGAAGTAGTTAGAAATAAAGCTAGACTTGTTGCTCAAGGTTTCAATCAAGAAGAAGGCATTGACTATGATGAGACCTTTGCTCCAGTGGCCAGATTAGAATCTATAAGAATACTTTTGGCATTTGCTTGCTTTAAAGGTTTTTAACTATTTCAAATGGATGTCAAAAGTGCTTTTCTAAATGGTTTTATTGAAGAAGAGGTTTATGTAGAACAACCTCCTGGTTTTATCCATGAAAAATTTCCAAATTATGTGTATAAGCTAACCAAAGCTCTATATGGGTTGAAACAAGCTCCAAGAGCTTGGTATGAAAGATTGAGTGGTTTTCTTCTTTCAAAAGGTTTTACAAAAGGAAAAGTGGATACAACTCTTTTCATAAAAACATCTCCTAAAAATGATATTTTACTTGTGCAAATTTATGTTGATGATATTATATTTGGTGCTACTAATACATCTCTTTGTGAAGATTTTACCAAATCAATGCAAAATGAATTTGAGATGAGCATGATGGGAGAACTAAATTTTTTCCTTGGACTACAAATTAAACAAGTCAAGGATGGAGTCTTCATCAATCAAGCAAAGTATACCAAAGAGCTACTAAAAAGATTTGGAATGGATCAAGCAAAAGGAATTGGTACTCCAATGAGTTCATCAACTAAACTTGACAAAGATGAGAAAGGTAAAAACATTGATGAAAAATTGTATAGAGGTATGATTGGGAGTTTACTCTATCTCACTGCTAGTAGACCAGATATTATGTTTGCTGTTTGCTTGTGTGCTAGATTCCAATCATGTCCTAAAGAATCTGAAACGAATATTTCGTTATTTGATTGATACACATGACTATGGTCTTTGGTTTTCTAAAACTTTATCTTTTGAACTTATTGGATACTCTGATGCTGACTATGCTGGATGCAAAGTTGAGCGTAAAAGTACAAGTGGTCATTGTCAATTTCTTGGTAGTTGTCTAGTATCTTGGTTTAGTAAAAAACAGACTTGTGTATCTTTATCCACAGCAGAAGCTGAATACATAGCTGCAGGAAGTTGTTGTGCACAATTATTATGGATGCAACATACATTACTTGATTATGGTCTTAACTTTAAGTGTGTGCCTATACTATGTGATAATACCAGTGCTATCAATTTGAGCATTAATCTCATTCAACACTCTAGGACCAAGCATATAGAGATAAAACATCATTTCATTCGTGATCATGTGATTAAGAAAGATATATGCTTAGAACATGTAAATACAAATGATCAAATTGCTGACATATTTACAAAGCCTTTGGCTGAGGAAAGGTTTAATCACCTAAGAAGACTCTTAGGAATTTCAAAATTCAATGACTGATGTGTGTATTAATGTTGTGATGAAAACGAGATTTTTTTGATCAAAAATTCGGACGCGAGACTGAAAAATTCGATCGACCGAATTTTTACGAGTCGAGAGACGAAACTTTCGACCGAAAATTCTGATGCAGACCTGAAATTCGGTCGTCCGAATTTTACGGATGCATCCTTTAAATGAAAATCGAACGATTTCTTCCAAACATTACAACTTCCGAATTTTATATCCTTTCAAAACCTCTCATACTCATTCACGTCCGAATCAAAATCCCTTCAAATCCACACATTCTCATTCCGATTTGCCTTCACTTTTGAACTCCTAACCCTAAATTCTTACCAAAAATTCAGAACCTCTAAACAGAAACATATCAATGGTGAGAACAAAGAGGCCTAACGTTGAGAAAGGCAAGGGAAAGGCTAAAGAAGGAAATGAAGATCCAATCCTCAACCAACCCCGGAAGAATTCGAATTCCTCAAACCTTATACGGGGTTGATGAGTTTGTCTCCATAAAAAGCCACTCATGAATTTAATGAATGGAATAAGAATAGCGAGAAAGATTATTCCTGGATATAAGGTGGATGCTGATAAACTATCTAGCATGGATATGGTTCTATCTTATTTCAATGATGTTGGCTGGAGTAGTTTGCTATTTATTAATGAAGATTTTTATCATACTTTGATATATGAATTCTATGCAAACCTAAAGGAAAAAAGAATTGAGACTGTTGGGGATAATAGGATACAATGGTATTCAACTAGAGTATCCCAAGTTGATATTGAATTTAGTGAAGCCCTGATTAACAGAATTTGTGGGGTATGTGACAATGGGGCTAGATATTATGCACCCTCAATGCATTGCTATGATCGTGAACTCTTTACATATGATAGATTTGAACAAGCTTTTATCAATGGAAGAGAGTTTAGATCTATAAAAGAAAGGGAAATAAAGAATTTGGATGCTAGAGGTAGAGTATTGCATCATATGGTAACTACTATGATTGTTCCTAACTTTGGACATAAATCATCAGTAGGAAATATGCATGTGGTATTAATGTTGGCACTGCATGAACAGAGAAGATTGAACTTTGGATATATAGCCTTAAGACACATGATTACTGCTAGAAAAACAGTAACCAAGGCATTCCCTTTTGGAAGGCTATTGACAAATATCTTTAAGCATTTTAAGATTAAACTCCCAGGAAGAGGGCAAACCTTTAAAAGTGGAGAAATATACACTGATGAATCCCTTAAGAGAATGCAACTTATTCTTGATGATGATGGGGTATGGAAAACAAAAAGAGAATCCTCTCCAAAAAGGTTAGGAAAAGAAGAAAAGACAGAAAGTGTAGAAGAGGAAGTAGAGGAGGATGAAGATGAGGAAGATGAGGAAGAGACCCTTGCAAGAGAAATGAAAACAAAGAGGAAGCATGATACCTCAAGTGAGGGGGAGCAACCACAAACAAAAAGAAGAGTAGTTGAAGAAGAAACTGAAGTTGAGTCAAGTGGTGAAGGAATAACTAGAGGTGACACCATAATAGCCAAAGCATTCCAAGAAGCCTTGAACAATCAAGTCAAGGAAATGGAGAAGATGTATAAGTTCTTTGAATCATTTGCTCCAATGGTTCTAGGAAAATTAGATGGACTAGAGAGTAGAGTGAAACACATTGAGGAAATCCTAATGAGAAATACTCAAAGTGGTGAAGGACCCTCTAGGCCTCAAGATAGAAATGAGGAAGATGATGATAAAGAGGAAGATAAGAAGGACAAAGATGATGACAGTGATGTTGGGGATGATCAAGGAGGAAATGATGAGACAGTGGCAGAACAAGAAGAAGAAGAACATGTACATGAAGAACCACAAGAGGCAGGAAGCCAAGTAGCTCAAGCTGAAATTGTCTCACCATCACACATTTCATTCAGCCAAGGAAGAGTGAAGCACTTGGCCATCAAGAAAGGGATTAGCAGAGCCTATTCATCGACATCACAAGACTAAGCATCTCTTCCATTCTATTTACTGCTTTAAGTTATTTAAATTTTTAGTTATGCATCTAATGTTATTGTTAGCCCTAAGGGCAAATCATGTAGGTTTGATTAGTTTTGATTAATGACAAACATTGATAAGGACTAAAATGCTTGTATATTGTGTGATAGGATTTTTGGATTGAGAATGAAGCAAGTCTCATTGCCTTGGAGCTAGAAATACAAGAACAACTCAAATATGCCAAAGTGATTGAAGATTGAAGAGTTTGTTCAAGATGAATGAAGGCTTTGAAGACATGAAGTGTAGGTTACATGTGGTTAATAGGTAAATATTGTAAACCCTACACTCTTAAGCCTTGGAATCTATGAGTTGCAATTGAGAGCACAAAACATGATTTAAATGGTTTCAATGGTTTTGAACTTACCAAAATTATCAAGTTTTCATAAATGATTTTTGCACTTAAAATGTCTTTAATAACTTATCTTTAAGGCTAGAATATTTTCCAACTTGTTTGAAATGATTTGGACATGTTTTGACAAAGTTTCAAAAGTTCGGATGCAAAGTTCGGACTCATAGGGCAAAGTTCAGACGTCCGAACTTTCCCTACGCTGTGAAGAGCAAATTCTGTATTGTGAACAGTAATACTGTTCACATGAACAATAAACACTGTTTAATGAACAGTACCACTATTTTTCTAGAGAAATTCAGACGCAAGTTCGGAAGCATGAGACCAAGTTTGGACGTCCGAACTTTTGTGAATAATGCATAAACAGTGACTACGATTTTCTCAGAAAAATTCGGACGCAAGTTTGGACGCAAAGGAGAAAGTTTGGACGTCCGAACTTTACTGTTACTAGTCGTTTCTAGCCTTTTTATGGCCGTTTGAACTCATTTTTGAATTCTTTAAAAGCCATAAACTCCAGATTTTTTAGTAGAACTTGGAACTTAATAAATCTTACATGCTCTAGCTTGTTTTACATAAAATAAATTGAAAAGCTCTCAAATTGCCTTGTGCTCAAAGGTGTACATTCAAGATTCCAAAGGCAAAGGTGAAGTGGTGCTAGCAATTGTAATTATCCACCAAGAAGTGTTGGTAATATCCAAACTCTATTCTTCATTTTAATTCTGTTTTTCTACTAGCTCATTGCAAGGTTATCTTGTGACATAAAACCCTTTGTGTTAGGGTGAGCCATAGACTAGATTAATCAAGGTTGTGGTGTAAAACCCGTTTGTGGGTGAGCCTTTGATTATATTGGTCTTTAGGTTGTCTTTAGATATAAAACCCTTGTGGAAGGGTGAACCTTGTTTGTATAATTACTAAAAGAGGTTGTGAGTGTAAAACCATTGTGTGGTGAGCCTCTTATGTAATTGTTGAATTTGAGCATATAGTGGATTGGTTGAAATCCTTGAGTGTGGACTCAAGGTAGTGGATGTAGATCTTGGAGAGATCGAACAACTATAAATCGTGTGTTCATTTTCTTATTGCTTTACTTATTTACATATTTGTGATTATTATTTATGCTTAGTTGTTGATTGATTGGTTATGGTCTTATAGTTTGATAATCTTGTATTAATCATCAAATCACATATAACTTGAAGTTTGTGAATTTAAAGAAGAGCTTTTATTAAGACAAAAGATTTGCAAAAAGAGAAAAAGATTTCGATAATTAGCCAAAGACCTAATTCACCCCCCTCTTAGGTCTTTCAGTTTTAATCTTCTTCAGTATTTTTCTTGCATCTTATGTAATAGTGAAGCTCAATGATGAAATCTCAGTGATGAGAGCTTCCTTTATGTGTTAAATTGTTAATCTCATTTTCATTGACCCCATCTTTGACTGATGACAAAAGGGGGAGAAGAAATGAGGATGACAAAATATGTGAAAAATTACTGTATGGGATGAGATAATGAATTTTATGTATATGAATTTTCTGTATGCATGTTTTCTGAGTCTTATGTCTCAATCCTATAGATGTTTTCTGTGTGTTTTCTGTAAATGAATAACTTGCTCTTGAATTGTTACTCTATGAAAACTCTATGAAAACATTTGAATGCATGAGCTATAACTTGTTGCCAAAAAGTATTCTATTGTTGTTCAAATTGATCTAAATCTATTTTAATCTCTTCTATTATGTTTGAACAACCTTAGGCATTCATTATATTGAATTTATTACAGTTTGGACTTAAGATTAAAAAATTCGGATGCAAGATCAAAAAATTCGGATGCATGTTCTGAAATTTGGATGCATGCATATTTTGTTGCCAAAATGTGCTCTATTGTTGTTCAAATTGATTCAAACTTGTTTTAATCTCTTCCACTATGTTTGAACAATCTTAGGAAAGCTTATTTTCAAAAATTGAAGCTTTCATTTCACTTATTTTTCAATTCGAATTTGATATGTCAAAATTCGGATGCATAGCATCTCAAGTCCAAACTAGTAGAAAAATGAGCACAATCTAAGGGGGAGCAATGTTAATCTTTTCTGACCTTTAATACCTCTCTTAGAAGTTGTCTTAATGATTAAATGCTATATCTTCTATCCTAGTAGTTGGAAGGAAGGAGGTTAATGGAGGTTGGTTGGGTCATAGGCTCATATTGAGCCTTTTGTATGTCATTGTGCTAAATTGGTTATTTTCTATCATTGACATTAATACTTCTATGAACTACATCGTTTTAAACTATCACATTTTGCATCAAAGTTTGTCATCATCAAAAAGTGGGAGATTGTTAGCCCTAAGGGCAAATCATATAAGATTGATTAGTTTTGATTAATGACAAATATTAATGAGGACTAATATGCTTGTATATTGTGTGATAGGTTATGTAAAATAAGAAGTATGAAGTCTCATTGCTTTGAAGCAAGAGTTCAAGAACAACTTAAGTTAAGCAAAGTGATTGAAGTTTGAAGAATGTTGTTCTTAGAAGATCTAAAGGCATTGAAGACTTGAAGTGTAGAGTGTGTATACTAAGTAAGTAAGTTTCTATGTAAACTCTACACTTGCATGTCTTGGTCATCATTGAATGCATAAGAGAGCATAAAATGAATTTTATAATCTTAAAAGGATTTGAATAAGGTTTTTAGTGAATGTGATGTTTAAGTAAACTTTATATGATCAAAGAAATTTAATTTGTGTTTTCAAACTTACATATGGCTAAGTAAGTTTTCTATACATATCAAATGCTTCTCAAACACATTGAAGTTATACCTCAAATGATTTTACAAAGTTTAAAACTGCTTCCAAAAAATTCGGTCGTCCGAATTTTGTAGCAAAAGTTTGCTACTATTCTTCCAGAGAAATTCGGAAGAAGATTCGGACGCAGCCAAAAAATTCGGTCGTCCGAATTTTGGCCTTCAGCATGGTCACTGTTTTTCCAGAGAAATTCGGACGAAGATTCGGACGTAACCAAAAAATTCGGTCGTCCGAATTTTCTGAAACTAGCCGTTTTATGACCGTTTTAACTGATTTTCAAATTCTATAAAAGTCATAAACGTGTAATCTTTTGTAACTCTTGAAATCTTGAAAACTCCAAGCATTCAAAAGCATTTAGCAAACATTTCTTAAGCTCTCTTATGTCTTGTGCATTCAATTGATCAATCCAAAGACATCAAAGTGTGAAGGTGCAAATTTGTGTAATATCTACCATCAAGTGGTAACTTCTACACACTCTCATTTATTTATCATATTCTGTAGTTCTACTAGCTCTAGCAAGGTTATCTTGATAATATAAAATCCTTTAGATAAGGGTGATCCTTGAAAGTGTGATTCAAGGTTGTTTAAGATATAAAACCATTGTTTTTGGTGAACCTTGTATTGTAAACATTACTAGAAGAGGTTGTGAGTGTAAAACCATAGTTTGGTGAACCTCTCTTGTAATTTGTAAACCTGAGCAATTAGTAGATTTGTTAAAATCCTTAAGTGTGAGCTTAAGGTAGTGGATGTAGATCTTGATGATCGAACCACTATAAATTGTTTGAGTTCTTTGCTATTGCTTTCATTACTGCCTTGCTATCAATTATCTCTAATTAGCTCATATAACTTGTTCTTGGTATAAACGCATAAAAGGTTTAAGTTTGCGAAAATTAGCCAAATACCTAATTCACCCCCCTCTTAGGTATTTCAGAGAGAAACAAGGACATTCCAAGTGAGGCTGAAGATTGAAGTAGATACCAAGCTATTGAATGCTTTGAAGATCCAATAGTATACCGTGTTGGTTATTCAGAAGAAGACAAGCAATTGCTCAGAGAAAGCAAATCCTTCTAAAAAGACAAGCAATTGCTCAGAGAAAGCAAATCCTTCTAAATTCTAATAAGCATTCAATACACGATATTTGTTAAAAATTTTGGATTTCATAGAGGATCTTTGTCGAAGATCTTTAGAAAGAACCTGATAAACCTATATTTCACCTATTATTTTCATTACATTTTACTTAATTTTTAGTATAAAATTATTTAATTATTATGTTTATAGAGTTGGACAAAATTTAATTCTTTAAAATAGTTTTATAGCATTCATATGCTAATTAAATTAATATTTAATTTTTGATTTTGTTGTTCGAATGATTTGTAATAGAAGGTACGAGACAAAAATTCAATGTAAATTATTTATAAAATAAATAAGATCTAAAATAAAAATTTTATATTAATTTTTAAAATAAAAATCAATCATAACCTATATTCTCGTAGAAATAAGTTTTAAACTAAAATTTAATAGGAATAATTAATTTCTTATGATTGATTTAACAATTAGGATACTAATCGAAAGCTTCCTTATCATATGATTTGGTACGGTAAACTTGAATCCATGATCAATGCATTTTTTTTCTTACTTAGATTGAGTTTTAATTTGAATTTTTTATATTAAATATCATAAAAATAAATTTTTAATAGAGACTACACTTGAGTTTTATGAGAAAAGAGCGAGACTTATAGCAGAAAAAATGAAAAAAATAGAATTATATTTGGATTGAATGGTAATCCAAAACGCACCCAATTTCTATGTTTTCGTTAAAATTTTCACTATTCACATATATAAAATACCATTCTCTTAACTAATTAAACTGACTTTATCCATACACCCAAAATCCAAGATGTCTCTTCTACTCCAAACCCCTTCCATCTCTACCTTCCTCCCTCTCCCCTCCAAAACCTCCCTTAAACCCCATAGCAGAATTCACCTCTGCCAATCCCAGCGGCAGCGCCCGCTCTCTACAGTCCGAGCCTTCAGCTCTGATGAGTTCCCAGTAGACGATGACGATGCTTTCCTCCAAAATTTCGGGCCGAAAGAGAAAGAATCCGAGGAAGAGGCTCGTCGCCGAAATTGGGTTGAGCGTGGATGGGCTCCCTGGGAAGAAATTCTTACTCCAGAAGGCCATTTTGCGCGGAAGGCCCTCAATGAAGGTGAAGAAGTGCCCCTTCAAGACCCTGAATCCATTGAAGCGTTTAAAATGTTGAACCCCAAATACAGAAAAGAGAAGATTAAGCAAATGGGACTTACTGAGGATGAGTATTATGCTAAGAAATTTGAGATTAAGGGTGAGATTCCTGACCCGTTGAAGACAACTTGGGCAGGGCCACTGGTGCTCCGCCATGTACCTCCCCGGGATTGGCCTCCCCGGGATTGGGAAGTGGACAGAGAGGAGTTGGAGTTCATACGTGGGGCTCACAAGTTGCATCATATGACAAGAATAGACTATGAGAAGGTGGAGGATATGTCATCAAGAGAGACTGGGGATATGAACATGGAGAGGTATAAAGTGTTCTTGAAGCAGTATAAGGAATGGGTTGCAGCTAATAAGGATAGATTGGAGGATGAATCTTATAAGGTTTCATTTTAATCTTTTTCCTTGTCTTTTTTTCTGGATGATTTTGTTCTTGTTTTTCTGTGTGAAGTTTTCTGTTTGCCGTTGCTTTTAATTATGTAGTCTTAGAATGTACAAGGGATTTTTGTAGTCCATACGGTCTCAAAGCATGTCATCAAATTGGGGAATGCTGCAGGATTAGCTTTAGAATGACTTTGCAAGTTCTACTTTGGGGTCTGTTTACATGGTGCTGGTAATGGTATCTGTATGGATATAATTTAACAAATAAACTGCTACACGAGAGAATAGATGTGCTGGTAATTCTGATTTCATGGACGGTAGTCAGTGAAGTGGTTTAAAACAGTGCAATTAGGCATACTGAAGCAAGCTTTTAAATTTTTGTTTGAGAGAAGTTATAAAATCTTGAACGCCATATATCCGAATTTGTTTCTTTTTTGTGCTAAAAGGAAAGAGGATGGTTAATTATCTTCTGAAATTGATCTGGAGCTACAAGAGATATTTGATATTGCTGTCTCTTTTTCTTTGTGTATCATCATAATGCTTTCGAAGTTTATGAATCTTCATATGATTGCAAACTTATTATCATTTGGGAAAACATTTTCTCTGCGCTTGATGGATATTTCTTTTGTTATACATTTTTTAACATAATGGATATTTATGTCTGTTACTTTAGTTTACATTTGCCCTAGATTCCAGTATATATGGGTGGACCTGCTACATATGTGTCACTTGTTTGCGTGAAAATTTTTATAGGTTTTGGGAGACTTTTCAAGGTAGATATATAAACATTAGTTCACTAAAACTGAAAGGATTCATTGTCAGTTGAAGTAACTAGGCATCACAGCATGCCGAGATGTTTTCTAATATCATATGGAGGAAACTGACCTACCATCCTTCAATATGCTTACAGTATGACCAAGATTATTTTCCTGGCCGTAGGAAAAGAGGAAAGGATTACAAGGAGGGAATGGTATGATAATGATGAAGTTAATCTTTGCTGTAGTTTGTTACTTTTGGATCCTAACTTGGATAGACAGATGTGGAAGATCTTACGCTTTATGTTGTGTCTTGCAGTATGAGCTTCCATTTTATTATCCTGGACAAGTAAGTTGCTTCTCTTTCATAGCTTTATATCTCTTTACCAGAAATGATCTCTATCCCTCTTCAATCTCAAAACTTTTATGTTCTAATTCTTATGTTGCAATTACAGGTATGATTGTGTCTGATTGTGTGTAATATACACGAAACATTAATTTTGCAATTATTCCAATATTAGATCATAAAGAGGTTCTCTCTATGGGATTTAAGTAACATTAAATAGTAACGCTTTTTCATAGAACTTTCCTACTGAACTTTGGCTTAATGGCTGATTCTTTTCATATTTTCACCAGGGAATGGTAGTAGTTTCCTTGTTTAAGTAATCAAAACAATTTTAGTGATCTCTGTAGGTCAATAATTCAGCATATTTTCTGGAACTTAGAAAATAAAACATGAATTCCTTAATTTTAAATGATAATAACAGAAGTACATTTTCTGACACACTCGTCTAATTGGCAATAATCAAACTGTGAGTCACCCTTTCAGCGATAGCATAATGGTTCAAGTGGTTATTGGATATTACCTTGCCATTTGTAAACTTCGACATGAATTACATGTTTCTTGGTTTTTGTAGGAAGAGTTGAGCTTGATGATATTTGTTTTCAAATGTTTTTCTATTTCTCATGCCGGTGGTCTTTCTTCCACTGTTTGGGTGAAAATATAAAAAAGAACATAATGAAAGAAAATCAAAATCAGTACATCCATGATTATTTGAAATAATATACTGATCTACAGTTATTTAAAACCAAATCTAGAGCTACTGGTTTACTCATTATCAGCCCTATTCAATATGTTAAAATATGTTATCAGAGATGACATGATGGATGATGGACTTTTTAGACGATTCACTTTTGCATATGAAGTATGAATTTATTGGAATCGTTTTGGCAGATTTGTGCAGGCATAGTGACTGGTGTGCATCTTTATCAAGGAGCGTTTGTGGACATAGGAGGTGTTCATGATGGGTGAGTATTATTATTGTTTTCGAATTGGATCTATGATAAAAATGACTTTCTGAAATCGGGCGCATTTCAGTTTCTTGATCCAGCATCTAGGTGTTTGAAAACCTCATTCTTAATTCTGAAATATTAGGAAAGAACTTTTATCTCAGTATCCTTATTATTCAAAGTTCTACATTTTTGGTCTGAGAAAACAAGGTGATGGGAATGAATCAAAATTATATTTCATAAAATGCTCTAATGCTAGCTTCTTTAAAGATGTAAATGGACATTGAAGATTACCTAGATTGCAATAACCTGCAGGCTGAAATCTTGACTATGATTCACGGCATGATATGGACATCTCAAAGTAAATTGCAACTTCTGTTCTTTGCCACTGGTAGTCACAAATTTTATTTAATATTTTAATGGCAGTTTTAACCTTCTGTGACATATTGGTGATGTTAACCAATAAAAAAAAAAGAAAAATTTATGTTAGAGCTGTAGAGAATTTTTGACATGGACAAAGTTCCATAAAATGGTACTCAGGATTATCATAATAATTTTTCTGGCTGTTCTAATGAAATCTCCTATCATAGAGAATCTTCCATTTGTTTGTGGTGGTATTCTCCACTAAATTTATCATTGTTATTCTCATTGCCATCTGGTTTTCTTGTTTCCAACCTGTTGTTTGCTGCCGTTAAGTAAAAAGAAAATATTCTTAGGTTGTATTTGGATTGGATCTGTAAAAAAGGCTTTTTATTCTCAGAAAGAAAAAAGCATTTGGATTGCTCTGTTTTCCAGAGGAGTGTGGCCCAGCTTCCAAGCAGTCTGTGTTCTCCTTAACTAAAAAGATTCTATTCCAAGGAAATAAAAAAACAAAAAAAAATGTATTCTGTACTATGTAATGTTGCTTTGCCTCCATGGCCTGCATTGAAATGGCCTTGGGTGAATTCTTTTTTAGATCCAGTCCAATTTGTAATGCCACATTGTCAAAACAGGAGACAATGGGCTCCATCTTTTTCCAATTCTGGAAAAGCCAACCCAAATGCATTTTCTCTATGAAAATTCCGACCTCTTGCTGGCTCAGGAAATGAGGGCAGCATTTCCAAACCCAGAATGAAAAAACGCTTTACAGATTCAATCCAAATACAGCCTTAGATTCATAGATCAAGACCTGTTGTACTAAATGGTTTGTCATTCTTCTGATCCTGATCATGTAATTCTTAGGCAAAAGCAGCCCTCTAGAAGGTGCATATCAATGCCAACAAATTTTCTTTGGTCTCGTTTTTCAACTGCTGGATAAGAGTTTTGTACAAGCTAATAAACAATAATTTTAATTTATCCTTCATTGCCTGAACAGGCAAGGGAGGTTAATTATAGTTAACAACCAGAATCCAATTTTTCAGCTATCTTATGCTCAAAATATTTTGTTCTATTTACCGCCAATTTCCTGGTACCCAGCAGATAATTAAAACTGAAAGCCATACTTTGTTTTCACCATCTCTTCACTGTGAGGTTCGCTTGCTATTTTAAGTTGCAAATAGCAGTACATAAATGCATGCATGTTCAGTGCTCTTCTTTACTGGTCATACCTTGTCCATGAAGGACCTTAAACAGTTAAATATACTCTTAGAACTTCTATTAACTTAAGTACTTTAAAAAGCTGATTCTTTTTAGTTTATAGTCTGGCAATGAAGTGATTAAATTTGTAGACACTATTTATTGGTTTATTTATTTTTTGTGGACAATTGGAATCACCAAGAATCGACCTTTTTCAAATTCTTTTCAGATGGGTTCCTATAAAGCGCAATGATTGGTTTTGGATCCGTCATCACATAAAAGTTGGTATGCATGTCATTGTGGAAATTCTGGTGAGTCATAGGGTACTATGTCCGAATATCTCCATATACTTTACTGTTGATTTTTTATGTTTTTTGATTGCCTTAGTAATTAATTGAATTCTTTGTCCCAATTATGAATTTACTAAGCATCATGTAGTTACTCTTGGCTGGTCCTAAAGCTGTTTTCGGAATCCTAGGAGTTTTGCGGTGGACCCCTTTCTTCATATCAAAATTATCTGGTGAAGGCATATGACTCATGGAAATTTGGCATTCTTATCTCCAAGGAATGTACATCAAATAATATATGATAGTGGAAGAAAAGGAAGAACAAACTATAGCCTAACTGTTATAGAATTGCAAATACTAGCTCAAGGACATTGTATGTGACTCGGAAAGAAGATATGACATAGTAAGATGCTCTAAGCTTCTAACTTATCTTAAGTGGAAATTTCACTGAAGTGTGGTAACACACATTCATTTTGCAGTTATTACCACTCTTTCATCATTATTGTTGCCTTCCTCAATGCCTAGCAAAAAAGAAAAGGGCTTCCTTGCACTCAACGTCTTCTCTTCTTAAATTTACCGAACCCTTTGTTGAGAGAAGCCTCATTTAGTTTTCTTGTTGAGTTATGCTGGGGCTCGTTTGCACAATTGATTTGGTTTCATGTAATGTGATTCTAGATCTATTATCCAATTGCCCCTGGGGCTGTAAGAAAATTACAATGGCATCTTTGCTTGGCCTTCCATGTTCCATGGGAGAATTATCTAATATCAATGAAAACTTTAAAGGATTAGCCAACTAATCTTCCTTTTCTTGCAAGAAGAGAATGGTTTAATCAATCCTGGAAGTTAGGATGTCGTTTAAAGGATCAGTAGTAGGAAAGGTGGAGATGCACCACCGGTGAAGTCTGATGCAAGTCACTTCTCATTTGCAAGGGAAACCTGCCTTGCATCACAGTGTCAAAAGCCTGCTAAGCCAGCCATGAAAGCATGGAATGAGAAAGAGATTTTGTTTTGTATATTCTTGGTATCTATGATTCAGCTTCATGCTATAAGTTAACTTTTTAAAGATATTTTAGTTTGCATGACAACTAAGAAATACTGGCTTGATGAAGAAATTGGCTGCAGGGTATACGTTCAAAATTTAAACTTATGAATCATCTTTTATTATGACATCTAAAGAAGAGGGCACAAACTAATAAAGACTAATTTTCATCTAATGAAAACGAATAAGAAAAGAGAACTAAGAATGAACATATTTTCTCATAATATCATGTATTAGTGCTTCAGGCATTAAAAAGTTTGTGGTCAAGGACAATTACAAGAAGGTAAAGTTGATAGTTTTTGGTCTGCATCAAGTGTGGAAGTACTTTAAGGAAAGTGAAAAGGAAAATCCCAACATCCCATTGGTTACTTAAAAGTGAGAAAATTATTGATCACTAAGATTCTTAATGATTATTATTTGCATTGTTTTGCCATTTTGTTTTGGATGTAAGATTTGGCTTATTCTTTACTTTGTGAACATAAACTGGCATGAGATGAGACTACTGGAATCAGGTTTCCATTTATAATCATGTAAAATGCTCTTTCTTTTACATAGTTTAAGGCGAGAGGGAGAGAAAGCAGCAGGTCAGCTTGCTCCTGCTCTGCACTTCTTCATCCATTATTTTTGGACCATTATTTTTGGATTAAGATATGTAGACCAGAAAGGATGATCCTATGTGATCAACTTGATCTTGATGTGCTGTTTCTTCATTTATGGATATTTTAGCTTAAGGGTCCACTTGCTTACCTTTTATCTTAAAATCTTTTCAACTTTTTTTGAAAATTAAACTTTGGATCCCACATTCTCTTTCACAACAACTTAATTTGGATGCCAAAAAATGAAAGTTCTTCAGAAATAAAACCAGTCAAAGGATACCCTGAGTATTTTTCCTTGTAACCGAGAAATTCGTAAAGTTCTATCCATTTTCATTGTTTAAATTTAATGTTTGACGCACAAAAAATTGTCCATTTTGCAGGCAAAGCGAGATGCTTACCGGTTTAGGTTTCCAATTGAGATGCGCTTTGTCGACCCTAATATAGATCATCTGATGTACGCTTTTTTTTTTTTAAATAACTTTTCTCCATGTACAAGCTTTAATCGTTTTTTATTAATCCGTAGCTACATTTGCTTCTGTATTTTGATGTTTCTCCCAACGATCTCCAATGACATCATGCCTGCAAATCAACTTGTTTTTTAGTTGGGGCATTATGCAATAATTCCAAATACAAAATGATCCCTGTAATTCTCCTCTCTAGCATACACTGAGGACAAGGGAAGGATAAACCATTCCTGTAGCCGAGGGAGGTACGGCTCCCAGGGGCCCTGAAAGAGCTTTGCTTTGTCTCAATGCTAGGGAGGGGGATTATAGGGGGAATGTGAAAATGATTTCACTGATTAATTGGTGTTATCCACTTGTTTCTTGCTTGCAGATTCAATAGATTTGATTTTGCACCAATATTTCATCGTGATGAGGATATTAATCCAGATGAGTTGCGTGTGAGTGCCATTTAATTTTGAAAATGTCATGTCTGATACATCATGTATATCTTTTGACTAATGCTACATAGATTTGTTTGTTAGCTTTCACTTCTTGATTGGACATGCCATTTGCATTTATCAGGTGTGCTGTAGTTGAATGCATATTCACCATGAAATTATTTTTGGCTATTTTAGCTTGCTTGATTACTTAGGACTGTTTGAGAAATTCTTAGCATGACAGCTGCTTAATGAAGTGTTGAGCGTCTTTTGTCACTTTAAATCTTTTGCTATCTTAACGAGTTCGGGATCAGGGACAACAAATCAGAGTTATCCTTTATCTACAAAGACGGTGTGATTGATTATGGGATATCTGGTGATGTAGGAGCCAAGAGAATAATATGCAGCCACTCAAGAAAGACCTAGTTTGGAGATTGCTTCACAGTCAAGTAAAGCCTCTAGGGTAAGAATTCACAGGAGAATACAAAGTTGATTGAAAAGGATTGTTTGTCCCCCCCAAAAGGCTACTGCCTCTGTTACCAGACAACAACCACATTTTGATGTCAAAAGACCAAATTACCCTTACTTAGAAAAAGCACCTGGCAAACAAGACAAAATAAATAACACTTAATAGTTCAAGAAATACAAAAGTTATTTATGTTATAATGCTCCTGCATCTTCTGGTCTCATTTTATGTACCTTATGCTGAACTCAACTCTGAGATACCGAGTACATTCTACAATGTCTTTCCCAAACTGATTAGTAATTTGTGAGACTGGAAGGTTTCCGGCATTTTAGTATTTTCTTTATAAACAACCACTGGATCTTATTTGGGGCAGTTAACCTAATGTGCTGTTTCACCTGCTCAGTTATTTATTTGTTAAAGGCTGTTCTGATTGCCTCCTTTTTGCTTTGGGACTGGATATTACTCTTCAGCGTGATTGTGGTAGAAGTCCAATTCCTATAAAAGATCCTGGCATCAAAGTGGAAGAGGAATCTTTATTATCGAATCACCCTTATGTTGACAAGGTAACTGCCATTTACAGGAGAAATCTTTTCAATGTAGGCTTCTTTCAAGATATACTTTTTACCACTTATTTCCTCCTATTCTCCACATTTTGAGCTTAGTTTGAGTGGTGATGGTCATGCATCGTGCTTGAGATATGGTCGTGTTTAAATCAAATTATATAATTATGTTTTCGAATGCTTGCTCATTTTCATTTTTAGGAAATACAGCAAGCTACCTGATTGGAGATATGCTCGATCTAATTTGGTTGATGCAAAATCTTTTTCGTGAATGCTTCTTGTTCCTCTTGGAGTAGTGCCTGTGGAGCTGTTTTGCTTTTACCGTTTCTTTTCATGTCCAGTGTTATTTTCCATCTATTAATGATAAAACTGGTAAACCTTCATACTTTATATAGTGTGGTTTTTCAAGTATAAAACTTTTAACAAGGAAAAAATAAAAAAATAAATAAAAAACAAGAGAAAAGTTCAAAGGCAGCATCTAGCTTTACTCAACGATCATTTCCCTGCAATAAATTCACATGATCTTCTTGAGTTGGCGACAAATGTCATGTATATAGACACCTCATTTCACCTGCTATTTTCCTTAACAGGTGCCTGAGAATGCTTGTTTCTTGATTTTGGTGCACTGATCTCCAGCAGTCCTGAACCTTGCTTGTCTTTTATGCAAAGGATATGCATTAGGATAATTGGATTCTTGCCTATCTTGGATATTATGTCAATGGTAATATTAATTGTGTTTCATCCAACCTTTTTGTGTACATCTCGTGGAAGTTCATGAGCTCTGCATTAAGAGGCAGTTCTCTTGTAAGTTCGATTGGTCTAGCTGTAGCATCCATAGGTTGTCGATTAGGCCTAAAATCAATTAGCAGAATCTTCTCATTTTAGGTCTAGATTTTGCCAAGCAAAAACGAACCACTTTTTTTTTCTGAAAAAAATTAAATTTAAACCTGGATGAATTAAACTTAATATGAATTGATGAAATTAGGAGTCCATAAAGAGATTTAGATTATTTTGTTGTATAACACAAATTAAAATCACTAGTATTATTATTACTCATTGGTAATCTGGTTTAGGCCTTCCTCAAAGAGATGCTGCACTCCCACAAGGAAAGAAAGATATTAGTGTGTTGGACCTTCCAAGCTGGGATGAGAGACATATAACCTATGCTTAGGCTACGGATATTACTTTTTCCTAGTTTAATGTTATAGTGTATCAATGGATTTAGCCAGTTTCAATCCTCCCCTAATCTTTCAAAATGCACGGTTTGTTTCTTATAAAAAGCAAAACTACTAGACAAAGAACCTGAGAATGGAGACTTTTTAAGTACCTTTCTCGGTGATTAAATTACTTTAGCAGGGTTTGCATTTGATCTAGATTCCTGCGAAATGGCTTGCTTTTAGATTAAGAGTGACGTATTTACAAGACTAATAGAGACTTCACCTACACCTGGGATTAGGGGTGTTCATTATTTGGTGCAATCCGAAAATCCGAACCGAATCGAACCGAAATATACATTTCGGTTCAGTTTTTTGGATTTTCGGTTCGGTTTGGTTCGATTTTTTGGATTATAATGAAATTCGGTTCGGTTTTTATTCTCAAACCGAAAACCAAACCGAAAAACTGAATTTTTAAAAAAATTATATATGAATTGGTAATGCATTCTTTAATAAAATTTAAATTTTTAAATAAAATTACCTCAAGAACGCATTACCGAAATGCGTTCTTTTCTCTTTTCTTCAATTTCGGTTTTTAACCGAACCGAACCGAATTATCACACGAAATTCGGTTCGGTTTTTTAAAAAATTCGGTTCGCTTCGGTTTTGTAAAATTTCAGAAAAACCAAACCGAACCGAACCGAAAAACCGAATGAACACCCCTACCTGGGATTGCTTTCCAAGTCATTTGTTTCAGTTATCTTAAACAAGAGTCGGCAACTGTCTCTGGCAGGGCAAGCAATTCCTATCTTAAGGCAGTCCAATTGATTGATCCAGGTGCCCTCTGCCTCTGTTTGGGAAAGAGGTCAAGCTGGTCTTCTTCCAGCTTTGGGAGTTCTTCTGAAGATTTGTTTGCCTATGAAATTGGGGAGCTTGGCCAGTCTCTTGATGGTCTGGTCAAGAAGTTGCAGCATGAAGGTCGTCTAGGCATCAACTCATATTCACCAAGAGGGGAACCAAGTTGTGGATTTCCACGCAAAATAGCCTAGAGAAACACAAGCAGATTGGAAAACACTTCACTCTCTCGCTGACAATGTAATTCCTATTTTGAATATGGACAAAATGAGTACTATGTACCCAAGATTTAAATGTAAATCTCTACATGTGGGACTATGGGCTCCAGTTCAACACACATATTCAGTTAAAGAAGGTAACCCTGGTTCTAACAAGCCTCCCCTGCTGTAGATAGAGGAAAATGCAGCTAGCTGGAAATGATATTTCGTGCTTTTGTATATCCTTCCTATTGATTACATAAACAGGACTTTATATACAAGTTTTCCTAAACTAATTTTGGAAACAATATCAATTAAATACCCAATTTCTAAAAATTAGCCTTAACAGCCGTAAGTTACAACTGCTAATTTCAATCTTAGGAAAATTTCCTATTTTCTATTCTTAGGAAACTTTCCTATTTTCTACATGATCAATTACAAAGATTTTCCTACACTCCCCCTCAAGCTAGAGAATAGGAATTTTCCATTCCCAGCTTGGAAACAATTGATTGGAAAACTGAGCTATTCAATCCTTTTGTCAACACATCAGCTAGTTGTCCCTGTGTAGACACATAAGGAGTGCAAATCAAACAACTATCCAACTTTTCCTTGATAAAGTGTCTATCAATTTCAATGTGCTTAGTTCGATCGTGTTGCACTGGATTATGCACTGTTGATTGCAGACTTATTATCGCAGTTAGGGCTGTCAATGGGTCGGGTCTTACCTGTACCCGGCCCGATAATATCGGGTACGGTATGCCATTTATACCCGTTTACCCGGACCCGGACCCAAACCTGATAATACATATTCTAAACTGGGATTGGTACGGTACGCAATATTCCGGACCTGATAGACTTGAGACCCGATTAAATTTTTAATAATAAATATTTTATATGCTTGATTTTTTACAACAGTTAGATGAGTTTTGATCCAACGGTCAATAATTTTTTTTATTTTTAAAATTCTTATCGGATCTACCCGGATTTGAACCAAAACCCTATCGGGTAGGGTAGGGTAGGGTCTAGCCTATTCGGACCCGTCGGGTAATCGGGCCGTGTCCGGTACCCTTGACAGTCAATCGGGTCCGGGTTCGGGTGTCCCGGACCCGTTTGGACCCGTTGACAGCCCTAATCGCAGTGGAGTCTCATTGGGCCATCCCATTTAATCTTTAAATCTTGTAGAATAATCTTCAACCAAAGTAGCTCACACGCGCCTTGAGCCATTGCTCGAAACTCTGCCTTAGCACTAGACCTAGCCACCACACTTTGTTTTTTACTTATCCAAGTCACAAGGTTCCCACCAAGAAATGTAAAATAACCAGAGGTTGACCTTCTATCTACACTGCAACCAGCATAATCAGCATCAATGTAGGCCTCAAGCATCAATCCTCCATTTCTTCTGAACAGGATGCCTTTTCCTGGTCTTCCCTTAAGGTACTGAAGTATCCTATGAGCCACTTGCAAGTGAATCTCTTTCGGGCTGTGCATAAATCAACTAATCACACTCAATGCATATGCTATATCTGGTCGTGTATGAGAAAGATAAATGAGTCTTCCCACAAGGCGTTGATACATTGCCCTATCTACTGCTGCATCTTCTTCTGCAATTCCAAGCTTGAGATTAGGGTCGATAGGAGTACTTGCCTGTTTACATGCGGTCTTGCGTGTTTCCTTTAGAAGATCTGTAACATACTTCTGTTGAGAGATAAAAATTTCCTTCGTAGAGTGTGCAACCTAAATCCCAAGAAAATACTTCAACCTTCCCAATCTTGATCTCGAACTCCTTAGCCAAATATGGACTCAAAACTCGTTTTTCTTTATCATCAATTCTGGTCACTATTATGTCATCAACGTATGCTAAGAGAACAATAACTTTCCCTAACAAAAACGTTAAGGGTTTTAAGTTGATTAAGTCAATACTAAGTGTGCAAGGTGAGAGTGATATAGGTGTATCTGTAAACATCATTCTGAAGAGGTCTGAGGGTGGTGATTTTCTTTCAGGAGGGAGAGGGGGAGAGAGAAGGAGGAACAGGTGGGGGGGGGGGGGCTTAATGGAGTTCTAGGGAGGAATTGTTTAGAAAGAGTAGTGGGCATATTGGTTTGGTGTAGGAAAGCAAGGACTAGGTTGGCTAAGGGGACTTCTATCATGTAGCTAGGTACGAATAAGCCAAGCTAAAGTCAAGTAGGTAACAGATTAAGCTATTGCAAGTAGAGTACATGAGGAATGAGCTCATGGTTTCATGTTGTCAGTTTTGAGCTGTCGAGTGATAATTGCTCTATCTTTTAAGAAAGTGGAGCGGGCTCGACTCGATTCGTTCTATTATTGCTTTCTACTCTCGAGGTAATTGTGATTAAGTTACGTGGTGATACTCATGAAAAAGAGAGTTTGATTCACTCTTTTCGGGTAGGCCTTCCATAGTCAAATCTGTACAGGGAAGGACAGCTATCCACTGAAATCTAGTGGATAAGGGTTCCATATACATGAAACCTGCAATTGAACCATGTTACGAAACTAAGACAAGAATTCTTATTAATAAGAAGAAAGAATAATAAGAAAGGGTTAAGGCCTTCTGATGCCTATAAATAGAAACTTCTTTAGTTTCTCTTTGGCTAGAGACTTTAAAGTCAGCAAGAAAGAGGTTTAGCGATGAATATCATGGGAAAACCTACTGAAATTGAACAAAAATACAAACAGCTAGGCCCAAAAAGCTCTTAACAGCTCCAACAAGAGAATGTGCTGGTTCTTTTTGGGAGCTTTCGCTAGCTCTTGATTTGGAGGTATAGGAAGAGTGATTCAAAGGATACAGGACCATCTGAACTTTGGAAGACTGAAAATGGTCCCTCCTAGAATAGAAAGAGCTGATTCTTCAAGCTACCGGAACAGCAGTACCTCATCCAATCCACCAAGAAATGAGCATTAGCTTTGCTCTTTATACTTTTTACAGTATTCAAATAGAGAGTCTGACGACCCAAACTAGTGTGTGGTTTAATCCAGCTCTTTCTTTTGTAGATATCTACTCTATCCTAAGTACTCTTTCTAAACTACTGCATGCAATGCTTTTGTCATTGACTTTGTAATTTTGTGTGGCTAGTCTACACATATGTAAGCTTCACATTGGATGTACTACCATGTGACGGTTTTTAATGAATAAGAAGTGTTGGTTTGTCTATGTGTGTGTAAGTTTTACAGTTTAAGTTCGTTTGACTAATGGGCTACCAATTATGCATCTCTTTAGCTCTCTTGTCTTCCAAAAAGAAGCTAAAAGCTAATGTTTGCAGGTGAATTCCTTTTTCTTTTTTCTTTTGTTCCAACTCCTAGCTTTATTTTAGCTTCACCTTTGCCTTGTGGCGAACTATTCTTTCAATTCTTAGCATATTATCTAGCTCTCTTATCAAAGGAAAGAAATAGAAAGAAGAGAGGAAAGTCTTTTTCTTATAACAGAGACATTAAATATAGGTTATAAAGTTTACAGCTAGCTTGGTTGGGAAGCAAAGAGGGAGGAAAAGAGGAGATGTAATCAGGATGTAAGTGTCCTATTTATGTCGTTTAACATTTCTTCCTCTCCCAAATTGGAGGAGTTAGGAGTGGAAAAATTAATTAACAATTTAGAAAGTCAATTAAATAATTATTCTTCATCATCTCCTCTTCCCTTTCCCCTCCTTTGCCCCCTGAACCAAGCAAAAACGAGGTAAAAGCAAATATTTTCCTAAGTGAAGTATTTGTTCCCTCTCCCTCTTCCCCCTTCCTCTTCCCCTCCCTTTTATTGAACCAAACTAAGCCTTAGCTGCTAGCTTTTGGTCATTGGGTCTATTAGTATTTGTAAGAACATTATGATTATAAAGAAAGTTTTTTCATTCACATTTAGTACTTCCGTTATGGGAAAGAAAGAATAAAAGCCTGAGCTATTTATTACCAGAGTACAGATACCATTTTTAACAAATTCTAGTCCGAAACAGTTGAATTGTTTTCTACTAGAAAGGCTTTAATTGCCTTTTGGTTATGTTCACATCTGGAATTTGATTTCTTGCTGCATCTTGGCTTCATTATCTTTTCATAGATTGCTGCTGGTAACATAGATCTTGATAAAAAAGGACATTATATTGGCTTGGAAGTTAAAACCTGAAGGATGTTACTTGGTTCATGTCCTTGCAAGTTCTTCTTTAATTGCCTATAAAAGAAGCACTTGCAATACATACAGAAAATGTATGGGCTCCATAGATATTTTAATAATCAACGAATCTTTGGAAAATTCTGCATGTTATTTTCCCACTAAACTTTCTATATATATATATATATATATATATATATATATATATAAAGGAGGGAGGGGATGCAATTAGTGGAAACAAGGTAATTGTTGAACATAGTCGATAAGTTCCCCCTAGATTGATCTTCCTTTTCATTGGTTTCTGGCCTTTGTAGTTCAATCTCTAGTTACATAAACTATAGGATTTAAAATACTTAGTTTCTCTTTCCTGTTAAGGAAATTTATGTAGCCCATACATGTTGATGCCCCTGTTGTTCGGAGACGCATTCAATTTAATTTTTGCTGAACCTTCTAATGAATTGTGAGAAGCTTCTTGATTTGGTTTTACTGCCCTAATTTGGCATAATCCCACTGTTAACATACTTGTCTAGTGGTCCTTTGTCTTTCTCCATCACAATGGTAAGTACAGTTTATTCCAGGGAGGGAATCTCTCAGCTCTTTGAATTCATTAGGGTGTCCTGCAATTTTTGGCTCATAAGTTGCCAGAAAACCTAGATTTTTTCTTAGTACATGTTTCTATGTCTCAGTAAGTGTATATTCCAGTTAACTATATATGTAGTCTTAACATAGAATCATGAACTCTCAAGTTTCTTCTTTATGCAGCTATGGCAGATACACAATGCTGAACAAATGATTTTGGATGATATGGAGGCTAATCCTGAGAAGTACAAGGACAAAAAGCTTTCAGAGCTAACGGATGATGAAGATTTTGATGAACAAAACAGCATTGAGTATACCAAAACTTATTACAAGAAATCTTTACTTCCACTAATGATTTTGGTGAGCATTTTCCTTGGTATATTGCATTAGCCTGTTCTATAATACGTTTATGTGATGTTTCTACTACTCTTTTGCAGAAAACAAGTGTGAAAGAACTAGACATAGAAGCAGCATGGGCTGAACGTCAGGTTCGTTATACTAGATTTTTTTCATTCAACATTCTTCGATAGTTAAATATTGTTCCTAAGCTTTTGGATTTACTCTATTCCATATTTTCTGCAGTTATGTCTATTATGGACCAAGTAGTGTTTTAGTCTAATTGTGATGTAAAAACCAGCTCGGCTGAGGTAATAGCTTATATGGTGTTTGCTTTAATTAGGAAGGTGATGATGGATCTTAGAAAGTAAAGGCTTTAGAGTTTAGATCAGCTACATATAGAAAAGAGTCTAAACCTCACGTCAAATTACTATATTACATCATCCATTGATTCCTTCCTCATCTAGAGCTGCTAAAATAATATCTATAGGCCACAATCCTAGAATCAGAAGTATTTCAAAGCTAGAAAGCTAGACCATTAGCTAAACTTATATCTTCTGAAACCTAAAGGATGAAGTCTTTGACCAGAGGAGGCTTCAGATTTACTGCAGTATCATTTCCTAAACTCATGTATCTAACAAACTGATTTTGGTGCAAATACAGATTACAAAATAACCTAGACAATAAGGACCCTAGAGATGCGAACACACTACTAAAGTGGCACAGTATTCACTACAAACAACTAAAGAGGTCTGCAACTGCAATATCCTGTGCAATCATTCACTGAAACATAAGCCTGATCAAGAAATAATATGTTGGCCTTCTCTTGCAAATTAGTGCTTCTTGTATTTGTCTGAAATTCATCTGTCGGTCAGAATTCGTAGGTAGAGATAATAGTTTTCCTTCTGATGCAAATTAGAGCATATGGCCCTTAATGCAAGAGTTAGCATGAGCCTTAAAGTTTCTTTTGGCGCACACACAACCATACTTTTAATTTGTTTATATTTGCTTCTCACAGTGCTTAACAGCTCTCCCTGGTCTATTTGTTTCGTCATCATCTTGATTATTTGCTTTTTATTTTTAACTTAAAGCAAACCCTTTTATTGATGAAAACATTAGGCTAGAGGGTCACAGTTAACAAGTCAAAATAGCATCAAAGAGAGAGATCTTCATCAAATCCCCATACTACAGACTGCTACCTCTGCTCCCTAGATCTGGACTTTCTTGAACTTGCCACAGTGGACTGCACATCAGAGATAATACCTTGGTTTGTATGCTTTGAGAGATAACTATTTTATTAGTCATCATGCTGAAAATGATTACTAATTACTCTAAAAATGTTTAGTAATGGCATGCTCTGTCTGTGAACTTGTAGTCATTGTGATGAAAATTTGTTAAAAAACTAGTGAATTTATCTTGGCAATGACTGCACCCATAACAACTGAATAATAGCCAGCACGATAGATGATTAGGACCACCTAACGATTAGGTGGTCTGCTGATCCTGCATTCTGACGTCGTGCTATGTTACATATGCATAGTTGATATACTTGTCTGAGAAGTTTGATAAGTTAGATTGTATTGAAAATTCAAACTTCTAGATAAGCTGCAATTTTATGTTATTTATCTGTAAGAACGAATTATCAGTTATTTCATAACACACTACAGTTATCATACTTGATATCTTCCACAGAAGTTGGAAGGAAGAGGTTTTATTGAGTAGCTTGGTAATCTTCTCTTTAATTGCAGGACCATGAGAAACTGAGAAAGGAAGCAGAGGAGAGAGGAGAAAAATACAAAATTTTTAAGCTGAGAAGAAATATTGAAATGGATGAATATGATTTCATCCATTGGCGTCGATCATTTGAGGAAAGAGAGGCTATGCTCCAAGATATTAGCTGGTAATCTGTCTGACTACTTGCTTTTCTTTGACTCCCATCCCCCAGAAAACAATATACTACCACTGCTCATGAAAGAATTTGAATTGCGCTCTTGTCCTTGAAGTCTTCATAGCCAATTTAGATTGGCAAAATGAGATCAAATGGACCTCAGTCTGCCTTTCTCTGAACCTAAAGCAACAAATCTACCTTTTTAGAACTAAATTTGCTCATCCAGCTTTAGTTGTTTCTTTTTAGGTGTTTAGTTTCTTTTAACTGTTAGTGATTCAGTATATATTGCTTTTAAATTTGTTACTAAAGATGTGGTATGAAATTCAAAATGATTCTCTTTGTAAGTGATTCATTTCCTTTTCTTTTTACCTTTATGACAGCCCTAGGCTGATGAGGAGAGTGGCAAAAATTGGTAGTACCTGGGAAAAGCCATATTGTGTTAAAATGATTGTATCTTTCACTGTTTATCATATGAGTATTATCATGAGAAAAGTCCGTTTATTCTGTAGGTTTGCATCCTAATCTTGTTCAATAAGATATTAATTCTGCGTTTTACTAATTCTACTTGCTTCAGCATTAAGCTCGTATTCTTAGTACTATTCTATGGTTCACTGTTCTAATTCTTGGTCTTTTACCATGAACTTGCTCTTATGGTTTAACAGCCGGCAAGCCCTTGGGCTTCCATTGGAGGAACCTGGCAGGTATGTGGATCCCAGCTACTTTGGCAAGGATCAATATGATCCCGACAACCCTCTCTATCGATATGACTACTGGGGTGAACCAAAGAATTCGGAGAAGAGTAAGCAGGAACGAATGATGGATGCCCACAACAAATCTATTGTTGGTAAGGGTACTGTTTGGTATGAGATGTCATATCAAGATGCAATCAAGCAGAAGATGCTAAGGGAAGCCAAGGGAATCCCATTGAAACAGTATGATGAAGAAGATGAAAACAAAAATCAAGATGATGATGACGACGATGACGATGACTTTGATTATAGCATCCTTGCTGATCCGAATGCTGATGTATATCAGCAGCCTCATGTTAATGGCACTGAATCTTCCAGATTGTCTGATGAAGGAATGTTTGAGGATTAGTTGGTTCCGTTGTTTGTACAGTGATAAGTAATAGTATAATAATAGTAAAGAGAGGAAGTGCATAACGGGTTCAAAAACAAACAAGAGAAGAGAAGAAATCTTTGTGCAGGGGAATGTGTTAAACATTGCCTTCACAAAAAATTTTGATCTGAAGGTAAGGGCTTTGTTGTATTGCTTCACAGACACCAATTAAGTTACTTTTTTTTTTTTTGGTAAAATGAGGATGCAATTTAATTTGCTTTATTTAAAAGTACCGTGCATACTGGGCGTGGAATATGGTTTACTAATATTTCTTTTTAAATTTACTCATTTCGAATGTTTATATTTTTAACTAATGTTCATAATTGGATGTTCCTTTTTTTTAGAAGATTGCTCAATATAGGATCATTTTACTATTGCAAATAATTTTTGACAATTTTAATCTTTTACGTTTTTTAATTTTTAAAAATTAAACAGAAAAAAAGAAAAAAAGGAAAAACTTGGGGAGAGAGGGGACACCCAAGCGAGGCACCACCCCAATGTGGGCGAATCAGCCATTATGTTGAGGATCTCTTTTTTCAGTATATGCGGGAGGTTTTACACAGTCATTGGTTCAGATTTTGATCCAATGGTTATGAGAGATCAAAAGTATTTTAGTCTAAAATTTTTTAAAAAGTTTTGCCTTAATATGTCTTTTTAAAAAATGGACAATTTATTTTTTTCTTCATCTATTTCTCTTCCATCTACCATTTTGATCACTCCTCTCTCTCATCTATCTTCTCTCCTTAAGATTGATTCTCTCTTTCTTTCATATATTTCCTCTCCTGAATCTCTATCAAATTGCCATTCTCTTGAATTTCTATTAAATTGATTCTTTTTCTATCTTCTCTTCGCTATTATTCTTCTGCAATTATTAACGAAGCTAAAGGATGTTGTGTGAAAAACTATCAGTCAATCTTTAAGGATTCACCAATTATAGTTACATGTATTGTAGATGGAGTTCATAATCTGAAGAGTGCTTTGGCGAGAAGAGTGGTGATTTATTTAGATATTGAATACAAAAAATATACTATTATTGTTAGATGAATATTATTATATTATGTATTATTTTTTATTAGTCTCTTCTATTTAACCTTGAAAGTTATATTCTTGACAATAAAATATTTATTTTTGTAAAAAATTTCATGTACTAATTATTCATACGTTATGAATAACTATGAATATTTGTTTAGGATGGTTTTGTTGGCAACCATTGTGTGCAAGGATGAAAATGCATACAAAGTTTTGATGAATAATTATTTACTCTTACGTGAATAATTATTCACTCTCATAATTGAGTAATTGATTAGTTCAATTCTAAGTTAACAAATAATTATTTTGTATATTTTTTAACAATAGATCTATCGCCACAAATTAGCAATCACAACTAGAATTCGATTATCATAAATAATTATTCATTATTAAATAAATAATTATTTACTTCACAACAAATATTCAATAAGTGATGAATAATTATTCACTTCAAGACGAGTAATAAACATATGGATGACAATGCGTATAAATTTTTGAGGAATAATTATTTACACTTGGTTCAAAAAAATTTTGAAATAAAAAAAATTATTTAAATTATTTCCTAATAAAACTCAATTGCAGCTTTCATATGCAGATAAACTATAACTCAACTAACTTGCACGTTTTTTCACCTCTTAAAACTCTATTGAAACTCTTTCAAACAAATTCAACAATACATATTCTCACCCACGTCTCATAAAAAATGTTACATTTCATTTAGCTCTTGCTAGAAGTAGTTCTTCTTCCAACCCTTCTCACATTAGCAGAAGAAGTTATATTTCTTCTTTTTCCTACTCCTAAAGGTAAGGTTATTTTTCTCCTTCTTTTATTCTTTAGTTTATTCCATGGGGGCCAAAGCCTTGCCAAATGTAGTTGTGCCCCAAAATTGGACTGTCTGGTAATGTTCTGTTTTTCTAATTTCTTTTGCTTTATGTTTTGTGTTTTCTATCATCCGTTGCACTTTGAAGATCTCATTTGACTAATTTCCCTCCTTAGTTTTAGATGTAGGCAAAGAAGGCAGAGTAGTATTGTATTACCAGTCCATTTTGATAATTATTTTTACCTTTTATCTGTATTCTCCTCTCTTTTCGTCCACCTCTCCTGCCATCTCCCCACCTTTATATATTGATTTGGAATTTGTAAAATTTCTTTTTCTGAATATAAAAACACAGAGATGGTGATCATGGATTTGGATCAGCGCATAGTACCCCAAAGGGGTCTTGAAGCAGCTAGACCATTTACAAAGGAGAACAAGAGTTACTAGAATGAGGAAAAATCTTCTCCTTTTGCGTAACACAAAAACGTATATACTCCCTCCCTCTGTAATTTCTTGAATCTTGATTCTTAGAGAGGCAGAAGTTTTACTTTATCTGTGGATATGGATCCAGTTGATATGGTTTCCTCAACATCAGAGCTCCGAGAAGGTATATACTGAACACCCACGCGCCAAATCTTCTTTTTTCTTTTTTGTAGAGTTTTTCATTTTTTGGGGTTGATTTTTTTTGGAGATCTATGCAGACCGGTTGCATATTGAAGTTCAAGAGTCAACTTCTTGACCGTGAAAGTTTTTCTTTACAGTTTGAATATTTGATGGCTTTGAATTTGTTGAAGTTCTGGAATTGTTCCTTTTTGTGGGCATTTTTCTTCGACTGCTTTAGTGGGGACTTACATCAGGATAACTTCCTGTTTTTTATGATTTACGGTACAAAGTAATTTTCCTTTAACTGAGTTGTTGCTGTTCAAATAATTGTCTATCACATTAGGCTTATCTTAACGAAGTATCTGTAGTTTGTAACTTTGCTTTGGGTTATGGACAAAGTCTTAAACTCTTCTCACTCCAATTGGATGTTTAATGTGTTTGCCATGACATTTCATTCATGCTAAGTTATGTTTTTTTTTATAATTAAGTGAAAAACCTAATAGGAGGTGAATTAGTGCTTTGGCTAGTTTTTGAAAACTTTTCCTTTTTCAGAATATAGATTGGAAGAGATTTGAAATCAAATGCACAGTAAAATATTTAGGTTAACTCAATAAATTCTCAAATAAAAAGGAGAGAAGAGAATATCACATAAACAATTTATAGTGGTTCGACCATACAAGATTTACATCCACTACCTTGAGTCATTACTCAAAGATTTCATCCGGACCATGCATCTGAATTTTTTCTATTTTGGTCACACTTTAACACACACATTAGTAATTGAGTTTTGAAATTCCTAGGCTTCTTCTAAGGTAGCAAAACCTTTCTTCGGCCAAAGGGTTGGTAAAAATGCCAGTAATTTGTTCATTTATTCACACATAATCTAAACAGATATCACCTTCAACTATATGATCACGAATGAAATGATGTTTAATCTCTATATGCTTAGTCCTAGAATGTTGAATAGGATTTATGCTCAAATTGATAACACTAGTATTGTCACATAAGATAGGCACGCATTTGAAATGTAAGCCAAAATCAGGTAGAGTGTGCTTCATCCATAACACTTGAGTACAACAATTACCGGCGGTGATATATTTGGCCTCGGTAGTAGGCAATGACACACAAGCTCGTTTCTTGCTATACCAAGATACAAGACAACTACCAAGAAATTGAAAATGATCATTTGTACTCTTACGCTCAACATTGCATCCGGCATAGTCGTCATTCGATTAGGCAATAAGGTCAAAAGAAGATGTTTTTGTAAACCAAAGACCATAATCATATGTATCAATTAGATAACGGAAGAATGCACTTAAAGGCAATTAAATGAGACTCTTTTGGATAAGATTATGAAATACCTAAGAGGGGGGTGAATTAGGTATTTAGCTAATTTTCGCAAACTTAAACCTTTTATGCGTTTAGACCAAGAACAAGTTATGTAAGCTAATTATAGATAATTGATAGCAAGGCAATAATGAAAGCAATAGCAAAGAACTCAAACAATTTATAGTGGTTCGATCCTCAAGATCTACGTCCACTACCTTAAGCTCACACTTAAGGATTTCAACAAATCTACTAATTGCTCAGGTTTACAAATTACAAGAGAGGCTCACCACACTTTGGTTTTACACTCACAACCTCTTCTAGTAATTTCTTACAATACAAGGCTCACCAACCTATGGTTTTATATCTCAAACAACCTTGAATCACAACTTCAAGGATCACCCTTATCTAAAGGGTTTTATGTTATCAAGATAACCTTGCTAGATCAACACAATTGAATAAGTAAAGAATAGTGTGTAGAAGTTACCACTTGATGGTAGATATTACACAAATTTGCACCTTCACACTTTGATGTCTTTGGATGGATCAATTGAATGCACAAGACATAAGAGAGCTTAAGAAATGTTTGCTAAATGCTTTTGAATGCTTGGAGTTTTCAAGATTTCAAGAGTTATAAAAATTTGCATGTTTATGGCTTTTATAGAATTTGAAAATCTGTTAAAACGTTCATAAAACGGCTAGTAACGGCTAGTTTCAGAAAATTCGGACGACCGAATTTCTTGGCTGCGTCCGAATCTTCGTCCGAATTTCTCTGGATGAATAGTAACCATGCTGAGAACAAAAATTCGGACGACCGAATTTTTTTGCTGCGTCCGAATCTTCTTCCGAATTTCTCTGGAAGAACAGTGACCATGCTGAAGGCCAAAAATTCGGACGACCGAATTTTTTGGCTGCGTCCGAATCTTCTTCCGAATTTCTCTGGAAGAATAGTAGCAAACTTTTACTACAAAATTCGGACGGCCGAATTTTTTGAAAGCATTTTCAAACTTTGTAAAATCATTTGAGATATAACTTCAATGAGTTTGAAAAACATTTGATATATATAGAAAACTTATTTAACTATATTTAAGCTTGAAAAACATGAACATATGAAGTTTACAAACATATCTTATAAAAAGATTCATTCAAAGACTTTTAAGATCATAAGACTATTTTTATGCTCTCTTATGCATTCAATGATAACCAAGACATGCAAGTGTAGAGTTTACATAGAAATTTACCTAAAAGTTAAATGCACTTTACACTTCAAGTCTTCAATGCCTTTTGATCATCTTTAGAACAACATTCTTCAAACTTCAAATACTCAAATTACAGAACCTATCACACAATAATCAAACATTTTAGTCCTCATCAATATTTGTCATTAATCAAAACTATATAATTTGCCCTTAGGGCTAACAATCTCCCCCTTTTTGATGATGACAAACTTTGATGCAAAAATGTGATAGATTAAAAACAATGTAGTACATAGAAGTATTAATGTCAATGATAGAAAATAACCAATTTAACACATTGACATACAAATGGCTCAATATGAGCCTATGACCCAACCAACCTCCATTAACCTCCTTCCTTCCAACTACTAGGATAGAAGATATAGCATTTAAGCATTAAGAAAACTTCTAAGAGAGGTTTTAAAGGTTGTAAAAGTTTGACAATGCTCCCCCTTAGATTGTGTTCATTTTTTCAAGACGTTTGGACTTGAGATGCTATGCATCCGAATTTTGACATATCAAGTCCGAATTTTAAAATAGGTTAAATGAAAGCTTAAAATCTTGAGAATAAGCTTTCCTAAGGTTGTTCAAACATAGAGGAAGATATTAAAACCAGTTTGAATCAATTTGAACAACAATAGAGCACATTTTGGCAACAAAATATGCATGCATCCGAATTTTAGAACATGCATCCGAATTTTTTGATCTTGCATCCGAATTTTTAAATCTTAAGTCCAAACTGTAATAAATTCAATATAATGAATGCCTAAGGTTGTTCAAACATAAAAGAAGAGATTAAAACATATTTAGATCAATTTGAACAACAATAGAATACTTTTTGGCAACAAGGTATAGCTCATGCATTCATGCATTCAAATGTTTTCATAGAGTAAAAATTCAAGAGCAAGTTATTCATTTACAGAAAACACACAGAAAACATCTATAGGATTGAGACATAAGACTCATAAAACATGCATAAAAAAAAAATTCATAAGCAGAAAAATTCATTATCTCATCCCATAGAACAGTTTTTCACACACTCATTCCATAGAACAATTTTTCACACATTTTGTCATCCTCATTTCTTCTCCCCCTTTTGTCATCAGTCAAAGATGGGGTCAATGAAAATGAGATTAACAATTTAACACATAAAGGAAGCTCTCATCACTGAGATTTCATCATTGAGCTTCACTATTACAGAAGATGCAAAAAAAAATACTAAAGAAGATTATAACATTAGATGCATAATTAAAAATTCAAATAACTTAAAGCAGTAAATAGAATGAAAGAGATGCTTAGTCTTGTGATGTTGATGAAGAGGCTCTGCTAATCCCTTTCTTGATGGCCAAGTGCTTCACTCTTCCTTGGTGAATGAAATGTGTGATGGTGAGACAATTTCAGCTTGAGCTACTTGGCTTCCTGCCTGTTGTGGTTCTTCATGTACATGTTCTTCTTCTTCTTCTTGTTCTGCCATTGTCTCATCATCTCCTCTTTGGTCATCCCCGTCATCACTGTCATTATCTTTGTCCTTCTTATCTTCCTCTTTATCATCATCTTCTTCATTTCTATCTTGAGGCCTAGAGGGTCCTTCACCACTTTGAATATTTCTCATAAGAATTTCCTCAATGTGTTTCACTCTACTCTCTAGTCCATCTAATTTTCCTAGAACCATTGGAGCAAATGATTCAAAGAACTTATACATCTTCTCCATTTCCTTGACTTGATTGTTCAAGGCTTCTTGTAATGCTTTGGCTATTATGGTGTCACCTCTAGTTATTCCTTCACCACTTGACTCAACTTCAGTTTCTTCTTCAACTACTCTTCTTTTTGTTGGTGGTTGCTCCCCCTCACTTGAAGTGTCATGCTTTCTTTTTGTCTTCATTTCTCTTGCAAGGGTCTCTTCCTCATCTTCCTCATCTTCATCCTCCTCCTTTTCCTCTTCTACACTTTCTGTCCTTTCCTTTCTTCCTAATCTTTTTGGAGAGGATCCTCTTTTTGTTTTCCATATTCCATCATCATCAAGGATAAGCTGCATTCTCTTAAGGGATTCATCAGTGTATATTTCTACACTTTTAAAGGCTTGTCCTCTTCCTGGAAGTTTAATCTTAAAATGCTTAAAAATCTTTGTTAACAGTCTTCCAAAAGGGAATGCCTTGGTTACTGTTTTTCTAGCAGTAATCATGTGTCTTAAGGCTATATATCCAAAGTTGAATTTTCTCTGTTCATGCAGGGCCAACATTAATACCATATGCATATTACCTACTGATGATTTATGTCCAAAGTTAGGAACAATCATAGTAGTTACCATATGATACAATACTCTACCTCTAGCATCCAAATTCTTGATTTCCCTCTCTTTTATAGATCTAAACTCTCTTCCATTTGTAAATGCTTGTTCAAATCTATCATATGTAAAGAGTTGACGATCATAGCAATGCATTGAGGGAGCATAATATTTAGCCACACTGTCACTTACCCCACATATTCTGTTAATCAAGTCTTCACTTAATTCAATGTCAACTTGGGATACTCTAGTTGAATACCATTGTATCCTATCATCCCCAACAATCTCAATTCTTTCTTTCTTTAGGTTTGCATAGAATTCATATACCAAAGTAGGATAAAAATCTTCATTAATAAACAACAAACTACTCCATCCAACATCATTGAAATAGGACAAAACCATATCCATACTAGATAGTTTATTAACATCTACCTTATATCCAGGAATAATCTTTTTACTATTCTTATTCCATTCTTCAAATTCATGAGTAGATTTGATAGAGATAAACCTGTCAACCCCAGATTGTGTTTGAGGAATGCGAATCCTTCTTGGTTGATTGAGGATTGGGTCTCTATTTCCTTCCTTAGCCTTTCCTTTTACTTTCTCAACATTGGGCTTCTTTGTTCTCACCATGATGTTTTCTCTTGAGAAGGGTTTGTTTTCTGTATGAAATTAGGGCTTAGAAGTCTAAAAATGAACGCAAATTGGGATGAGAGTGTGTGGATTTGAAGAGATTTTGATTCGGACGTGAATGGGTATGAGAGGTTTTGAAAGGATTTAAAATTCGGAAGTTGTAATGTTTGGAAGAAACCGTTCGAATTTCATTTAAATAGATGCATCCATAAAATTTGGACGACAGAATTTTAGGTGCTACGTCCGAATTTTCGATCGAAAGTTTCGTCTCTTTGATTCAGAAAAATTCGGTCGACCGAATTTTACTGTCTGCGTCCGAAATTTTTTGATCAATAAATCTCTGTTTTCATCACAACATTAATACACACATTAGTCATTGAATTTTGAAATTTCTAAGAGTCTTCTTAGGTGATTAAACCTTTCCTCAGCCAAAGGCTTTGTAAATATGTCAGCAATTTGATCATTTGTATTTACATGTTCTAAGCATATATCTTTCTTAATCACATGATCACGAATGAAATGATGTTTTATCTTTATATGCTTGGTCCTAGAATGTTGAATGAGATTAATGCTCAAATTGATAGCACTAGTATTATCACATAGTATAGGCACACACTTAAATTTAAGACCATAATCAAGTAAAGTATGTTGCATCCATAATAATTGTGCACAACAACTTCCTGCAGACTATGTATTCGACTTCAGCTATGGATAAAGATACACAAAGTTGCTTTTTACTAAACCAAGACACTAGACAACTACCAAGAAATTGACAATGACCACTTGTACTTTTACGCTCAACTTTGCATCCAGCATAGTCAGCATCAGAATATCCAATAAGTTCAAAAGATAAAGTTTTAGAAAATCAAAGACCATAGTCATGTGTATCAATCAAATAACAAAATATTCGTTTGACAGAAATTAGATGAGATTCTTTAGGACATGATTGGAATCTAGCACGAAGCAAAGCAGACAAACATAATATCCGGTCTACTAGCGGTGAGATAGAGTAAACTTCCAATCATACCTCTATACAATTTCTCATCAATACTTTTACCTTTCTCATCTTTGTCAAGTTTAGTTGATGAACTCATAGGAGTACTTATTCCTTTTGCTTGATCCATTCCAAACCTTTTCAATAGCTCCTTAGTATATTTTTCTTGATTGATGAAGACTCCATCCTTGGTTTGCTTAATTTGTAGTCCAAGGAAGAAACTTAGTTCTCCCATCATGCTCATCTCAAATTCATTTTGCATAGTTTTAGCAAACTCTTCACAAAGAGAAATATTAGTAGAACCAAAAATAATATCATTAACATAGATTTGTACAAGCAAAATATCATTTTTAGAAGATGTTTTAATAAAAAGAGTTGTGTCTACTTTTCCTTTAGTAAAACCTTTTGAGAGAAGAAAACCACTTAATCTTTCATACCAAGATCTTGGAGCTTGTTTCAGTCCATATAGAGCTTTGGTTAGTTTATACACAAAATTTGGAAATTTTTCATGAATAAAACCAGGAGGTTGTTCTACATACACATCTTCTTCAATAAAATCATTTAGGAAAGCACTTTTAACATCCATTTGAAAAAGTTTAAAACCTTTAAAGCAAGCAAATGCCAAAAAGTATTCTTATAGATTCTAATCAAGCTCTTTGGAGCAAAGGTCTCATCATAGTCAATGCCTTCTTCTTGGTTGAAACCTTGAGCAACAAGTCTAGCTTTATTTCTAACTACTTCTCCTAGTTCATTTAACTTATTTCTAAAAACCCATTTTGTACCAATAACAGAATGATCATGAGGTCTAGGAACAAGAGACCAAACTTTATTTCTTTCAAATTGATTTAGCTCTTCTTCCATAGCGATAATCCAGAAATTATCACACAATGAATCATCAATATTTTTTGGTTCAATATGAGATAAAAGAGCGAAGTTATCAATAAAGTACCGCCTTGTTTTTACCCCTTGGGAGACATCACCAATGATTTGCTCCTTAGGATGACCTTTTGCATATGTGATATCCTTTGGAAGTTCTTGATTATTGCTTGATTGACCATCTTGTTCTTGCTCCATTATTTCTTCTTCTTTGGCATGATCTTCCATTGTGGGTGCTTGGTGTTGAGTATGATTTTCAACCATTGATGTGCCTATGTCATCTTCATTTCCTCTTTGAAGATAAATGTTAGATTCATCAAAGGTTACATGAATTGTTTCTTCAACACACAATGTTCTTTTATTATAGACTCTATATGCCTTTTTATTTGATGAATAACCAAGAAAAATTCCTTCATCTGATTTTCTATCAAACTTACCAAGATAGTTGCTAGTGTTTAAAATGAAGCATTTACAACCAAGAATTTTGAAATAGACAATTGATGGAGTTTTGTCAAATAAGAGTTCAAAAGGTGTTTTTCTTATAAAAGGTCTTAGTAAAACTCTGTTTCATGATATAACAAGTCTGTATTATGACTTGACTCAAAAAGTACTTTGGTAATGAGTTTTCACAAAGCATTGATCTAGCCATTTCTTATAAGGTTCTGTTTTTCCTTTCAACAACACCATTTTGTTGAGGTGTTTTGGCAGCTGAAAAATTTTGAGTAATACCATATTCATCACAAAATTTTGTAAAGTCTTGGTTACAAAATTCTCTTCCATTATCACTTCTAATAGACATCAGTTTGCAATCAAGAGAGGTTTGAACCTTTTTTGAAGAGTTTTGAAAATTCATGAAATGTTTCATCTTTTTGTGCTAAGAAGATTACCCATGTAAATCTTGAAAAATCATCAACAATCACATAAGCATAGCTTTTACCACCAAGACTAGTAGTCCTCATAGGTCCAAATAAATCCATGTGAACTAGTTCAAGAGGTTTTGAGGTAGAAACCATTTTCTTTGGTTTAAATGATGTCTTTGATTGTTTTCCATATTGACAAGCATCACGAGAGCGAGTTTTATCAAAATGCAATTTAGGTAATCCTCTCACTAGCTCTTGTGTAGAAAGTTTGTTTAATAAATCCATGCTTACATGTCCTAATCTTCTATGCCATAAAAATCCTTCTTTGTCATGAATGGCAAGACATTTAATATCATTTGTAATAAGCTCATCAAGATACAACACATATACATTACCAACTCTTTTAGCAACAAAGATAGTTTTGTTACTTGCATTGTCAAGAATAGTACAAGTATCACATTTAAACTCTACTTTGCATCCATTATCACATAATTGACTAATACTCAGTAAATTATACTTTAAATCTTCAATAAGTAATACTTTCTTGATAAGAGGGAAAGAACCTTTACCAATGTTACCTATTCCAAGTATTTTTCCTTTCTTCTTATCTCCAAATGTGACAAAACCTTCACTTGTAGTTTGAAGTTTACTAACAAGTGATGCATTTCCCGTCATGTGCCTTGAGCATCCACTGTCAAGGAACCATTTTGTGGCACTTGATCTTGAGGCAAATTGTACCTATATCAATTTTGAAAGGGTGATTTTTGGTACCCATATTTTCTTGGGTCCAAGGGGGTTAGTAAAAGTTTCTTTGACCTTCCAAATGGTTTTAACACCACTTTCTACTTTTCTTTTGACAAAACATCAAGAAACCTTGTGTCCATGTTTACCACAATAAGTGCAGCAAATATGTGATCTAGAATGATAAGATTCTTTAACAAAAGATTTTCTCTGTTTTGGAGCAGAATAATCATGAATAAAACCAAGACCATGTTTTACAAATGAAGGTCTTTGATAACCAAGTAATTTATTCAAATTTTTCCTTCCATTTGTAAATCTCTCAATGCATAAAGTTAGATAATTAACTCTCCTTTTTAGAAGTTCATGATCTTTTATCATTGACTCAAGAGAAATAATTCTAGTGCAAAGCTTTTTGTTTTCAAAAGATATGTTTTGTATAGTTGTATTCAAAACTTCTTTTTCAATAGCAATGCAACTAATGGTTTCAAGAAGTTTTCCATTTTCAACACTTAATTTTGAATTTTCATTAGATAAATTATTTATTTTGAGTTTCATTTCCTTATTTCTTTTTGAAGCCTTTTTTAATTCTTCATATAACTCAACAATAAGATCACTGGAATCAATATCATCATCATATACATTTGAGATAGAGGGTGAAGATTGTACCTCATCATCAATGGCCATGAAGCATATGTTGGCCTTTCCTTCACTTTCATCCTCACTTTCCTGTTGATCCCATGTTCCAGCTAGTCCTTTTCCTTTCTTGACAGATTTCTTTCTGTTTTTGCTTTCTCTTTCCCTTTCCAACACTCTGGGACAGTCAGCAATAAGATGCTCAGTACTCTTGCATTCAAAGCATTGAGGTTTATATGATGAAGATTGTCCACTCTTCTTGACTGGCTTTCTTCCTTTCTTGAGAAATTCTTTTTTGTAGAATCTCTTGAATTTCTCAACTGCCATTGCAATTTCTTCTTCTCCACTGTTTCCTCCTTCTTCTTCACTTGAAGATTATTCTTGTTCACTCAAGTTGTTTGAGGCATTAAGCACTACTCCTTTTCTTCCCTTTTCTTCATCCTCCTTGTCATTTAGCCGTTTCATCTTCATTTCATGAGTCAGTAGAGATCCAATGAGCTCTTCAAGTGGAAGAGTCTTCAAATCCTTGGATTCCTCAATGGCAAGTGTTTTAGGCTGCCAGGATTTTGGTAGAGCATCTAAAATCTTTCTGTTTTGCTCTCCCATAGTATAGCTTTTACCATAAGCTTTTAAGCCATTGAAAATGTTAGTAAATCTTGTAAACATATCACTAATATTTTCACCTTGTTTCATGGTAAACAATTCATAATCTCTAACTAGTATGGCAAGTTTAGATTCTTTAACTTGATTAGTACCTTCATGTGTGATTTGAAGTAATCTCCACATTTCATGAGCAGAATCACATCCACTAACTCTATTGTATTCAGTTACATCTAAAGCACAACTTAATATATTCATGGCTTGATAATTTAAAGTCATTTTCTTAGAATCATGCTCATCAAATTCATCAGTGGATTTGGGTACTGAGGTTATTCCATCAGCACTCATTTTCATTGGGACATAAGGACCTTTCTCAATTATGTTCCACAAATCAAAATTAATAGAACAAATATAAATTTTAACTCTAGATTTCCAGAAAGTGTAATTTGTTCCATTAAACAAAGGTGGTCTATTTGTGAAAGATCCTTCTAGGTAAGGTAGGTTTGACATATTAGCCATAGGATCTTTGTCTTCTAGGTTGTTAAGCCACACACAGAAGTTCTGACTCTGATACCAATTGAAATACCTAAGAGGGGGGGGTGAATTAGGTATTTAGCAAATTTTCGCAAACTTAAACCTTTTATGCGTTTAGACCAAGAACAAGTTATGTAAGCTAATTATAGATAATTGATAGCAAGGCAATAATGAAAGCAATAGCAAAGAACTCAAACAATTTATAGTGGTTCGATCCTCAAGTTCTACGTCCACTACCTTAAGCTCACACTTAAGGATTTCAACAAATCTACTAATTGCTCAGGTTTACAAATTACAAGAGATGTTCACCACACTTTGGTTTTACACTCACAACCTCTTCTAGTAATTTCTTACAATACAAGGCTCACCAACCTATGGTTTTATATCTCAAACAACCTTGAATCACAACTTCAAGGATCACCCTTATCTAAAGGGTTTTATGTTATCAAGATAACCTTGCTAGAGCTAGTAGATCAACACAATTGAATAAGTAAAGAAGAGTGTGTAGAAGTTACAACTTGATGGTAGATATTACACAAATTTGCACCTTCACACTTTGATGTCTTTGGATGGATCAATTGAATGCACAAGACATAAGAAAGCTTAAGAAATGTTTGCTAAATGCTTTTGAATGCTTGGAGTTTTTAAGATTTCAAGAGTTACAAAAATTTGCATGTTTATGACTTTTATAGAATTTGAAAATCTGTTAAAAGCGTTCATAAAAGCGGCTAGTAGCTTGGCTAGTTTCGGAAAATTCGGACGATCGAATTTCTTGGGTCGCGTCGAGAATCTTCGTCCGAATTTCTCTGGATGAATAGTAACCATTACGAGAACAAAAAATTCGGACGACCGAATTTTTTTGCTGCGTCAGAATCTTCTTCCGAATTTCTCCCGGAAGAGCAGTGACCATCTTGAAGGCCAAAAAATTCGGACGACCGAATTTTTTGGTCGCGTCGAAATCTTCTTCGAATTTCTCCGGAAGAATAGTAGCAAACTTTTGCTACAAAATTCGGACGATCGAATTTTTTGAAAGCATTTTCAAACTTTGTAAAATCATTTGAGATATAACTTCAATGAGTTTGAAAAATATTTGATATATATAGAAAACTTATTTAACTATATTTAAGCTTGAAAAACATGAACATATGAAGTTTACAAACATATCTTATAAAAAGATTCATTCAAAGCCTTTTAAGATCATAAGACTATTTTTATGCTCTCTTATGCATTCAATGATAACCAAGACATGCAAGTGTAGAGTTTACATAGAAATTTACCTAAAAGTTAAATGCACTCTACACTTCAAGTCTTCAATGCCTTTTGATCATCTTTAGAACAACATTCTTCAAACTTCAAATACTTGCTTAAATGAAGTTGTTCTTGAACTTTTGCTTCAAAGCAATGAGACTTCATACTTCTCAAATTACAGAACCTATCACACAATAATCAAACATTTTAGTCCTCATCAATATTTGTCATTAATCAAAACTATATAATTTGCCCTTAGGGCTAACAGATTAAAATTTAGCACATATGCATACAACAAACATAATGTCCGGCCTACTTGTGGTAAGATAAAACAAACTACCAAACATACATCTATATACTTTTTTATTAATATTTTTACCTTTCTCATCTTTGTCAAGTTTGGTTGTTGAACTCATAGGTGTACTAATACCTTTTGAAACAACTTAAAACCTTTAAAGCAAGCAAATTCCAAAAGCATTCTTATAGATTCAAGTTTAGCTACCAGAGCAAAAGTTTTATCATAGTCAATGCCCTCTGTTAGCCCTAAGGGCAAATCATGTAATTATGATTAGTTTTGAATAATGACAAATATTGATGAGGACTAATGTGTTTGTATGATTGAGTGATAGGATTGATGACTTGAGAAGCATGAAGTCTTATTGCCTTGAAGCTAAAATGCAAGAACAACTCAATATCTCAAATGTGATTGAAGATTTGAAGAGTATGTTCAAAATGATTGAAGGCATTGAAGAATTAGAGTGTAGAATTATTAAAATAGGTACATTCTTATGTAAACTCTACACTTGTATGTCTTGATTTCATCTGAATGCATGAGAGAGCACAAAACTTATTTTGAAATGGTTTTTAATAAACTTTGTGATAACAAGTATGTTTTTAAAATCTCAAATGAACTTGAAAAGATCTTGTGTAATCAAAGTGTTTTTGTAACGGTTTTTGTGTTTAAAAGTACCAAAATGATGTGTCCATTCTTGCAAATGGTTTTCAATGATAACAACAATGATTTTCAGATGATTTGATTGAATTTGAAAAGTTTGAATGCAAGTTTGGACGTCCAAACTCTGGAAATGGTTACTGTGTTTCCAGAGAAGTTTGGACGCAAGTTCGGACGCATGGAGTAAAGTTCGGATGTCCAAACTTTCTCTAATAGCATGGTCACTGTTTTTCCAGAGAAGTTCAGACGCAAGTTCGGACGTCCGACCTTTTCCAGACAGCTTGGCACAGTAAAATTTGGACTCAAGTTTGGACGCATAACAGAAAGTTTGGACGTCCGAACTTTACTTTTACTAGCCGTTACTAGCCATTTTATAGCTGTTGCATTTGATTTTTCACATCTATAAAAGCTATAAACTTCAGAATTTTTGTAACTCTTGAATCTTTATGAACTCCAAGTATTCCAAAAGCTTTTAGCAAACTTCAAAGCTCTCTTATCTTGTGCATTCAATTGATTATTCAAAAGGCATCAAAGTGTGAAGGTACAACATTGTGTAAACATCTACCAACAAGTGATAACATCTACACACTCTTCTTTATCTATCAATTTGTGTTGTTCTATTAACTCTAGCAAGGTTATCTTGATAACAAAAAATCCTTTAGATAAGGGTGATCCTTGAAGTTGTGATTCAAGGTTGTTTGAGATATAAAACCATTGAGTTTGGTGAGCCTTGCATTATAAAAGTTACTAGTAGAGGTTGTGAGTGTAAAACTATAGTGTGGTGAGCCTCTCTTGTAATCTGTAAACCTGAGCTAATATTAGAGTGTTTGAAATCCTTAAGTGTAAGCTTAAGGTAGTGGACGTAGATCTTGAGGATCGAACCACTATAAATTGCTTGAGTTCTTTGCTATTGTTTTCTTCATTGCTTTACTTTAAACTGTCTCTATTTTGCCTATATAATTTGTTCTTGGTCTAAAAGCATAAAAGGTTTAATTTTACGATAATTAACCAAATACCTAATTCATCCCCCCTCTTAGGTATTTCACCCTCTTCTTGATTGAATTCTTGGGCAACAATTCTAGCCTTATTTCTAACAACTTCTCCGAATTCATTTAGTTTATTTCTAAGGACAAAATTTGTACCAATAATGGGGTGATCAAGGGGTCTTGGGACAAGAATCCAAACATTGTTTCTCTCAATTTGATTTAATTCCTCTTACATTGCAACAATCCAAAAGACGTCATCAATGTTTTTAGGCTCAATGTGAGATAAAAGTGCAAAGTTGTCAATAAAGTACCATCTTGTTTTAATACCTTCAGAGACATTACCAATGATTTGCTCCTTATGGTGGCCTCTTGCATATCTTAGATCCTTTGGAAGCTCTTAGTCATCACTAGGTTAGTTATCTTGTTCTTGCGCAATCACATTTTCTTCATTGGCACGATCTTCCAAAGTTAGAGCTTAAAGATGATTTTGATTGTCATTCATGGAAGTATCTACATCATTATCATCTCTTATTTCCAAGTAAATGTTAGACTCATCAAAACTCATATATATGGTCTCCTCAACACATAAAGCTCTTTTATTGTAAACTCTATAAGCCTTTTTTGTTAGAAGAAAAGCCAAGGAAGATGCCTTCATCCAATTTTCTATCAAATTTACCCAAGTTGTCATGCATATTCAATACAAAGCACTTGCAACCGAACACTTTAAAATAGGCAATTGAGAGAGATTTTCCAAATAGAATTTCAAAAGATGCTTTTCTCAAAAATGGCCTCAAAAGAACTCTATTCATGATATAGCAAGCGGTGTTTACGACTTTGGCCCAAAAATATTTTGGCAAAGAGTTTTCACAAAGCATAGACCTAGCCATTTAAAGTTCTATTTTTCCTTTCTTATCACAAGGTTTTGTCAAATCTTGGTTGTAAAATTTTCTCCCATTGTCACAAATTCATGAAATGCTTCATCCTTTTGTTATACATGAACAACATAACAAGAAAATAAATTGCGCTGCTGAACTCTCCTAAAATACAGCTTTCGTAATGTGAGTTCAATGATATAATAACTCTCTTAAGAATATTGCATGAAAGAAAAAGAAACCTCTTGTTTGTCTAATGACATGAGAATTGCCGAGAGAGCTTCTTGAGATTATCTGCAAGAATTATTTTGTGAGTTGCAAGAGAGAAGTAATCCCGAGAGCTTCAGAGAGATGATTTTTCTTTGCCTTGAAGCTCATATATATAATATGCAAGAGTCTTGAACTTACTTCTTTTCCAAGATTCTCTTCCCTAAAATATAGCAAGAAACCCCAAGAATATAGCAAGACAATCTTTGATATTTGGTGTAGATGGATTTTCATGGGATTCTCCAAATCATAGAAGCTTTAGAATTCCCCAAATATCTTCTTCTTGCCATAATGAAGTTTTGCTCAAATAATGACAACTTCCAAAGTGGACTCCTTTATGCCATAAAATTCTTCTTGGCAAATAATATGTCATCAAATCCTAATGCCAATAGACTTTCCAAATATTTTGAGTTTCCTCCTTTGGCAACATGTCGTAACACCTTCTTCCTTGTTTAAGATGAGTTTATTGAAGATTGGGAGTACAAAGAATCAAGGATGAAGATTGTACACATTTGGAATGAATTTGGAAGACAAAATTTCCCTTGGCTTTATTTTTTGAGCAACTGGTACTGCCCAGATCCATGCAGACAACCCCGCCTCAACCAGTTTTTAGAAACTCTGAAAAATTGAGGCCAAGCGGCACCGCCTTGGCTGGACTAGGCGATGCTGCCTGATAGAAGTCAAGTGGCCCTACTTGGACCACCCTAAGCGGTGTGTTTGAGTGGAAAATGAAGAATTCTTTGCATTTTCTCTCTCTATTTGGGGGTGTATGTAGAGTTTTCAGAGCTTGTTGGGATGAAGGGGGCTAGGGTTTCTTGAGGACAAAGAGGGGTCATTTTCTTCAAGAAGAAATCCTACAAAATCTTGATCTTTGCAAGAGAAATCAAGAGCAAAGATATATCTTTGAAGGAGGGAAGCCTTAATCTTGAAGATTCCAGACCAAGCTCTTACTTATCCAAGGACAAAGTGGAAATTTCTAGCAGAGAAGAGGATAGGAGTTGAAAATATGAAAATGAGCATTCTCTACTCTTCTTCTAATGTTTTATATTCTATTTTGTAATATTATGAGATAGAATCTTGAATACTTGGATGGTTATGAACCTTAGTTATTATCTATGTGAATTAATTTGTTTCCTTGGTTAATTGAGCTCGAATTTCTTATGTATTGTTTGTGAAATCGATTGCTTGGGTTAATTTTGATTACTATTGATTTATGAATTGAATTTTTTACTTGGAATTGAGAAAGAAAAGGTGAAATAGATCATAACACAAATAATGAGGGGTGATTTAGGTGACTAAAGATAGGGGCCTCAACACCTTCTTGGAAATTAGAGTAATCTAATTTGGAATTCACAAATCTAAATGCATTCTTAGGTTAAATTAATTAGAAAGATTTTAAACAAACTAATCTAAGGATATACTCTCATCTAGAGATAGAGTGCACCCTAATATAGGAATTTCACCAAACATAAGAAGGAAAGAATAATTGACGAAGGAATTTTCTATCACATAGGTAATTCTAAGGACATTTTCTATTCAAATATTATTTTCTCAATTGAATTTCCTCTTGCAACCAGGGTTAGTTAAGGTAATATTAATTAGTTAAGTTAGATTTTTATTCCTAATTGTTTATTTGAATCATTTTCATAATTAACTTGGTAGGCTAAACAATAGATCAACAGTGAGTAATTGTATTTGATCATTCCCGTAGACACAACATTTGATTTACATGTCATTATACTAATCAAAATGATGGGTGTGCACTACAAAAAAATACAAAATTAGCGACGGACATATCCGTCGCTAATCACAATGAGCGACGGAAAATTTCCTCGCAAAATAAAGGGTCGCTAAATGGTAGGACATCATTCTTCCGTCACTAATTAGCGACGAATTTGTGAAGGAAAAAATTTACCGACGAATTTGCGACGGATAATAATATATTTAAAATTTAAAAATAAAACATTACTGTTAATTCTACGAAATTTAATTTTAAAAATTATTTTAAGAAAAATCGTAGCAAATCCGTCACTAATTAGTGATGGATTTAGTGACGGATTTGCGACGAACATAAATTCTAATTTAGAATAAATAATAAAAGAAAATATAAATTATTATTAAAAAATATTATGGATCGGGCTAACCCGACCTGATTTCACCCAAAAGAAAATTTTTAATTTAAAAATTAATAAAATAAGAAAATATTAAAATTTTTATTTATTATTTTTGAAATTAAAATTTTAAAATAATATGAATTGGGCTAACCCAACCAGATTGGGCACCAGTGGATTGGGTTAACTCAATTCGGCTCCAGTGGATTGGGTTAACCCTCTGAGTTGGATGATATCTTCCTCCACTGGAGCCAAGTCACTTCTTATGTTTTATTTCATCATATAATATTTTTATAGTATAAATTTTTGTTATGATATAGTATTATATAAATAATAATATATTATAATATTAATATATTTATTATTACATCTAATTTATAAATTAATATAAATTAAATATTTAAATATTTAATTTTTTAAATTCTTAATTTTTTTTATAGCAAACCCGTCGCTAATTAACGATGGATTAGTAACGAAATAGTATTTTTAAATATTTAAAATAATTTTTTTAATTCTTAATTTTATTTAACGACGAAATAGTATTTTTAAATATTAAAAACCAAAATTTTTAATCTTTCACTAAAAATAAAAATAAAAAATAGCAACGACCTTCTTAGTAAAAATAGAAAAAGCCTTCCTAAATACTAATTTAATCTGATTTCACTTATTTTAAATCTTAATTTATTAAGCACTATTTTTTTAAATTGATATTTACTTATAGTCTAAAGTATCTAAATATATATTAATTATCATTTCTTCTATTAATGTATATCTGTGTCTATTTATGCACATATATGCTACACATGTATGTTATATTATACTTATGTTATACTTATAAATATTATCTTATATGTATTTGTTATTAATATACTATACTACTAGAAATGCATGGTTTATTACATGTATATTTCATAGGAATAATCCTACTTAGTAATTGATATCTATTATTCAATATAATTTATTTTACTTCTATTCATATTCTTCATGCTAAGTAGAAAAATAATTTTACTAAACTTAAATAAAAATAAAAAATATCTTAATTTATAAAACACTATTCCATATCAAATTCATTGCTAATTAGTGACGAATTTGCGACGGAAAAATTTTGAGAATTTAAAAATTTATTTTTTCTATTTCAATTATTTTTCCATCTCTAATTCATCGCTAATTTGCAACGGAAAAAATTAAGAATTTAAAAATTATTTTTAATATTTAAATTATTTTTTCGTCACTAATTAGCAACGGATTAGTGAGGGAACTAATTCAGAATTTTAAAAATTACTTTTAATATTTAAATTATTTTTCCGTCGCTAATTAACAACAGATTAGCGATGGAACTAATTCAAAATTTTAAAAAATTATTTTTAATATTTAAATTATTTTTCCATTACTAATTAGCAATAAATTAGCAACGGAACTAATTCAGAATTTAAAAAATTATTTTTTCTGTCGTTAATGTGTTGCTAATTAGAGCTGACATAGACATAGGCATATTAACCTAGGTATACTATGTGAATTTATAGTTTTAAAATCTTGAATATAGTCTTAGATTCCTAGTCTAATGCAAAAACTATCGGCAACATAAATGACTGTTTCGATAAAGTTAGGAGTGTTATTTCTCAAAAAAAAATTAGAATAAATCTCCGCGTGAGATCCCCCTTCCATCTAGGGAGGAAGGTATGTCTTTGATCGAAGCGGGCTGTCATAGAGGTTCAAAAAGGTGAACTAAGAATGCCTAATTGTATATCTTTGTTTTCGTGGAAAGGAAAATAATTTGCGTTTTTTTGCAAAAAGACGAAAAAATTTTCAAGAGGCCATTGAACTACAATTGTTTTGGGCAATTTATTCCGAATTCGCATGCAGGAATACCAAAAAAAGTGTCGGAGCTCATCCATTCCTTTTATTTGGCATATTTCACCTTATATTTCCTTCCTCTTGCTCATGTATTGTTTGCTCTATTTTGGTCCAACAAAATGGATCTCATTTTCACAAAATACTAAATAATAAGTTTCCTTTTCACAAAACCCAAGAAACTCATTTCAGATCAAGAAATGGGGAAACTCCAAAAATAATAAAGAAACTTATATCATATATATTACCTCTCCCCCTAGGAAGAAGCTTTAAAATTTGAGGTCATAAAAATGCTCATCCTCAAATAAGAGGGATTAACCTCAATGCACAGACCACCTCCAATATACAAAAATGGAAAATAATGAAAATCCTATAACATAAATCAACAGTCACAAAATATAAGTTAATTTGGACTGTAGAAGTTTCTAATATTGTTCTCAATCTTTAAAACGGCAGCAATAACATTCAATTAAAATCCAGAATAAGAAATTTATGGCATTATACTTTTTATTCAATTAAAATCTCTATGAGATTTTTGCGATCGAACTATTCATGAGTTCGATTGGATGATTGCGAGGAGGACTCAAGAGAAAAACTTGTAATCCTTCGCTTGTAAAATCAGTTGTCTCAGAGCTCCTATAGGTGCTAAAATCATCAAGGTAACACCGAGAATTATGCAAATCTGTAACATGTATAATGCATCAGATTTTCATGATTAACAATGTGGAAATTCATAATATCTAGAGAAATCTGCGTGAAAGACCAAAAAATGTTGTTCTCCCCGTTTAGAATATGATGTTTATTTCAGAATTTCATAAAGAAAACTAGACAATAATTTTGGATTGAGGAAATATATAAAAGATACAAAAACTTTAAAAAATTATACAATTTAGTTTCTCTTGCTTTTATATTTGGACTCTAAAGGGAGTTTCCAATAGTTTTTACTTGCTGCGTCCTCATTGCTTTAATATTTAGACACCAAAGAACCTCTTAATTTCTTTTTGCTTGTTAAATCCTTATTATTTTTATTTTTGGACACCTCAAGACCTCTAATTTCTTATTTAACTTCTTAAGTCCCTATAATTTATTTTATTCGAAGGATTCAATAAGCAGATTTAACAACTATAAGGACTTAAGAAGTTAAAAAAATGACAAGTTACGAAGTGTTCAAATAAAAATAATAAAGAATTAATAAGTTTTAAAAAAATTGTGAGGTCATGAAATGCGCAAAAATAAAAACAAAGACTTAACAAGTTAAAAAAATTGAGAGGTCATTTAATATCCAAATATAAAATTAAAAGAGACTAAATTGTCCAATTTTCCTACAAAAAAATTACACATTCATGGATATTTAATTACCATGGCCATGTTTATGTACTGCATGATTTCTTAAATTTTGTAATGAAACTCGCGATAAATATCTATTATTAACAAGAATATTAATGTAGTACTTGGGACGAAAAAGTTGCAGTTTTGTATGACTGTAACTTGGTGAGAGAGCTTACCCAATTTATGCACCAAGACAGGCTAAACCTTTTCGGTTTGTAGACGGCAAGCCACATGATGCAAGGAAGCTACAAAATAAAGGAATTGTATCCTTCAAGTATGCGTTTTACTATCAATTTTGTACATGATGAGACAATAGGTATACAAAGGACTTACATAGTACGTTGTAGGAGCAAAAGCAAAGCCTCCGAAGAAGCCGAGAAGGCCGCCAAAGAAAGGGAATGCCATTCCCAGGATCATAGTTATCACTACATCATCAAGTAATATGATTCCCATCTTAAAATCTTTTTTTTTTTTTTTTTGTTAAGCACTGAAATTTAAGGTGTATGATTACTCACAGACATAAGTAGTACGAGTGCAAACACGAAGAAATGTGCTAGGTTTGAACTTCATTTTGTTTACTAGAAAAGATTCGGACATATCAAAGACGCCCATTGCGAAAACCTAAAGAAAAAAATCATCAAAATTTATGAGAAGAAAGAATTGCAATCGAGGCAATGCACTTATATTTCCAAGTATTATCACTATAATTCGTAGAGAACCTAAACGGAATCGCGATAGTATTTTCCCTGATTTAGAGCAAGTCGGTGAAGTAGCGAAGGGTATAAACTATGAAGAGCATAACAGTTGAAGAGTGCTAACTGAAATTGATAGAATTTTACCTGATAACTACCAATGACATGGATGACGACGAACAAATTGGCCGCTGCAATAAGCCAAGCTGGTTTTTGCAGTGACATTAAGACATTATCGTCAACATCATTGCCAAAAGCCCAGTAGCCACAAAATGCTACTGGAAAGTAACACAAACCAACAATGATATAGGCAACTAGACATCCTCTCCACATTGGTTTCTTGGAAGGATTTTCGGGTGTAGACGGCATTGTTGCCTGAATCTCCAATACTACATTGTGCCCCGCATAAGCAAATGCTACATCACCCAAAGCACTGAGAAATTCGAACACCTTTCCTGAACTACTTGAAGCTCTGGGAATATATTTCACATTTGGTTCCACCCCCTTGTGTACAGAGGCCACCCAAGAAATAGTGGAGTAACTGTTGAACATTCCAAGAATTAACAGAAAGGTTTTAGTGATCAATGGTAAATGTAAAGCTAAACAAGTAGGATAATTCACAGAAATAAAGAAAATTGGTTCTAACAAGGGCCTGCTCAACCTGTTTTTGAGAAGTCATATTAGAGGTGCTTGTTCTTTCCAAAAACTATTAGTTTTGAAAACAGTTTTTTCTTTTTTGCAAAAGTACTTCTTTTTCCTTTCATCAACTTTAGGATTATGGTAAAATTCCATCATTTAGAATCGGCATGAACAAGTTGTGTAAATTTTGAATTAAATACGAAGTACCTTAGTGACATTACTGCAGCAGCAACAGAGACACCAGTGATGGAATTGAAGCTAGGAAGATGGGACAAAAACAAATGAACTGAGCCAAAAATCATGATGAAGTAGGTGAGTTTGATGGGTTTGCAGGTGGAGCAAACTGTATCATGGAACTTCTGCAGAGATTTTCCGCCAGTGACCATGTACACAATGTTAACCCCTATTTCCACAACCAGCTGTTGGGGCACAACTATAAAAAGCCCTAGTTTTTCACCGAAAGCATACTGCCCCAATTCGTGGTACCTGTCAAATCTCTTTCCAGGCACCATTTCATGCATCTCCACCATTTGCCACAGGGTGTACAAAGTGATAATCCATGAGAGTAGCAGTACGGTTATTCCAGGACCCCTGCAAAGTATAAGGCAATCGGATTACAAGAATGAGTGTTCGGGTTTGAATCTCTAGATTCAATCGCAATAAATTAGACACTCGACTCTTGAACAACTTTTTATATAACATCGCAAAAATTCATCTATTGATATTTTTACAAAATTATTGAATGAAATGATATTTTAAAAAAGATGATGTTCAGCTATATTCTTACTTACCATCCCATTTCAGACATGGCATAAGGAAGCCCAAGAACACCAGCACCGACCATAGCAGTGACATTGTGGAAAGCAGAATACCACCATTTTGCATTTCTTGATGATGTGACTGGAAGCCAATTATTGATATCTTCTCCCATAGTTGTTTTTGCTAACTCCTGATTGATACAATCGGTGTTAAATAATGTTTATTCTAAGAGGATGATTGGAGAGATTATTCAGAGATTTTTTTTGAGGAATGGCACTCCTAACGTTATCCAAACAGTCTTTTATGTTGCCGATAGTTTTTACATTAGATTAGAAATCTAAGATTTGATTCAAGATTTTAAAACTAGGAATCCACATAGTATCCCTGTGTTTGGATACGAAATATAAATGATGAAAGAAGATATCATTCATACCTTGTTGGAAATGGGGAGAGAGAGATATATAGAAGAGCCGAAGATGAGATGAGACTTTATAGTAAAAGAAAGGCTAGTACTTATCTATAAGTAATACTAAATATGGTACGATTTTAATTTTAAAAAATATAATATGTTCTTAGACACGTTACACATATATTAGGAAAGGTTTTAATTTTGCTGAATAGTATGAGTTATTTCATAAATAGCGTTGCCTTGAAACCAAGTTTATGGATTACTTCGAAATGCATTTCATCATGGACCTAAGTATATGAGTTACTTCAAAAACTATTTGGTCATGGACCTCAAGATTTAAAGTATTGTACCTTTTTAGAAGGTATAATTTGCAACGCGTATGTTAAAAATGTTTATGAAGACTCAATCTATAAAAGAGTTTTATAACTTACATACGTATATATAATCTACAGAGATCTTCTACATAAGTAAGTGCATCTTTTGCAATATATTTTGTAAATTTTAAAAAATTGATACATTTTGAAAATTATGTTACGAAAAAAATGAGGTCTATCTAAAATTTTGCCTAAGAGTTCTTTCCTTTCCATTGCCCTCAGAAAATCTAGCAGGATTTTTCTCTTATTCTTTATATAACTTCATAAAATAGCTATAAAATGAACTACTAAGGTATGTACACTAAATAAATATATATACAGTAGACGCTACCGTATATATATATATATCAAAATTACTCATATTATTCAATGCCTCTCATGACCAACCTCATTATAATATTTGATAGTGCTTACTTAAAGGTTAACGCTTTCTAAACGCGTTCAAAATCACCAAAACAACACCGCACGCACAAACCGTTCAAAGGCTAAATTTTCAACCATCCTAAGCATGACAGATAGGAGAGAAGGTGAAATCCTGCAAAGGCTTCCTTTTTGCTTTTTTCTTCTTCCCCTTTCCCTAAGCATTAGAATACAACCTTATCAAGGGGTGAGAAGAAAGGAATCCAGCCTTTTCTATCCTTATAAAGAGGAGAGAAAAAAGTAATCCCAGCTTTATCAATAATTTCTTTTTCTTCCTATAGAAGCATTAAAATATTGTTGGGATATTTAAAAAATGAACACTAAAAGTTATTCATGGCTGAAGAAAAAGGAAAGGGGTAAGCTATGATTCAAAATTAATGAAGTAGGATATTGTATGATATTAAAAAGAAAAAAATTGATTTTAATGCTTTGATTTTTTTTAAAGGAAAGCAAAACAAGTATGTAGAATTGAAACTGCTCCTCAAGAAAATAATTTAAACTGAAAAATTAAATTAAAAAAGAAAAAAATGTTACTAAATTGAAATAAATAATTATAAATAGAAAAAAAATCTATTTGAAGTTGGGAGAAAAAGAGATAAAAAGATATAATACCTGGAGCTTTTTGAACTCCAAGACTCAAATTGTGACAATATAAAAGAGTTTAAAAAGAAAAATGTATGTTAGTAAAAGAGGTAATTTCACCAGAAAAAAAGAGAAAAGAGAGAAACACATATAATGAAAATGAAAAATACTAGCAAAGCCTAATTGAGGATCGGTTCAAAAAATGAAGAAATATAATAACTAAGTGTTAAGAACTGCAATTCCAAATTATAATGCTGTTAAATTTTTAATTTTTTTGCTGTTAAACAAAACTAAAATGAAGATAAATATCCAATTTCTATACAATTAACTTCGCGGTTCCTGGTGAAAAAGCAAAATCAACATCTGGAGGCTCTCTAGCCTAAAACTACAACTCATTCTGTGTAAAATCCACCATGATTGTGATTGGTATCTAGGAGTGCTCTTAAGGTTATTATCATGCTGTAAAAATTTTAATAAACATGCTAGTAAAATTGAAGCTGATAATTTAAATGAAAAAGAGAAAATACCTGAAGCTCAAAATTGGAACACCCCACTATACAAAAATTAAAGAGAAACAAGAAACGTGTTAATAAAATAGAAACAAATAATACCAATTGAAAAGAAAATTCCCATTTGAAGATACATGATGCCAATGATTGTATTGATTTGGAGATGTTATTGTGTTTAAGTGAAAGATAAAGACATGGAGGAGTTTAGGTGGAAGATAAAGACGTGTATAGTTATGTTATAAGTGGTAAGCATTTTAATTTTTATTTCCTTAAAAATACAAAATTCGAATTCTGAAAATTTTGAATCCTTCCTAATACATAGAGATACAGAATTATTTTTTCACTTAAATTTTAGAAATAGTTTAACACATTGGGACAAATCAAATTTCTCCATTATATTTAACATATTAGAAAAGTTAAAAATCTGGAAAATTAATATTGGAATTTTAGACCTATGCAATCTATACTATACTAGCTTAAGGACCGGTGCAATGCACTGGACATTTTTATTGTATATGGTTAAGAAAGTATAACAGAAAAAATTGAAGGATGAAAAACTATGTTTTATTGTGATATTCTAAGTATGAATGTCTCTTCTATTTCCCAGACCTATACCGTGTATTGCTTGTACTTTTTTCTTTTTCTTTTTTTGCCAATTTTACGAACTTTATTGAATTATGAAGAAGTGATAGTTAACAAAATTAAGGGGCATAGCCCTAGAAGAAATAGTGGTAGATGAAAACCGTAATGATAGATTATGCAAAGAGAAAAAATAGTTCATTCAGTGGATGTAATATGGCTCTCCCCAACCACATGCATTTTTCCACAAAAGGAAACCTAAAAGAGAAGGCGCATATATCATGAAATCTCTAATGACATTATTTGGAGTTTAAGGATTTTAGTCCATGAAAGCATTTAGTCTTTGTCCAAGTAGCTAGTAATAAAGAGACCTGGAAATTTTCTTTTCAAAAAAATAAAAGATCAAGCACGTAAATGAATAGCAATTTTTTCAGCAGCAATTCAAGTAATTAGTAGATGAAATATTAACAATATCCAGCCACCACTTTCCTCTTATTTGATACAGCCAAAAAAAAAAAAAAAAGAACGACTGAATGATTTCCTAGAAGCGTACAGAAGGAGAAAGCAAAAACACAAACAAAGTACTATTCGGCATTTTTGTGGGATTTTTCTTCAAAGCTTTGTGTAACTTGGATACTTTCTCAAATTTGCTAGTCATATAAAAATTGATCTTCCTAAGGAAAGTGCAAATATCTCCTTAAAACTTTGTGCTCCATGTGAATCTATGAGTCAGTAATGAATTATGAACTACAAAAAATATAAAATTTAAAATAAAATTGAGATAAGATAATGAAGTACCTATTAATCGTCGTCGCAAGGAGACAGAAGAAGAACAGAAACATGCAATTAACAAAGAAGAATACTGCAATCAAAAGAAAATTGGAAGAAAAAAAAAGTTCCACAGCTCTCTAACATCCGCAGAGGATACAAAAGCGATTGGGATTTCAGGGCTTGAAGAAGATAAGAGATAGTTGAATTTGATTCTGACTGAAACAACGATTTAGGAGATAAGGTACGGCTTTAAATTAGAAATGTAGTAGAAGACGTGAAGGAGAGGCTTAGAAGTAGGATTATTTTTTAAAAAAAATTCTCAAATACATTGTCACTACCCAATGCAATCCTATTTGTGAGTTGGTTTTGATATAAAAATAATTAAAATATAGAAATTTAAGATTAGAATTTTAAAGGATATATCAACTTTACAAATTATACACACACACACACACACACACACATATATATATATATATATATATATATATATATATATATATATATATATATATGCCAAAAAACCGGTGTTATGCATGGTAATATTTTTTTCAAATACAACTATTGTAGTAATGTGTCTAGTAAAGTAAAAAAATCAATTCTAAAGAAAAATTCAATATTCCGTTTAACTAAATAAATTTGCTATCAAATAGAGTAGACTACTCCTATATATCTTTTTCATTCTTGTCAATCCTAGTTGATGAGCTTATGGGAGTGCTTATACCTTAGCTTCATTCATAAGAGTACCATCCTTGGTTTGCTTGATTTGTAGGCCGAGAAAGAAATTGAGTTTTCCTATCATGCTCATTTTGGATTTACTTTGCATTAACTTGGCAAACACATCACAAAGTGAAGTATTAAAAGCACCAAAAAAATGTATCATACATTTGGACAAGTTATAGATCATTGTTACAAGAGGTTTTAATGAAAAGATTTATGTCAAGTTTTCTTAAAAATAACTTTTGAAATAGGAAAACTACTGAATATTTCATACCAAGCTCTAGTAACTTGTTTCAATCCATATAAGGCTTTTGAGAGTTTGAAAACATAATTAGGAATTTTTTTTTATGAATGAAATCAGGAGGTTGTTTTACATAAAATTTCCTCATCAATAAATCCATTTGAGAAAGCACTTTTGACATCATTTGAAAGAGTTTGACACTTTTAAAACATGAAAATGCCAAAAGCGTTCTAATTGATATAAATCTACAAACCAAAGCTAAAGTCTCATTATAATCAATGCCCTAGTCTTGATTGAATCCTTGGGTGACAAGTCTAACCTTGTTTCTAACAACTTCTCCTGATTCATTGAGTTTATTTCTAAAAATCATTTAGTTCCAATAATGGAATGATCATGAGATTTAGGAATATCCAAATTTTGTATCCTTCAAATTGACTTAATTCCTCTTGCATAGTAATAATCCAAAAATTGTCACGCAATACATCATCAATACTTTTAGGCTCATATATGATAAAAGAATAAAGTTATTGATAAAGTACCTCCTTATTTTTACTCCTTGGGAGATATCACCAATGATTTGCTCCTTAGGGTGGCCTCTTGGATATCCTAAGTTCTTTGGGAGCTCTTGGTCACCACTAGGTTGGTCATCTTGATTTTGTTCAATCATTTCTTCCTCATTGGTATGATCCTCCAAAATTGGCGCTGGAAGATGGATTGCTCGATAGAATTTGATGTACCTACATCATCTTCATCTCTTCTTTTCAAGTAAATGTATGATTCATCAAAACAAACATGAATGGTTTCCTCATCATATAAGGTTCTTTTCATTATAAACTCTATAGGCCTTTTTGTTAGAAGAATAGTTAAGAGATATACCTACATCTGATTTTCTATCAACTTTAAGTAAGTTATCACAAGTATTCACGATAAGACATTTATAAACAAACGCTTTAAAATGTGCAATTTGAGGAGTTCTAAAAAGGAGAACTTCAAAAGATATTTTTCTTCAAAATGATCTTAAAAGAATTCTATTCATCACATCATGTGTAATTTATGGCTTTGGCTCAAAACATATTTTTGAAGAAGAATTTTCACAAAGCATAGATCTAACCAATTTTTGTAAAGTGCAATTTTTTTAAAAAATAACACCATTGTGTTGTGGGGTTTTTACAGCTAAAACAATTATATGAAATTCAACTTTCATCACAAATTTTGTAAAGACTTGTTTGTAAAATTCCCCCATTGTCACTTCTAATGGAAATCAATTAGCACTCAAGGGAGGTTTGAACCTTTTTGAATAGTTTTTCAAACTTATGAGACACTTCGTCTTTTTGAGCAAAGAATAATGCTAAAGTGAATATTGAGAAATCCTCAACTACTACTAAGGCATACTTCAAGTCATCAATACGAGAGTTCCTCATAAGTCGAAATAGATCCATATGAAGAAGCTCAAGATGTTTTGAGGTCTAAATGCATTTTCATTTGTTTGAAAGATTCTTTTGTTTGTTTTACATATTGACAAGTATCTCAAAGACAATTTTCGCAAAACATATTTTTACAATCCTCCAACTAAATCTTGAGAGGAAAGTTTGCTCAAAAAATCCATGCTCACGTGACCTAATCTTATATGCCAAGAAAATCCATCATTATCATAAGCCACAAGACATTCAAGTTTATCAAAATAAAGCACATATTGAAACATTTTGTGAGTAATTGATCAAAATCACAAAATATCATATTGTCATATAAGTTCGGGTGACCGAACTTATGGTCTACATCCAAACTTCAAGTCCGAACATTTTGTAAAGTTTCATAAAGATGTTTTTGGCCATTAAAATGCATAGATATTCAATCATATCTATTTTAATCATTTTATCATGACATATAATCAATTTCAAGAACATATTGACCATGAATTCAATCTCATATCATCAATGTTACCTAATCAACTTCATAGAAGCAATTGACAAGTCATGGTTGGCAAATTTTCAAATCTTAACAAAAAAGATTCTCACCTAAAACTTGGCATGTTGGCATTTAACTTCTTATTCATTGTCAGACAATTTACTGATGCTAAGCAAGTTATAGTTCAAACAGCAATAAGCAATATTTGTTTAAAAAGAAGAGAGGAATCTTTACCAATATTGGTTACTCCAAGAATTCTTCCTTTCTTCTTGTCTCAAAAACAAATCCTTCATTTGTTGGTTTGACCTTGCTTATGAATGAGGTATTTTTTGTTATTCTTTAAGCCAACATCATCAATATACCACTTAGTGGTGCTTGAGTTTGAATTGAAGAGTACCTGCAATAAAGGAGAGGAAGTATCCTTTGGTACCCATACTTTCTTGGGTCCGTGGAGGTTAGTAATAATTCCCTTAACTCTCCAAATGGTTCTTACATCATTCTCTACTTTTCTTTTAACATAACATTTGGTAGCTTTATGTCCATGTTTTCCACAATAAGTACAACAAGTATGATGCATGGAAGTAGAAGTAGCTCTAATAAAGAAGTTGTTATGTTTAGGTACATTATTGACATAATTGTAACCAAGACCATTTTTGACAAGAGAAGATCTTTGAGATCCAAGTAGTTTTTCAAGATTGTCTCTTCCATTTTTAAATTTTTCAACACATAATGTAAGACCATCAACTTTCTTTGTCAAAATTTCATGATCACTAAGCATTTTTTCAAGAGAAGAAACTTTTGTACAAAGAGATTTATTGTCAAGAGATATGTTTTATAAAGAAACATTTAAAACTTCTTTTTCAATATTTAAACAACCAATAGATTCAAGAAGTTTTTTGTTCTCACAAAATAATTTTGAATTTTCATTCAATAACTCATTAATTTTGAGTTTCATTTCCTTATTCTTTTTTTTAAACCTTTTTTAATTCTCCATACATCTCAACAAGTAATTCACTAGGATCATCAATATCATCATCATAATAAGTAGAGGTAGATGGAGTAGGTTGTACCTCATCTTCCATTGCCATGAAGCACATATTTGCTCTTTGAAATACCTAAGAGAGGGGGGATAAATTAGGTATTTGGCTAATTTTTCCAAAAACAAACCTTTTATGCTTTTAGACCAAGAACATATTATATGAGCAAAATAGAGACAACTTATAGCAAAGCAATGAAAGAAAGCAATAGCAATGAACACAAACAATTTATAGTAGTTCGATCCTCAAAATCTACGTCCACTACCTTAATCTCACACTTAAGGATTTCAAACAATCTACTAATTACTCAGGTTCACAAATTACAAGAGAGGCTCACCACACTATGGCTTTACACTCACAACCTCTTCTAGTAACTTTTACAATACAAGGCTCACCAAACACAATGGTTTTATATCTCAAACAACCTTGAATCACAACTTCAAGGATCACCCTTATCCAAAGGGTTTTATGTTATCAAGATAACCTTGCTAGAGCTAGTAGAACAATACAATTTGATAAATAAATGAGAGTGTGTAGATGTTACCACTTGTTGGTAGATGTTACACAAAGTTGCACCTTCACACTTTGATGTCTTTGGATTGATCAATTGAATGCACAAGACATAAGAGAGCTTATGAAATGTTTGCTAAAGGCTTTTGAATGCTTAGAGTTTTCAAGAATTCTAAACTTACAAAAGATTACACGTTTATAGCTTTTATAGAATTTGAAAATCAGTTTTACCGGCTATAAAACGACTAGTTAACGGCTATTTTCAAGAAAATTCGGACGATCGAATTTTTCCTGCTGCGTCCGAATCTTCTTCCGAATTTTTCTGGAAAAACAGTGACCATGCAGAAGGCCAAAATTCGGACGACCGAATTTTTCTTCATGCGTCCGAATCTTCTTCCGAATTTCTCTGGAAGAACAGTAGGAAACTTTTGCTACAAAATTCGGACGACCAAATTTTTTGAAAGCTTATTCAAACTTTGTAAATCATTTGAGATTTAACTTCAATAAGTTTGAAAAACATTTGATATGTATAGAAAACTTATTTAGACATTTATAAGTTTGAAAACCAAGAAAATCAAATTCCTTTGATCATATAAAGTTTACTTAAAAACTTTTAAGACACAAAACCATATTCATCAAAAAGTTCATTCAAAGGCTTTTAAGATCATAAAACTCATTTTATGCTCTCTTATGCATTCAATAATAACTAAGACATACAAGTGTAGAGTTTACATAGAGATTTACCTACTAAGTATATACACTCTACACTTCAAGTCTTCAATGCCTTTAGATCATCTAAGAACAACCTTCTTCAAAATTCAATCACTTTGCTTTACTGAAGTTGTTCTTGCACATTGGCTTTAAAGTAATGAGACTTCATACTTCTTAGTTCACAAAACCTATCACACAACATACAAGCATTTTAGTCCTCATCAATATTTGTCATTAATCAAAATTAAATTATTTGCCCTTAGGGATAACGCTCTTTCTTCTTCATGAGTGACTTGAAGTAGCTTCCACATTTCATGAGCAGAATCACATTCCATCACTCTATTGTATTCATTGACGATCAATGCACAACAAAGAATGTTCATTGCTTGGTAGTTTAATGTCATCTTCCTTGAATCGTTCTCATCATATTCCTCCATGGGCTTTGGTTCCCTTGTAACTCCATCGGTTTTCAATCTCAATGGCACATAGGGACCTTTCTCAATAATATTCCACAATTCATAGTTAATAGAACAAATGTAAATCTCAATCCTAAACTTCCAAAAAGTATAATTAGAATCATCAAACAATGGAGGTCTATTAGTGGAGGAATCTTCCATATAAGGCAAATTTGATAAACTAGCCATATAATCTTTACTTCTAGGTTGTTAGACCTTGCTCTGATACCAATTGAAAGACCTAAGAGGGGGATGAATTAGGTCTTTGGCTAATTAACAAAACATTTTCCTGTTTTGCAAATCCTTTGCCTTAATAAAAGCTCTTCTTCAAATTCACAAACTTTAAGTTTATGTGGGATTTAATGGTTGAGACAAGATGATCAAACAATAAAACCACAATCAATCAATCAACAACTAAGAACAAATAATAATAACACAAGTATGTAAACAAGTAAAGCTATAAATAAATGAATACACGATTTATAGTGGTTCGATCTCTCCAAGATCTACATCCACTACCTTGAGTCCACACTCAAGGATTTCAACCAATTCACTATATGATCAATTTAGGCAATTACACAAGAGGCTCACCCAACAAGGGTTTTACACCAACAACCTCCTTTGCAATCCTACAAACAAGGCTCACCCTTCCACAAGGATTTTATATCTAAAGACAACCTAAATACCAATCTAATCCAATGCTCACCCACACACGGGTTTTACACCACAACCTTGATTAATCTAGTCTATGGCTCACCCTTACCAAAAGGATTTTACGTCACAAGATAACCTTGTATCAATTACAACAATAATGTAAAGATAGAGTTTGGATGTTACCAACACTTCTTGGTGGATGAATACAATAGCTAGCACCACTTCACTTCTTGCCTTGAGAATCTTGAATTTAACCTTTAAGCACACGACAATTTGAGAGCTTTTCAAATAATATTGATGTAAAACAAGTTAGAGCATCAAGGATTTCTTAAGTTCGAAAGTTCTTTCAAAAATCTGGAGTTTATGACTTTTATAGATTTTGAAAATTAGTTCAAACGGCCATAAAACGGATAGTAACGGCTAGTTTCGGAGAAGTTCGGACGTCCAAACTTGATCCTCTGCGTCCGAACTTTTCTGAAAAATATTGTTTACGTGAACAGTGTACTGTTCACTGATACTGTTCAAAGTTCGGGTGACCGAACTTGGCCTTCTACGTCTAAACTTGCGTCCAAATTTCTGTGGAAAAATAGTAGTTGCTGTTCATTGAACAGTAGTCACTGTTCACGAACAGTAGGTACTATTCACAGTGTAGGAAAAGTTCGGACGACCAAATTTTCATCCTGCGTCCGAACTTTCATTCGAACTTTTCAAACTTTATCAAAACATATTCAAATCAATTCAAATATGTTGGAAAACATTCTAGCCTCAAAGATAAGTCATTAAAGACTTTTTAAGTGCAAAAACCATTTATGAAAACTTGATAATTTAGGTAAGTTCAAAACCATTGAAACTATTTAAATCAGGTTTTGTGCTCTCAATTGCAACTCATAGATTGTAAGGCTTAAGAGTATAGGGTTTACAAAGTTTACCTATTAAGCACATGTAACCTACACTTCATGTATTCAAAGCCTTCAATCATCTTGAACAAACTCTTCAATCGCTTTGACATATTTGAGTTGTTCTTGCATTGCTAGCTCCAAGGCAATGAGACTTGCTTCCTTCTCAATCTCAAAATCCTATCACACAACATACAAGCATATTAGTTCTTATCAACGTTTGTCATTAATCAAAACTAATCAAACCTACATTATTTGCCCTTAGGGCTAACACTCCTATTACAGAAGCTCGACAATTAAAAACTTGGCATGGATCAATAAATGTAATAGACATAAAAAATGATTCGTTAATGTTGTTCTTTACAACAATGAATTTCTTGAAACTATTGTCACTAATTATTTGAAAATTTGCAGAGCTATGAACAATCAAGAAATACTACTTCAAAAAGCTTCAGATGATTGCTTTACAGAGTTCAATCTAACTCTACTCATCAACGATGAACAGAACACAATATTGATTAAAGAGATTCAACCGACCGAAAAGGTACAAAAAAATTCTACATCATATAACTTGCTTGTTAATTAAGAATCCAATTAGTAATTTCAACAATAAAGATGATATGGTTAAAGGGACAAATATACATGCCAAATCTCAATCAACAATTTTGGTATATGGCCTGCAAGAACTATTTTTCACCCACATCAGGTAAAGTGAGACAAAATTTCCCAACATTCATTACATATAAAGAAGTATCAATTGCAAAACAAAGGAACATACTCTATCTCACAAGAAATATTGTTTGAAACTAACATTCTTAATTACTAAAGACACTATTTGTTTTAGATATATCGTTAAAATACAAATACATGATGAATCTGGAATAATAAATACAACAGTTTATGGAACTACCAACTGAAAAGCTTTTTTCAACAGATGCTTTACAAGCAATGATGCTATATGATCAGGTAACACGTCCACTACATAACACCATAATATGTAATGATGTTGGAAAAATGTTTTGTTGATTAATTTTTACTATGATAGAATTCAGATACCAATACAAAATCTTCATCAAACATTAAAAGTAAGATATACATTGTCCAAATTCATCTAGCAAGCACAAATTCATCACCTCCAATGACCAAATATCATGTATACCATTTTACACAAGACGATGACAACAAAAATCCTAGACAATTGATAGAAAGTTGCAGTAGTCAATGTAAAAATGTTTAAAATAAAAGGTTCAATTGTCAATCATAATTTATCCTTCTTAGATAAACAATAACATATACATTATCATTACAGGTACATTATCATTACAGGTTTATAAACTTCTAGATCAGTAGTAAGATCACTAGTTGAATGCATGCAGAACTCAGGACATGAGATAGGGACTATGAAATAGCCTCAATCTATGCCAACCCAATCAAGAAGACTAAATCAAACTATTGAAGCACAAAGCAAACATGTGAAGAATTTTTTTATTATGTTTCTGTATGGTTCGCTTCAAGATAATCCAGAACATGAAAATGACAACAATCTGCATATTTTGTTTGCACATATTTTAGTGCAAGATTAGCTAGAACAAGAACACTACACCCTGTTTTGTTAAACGTTTACAGATTCTAGATCTAATGAACCGGTTTAATATTTATGTTGACACTTCAGTGCGGCATTAGCTACAGCTAGACAAAAAATATAACAGCTGGCATGCCATTTTGTTTGTAAATATTTCATTGCAATATAAGCTGGGAAAAAAACTCTAGCACATTTTGTTGTAAGTCCAATCATTTGCAACATGAACAAGTTATTTGTTTTCTCTCTATATAATTCAATCTAAGATTAAATAGATGAAGACAAAAAATCAATAACGCTAGAGTTCACATTTCATGTGCAGAAAATTTGCAACAACAAAAGCCGTGCAAATACAACCATCAACATAAATCCTCCTACTGTAGAGGCTCGGCAATTAAAAACCGGATATGAATCAATAAGCATAATAGAAAAAAATGACTTGTTAATGTTCTTGAAAATATGGTTACTAATCATTTGAACAATTGCATGGGTATGTACAATCAAGAAATACTGCTTCAAAAAGCTTCAGATGACTACTTTACAGAGTTCGATCCAACTTTACTCCACAATGATGAACAACAGACACCATTGGTTAAAGAGATTCAACCAACCAAAAAGGTACAAAAAAAGTTCTACATCATATAATTCACCAAGTTAATTAAGAAGGCAATTCCTAACTTTCAACAATAAAGGTGATATAGTTAAAGGGACAAATAAACATATCAAATCTCAATCAATGATTTTAGTCTATGTCTTGCAAGAACTCTTTTTCACCCACATCAGCTAAAGTGAGACAAAATTTGTCGTGCATTTTATTTTAAGAAGTATGAATTGCAAAACCAAGGTACATATTCTACCTCACAAGAAATATTGTATGAAATTAACATTCTTACTTACGAAAGACATTGTTTAGATCATACCTGTTGTTCAAATACAAATACATGATGAATCTAGATAAATAAGTATAGTAGTTTATGGATCTACAACTTAAAAACTTCTTTCAAAAGATGATTTACAAGCAATGATGCTTTCTACTTATGTAACACATCTACTATTGAATACCATAATATGTAATGTTACTAGAAAAACATTTTTTGATAAATTTTTACGGTCACAGAATTAAAATCTCAATACAAAATCTTTTTCCAACATTTAAAGTAAGATATACATTGTCCAAATTCGTCCAGCAAGCACAACTTCATCATCTTCAATAACAAAATATCATTTATACTATCTAACAAATGACAATGACAACAGCAAAATTGGACAACTGATGATAGAAAGTGGTGAAAGTCAAGAAAGTTGCAACAGTCAAGGTATAAAGGTATAAAATGAAAGTTTCAACTGTTAATCATAATTTATTCTTCCAAGAAAGATAATAACTAAAATACATCATCATTACAGGTGTAAAAACATTAAGATTTGTAGTAGGATCACTAGCCGAATAAATGCAGAACTTAGTACATGGCGACATGGACTGAAACAGCCTTAGCCTATGTCAACCCGACCAAGAAGACTAAATCAAACTGCTGAAGCACAAAGCAAACATGTTCTGAATATGTGCATTATGTTTCTGCATGGTTCACTTCAAGATAAACCAAAAAAAAAATTGACTACAATCTGCCTATTTTGTCTGTACATATTTCAGTACAAGATTGCACCTTGTTTTATTGAAAGTTCACAAATAGTAGATCTAATGAACCAGTGTAATATTTATGCTGACACTTCAATGCAGCATTAGCTGGAAATAGACAAAAAATGTAACAGCAGGCTTGTCAATTTGTTTGTAAATATTTCACTACAAGATTAAGTGGAAAATAAAACAATTTTGGCGTATTTTGTTGCAGGTCCACTCATTTGCAACATGAACAAGTTATTTATTTTCCCTCTGTATAATTCAATCTAAGATTAAATAGATGAAAATGAAAAATTGATAAGGCCAAAGTTCACATTCCATGTGCAGAAAATTCGCTACAACAAAAAGCCGTGCAAAGACAACCATTAGCATAAATCATTCTACTGCAGAAGCTCTGCAAATAAAAATTTGGTATGAATCAATAAACGTAATAGACACAAAAAAAATGATTTTTTAATGTTGTCTTTACAGCATTAATGTTCTTGAAAATATGGCCACTAATTATTTCAATAATTGCAAGGCTATGAACAATCAAGAAATACTTCTTCAAAAAGCTTTAGATGAGTTCTTCACAGAGTTCAATCCAACTTTGTACCTCAACGATGAATGTCACACAATATTGATTAAAGAGATTCAACCAACCAAAAAGGTACCAAAAAAATTCTGCATCATATAATTCACCATGTTCATTAAGAAAGCAATTACTGACTTTCAGCAATAAATGTGAATTTGGATTAATATGTGCAGTAATTTATGGGCCTACAATTTAAAAACTTCTTTCAATAGATGCTTTACAAGACTGATGTCATTTGATCAGGGAACACATCAACTGCAAAATACCATAATATATAATTTTTGCTAGAAAAATGCTTTGTTGATTAATTTTTACCGTGATAGAATTAAAATCCAATACAAAATCTTCATCCAATATTAAAAGCAAGAAATACATTGTCCAAATTCGTCCAGCAAGCACAACTTCATCATCTACAGTGGCAAAATATCATGTATACTATTTAACAAATGACGATGACAACAACAAAATTAGACAACTGATGATAGAAAATGGGGAAGATCAAGAATGTTGCATCAGCCAAGGTATAAAGGTTTAAAATTTAAGTTTCAGCTACCAATCTTAATTTATTCTTCTTAGATAAACAATAACATAAATACATTGTTACTACAGATGTAAAAACATCAAGGTCAACAGTAAGATCACTAGTCGAATGCAAGTAGAACTTAGGACATGACCATAGCGACTATGAAAAAGCCGCAGCTTATGCCAACCCAACCAAGAAGACTAACTCAAACTGCTGAAGCACAAAGAAAACATGTGACGAATCTGTTCATTATTTTTTCACACTTCATTTCAAGGTAACTAGAACAAAAAATTGACAGCATCTGCCTATTTTGTCTGTACATATTTCAGTGCAAGATTAACTGGAATAAGAACATTACACCCTGTCTTGTTGAAAAGTTACAAATAGCCAATCTAATGAACCGGTTTAATATTTACGTTTAACTTCAACGTTGTATTAGTTTCAACTGGACAAGAAATGTAACAGCAGACTTACCATTTTGTTTGTAAATATTTCACTACAAGATTAGCTAGAAATATAATCTGGCATATTTTGTTGCAAGTGAACTCATTGGAACATGAACAAGTTGTTTGTTTCTCTTTGCATAATTACATCTAAGATTAAATAGATGAAGACAAAAAATCGATAATACCATAGTTCACATTTCATGTGCGAAAAATTCGCTACAACAAAAAGTTGTGCAAATACAACTGTTAGCAAAAATCCTTCTACTTCAGAAGCTCTGCAAATAAAATTTTGGTATGAAGCATTGAACGTAATAGACACAAAAAATGATTTGTTAATGTTTTTCTTTACAACATCAATGTTCTTGAAAATATGGTCACTAATTATTTGAATAATTGCAAGGCTATGAACAATCAAAGTTTCAGATGCCTGCTTTACAATGTTCAATTGAACTTCTTTATGTTACTTTGGAGGAACAATGTCAAACAAATTTTAGTAGAGCCCCTTCTTTTATGTTAAATTAGCATTATCCACATTCATTCGCAGATGAGAGAATTTTGTAAAATAAAATTAATTATTTTATTTTGTAAAATTATATTTCATATATTTGTTTTCATCCTTTTAAAAATTAAATATGCTTTCTTCTCTTTATTATTTTTCTTTGAGATAATTTGTGTAAGTTTTGGTATACCATTTGGATGGTAATTTCTATTACGTTAAAAGCCCAATGTAAGTATCAAATTATTGTACCACAGTTTGTTACATTTTACTTTCAAAAGTAAAATAATCCAACAGTGATCTAAAATCCGAATAATAATCAAAATTTTAGAATTAAATATTCACTTATTCTATTCTAACCATCTTCGAAAATAAACTACATAATATATACAAGTTATAAAACTAAGAATGTTAATTAGAAAAGTAAAAAATTATATATGGAAATAAGCATTAATAAATGCAGTCTCCTTCGCTCTACCTTTTTATATTTGACCCCTAATCTCCTCTTTTTTAACTTTAACAAATATTCTCTCACATTTCTATCAAAGGAAGATTTCAAAAATTTTTGGTTAAGATTTTCACAACGTGACATTAGGATCTTACTTTACACCTGTTATCTCTTCAATTTGCTAAAAAATGTGAGTGAAAATGCCCAACAGTGGTCTAAAATCCAAATAATAATCTAAATTTTAGAATTAAATATTTACTTCTTCTATTCTAACATCTTCAAAAATAAACTACATAACATATTCGAGTTATATTACTGAGAATGTTAATTGAAAAAGTCAAAAATTATAGATGGAAATAGGCATTAATAAATGCAACCTTCGTCCCCCCACCTTTTTATATTTGAGGCCTCTCATCTCCCCATTTTTAACTTTAACAAATATTCTCTCACATTTCTGTCAAAGGAAGGTTTAAAAAATCTTGGTTAAAATCTTCACAAAGTAACATTAGGTCCTTACTCTACACCTATTGTCTCGGCAATTTGCTAAAACATGAGTAAAAAGGCCAAAAATAAAAAGATTTGCTATTGATGCTTGTTGTTGCTAAACTTGGGCATCCCATCTGGGTGCCTATTGAAACTCCCAAGTGACAACTCGAGGGTTCTTGAGACAATCCCAGACCTTGAGAATTTGTCAAATATGGCCTGGCATATTTTTCATGGCCCTCGAGACAATTCTCGGGGACCTGAACCAAGCGCGCTGATTTAATATATATTAGTATGTTGTAAGTAATGATAATAAATAGGATGCTTAATTATTAATATTTGTTGTACTTAATGAAAAATCTTGTAGTTTTGATTAATCACATGTATTGATTTATAATTATTAGTATGTAGTAAGTAATGATAGTAAATAGGATGCTTAATTATTAATATTTGTTGTCCCTAAGGGCAAATCTTGTAGTTTTGATTAGTCACATGCATTGATGTGAGCTAATTTGAGTAATTCTTGTGTAATAGGATTTTTGGATTGAAGAAAAAAATATCTCATTGCCTCGAAGTTAAAGAGTAACAAGGACATACCAAGTGAGGCAAAAGCTTGAAGATTAGAGTGGATGTCAAGTGTAAAAAGGCTTTGAAGATCCAATAGTGTAGGGGTTTGATCTTTTAATAAGTATATCTTATAATCCCAAGACCTTTGAAATCCATGAATTGCACCTTGAAGTACAAATCTTATAATTCTAACCTATACCTTATTTTTTAGCCTCTGTGATATTATGATCTTTGAAGAACAAAGTTTCTGGTAACGACTTTTTGATTAATAGTTGTTTAAATGTTTCATCTTATGTTTCAAATGCTTTAAAACTTGATTTGATTGAGTTTGAATTGATTTTAAAAAATCTAAAAAAGTTTGAATTTTATGTCACCAATTTGAACTTCTGAATTTGGTTTACACTGTTGAATTTTCAAAGAAATTCAGACGACCAATTGAGACTTGGATGCCCAAATTCAATCGAAAAAATTGGTATGTACAGAAAATTGAATAGAGAAATTTGGAACAATTCAGATGCATGAAGCCTGATTCAGTCGACCGATGTACTCTGCTCTGTTTCAAAAATTAACGGTTACTAGCCATTTTTTAATTTTGGAATTCAAGTTTTAAACCATATAAAAGGCTAGTGTCTTAGATATTGTTTAAATTGATGAACTTTACTTGCCATACTCTTGAAAGCATCAAAGACTAAAGAAATGCTTTCATTGTTCATGTGATTCGTGTAATCATCCAAAGATTTCAAAAGCTAAAAAAGAAGTGATGCTAGAATAATTTATTGTCAACCAACTTTTTGGGTAATCTCTTTCCATCTTATCTACTTCATCTTGTTTGTTCAAGGTTGTCTTGAAACATAAAACTCTTTTGGTGAGGGTGAGCCTTGACTATTTTAATTAAAGAGGTTATTAGTGTAAAACTATTGGTAGGTGAGCCTCCTGTGTATTTGTGTGACTTGAAAATTTAGTGGATTATTGTGGACTCAAGGGAGTGGATATAGATCTTTGAGATATCAAACTACTATAAACTGTTGTGTACATTTATCTATATTTATTGCTTGTATTTAGTTGTGTCATCTTCATCAGTTTGTTGTGTTTGTTGATATTTATTGTGAGCATGTTAAATGCTCTTTTTCCCTGAACCACTTTTCTTCAAACACATAAATTCTTGGAGGTTGTGAATTTCAAAAAGGGAATTTATAAGTCAAAAGTTTCCAAAAATTAGCAAGAAACCTAATTCACCCCTTAAGTTTTTCATTATTTTCTTGTACTTAATTGATATACTATATGTAGTAATTACTATGCATGAAATTGTAATGTATAATATATATTATACATTAATTAGCATTATTTAAAGTAATACTTATTTGGTGTTATTATGTAAAGAGTATTATGTAGTAACTAATCGAAAAACCTATGAAGGGGGTGAATTGGGTTTTTGGCTAATTTTCAAAAAAAAATTCCTTAATAGAATCCTTTTTAAAAAATTTACCGCCTTCAAGATTGTATGTGTTTGAAAAGGGTGGTTGGGAGATGAAGAGCAATCAATAAGTCCACAACCAATATTAACAACCACAAAGAACAAATAAAGACAGCACAAATAAAAGCAAGGAATAAGTGCAGAGAAAGAAACATAACAAATTTATAGTAATTTGATTTCTCCAAGATTTACATCCACTACCTTAAGTCCACACTCAAGGATTTCAATCAATTCACTAAATGCTCAAGTCAAGCAATTACACAAGAGACTCACCCTCAAAAAAGGTTTTATGCTAATAACCTCTTTTCAATCCAGCAAACATGGCTCAGTCTCATCAAAAAAGATTTTATGTCACAAGACAACCTTGAACAATCAAATCAAGTCTCACCCTCACCGAAAAGGTTTTATGTCTCAAGGCAACCTTGAATACACAAAGTTAAAAGATGAGATAATGATAGAAATTATCAAACAAGATGGTAGATATTCAGCAAATCTAGCACTACTTCACTTTTGCTTCTGGAATCCTTGGATAATCACATGAAGCACATGAACAATGAAAGCTTTGCTTTGATCTTTGGTGTTCTCAAGATAATAGCATGTAAGTTCATCAATCTTACTCAAAATTTGAGTTTCTATCCTTTTATGTAACTTAAAAATTCAAATAAAACCTTAAAAAAATGGCTATTAACAGTAAAATTCGATCAATCGAACTTGGACCTCTGCGTCTGAATTAGTCATCTGAACTTTTCTGTTTACTAGGTTGCAGGAAATTTCGGTCATCCGAACTCTGCATCCAAACAATTCAGTCGTCCAAATTTGCATCTGAATTAGAGTTCAAACTTTTCAAAATTTTATCAAATCATTTGAAATTTAACCACAAAAGGTTTGAAATTATTTTAGACTAAAAGATAAGTCATTTAAAAGCTTTTGAACTATAAACTGTTATCAAACACTTTATTTTTCAAATAATCATGAAAAACTTTTAAGCTCATCAACAAAGTTTAGGTTATATCAAATTATTTTGTACTTCAACATGCAACCCATAGATTCCAAATGCAAGGAGTGTAGGGTTTACAAGATATACCTATCAAAAAAAGCAAACCTACACTAGAGTTATTTCAAAGCCTTCAACTTCTTGGACATACTCTTCATTCTTTAACCACTTGAGTACATTTGAGATGTCCTTTTCACATTAGCTCCAAGGCAATGAGATCACTTTGCTTCTTTAATACAAAAATCTTATCACACAATAAGTATATGAATTAGTCATCATCAACATTTGTCATTAATCAAAACTGTTAGATTTTCCCTTAGGGCTTAAACTAATAATTAATTTATAAATTACACAACAAGAATAAGTAACATATATGTAGTCCTTATGTCATTACTATAATGCAATCTTGCAATGTAATAAGAGAAAGAAAATGTGAAATTCAAACGAACTCTACTCGTTTACCATACACAAAGACCAGTATAATTAGAGCAAAGTTTTATCACAGCTTAAACCGGTAAATTTTTATCAGGCAAGAACATAGTAAAGCAACAGCGCTAGCCATCCTGCAACATTGTCCAAAGTTCAATCTTCTGCTGAAGAACCTCTCCCAGCCAGCCATTATATTACAACACCATATCTAGGGTGGTTGCAATAGGTACAATTACAAATTATTGGAAAACAATATAATAGAGTGGAGTATGAAAAAATAATAAACAAAGTCAATGGGTCAGATTCTATATTGGGATAAAGTGTTGCAATTGATGGAAAGGTGCAAATACTATCAGTCTGTCTTGCTGGTCCTGTTTAGAGTCGAGCAGCAAATACGTTATGGGCCCCTTGTATGATAAAAGAACAATTGCTAAGTTTTACCTCATAGCAATTGGTCAACAAAAATCCAAAGTGGTCATCTAGAACTCCAGAGAAGTTGTTAAGTTAGTCCTAATACTCCAATCTTTTGTGCACATATTTCCATCTCTTATTCCCTTCATGCATCCCCTCATATATGCCTAACCACTTCTGCATCTCAACCCACAACTCACATCCCACTCATTTTGATTCTCATAAATAAGTTTAGCAATGGATCGAAAACCACAATATCCAGCTACCCTGATATTAACCCACTTGGCGATGAAGGGAACAACAAAATTGGGCACCTGACCATTTCACTCAAAAATGAATAGGAAATTTTTGGCATGCGACTCCGCTATAGAAGAACCCAAACTCCTTCCATGGCTTCTGGAACGGCTAAATGATCTCCCCATACCACGAGAGCTTCAAATGCTTGAAAGAGCTAATAGAGACCTGTATATACTCCTACTAAAACTTGTCCCATTTCATAGGGTCAATCTTCAACCTATACTTCGTGATCCTAGTCGGTGCTTCAGCCATGTATGTCACGTATGGAAATAGCATCTTGCCCATTCAAATCCTACACTTTCTAAGTTGCGCAATTGGTAATTTCTTGATCATATCAAAGTACTTTCGTAGGGCATGAGAGGATCACAAATGTTTGATCGCCCAGCTTGACCTACAATCTCTAGAGTACTCCAATATGAGTGAAGATTCTAGATAAAGATCACCTAACACTGAGAATATGCCTATACAACTCATAAGTGCACGGAAGGTCATGGCTCCATTTGAGAAAACATCCACACATAGTACCGTTGTCACGAACCTTACTAGTTCATAATATCTCAAGCATCAACAATGAAATTTCCTTGTCACTATTAGGTTGTGGTGCCTGATTAATATTTAATTAGTTTTTTAGGTTGTACCTTTTATTCTCCGGATGGCTATTTTTTATAGCATGTATTCTTGGTAACTGTATATACTCAAAATCATCAATATATAACCCTACCGTCGTGGAGTTTACCTACGGGTGTTACCACGTATTTTATTTCTCCTCAAATTTCTCTCTCTCTTTTCTTCTTTGTTTTTGCTTTCTTCATTAGTGATTGTGAGGTGTGTTCTTGATCCTAACAACTGGTATCAGAGCTAGGAGATATTCACCACAATCTGTGCAGATGGAGAGTACGAAGGTTGGAATCGAGAAGTTTGATGGATCCAATTTCGGTTTCTGGAAGATACAGATTGAAGATTATCTGTACCAGAAAGATCTTCATGAACCCTTGTCCGGGGTGAAGCCGAATTCCATGACCGAGGAGCAGTGGAAGTGAATATGTTGAAAGCGCTCACGAATATGTATGAAAAACCGTCGGCTATGAACAAGGTATATTTGATGCGTAAATTGTTCAATTTACAGATGTCTGAAAGTTGATCTGTTACGAATCATATACACGAATTCAATATGATTGTGAGTCAACTGAGTTATGTGGATATTAATTTCGAAGATGGAATTAAAGCAATTATTTTGATGTCTTCTTTACCCGAGTCTTGGGATACTGTTGTTACAGCGATTAGCAGTTCCCGGGGGTCTGAGAAACTGAAGTTTGATGAAATCTGAGATGTTGTTCTCAGCGAAACTATTCGCAAAAGAGAAATTGGGGATTCATCAAGTAGTGCTCTCAGCGTCGACCGAAGGGGGAGAAGTAGATCAAAGGGCCAAATCAAACATGGCCGATCAAAATCACGGAACAGAGGAAAATCTCCAAACAAACCAAATGTAACGTGTTGGAATTGTGGAGAAAAAGGGCACTTTCGGACTGACTGTACAAAACCAAAGAAGAAGCAGAATCACAAATCTGGAGATGATAATGATTCTGTAAATTCAGCAGAAGATATTGGGGATGCTCTAATCCTTAGTGTCAATAGCCAGGTTGAATCTTGGATTTTGGATTCGGGTGCATCTTTTCATTCTTCTCCAAGCAAGGAATTGTTCCAAAATTTCAAGTCTGGAAATTTTGGAAAGGTGTATCTTGCTGATAATAAGAGTTTGGACATTGAAGGAAAAGGAGATGTATGCATACAAACTCCAATAGGAAATCATTGGACATTGGAGGATATCAGATATATTCCTAGTCTCAAGAAGAATCTAATCTCTATTGGTCAGCTGGACAGCACAGGCTATACAGCAAAGTTTGGGAAGAGTTCGTGGAAGATTGTGAAAGGTGCTATGGTGGTAGCGCGTGGCACAAAATCTGGTACCTTATGCACCACTGCAGGGTGTATAAACATGGCTGTTGTTGCTGAATGTGCTTCCAGTTCAAGTCTATTGAATAACAGACTTGGACACATGAGTGTTAAAGGGATGAAAATGCTGATTGCAAAAAGAGCTTTAGAGGATCTGAAATCTGCTGATATGAGTTTCTGTGAGGGTTGTGTTATGCGCAAACAAAAAAGAGTTAGCTTCACGAAGGTTCCCAGAGAACCAAAGAAAGTGCGGTTGGAAATGGTCCACACTGATGTTTGGGGACCATCTCCAGTCTCATCACTTGGTGGATCCAAGTTCTATGTCACCTTCATTAATGATTTTAGCAGGAATGTATGGGTTTATTTCTTGAAACACAAGTCAGACGTGTTTGACACATTCAAGAAGTGGAAAGCTGAAGTTGAGAATCATACCGGTTTGAAGATCAAATGCCTAAGGTATGACAATGGTGGGGAGTACGATAGGTCAGAATTCAAAGCATTCTATTCAGCTGAGGGAATCATATTAATGAGGATAGTTCCTGGTAAGGCAAGACATAATGGAATTGCTGAGAGGAAGAACATAACATTGAATTAGCGTGCAAGGAGCATGAGAATACATTCTGGATTGCCAAAGAAGTTTTGGGCAGATGCTGTGAGTACGGCTGCATACTTGATTAACAGATGACCATCAGTTCCTCTAGGATTCAAGATTCCAGAAGAGGTATGGACAGGAAAAGAACTCAAGTACTCTCACTTGATAACTTTTGGTTGCACTGCTTATGTTCATGTTGATCCAGAGGAAAGAGACAAGCTTGATGCTAAGGCTGTGAAGTGCTACTTCATAGGCTATGGTTCTGACATGTTTGGCTACAAATTTTGGGATAACAAAAATATAAAGATTTTGAGACACTATGACGTGACCTTTGATGAAAATGTGTTGTACAGGTACAAAGAGAAAAAGGATTCAATGACTACAAAGCAAGTGGGAGTTGAGATTGAGTTACAAGAGAGTTTACCCAGTGATACTGTAACGAAATCTCAAGAAACTCCAAAGACTGTTGCTGAAAAACCTGAGGCGGAGCAAGTGACACCTGAGCCGGTGCTAAGGAGATCATCGAGGATCATCAGACCACCAGATAGGTATTCACCTTCATTACATTATTTGTTACTGACTGACGAAGGAGAACCAGAATCCTTTGATGAGGCCCTACAGGTAGAGGATTCAATCAAGTGGGAGCAAGCCATGGATGATGAGATGTACTCACTTGAAAAGAATAATACGTGGGTGTTGACTGAGTTACCTGCAGGGAAGAGAGCTTTACTGAACAAGTGTTCAGAATCAAGGCTGAACCAGATGGTAAAGGATATTCAAGGCTTGGTTAGTGGTTAAAGGATATTCACAAAGGAAAGGTATTGATTATGCTGAAATATTTGCTCCTGTTGTGAAATTAACTACTATTCAAATTCTGTTGAGTATTGTTGCATCAGAAAATTTGCACCTTGAGCAAATGGATGTAAAAACAGCATTTTTACATGGAGATTTAGATAAGGAGATATATATGCAGCAACCAGAAGGATTCGTTATTCCAGGAAAGGAACATATGGTGTGCAAGCTCAACAGGAGATTGTATGGACTAAAGCAAGCACCTAGACAGTGGTACAAGAAGTTTGACTCCTTCATGAGCAATAATGGTTTTCACAGGAGTGAAAAGGATCAGTGTTGTTACTTCAAGAAATACACTGATTCTTATGTGTTTTTACTCTTGTATGTGGATGACATGTTGATTGCAAGTTCTAGTATGAAGGAGATAAACAATCTGAAGGCAAGCCTGTCTTCTGTGTTTGAGATGAAGGATTTGGGTGCAACGAAGCAGATTCTTGGGATGAGAATTTCTCAGAATAGATCTGCTGGTACATTAAATCTATCTCAGGATCAGTACATTGAGAGGGTGTTATCTAGATTCAGGATGAGTGATGCTAAACCCAGGACTACTCCATTGCCGAATCATCTCAAATTATCAAAGGAGCAGTCGTCCAAGACAGCTGAGGAGCGTAAGCACATGACACTTGCTCCATATGCTTCTGTAGTTGGGAGCTTGATGTATGCTATGATCTGCACTAGACCAAATATAGCACATGCAGTGGGAGTTGTTAGCAAGTACATGTCAAACCCAGGGAAAGAACATTGGGAAGCTGTGAAGTGGCTTCTGAGATATCTGAGAGGTACATCTAGTATTTCACTCTGTTATGGAAATGGCAAAGTGATTCTACAGGGTTTTGTGGATGCTGATCTGAGTGGGGATGTGGACTCGAGCAAGAGCACATCCGGGTATATCTATACTATAGATGGAATAACAGTGAGCTGGATGTCTAGGCTTCAGAAGTGTGTTGCCCTTTCATCTACTGAGACTGAGTATGTGGCAATAGCTGAAGCTGGGAAGGAGATGATATGGCTAGCAGATTATCTAGAAGAGTTGGGCAAGAAGCAGCGCGAGAAGATTCTTTACACAGATAGCCAGAGCGTCATACAGTTGGTGAAAACCCAGTCTATCATTCGAAAACAAAACACATCAGAAGACGGTATCATTTCACTCGCAGGATAGTGGAAGATGGTGATATGTGTTTGGAGAAGATAAAGGGTGCAAAGAATCCAGCAGACATGTTGACAAAATGTGTTGATGTTGGGAAATTGAGGTTGTGCAAAACCTTGGTTGGTCTTCTGTAGCGTCTATAGATGTTGCGGTGCGGTAAAGATATTGATGATGTAGAGAAATTTTTTTTGAGATGCATTTTCTTTTGGTGACTGAATCAGTCTCGAAGTGGGAGAATTGTTAGGTTGTGGAGCCTGATTAATATTTAATTAGTTTTTTAGGTTGTACCTTTTATTCTACGGATAGCTATTTTTATAGCATGTATTATTGGTAACTGTATATACTCAAAATCATCATTATATAACCCTACCGCCGTGAAGTTTACCTACCAGAATTACCACGTATTTTATTTCTCCTCATATTTCTCTCTCTTTTCTTCTTCGTTTTTGCTTTCTACATTAGTTATTGTGAGGTGTGTTCTTGATCCTAACAGTGACTAACCAAGTGGCACAATGAGTACAACAAGCAGTGTTCAAAAATTTTACCTTTGTCTTTCAATTGGCACTTCTCTAGCTCCATCATAATCTATGAAATCTGACCTAATATCAATGAATGAACCTGATATTTCATATTTGTGTTTAATATAATGATCATTTTGAGCTTAAATTTCTGTTGAATTTTAGTGTTTCAAACACCATTTACACTCCCTTTATCTCTTATTTGATTTAGATGAGTTTATTGAAGATTTGGACCACAATGAAGCAATGAAGGAGATTTACAAATTTATAATGAAGAAAAAAAATGCGAAATAGAGGAGCAAAACAGGGCAGCATGACAGAACAATTCAGGTGGCATTTTGACCTCCTTAGAGATTTTAAATGCTGATATGATCTTCTAGACAATTATATAGGAGATTCTGAAGTTTCCGGAATGGTAACATTTACATCAATCTGAATTCTTTTGGTCACCCTACATATAGTGTAAAGTCAGTATTTCTTGATTTGATTCCAGTTTTGACACATTGTGGTGTAATTACCATATCTGGAGTTCTAGATGTCCAATGTAGGTGATTCAAAGCTCTGTAGAAACATAAGATTATTAGCTACAACTTTTATGAGACAATAAAATCTAGATCGTCCAATTTAATGCTCTGAATTCACCAATAATCCAAATGGTACATTTTTGGCAAAAACAGAATTTTCTGCAATTGTTGCTTTCTTTTTGGGAGGTATATATATACCCTTTTAGGGCATTTGAAGGAGGCGGACATCTAGGGTTCCAGAGAGGAGAAAAACAGAGAGAAAACATCCCAAAACCTCTCCCAAACTCGCCAATCTTTGTAAGAGAAATCAAGAGAGAAGATCAAATCTTTGAAGAAGGAGAACATCAATCTTGAAGATTCAACCTCAAGAACACAACTTTTCACAACCAAGTTGGAGAACTCCAATCCTTGAAGAATAGAAGATTTGAGCCATGAAAATGAGCAATTCTTACTCTTTCTTTATTGCTTTATGTTCTTTCAATTGTAATATGTTGATGAGCTAAATTCCTTAATACTTGGATGGTTATAAACCCTAGTTATTATCTATTTGAATAATTGGTTTTCTTGGTTGATTGAATTCCGAATTCTTGTGGATTATTTGTGGGTTTGATTGTTTGAATTGACTCAGCTATTAATTGATTCATAATCTGGATTTATTTACTTAGAATTGAGAAAGAAATGATGAAATAGACCATACATAACAAACAATGGGGATGATTTAGGGACTAAAGATAGGAACCTCAATATCTTCTTGGTAATTAGAGAAATCTAGTTGGAAGTTCACTAATATAAATGCATTTTTAGGTTGAATTGGTTAGGAAGAGATTTCAATCGATTAATCTAAAAGTAGAGGACTTTCATCTAGAGATAGAGTGAGTTCTAATTTAGGAATTTCATCAAACATAAAAAGGAGAATTCATTAACCAATGGACTTTTCTATCACATAGATAATTCTATGGGGATTTTCCATTCAAGTATTATTCTCTCAATTGAAATTTTCTCTCGCAAACTAAAATTTACATAAACTTAATTTTTCTGTTTAAGTTAGATTTTTATTCCTAGTTGTTATTTCAATCATTTTCACAAGCAAATTTGATAGACTAAACAATAGATTAGAAAGTGAGTAATGGTAATTGATCATCCCCGTGGATATGACATGTAAATTATTTGTCATTTTACTAATCAAAACGATAGGTGCACTTGCCTAGTATTTTGTGTGCAAATTGTTTGAGATTGTGATAAAATTTAGTATAAGGGCTGTGTAGCGACGGATTTGCGACGGATAGGAACAAAAAATAAAAAAATCTATATTAATTTATAAATTAGATGTAATAATAAATATATTTATATTATAATATATTACATAATAATATATAATATATTATTATTAATATAATACTATATGATAACAAGAATTTATAATATAAAAATATTATATGATGAAATAAAACATAAGAAGTCAATTGGACTTGTGGAAGAAGACATCATCCAACTATGAGAGATCAAGGGTTCGAATCTCTCTTTAAACAAAACAAAGGATTTAAGGAAATTAAATTCGGGTTTGGCTAACCCGATCCATTGGAGCCGAATCGGGTTGGGTTAGTCCAATTTAATTTCAAAATTTTTAAATAAAAAATTTAATATTTTCTTTTATTTTTAATTTTTAAATTAAAATTTTAATTTTGGGCGAAATCAGGTCGGGTTAGTCCGATCTACATTATTTTTAAATTTTAAATTTAAAAATATTTAAAATAATAATTTATATTTTCTTTTATTATTTATTTTTAAATTATAATTTATGTTCGTCGCAAATCCGTCGCTAATTAGCGACGAATTTGTGACTGTTTTTTAAAATAATTTTTAAAATTAAATTTAATAGAATTAACAGTAATTTTTTATTTTTAAAATTTAAATATATTAGTATCCGTAGCAAATCCGTTGCTAAATTTTTCCGTTGCAAATCCGTCGCTAATTAGCGACGGAATAATGATATTGTCACAATTAGCGACCCTCTATTTAGCGAGGGAATTTTCCGTCGCAAATTGTGATTAGCGACGAATATCTCTATCGCTAATCCCGTGTTTTCTTGTAGTGCATGAACCTAGGTTAGCAAATACACAATCACTAAAGACATATGTTCCCTCAACGGTCCAAGATCAATGAGCGTTTACCTTATTGTTAAATAATTTAAATAGCTACTACATCATGGTTTGAGCCTCCATCTAAGCAACTTTGAACTTCACTTGAGCATCGTAAATATTTCTTATCCTATGTATTTTAAAACAAATGTATTGTAATGTTAAAAAAATATTTTGTATGAAAATGTTAGAATAATATAAAATATCTGAACTAGAAAACTTGTACCTAACTATCGTGTTGGGGTTGTCAAACCTGAAGTGGTCCATAATCTGTCGCGGCATCACATGACATTTTCTCAACTGCTTGGTAAGCTTCATTTGTGCATTGGACAACTTTGATGCTTGTGTATGAATGCTTGTAAACACCTGGTTTGTGTTTATGTCAGAAGTCTTTAACGTACAGCTTCCAATTGCCAAGTCCACTTATCTAGCCCGTTGACAGCCCTAGTTTGAATCCCCGGGGATGTAAAAAATTGATAGACTGAATCCAATTTTATAAAACATGCAATTGCTCCATTGTGATTGGGAGTGGTGGCACCGCTATTGGAACGACGAATACGTCTATATTTTCTTGAGAAGCACGGTCGTCATTGGTGGTAGTAGGAACCTCCTGCCCCCTCCCTAGCATGACGATGATAGACGCAAAAGGGGTTCGAAAAAACCAATAATAGCATTGGGAGAGAGATCTGGCGTGGTGGAATCCATTATGTTGAAAGGAAAGGTGTGGAGTTTAACGAATGTGGGCGCCAATTGTTGAAAGATGAACCTTGCTTGAATAGTACTTTGGCTCGTGAATTCCTAAAAACAATCATAATCACAAGTATATATCGGGTGAAAACCTGAAGGATTTAGATAACTAAATCCGTATTGAAAGATAAATTTTCTTTGGATCCTATTCCAAGTCCAGTTGGGCGTATTTAATGGGCGTTTCATATGTTCATGTGAATATGGCTTGTTAATAGCACTGTATGCGGAGCCCAACTCCGTCAAGTTGCATTTGTTAATGCCCGATAGAAATTCACCAAAGTTTTAGAATTTTGACCAAAATGAGAATTTTCCCTCTTTGTTGAGAGCAAAAGATATAATTGCCACTTGCTATTGCATCTAACCTTTCGCTTTATAAAAACAGGGGAAAAAAGGAGAAGAGAAAACAGACAAAGCCTTCTGGATGTTATTTTTATTCTTTTTCTCATGACAAAGAGAACTATCCCTACAACGCATCCACTTCCTAAATCAGACTTTTCAATTCTTATCCACTTTTTGATCCCCTCTTCGACTGCTGAACCTAACATATCTACTATACATATTATAAAATAATTTGGCAGCTTCGACTGAATCAAATAACATTTTCATTACGTCCTCTTCGGAAATAACATATGAAGCAATGCAATTCCAATTTTTTTATTCAATTGGAATTTGATCTGTTGCTTCCGGATTTTGATACTTCTCATTGGGTAATTTTTTTTTTTTTTCCTATTTCGTTACATTTCGCAGTTCAAGTAAAAAGTCCAAGAAAGATCCGATTATAAACTGTATTTTTATTGTACACTAAATCTAATATGTTGGATTAAATTTGACTGTTCCTAAAAAGTATTTATTAAAAAATTAAAAATTTTTAACTATTAAATCAAATCTCAAATATAATCTAATAATTAAGATTCAGTACTGCACGTATAATAAAAATATCCTCCACGACCGGATCCCCATTGTCAAAAGTCTTCAGCCCCAGTAGAAATCTCAAAATATTTGTTGCGCTCCTCGTTTGAACCACTAAAACCTCATTGTCCAACAAATTGTTGGGTCAGGTGTCATTCAAATCAATCATCATGCCTTTGCCATTGCCGTTTTCCCTCCATTGAAATTTTATAGAAGAATTATAATTCTAAATTATTGAATTTCTTTGTTTGATAAAATTGTAAAATTAGTGTCGAATTCATTTTAAATTCCAATTTCGTGGTTTGGAACACCAAAAAAATTTCAGGGTATTAAAAATCAAAATACAAATATAAAATTACCTCAAATATACATGTATTTGGTATTCTTTATTTCTGTGTGTAGTTTTTTAATGTATATGTGTTTAGCTTCTTGTGCGTGTATGTGTGTGTGTGTGTGTGTATGGTTTTTTCAACTCATGTATGAAATTAATATTTATAGTGTGTGAGTTTGTGTGTCAAGGGAGAGGAAAAACCAAAGGTGTTTTCATAATTTTGCACTAGAAGCATTTTCATTGTTTTTCACCAAATATATCTTTGTCATTTTGCACCAAAGGTACTGGTGTAAATTCACACTCCATATTACATTTATCGGTTTTAAGGTATTCAAAATCTCCCAAAAATCAACAATGACGTATACCAATAACAACTACCAAAAATAGTTTAATTGTTTATCATAGTTTATGCAGTTAATTATAAATTCTCACCATATATTACAATGCGACAATTTTCCAAATTGATAAATGAACTATTTATAAAATTAGAAGGAGATGTAAAAGGAAAACTACTATTCCAGCCCTTACTGTTGTTTCTATAAATTTTAACGCACGTTCGGATACAAATACTTTTCCAACGACCTATGGGCAATTGTTCTGACTTCCAAAACTAAATGTTACCTGATCATATAATTTGAAACTACATTTATAAGATATAGGGCTGTGTTTTGCTAAGTCCGAGCTCGACCCAATTGACAGCAGGTTGAAAAATTATGAGTCCGGGCTCGGATTGGCCCTAACTAGATTTTTTAAAATTTTTATATAATAAATAATATTTTTTAATAATATAATATTATTATTATATAAAAATATATATATATAAATATATATTTTTTTTTTTTTTATTTCACAGGTCAGGCTGAAATCGAGTTGAGCTTACCTCATCCCGAGCTCGGCTTGAAAATTATTCGAACTGAAAAAATCAATCTGAACCATCAATTGAAGCAAGGCGAACAGGTTGGGCTCGGGCAAGCCAGACCCAATTGACAGTTCTAATAAGATACTCAAACAAAGTGTCTTAGGTTACATTATACATACATTGGTACTTGCTACGTCAATCCATTAGTACTTTTGTTAAAGTATCAGTAAACAATTTCTTAGACAATTATGATATCATGAGAACCATAAGACAATGCCACGCAACTAATATTCTAATGTTAAAATGAGTTTAAACCTAAGAATGATACATTTCATATTACAAGCACTTCAAATTTCATGCCCAACTTTTGGCACCAAATGTCTTATGACTTTCATATACCATGACTTTGGAAGCAATTATATTTGAATTGGTTTTTAGTTCGATTTTTTTATTTTAAAAAATATAAAAATAAATTATTTGTAAAATGAGAAGTGCAATTCAAACTAAAAAAAGTAGAGTTTTTTCTCACTTTGAATTGCAATCCAAGCACAGCCTAACACTAAGTTTAATTGAAGATAGACCAGTACCATTAAACGAAAAACATATCAGGAATTAAAATTTATAATGCAAACAAAAAAAACATATAAACAGAATATGAGATAAAAATGGTTAAAAACCTAAATTGACGAAATGAAAAAAAACAAATGCCTAAATAGCATGTTGAATATACTTGCAATTCAATGCCTGCCTCCTGTTGCATTAATGTATTGCAATCTGGTTTCTCCTGTGCCACCTGAATGTGCTTTATGCTGCTTCACTTCAGATTGCGCATTGGCATTTAATGGCTAGCATGTTTACTGGTCATCAACCTACTGCTGCGAAAAGAAAAACCAACTGGCGCCCCCGGGCACACCTCTAGTTAAAGGTCAAGGTGTTGTAGTAACAAACTAGTTCGTAGCTGCGTGAGGGTTCGAATTTTACTAAATGTATAATATTTAACCTCTTGTAAGCTAAATACATTGTATTCGATCCCTTTTAAGGAAAGATAAAAGGCCGTTGTTAAACTTTAAATAGTTGATGCACATTTTGTAATTTACAATTTTCACAAGACTCAAGAGGCTAAGCAGGTTGGAGTTCAACTTTAAGAAAAACCAACGGGCATAACCGGGAGTTGCCCTTTTGCAAAACCACGTGCTAAACCGCCTGGAATTTGGTTAGGCATATGTGGCCAGCATGATGGTCCATTTAATACTGTCCGTGATGCACAAAAAGAAAGTCTATTGCTAAATTTTCCTAATAATATTAATTTTTCTCTTTATTATTTTCTCTTATATGGTTTGCATGATACGTAACTAATGCGGTACTCCTAGTGCATTTATTTTCAAAAAAAATACTAATTATCGTTCAACTATTTTTGTGCTACATCTTATATCCATAAACTATACTTTTATATTTTTATATCTTTAAACTATTTTCGTCTCTCTAAATTTACTCTGCGTCACTCTAATAAACACTTTTTTATAATTTTAATGTACACGCTCGATACAAATTTTAAGTACCAAAATTATACTCTTTGTCTCATTTCATTTGACCTTTTTACTATATTAAAATATTTTAAAATAATTGACAATTTATATAAAAATATATATTTAAATATATTTTATATTATCAATTAATTACTAAATTTATTATATAATATAAAATATTTAAATTTAATATAAAAATATATTATTTTATATATTTTTTATTTTTTATTATATTATATTATTTTTATATTTTACATAAAATTTTGTATCGAATCAAACAATATCAATTAAAATAAAATAAAAAAAGTAGTAGAATACTGCTCACATGCGACTTCTTCAATTATGATATTTCCTACTACAATTTTACTACTTAAAAGTTGGCCACGCGTAAGAGTGTGTATCAAAATTGCCAAAACGAGCAGCGACAGAATAAATTTAGAGATGGAAATAGCTTAGCGATATACAAAATTAAAAAAAGAAAACAAAGTTTATTGATAGAATGCACAGTACAAAAAGTTAAAGAACAATTATAACCATTTGCCCTTTATTTTCCAATAACTATATAATCTCACAATTTGAGTTACAAAGTACATTATATCTTACTATGAAATTCAATTCAAAATTTTCACATTGAGTCCTACTTCTTCTCTCACAAACAATTCACTTTTACAAAATTTAAAATAAAAATTTTTAAATCCAAATTCTATCTAATCTCACCCTAAATCATCTAAACAATAAAAAACATTTGAAATTGTAATTATCACACCTTTAATTTTTTCGACCATACTATATACAATTTTTTTAAACTATATATAATACAAAAAAATTTATTACTGACTATTTATTTTTAAGAATTTATAAATTTCTTTAAAACTTTAAAAATAAAAAAAATTAAATTTGTCAATAATGACTACATTTTTTCATAAATAAATATTAATTTATTAAACTATATCTAAATTTATATCATTTTACGTATAAAAAACTTTAAAATCAACCTCAAAATAATCAAATTTGAAGATAAAACTCAACAATAGAAGAGAGAGAGATAGAGAGAAAAGATAGAGGAGAGAGAGAGTTCTAAAAAAATGAAAGTTTTTCTTATTATATATAATTTTAAAAACTGTATATAAAAATGACAAATTTTTTTACTGCATTTAAAGATGATGTAATTATTTAAGAACGCATCTTTAACGTTTAAGAGAGAAAAGAAACATGTGAATTTTTTGTGCGGGGGGCCGGGGGTGTGGGGTTTAAGAAAGAAAGAAGAAAGAGAAATGAATAATAATGAAACTGATCAACAGAAAGAAAGCGGGTCCTCCAGATAAAAAATAACTTCTATAAATTGCACATTCTGTTCTAGGGCATGTACAGACTACAAGAATTTAAATTAGAAGATATTAGTGCAAAGCAAAAGGCCACCTGAACCAATTTGGTGTCGTTGGTTATAGATTTCAAATAAGGACTCTTCCTTCCGTTGACGCATGAGATACTCTGACATATTAAAGTATGCCCTTCGCTGAGTTCCAGTATCCCTGGATTTCTGTCCATCATCTTCTTTGGAACTCAAGTGATGAGCATTGATCAATACCGGGCTCCAACTTCCGTGACTGCTAACAGAGTAAGTACTCGTGTCTTGTCTCAAAGCAATGTCCTGCAGAAATCAAAGCAAATAATGAAAGCACAAAACAAGTACCACTAACGACAAGGGTGAGGTGTTTAGAGTGCTAAAGATATCTCTATGTCCAATTGTCCATTGTCCACTACATGTTTAAAATAAAACACAAACCTAACAATTTCCGCAGAGAAATAGTGTACACTCGCACAGGCTTAGCCAGGGCTTAGGGTGATAGCGCAACACCGTGGCTCGGCTAATTTCACAAGATTCTCATCTTTCCCTCAATGCAATCAGTGGATATAGAAGTCCAAATCTAGCTTAAAAAATCTGGCTCCCCACTGCTCAAATTTTGTGCAACAGTTATCCAGAATCATTTTGGAAGTAATAAATTTTCTTAGGCCAATAGAGCATGCAAACCTAAATCATGACATTCTGAAGAAATGAACATATTGTTATTTGTTATAAACAAGAGCGAAAAACTTGCTAAAAAGATTTTTTTATTTTCAAAAAAAGAAATATTAACAAATCAAATGTAGTTAGAACTCCCTCCTAACTTCCCTCCACAATATAAATATATATGGGTCTTCTTTAATCTAGTTTGAAGCAAATTATTGTCCTTCCTCCACATTAGTCCAAACTATGTTCAAAAAAACTTGATTAGACGTATGATCGACATATATGATTAATCATGCACACAAACTTAATAATCAAAGGAATTGCTTTTCATGAAGATCTTGTTAACAGAACCGATAGTAAAACTCACCTGCTCTGCATTCCATTGCAAAGATTTTGGAGTTACAGGAGTCCGTGGTTTACTCTTATCTATTAGAGAACCATCATTGCTGGTCTCCCATTGCAGCCAAGGAAATATGACACCATCAGCACCAACAGGAAAGGTACTAGATCCTACTGGACTCTGGAAGTTTTCAGGCACCCCAATTGTAGAATCCCTTGTCTTCTTTGTCCCTCCCAAACTTGAACTTGCATCACTCCTTTCTCCATCAAATGATGATATATCTGTATCTTCCACATTTGAGATGAAATCCTCAAAATATTTCTCTGCCTCCTCTGTCAGTCGTGTTGACATCCTATTTTTTCCACTACTCCTCTGCAAAGTAAAACTATAAGCCTAAACAAAACCTCCTCTATGCATCAAAAAGAACCAAATAGAGGAAAAAGAAACTTAGAAGGAAAAAAGTACTTTTCTGGCTCGGGATGATTTCTTCTCAACTGCAGAATTATTTGAATCAGGAAGCAATTCTCTAACAATTTTAGAAAGCTCCCTACCACGTTGCTCCTCCAACATCATCTCAGCAAGAAGATCTTGTTTACGCTTCTGAGACTGTAATTCCAAATGAGATTTATCAGAAAATGCTTCATCCAAATGAGATTTTTCAGAAAATGCTTCATCCAAATGAGATTTTTCAGAAAATGCATCATCCAAATGAGATTTTTCAGAAAATGCATCATCCAAATGAGATTTATCAGAAAATGCATCAGTGCCATCCACAGTTGCTGATATATGAGAAACTTGTTGAACAAGCAACTGAACAGAAATATTAAAAAGATGACATTGACCATACACTTCTGGATTTCAAAATAGCTATATAAAGAAGGCACAGCAAGTCCTAAATCTAAGACATGCCAAAAAGAAGAAAAAGAAAACTCAAGACCAGATAAAATATCTCCTATATCTAAAAGGGTAACCCGCATCTTTGTACAAAGCCCAAGCAAAAGCAAAACATTTCCCAATTCAACAATGAGATTAATCCATAGGAGTTGTCCAAAATTTTGTCGAACGTAAGAAATTTTGTCCAAAATGTTCCTCAGTCCTTGAAATGTTGAAGATAATCCAAATTATGAACTGGTAAAACATGATTATTTTGTGCAAAATAAAGCACTGATATAGTCAAGAGTGTCACTGTAGTAGCACATTTGCCAGCAAGACTGAGAAACACTAAAACCCAAGCGAGGGAAACAGTTATACTGTTGATTAGCTCTAGATGTGGGAAAACAGAATACAGAACCTACTCCATAGGCACTTAATCATCTTAATTGCTTCGCATATCAACATGTTCTGTTCGTGGGCAATCTCCTTTTATTTGACATGAGATATTGTTGTTATTATCACAAGCCAAACTTGTCCTAAGACTCAACTAACTTGGCTAAAATGGGGCCACTTTTGAGGCAAAAGAGAAAAACTATTATGAAAAATATGTGGGATCCTGTTGCTAATTCCCTTCAAACTGGAGAACTATCATGTTAATATCTGGAACTAGGGACAATAAATCTGTATGGTATACCAACTGGATTGCAAAAATAACCAGTTTAGCACTCAATAGTAGGCTGTTACATATAATGGACCTCAAAAACTCTCAAAGATAATTTGTTCTAGGGCCAACTTTCCAGCTGAAAAGAAGAGACACTGAGCAGGCAAGCAAGAAAGGTAAAACAAAGGTCGACAATTTTTTCCTCTAGCAAATTTCCAAGTCCTGATGTAGTATTTTGCTGACATACATGCATATAGATAAGGTTGCGTTTTGTTTTAAACTCTGGACACTAATTTAGTTGAAAGATAAAAGAGACAAACCTAGCTAGAGAGTCCAAAAGATCTGCATTATACATCTTTAGCTTATTTAACCAAGCCATCTTCTATTTGGTTCGCACAAGATAAAAGACATATATCCAAGTCTTACTCCAATTTATTCTCCTACTGCCTTTCTAAGATGACAATTATTAGAAATGCTTTCTACTTATTCACCCTGACACAACCAAGGCAGCAGAGAGTTGTTTAAATAACTTGATGACTACTTGGGTCTTTTTTGCATCCAATCCCATAACTGTGGGACGATGATTGTACTCCTGCTTCTTTTCCTATGTTAAGCAAAAGTTTTTGAGTGCAGAAAACACCTGCTCTAGCTTTGTCGCAAAGTTCTTTTTGATTGCTGAAAAGACCCGGAGTGCATCAGATTTATCTGATTGCAAGCACTTATCATTTTCCAGGACTGCATCATTTCTAACAGCCACCTACAAGAATTAGAAAGAAAGCACTTGTCATCTTGCGCAAGTAAAGAGTTCAACTGTTACTGGAAACAAAATGACTAAACTTGCTAAAGACTAGACTTGAATTTGTTCAGAGATTAATTTCTCCAGTTTCGTAAATAACAATGACTTACTTGTTCAAGTTCAGTCCGAATCTCTTCAACAGCATATCTTAATTCTTTCCGCATTGCTTCGTACAATCCATTCCTCACAACATCCTCATTGGGGTGTTCAACCTAAAGAGTGAAAATATGATCAAAAGACATGAAAAGGGGAATCAAGACCACAAATAGCTCATGTTAAAGATGTGACTTATAGCAAACTCAACGAACCCTCTTCTGGGCATGAACTGCTCGAATAGTCTTCTCATTTCCATTTTTCCCAGGATGAGCATCCTTTGTTTCATCATCAGTTAAAGCAGATGAGTGACTCTGACAGTCCAGAAAAATAAGTTATAAATTGCTTCTGGAGCCTATAGGAGACCATGGAGACATGTTGTCCGTCCTCCACACAAATGCGCACACACAGAACAAAAATAAATTGAAATATTTGAGCTATCTTCCATCACTACATAAATCTAGATTTATAGGAAACAGACATTGAAAGACAATGATACAAATAAAAATTGAGGAAGAATCTCACAGAATAACCATCATGTCTACTTGCAAGATCTTTACGGCTGAGAGATTTTCGCAGTCGCCTATCACCTGATGCTGATATCTTTTGTGCTGAAAAAGTCTGGTTTTTCCACTTTTCAGTGTTCTTTACATCAGAACGACTGCTAGAACTTCGAAAATGATCTGCTTCACTCTATCATATAACATACAAATGTTTCCAGTCAGCACTCTTTCCACATAAAGAAGAGCACCAAAAACAGTATGATTTTCTGAGGTATCTAATAATTCTGGCTTCCAATTCAGGAGGAATGGGTGTACTTTTAAGCGGCCGGTGGCACTTGGCAAGCACTTCTACTTCAAATAATTAGATCTGTGAAATAATTAACCTTGCTGTATGTTCAATCATACATTGTTATGTGCAAGTATAAGTTGGGTAAATAATTTTGAATATGATGAATGGTTTTTATCTCAAAACCATGAAAATAATACTAGTCATTCAAATAAAACCAAAAATAGAGAAGAATACATATATAATACTTTGTTAGTTATGATGTTGCCACAAAAAATAAAGAGTAAAAGTGCAAATGCAAGTATGCAAGCAAGTCTCATGAACCACAAAAAATAAACAAAGTCCAATAGAGTACCTTTAATGGAGAACAAAAATAAACGTAAGTGGAAGTCTAATCAGTAACTTTTCTCTTGTGATCACTTTTTCGCTGTTGTATGTAATCTAATGAACACTAAAACTACCAAACAAATACTTATTCTCTACCTCTATGTCTCCCAAGCGAATACTTCCAATTTTTCGATTATTGTTGCTCCTATTATGATTCAATATTCCAAAACAAAAGCAATAAAAAAAGAAAAGGAAAAAAGGAACAAGCTTTTACGTAGTTGATCCAATTGAGCACTTTCTCATGTTACTAATACAAGATATGAAGAGAAAGACTAGTTTCACATTTACTCCCTCTAATGCCTTAATGCATAAGTGGCTTCTTAAATCCATAGGCCAACAGATATTTACCATATATGAAAGTGTTTAGAGTTTAATTCTCAGGTTATCATTATATATAGACAGAAGAAAATGAATATATGTCAATCTTAGTTAAAGTGCCCAGAACACCCTAGCTGGTCTGGCTAATAAATTCCTACCAACCACGCTTAAGTGAAGAAGCTAAATTTTCTAAAACTAACAAAATAGAAAGGATTCTGAAATGTTATAGAAACCCTGATTAGAGAATCTCAGGCTTTTATGAAACAACATTGCATTCATAATTATTTATGCTTTGGAACACTTAACTAGGTCTAAGTTTCGTCAAAAAGATAAATGTATAATGTAAATCCTTAATTAGCATATATAGATAATAACTTTTTGTCTAATAAGTGATACGTAACAATAACAGTAATAGATATATACGAATATATATACAGACACAGATTCAGTTGGGGCTAGCTTAGCCTAGCTCAGCTAGAAAAATGAGGCCAGGGCTCAGGTTGGGCAGATTGAATTTAAGCTCAGCCCAAATAACTTCAGGCTGAGAGGGCTGATTTCAGGCCACTCCAATCCCATTGATAGTCCTACATATTAAGAAATACTCGGAAGAAAAATGAACCACTTTTCCCTAGTTTCCTTTATCCTAGAGCAAAGATAAATTCAAAAAAAAATTCGTCTTTTGAAACCAAATAAATAATTAGGAAAACAGAGAAAATATACTTTTTAAGCGTAAGAGACTTACTTTTTCAACTTCCATTTTCATATCCTTCTTAATAACCAAATAGAGAGAAAAGGTGAAAAGCCACCACTTCTTATCATTATTCTTTGTCTATCTTAGAAATAAATTAGGCATTCCATATTGGCGGGGTAAGGCCTCTCTGTTCTTATCATCATAAATGAAGCATTCAGATATTTTCTAATTCATTAAACAGATTCAAAACTTCAAATATAAAATTAAACTGCATTCTCCTATGAAAATTCAGGATGCAAACCTTCCCTTCACTTGTCAAACTACATGGACCTTTTGATAAGCATATGCCCCTTTAGTAAAATGGTTTATAAACTGACTTCCTTGCTGTATTTGCTTAGAAATTAATGAAGCCATCAAGGAGATCTTTTATTGTATTGAAAATAACCCTAACGTACGGGAGAAAATAGGAATTTAGAACTGTATCATGAAAGAAATCAAGAATATCACAAAACTGTTCCCGGAGGCCCTATAGAAACAGTAAGCACTTTAATTGTTATTGGTCTTCTCCACCCCTACAATGTATTTTGGTTTCTCAACACTAACTTAACAATCTTTCATTGGTTACTGGTTCATTAATTACTCACTTATTTGATTTCAATAACTATCTAAACTTCCGTAAATTGTCATTTCTGATTAAGTACCTATCAAAGATCTCCCAACGGTATTTAACTTCTGAATATCAACAGCCAATGAATATACTCCTGAGAATAGTTAACCTTTCAATATCAGAATTTCATTTTACAAATATATTATTAAAGCATATTATAAAGCGTTCTCAGAGCATATAAAGAAACAGAACACCTTTTTCATAATTCATGATCTCTACCTCTCCAACTCCTTTTGGTTTTCTCAGAAACTACACATTGATTACAATCTCCTAAAAACCTTTTTCATCAGTAGGTCATTGATTACTCGCTTCAATTGATTCTAATAACTACTACCCAAATTTACATAGTTCATTTCAATTAACTACCAAGCATTGGTCTCCGAAATACCCTCACCACCAATAGTCCTTAGAATAAATAACTTCCAATGACTATCATACTTTCATTCAGTAACCATCTGCTTTACATGCACAGGCACAAGCGTAATAGCTAATCTACCTAAGGCACGGTAAAAGCAGCGGAAGACAGCTACACATTTTGAAACCTTTATACCAAATTCAGCCATCTTTATTATCATTCTTCCACAACTAGAAATATAGCAGCCTAATAATTTATCCAAATTCAAATTTTTGGTTTATTTTGGATGAAAGGATGTTTTTTCATTCAAGATGAAAATAAATAGATATAATGAAGTAAAATGCAGTTCGGCTTTCACCTCAGAGTCGCTAATCTGATAGCGAGCCAGTGAGACTGATCTCCTCCTCCTGGGATTCGCTTCCGTAGTTGCCTTCTTGCCCCCAGTACCATCAGAAACTGCAGTGTTAGCTTCACCAACACCACTACAGCCGCCAGCACCGTGACTCGAAACCGACCTCCCACGTCTCTTCGACGATGCGGTATCACTTGCCCAACGACCAATTTCAGAACCGCACCTAGCCGAGCGGCTTCGGCCTCTCTCCCTACTTTCTCTCTCCTCAACATTACTTCCACCACTATTATCCTTGGAAGAGAAGAATTCAATAGCGAGATCATCGAGACTGATCTCCGGAAACCCCGATCCTCTAACGGTATTGACGAACTTCCCCTTTGTCGTGGCACGGTAATCAGCCGCCGGCTTCTCCAACTCGGAAGGCAGAAGACGGGAAAACCGGCTTAAACTCCTCGACCGTCGATGAGGTTTATCCGATGCGCTCCAGGAATCGTCCGTTCCATTCGAGCTCGCACCCATCGACGACCTCTTCGTCGTTGATTTAAATGCCGACGTCGCCATCAAAAAACTATATCATAAGATAAATTCACGGGTCAAGAGAAGCGAAGATGGAGTTTAGGGTTTTGAAATGCATATTCAAAAATGGCTTCCGACACTGTGAGAGAGAGGTGATCTGAGAAAGATGAAATTTTGGCGGAGGGATCGACAAAAGGGAAATTTTTGAAAATTGAAAAGGGGTTGAACTATGGAGGGGTAGCTATGCATTTTACAACTAATTTATTATTTTTAATGTACGGTAATTCCGTCACGTATGGTTTATATTGACTGTTGTAAGAAAAAATTTACGACTCAAAAATTTAAAAAAATAGATAAAAATAAAAAATATTTTTAATTAAGTTGAAATTGAAATAAGGAAAAAGAAAAGAGTCAAAATTGTCTTTGTTACTAATAGCAAATAAGTCTCTTTATTAAAAAAAAAAAAAAGAGAGAGAGAGAGAGAAAAAGTATTACAATTCACAATGCTATATTCGCACATGAATGACCAGTTTTTTGGGATCGAGATTTTTAGTTTAATTTTGCTTCTTTTGATTTTTCTCGAGGTTATTCATGTTCGATTATTTTAATTTTTATAAGTTGTTTGATTAATTTAAATAATATTTAAATTCAAATTATTTTGAATAAAAATAAATACTATATAATACGTAAGAAAATAAATTTTAATCTAATATTATATAAATATTTAACAAAATATATTAAATGTATATATGAAATATTAAATAACTTGATATAAAATATTTAAATAATATTATAAAATATATAAATAATTAATATATATGTTTGTTCGAAGTGAGCAATTTCATATTTATTAGGTTAATAAATAAATTTTTTTGGATTAGAATTTAACTCAAATATTAAATAAATGAATAATAATTAATAAAGAACAAGTTTCAACAATCATTGTTCACAAACGCTTGGTTTAAATAACAACCCTAATAATTCATAAAACAAACCCTACTTGGATTGTAAAGAAATCTGTAGTAATTTATTAAGGATTTCCTAGTACTCCATCCAGAATAAGTGCATTATTGTCATTATTCATATAAATAAAGTATTTCCCAAATTAATAAAATTAAAAAGAAAAATATTGCTATACATTTCTTATTTCATAGAGTACATTAATTCCTTTCTTAAAGAAATTAAAGAAAGGTAAGAATAACAAAACTTTAAAATTATTAATTAAATTAAAAAAGGAGCACTTATTTTTAAAAAGCTATGTTAGCCCTAAGGAAAATCATGTTGCTTTGATTAATGACAAACATTGATCAATGTAAAGTCCTATGAGAATAATGTTGATTACTTTGATATGGACTAATATGTTTGATTGTTGTGTGATATGATTTTTGGAGTAAGAAGAATACAAGTCTCATTGCCTTGAAGCTAAAATGTAAGAACAACTCAAGTATGCCAAAGTAATTGAAGATTGAAGAGTTAGTTAAAGATAATTGAAGGCTTTGAAGACATGTAATGTATGTTACATGCGCTTAATAGGTAAATTTTGTAAACCTTACACTCATAAGTCTTGGAATCTATGAGTTGCATTAAGAGCACAAAACTTGATTTGAAAAAGTTTCAATGATTTTGAATTTACTTGAATTACCAAATTTTCATGTAAGACTTTTGCACTTAAGAGGTTTTTATTAACTTATCCTTGATGCTAAAATATTTTCAAACTTATTGTGTTTGATTTCTAGTTAACTTTTGAAAGCACAAAAACTTAGTTTTAAATTTTCAAAGGTTTTGAACTTATTTGAAATACCAAGTTTTCATTAACGGCTTTTGCACTTAAGAGGTTTTTATTGACTTATCATTTATACTAAAATGTTTAATTTATTGTGCTTTATTTCTAGTTAACTTTTGAAAGCAAAAAAACTTGGTTTTAAACTTTCAATGGTATTGAACTCACTTGAATTATCAAGTTTTCATTAATGAAATTTAAAGTATATTTAGATAGATTTTGAATTTAAAATTTTATATTTTAAATTTCATAAAAATAAATTATTTTTTGGAGAAGAAATAAAATCTAAAGTAATAAATTTGTAATGAATCTGTAACAAATTCAATCCAAATACATCGTTAATTACATTGAATTTCAAATGAAATACAATCCAAATAAACGTAATAGTATAATACGATGACGTACACATTGCCTTATATATTCATTTTACAAATCGTTCAATGAAGTGCACTTTGGTTCGGTTGTTGATCGATGGGCCAAATAAATAGCACGTAAAATTTTTTTCAAATGCTGAGTGATGACAGATGTTTACATGGTGTGACCTGTGACCAATTATATATCTTTTCTTATTTTGAATTTATGTTAGGATTGTGGTTTACATTTAGAACTTTTTAATAATGATTTTTTTATTCAAAATGGTTGGTGAGCTTACTGGTGAACTTAGACAAAATTTAGTTTCAAAATCAAACTTAAAATTTTAAGTGAGAACCACATCTCTTCTCATAAATAATTTAATTTTTACGAAACTCAAAACAAAAATTTTAAAACCAAATTCTATCCAATCATACCCTAAATTAGAGTCGCATGGCATGTTGTAATCATAAAAAAAAAAGAAAAAGCCTTGTTACGGTTGTTGAATTGAATTAGGTACCTTGACGCAATTGAAATGGAAGAAAAATAGCATAGAGTCTAAATTTTAAAACTGTTAAACTTTACTGATATAGCATATATTTTTAATATATTTTTAAATTTTTTATTTTTCATTTTTAATACGATGGCATGCCAAATTTTGGCGCCAAATGTTGAGAATCCCCTTTTTGCCTTTGGGCCTCGGCGCCACTGAACAAAGTGGGGCGCCCAAGCGGAGCGGACTCGCACTTTTTAACAATAATTTTATTTTTAATAAATATAATTTTTTAAAATTTTTCTTACTTTGTAATTATGATTTTTTAAAATTTTTATTAAAATTTAGATTATAATTCAATTACAATCATTCAATACCAATTAAATTATAATAAATAAAAATACATTAATAAGATGAATGAACTAACAAGAAATCTAGAATTTATGTAAAAATATTCGTAGAACTTTTCTCATAATATTTTATCCTTAAATATTATGTTATTCTGAAACATAAAATCAACACAAAAATATTGATACTAATCAACAATAAATTTATTTTTAAGAGAATAATAATGCTATTAACAAATAAGAATTTTATTTAAAAAAGTTTAACATAATTACAAAATAATTAAGTAACCAAAGAATTCAATTTAAAAATTAAAATAAATAGCTCTTAAATAAATAAATATAATTAAACAAATAAAAAAATAAATAAATAAAATGTATTAATGAAGCATTATCTAACAGATAGTTCTAAGTGCCAATTTTTTTCCCCATAGTCATCGTATTGTTATTTTGCGTGGTCATAACTTGTGCCAGGAAATGACGCATTATGACAATGGGGCACTTACCGCCTGCCTTTGGTATCGATCACCGACAGCGTGCTAGCATAATGTATTCTTTCATCTACTTCTACCAACCACACACATAATGATGATGACTGCAGCTTTCATTTCACAAATTTTTTCCTTTTTTCTATTTTTTCTTAGGTTTGAATTTTGTTTCAGCTTACACATTATAATAATTAGGACTATCAATTGGGTCAGGCTGTCCCAAATCCAGCTCTTTAGGCCTATTTAATTACGGATTCGGGCTGAGAAGATCAGCCAGAATGATGTTCGGGCCGAATTCAGATTGAGGTAAGCTCAGTCCGTAAAAATTATATATAAAATATATATTTATATGTATATATATACATATATTTTATATAATAATAATATTATTATATTATCAAAAAATATTATTATTATACAAAAAATTTTTAAAAATCAAGTTAGGACCGGCTCAAGTCCGAACTTGGCCCTAACCCGATTTTAAAAATTTTTTTATATAATAATAATATTTTTAATAATATAATAATAATATTATTATATAAATATATATATATATAAATATACATATAAATATATATTTTATATATAATTTTACGGACCGAGCTGGAATCGGACTGAGTTTACTTCTGCCCGAACATTATTCGGACTGATTTTTTCAGTCCGAATCTGCAATTTAAGCGGGATAAATGGGCCGGGCTCAGGCCAATCCGGCCCAATTGACAATCCTACTATTGAGAGATATTGATAGCTAGAGTTCAATTTTGAATGCATTATCCTAATGTCCATTAATAATGTTTTATCTGGATCCGTTGTCTCACCTGCGGGGATCTACCTCAGCCAAGTGAACGCAAAGCAATGGTGAGCCCAGTTTGCTTTGGCAATTTTCTTTTAATCACATCTTTTGGTAGCTGGAGTGCAATTATTTTTTGGGGGGGTACTTTCTAATGTTTCTTTGTGCCGTTTTGTTGTTTCTTTGTTCTTTCTTTTTTTTTCTCCCCATATGAAAGAGGAGATTTGACACCTCTGCAATGCAAATTTTCACAAACTTTGACTGTATTCATTATCATCTTGCGTTCTCTTCTTTTTAAAATTTTGTTCAGTTCAACAGATGCATTATGTTTGATGGTAATTTTTCTCAAGCAAAAAATATAAATTAAATGATATTTTTCAACCAGTCATATTTAAATGATAAAGAAGAGAGTTACATTTGGTGTACTTTCTAGTCGTTGCTTTTTCTTTTGGCTGTACTTCTGTAAAAGCTTTACATTTTTTTTCCTTTCTTTGTTTTGTTTTTATAGAGAAGGGAGTAGTATTATGTTTTACGCTTTGATTAAAAATTTAAAACTAAATTATAATTTTCTTCTTTTGAAGACTACTAATTTCATTTGTTTCAATGCATCAATAATAAAAATTAAATGAAATAAAACGATGATTGTAGTAATAAGCATGTATAGTTGACTTGGGAAATTCTAGAAGCCAAAAAGAGAAAAGAACTTTTTGACAATTATTGTACTACTTTCTCTCTTTTGGACCAAATCCAAAATAGAAAAAGAAAAGAAGAAGAGAGAAATAGAAACGTCCCAAAAGCTTGGTTAAATCTTTGGATTCTTCTTCATTCATTGTTTAGTGTATTATTTTTCCAAGCTTTTTTTCTTTGTTTCTTTTCTTTAGTGTATAATGTTTTGTGTTATGTGTATAGCGATATTATAATGTTTTTCAAACAAAACAAATGCTTCTCTTTTCACTGTGATCAAGAGTTTTTAAAATAGCACAATTAATGAATGTTCAAGCTTTGATTTTATTATTATTTTTTTGTCCTTATGCTTGAAACTGTATTATGTCCGGTTTGTCTTTCTATGACAAAAAAGTTGTTACTGCTGTTTGCTTTCAACCACACACATAGACCAGCTGGTAAATCAAGTTAGATTCCTTATTGTTCCTTTTTTAAAATGATGTCTCTGTTAATGTATATTTCATGTGGAATGGCTGCTTAGTTAGAAATAACGTAATTTGCTTGCACTTTTTACACAAAGTAAGATTCCATACCTTTTTATCACTGTTCATAGATTATTCAGTTTATGCATAATACATTGTGATGCATGTATTTGACATGTTATGCCATATAGTGACTACCATTAGATGAAGAAAGAAAGAATTGTTCGCATAAAAAAACTTAACTTGTAAAGAAACTACTCCTTCTACTAAAACAAATATTAACTAAACACACCAAAAACTTTATGAAGTCGACATTATGTTAGTTTCCAGTAGAGACAATATAGAAATGAATGTTGGAAATGGAAGCTTCTTTAAGACTCAAACACTAGACAAAAAAAATAATAATAACAAATGCTTCGACGACGGCAAGAGGCATATTATCAGATGTCTCCAGAAAAGAAAGAAGAACTTTTACGCCATGCATATCATAGTTTATCTTTGGAAAGAAAACAACAGATGTTAGCGAAAATTTGAGAAGCATATAAGTGTAGAAAAGAAGTTGCAAAATCAAACATTGGTGAACTTATATCTGATGCTCATCCAAAAAAGGATAAAGTTGATACTTATGAACAACTATTTTAGAAGATACAAGACGCTCTTTGTGCTGTGTCCATATATGTTGCATATCATTTTCCATATATGTTGCTCATTTACAATATCTAACATTCTTAGCATTGCACTGTGTCCAAATCCTTAGTATGGTGGTAGTCAACAAAATATAGGTTCTTCATCTACATCAGGACAATATCAAGGCAAATCTTTACGATAAATATTATTTACATAAACATGTATGAAGTTCAAAATTTGATTTCAGTTACATTCAAGGTATCGTGACTGGAAAATTCAAACGCATTTCATTTAAAGACTTCCCATGATATGTAGATTATGAACAATCAATTGGTAATATCTTGCACAATCTTTTACCGTTTATGTGTAGCCTACAATCAGAATATAATTATCTAATCTCTTCTAACTTTTTATGTGCATAATCCTTTTAGATGTTCTTAGAATTATCTTAAATGTTTATATAATCCAGGAATCACATCATGCAACTTCAGTGTGCAGAGATATCTTGCTGATAAATGAATAGTAAAACTTTTCTCTTTTCGCTTTAAAATTAAACAAAAGTATAACAAATTATAGTAAATAAAATAACTTTTTACTATTTCAATTCCAGGTTAATTCCTATTAGGATGACTTTAGGGAATGCATGTTCTTAAAATGAAATGCAAGGAACATTCCTATTGTGCATTGCAAAAGAATTGGTGTTGGAAGTTTCCATGATGGATAAAACATGCAACATTACTTTATATTTAATTGTATTTCATATTATCTTCCATTATACTTTACAAATTGCTAACTAATTTTGAAATTTTAGGTTTGAATCTCAAAACACGATATGCCTCTACAATCAACTTTAATCCTCCAATACCTCAAGCAAAAGAATTATAGCTAGGATTGGTAAATTTCTCTCTATAAAATTAACAATTTATGTTACATTGCTATCATCATAATTTGTTAGTAGACAAAGAACATCTAAAATCTGGCCGACTTCCCATCTACATGCTCCTTTCCAAGTTTCAATTCTGCAGAAAAGTAACAATGTTGAAGTGAGATTGGGAAGTCCGCTGGCGGTTGGTTTACTGATATCTAATTTCACAATTGACTATTAGCACTTAAAATATTGGAACAAGAATTATGTCCGGAAAAGGTTTCAGAAACACATTCTTTGGCATAGCAATTTCATTATATACCACTGGTTAAGAAATATCCGAAGTACCTCATAAACCATCAAATTCAAAGAAGAAGACATAATTATTTGCCAACAAACAGATAGAAAACAGGGCATGTATGTTTCCATATTACTGAAACAAATTGTGAATCATAGTGTTTCATGAACAAGTATCTCTAGAATTCCATAATTCTTTTATATAATAAATAAATAAATAAATAAATTTTGAAGGAGGAGAGAAAAGCACAAGCAAGGGAAGGATCCAATTGATTAATATATATATTAAAAAAATAAGAATGAAGATTTACCAAAAAAATCTAAAAACAATACTTTATCTGCCAAAAAGTAATTTGGAAAAAAACCCATAAAGCATACTTTAGACTTTAAAATTAAATTTTTGCTGGTATGATCAGAATGAGGTAAAAATACAAAACAGATACCTAAAACCATTCGAGAAATGATTAGTCAATCTCCCTTGTTCAAATATTTCTATGTCATCCTATATAATATGGAAGGAGTTGAGTTTTGATCTTCTGTAAAGCTACATGGACATCTCCCATATGTTGCCGGTTTCTTGGAGAATCTGTTAAACAATTTAAGGCCACTTCGAATATGGATGATAAACACTTAAACTTTTCGGTAGAGTATTCTTCCCCTTCCTTTAGTAAATTAGCATCTACCACTTCAGGCAATGCATTAGAAACCAAATTGTTCACCCACTCTCTCAAACCATCACGAAACATTTCATCACTGGGCTTCTTTCTTGTGAAGACTTCGATCAACAAAATCCCATAACTATAAACATCACATTTTGTCGATACCAATCCTTCCAATCCATTTTCTAGAGGGAGTATAAAAAATAAGAAATGTAATTAGAAAGCTAAATTGCGAGTTTCAATTTAAGAGATTTAAGAAAAGCTAATTTACATGTATCATAAAGTTAAAGAATTTACCTGGTGCAACATAACCCAACGTAGCAATTGTTTCAGTGTGTGCATTACTCTGTTCTTGGTCCAATAACTTGGCAATACCAAAATCACTCACATGTGCGACCATATCTTGATCAAGTAGTACATTACTCGGTTTAAGGTCACAATGAACAATTTATACTTAGTTACCAAAATGAAGATATTGCAAAGCACATGCAACATCAATCATTATATTCAATCTTTGCATAATATCTAAGAAGTAGTTATGGGAATGTAACCACTTCTCAAGACATCCGTTAGGCATAAACTCAAGGACTAATGCCTTAAAGTCGGGATTAGAACAACAACTGATGACTTTGGTAAGATTCAGATGTCGAATGTTGCATAGTACTTCACATTCAGCTTCAAAACTCCTAAAAGCTTTTTCATGCCCTAAATTGAACACTTTGATGGCTAAAACCCTGTCACCATTGAGGATTCCTTTGTAAACAGTTCCATAACTTCCTTTGCCAAGCAAGTTGCTCTCATCATACCCATTAGTTGCTGCTAAGAGTTGATGATATGAGATCCTTTCTGGTGCTATGATTGGCCACGAGTCCGTTGCATTCGGAACTTTACCTTTCTTCCCACGTCTTAAGTATACCAAAGCCAGAATACTTACCGCCAGAAACGGTGCCGTGATAAGCAAAAGGAACATAAGATGATGCTTCTTTTGTTTAGATGGCATTTTTGGGCATGGTGGAACATTAAACTTTCGAGCTCCACAAAGTGCATCATTAAATGTGAACGATTGACTTGTGAATTTCTCAAAAGGGCCTCTGGATGGTATTTCACCTCTTAACTTGTTAAAGGACACATTGAAATATTCGAGATATTCAAGCTTCTCTAATGACTTTGGGATCAGACCAGTGAGCTCATTATGTGATAGATCTAAATATTTCAAGCTGAGAATACTGCCAGTTGATTCAGGAATTGATCCTTGAAATTTATTCTTTGCTAAATCAAGTTGCTCCAAGTTTTGCATATCTCCAATGCTGCTTGGAATATCTCCAGAGAAGTAATTTCTTGATAAATTCATCATGATTGCAGTCTTCAGATTTCCAACTTTAAGAGGCAGCGGACCACTTAAGTAATTTGAGGAGAGGTCAAGTTCCAAGAGATCTTTGAGGTTCCAAAAGCTTGTCGGTATGCTAGAGCTCAGTCTATTGGAACTTATATGGAATTTTCTCAAAGAAGAAATATTGCCCAAACATTGTGGGAGAGTCCCACGGATTTGATTGCCCAGAAGGTAAAGCTCGCTCAATTTTCGCAAGCCACACAAATTGGTAGGAACAAATCCAGTGAGTTTGTTGTATGCAAGATCGAGTTGTTGAAGATCTTGCAAACCTTTAATTGAAGGTGGTAATGATCCAGTCAATTGATTTCCCTCTATTGTCAACGCATATAGATTGCTTAAGTTGCCAATTCCACTTGGAATGCTTCCCTTGATTTTGCAATCGTTAGCGTATATCACTTCAATAGATTTGGAAAGATTACCAATTGAAACTGGAAGAAGGCCCTCCAAAGGATTGTAATCCACATTTAAAAATTTCAACTTCCTACACTTCGACAAGAAAACAAAAAAACGAAAAAACTCAAATCTTGAGAGGAAGATTTGCTTCTGAATTGATTATCATGAACATCCAACCATTCGAGGTTATTTAGATCTCCAACTGACTCAGGAATAGAACTAATGATGTTGTTGTTAGACAGTTCTATGACTCTGAGATTAGAACAATTGGAAATTGAGTGAGGTATAACTCCAAATAAGTGGTTTTCATAGAGATATAGCTCTTCTAAGTAGGGAAGTGCAAATCCAATATTTGATGGAAGACGGCCCACAAGAGAATTGGCTGAAAGAAGCATATTGTTTATCATGGAGAGATTATATATGCCTTTCGGTATGTGACCTCTCAAGTTATTGGAATCTAATGCAAGAAATTTTAGACTATGTAGGTTGCCAAGCTCATGTGGAATAACACCTGTTAAAAGTACTTAAGTTACTCTACAAAAAGTATAAAAGTTCAAACACTGAAGTTTATTTTGGTAACGTACCTGTGAGGTTGTTTTCAAAAATGGTGTAGTACTCTGAGCATTGTCAAATTGCCAATTTCCTTAAGAATTACACCTGTAAAATATATAAATGTATAGTTAAATTACAATGGCTAGACAACAAGAAATTAAAAATATACCTATGTACATATGTTTAGCTTCCTTTCAAAGCAATTGTGTAAAAGATTATTACTTGTTAACTGATTCATAAAAGCACACCAATAGTAGACTATTGATTTTCTTTTCCTCCTATCAGTATCTCTTTTTAGATAATAAAAAAATGAAAGATTTTCTATCAAATAATACTAATTCCATTTTTCTTGAAATGAATATTCCTATTGAATTGACATTAAATTAGGCCATTGCTAAATATAATTGCCGAAATTTTTAATTTTAATCCCTTGTTCCTTTTTCCCTTTCTTTTGACCTTCTTTGTGTGCCCGAAAGACCTGAAAAAGTTTTTGAGAGGTGAAAGCACATCCGATAAAATTTTTTGATTGCATCACAGAAGGGTAAAAAAGAAAAAAGGTAAAAGAATAGAGAGTTGCAATTAGAAAAGATGTGGGTTAATGCTATAGCTAGGCCTGTCAATCGGGCTGAGTGAACCAAGCTTTGCCAAGCCCAGCTCGACCCGATTGACATCGGGTTGGGAAAATGTGAGCTCATGCTCGGACTGGTCATAATCTAATTTTAAATTTTTATATATAATAATAATATTTTTAATAATATAATAATAATATTATTATATAATATATATATATATATATACATATAAATATATATTTTATATATAAATTTTATGGGTCGAGCTGAGCTTACCTCAGCCCGAGCTCGTCCCCGAACATTATTCGGACTGATCTTTTCAGCTCGAGCCCGCAATTAAGCTGACCGAACTGGCCGGGCTCGGGCCAACCCGACCCAATTGACAGTCCTAGCTATAGCTGACCATATACTCCATTGAGTTCAAAATATAAGAGCTTTGGTGTCATTTCTACTTTCTCCAAATGTTTAGTTTTTGTAAAGTTTAAATTTTTTTTAGAGTTACCTTTAACATGAAAATAGTAATATATATTTTATCTAAAATTCTACTAATAATTTTTTTAATTTAGGAAAAGTAAACTCGTTGACATATTGACCACTTTAAACACTCACATTAGGAATGTTATGTTCTTGAAATGAACAAATATTTCATATAAACTTCAACAACTAATGTTTCGAATTAAAGAATTTGAGATTCGCTAATATAATACATCTTGTTATAATCTTTGTGCTAAATTAAAAATAAATATTTGATTCCCGAAAAAGTAGCATCTTGACTTTCAAGCCCAATCATTTTACAATCTTCTGAGCGTGTGAACAATAACAATCTTCATTGACCGAAATATAGAGGACATACTTTTAATTAAATTTTGTAATTGTTATGAAATTAATATTGTGGATGTTGAAATACGTAAGAGGGAGTGAATTAGGTATTTAGTTAATTTTTCATAAATATAGTCCTTTTATAATTCTAAGCAAAGAAACAGATTGTATAGGCTTGATTCAATAGAAAAGTAATACAAATAATATCCAAGAAGTAGAACAATGTAAGAAGAAAGAACACAAGTAATTTATAGTGGTTTGATCTCTTCAAGATCCACGTCCACTACCTTAAGCCTACACTTAAGGATTTCAATCAATTTACTATATGCTCAAGTTCACAAATTACACAAGAGGCTCACCACACAATGGATTTACACTCACAATCTCTTTTAGTAATTATACAAACAAGGCCCACCCTTCCACAAGGGTTTTATATCTAAAGACAACCTAAAGACCAATCTAATCAAAGGCTCACCCACTCATGGGTTTTACACCATAACCTTGATTAATCTAGTCTATGGTTCACCCTTCCACAAAAGGGTTTTATATCACTAGATAACCTTGCAATGAGCTAGTAGAAAACACAGTTTGAGAAAGAGAGAAGAATGTGTAGATGTTACCACTTATTGGTAGATGTTTACACAATGTTGCACCTTCACACTTTGATGTCTTTGGAATTATCAATTGAATGCACAAGATGAAAGAGACCTTTAAAGTTTGCTAAAGGCTTTTGGAATACTTAGAATTCATAAAGATTCAAGACATACAAAAAATATGAAGTTTATAGCTTTTATAGATGTGAAAAATCAAATGCAACAGCTATAAAATGGCTAGTAACAGTGAAGTTCGGACGTCCGAACTTTCTGCTATGCGTCCGAACTTGCGTCCAAACTTTACTGTGCCAAGCTGTCCCGAAAAGTTTGGACCTCCGAACTTTTCCTTATGCGTCCGAAACATTCGTCCGAAATTCTCTGGAAAAATAATAACCATGCTTATCAGAGAAATTTGGACATCCGAACTCCGAACTTGCGTCCGAAATTCTCTGAAAGCACAGTAACCATTTCCAAAGTTTGGACGTCCAAACTTGCATCCAAACTTATCAAACATTGTCAAATCTTTTGAAAAGCATTGTTAATAACATTGAAAAAGTTTTGCATGAATAGATATATCATTTAAGCACATTTAAACACAAAAACCGTTACCAAAATATTTTGATCATACAAAATCTTCTTAAGATCATTTAAGATTTCAAAAAACATACTTGCTATCACAAAGTTTATTTAAAATCTTTTAAAAAACTAGTTTTGTGCTCTCTCATGCATTCAAATGAATCCAAGACATACAAGTGTAGAGTTTACAGAAAAATATACCTATTTAGCATACTAACTCTACACTCTAAGTCTTCAATGCCTTCAATCATTTTGAACATACTCTTCAATCTTCAACTACCTTTGGCTAGTAGAGTTGTTCTTGCATTGTGACTTCATGCTTCTCAATCCATCAATCCTATCACTCAACATATAAACACATTAGTCCTCATCAATATTTGTCATTATTCAAAACTAATATGATTTACCCTTAGGGCTAACAATCTCTCCTTTTTTGATGATGACAAACTTTGATGCAAAATGTGATGGATTTAAACAATGTAGTACAAAGAAGCATTAATGTCAATGATGAATAATTACCAATTTAGCATATTGACATGCAAAAGGCTCAATATGAGCCTATGTCCCTACCAACCTCCATTAACCTCCTTCCTTCCAACTAAGATAGAAGATATAGCATTTAAACATTTAAAAAACTGCTAAGAGAGGTTTTAAAGGTTGTAAAAGTTTAACAATGCTCACCCTTAGATTGTGCCCATTTTTCAACAAGTTTGGACTTGAGATACTATGCATCCGAATTCTGTCATGTCAAGTCCGAACTATAATATAGGTGAAATGAAGCTTCAATTTTTGAAAATAAGCTTTCCTAAGGTTGTTCAAACAAAGTGGAAGAGATTAAAACATATTTGAATCAATTTGAACAACAAAAGAGTACTTTTTGGCAACAAAATATGCATGCATCCGAATTTTCGAAACATGCATCTGAATTTTAAACTTTCAAGTCCAAATTGTAAAATGTGTGAGATAACAAATTTAATTTTTGAAAACAAGCTCTTATAAGATTTTTTCAAATATGATAAAAAGGAGTAGAACATGTTTCAAGCAATTTGAGCAACAAAACAAAATTTTTGGCAAAAAGAACTTGATGCGTCCAAATTTCAAATTCAAAATTTTTGACAACTAACATAACTCATGCATTCAATTATTTTCATAAAATAACAAGTCAAGAACAACTTATCAGAAATTAGACATATAATACACAGTTTCATCACACATAGCATTTAGTCATAGCTTGTAATCACACACAGAATTGAACATATAGCACAAATCAACATTTTCACACATTTTGTCATCAACATTTCTTCTCCCCCTTTTGTCATCACTCAAGGATGGGAAAATGAAAATGAGACTAACAAAATTACTAAAGGAAACTCTCAACACTAAGGTTTCATCATTGAGCTTCATAAAAAGAATCTATTACATAGACCATATATTAAAAAAATGATAAAGTTCAGAAAGTTAAAGTGCAAAAACAGAGAAAGAACATAAAACAACTAGTAAATGTTCATAATAAGTAAAAACAGTAAATGAAGATGAGAGTGAATATGTGCTTAGTCTTTGGATGTTGATGGAGAGTCCTTTCTCAGTTTCTTCTTGACAGCAACATGTTTGACTCTTCCATGGCCAAATGTTGGATCAGATGGAGTCACTATTTCAGCTCTTGCAATTTGACTTCCCTCTTGACTGACTCAAGTTTGCTACAATCCTTGATCTCCTCCTTGAGACTCCATGACCTGCTCATTGCCATTCCCTTGATCACCATCATCATCTTCATCATCACTGTCACAACCTTCTTCACTTTTCTTGCTATCATCATCATGCTCACCATCCTTTTCCTCTTGTGTTCTATATATTCACCAGTTTGAGGATTTTTTGTCAATATTTCCTCAATGTGCTTGACTATATTCTCCAAACTATCCAGTTTTCCAAGCACCATAGGAGCAAATGTTTCAAAGAATTTATACATTTTCTCCATTTCTTTCATGTGGTTGTTTAGTGCTTCTTGAATTTCAGCACTGGTACCTTCTCCAGCAATAAGATGTGATTGTGAAGTTGGCTCTTCTTCAAAAAGTCTTCTTTTGTAGGGAGGTTGCTTCCCCTCACTTGTTGAATCATGTCTTCTTTTAGTCTTCATCTCTCTTGCCTATGTTTCTGCCTCATCTTTTTCTTCTTCTTCAGTTTCTTCTGCTTCAACTCTCCTTGGAGGAGTCTTTCTTCTAGTTCCCCATACTCCCTCATTATCCAAGGTCAATTGCATTCTTTTGAGAGAGTCATTTGTATAAATTTGACCTCTTTTAAAATTCTGTCCTTTAGCAGGAAGTTTGACTTGAAAATGTTTGAAGATTCTAGTCAAAAGTCTTCCATATGGTAAAGCCTTGTTTTCATTCTTTCTAGCCCCAAACATATGCTTCAATGCCATATATCCAAAGTTTAATCTTCTATGCTCATGCAAAGCCAGCATAATCACCATATGAATATTTATTGTGTCCAAAGTTAGGAATAATCATGGTAGTCATCATATGATGCATAAATCTTCCCCTAGCATCCAAGGCTTTAATTTCTCTTTCCTTAACTGTCCTAAACTCTCTACCATTTGTAAATGCCTCTTCAAATCTAGCATTAGTGAACAATTCTCTTTCATAGCAATGTTGTCCCATAGAATAATATTTTGCACCAACATCACTCACTCCACAGACTCTATTCACCAATGCATCATTAAATTCAAAATCTATTTGAGATACTCTAGATGAATACCATTGATTGACATCTTCTCCTTCATATTCTATTCTTTCTTCTCTCAGATTAGCATAGAATTCATATACAAGAGAAGGATAATATTCTTCATCAATATTCAACAGATTACTCCAGCCAATATCACCAAATAAAGATAGGACATTACCCATATTGGTGAGCTTTTCAAAATCGACTCTGTTTCCAGGGATGATTTTCCTTGATTTCTTGTTCCAATCTTCAAATTCTGATGCAGCTTTAATTGAGATGAACTTGTCTGCACCAGAGGATGATTGAGGAACCCTAATTCTTCTTGGTTCATGGTGAGTTCGTCCTCCTTCACTGACCTTTGCCTTCCCCTTTCCTTTTTCAACATTGGCTCCTTTTGTTCTTGCCATTTTGATTCTCTAACAGAAAAGCAGTGAGTTTTGAGATGTATCTAGGGTTAGAAATTAAAAAATTCAAATATTTTGATGTGAAAATAGTGAAATCATAGAGGTATTTATGTTTGGACGCGAGTGGGTAGAGAGAAATTTTGAAAACGAGAGAGTTCGGATGTTAAATTATGTGAGTAACGGCTAGTCGGTTTCCTAAAACCGCCGTAACCGTAAAGTTCGGACGACCAAACTTTTTGGTCTGCGTCCAAACATGCGTCTAAACTTCTCTGTTTCTCCAGTTTTAGAAAGTTCGAACGTCCGAACTTTCTATCATGCGTTCGAACTGTTCTGTCCAGAATTTTCTGTCAAAGTTTGGACGTTTCATTTTCACTCAATGCATCCAAATATTTCCTGCTTTTGTCACACTTAAACAAACATATTAGTAATTAAATTTTGAAATTCCTAAAAGCCTTCTTAAATGATTAAACCTTTCCTCAGCCAAAGGCTTTGTGAATATATCAGCAACTTGATCATTTGTATTTATATACTCTAAACATATGTCCTTTTTAGAACATGATCAAGAATAAAATGATGCTTAATTTCTATATGTTTTGTCATAGAATGTTGAATGGGATTTATGCTCAAATTGATAGCACTAGTATTATCACATAGTATAGGCACACAATTGAATTTAAGACCATAATCAAGTAAGGTATGCTGCATCCATAATAATTGAGCACAACAACTACCAGCAGCTATATATTCAGCTTCAGTAGTGGACAATGACACACAAGATTGCTTTTTACTATACCAAGACACAAGACAACTACTAAGAAATTGACAAGCCACTAGTACTTTTACGTTAAACTTTGCACCCATCATAGTTAGCATTTGAATATCCAATAAGTTCAAAAGATGAAGATTTTGAAAACCAAAGACCATAGTCATATGTATCAATCAAATAACGAACAATACGTTTGACAGAAATTAGATGAGATTCTTTAGGACAAGATTGAAATCTAGCACATAAGCACACAACAAACATAATATCTGGTCTACTTGCTGTGAGATAGAGTAAGCTTCCAATCATACCTCTATAGGATTTCTCATCAACATTTTTACCTTTTTCATCTTTGTCAAGTTTAGTTGATGAACTCATTGGAGTACCTATTCCTTTTGCTTGATCCATTCCAAATCTTTTTAAAAGCTCCTTGGTATACTTTGCTTGATTTATGAAGACTCCATCCTGGGTTTGCTTAATTTGCAGCCCAAGAAAGAAATTCAATCCTCCCATCAAGCTCATTTCAAACTCATTTTGCATAGATTTGGCAAATTCTTCACAAAGAAATGTGTTAGTAGCACCAAAGATAATATCATCAACATAAATTTGCACAAGTAAGATATCATTGTTATTGGATGTTTTTATAAAAAGAGTTGTATCCACTTTTCCTTTTGCAAAACCTTTTGAAAGAAGAAATCCACTCAATCTATCATACCAAGCTCTTGGGGCTTGTTTCAACCCATATAGAGCTTTGGTTAACTTAAAAACATGATTTGGAAATTTTTCATGAATAAAACCTGGAGGTTGTTCTACATAAACCTCTTCTTCAATAAAACCATTTAGAAATGAACTTTTGACATCCATTTGAAATATCTTAAATCCTTTAAAGCATGCAAATGCCAAAAGTATCCTTATGGATTCCAATCTAGCTAATGGAGCAAATATTTCATCATAGTCAATGCCTTCTTCTTGGTTGAAGCCTTGAGCAACAAGTGTAGCTTTATTTCTAACAACTTCTCCTAATTCATTTAACTTATTCCTAAAAACCCATTTTGTACCAATAATTGAATGATTATTAAGTTTAGGAACAAGAGTCCAAACTTTATTCCTTTCAAACTGATTCAACTCCTCTTGCATTGCAACAATCCAAAAATCATCACTCAATGCATCATCAATATTTTTAGGTTCAATATGGGATAAAAGGGAAAAATTATCAACAAAGTACCACCTTGTTTTAACTCCTTGGGAGACATCACCAATGATTTGCTCCTTAGGATGACCTCTTGCATATGTTAGATCCTTTGGAAACTCTTGATCATTTCTTAGTTGACCATCTTGTTCTTGTTCCCTTAATTATTCTTCCTTGGCATGTTCTTCCAATGTGGGTACTTGATGATGAGTTTGATTTTCAATCATTGAGGGACCTGCATCATCTTCATTTCTTCTTTGAAGGTAAATGTTAGATTCATCAAAAGTTACATGTATGGTTTCTTCAACGCATAATGTTGTTTTGTTATAAACTCTATATGCCTTTTTATTTGATGAATACCCAAGAAATACTCCTTCATCTGATTTTCTATCAAATTTACCCAGATTATCACTAGTATTTAAAATAAAACATTTACAGCCAAACACTTTAAAATAAACAATTGAAGGAGTTTTATCAAATAAAAGTTCAAAAGGTGTTTTTCTTATAAAAGGTCTTAGTAAAATTCTATTCATTACATAGCAAGCAGTATTTACAGCTTCAGCCCAAAAGTATTTTGGCAAGGAATTTTCACAAAGCATTGATCTAGCCATCTCTTGTAAAGTTCTATTTTTCCTTTCAACAACACCATTTTGTTGAGGTGTTTTAGCAGTTGAGAAATTGTGAGTAATTTCATTTTCATCACAAAATTTTGTAAAATCTTGATTGCAAAATTCTCTTCCATTGTCACTTATAATAGAAATCAGTTTGTATTCAAGAGATGTTTGAACCTTTTTGAAAAGTTTTGCAAATTCATGAAATGTTTCATCCTTTTGAGCTAAGAAGAGCACCCAAGTAAATCTAGAAAAATCATCTACAATCACATAAGCATATCTTTAACCACCAAGACTAGTGGTTCTCATTGGTCCAAATAAATCCATATGAACTAGTTCAAGAGGTTTTGAAGTGGAGACCATTTTCTTTGGTTTAAAAGATGTTTTTTATTGTTTTCCATATTGACAAGCATCACAAAGACGGGTTTTATCAAAATGCATTTTGGGTAATCCTCTAACTAGCTTTTGTGTAGAAAGTTTATTCAATAAATCCATGCTTACATGTCCTAATCTTCTATGTCACAAAAATCCATCATTATCATGAATAGCAAGACATTTTATATCATTAGTGATAATTTCATCAAGATATAACACATAGACATTATCAACTCTTTTAGCAATAAAAATGGTTTTGCTACTTTCACTATAAAAAATAGTACAAGTATCACATTTAAATTCTACTTTACATCCATTGTCACATAATTGACTAATTCTAAGTAGATTATACTTCAAACCATCAATAAGTAATACTTGCTTAATAAGTGGGAAGGAACCTTTACCAATGTTACCTATTCCAAGTATTTTTCCTTTCTTCTTATCACCAAATGTGGCAAAGCCTTCACCTGTTGCTTGAAGCTCACTAACAAGTGAGGCATTCCCAGTCATATGTCTCGAACACCCACTGTCAAGAAACCATTTTTTGGCACTTGATCTAGAAGCAAATTTAACCTACACCAAATTAGAAAGAGTGATTTTTAGTACCCACATTTTTTTGGGTCCAAGGGGGTAAGTGAAAGTTCCTTTGACTTTCCAAATAGTCTTAACACCATTTTCTATCTTTCTTTTTATAAAACATTTAGAGACCTTGTGTCCAAACTTGCCACAATATGTGCAACAAATATGAGACTTAGAATTAAAAGTTTCTTTAGCAAAAGTGTTTTTATATTTTGAAACATAGCTATCATGAGTAAAACCAAGACAATGTTTTGCAAATGAAGACCTTTGATAACCAAGTAATTTATTTAGATTTTCTCTCCCTTTTGTAAATTTTTCAATGCGTAAAGTTAGATCATTAACTTTTCTTTTTAAAATCTCATGATCACTAAGCATTTTCTCAAGAGAAATGACTTTTATGCAAAGATTTTTATTTGAAGAAGATATGCTTTGTATGGTTGCATTTAAAATTTATTTTTCATTATTAAGACAATTTATGGTCTCAAGAAGTTTATCATTTTCAACACATAATTTAGAATTCTCATTTGATAAATCATTGATTTTGCATTTCATTTCTTTATTTTTTTTTTAAGCCTTTTTCAATTCTTCATACATCTCTATAAGTAATTCACTAGGATCAACATCATCATCATAAAGATTAGAAATGGAGGGAGAAGGTTGTACCTCATCATCAATTGTCATAAAGCATATGTTGGCCTCTCCTTCACTGTCATCTTCACTTTCTTGTTGATCCCACGTTCCAGCTAGTCATTTTCCTTTCTTGACAGATTTCTTTTTGTTCTTGCTGTCTCTTTCCCTTTCCAAGACTCTGGGACAATCTGCAACAAGATGTTCTATACTCTTGCATTCAAAACATTGAGGTTTGAAGTAGGAAGTCTGTCCACTCTTCTTGGTTGGTTTTCTTCCCTTTTTGAGAAACTCCTTTTTGTAGAATCTCTTGAACTTCCTAACTGCCATGGCAATTTCCTCTTCTCCACTGTTACCATCTTCTTATTCACTTGAAGATTCTTCTTGTTCACTCAAGTGATTTGAAGTCTTGAATACAACTCCTTTTCTTCCTTTTTCTTCATCTTCTTTGTCATTTAATATTTTCATCTTCATTTCATGTGTGAGCAGAGATCCAATAAGCTCTTCAAGCGGAAGAGTTTTTAAGTCCTTGGACTCGTCAATAGCAAGTGTCTTTGGCTGCCAAGATTTTGGTAGAGCATCCAAAATCTTTCTGTTTTGTTCTCCAATAGTATAGCTCTTTCCATAAGCTTTTAATCCATTGAAAATGTTAGTAAACCTTGTAAACATATCACTAACATTCTCACCTTGTTTCATGGTAAAAAGTTCATAGTCTCTAACAAGCATGGCAAGTTTAGATTCTTTAACTTGGTTTATACCCTCATGAGTTATTTGGAGTAATCTCCACATATCATGAGCAGTGTCACAACCACTAACTCTATTATATTCAGTTACATCTAAAGCACAACTTAATATGTTCATGGCCTGAAAATTTAATGTCATTTTCTTTGAATCATGTTCATCAAATTCATCCGTAGACTTTGGTTCAAAGGTTACTCCATCAGCTCTCATTTTCATTGGAATATAAGAACCTTTTTCAACTATATTCCACAAATCAAAATTGATAGAACAAATATATATCTTAACTCTAGATTTCCAAAAGGTATAGTTTGTTCCATCAAACAAAGGTGGTCTATATGTGGAATACCCTTCTAGGTAAGGTAAGTTTGAAATATTAGCCATAAGATCTTTAACTTCTAGATTGTAAAACCACACAAGAAGTCCTTGCTCTGATACCAATTGAAATACGTAAGAGGGGTGAATTAGGTATTTGGCTAATTTTTCACAAATATAGTCCTTTTATAATTCTAAGCAAAGAAACAGATTGTATATGCTTGATTCAATAGAAAAGTAATACAAATAATATCCAAGAAGTAGAACAATGTAAGAAGAAAGAACACAAGCAATTTATAGTGGTTCGATCTCTTCAAGATCCACGTCCACTATCTTAAGCCTACACTTAAGGATTTCAATCAATTTACTGTATGCTCAAGTTCACAAATTACACAAGAGGCTCACCACACAATGGATTTACACTCACAACCTCTTTTAGTAATTATACAAACAAGGATCACCCTTCCACCAGGGTTTTATATCTAAAGACAACCTAAAGACCAATCTAATCAAAGGCTCACCCACACATGGGTTTTATACCACAACCTTGATTAATCTAGTCTATGGTTAGAAAACACAGTTTGATAAAGAGAGAAGAGTGTGTAGATGTTACCACTTGTTGGTAGATATTTACACAATGTTTCACCTTCACACTTTGATGTCTTTGGAATGATCAATTGAATGCACAAGATGAAAGAGAGCTTTAAAGTTTGCTAAAGGCTTTTGGAATATTTAGAATTCATAAAGATTCACGACATACAAAAAAATCTGAAGTTTATAGCTTTCGTAGATGTGAATAATCAAATGTAACAGCTATAAAACGGCTAGTAACAGTGAAGTTCGGACGTCCAAACTTTCTGCTATGCTTCCGTACTTGCGTTTGAACTTTACTATGCCAAGCTGTCTGGAAAGTTCGGACGTCTGAACTTTTCCTTATGCGTCCGAACATTCGTTCGAAATTCTCTGGAAAAACAGTAACCATGCTTATCAGAGAAAGTTTGGACGTCTGAACTTTTCTCCATGCGTCCGAACTTGCGTCCGAAATTCTCTGGAAGGACAGTAACCATTTCAAAAGTTTGGACGTCCAAACTTGCATCCAAACTTATCAAACTTTGTCAAATCTTTTGAAAATCATTGTCAATAACGAAAACGTTTTGCATGAATAGACACATCTTTAAGCACATTTAAACACAAAAACCGTTACCAAAACATTTTTATCATACAAAATCTTCTTAAGATCATTTAAGATTTCAAAAAACATTTTTGCTATCACAAAGTTTATTTAAAATCATTTCAAAAACTAGTTTTGTGCTCTCTCATGCATTCAAATGAATCCAAGACATACAAGTGTAGAGTTTACAAAAAAATATACCTATTTAGCATACTAACTCTACACTCTAAGTCTTCAATGTATTCAATCATTTTGATCATACTCTTCAATCTTCAATTACCTTTGGCCTAGTAGAGTTGTTCTTGCATTGTGATTTCAAGACAATAAGACTTCATGCTTCTCAATCCATCAATCCTATAACTCAACATATAAACACATTAGTCCTCATCAATATTTGTCATTATTCAAAACTAGTATGATTTGCCCTTAGGGCTAACAGATGTCCATTATCTGATATCAATGAGGTAATCCAATAACAGAGTTATAGAGATACTCCAACTATCCAGAAGATAGATGGAAGAGTTCTATCACATATTCTATTAGTGATAGGATTTGTCTTCTGATTACTCTCTACCTCTTCTTATTGATATGTACTATGAACCCTATAAATAGGGCTTTAGATTGATGTATTGTTGACACTTAATTCATTGATTGATTTACTCTCAGAGAATCAATAAAGCTCTTGTGTTCTTTCTCTCTTCTTTCTCTCTACATTATATTCCCTTTATTAAGTTCTCCATATTAGTATTACAATTTCGTAGTGCCGACGATGATTGCGCGGTAACAAATTCATAACACATTATCAGTACGAGTCTCTACCACCGAAGTTGAGAGGTTAATCAAGAAAAAAATGAGGTATTCCTTTTTACCTTTGAATTCCTATGGAAAAAATTTTCAAAACTCGTTTTTTTTTCTCTCTTGATATTTATAGAACGAACTATATGTCAGATACACTAGATGCTCAAATTTATTGAAAATAATGCATCATCATCTCAAAATCGTATAAAAGCCATGATTTTTCTCCGTCATAATTTCTATGAAGATCTAAAGACGGAGTATCTTACCATGAAATATCCACTTATTTTGTGAAAGGATCTAAAAGAAAGATTTGACGACCAGAAGATAGTTATTCTACTAAAATCACGATATGATTGGATGCACTCACGTTTACTTTAAATCTGTAAGTGAATGCATTAGAGCCGACAATTATGGCCTGGAAGAGGTCGTAACCATGCTCGAAGCCGTGGACATAGACGCGGATATGGTAAAAATAATCTATACAATCATAGCAATTAAAATATATGCATCTGGATATTGTGGGTCCTGAAGACAAAATTTAAGAAATACAAAGCATTAAAGCCACTTGATTACTAGCAAATTGTGAATGGAAACATACAATCACCAGAAGATGATTGTTATATAAATGCTATTTATGATTTGTTATAAGTGTGCCTACAAGATTTTACGTCTATCAGTATGCAAAATTTTAATGCATTTAGTAGTTCTTCTCAATTAAAGTTATAAGGAGAAATATTACTAGTAATGTGATGAATAAAATATTTTTCCTTTCTTATATCTCTAACATGCTCCTGAAGTAGCAATATCGAGAACAAAATTTTCAGAAATATTTTAAATTTATATCTTCTGATACTAAATGAGTCCTTTATAAAATATTTTGACGCTTGACCAAATATTTTTATGCCATTTCCTGAAGTGAATGATATTAGAAATTATAATATATTTATGTACAAGATTTTGGTCGCGACTAGTAGAAATACACTTTGTTCTTATACTATAAGAATGACTCATTAAATCTCTAGTGAATAGATACTCACTAGAAGTGAGAAAATAATGAGAAGGAAAAAAGGAAAGTAATAATTCTAACATGTTATTGATGCAATATGAAAGTTTGTCACGTACCTGTAGTACGTCAAGCATGTTATGAATCTCTATTAATTATTGATATTACTTTACTTCCCTGAATTATGCTACTGATAGTAACGATGCTTGTGTCGATAATATTGATATGATACATGTGAATGTTGCCAATTATTTTGAATATCCAAAAAGAGTTTTTTAGCATTTTGAATATCATTCAAAATTTTGAGTTATCAAATTGTTACTTTTCTATTTTATCATCTTGTGATTATTTTTGAAAAGTTTTCATACTATAGACTTATATTGTAGTATTTATATATTATTTTAGTTTATTTTGGATCAAGAATGGTGAAGATACAATTTGTCTAAACAGTATTTATTATTTATTTGGAAAAAATATATTTCCAAAGAATAAATGGTAATACAATGTTCCAGAAGAATTAGTTGATCAATAACTCTAGAAGAGTTAATTGATTAAAAGTTCCAGAAGAGCTACATGATCTTCACCTGATGGTCAATTGTTGTAATGCATCATTCTCCATATAGTCTCTTAAAACATTTGAACATTGATTATATTATCAGTATATCGAGACATTGGATGAATGAACTTTTGAGGCATATGCATTACCATTATGACATAAAATATACGTCAATTATAGATACCACTCTTCTGATTTATATTGCATAGAATTATGAATTTGAGATGCAATATTGAGTAAACTTGAAGTTTACTGATAAATAATTTATTAGTTGGCATGACCGGTTAGACCATCTCAGATTATTAAAATACGAAGAATAATTATGAATTTATTATGGAACCAGAAGTTTCCTAATATGACGAATTTATAAGTGCTACTTGTTTTATTTAAAAGTTGCCAGTATCACTTCGGGTTGAATGTGTTATTTTGAGATGAATTGGAGAATTTATTAGTTGATGCATCAACAAATAGTCATATGTATATTCTTGTATTTGCAACCTACATTCTGCAGAATTTATTGATAATGAGCTCATGTTGCAACCTACAGACTACAGTTCGAAGGATAATTTATATAGCCAGGTATATTAACTGACCAATATTCGGCAAATAATGCTCCTATTATATTTGATATCCCTGAAGGATAATCTACCACTACAAATAAATTTGAGACACAACTGAAATTTGGTAGATAAGTCAGTTCCAAGTATACAAACCCTTCACCGGAGTAAAGACTTAAGATGATCATATATTTTAAGTCGAGGAGATTTAAATTCCAGCAGAATTTATCCCCAAACATGATTGATATATTATTTTTAGAAGAAATTCAGGTACCTAAAAACTTTGACAATGATGAGATCTCCACATGATTGGGAAATACTGGAACTGCACAAGTATATGACGTCAACGATATTAATGCGCATAATATATTGATTCAGAATGAGGATTTCCAAATCGAGGTCTGTAAACTCGAAATGATAAAGTTCGCATGAGAAATATGAAAATTTCAAACTATTCACAAGTACACTTGAAGTGTATATGTATTCCCAGCAGGAATTATACACCTGAAGTGTAATTCCAAAGAGATAACAATTAATATTTGCTTGCAAAATGCGAACTGCAAAAGTGAATATTTGCCATGAGTTATGGCGTATGATTCTTCGTAAGACCTGGCACTGATAACGAAAAAATATATTTCTAGTGGTGGATATAATAGTGCATGATAACACTTAATATGTGTTTATCTTTGTTATCATTAGATAATGATACATATATTTGAAGTCCCTAATGGACTTGATATGCTTGAAGCATATAATTATTCCTGTAAAACATAATGAGATTGTCTTAGTGAATTTTTATTAAAAGAATATTCGAGTATGTCCATATATATATAAATTATATATGTAGTTGTACTTGCTATATGTATTTCTTTATCAGAATATATCCTCATTGTACAATCTATTGATTGTCTTAGTGTTCCCCACATTAGGGGGGAGAAAATCATCAATTAAAAGAGGATATCATTTATGACTATTATTATCTTGATCTATGCACAAGGATTAATGAACTGAAAGTTCAAAATATTATTTATTTGTATAAAATTGCATATTGATTGTTTGTCTGACTCCTGTAGAGTTAGTCAATATAATATTCAACTTATATATATTCTTATTTGCATAGATGTCCCAGCAGGACAAATATATGAATTCTATAGTCATATGATTTTGATATACGTCTGAAGCGTGATTGATCTCTTGATTTTGAAAATAAAATTCTCCAAAGAGAAATGGATTTCATGATCAAGATATTTTTCCTAAAGAATTTAGAGGAGCAAGTATTATGATCAATATTTTTGTTTTGATTGAACATCCTGATGATGTTTCACATGGACATAGCACATCAATGGTCATTGGGTTATTATTGTGAGATATTTTATATCTATTAAAGGATATTGAAGAACTCCTTGGTCCTGAAGTACCATAACTCTACAATTTAGAGCATAAATACACTTGTTCACGTGCAAGTAGATATCTATTTTGGTTCTTCTCTGCCCAATGAATTTTGAAATGTATTAAGCTTGCCTTTTGATATCTCCTTGAGATAGTTTATCTCGAATATTGAGAAAATTCAACTCCTGTTGTGTTGGACATGCAAGTATAAGTTACCTATATGATCCACATAAATCATGCATTTATAGGCATGTGTTGATTATAACAACCACATCTTCAACTCATGTTGGAGAAATAGAAATTCATGATGTTGGTTGAGAATATGTGTGATCATGATTAATGTATTCGAGATAAATCTATATCCTCTAAGAAGGAATTCCAACTATATTGTTGGATGATAATAGAGTTTAGAATATATCTAAGGAGATATGATAAAGTATATTTTTACTCACGAGCTCCAGAAGAGATGTGATATTGATGTGCATTGAATTTGATCATTTGATTATTTGACAAATCTCTTCACTAAGACCTTACCAATTGCAACATTTGATTGGAAAGTATTGGTTAAGAAATCTCAAAAGATTATCTCATCAGGGGGAGTAAATATGGCATAAAGAGTAGTGTACTCTTTTTCCTTCACTAGAGTTTTTCCTACTAGGTTTTTTTATCTAGTAAGGTTTTAACGAGACATATTCTTATGCAGTGGATATCCAAAGGGGATTGTTATGAAATTAATATTGTGGATGTCCATTATCTGATATCAAAGAGGTAATCCAATATCTGAGTTATAGAGATACTCCAACTATCCAGAAGATAGATGGAAGAGTTCTATCACATCTTATATTAGTAATAGGATTTGTCTTTTGATTACTCTCTACCTCTTCTTATTGATATGTACCATGAACCCTATAAATAGAGCTTTAGATTGATGTATTGTTGACACTTAATTCATTGATTGATTTACTCTATAGAATCAATAAAGCTCTTGTGTTCTTTCTCTCTATAATTTTCTTCTATTATCTACATTATAGTCCATTTATTAAGTTTTCTATATTAGTATTACGATTTCGTAGAGCCAACGATGACTGCGCGCCAACAAATTCATAACAGTAATTTTATTTTATAATTAATTATAAATTATGTAATCTTTATTAATAACATGATAATTATAATAAAAAAATTGTTCTGTATACTCATTTATCTTTTTGAAAAGGATCACTCATTTTCAAATGTTAGTCAGTTGCGGATAAGAAAGAAGACTTTGACAGCTGCTAGGGAAATTGTTACTCTATGGTTCTTTTTTACATGCCATTTTTTGAACATTATTGGACCATAGAGGGACAAAACAACATTATTGGACTACAGATAGAAATGTCATGGAAAGTGATAAATTTTTAACGTTTTCAAGTTAATTAGTAAGGATACTCAATCCTTGAATTTGTTCACAATCTTCCATATTTTAAGCAAAATTTGAAAAAGCCCACGAGTTCGCAATTAAAGTACGGTAGTTCGAAATTTGAATTCCTTGAATGTGTCAAATTATTGGTTTGAAATCCGCCAATTGCATTTAATTTGCTACTTTGAGTAACCACATGCCAGCCTTGCGATGTAAAGGCAAGATGACGGTAGTCCTGTGGTGTTGTTGTCACTGTTGCAGGACGGTGCTGCTGTTGCACAGGTCGGTGAAGACCAGAAGCTTTGGTCATTCCAAAGACTTGGATAGAGTCAATGGTCTTCGTAGAGACAACACTCACTAGGGCTGTTTTACTATAGAAGGCCGAAATGATCTTTGTCCGTAAGCCCTGTGCGTCTATTTTAATTTATTACCGAAACGTGCTTAGAATAATTCTTTTTCAAAGTATTCTATTACCTTGAGTATGCTCGAGTATCAAAGTAACCTATGACATGGGCAATCCCTTGACATATCAATTCTGTCACGGTAGAAAAATTAAGTTTTAGAACAAAAAGTACCTCAAAAGGGAGAAAATTATTACTTTGGTCATTCCTAATTTTGGTCAAAAGTCTTCGGTTAGAAACCTATACATTGTGATCATAATTGCTATCCATGAGCAAAGAAAAATGAATTTCGGGTATATGATTTTGAGACACATGATGGGAGTAGGAAGATGGAGAACAATGCAATATCCTATGGAAGACTGCTCACAAAAATATTTAAGCACTTCCAGGTTCAACTCCTCAAAAGAGGGCTAGCCATTAAGAGTGGAGGCATGTATACAAATGAATATCTCAAGAGGATGCAACTAACTCTTGATGATGATGGCATATGGATCCAAAAGGGAGACTCCCTTGATGAATGAAAGACAAGAAAAGAGTGAAGATGAATAAAATGAAGAAGAGGAGGATGAAGAAGAGATTCAAGTAAGAGAAATGAAGACGAAGAGAAAACATGACTGATATTTATGTTTGTGCTTCATATAATGATCATTTTGAGATTAAATTTTTGTTAAATTTTGATGTTTCAATAACCATTTACACTTCCTTTATCTCGTCTTTGCTTTAGGTGAGTTTATTGAAGATTTAGAATAGAATGAAGCAAACAAAAAGATTTTACACAATGAAGAAAGCAGAAAAATGTAGAGTGAAATAGCAATGTAGAGAATTTTCAAGTTAGATGTTGACCTCCATATAGATTTAAAATGCAAAAGTAATCTTCTAGACAACTATATAGAACATTCGGATGGTTTCATAATGGTAAAATTTATGTCAATCCAAGTTCGTTTGACCACCCTGCTTATGTTGCAAAGTCACTTGTCCTGAATTTTATCCCAGTTTTGACACATTTTGGTAGAATGACCTTATCTTGAGTTTTAGATTTCCAATCGAGGTGATTCAAAACATTGTGCAAATATAATATCATAATCTACAACTTTTATGAAGACATAAAGACATAGATCAGCATATTTCATGCTCCGAATTTATCAAGAAATCAAAATAGCTACCACTGTAGCGCAGCAGAAAATTGTAGCAAAACTGGGACCAAACAGTGCCGCCTTCAAGGGACCAAATTGTGCCTACTTCAAGAATCCAAACGGTGCTGCTTAGCCCACCCTAAAAGGTGCCATTTGGACCAAAGACAAATTTCTACAATTTTTCTCTCATTTTTGGGAGAACTATATATAGGATTTTATGGGTTTTCAAGGGGAACGACTAGGGTTCTTGGAGGAGGCCAAGAGAGGCGCAAAACCAAAAAGAAAAACTACAAAAACCTCTCCTAAATCTTCAATAGTTGCAAGGGAAATCTAGAGAGAAGATCAAACCTTTGAAGAAGAAGCAATCAATCTTGAAGATTCAAGCTCAAGAACACAACTCTTGGCAACCAAGTTGGAGAACTTCAAGCCTTGAAGAAGAGAAGATTTGAACCATGAAAATGAGAAATTCTTCCTCTTTCTTTGTTGCTTTATGTTCTTTGAATTGTACTATATTGATGAGCTAAATTATTGAATACTTGGATGGTTATGAACCCTGGTTATTATTATGTGATTGATTGGTTCTCTTGGTTGATTGAATTCTGATTTCTTATGGATTGTTTGTGGATTTGATTGCTTGAATTGACTTGGTTCATAATTGATTCATAATCTGTATTTCTCACTTGGAATTGAGAAAGGAAGGGTGAAATAGACCATGACACAAATAATGGGAGTGATTTAGGTGACTAGAGATAGAAATCTCAACACTTTCTTGATGATTAGAGAAATCTAATTGGAAATTCACAAATCTTAATGCATTCTTGGGTTGAATTAGTTAGAAAGAGATTTCAACTAATTAATCTGAGAGTAGACGACTTTCATCTAGAGATAGAGTGAGTTCTAATTGGGGAATTTCATCAACATAAGAAGGGCAATTCATTAACCAAGGGACTTTTCTATCACATAGGTAATTCTAGGGGGATTTTCCATTCAAGTATTTCTTTCTCAATTGAAATTTTCTCTTACAAATTAAATTTTAGATAAAATGAATTTTATTGGTTAAGTTAGATTTTTATTCTTAGTAATTATTTCTATTATCTCCACAAGCAAATTTCATACGCTAAACAATGGAGTGAAAAGTGAGTAATGATATTTGACCATCCCCGTGGATATGACATTAAAATTTATTTTCCATTGTACTAATCATAATGATAGGTGCACCTGCCTTGTGTTGGTGCGCAAATTGTTAAAGATTGAGATAGAATTGAGTATAAGGGCACGGAAAACATACACAACAATGACTCAGAAAGTGAAAGGGAGCAACCTCCCTCCAAAAGAAGATTGTTTGAAGATGTGTCAATGCCTCAATCACACACCAATGAAAAAGAAGATCTTGTTGGAGAAAGGGTCACTAGAGGAGACACAATTGTTACCAAAGTTTTTTGAGAGGTTCTAAACAATCACTTCAAGCAAATGGAGAAAATTTATAAGTTCTTCGAGACTTTTGCTCCTATGGTCCTTGGAAAGCTTGATGGTTTGGAGACAAGAGTTAGAAACATAGAGGAGTCATTAAAGAAAATCCTCATAGTAGTGAAGGAACTTCCAAACCTCAAGAAAGTGAAGGAAATAAAGATGATAAAGAAAAGAATGCGAAAGAAGATGAAGAAAAAGGTGATGAGAAAGGAGGAGGTAGTGATGATGATGAAAAGGACAATGGAGATGAATTAGAACTTGTGCTAGAAGTCATGGAGGTGAAGTAAAGGCACAAGGTGATGATGAGATGCATGAAGATAAACAAATTGAGGGTGAAAAAGATCCAGTGGGGATCAAGAAGGAAGACAAGAGGATGTTGGTAAAGAAGGAAACTTGTTTGAAAAAGGCAAAATTGCCACTCTATCCACAACACCTTTTGGAAAAGGGAGAGAAAAACATGTTATGAAGAGGAAGAGCACAAAGAGATCCTCTCGGTTGGCCACAATCCCCATGCCAAACTATACCGATAATGAGCTTGCAAGTGAGTGTCCCCTCTATATCGAACTCAAAGGTAGCATTGCCATCACCACCAACAAATATAGAGTGACGACCACGAAGAAGATCCACGACTAAGCATTTCTTAACCCTATTACTCATTTCATTGCTCTTCTAACTTATATTTATGCACTTAGTATAGCTTATATACTTTGTGACTCTTTTGTACAATCCCCAATTTATATATCTAGCATAGTCTATGTATCTTCGTATTTAATATTTTTATGTGTCTTTCCAGTATATGTAATATCTGGTGAAGCTCAATGATCATATAGTTATGTTGAGAGCTTCTTTTGTTGATGTAACTTCACTTTGATTAACCCCAACTTTGATTGATTACAAAAGGGGAGAGAAGTGATATAATGATTGAAAAATGTGTATGAAATGAAATGTGGTGGATACGTTTTTGATGCTATGATGAGATGATTATGGTGATTATGGTTAATATGGTCGATATGTTTTTGATGGTATGATGAGATGATTATGGTGATTATGATTGATATGTTGACTTGATGCTATATGGTGATGCTATGAGCCAGTGAAATGAATTGGTTGAGTGTTGATTTCTAAAGATTACTTGGTCATATATACTAAAGAATATTTAAGCACTCATGTAGTTCATTTTAACAATACTAAAATCACCTTTTGAAACTTATACAAAAAATTTGGACTTGGAATTTGGACGCATACCCAAAATTCGGACGTATCTAAATTTTCTTACCAAAAAGTGCTTTGCTGTTTTTCAAACTGTCCAAAAACTATCTCAATCTTTCCCACCATGTTTGAACTACCTTAGGAAAGCTTATTTTCAAAAATTATAGTATTATCTTGTTTATTTTGTAATTTGGACTTGAAATTTCAAAATTCTGACTTACTACACTTCATGTCCAAACTTACTAAAAAATGAGCACAATCTAAGGGGGAGTTTTGAAAATCTTTTCTAACCTTAAAAACCTCTCTTAGAGATATCTTTAATGCTTAAATGCTACATCCTCATTTAGATGGAAGGAAGGAGGCATATGGAGATTGGTTGCGTCATAGGCTCATTACGAGCCACTCTATTTTCATTGTGCCAAAATTGTTTATCATTCATCCAGGTCATCAAGGCTTCTTTGTGATACATTATATAAATCCATCATATTTTGCATCAAATTTTGTCATCATCAAAAAGGGAGAGATTGTACCCTAAGGGCAAATCTAGTAGCTTTGATTAATGACAAACATTGATGAGAACTAATTCATATGCTTATTGTGTGATAGGATTTTTAGATTGAGAAGCCAAGTGTTCTCATTGCCTTGGAGCTATAACACTAAGGACAACTCAAATGTGCTCAAGTGATTGAAGAATGTAGAGCATATCCTAGAAGATTGAAGGCTTTGAATACACTAGTGTAGGTTTGCCTTCTGCTTAATAGTTATCTTCTTGTAAATCCAACACTTCTTGCTTTTGGAATCTATAGAATACATGAGGAAGTACAAAACTTAGTTTTGAACCTTAAAAAGGCGTTGATCATTCTTTATTTACCAAGTGATTGTTAATGACTTAGTACTCAAAAGGTCTTAATTGACATATCCTTAAATCTAAAATGATTTCAAACTTATTGTAGTTGATTTTCAAATATTTTGACAAAGTTTAAAAAGTTTTGACTCTTGTTTGAACGTCTGCACCGTGACTTTGGCTGCTGAATTTCCAGTGAAACTCAGATGACCATTCCAGATGTAGAGGTCAAAGTTCGGTTGATTGAATTTATCCTAGCAGCCTAGTACATAGTAAGTTCGGACGACCAATTTGGACGCAGAGGTCCAAGTTTGGTCAACCGAATTGCAGTGTTACAAGCCGTTATTTAAACATTAGAATTGATTTTCAAAACTTATAAAAGCCACAAACTTCAGATTTTTGAGTAGTTCTAAATAATTTAAGAATCTTTGTACTCCAAAATCATTTGAATATCAAAAAGCTCTATTTTATCTTGTGTTTCATGTAACTATTCAAGCTTTCTAAGACAAAAAGATGAAGTGGAGCTAGCATTTTGTATCATCTATCAAGTTGTTGGTAATATCTTTCTTTATTCTTTCATCTGCTAGCATTTTTCAAGGTTGTCTTGAAGATATAATACCTTTCTTGATAAAGTGAACCTTAATTCTTGTGTGAAAAAGAGGTTGTGGTGTAAATTTCTTGATGGTTGAACCTCTAGTGTACTTGTATTAACTATTTCTATAGTTGATCCTTGAGTGTAGACTCAAGGTAGTGAATGTAGATCTTGAAAAACTCGAACTACTTTGAATTTTTTGCGTTCTTGACCTTTATTGTTTTACTTGCTTTTCTATTGTGTTCATTAAATCTCTTTTGATAAGCTTCTTTAAGCATTCATAACTCTCAAAATACTTACATCTTCTTGCATCTACTTCACAAGACCCTATTAATACTTGAAGCTTCACTCTTTCCAAGCCAAGTTTTCAAAAAGGAAAATATTTTGAAAATTAGCCAAAGACCTAATTCAACCCCCCTCATAGGTCTTTCAAATAAAATTAAAAAAAACACTAAAAATCAAGAAAATCATTAGAGTCACTAGAGTTATCAAAGTCACAAGGGGAAAGCTCTATTGGTTCTCCTAGCATAAACTCTAGGTACTCAGTTTGAGTCTCTTGAACGTGAACAATATAAGGGGAAAAGAGTTTCAAAATCCTTTGGGCATGAGGATAAAAACTTAACAGAAAGGCATCATGATATCTACTCTTGCCACCAACCTCCGTTGTTCTATAAGAAATTGAGTATCAAACTCAAGAATATGGGTATGGTCCACAAGGGACACATATAATTGCATCATTAAGAGACACCTTTAAAGCTTCTCATTGGAAGATCCACAAGCAAGATGGAGAGAATCTAGCTTGATCTTCAAAACCTCACGGCCATCCCTAATCCCACTGAATATAGACTGAGTCAGGGGATCTTTTGTGAACAGAAACTCAACCAATTGAGGGCGCACAACATATGAAAAATCAAGAAGAGAAGCTATGGAAAGAATCATAGCAACAAAGAAAAAGGCAAGAGGGTAGCCAAAGATAGCAGAAACTACAAAATATGCCTTTAAATAAAAAGCTTGACAAGCCTAGAAGCTGAGGAGAATACATTGGCAGGCCAACAACCATAAGCCAATTGAGATTACAAAAATTCTGAATATATCCCCAAAATAGGAGAAGATGAGCCTCGACCATGAGGAGAAATGTAGTAATAAAAAAAGCCCAAAGAGGAGACGATTCAGCCGCAAATGCAGATGGAAAGGGGAAAGACCCCTCTACCCCCACTATAAATGCATTAAATAAAATTGCTCATGAGCAAAAATCAACGAGTACTCAAGGAAAATAAAATAATTATTCGATCTATAAGTACCCAATTAGAAAAATTGCGTAAAATTATCAAAAAAAAGTTTGGCTGCATATATGGTTCAACAAAAAGTCGAGGTCTAAACACATAGCCCATCATAAAAGACTGGGCCAAAAGCATGGCCCAATAGAAATAAGCCTAGCCCTAAAGAATGCTAGCACAAAATCAATCTCAAGCCATAAAAAGCATTTTATTAGAACTATGAGGAATGATAAGCAACATTAGAAGGGAGAGTTGGAGCAGACCTGACAGAAATACCCGCAGAAGATAAAGTAGACGAAGGAAACCTTGACATAGATAGCCTCAGGAGCACATAGTCTTGGAATGATCTTAAGAAGCTCAAAATTAGGATGCTAAACCTTTACCAACAAACAATGCGGGTAGCAGCAATTTGAACGAGAGAAAAGCTAAACTATTGAACAAATCTTCCATGTCCTAACTTTTTACGAAGGGCCTCTAGATCATTTTCACAATAGGTACATGAAGCACACCATTTGAATCCAAGACTTGGTCAATAGTGCCTTGTAACTCCTCAATCAACTTGGTAAAGTTAGCCTCCTTAGTCTGAGCTGAAGCTCACCACAAGGTTCTTTAACTTTTGGCTTAGATGCCCTCTTGGCTGCTCGCAGAAGCTCCAAATTAGGCTGCTGCTCATTACCAAGTTAACAATGCGAGTAGTAGCAATTTGAGCGAGAGAAGCAGCCAAACAATTGAACAAATCTTCCATGTCCTTACTTTTTACGAAGGACCTCTGGAACATTTTCACAATAGGTACATGAAGCACACCATTTGAATCCAAGACTTGGTCAATAGTGCCTTGTAACTCCTCAATCGACTTGGTAAAGTTAGCCTCCTTAGTCTGAAGCTCCACACAAGGTTCTTTAATTTTTGGCTTAGATTACCTCTTGGCGGCTCGCACTTCGTCAATCTTCTTCAAATATTCGTTCTCCCTGAGGAGATTATTCAACCAAACATGAAATGCTTCCCCCAACTCTTCAAAAATTTGAATAAGCTTACAAAGCTCCCGACCAAAAGTGGCAACTGGAAGTGAAGATATATAATAATTATCATACGTTTCTAGACTGTTGCATCGAGACACCATTTTACTATCCTGAGAAGACACCATACCCTCAAGAGCCTCTCACACTTGGTTAAGATAATATGTTCACCAGCTGACATCAAATGACTAAGATAGACAAAACGGCACTGCAGAAACCTTTCCCTCAGGTAGAGGTTAGCAGATCTGTAGGATATTTCTTATATAGAATAGCTTGATCCGTCGGGAGCTAAGCCTTCCATAACTTGTTGCTCCGGCACCCAAGAGTTTTAACCAAGATGTTTACTTGAAGAAATAGATAGCGGACTTGTAGCAGGAGTCTTTGTAACATCCCACCTTAGAGACGGTCTAAATGTGTTTGTTTTCAAGTGGAGCTCATAGTTATTTTTATATAAACTATTTCAAAAAATATCATGTGTTAGGTTAATTTATTTTTAGAATTATTTGAGATCTCGTTTTGTAAAAAAGAAAGATCCAATAGACAAGTGACACGTGACCACTGATATATTCCACCAAAGTCGGTAGCAAGCACCGACTCTTGGCTTCTATAAATGGCTTCGTTGTTTGTTGTTCTTTCTTCATTTATTTTCTTTCTTCTCTTTCTCTATCGGTTGCCTTTCTTTTACTTTCTTTTCCATTCAATTGACTTCATTCTTTCTTCCTTGTTTAAGGTAAGTTTTTCTTTAATTTCTGTATGTGATTTCTTTAAATAGTTTGACAGTTTTCTTGGATTTGTGTTATAAATTAGTAGGTTAGTAAAATTTGTACATTTTTTATTTCAAGTTTTGTTTAGTTTTCTTTGATTTAAATTTTGTTTTAATTACTAATGCTATTTTTTGTGATTTCTTTAAATCTGGTAGTAGAAGATATTCTGTTGTTTTCTTTATTTCAGGTTTTGCTTCAATATAAAAGTTTTTTTTCTTGAGGATTTGAAAGTGGTGAAATATTGAGATTTGAGATTTAAATTAAAATGATATTTTCATTCTCCTAAAGTGATATTTTTATTCTAAATTTTCACTATCTTAAACATTTAATATTTAGTATTTGAGAAAATTTAGTATTTGTGAAAATTCATTAATATATATATATATATGTTTGAGAATATAATAATAATACTATTATATTATTTTATTATGATATAATGATATTGATATGTATGACTATTAATAATGGAGTATTTTTATAGCTGTAAGTGTAGGCTTAGACTTATGCCTAGAATATCCTAGGAATATTCGCTTGATAACAGAGAATTTATCATGTTCCGGGTTTTCAACTAAAGTTTAGTTATTTGGATTTGTAGGAAATTCTCATGTTTCGTAAAATAGCAAGTAATTCTAACACTTGCTACTAGGTGAGTATACAAATTGAAACTCGCTATATTTTTAATGCTATCAATATTTTCTATTCACAAGTATGAATATATATTATTTTGAGGATTACTGTAGTTACTTATTTTTAAATTGAAAATGTTCTCCACAATAATTATTTTAGTTACTTGTTTTTAAATTGGAGAGGTTCTCCACAATATATTTTTACTTGTGCACTAGAAATATTTAAGAGCGGTGCTCCAAGTAGGTATTTATTTGATTTGAAATATTGTAGTATTTGAACATGATCTATAAATGCAAGTAATCTTTGGGAAATGTTTTATTGTGCATTTTGGAAAGTCATGTGTATTTTCATGGGATATTTAGAAAAACTTGCATTTACATATTTGGACTGGCGGACGGTTGTTATTTTGAAATTATGATGAGATTGGATTTGGTTTTGGATTTGGATCTATTTGGATGGCTACTTTAGTGGCCTTTATATTTGAAAATTGAATAAAAACTCCGTCCCGACCAGATATGATTTGGAATATGATGTGATTGGATTATGATTTGAGCCTAAAGCATTGGTGGATTGTACTGTATGTAGCTAGTCTCCCGTACTAGGGCCTCTTCTGCTGGCGTGGAACGTATAGACTCTAGATTATGGATCCACTTGAAATGGGGTGCAGTATGTTAGGGAGGGCGTGACCCAACTGGCATTGAGTTTATTTGTTTGCGATCACCTGCCAGTAAGTCAGAAGAGCCTTAATATTGAGGTTGATCACCAGGGTTGGACTGATAAGTGCCCCAGAATCCTCAACCTGGTTTTGTTTAGGTAGGCATAAGATATGTGTGAAATCAAATATATTGGTAGTCGTGTATGGTTAGTTTTAACTACGGGATGTCGGGATTTAAGTCCTAATGACCCCGTTACTGGCTTCGATAATTCTACCGGAGGCAGAATCTGAATATTCGTTATGTTTGAGAAATTTGTTTTGAGACGTTTTGCTGATATGTCTTGATTAGCTTAGCCTTTCCAGCCAAGCCCAAAATCTCATCATGAGATTTGTGCATTATTTTGGAAAAATAAATTTTATATGATATAAAACACTTTTAACTGTTGTGAACTCGCTTAGCTTTTCATCTCACACATGTTTTTATTGCTTTGCTTCTTTCCAGATAACTAAAACCATGGATTAGAGTAGTGATTCTTTGATTCACTTCAGAGTTATAATTGTATACTTCTGCTGTGGTTTCCTATAATTGTATTATATTATAATATATGTATACTTTTTCTCTGAACACAATTTGTATTAGCACACATCAATGCTAAAAGGCAAGTTGGTATCTTACTCAGCGACAGTTGAACCTAGTGGAGGAGTTAGGGGTATCACAGTTGGTATCACAGCTTGAGGTACATTACTAAGTTTCAATTGGTAGATCCTAGACAAGTCATAGGTGTTTGTTATGTAGGTTTTAGCTGTTCAGAGATAGTTTGTTGTTTCTAGTACTATGAGAGATAGTTTCAAAGTGACTAGCGTCGCTACTGGTAGATGTGTTTGAGAGTGATTCGGCGGATGGACCTACTACGGGAGCCTTCATGATAGCATGATTCGTTGAGGATGACCCCAATGAATTACTTTTTGAGCCTGAACTTGTCGAGCTAGTCGATGATACTTTCGACTGAGAGATTGTCATTGGAGAGGGGTTATCAGATTTGCCAAATCTTGTTGACCCTATTACTACTATTGTTGCAGTATTTTCTATATTTGTTGGATCAATATTTCATTCTCGATTTTGTCACTATTTATTGAGCTTGCTAGTCCTTATTTTTGTCTTCGGTGTGTGCTATATGAGCACTATATCCAAATAGAGAGAGCGTCTTCTTGGGTTAAAGAGGGATTTACAATGACTAGATTGTTCGCTGAGCTCTTTACGTCGTGATAGAAAGCATGGGGCTATCAAAGCTTACATGTTAGAGGGGCTGTTAGATAGGGTGGTAGAAGCACATGCTGCTCGTCTACATGCGATTGATATGGTGACTTAGTATCACGTTATTTTGATTCGGTGGTAAGATGAGATCTTGGTGTCTACTGGAGCTTGGTTTTAGGGAATTTAAGAATAGTTGAGGGTTCGAGCAGGATTCTCATGAATCCGGGACCCTTAAAGGAAGACCTTTATTGGATTATTTGTATATTTTGTCGTTTGTTATGCGTCTATGTGTGTGTAGGATTGTCTAAATTTTGACCATAGTTCATTAGGGTTTGGAATCGTATAGGATCTTAAATTTTGTAGTATAGTGGGCCCTTACTTGTGTATTTTGTATCTTTTGGTTAAGGTGACTTGGTAGGTCGTATATCTTCTGTCTCTAACATTATATTTGACTTGTGACTATATGGGTATACAACACCACATTTTCTTGACATGATGCCTGTTTTATTTGAGATTATGATTGGGTGTATGATATTGGATATGTTTATATTTAGTTGTGTTTTTTGGTATATTTGTGTGTAGAAGGTAACAAATCTTTACGCACGCACACTAAGTTAGCCGCTGGTAGAAACCTAAGAGCTTTACTAGCTCTCCAACTCCATAAACAAGACCTGGGTTTCCCACCATTCTTCATCGCTATGTTTGTTAATAATCTACTAAACCTTTTTCTCATCCATCTAGAGTACTTATGCATCTTGGATTATTATCTTTGTTTGTAAGCATACCTTTTGCACTTTATATCCCTACATCTTCCTGCATGATAGATTATCAGATGATGGTTAGTACATCGATGGAAGACTTTAGAGTATGCAAAAAAGTATATTTTGGATGTCGTATTTATGTCAAGAATGTAATATTCCTTGGAAATTTGATTGTTTTAGCTTTCAAAGGTTACGATGTGATATTAGGAATTGACTGGTTATTTAAATTATATGCATAAGTTGAATGTTGGCAGAAAATAGTCATATTTAGTCGATCAAGTCAACCAATTCTTTAGTTTAAAGGCAAAGAAAACTAACGCAGATACTTGTTTCATTTATGGAATGAAAGCTAGAAAAATTATTGTGGAAAGATTACCAGGAATATTTAGTATATTTATTGAGTAAGCCTAGGAGAAGCTAAAGTTGGATTTAATATTCGTGGTTAAGGAATTTAAGGATCTCTTTCCAAAGGATATGATGCATAGAGTTTTTCATTCTTATCTGAATCAATTTGTCATTGTTGTCATCGATGATAACCTTGGGTGCTCATTAAATCTTGAGACACATGCAACATTTTAGAACCGTATGGTAGACTCTTATGTAACTTGTATGTTAAATTCAGTGAATGTGAGTGTCAGATGGAACAAGTAACTTTCTCTAGTAACATGATTATCTGTGAAGGTATATCATTATATCCCATCAAGATAGAAGCAGTGACCTGTTGGGAACAACCCAAAATACTAACCAGAATACTTACCTTCTTGGGAATGACTTTCTGTTACAAAGATTTATCAAAGGTTACTCAAAGATCTCTACACCTTTGACATAGTTAGCATGAAACGCAACTGAATTCAAGTGGACTGATAGCTATGAGAAAAGTTTTTAGGAACTATTATGACGACTCATTTTAGAACAAATTTTAGTCTTGCTAGATCCAAGCGATGAATATTTCTTGTACGCAAATAACTTGAAAAAAATGTTTGAGGTTGCATTGATGCAGAGGGAAAAAGTAGTTTCTTGCAGTTTTAGAAAATAAAAAGAGCATGTGCAGAATTACCCAATACAGGATTTGTAAATTAAAGGAATAGGTTTTGCCTTGTAGACTTAGAGAAATTATTAGTATGGGCCAAGCATAAGATTCACGCTGATCACAAAGGTTTGAAGCATTTAATTTTGCAGAAGGATTTGAATATGAGACAACAGTATTTGATAGAGTTGTTAGACAACTATAGGTGCCCATTCTTTAACACCCCCGAAAGGCCAATGTTGTACCAGATGCTCTAAGTAGAAGATAACAAGTTTGACCTTAACAACTATGTTACTACAAGATATTTGAGATGTCCAAAAGAACAAATGAGTTTCAAGAATTCAAGAAACGGATGGAAGCCAAGAAACAACCATACTTTTAGTTAAGTCAAGATGATGAGAGCCTTTTTTGTTTGATAGCAACTTTACATTCCTAATGACAAGGAACTTAAGCAGAATGTTCTAGAAGAAGCACATAAGAGTAAATACACCATGAATCCAGGTGAAAACCAGATGTACAAGGATTTGGAGTAGAAATTTTGGTGGAATCGAATGAGGAAGTGCATAGCTAAATATGTACCCACTTGTTTTACCTGTCAGATGGTGAAGACTGAAATTAGAAATCAGTAGGATTGTTGCAACCATTACTGGTGCTAGAATAGAAGTGGGAACACATTACCGTGGATTTTGTTGTGGGATTATCTCACACAAAGGGACAAAAAGATGCCATTTGGATAATTGTTGATCGATTGACTGAAACAACACATTTTCTTACTATCAATATGGCCCATCTTTTGGATAAGTTAGCTTAGTTGTATGACGATAGAATAGTAAGGTTGCATAGAGTACATGTTGATAATGTTTCGGATTGAGACCTAAGATTCGCCTCTTGATTTTGGTCCAAATTTTAGGCTGCTCTAGGAAACAACCTGAACTGTAGTACCTTAGCACATCCATAAACAGAGAGAACAATTTAGAAATTAGAAGATATGTTGCGAGCATACAATTTAGATTTTGGAAACAAATCGATTGAGAATTTGCTTGTGCAGAAGTTTATATAATAGTTATTACTCATCAATTAGCATGGCACATTTTGAGGCATTACATGGCAAAAAATGCAGAATGTCCCTATATTAGGATAAGGTTGGGATTTGATTTTATTGCAAGCAAAGAAATTTGATGCTGGAAGTGAAAGACATGCAAAAAACAAGCAAGAATTAGCCATTGTAGACTTATAGCGGCCAAAAGTAGACAGAAGATGAGAACTAGAGTTTGGGGTTGGACATAAGGTATTTTTGAAGCTGACACATCACCAACGAAAATGTGAATCTCCAAGAAGAGAAAATTTGAGTCCAAGATATATCGGGTCATTTAAATTTTAATAAGAATCGATAAAGTGGTATATCAATTAGCATTGTGGAAGACCTGACTAGACTACATGTTGTGTTTGAGGTGTCATAATAGAAAAGTATCATCCATCACCAGATTATGTTTTGAACGATGAAGTATTGAAATTGAAAGCAGATTTAACATATGGAGAAAAGATAGACACGGTTTTTGGAGTGCAATATAAAGGAATTAAGAGTAAAGTTGATTTCAATGTGTCAAAACGTTTGGGAGACATCATTGGATTGAAGAACCAATATGGGAAACAGAAAAGTATATATAGATAAAACATCTCTAACTGTTAAGTATCTACCTTTGAATTTCGAGGGCGAAATGCTATTAAATGACGGAAGAATGTAACATCTCACTCTAGAGACGGTATAGATGAGTTCGTTTTCAAGTGGAACTCATAATTATTTTTATACATGTATTTGAGGAACTATCATGAGTTAGGTTAATTTATTTTTGAAATTATTTGTGATCATGTTTTGTAAAAAAAAGAAAAGAGATCCAATAGACAAGTGACATGTGGCCACTGATATTTTCCACCAAAGTAGGTGGCAAGAATCGACTTTTGGCTTCTATAAATGGCTTGGTTGTTTGTTGTTTTTTCTTGATTTATTTTTTTCTTCTCTTTCTCCCTCGGTTGCCCTTCTTTTTACTTTCTTTTCCACTCAATTGACTTCATTCTTTTTTCCTTGTTTAAGGTTAGTTTTTCTTTAATTTTTTGTATGTGAATTCTTTAATTAGTTTGATAGTTTTCTTAGATTTGTGTTATAAATTAGTTGGTTAGTAAAATTTGTACTTTTATGACTTCAAGTTTTGTTTAGTTTTCTTTGATTAAAATTTTGTTTAAATTACTAATGCTATTTTTTTGTAATTTCTTTAATTTATTAAGTGATTTCTTTAAATTTGGTAGTAGAAGATATTCAGTTGTTTTTTTGTTTCAATTTTTGTTTCAATATAAAATTTTTTATTCTTTAGGATTTGAAATAGATTTGAAAGTGGTGAAATATTGAGATTTGAGATTTAAATTAAAGTGATATTTTTATTCTAAATTTTCACTATCTTGACCATTTAATATTTAGTATTTGAGAAAATTTAGTATTTGTAAATTTCATATATATATATATATATATATATATATATATATATATATATATATATATATATATATATATATATATATATGTGTGTGTGTGTGTGTGTGTGTGTGTGTGTGTGTGTGTGTGTGTGTTTGAGAATATAATAATAATACTATTGCATTATTTTATTATGATATTATGATATTGATATGTATGACTATTTATAAGATTACATGGTTATATAATTTTTAATAATGGACTCTTTTTGTAGTTGTAAGTTTAGGCTTAGACTTATTCCTAGAATATCCTAGGGATAGTCGCTCGATAACATAGAATTTATCATGTTACAGGTTTTCAACTGAGTTTTAGTTATTTGGATTTGTAGAAAATTAGCATGCTTCGTAAAATAGCAAGTAATTATAACACTTGCTACCAGGTGAGTTTACTAATAGAAACTTCCTATATTTTTAGTACTTTCAATATTTGCTATTGACAAATATAAGAATATATTATTTTGAGGATTACTGTAGTTACTTGTTTTTAAATTGGAAAGGTTCTTCACGAAAATTATTTTAGTTATTTTTGTTTTAAAATTGGAGAGGTCTCCACAATACGTTTTTACTTGTGCATTAGAAATATTTAGGAGCCGAGCTCCAAGTAGGTATTTATTTGATTTGAAATATTACAGTATTTGAACATGATCTATAAATGCAAGGAATCTTTGGGAAATGTTTTATTGTGTATTTTTGAAAAGTCATGTCCATTTTCATGGCATGTTTGGAAAAACTTTCATTTACATATTTGGGCTAGTGGACGGTTGTTATTTTGAAATTATGATGAGATTCGATTTGGTTTTGGATTTGGATCTAGTTGGATGGCTACTTTAGTAGCCTTTATGTTTGAAAATTGCATAAAAACTCCGTCCCGACCATATATGATTTGGAATATGATGTGAATATATATATAATGTGATTGGATTATGATTTGAGCCTGAAGCGTCGGTGGATTGCACTCTACGTGGCTGGTCTACTATACTTGACCCTCTTTCGCTAGCTTGAAACGCATAGACTCTAGATTATAGATCCACTTGAAAGGGGGCAGAGTATGTCAGGGGGGGTTGGATGGTCCAATTGGCATTGTGTTTATTTGTTAGCGGTCACTTAACATTGAGTCAGAAGAGCCTCAATATTGAGGTTGATCACCAGGGTTGGATTGGTAGGTGTTCCAGAATCCTCAGTCTGGTTTTGTTTCGGGACGCATATGGTATGTGTGAAATCGAATATATTCGTACTCCTATATGGATGGTTTTGACTATTGGATACCAAGATTTATGTCCTGATGACCCCGTTACTGGCTGCGGTAATTTAATCGTTGAGCTAGAATCTAAATATTTATCATATTTGAGAAATTTAGTTTGAGGCGCTATGTTGATGTGTCTTGATTCTCTCAAACTTTCCAGCCTAGGCCAAAACCTCATCATGAGATTTGTGCATTATTTTGGAACAAGAAAATTTATATGATATAAAACACTTTTGAACTAGTGTGGATACACATATACTCTCATATTTGTGAACATCTCATATTTTGAAAACACACAGACACACACGTGAACTCAGTGAGCTTTCTAGCTCACGCATATTTTTAATGCTTATTTCCAGATGACTTAAGCCATGGATCAGAATAGTGATTCTTTAATTCGCTTCAGAGTTAGCTCGACGAGGGCCTCACATATGTGTTTGATCGATTTTTACCTTTCGGTAAAAACTCAAGGGAAAATAACTACTGTTTTTCACAAAGCTAAATGGAAATCCCTATTTTTAGTGGGAGATATGGCAATGGGAAGAGTTGGAGGAGAGTTACCTTATCTGTGGGTAGGGCTATCAATTGGGCTGAGCGAGTAGGGCTTTGCCAAGATTGAGCTTGGCAAGATTGACATCGGGCTGAGAGAATGTGAGCCCGGGCTCGGGCTGGCCCTAATCCAATTTTTTAAATTTTTTTATATAACAATAATATTTTTTAATAATATAATAATATTAGTATTATATAAAATATATAAATATACATATAAATATATAGTTTATATATATTTTTTACGGGCCAGGCTGGAATCGGGCTGAGCTTCCCTAAGCCCGAGCTCGGTCCGAATATTATTCGAGCTGATCTTTTCAGCCTGAGCCCTCAAATTAAGCATGCCGGTCTCAGGCCAGCTTGGCCCAATTGACAGTCCTATCTATGGGTGGGGTCTCGTTGTTCACCCGAAAGCCACAGATACAGACAGAATATTTTGAAAATAGGAGTGAAAAAGGGAAACTTTCTAAGCAACAAACTGTTGTGTTGCAGTAAAAGGTGTCTCACTCACTACAAGAAAACACAAATTTTGCGATAGAAATTTGTAATGAATAATCCGTTGCCAATATGTGATAGGATTGTGACAAAACTACGACAAGTAAATAAAGTTGACTAAAATTGGGATGGAAAAATATTCAATCCATTGTAAAATAGTGATCAATTTGTGAGGGTGAGAAAAAATCACAATTTTAAATCAAAAATTAAATTCCGCTGCAAATATGTTGCTATTGTGCAAATGTTTTGCAACAAATAGAAAAAATAAAAAATTAAATGCCATCGTCAAAAATAAAAAATTTTTGTAACTGTTTTGTGACAAGAAGGAAAATAAAATCGGTTTGAAACTGAAAAAATCGGTTTCAAATTTCAAATCGATTTTCAAACCGAATATAGTCAGTTTTAAAATTGACCCAAGAACCACATTTTTTAACCAAATACAACAACTGATGTTGAAACTGCATGGGAACCGATTTGAAATTGAATTGAAAATTGATTTAAAAAATTAAATGATAAATACAATAAAATAAAACTAACCGGACCAGTCCAGACCGTCCAGCCAACCCACATGGAAGAGCATGTGTGTACGCACCAATAATTTGAGCGAAATTCGCTACTTATATGACTAGAACCTACATTGCTGGTGTGGGGAGCATGTGATCCTCCATCAGACTAAGCTTGCTGTTGTGATATATTTTTTAATTATTTTATTTATACGATATATGTATATATTATATTTTAAAATTAATAATAAGTATTATAATTATTTTTCGAATAATATATGATATAAATTTTAAATAATCTAATTTATAAAAGAACTTAGTGAAATAAAATATTATAAGATGTAACTTATTATATTATATTTTAATATATTAATTTGAAACCGATCATGGAAATTTGAATTCGAATAAAAACCAAATTCTATTTTTTTGAATCTCTAAACTAAAAAATAAAAAATAATCTAAAATGTTTAATAAATTTCATTTGCATTGACACATTTCTAATTTTTATTAGGTTATAAACTCATGTTATTAACATATTAATTATGTTTAATAATTAATAAAAAATTCATATTATATTTATATAGATGAAACATATTAGTATTTTATATAATTACTGTTTTACATACTTATATACTTATACGAATGTTAACTATAGATCACTTGTATGATATTTGATTATTTTTGTATAATAATTGAAAATAAGTATATATAGATCAACATATATCTTAAACATAAGTAATACAAAATAAATACGTTATACAACTATTTACTCGAATATAGATAATCATATATGTGCATAATCAAAATACATACATATAATAATTATGTGTTGGTCACAATAATTCGTCTAAATTCAACAAAGGTGTGGGATGTCACATCATAAACCTTTATTATACTCCATAAACCTTAATATTAAATATTATGTTCGAAATCGATTTGAGACCGGCAATCATATTAGAAACTAATTTGAAACCGCAATAGGGTTTCGTAACCAATTAGAAATCGATTTAGAACCATTCTAGGTTGTAAGGTATAGAAATTGACTTTATTTCAAACCAATTAGATACAAAATTTTGAAACTGATTCAAATCGGTTGCTAATTAAACTGATATGAAACCGATTACAAAATTTATCCAAAAATAAAAAAATATTTGGTTTAGAAATTGATTTCTTATTCAAAACTAAAAAATATTTCATTTTAAATATCGATTAGAAACTGAAATTTGAAACCGATTATTAAATACATTGAACAATTTTTAAAAAATGCTTTAGGAACCGATTTCTTATTCTAAATAAATAAAAAATACTTAATTTAGAAACATATTTTATTTGAAACCAATTAGAAACTGAATTTTGAAACCAATTTTAATCATTTTTTAATTAAAATATATATTAAAAAATTGATCAATAAAAGAAATAGTTATTTTAGAAACTAATTTCTTATTCCATAAAAATATATTTAATTTAGAAATTGATTTCAATAATAACTAAAAAACAAATTAAAAAATATTTGGTTTAGAAATCGATTTGAAATTGATTTCTTATTCTAAATTAGAAACCGGTTTTATATGAAAGTAATTAGAAAAAAATTTAAACTAATTTTAATCCATTTCTAATTAAAGCTGCTTATAAACTTCATCAAAAAATAAAAAAATAGTTAGTTTAGAAATCGATTTCTTATTTCATAAAAAATATATTTAATTTAGAAATCGATTAGAAACTGAATTTTGAAATCGAATTTAATCTATTTCTTATTAGAAACTCATTTGAAACCGATTAGAAAATTCATCAAAAATAAAAAAATATATATTTAATTTAGAAACTGATTTTATTTGAAATAGATTAGAAACAGAATTTTGAAACCGATTTGAATCGGTTTCTAATTATAAACTAATTATAAAATTTATTATAAAATAAAAAATATTTGAAACATATTGAAACCGTTTTGCTAGTGATTTTTGGCAATTTCAAATTTTCAGTTTCAAATCTACTGTTTTCTTGTAGTGTATATTATCTTGGGTTTTGTTTTGTAGCTTAAAGTCTTCCAAAGAATTAGTTTCTGAAAAAGTTCATCCTTTAACAATTGGTGTCTACTGTGCTTGAACTGCAGTCACTTTTTTAAAATTCTGTTGAATCCTTCGAATACTATTTCCCATGGCTCTCTAGATCATATTTGTGTTTTCTAGCCTCAGCACAGAGTAGAACAAGATCTCCCTGCTCCAATGGATGGTGAACTAATTTCCCACGATCATGCCGATTCTTCTGTTATCCGAGTTGGAATGCCACCACATTTGGTCATAATGGAACAATTAAGTGCTTTGTATGCTTGGATTCAATCCGTCAACTCTTTGCCAGCATATGGGCTTTATACACTTGACCAGGCAACTCGTCACATGGCTTCCGCATCTGTACCATTTATGCCACACCACATCGGCAGAGTCGACAAAGGGGCCAAAGGTCCAGGCACAAAAAAAGAAACCAACGGTGATCCCTCGCATTATGAAATACCCGTGCCAAATTGCTCAGGAGTTTGGGAGAAAGAGGCCCAGATAGCTAGATAGCTATGATGGAAGTTCTGTTCAAAGGCAAATGAGACCATTTTGGAGATTGGAACTTTATCCAACAAAATTCTTTATGTGAAGAATTCCAGTTGCAACTTTAGATGCACGACAACCTCAAATTTGATAAATATGATGGTACTGGAGATCCAAGGGAACACCTAGAAAAGTCTTGTCCTTCATCTTGTAGAGAGATGCTTCAGACATAATCTTATGCCAAATATTCCCAAGTTTCACTAAAGGCACAGGCTCTGCAATGGTTTTCCTCGCTTAAAGCCACGAAGCATATCCATTTTTTATTATTTGGGTAAACAGTTCGTAATGCACTTTTTTGCCATCATTACATGACAAAAAATCATAGATGACCTACTACATATTTGACAAAAGACGCGATTCGGAAACGTATTGGCTATGACATTTGTTAGAAGTGATGTTTACGGTACTCAATTTTGAGGGTGGGGTGGCAGATGATGGAGTTGGGCCTCAATATAAGGACCACACTTGATATTGTGAATTGGCCCATCATCACAAGGCTAGTAAGGGAGCTTATTCCCGATTGGACTTGGGAAAAGGATATCATAAATCCTAAAAAGGATTTGGTTGCCTAAACTCTCAAGTATGATCTCCTATAAATAAACTTGTGTTCTCTTTTTGTTATTTATTCAAATCTAATACTAACTTAAATATCGAAGAATTTTTGGGGTTAGATTCCCTCTGTTCACTTGGACTTTATTTTGCAGTTTAAAGTCTTCCAAAGAGTTAGTCTCTAGAAAAGTTCATCCTCTAACACGTAATTTTTGAACGACCAAAGTTTTGGTGACCAGAACGAAAATGCCATTACTAGGTGGCATCCTTTAAATTTATTTAGAAGTATGATTGAATTGTGTTGTGGATATATAAAGCGATAAATACAAATTGTTGTCATAAATACAAAAGTCTGGTTTGATGCATTAGAAAACAGTTCCAATTTTTTAGTGTGCGTTTCTTTGCTTGGCTGTGCCTTATGATGTATTTACACTAAATAAAGCTAACAAATGGGTTGTATAGATTCTACAGGTATAACCTATAATATATTCCCATATCCTACATTTATTTATTTAGTTATATATGTAATTGTTGGCTTTCTGAAGTTAAAACGTAATAAAGCATTAGTGTAAAATATTCGATTTTTTTCAATCATACTTGATTTTCAATCATCCGATATGCTATATTTTGGATTGCCAGACCTGCTAGCACAATTTTTGGCGTAGAAAATTAAATCAAATTATTATTATTTTTATACATTGAGGGAAGGAACTGTGGTTAAAATTGTGTTTTATTTTTTTTATATATCAGGTGAGGAAAAGGTTGTTTGAATCCATAGCTTTTTGTTTGTTGAGAAGTTTTTTTACCATTGACCTACTGCCTTACCACAATTAAACCATATTGTAAAAGCTAATAAGAGCAGTTCCAAGGTAAATGAAGTGAAAATATAATGAAAAAGACATATCTCAAGTTTCCCTGAGTCAAAGCAGCAAAAAGATGGCTTGTACCCAATATGGCCAACAACCCATCTTCAAGAGCATGGTCCCTGCTTGGTAAGAATAATGGGCTTATGTCCTCCAACCCCATTCCATTTGGTCTATTAGAAATGGAACAAACATTTATGATAAAAGATCATAGGTTCAAATAGTAGTTTATTCTCTGAATTCAAATAGCAGTAATACTCAAAGGTCTTTATGTTCTTTTGTTTCTAGAAAAATAATGAGAACTCAACTTAAAATCTTTCGCAAGTTAATAAAAAAGAGGTTTCTAATATATATGGATGAGTCATATATATGGATGCAGTAACAGAAAACAGAAGAATCCTGCTAAGATCAGGCCACTGACCAAGGCCGTTTGCCAGTTCTCTCCGGAGAAGAGATGCAGAGATGTTCGGCGCTCAGAGAGAAGTAGAGAGGAGGAGGGAAGGTCGGGTAGAGAGAGAGAGAGAGAGAGAGAGAATGCCGTTTAACCACCCCCCTTTGGATACTATACCATTGAACTCTAATTTGAACTACGCATGAACATATACCTGAAAGAAGAAGACGATAATTAATTTAGAAACTTGGATCAGCGAGAAACGCAAGTGTTGAATGGGAGAGGTGATATTTCGCAGCCAAAGCCCAATTTAAATGAGTAATTTCTTTATTGAAACAAAATAAACTAAAAGGCTAAAGCACAAAAAATGACAATTTTTCTAATGATATTAACAAGGAAAAACACACAAAAACAAACCAAAAGATTAGCAAAATTAAAATTATATTTTTTATTGAAAACTGAAAGTTCAATTTTGTGAAATTAACTCTCTTCAAGTTACTACCTTGACCTAAAATATTAATTGGGACTATGAATTAGTGAAATTTATTTTTCTTAAATTAAGAAAGACAAATTATAAAATGTTTAAATAAAAAATATACTATTTGCATTATTGATGGAGGGAGGGTTATGGATGAGATATATATATGGAGCCCAAAAGAATTTTTGGTATTAACTAACTCTAAGTTAAGTACCTAGGATTCTGGTTGGCATATATAAGAACATTCAATACACAATGATAATAAAGTAATGTGCATTAATCAGTTCAAAATGTTGGTCAACCAATGCTTGGGATGAGACATATAATGTAGAACATGCTCACATGGCTTTGCACATGTGGACGAGAAGTTCTTGAGCTTCTCCAGATAAGATGGGGGCCTTCTCATTAAAAGATTTGGAATATGTCCAAATGAGAAAATGTTATACCTTCTAACGTTTGTAATTAATTTTTGTAAATTAAACTCTCTTAAATTTGCAAAATACTATATTTGTGTTGGACAGTAAGGATGATTAGAGAATATGAGATAATTTATACGCTGGACTTGAACCTTACTAATTATATATTATAATTCGTGCATGTATATAGATCTTAATTTATCAGTTAAAAATTCATCTTTTTCACCTAATATATATGTATAAAGCTACCAGAATTTGGGAAGCAACAGTTGTTAGAATAGCTATTGCAGCTGGTTTGTACACCGTATATCAATCAAAATACACCGTATAATAGTTCAAGTACACCAATAATATTAAGTGTTACAATATTAGTGATATTTACATTGATGGTGCGTTACTTGTACTGATAGTTTATTAAGGCTTCACATTACTGATAGCGTTCCACTTACACTATTGGTGTATTTGAATCGCTATATTGTACAATTTGATCACTATATGGTGTACCAACCTACAATTGTTCCCAGCTGGATTCCAATCCTATTTTGGTGTGGATAAAATGGATCTAAGGCCACAACAGTTGTCAGAAAGACGATTGCGGCCTGTTGAAATACTATATATTGATTGAAATACACTATATACTGACTAAAGCATATCATAATGTAAGTAGTACACCATCAATGATGTAAAGCCTTAACACACCATCAGTGTAGGTAGTACACTATCAATGTAATATATCTCCCAGTATATCACTTACACTATTAGTATACTTGAATCACTATGTAGTGTATTTTGATCAATATATGGTGTGCTAACCGGTTGCAACACCCAGATCCGGGTAAAATTTTCTCTGACCTTGTAGTCCTATGATTTCTAGGTAGGTGATGCTTGTCCTTTTTTGCCTTTTTATGGAAAATAATTAAAATGTTAAAAGGCTAATTTAGTCTCAGCAGCTAGATTCTGTTTACGATTGGCCAGTATAAGCATAATCCAACGCAAGATATTAGAAGCATTATGGCCATATTATGTTAGTAGTTAAATTGGAAAATGAATAATTTATTTTCTCTGACCTTGTAGTCCTATGATTTCTAGGTAGGTGATGCTTGTCCTTTTTTGTCTTTTTATGGAAAATAATTAAAATGTTAAAAGGCTAATTTAGTCTCAGCAGCTAGATTCTGTTTACGATTGGCCAGTATAAGCATAATCCAACGCAAGATATTAGAAGCACTATGGACATATAATGTTTCTATGATTAAATCAGTGGAAAAGACATGAATGACAACCATATACAACTAGCATGTGCTTGGCAACATAATATACAAAAAAAGTAATCGTCATTTCTAGACTCATTTATATGTCCAAATGTTTTAATCCCTGAGAAAGAAATATTGAATATTTAAGTAGAAATAGTTTCTTCTCTTTTTTAGATAGAAATATGGCACAATACTTGTTAGTTAGCATTTTATTTTTCTAAAATTACAGTTTCGACCTCAATTTTCATTATTAACATTTTGTTACAACATGGGTAAATATGATAGTGATAGGAAATATTTAGAAACAATGAAAAAAAATGATGCAGTAAATTTCCCTAAATTTGGACATTCTAATCCTGAGTTAGTGAGAGAGCTTTCTCTTTCCTTGCTACTTCTTCTTCTTCTTCTTTTGTTCTTTTCGGTACAGTTTTGTGTTCCAAAAATATCTTGTAACAAGATAAGGCTCAAACTCTTAATGTTTTGAATGAGTAGACTTGTCATGCAAGTTTAGTTTCATTTCTTGTTATTTTGCCATTTTTTGGATGATTTTGACGTATGACAAACATTATACCAAAATTGACCATTTTCCAAATGCTATCACTTAGTTACTGACTACATTTGCTCATAATTTCTTGTACACTGCATATGGCTATGTTTATGACAAATATTTTACTGTCATGGCCCATATACGTGAGCGGGTCGATAGTAATTAATAAAACATGAAAAGTCTTTTTAAAAAAAAGAAAAAACAAAAAGAATTATTCACTCCATCCAAAATAGAGTATTCACTTTTTGAATAGGAACATGAATGTTCTGCTTCAAATTGAGGGAGTCATATTTTTAGAGAAGGTGGAAATTTGTAAATGAAAACAGATAAAACTTCTTATATCTCATAATTTCCCTCCCAACAAATTTAAATGTGTACTGCTAGTAATGATGACTGTGCAACTGGAAATCTGTGATTGGCAGTGTATTCACAGGCATTGGCCTTTTGAAGCCTGCTTTTTCCCTACTTTCTTAAGTTTGGTGGGAAGCTGTTAGAATATTGAATCCTTGAATATGACTGTAAATATGTTCCTACCTGTGAATTCCAGGGTGTAGTTCACGTTTTCATTTCTTTGCCTTAGTATGGTAAGGTGCAGATGAACTACTTAATAAATACAGTTATCGAGAAATTATTCAAATATTTATAAACTCATTGCAGTTATGTGAATTTGGACGTAAATATATATAATACTCTGTATATATATTAACATAATTTTTACAGTGAAATATGACTACATTTTTAATTTATCAAACTGATTTTATTTAAAATAAACTAAAGCTAGTGAACACATAGATTGATTCATTAACAGTGTCTGATTTTGAAGATATTTCAGGATTGTTGCATTGTGAAGGCTAATTTTAGCATGCAGTTTAAAGAACTTCTTGGTTTTGTACTAACATTTTGCCCCCACACACTTTGCTAACATCCAAAATAATAGCCACAAATTAGAAACAATGCATGCATGTAGTAGACATATTAAATTCCTATCCACTCCCAAAGTTACTTGGAGAATTGGACTGTCATGTCCCACGTGATCCTAAAGTCTCACCCGGAGGTACCCCCTCTCCACCCCCTACCCCCCCCCCCCAAAAAAAAAGAATTAATAATAAACACTTTATGTGGAACCAAAGCTACTTAGCTACTATAAATTGAGGAGTTGCGAGCATACTGACCCCCATGAGACACATCCTCTTTCGCAGAATCAGCTATCCCCTCCCACCGGCATTTGAAGATAGTCTCTTAGAGCAGAAGAAGCAATGAAGAAAAGGCAAGAACTGAAGCAAGAAGAGAACTACCATCAACAGCAGCAACTTCAAAAGCAGATCATGTTATGTAATAAAGGGAAAGTTAGCAAGTTCAAGAAAAGCAGCTCAAATCGTGAAGAAGATGGCATTTCTTCTGCTATGCTCTTGCTGGCTTGCATAGCGTGCACCCCCTCCACTGTCTAGACGATGATCATGGAATCATCTTCAAATTACTTAATTGTCCAAATTATAGTAATTAATTATTATTTTAGATAGTTAATTCACTAGAAATAAGGACAAAAGTATATATATTTCTAGATCATTTTTTTTTGTTTGTTTCTAGCTTTATAAGTTATATTAATTGTTTGTCCATTCATTAGATTATCGATGTAGTCCCAAGTTTTATCGTTAATGAAGTGGTACTTAGTTCTTGCTGTCCAATTTTATCCCCTTTTACCAGTACTTTATCGATTCTTTGATTTTCCGATTGCTACATCCTGCTTGCATTTCATTTCATGCTTTTAAATCTATGAAGAATTTTACTTCTACCAAAGGCATATTGGTTCAAAATTTTGCAGCAGATCTTTGAAACGAATTACAAGAGTTCATTGGCTATATACAACTGAATTTTGGCTGTTCCCATTCTATATTCAAGAGTTCTTGCTGCCGAGATAATTTTTTTCCCCCTCTTTTGTAGTACAATATATGTTTATCCACCTACCGAGCTAAGAAAGTGACTAAACTAATAAAACACTCCTTACAAGTATATCAACAATTCATAAAAAGCTCAACTCATAGCAGCCAAGGAACCAATCAAGAGCAAAATTATTTCTGAAAAGCAAAAAAACAAGCTAACAAAAATTTTTAAAAAAAGAAATAATAATACAGCCAGTTACTGGAATTCAAGGGTGAAAAGAAGGAGATTATAATGAAAAGAACAACAAAGAGAGAATGAGATTTTATAACGCTGCATGGAAATTCGCATGACATAAATTTTTTTTTTTTTGAAAAAATTGATGGTTTAACATCTTCAATTCCGTAAGAGTGTTATATTTGGATTAGGACAAAACATATAACCTTTCATGAGAGGCATTATTTCCTTCAAATAATGCCATCCAGAAGGTGTTATGGCCGTTTTGAGAACTCCTTCCAAAAAAGCAAGGCCATTGTACACAGTTGCAAAAAGCAGCCAAGATTGGGTAAAAATGCTCATAATGTAGGATCTCCTAAAAACATGTTTATCAACTGATCCCTCATCTTACTTCCCATACTCAAAATGACTGTTGCATGTAATAATATCTTTACCATATTGTATGAGTCAATCAGTGTATTGATTTCCAAAATGAGGATAAGACCATTCTATTCTTTACACAAACGACCGACCAATAACTTCACTAAGAGAAAAGGAAGGAAAAAAAGAAAAAGAAAAATTGGTTAGAGAAGAGAAATAGGCAATGGATATTTCATTTCCAAACGCTGAGAACATAACTGTCTAAGTGAGAAACAAGAAACAAGTAAACAGTGCATATATTAACCTAATCAAAGGGCTGCACATGCCAGTTTTGCCTCGCCACATGGGAGTTCAGCCCATTATATCAACTACCCAATAATTTGGTACATGCACCGGCCGACCATTATACTATTGCTCCTCGTAGGGCAAGTCCGATCTGTCTGTGTCCTTGGGACATTAATGTATATTTGACTGAACAGTATAATAATTTTTGAGTTTTGATATTTAGTAAAATAAAATAAAATTATTTAATCAGTTCGTCAATCCATTGATTGAAACTTGACTCGCGCTGGACTTCCTTTTAAGTTCCAATATCCGTGTTTTGCACCTTCTTTTCCTTTTCCAAATGACCATTTACTCCTTGAAATACAAACCTAGAACCATTAAGTACCAGTTCCATGAATTTTGCATTTAAAGCATCAAATAAAACTCTACTTAGCCCTGATCTCTTAATTCACTCTAAAAGAAGTCAAAGTGAAAACAAATTATTTCAATGAACTCCAAATTTAAGAAATTAGGTAAAATAATGTATAAATCACGAGTTCATCAGTAATACGTCTAATATATATAGATATACACTAGAAACACTACATACACCATGAGGTCCATCAGATACGTTATTTATAGTGTAATATGAATATTATAGGTTGAACAATAATGTTATGTAGAACAAAGTTTAGCCTTCTATTCAAGGTGGCAAGGTCACACATACACTGGTCGGATGCCTGAAGGTTGGTTTTGGTTTGATCTACAATTTGTTGAATAATAAGAATTTGGGCTGCGAAAGCAACTTGTAACCGTCGCTTGTTGGCTTCTCTGCTGGTTGTGGAGTTGAGTCACTCACCAGGTGTTCGATCAAATTCCTCAATCATCATCTCAACTGTATATGTAGTATGCTAATTTATTAGCGATGGAGGAAAACCCTTTTGGCTTTGCTCTCTCTCTAGGCGAAGCTGGGAATAATAACGCTTGCCACTCAAGCAAAGCTGGGAATAATGGCGACTGCCACTCAAGTAATAAAGTTAAGACCATGGATGGTTCGTTGGAGGTTCTTAATGGTGATGATTCACTAGAATCTTTACCAAATGGTCCAGATCTAGATCCGAAGCGGAAATTTTCCTTTCTTGAAGCTTTAGTTGGTAATAAGGGCGATGATGTGATTATGGATAGCTCTTATGAGGATGAAGATTTCTCTGAACCAGAATCAGATGGTGAGGAGGATCATGTGGATTCTGATTGTCCAACAATTAGTATTTCGAAGGATGAGAAAAGTAATCTAAGACAGCCATGGAAATTTTCTTTGATCATCAAAGTTATGGGTCGCTCGATTGGATTCAACTATTTATAACGGAGGCTTAAAATTTTGTGGAAACTTAATTTCACATTTGAGCTACTTGATTTACCTAATAGGTATTATGTGGTGAAGTTTTCTAACCAAACAGAATATTACTCGGCACTTTTTGGAGGTTCTTGGATGGTTGCCGACCATTATCTAATTGTCAGACATTGGAGACCAAATTTTGATCCCAATACTGCGGTAATTGATAAAGCTATGGTATGGGTAAGTTTTCCCAATTTGCCTATTGAATACTATGATGAAAAGTTGTTGATGAAGGTTTCTAGAAGGATTGGGACACCTGTTAAGGTGGATGAAGCTACTTTGAGCGTTTGTCGGGGAAAATATGCAAGGGTTGCTGTAGAGGTTGATCTCTCTAAGCCATTATTGGCAAAATTCAGACTCCGCCATCGTATATGGCCAATTGAATATTAAGGTATGCATCTGATTTGTTTCAAATGTGGTTGCTATGGGCATCGGATGGAATCTTGTTCTTTGAATCAACAGGTGAAAAATGAGGATCAAATGGAAAATAATGAGTCTGAACCAATACATAAGCCGGCTCAGGCAGGGAAGACAGAGGTAGCGCCAGAGGTGGTTGAGCAGTTTGGCCACTGGATGCTTGCTAAGCGGGGAGGTAGACGATCTGGCAAAGGATCTGCTATGCACTCTAACAGTGAAACTAACGAAGTAAAAGGTTCTGGGTTTTCTAGAGGTGGGCCTAATGGGTCAAGATATGATGTGCTGGAAGAACAAAATACTGATGAGGTGTCTGAGGAGCTGGTGGGTGAGGCCGTAGTGCTATCTAGGGATAATAAGGCTAGTCATAGTAAGAAAATTAAAGGGAATACAGGTAAGGCAGTAAGTTCTCATGGGCCTATTCTTCGTGAGGTTGGTACAGAGAAGCTGACTACTTCAGCTAGAGAAAGAGGTAAGCAGCTTCTTAAATCTCCTTCTACTCATATAGTTCAACATTGTATTAAAGCACCTTCCTCTTCTTCCAATACTGTTGCTGCCTATAAAGAACACACGGTGGTGGTGGGCAAGACAGGAGTAGGTGTGGTAGAAAGGTGTGTAGTTGAGGAATCTTTGGAGAAGGGAGATCCAGGAGGAGCTCGTATCGCTCTTAATGGTGGGGGTTTGAAAGATGCTATTTGTGCAATGGATGTTATAATTCCTAATAGGGAGCAAGAGAATTGTGCTATGGGGGTTTAATCTCCCAGTTTTGGTTGACTTTTCTTCTTTATCTATTTTTATGGATTGTCTGTTTTGGAATATTCAGGGCATTTTGAGTAAAAGGAAACAAAAGGCTCTTAGTAATATTTGCCGACAGAATAAAGTGGGGCTGGTGAGTATTTTTGAACCAAAGACTGGAGGAATACGAGCTGGCCTTATTCTGGATAATTTATAATTTTCTAACTGGGTTAGGGTAGAAGCAGTTGGAATGAGTGGGGGTATATGGTTGTTGTGGAATTCTAGTGCTTTCAGAGTTACTGTTTTGCATACACATTCTCAATTTATACACTGTTATATTCATGACCAAGCTAGAGGGGACTGGATGCTTACTGTTATTTATGCTAGTCCTAGAGAAGTCTATAGGGACCGTTTGTTCAAGGACCTATATGACTTAAAGAATACTGTGAATCTTCCATGGTTACTCGGGGGAGATTTTAATTCTGTTGCCAATCTTTCTGAGACTAATAGTTGTAGTGATTTTGCTGTCTCGAGATGTCAGAAATTCACCGAATGGATTAGTGCTATGGAGATTATGGATTTGGGTTTTGCAGGCTCTCTTTTTACTTGGTGTAGAGGGGATGACGACAAGCAGGTTCGTGCGGGCCGACTTGATCGTGTCCTTTGATCTTCACATTGGTTTCATCTTTACCCTACGCCTGAAGTTAAGCATCTAGAACAGTTTTACTCTGATCATTGTCCTGTGTTGGTGTCGTTATGGAAGACTGACCGGAGTTATAGAAATGGTAATTTTTGATTTCAAAAGGCTTGGTCCTCTCATCCTCAATTCGAAGCTTTCCTTAGTCAGAATTGGATTGTTTGTTCTAATTTACAAGATGTTTTGTCTAATATGACTGGTAAATTATGCAATTGGAATAGAGAGGTGTTTGGGAACATTTATCATAGGAAGAGAAGATTATTGGCTCGCCTGGAGGGTATACAGAAACAATATGATCGTGGCAATGTGGGGAGATTGTTTAAATTAGAACAAAAGTTACGTGCATAATTAGAAACTGTTTTACATTAGGAGGAGGAGTTATGGTTCCAGAAGACTAGAGATGATTGGTTACTGGATGGAGAGAGGAATACCAAATACTATCATATGTTGGCTAGTGTTAAACAAGTTTAAAAACGTATTCTTCCTCTTCGGACTAATGAAGGGGATCGGTGTTTTAAGGAGGAGTTGAAGAATATGGCTCTGGATTTTTATAAAAATTTGTATTTAGATGAGGGTACTAATGGTGATATCAGTGGCTATTATCATGCTTTTCCTAGCCTTTCTATACAGCAAAAAGGGAGGATTGAGAGCCCGTTTTCAGGTGAAGAAATTAAAAGGGCTGTTTTTGACATGAGTCCTACTAATGCACCAGGACCTGATGGGTATCAGGCTTGTTTTTATCCGAAATATTGGCATATTGTAGGACCGGTTGTGGTACAATCTGTTATGGCTATTCTGAGTGGGGGTGATGTTCCCAATGGGTGGTGTGATACATTGATTACTTTGATTCCTAAAATTGAAGCGCTTGAATATATTAGCCAATTTCGACCAATCAGCTTATGTAATGTTTATTATAAAATAGTCCTACTCAATGTAGTTTTATTCAAGGGAGGCTATTGCAGGAAGTAATGCACTTTATGAAGAGAAAGCGCATGAGAGTGGGTTGGATGGTTATTAAAATTGATCTAGAAAAGGCTTATGATCGGTTACAATGGACTTTTATTGAAGAAGAAACAATTGAGCTTGCAAGTTTTCCTACTTCTTGGGGAAACTTATTATGAGTTGCCTTCAATCTACAAAGATGAAAATTGCTTGGAATGGTAAGACAACTGACAGTTTTGTTCCTACCAGGGGGTGAGTAAAGGGACCCCATTTCTCCATACATTTTTGTACTGTGTTTGGAGAGTTTAGTGCATTGTATCTCTAAGGCTGTGGATGATCATCAGTGGAAGCCTATTTTTCATTCCAGAAGTTGTCCTGCTTTATCTCATTTAATTTTTGCAGATGACATGTTGCTTTTTGCCGAGGCATCTGTGGATCAAGTGCTACTTATTCGAAAATGTCATGAAGATTTTGGATTGGTTTCTGGGCAGAAAGTGAATTTTAGTAAGCCTAAGATGTTCTTCTCTTCGAATGTATCATCGGATATACAGGATTCCATTGTTTCTTTGTCTGGTATTGCTGAAACTGATAATTTGGAATCTTATCTTGCGGTACCGGTGATTCATGGTAGATTGAAAAAGGGGCATTTTTATTCTATTTTGGACAAAGTTGATAAGAAGCTAGCAGGATGGAAGACTCAGTTTTTGTCTCTTGCAGGGAGGGTGACTTTATCTAAATCAGTGTTGTCTGCTCTCCCAAATCACATTATGCAAGCTGTTTGGTTGCCTAGAGCTGTTTGAGATGCTTTAGATAAAAAAATTCGGATGTTTATTTGGGGTGATCAACGAGGTCAGAAGCGGGTTCATGTAGTTAATTTGGAGCAGATAACTAAACTTGTTAGTTTTGGGGGTCTTGCGTTCGATCTTGTTGAATAATGAATTATGCTTTCCTTTCTAAGGTAGGATGGAGACTTCTGGTGGATGAGAATGGTTTATGGGCAGAAATTCTCAGAGGTAAGTATTGTCCTCATGATTCAAGAATGAATATGTTTGTTAGCCGTAATGATGCATCTACAGTATGGAAAGGGATAGTGAAATGCAGTAATCTTTTACAGAAATATGTGGTAAATTTAGTTCAGAATGTGCATAAAATATTGTTTTGGGAGGACAAGTGGTTTAACAAGATACCTCTTCTCTCTTCGTCCATTGCAGAAGTCCCACAATGCCTTAGGGAGTTGTCTGTTGCCTGGTTTTATGATAATGATGGCTGGAAATGGAATCTTATTGCACCATATCTTTCAGAGCAGGATTGTTTGAAACTTGAAGCAGTTAAGTTGAATGAGGATGTTCACGCTACAAATAGTTTTTTATGGGAAAGCTCAAATTCCAAAAAATTTTCAGTAGGCTCTGTGCGTTGTTAGAATTGGGAGCTAATACTAATTTGGAAAGTCCAATTTAGAATCTCATACGGAAAGCAAAAGTGCCGCAAAGAGTTAGATGCTTCAACTGGCAGGTTGCTTTGGCAAAAACTATGACTAACAAGGAGAGATGGCGTCGACATTTCACAGATTCTGCTAATTGTAATTTTTGTGGGTTGGTGGAATTTACAGACCATGTTCTTAAAGATTATACGAAAGCACAGGAGGTTTGGAGAGTTATATGGCGGCAGGAGTCCCTTAACTTGTTTAAAGAATTGTCTTTTAAGGATTGTGTGTTGAGATCTAAGGAGTTGGAGCATAATTTCCCATTTGAAGTCCCTAATTTGCAAGTTCTTTGTATTGTGAATTGGTGGTTATGGAAATGGCGCTGTGATAGAGTGTTTAATGGTCAGGAAGTCTCTTTGGATTGTAAGTCAATGACATTAAAAAGCCAACTCTTAGGTAAAAGTCAGGAGTGGAGTTTGAGGATTGCCAATACTCACCCCACTAGTACTAAGATTATTAGAATGATTTTATGGCAACCGCCAGAGGAGAGGTGGATAAAGCTGAACACTGATGGAGCTGCTAAGGGTAATCCAGGAAGAGCAAGTAGGAGTGGTGTTTTTAGGAATCATCTTGGAGAATGGCTACTGGGTTTTTCATCAAGGCTTGGTTGTTGTTCTTTGGTTGTTGCTGAATTTTATCTGTTCTTTAGGGTCTTCGTATAGGATGGAACAAAGGTTATAAAAAATTAGAGATTGAAGTGGACTCGACTGCTGTGTTTAATATACTAACCGGTAAATCTAATGTCAGCCCAATGTTAAGGAATATATATTGGCAATGTCAACAACTTTTGCTGCAACCATGGGAGATACGGTTTCGGCAGTGCTATCGTGAATTTAATAGTGTGGCAAACACTTTGGCTAATATGGGTGTTTTTGGTGGTATTGGAGTGAGACTTTTTGAGACTCCTCCTCAAGAGGTTTTGCAGTGTTTAGAGGCAGATAGTAATAGATTTCAGTGGCCAAGATTGGTCCATGAGAACATTGTAATTTGTTGAGTGGATATTGGGTATTCCCCTACTTAGAATAAAAAAAATGTTATGTAGTGTAAAAACCCGTCACAATAATTGTTATGACAACTCTTGCAATCCCAAGTCCATTTTTCCCTTCTTCTTTGGTTTTCTCTCCCTAAATTTGAAATGCTCGTTCTTTCATAAATCCATCATGAATTTAAATCTTAAAAGGTTTGTTTTCTTTAAATAATTTTGTGTATGAAATAACTCTTAAGTTTGTATGAACTCCAAAAACAATTTTAATTGAATTTCAAAAAACAAAACCAAACAAAACAAGGCACTAACTCTTAAGAATAAAATTTGCTATTAGAACTCTCATTTTTGTTAATAGTACTCCATTATGTTTTAGTTTTCTCTCTCTTTTTTTAGGAGAATACTCATTTCATTAAGTAGAAATGTTGATCTAAATGCATAGTTTTAGTTCTCTCCTGATGGATACTGAGACCTCTCATTTAACCATTAATTACTAGTCATTTGTATTAGTAAATGAAAGACCTAAGAGAGGGTGAATTAGGTCTTTGGTTAATTTTCAAAATATTTTCCTTCTTGAGAAAATTGATTTGGAAGATGATTGAAATTAAACACTTAACAAAATATGCAAGTGAACACAATAAGATTTCAAATTTGAAAAATAGAAGACAAGAGACAATAGAAGCAATTTATAGTGGTTCGATCACTTAAGATCTATATCTACTCTCTTGAGCCCCAACTCAAAATTTCCACCAAACTCAACTATAACATAAGTTGATCAAATAATATAATAGAAGCCCATCCTACAAGAGTTTTACTCCACAATCTCTTTTCAATTACAAATAATCAAGGCTCACCCTGTCACAAAAGTTTTATATCCTCAAGATGACCTTGAAAACAACAAGTAGATGAAGTATGAGGTAGAAAAATTACCAACAACTTTGTAGATGATGACAAATTAGCACATATTCACCGTTTTTGTTTAAAAAATCTTGAATTTGAATGTTTTAGCACAAGAAGAAAGAGAGCTTTTTGATAGAGAATGATTGGGAAGAGTAAAGATTTTTAAAGACTCAAAACCTATCAAAAAATCTGAAGTTTATGTCATTTATAGGGTTTAAAAATCAGTTGCAACGTTCAAATAACGACTAGTAACAGTAAAATTTGTTCGACTGAACTTGGACCACTACATCCGAATGGTCATCCTAGTTCTTATGTTTTCAGGCTGGCTGGATAAATTTGATTGACCGAATTCAAACACAAGCGTTTGAAATAAAGTTTGAATGTCCGAATTGGAGTCCGAACATTTCAAACTTTGTCAAAATGATTAGAAATCAAGCACAAGTTTGAAATCATTTTGGACTATAAAATGGATCTTTTCAAAAGCTTTTAGTCCTAGGTTGTTGTCAAGAACTTGGTAAAAATATTTTAAAGATGAATCATTTGAGTTTGAAGACTAAGTATTAAGCTCCCTTGAAAATACGTTAGATTTCAAAGACAAATAAGTGCAAAGTTTACAAAGATATACCTATAATGCACTTGTAAACCTATAATGAGGTCTTCAAAACCATTAATATTCTTGAATCAACTCTTTCATCTTCAACCACTTTGGTAACCGTGAGTTGTTCTTGTACTTTTAGCTTCAAGGCAATGAGACTTATATTCTTCTCAATCCAAAAAACCTATCATACAACAATTAAGGACATCAGTTCATATCAAGGTTAATCAATATGTTTTCCTTAGGACTTTGCATTTATCAATGTTTGTTATTAATCAAAACAACATGATTTGCCTTAGGGCTTACAGTTTCCCCTTTTGGATGATGATAAACTTTGATGCAAAATGTGATGGATTTAGACAATTTAAGCACAGAGGGGTATTTATGTCATGTACTAATTGAAGATGATACCAATTGAAAATGAATTTTAAACATAATATAGCATAATGACATAAACATGGCTTAAAATGAGCCTATGACCCAACCAACCTCTATAAACCTCATTCCTTCAATCTAAATAGAAAATATAGTATAAGAGCATTTAGATCACATTCTAAAAGGGTTTTAAAGGTTATGGCCAATATGCAAGCCCCCCTCCCCCTCCCCCTTAGATAATGAGTTATGAAAATTTTAAAGTTTTTAAAGATCAAGTCACAAGAATCCAACGCAGTAAGTTTTGAAAGATTAATTCCCCGAAATCTTCATTTTTAAACAAGAAATGACAATTTTACGCAAGAATTATCAAATTTTCATTTTGACAGAAAATTTAGATGACCGAATTTTGGGTGTGCGTCCGAATTTCAAGTCTGAACTTTCGGCAAAGTTGTGAAACGATAGATTTTGCAATATGAGTGCTTTTAACCAATCACACAATCATCAAAGCAAGGTGATCAACTATAAAACACATTCATAGTCATCTTAATCAACCAATGCATAAATCACCTCAAAGCTTTTCAAAGTATCAAAATGCTAGTGAGCACACAATGACCAATAAACCATAAGTCATTCATTCATCACAATATCAAAGTACTTCTCCCCTCAAATAAGCACACATCAATAAATTATTATGCCATATACTAAACCTCATTTCTCATCAATAAACCATAAACCATTTTCTTCATAGAGCAAATATCAGGAAAAATCAAAGTACGTTTACATTTACATTTTGCATAACACTTCTTCTCCCCCTTTTGTCATCAATCAAATGTGGGGTGTTGAGAGTGAAGCAAATATGAAAATATAAGCTCTCAATACTATGTCATCATCATTGAGCTTCAAAAGATCACATGAACTAGAAAGGCACATTGAAGGTCAAAGCTTGAAAATACATGTACTATTTTAGATACATTAACTAAGCATGAAATAAAAGTACGTAAACTAGACTAAGTACATAAGTAAAATGAGAGAGAGGTTTAGGGAGTGCATAGTCTTTGATTTTTGCCATCATCTTCACGCCATATTCGTTGGTAGTGATGGTCATGTCTCCTTTAAGCTCAATGTCGAGTGACCCCTTACTTCCTTGCTCCTTCCTAGTGTAGTTTGGCTTTGGTATTGTAGCCAGCCAAGAGGATCTCGTTGTGCCCTTCTTCTTGACCACGTGCTTGACTCTTCCTTGGCCAAATGATGCGGTGGATGGTGAAGTGATCTTGGCCCCTTCAATCAAGCTTCCTTCTTAGCTTCCATCTTCTTGTGGCTTCTCTTGAACACCCTCATTTTTCTCACTTTCTCTAGCCACAAACTCAAAGTTGCCTCCTTGATCATCATCTCCATCATTATCCTTCTCCTCCTTATTATCATCATCATCATTTCCGTCCTCTTTCTTTTTCTTACCTTCCTCATCTCCTTAATAATCCTTGTCATTCTTAGCTTGAGGCCTAGAGGGTCCTTCACCACTTTGTGTGTTCATCAACAATTCCTCAATATTTTTACCCTAGTGTCCAAGCCATCCAATTTACTTAGAGCCATATGGATGATCATAGCAGTAATCACGTGATGCATAATACGTCCTCTAGCATCAAATGCTTTGATTTCTCTTTCCCTAGAGAACCTAAATCTATTACCATTAGTGAATGTCTCTATAAACTTTCCATTGGTGAACAATTCATGGGTATAACAATGTTGCCCCAAAGAATAATATCTAGCACTAATGTCATCAACACCACAAATGCGATTCACTAAAGTATCATTGAATTCAAAGTCTACTTGGGATACTCTACACGAATACCATTGAATAATGCTATTCCCAAAATGCTTAGTCCTTTCTTCCTTAAGAATAGCATAAAATTCATAGACAAATATGGGATAATAATCCTTATTCACCCCAAGAAAACTACCCCAACCTATCTCACCAAAGAGAGAAAGTACATTACCCATATTGTGAGCTTGTCCACATCCACTCTATGGCCAGGAATAATCTTTCTACTCTTCTTGCTCTAATCCTCAAATTCAACCATGGCTCTTGTAGAAATGAATTGATCAATTCCAAGATTTATTGGTGGAATGCATACCCATCTTGGTTCATTGATAATGAGCCCTTCATCTCTAACTTTGGCGTTTCCTTTGCCCTTAGCCACATTAACATTCTTTGAGCGAACCATGATGAGTTTCTCTTGAGAAAGATGGATTTCAAGGACAATAAATGGTGGAGAACAAGAAAATCAAGAGATTTTCAAGACATAATGGTGAATTTGGGATGGATTTGTGTTTGGATAAGAGTGGGTAGAGTGGGTTTTGTGAGAAAAGAGAATTCAAAAGGTTTAAAATAAAGAATTTGATGGATTGTGGGGTTCAAAAATCGCTAAAATTGCAAAGTTCGGACAACCTGAATATTTAGGTTTGCGTCCGAATTTGCCTTCGAATTTTTCTATTTCTTCAGTTTAGCAAATTTGGACGATCGAATTTTGGTTCATGCGTCTAAACTTGAGTCCGAATCTTTATGTCTAGAATTATCTTAAGGAAGTTTGGATGTCCAAATTTGACTCCATGCATCCGAATCATGCCGCTAAATTTTTCTTGTTTTTACCACACTTCAACACACACATTAGTAATTGAATTTTGAAATTCCCAAGCATCTTCTAAGGTAACAAAACCTTTACTAGACCAAAGGCTTGGTAAATATGTTAGCAATTTGGTCATTTGTATTCATATAGTCCAAGCATAAATCACATTTAGTTACATGATCAAAAATGAAATGATGTTCGATCTCTATATCTTTAGTCCTAGAATTTTGACTGGGATTTATGCTCAAATTGATAGCACTAGGATTATCACATAAAATAGGCACACATTTGAAATATAATCCATAATCAAGTAGATTGTTCTTCATCTATAGCACTTGAGCACAACAACTAGCGATGGCAATATTTTCGGCCTTTGCGGTCGATAATGACACACATGCTTGTTTCTAACTATACCAAGACATAAGGCAGCTACCACGAAATTGACAATGACTACTAGTGCTTTTGTGTTCTACTTTGCATTCGGCATAGTCAGCATCCGAATATGCAATAGTGTCAAAAGTAGAGGATTTCAAAAACCAAATGCCATAGTCATGTGTATCAATCAATAAGCTTCACGTCAACTAAATGAGACTCTTCAGGAAAAGATTGAAATTTCGCACAGAAGCAAACGACAAACATAATATCTGGTCCACTTGTGGTAAGATAAAGTAGACTACCAATCATACCTCTAGATACCTTTTCATCCACATTTTTACCTTCCTCATTTTTTTCAAGTTCGGTTGATGAACTCTTTGGAGTGCTTATACCTTTAAAGAGCTCCTTGGTAAACTTGGATTGATTTATGAGAGTGTCATCTTTGGTTTGCTTGATTGTAGCCCAAGAAAAGAGTTGAATTCTCCCATCATGCTCATTTCGAACTCACTTTGCATTAACTTGGTAAATTCATCACAAAGTGAAACATTAGTAGCCCCAAATATGATATCATCAACATATATTTGCACAAGTAAAGATCATTATTACAGGAGGTTTTTATGAAAAGATTAGTGTCAACCCTTCCTCTTGAAAATCCTTTGAAAGAAGAAAACTACTTAATCTTTCATACCGAGCTCTAGGAGCTTGTTTTAAACTATACAAGCTTTGGAAGGTTTGAGGACATGGTTAGGAAGCTTTTCATGGGCAAAACAGGAAGGTTGTTCCACATAAACCTCCTCTTCAATAAAACCATTTTAAAAAGCACTCTTGACATCTATTTGAAACAACTTAAAACCTTTAAAGCAAGCAAATGCTAAAAGAATTCTTATAGATTCAAGGATAGCTACCGGAGCAAAAGTTTCATCATAATCAATGCCCTCTTCTTGATTGAATCATTGGGAACAAGTCTAGCCTTGTTTCTAATAACTTCTCTGGATTCATTAAATTTGTTTCTAAAAACCCATTTTGTGCCAATAACGGGGTGATCAAGGAGTATTGGGACAAGAATCCAAATTTAACTCCTCTTGCATAGCAGTAATCCATAAATCATCACATAATGCATCTTAAATATTTTTAGGCTTAATATGAAATAAAAGTGCGAAGTTGTTAATAAAGTACCATCTCGTTCTAACACCTTGAGATACATCGCCAATGATTTGTTCCTTAGGATGGCCTCTTGCATATCTTAGACCCTTTGGGAGCTCCTGGTCATCACTAGGTTGATTGTCTTGTTCTTGCTCAATCATCTCTTTCTCATTGGCATGATCTTCCAGGATTGGGGATTGAAGATGAGTTTGATTATCATTCATGGAGGTACCTACATCATCATCATCTTTTCTATCCAATTAAATGTTAGACTCATCAAAACTCATATGTATGATTTCCTCAACACATAAAGTTCTTTTATTCTAAACTCTATAAGTTTTCTTGGTTGAGGAATAAACAAGGAATATACCTTCATCTGATTTTCTATCAAACTTTTCGAATTACATATTCAATATAAAGTACTTGCAACCAAACACTTTGAAATAGGCAATAGAGTGTATTCTACCAAATAGAAGTTCAAAAGGTGTTTTTCTCAAAAATAGCCTCAAAAGAACTCTATTCATAAGGTGCTAAATCGTCTATGGAAGTTTGAAGGTTTCTTTGGCAAGTACGGAGACCTCAAAAGAACCACTTACATATGTTTCATTGAACTCTGATTCAAGATTTCTGTAATATAAAAAGTGTGTTGAATTTCTGATATGAAAGAAAATTCATTTAAAGAGAGAAAGTAAGCATTTACAAGGATGAATATTCTGGAATGTGAAGATTACATTAACCCGTATATAAAATTAAACTGGTATATATACCAACTAAGTGGCTTCAATTAAAAGTGATAAGTAATACAAATATCTACAAGGCTCTGAACTAGCATAGATGAGCTGACTAGACAATGAGCTGGACTATGACACTTAACACCCACCTCAAGCTGGAGGTGGAGAAAACAAAGAATGAACCCGAAGAGAAGCTAATAAAAGTTTAAACTGTGAAGCAATAAGGAGCTTGGCAAAAATGTCATCCAAAGTAGAAATAGGTAAATCTTTCACTACCTCAGCTTGAATTTGTCTCTGATGAAATGACAATACATATCAATGTGCTTAGTTCACTCAGGACAAACCGGATTTTCCACAATATAAATTGCCGACTGATTTTCACAAAAGAGTAGAATTGCACGAGCTTGATAAATGCCTAGGTATGCTAAGAGAAATTGCAATCATTGCATCTCACAATCTATACCATGTTGTTGAGTAAATCCCTTAGCCACCAGCCTAGCTTTGTACCTCTCTATGGAATCATCTGACTTGTTCTTGATCCTATGGACCCATTTGCAACCAATCAGTGTTTAGGCAAAGGTACCAAAATCCGTGTTTTGTTTTTCTCTAATGCTGCCCTTTTTGGCTTACATGGCATCTTGCCAAGCAGGATATATTGAATAGCTTTTGCATCTAATCTAGGTTCCAACGCAACAGTAACATTGATAACAAACTGATAGTGCTTAGGTAATAACTGATTATAATGCAGAACTGTGCTTATAGCATGAGGAGATGTGTGCACAGAATTATAAACATAATCCTTCAAATAAGGACAGTGGTGTCTACTGGATCTTCTTACTGTAGCAGGATTAACTACATGTGAAGAAGGGGTACAGAAGAAGAACAAGGAAAATCAAAAGAAGGGAAACTGGAACTACTGAGCCAGAAGTAGGAACAAGAAAAGAAATCTAAAGTAACTGAGGGGTCTGAAATAAGAATCACAGAACGAAAAGGAGGAAAAGAAGCGGTGTGCATCTCAGAAGTAGAAGAAGTAGTGTTTGAAGGAGAATGAAAAGGAAATTCTGCTTCATGAAAAATCACGTCTGAAAATAAAGATTTCCCTGGACTTATAGCCAGGGAGCATATAGCTTTTGTTGATATGGATTGACCAAGATGAACACAAGCTCTACCTCTCTCATCAAATTTAGTTCTACCTTGAGAAAGTGAAGTGGCAAAAGCTAAACAACCAAATACCATTAAAGAATGAAAATCTAGTTGCTTGGAAAACAAAATCTCATAAGGATGTTTATTGGCAAGAACAGGAGTAGGAGTAGGATTCACCAAAGAAGTAGCATGACAAACTAATAACCCTAATAAGAAATGACCAAATTTGCTTGCACTTTTTACTGGGGTGTTTACAGACAACTAGTTTTGATGTATAATGCATTTAGAACTATAAAAGAGAAGCTTGTTTAATTCAAGGCCATTATCTGTTCTAAGAAAAGTCCGAAAAATTGATCTCCTACGAGAGCAATGGAGGACTGTAAATAATCCATCACTTACCCAAGTAAAACGACTACAGTCATCTACAATGGTAAGAAAGAATTGATGACCATGTACTGCTTTACGCTTAAAAGGCCCCCCAAATATCAGCATGAATAAGATCAAAGCAAGAGGAAGAAGAACCACTGAGAAGAAATAACAGTTTCTTCATTTTTGCAACAGGGCAAACAGAACATACATGATTTTTAGGCAAATGAATATTAGAATCAATACATTGTAGAACTTTCATTCTAGCAAAGACGTGCCTAAGCCTGTAATGCCATATCCAACTACGATGAATAGTTCCAGATGGCAAACAAGCAGAAAAAACTATAGTTAGTAAACAGCAGAAGTCTCAACTTGCATGCATTTTGGTTGCATTTGAGCTGACTACAGCAAAGCCATAAGCTATTGGCATAGAACTTGATTCAAAACCACTTCAGAATCTGGTTAAGTCCCCACAACATTATAATCCACCATTTCACCCTTGTTAGATTTGACTTCTGTCATTGCCTGATTCATAGCAGAATTATTCTTTACTTTGCCTTTGAAATTATGTGGATAGCCATTCTTTTTGTAGCATCTATCCACCTTGTGCCCCACTTGTCCACAAAATGAACACTTCTGCTACCATATGCACCAGAGCGTCTTAGAACTTTTGAACCTTCTGCTACCATATCCACCAGAATTATTAATAGCATTCGCATTACCTTGATATACATCCACAGAAGATATATCACTAGTAGACTCTTTAATCTTTTTGACTTAGCAAAACATGACCATCATTGATTCTAAGATGATTTGCAGCATAAGTCACTACCTTTAATGCTTAATTAATTGCCATGCTAAATGCTTGTTCAATTTTAGGCATTGGAACTACAAGTAGAATTTGTAATTTAATACCAATAAATTCATTGCTCAAACCTTTTGACAAATCTTATAGCATGACCATCCTTAAAATACCCAGGCATAGAGCTATAATTCCCACATTTATATACAGGATCACAAGCACAAGTTGGAACTGGCCTTAAAACTAACATCTTATCCCAAAGTATCTTCAATTTTGTAAAATACTCTGTTACATAGATATTACCTTGTTTTAGAATATAAAACTGCTCTTATAAATCAGTGAATCGGTAAGAATCTCCACGACTAAATCTATCTACCAAATCGTTTCAAACTTTAAAGTATTGCACCATTTTGTAGGAGTGACGAAGCTAAAAATCCAATCAAGCATCATTTTGTCGCACTGTCTACAACTATTTAAAAAAAGAAAAAAAAAGATCACCTCTTGGCACTGGTGGAATTGTCCCATCCATAAATTTTATATATTTTATTCTTCTAAATCAATGCATTGGTTATTTATTTGCTCCAAATGTCATAATCGTGCTCGTCTGAAGGATTTCATACCAATTGCAGATTAGGATTATCACCAGCATGCAGAGAATAAGGATTTGGTAGCAAGTTGTTCTGATTCACCATGAGAGATCAAAGAAAAATTAGCTTCAACCAGATAAAACTTCAAACAGAAGGAGTGCAAAGCAAGAGAAACCCTAACATAACTCAATGACAGAAATTTTATTAATAAGAATGCATGAACAAGCATAGAAGAACTAAATCTTTAAGTCGCGAATCGAGCTTAAAGAAACCAGAAGCAAATCTCAACAAATCAATGTGGGACAAAGGAAGCTAAGCTCTAATACCATGTTGAATTTGTGAGAAGAAAGAAAATTCATTTAGATAGAGAAAGTAAACACGTACAAGGATGAAAATTCAGAAAATGTGAAGATTGCATTAATCTATACGTATAATTGAGTTTATATACATAATTTGTATATACCAATTATGTTCAACTAAATGCTACTCCCACCGTCCTATTTCATTTGCCAATGTTTGATCCGACACATAGTTTTATACAAAAGTTTGAATTGCTTTATAAAAATAATATAATATAATAAAAATAAGAAATATGTTTGTCAGTGATACTCTATGTTAAATCTAAATATCTAAAAGTAATATATAGTAGGGTTAGTAGTTCATTGATAGTATAAAATGTATAAAAATGTTTTCTTTTATGGAAAGTACCAATTATATTGAGATGTCTTAATATAATAAAGATGTCAAATAAAATAGGACGGATGAAGTATAAATTAATACTTCATGAAGTAAAAATAATATAATATAATTAAAAATAAGAAATATGTGGCTCAGTGATACTTTATGTTAAATCTAAATATCTAAAAGTAATATATAGTGAGGTTAGTAGTTCATTGATAGTATAAAATATATTAAAATATTTCCTTTTATGAAAAGTATCAATTATTTTGAGATGTCTTAATATAATAAAGAGGTCAAATAAAATTGGACGGATGAAGTATAAATTAATACAAATATCTACAAAGCTCTAAGTTGGCACAGGTGAGCTGACTAGACCAGTAAGTTGGATAACATGCTTAGTGGGACCTGAGTTGGACTATCATGTCCCTTAACTTAAACATGATATGGTAACACTTATGGCTCTGGCTAAAGTCCTGCACGTCCTGTTTGCAAGACATGTAGAATAAATCTCATATGTTGTATCATATTTCAACGGATTAGATTTTCTGCCCCCTTAATTGTATTTTTTTAAAAAAATTGTAAATTTTATACGGTCGTTGGATCAGATCTCGAATATGATCCAATGGACCTAGTTGGTCCCTGCACGTGCGGCAAAAATGTCGTGCAGGATCCTAACCGAATGCAACACTTATGTGAAGTGAGAGCGTAGAACCTCAAACATATATGAATCCTCCAACTGAACTTACAAAGCAATCCAGATTAAAGGTAAACCTTTAGTGACAAGATCTATTGTTAACTGTTGGGATGCAAACCAAGTCGCACATGGAAAAATTGATGGAAGAGTTGTCTAAATATAAGATTCAAGATAACTCTATTCGTATGAGACCTTTTGGGAGATACCCAAAAACTAATCCGTGAGTGTTTAACCCAAAGTGGTCAATATCATACTAATGTGGAGTTAAGTTGACATCTGACAACTCTAACAAGTGGTATCAGAGCCAATGGTCCATCTGGGTGACGTGGCACTGTGTGGGAAGCCCCCTCGTTGGAGATCTGCAGTTTATGCCTTGTGTCGAAAGTCTTCTTGATAATATGGTGGTCAAGCGGCATGTCCCTTTGGTTGGTAGCGGCGGTGCAAGATGGTTGGCAGATCAAATGGATTACCTCTGAAGAAGAGGTCATGACCTGTGTGATCCTTAGTTTGAGGGGAAGATTGTTAGGATGCAAACCAAGTCCAACATGGAAAAATTGATAGAAGAGTTGTCTAAATTTAAGATTGAAGATAACTACATTAGTATGAGGCCTTTTGGGAGATACCCAAAAATAAATCCGTGAGGGTTTAACCCAAAGTGGACAATATCATACTAACGTGGAGTTTGGGAGATATCTGACAACTCTTACATTAACCTACAAAAGTAAATCATCTTACGGCATAAACAAACCATCTTAAAGAATTACCAAGGAATCCAAGTCCATTTAACATAACATTATTGAATTTTAACGAAAGAAATTTGTCATAGCAAAACTCCAAACTTCACTCTAAATAATGAGTGAGCCATACTAGCCTATTAAGGTTTTACATCGATTTGGAAATGATCATTAATACATACTAATATAAAACTTGATAAAATCCATAGAAACTTGGGTTAGAAAAATAATCCCTTTCTAGAGTACATTTGTTTAACCCTTATACAACACTTCAAACGTTTGAAGAAAAAATTCAAAAACACCAAAACCTTTGATGAATAAACTTCGACACCAGCTAAAAGTAAAAGCAAAAGCTTTATTACAAAACATGGAAGTTTTTTAAAACCTTTTTAAGGCATCCTCATGGCCAATTTAAAGTCCTTCACATAACTCAAAAGTTGTTCCAAACATTCTTAAGGGGTGGTCACTGCTCAAAAGCTTCAACAAAAAAAACAAAAATTAGGGCACGGTCATGACCAATTTAAAATTCTTTTTTTATACGAATATTTTTGCAAAATTTCCTAGTTCCTAAAGTTTGCCAATTATTACAAAACCACCCAACTCACGCATGAGAGACACATTTCAATAATAAAATGTGCATCATTTTCAAACTTTCAACCCACAAAATATTACTCAAAGAACCATTAAACAATTAATGAGCTTGAGAAGTGAGAAAGGGTTTCAATAGGAAATTGATATCAGTTCCTAACTATTATACCCATTAGCAAAGGATCAGACGAACGAAGACTATGTACATAGCCCAAGCCAGGCCAAACGAAAATTTTAGGACATGTCCAACCAATACTCTCTAACAAACAAATATGAGCCCACTTTTCAAAACATTCAATCACACATTTCATTCGCATAAAATAGAAAAAGAATTTTGATTTATAGATTATCCAATAAATGATACTCATTCTGTTTCTAACATAAAACAAATATACTTGAAACAAATTAATACCAATTCCAACAATTCAAAAGAAGTTTTTCAAAAAAGAGATAGGTACCCTTACCTCCAATTCCAATAATTGCTCCTAACAAATGATCAACTCTCCAAAGTATACTGCTATACCTCCAAAAAATCACTTAAAATCAAATTCCACAAGCGAAACTCACTCTACTCTCAAACCCAAGATGAATGGAACCTCTCCAACACAAGAAATTCTACAACCAAAAGCAAAGAGAAGATTCTAGAGTAAAGAAGTATAGAAATCTTACTTTAATATGCTATCCTAGCCTTCGGATTGTCGATTCCTTGACCACCTTCTACTCCAAAATGTTCTCTACTCTTAAAACCTACAGGACGTAATGAACCAATCATTCAGATATCAATACTGATAATCTAATTCTCTAATATTTACAACTGAGTCCTTCCAGATCTTTACTACATCTACTAGCACACATAATTCACTTTTCTCCCCAAATTAAACCAACATCTAATTGAAAAACTTCTTCATAAGCACCTCATGATATCTCAAATCATCACCACTACAAGAAAATAGCAAATTAGGAACCGATTTTAAACCACCTAACATAGCAACTTATTTGAATTAGAAACCGATTCTTTTCAGTTTCAAATTGGTTTCATAGTAAATTAGATTCAAATTGGCTTCTAAATTATTTTCTTAAATTGTTGAAAATGTTTTTAACATTCAATTTCTCATTAGAAATCGATAAACTTTTGTTTCAAATCCGTTTCTCATTAGAAACCGATTAACTTCAGTTTCAATCGGCTACAAAGTAAATTGGTTTCAAACTGAATTCTTTTTTTAAAGGATTTTAAAATCAGTTTCATATTGATTTTTAAATAAATTCTTTTTATTTTTGAAAAGGTTTTTAAAATGAGTTTCTAACTAGAAACCGATTGATTTTGGTTTCCAATGGGTTTCAAAATAAATCAGTTTTTAAATATTTTTTAGTTTTTGATGGATTAAAAATTAGTTTTTAATTTGTTTCAAATAAAATCAGTTTCAAAATTATTTTTTTTCATGAAGTAATCGCTTTCTAATTCAAATTTTTATTTTTATTTTAGGATTTTATATTTTTTATTTGAAACTGATTTTTTTGTTTCAAAATTCGGTCTTCAATTTGTTTTAAAAAAATTAGTTTGAATTCAGTTTCTACACCCTATACTCAAGCGCGATAATAAATCAGTATCTAATCTGTTTCAAAACTCTAATACGGTTTTAAATTTGTTTCAATATGATTGCTTGTCTCAAATCGGTTTCTAATCGATTTCAAACCAATATTCAAACCAGAATAATTGAGTAAACAATTATATAACATGTTTGTTTTGTACTACTGATGTTTAAGATATATGATCCATATATACTTATTTTAATTATTGTACAAGCATAATATAATATTATCCAAATGATCTATAGTTAACACTCGTATAACAGTAATTATTTATAATGATAAAATGTTTTATCTATATAAATACAATTAAGATTTCTTATTAATTGGCAACACAGTTAATAAGTTAATAACATGAGTCTATATCCTAATAAAAATTAGAAATGTTTCGTTGAAAATGAAATTTATTAAAAATTTCATATTTTTTTTTTTCATTTTGTTAGTTCATGGATATCAAAAAATAGCAGTTGATTTTTGTGCGGATTCAAATCGGTTTAAAATTTACATGGCCGGTTTCAAAATAATATACTAAAATATAATATAATAAGTTGCATCTCATTCTTAATGTTCTATTATAAATAAAATTGTTCAAAAACATTATATCATATATTATTTAAGAAATAATTTTAATACATATTATTGATTTAAAAATATAATAGTATAAATAAAATAATTGAAGAAGAATATAACAATAACTAGTCAGCCTGCTGGAGGAGCACATGCCCCTCATACCAGTAAATAGGGATTGAGTCATGCAAGAGGCCAATTTTGCCCAGATTATTGACGTGTGCCCACACGCGTATGCTTGGGTACGCTACTATGTGGCAGGCGAGTACGTGCGTGCGCCTAATCCAATCGGCTAATCAGGGTGGGTTTTCAGACCAGCACAGGTCGGGTAGACCTGATCAATTTGATCCCTTTTTTTGTATTTCATTCTTTATTTCTTCAAATCAGTTTCTAAATTTGGTTTCAAATAAGTTCCAATGTGGTTTCAAAATAATTTGCTGCATTTGATTAAAAAGGTTGGTTCTAGGGTCAATTTTAAAATCTGTTGTATTCAGTTTCAAAATCAATTTCAAATCGATGCCTAATTTGAAATTGACTTTATTCAATTTATATATCGGCCTGCTACCACCAAAATTGAAACTGATTTTGTGCGGTTTCAAATCAGTTTCAAATCCATGTTCTGAAATCGATTAATCAGTTTCAAATTTACTTCTTTATTGTAGCAATGAAGTTAATGTGGTTTTGCTTCCAACACATAGCTAGGATCAGCCGTGTACTTTCTTAGCTGAGACACATGAGAAATATTGTGCAAACGAGACAAAGTTGGTGGCAAAGCTAGTAGATAAGTTAACTCTCCAACCCTTTCCAATACTTCATATGGTCCCACATTCATCGGGCTTAATTTTTCACTTTTGCCAAAACTTCATGACCCTTTTCTAAGAAAAAAATCCCAGAGATATCTTCTTACCATTTCAAATTGTAATGGCCTTCACTTACTGGTCACCTAACTTTTTTGTCTATCCTTAGCAGCTTTTAGCCTTTTGCTGATCAAAGAAACCTTCTCCAAAGTTACCTGTACCAATTTTGGTCCAATAATACTTCCTTCATCGATGTAGCCCTAACAAACTGGCAATCGACACTTCTCCCATATAAAGCTTCATAAGAAGCCATAGCAGTGCTAGAATGGTAACTGTTATTCAAACAAACTCGATCAATATCAGATTATCCGACCAAGTTTCTTTAAAGTCTAAAATACAAGTTCTGAGCGTATTCTCCAGAATATGAGTACTCATCTCGGATTGACCGTCAATTTGAGGATCAAAAGTGGTGCTAGGAGCTAAAGTGGTACAAACCGTAAATCCCTATCTAATGCTATACTAACTAGAGCTCCATGCAACCTAGCTATCTCATCCATTTATAACTGTACTAACTCTTCCATTGAAGCAATAGCTTTCAAAGGTAGAAAATGTGCAGTTTCGGCCAATCTATTGACAACTATCCAAATAGTATCCTTTCCAGTCCTAGCCTTTTGTAAATACATTACGAAATCCATCGTAATATGCTCCTACTTCAAAAATGGGATTTCTAACAACTTCAACAAACTTGCTAGTCTCTGATGTTTTGTCTTTATATGTTGACAAACTAGTTGGTCTCCGTCTCTGTACTATTCTTCAATCTACACCACCAAAAATTCTATCTCCAATCATGCTTATACATTTTTGTTCCTTTGGGATGCATATAAAATTTACTACTATACATTTCCCCAAAAAGTTTTCTTCAAAGCTACATCATTGTGAACATACAACCGACCTCTAATTCATATACTGCTATCCTCATGAATATGAAAATCTATCAAATTCTCTGCTAGCGTGATATCACTATTTTTCAGCAAATCCTCATTGAAATCCTAAGCTTCCGTAATTCAAACATCAATGATGGTTGAGCTACCACAACCACAACTAACTCTCTTGTTGACTTCATAATTTCTATATGCAATCTTTTAAATTCTACAATTAACTAATCCTACTCAATAACCAAATCTACCAAATTTCCCAAATTCATTTTGCTACCCGTTCTACTTTACTCGGATAATAACTGATCTTTATGTCATAATCCTTAAGTAATTCTAGTCACATCCTTTACCATAAATTTTGCTCTTTCTGAGTGAATAGGTACTTCATACTCTGATAGTCACTGAAGGCTTCACATGGCTCCCCATACAAGTAATGCCTTAATATCTTTAGTGCAAAAACAATTGCTACTAATTATATGTCATGGGTTGGGTACTTTTTTTCATATAGTTTTAGTTGGACATATGTGATAACCCTTCAATTCTATATTAATACATAACCCAAACCATTCCTTGAATTATCACTGTAGATACAGTAAATTCTTCAGACTTTATAGACAAACCTATCACTAGTGTTGTAGTCAACTTCTCTTTTAGTTTTTTAGCACATTCCTCACGGGTGGCATTTTATCCAAAATTTACCCTTTTCTGCATCAATTGAGTTAACGGTGTAGCAATTTTGGAGATATCCTTTATAAACTTACAATAATAACCAACTAAACCCAGAAAGCTCCTTATTTCAGTGCAATTTACATGTCTCATCCAATCCACAATAATTGACTCTACCTTTTCAAGTTCTACTGAGACTCCTACTTCAAATATGACATGTCTTAGAAATAATGTACTTTTCAACCAAAATTCACATTTGTTGAACATTGCATTTGTTGTGTTGTTTTGCATGCACTTATACTTAATTTTATCACAATCTCTAACAATTGGACACAAACACTAGGCAAGTGCACCTATCGTTATGATTAGTACAATGGCAAGTAATTTAAATGTCGTATCCACAGGGATGATCAAATACCATTACTCAGTTTTCACTCTATTGTCTAGCCTATCAAATTTGCTAGTAAATATGATAGAAACAAACTATTAGGAATGAAAATCTAACTTAAACAGAAAAATTCAGTTTATCTAAATTTTAGTTTGCAAGAGAAAATTTCAATTGAGAGAGTAATACTTGAATGGAAAATCCCCTAGAATTACCTATGTGATAGAAAAGTTCCTCGGTTAATGAATTCCCCTTCTTATGTTTGATGAAATTCCTAAATTAGAACTCACTCTATCTCTAGATGAAAGTCCTCTACTCTTAGATTAATTGGTTGAAATCTCTTCCTAACCAATTCAACCTAAAAATGCATTTACATTAGTGAATTTCCAATTAGATTGCACTAATTACCAAGAAGATGTTGAGGTTCCGGTCTCTAGTCACCTAAATCATCCCCATGGTTTGTGTATGGTCCATTTCACCCTTCCTTTCTCAAATCCAAGTGAAAATCCAGATTATGAGTCAATCAACAACTGAATTGATTCAAGCAATCAAACCCCCAAATTAGATTTCTCTAATTACCAAGAAGATGTTGAGGTTTCTATCTTTAGTCACCTAATCATCCCCATTGTTTGTATATGGTCTATTTCACCATTCTTTTCTCAATTCCAAGTGAATAAATCCAGATTATGAATCAATTAATAGCTGAGTCAATTCAAACAATCAAACCCACAAACAATCCACAAGAATTCGGAATTCAATCAACCAAGAAAATCAATCATTCACATAGAAAATAACTAGGGTTCATAACCATCCAAGTATTCAATAATTTAGCTCATCAACATATTACAATTCAAAGAACATAAAGTAATAAAGAAAGAGTAAGAATTTCTCATTTTCATGGCTCAAATCTTCTCTTCTTCAAGGCTTGGAGTTCTCCAACTTGGTTGTGGAATGTTGTGTTCTTGAGCTTGAATCTTCAAGATTGATGTTCTCCTTCTTCAAAGATTTGATCTTCTCTCATGTTTTCTCTTTCAAAGATTGACGATTTTGGGAGAGTTTTTGGGATGTTTTCTCTCTGTTTTTCTCCACTCTGGAACACTAGACGTCCGCCCCTCCAAATGCCCTAAAAGGGTATATATATACCTCCCAAAAAGAAAGCAACAATTGCAGAAAATTCTGTTTCTGCCAAAACGGTACCGTTTGGATTATTGGTGAATTCAGAGCATTACATCGGACGATCTAGATTTTCTTGCCTTCATAAAAGTTGTAGCTAATACTCTGATGTTTCTATAGAGCTTTGAATCACCTCCATTGGACATCTACAACTCCTGATATGGTAATTAAACCACAGTGTATCAAAACTGGAATCAAATCCAGAATTACTGAATTTGCACTGTATGTAGGTTGACCAAAAGAATTTGGATTGATGTAAATGTTACTATTCTGGAAACTTCAGAATCTCTTCTATAATTATCTAGAAGACCACTTTTTCATTTGAAATCTTCATGGAGGTCAAAATCCCACTGGAACTTTCTCTACCAGGCAGTTTCTCCTCTACATTTCTCTGTTTTTCTCTTCATTGTACAAAACCTCCTTGTTTGCTTCATTTAATTCCAAATCTTAAATAATCTCTCCTAAAGCAAAGAAGAGATAAATGGAGTATAAATGGTGATTAAAACACCAAAATTTAACATAAATTTAAGCTCAAAATGATAATTATGTAGAGTACAAATATTGAATATCAAACTCCCCACACTTAGACATTGCTTGTCCCCAAGCAATACTTCAAAATAACTAAGAAATTTGAACAATAATCCACAAGCAATAACAAGTGTTTTAAAGAATTACAAAGGACTGCAAAACAGAGAAGGCATTATTTCTTGAGAAATCTTGAGCCATATACACAATCAATCTAAAAGTCATCCCAAATACCCATCACAAAGATTAAACAATCACCCCTTGCCTTACAATGCAAGCAAGAATCCGTGTGTGTTGTGTTTCCAGCCAATACAAATGCTCAATAATTATAAGAGTGAATTTCATGTTATTGGCCATGGAATTCTCATCAAGAAAGCATAATACCCCATAAGCCCGACATTCACAAAACCTCTCCACTAATACGGCAACCAAATTTTAACATCGATTAGGTAGGACTTTCATGCTTGTAACTTTAGGCTCAGGGAAAGTTTAGGGTGTCAAACGAAAGGTAAGGAATTCAAAGTCAAAGAAATGAGAGCTAAAGAGAAAGGAATGAGACATAAAAAAAAAGCAATAACCCATATTAGCCACAAGGAATATCACCATTCCCCTACATTCAACCACAAACTCTTATTCTCTACAAAATCCCCTCACTTTGAATTCAACCACTTGCACACATTATGCTTCAACCCACACCTTTTCCATCATCACCATCTTTGTCAACCCATAAATTTAACCTCAATCATGACAAAATTCACAATAATAATAATGAAAACATATATATATCTTGAAGGCATCAAGAAATGTAAGAAGCCTTCTCAATAATAGACAAATATATAACAATTTGTTTCTCTCTTTTTTTCTCTTTTTTTTCTTTTTTTCTTTTTTTTTCGATTGAGATTTAATCCAATTCCCGATCATATAAGGTCATCTCACCACTCTTTTCTTTTCTTTTTCTTTTTTTTCATAAAGCCTATTTTTTTTATATCATCTTCCATTCCACCCATTGTTCAAATTTCCACAATACCCTTTGCTATCTTAAGGGTAAAAATGCATTTAGCTCTCGCAAAGAAGGGTTAAATAAAAAGAGTGGAATTTAAAATTTGAAAGAAGGAAAAATCTAAATTATAGATTGAAACATTTATGCACAAAGGCTTCAAGAAAGGGTACTATGGTTAAAATAAAGAGCGGTGGCTAGAAAGGCTCAATCGGGACAAAGAAGGCCTATTACCATCATTTCAAGATCAAACTAAGGTTACTTACTCATTTCGCCTCAAGGCAAGTGAATATGGGTTCTAGGATAAAATTTATGTTGAATTCTAAGGCTATAACACAAGATTCAACTCCATAATCATCACAACAAAAGCAAAGTGGAAATGTGCTTAAATGATAAATTCCATACAAGCAAGGAATACAAGGGGTGCTTACTTAATCTAAGTTTAAGGTACTAGTTATGACCTTTAGAATGCTTGTATAATTACTCTTTGAGAAAAGATTAAACATGCAAATTTTAAAATACCTTGAAGATTCCAAAAATAAAAACAAGCAAATTCAATGAAAAATCATAAAAATAGCCTACATTACTAAAGCCAACTCCCCCACACTTAAAACAACATTGTCCACAATGTTGGGGAAGAAACTCAAAAGACTAGAAATAGAAATTTAAAGTTCACTCCAAACAACCAAACACAATAAAAGGTTAACAAAATGGTTGTTTCGTACGTGAAGGCTGGGCGAACCCATATGAGCAGCAAGCTGCACCTTCTATATACTACACAATAAAAATTAATGAGATAAAGTTGGAAACCAGGACAAAATTAAAATTCAAGCATAAAAACATAGGAAGAAAATAAAAAAAAGAGAATGAGAAAAAGAGAAAAGAGAGCTCCCCTGATGTAGCGTTCATATACCACTTGCTCCACCACTAGGTTCGGAGCTAGCTCCTCTCTCCTCTTTTTTTTTTAACACCTGCAAATAGTGCTGCAAACGGCGCTGTTTCGCTTTTTTTTTTAACCAAGACTACAAACATGCAACCACAAATTCAACAACTAATTTTAACAAAATAATAACTCAAGAACATAAAAATTACACCAAACAACACACAACATAAATTTCCACAACTCAAAACAATTAAAACTTGAAACTCAAAACCAAACTTGAAACTCTAAACTATGTACAGATGAATAGAAAGCATTGCAAATCACTTATCTTCCAAATCATGGAGGACTAAAGAAACTTTTTCAAGTCCCTTAGGATCCCCTCCATGATAGATTTGAGGCGATGACCGTTAACTTTAATACTTGATCTTTCCTGACCATCGAGATTTGAGCTTTCCGGGAAAGAGCCTCAACCAAGAATTGAACAATAATACTTGATCTCCTTCCTTAAATTCTCGGTTTGGCAACACATGTTTGTCGTGCCATTGCTTCACCTTCTCCTTGTAAATTTGTGAATTATCATAGGCTTCTCTCCTCCATTCATCAAGTTCGTTGATTTGGAGCATTCTTTGCTTTCCTGCAATGTTAAAATCAAAGTTAACCAACTTGATAGCCCAATATGCTTTATGCTCAACCTCCACCGGCAAATGACAAGATTTCCCATAAACCAATCTATATGGAGTAGACCCAATGGGAGTCTTGTATGCTGTCCTATATGCCCACAAAGCATCATCAAGCTTAACACTCCAATCCTTTCTAGTATGCTCAACAATCTTTTCCAAAATTCTTTTGATTTTTCTATTAACAACTTCTACTTGACCACTAGTTTGAGGGTGATACGGGGTCGCCTTCTTGTGAGTAACACCTAATCGAAGCAAGACTTTCTCAAGTTGTTGGTTACAAAAGTGGGTTCCCCTATCACTTATTATAGCTCTAGGAATGCCAAAGCGAGTAAACAATTTCTTCAAGAACTTAACAACCACTCTAGCATCATTTGTGGGCAAAGCTTGGGCTTCGACCCATCTAGAGACATAATCAACTGCGACCAAAATATATGTATTACCGAAAGATTTTGGAAAAGGACCCATGAAATCAATACCCCAACAGTCAAATACTTCACAAACTTGAAATGTAGAGAGAGGCATTTCATGTCTTTTTTAGATATTACCTATCCGTTGGCAATTATCACACTTTTCAACATACCTTTGGGCACCCTTAAACAAAGTTGGCCAATAGAATCCCGACTCTAGTACCTTTCTGGCTGTCCCATTAGCTTGATAATGACCACCAGCTGGGACCTTTATGGCAATGCTCCAAGATGTCTATATTCTCGGGGTATGCTACACATCTCCTTATGATTTGATCTGCACATATTCGAAACAAATATGGATCCTCCCAAAGATAATACTTTAACTCCGAAAAGAATTTCTTCTTTTGTTGAGGAGTCAAGTTCTTTGGTAAGATCCGACCTACAATATAGTTAGCATAATCTGCAAACCAAGGAGTGTGATCACTGTGACTTACAACCGAGTATAACCTCTCGTCAGGGAATGTATCATTGATGTCTTCCTCATTCAATCGCTCCAAATGTGGGTTCTCCAATCGTGATAGATGATCGGCAGCAAGATTTTCTGCTCCCTTTTTGTCCCTTATCTCCAAATCAAATTCCTGCAGCAAAAGTACCCACCGAATAAGTCTAGGCTTTGCATCATGTTTGTTAAGAAGATATTTGAGTGTTGAAGTGTCAGTATAAACAATGATTTTAGACAAAATGAGATAAGGTCGAAATTTTTCAAAAGCAAAAACTACAGCAAGCAGCTCATTCTCAGTTGTAGTGTAATTCTCTTGTGCTTACGTTAAGGTCTTGCTTGCATAGTATATTGGTTGAAAATACCTTTCTCTCCTTTGTCCAAGTACTACTCCTACTGCAAAATCACTTGCATTGCACATTAGTTCAAAGGGAAGGGACCAATCAGGGACAACCAAGATATGAGACTCTATCAGTTTTTGTTTCAACAAATTGAAAGCAAAGAAGCAATTTTCATCAAACACAAAGGCCACATCTTTTTTAATTAAATTTGTGAGAGGTTTGGAAATTTTAGAAAAATCCTTTATAAACCTTCTATAGAAACCAGCATGACCAAGAAAACTTCTAATTGCCTTCATCGAAGTTGGTGGTGGTAATTTCTCTATGGTTTCTATCTTGGCTTTATCAACCTCTATGCCCTTGATAGAAATCTTATGCCCCAAAACAATACCTTCTTTAACCATAAAATGACATTTCTCCCAATTCAAAACTAAATTGGTTTCTTCACATCTTTGCAAAACCTTTTCAAGATTTTTCAAACAAAGTTCAAAGGAATCACCAAAGACAGAGAAATCATCCATAAAGACTTCCATAATTTCCTCCACTAGACCTTCAAAAATAGCTAACATGCATCTTTGAAAAGTAGCAGGAGCATTACAAAGACCAAATGGCATACGACGGTAAGCAAAAGTACCATAAGGACAAGTAAAAGTAGTTTTCTCTTGATCTTTCGGGGCTATTGGAATTTGAAAATACCCTGAAAAACCTTCCAGATCTTTACTACATCTACTAGCACACATAATTCACTTTTCTCCCCAAATTAAACCAACATCTAATTGAAAAACTTCTTCATAAGCACCTCATGATATCTCAAATCATCACCACTACAAGAAAATAGCAAATTAGGAACCGATTTTAAACCACCTAACATAGCAACTTATTTGAATTAGAAACCGATTCTTTTCAGTTTCAAATTGGTTTCATAGTAAATTAGATTCAAATTGGCTTCTAAATTATTTTCTTAAATTGTTGAAAATGTTTTTAACATTCAATTTCTCATTAGAAATCGATAAACTTTTGTTTCAAATCCGTTTCTCATTAGAAACCGATTAACTTCAGTTTCAATCGGCTACAAAGTAAATTGGTTTCAAACTGAATTCTTTTTTAAAGGATTTTAAAATCAGTTTCATATTGATTTTTAAATAAATTCTTTTTATTTTTGAAAAGGTTTTTAAAATGAGTTTCTAACTAGAAACCGATTGATTTTGGTTTCCAATGGGTTTCAAAATAAATCAGTTTTTAAATATTTTTTAGTTTTTGATGGATTAAAAATTAGTTTTTAATTTGTTTCAAATAAAATCAGTTTCAAAATTATTTTTTTTCATGAAGTAATCGCTTTCTAATTCAAATTTTTATTTTTTATTTTAGGATTTTATATTTTTTATTTGAAAGCTGATTTTTTTGTTTCAAAAATTCGGTCTTCAATTTGTTTTAAAAAAATTAGTTTGAATTCGGTTTCTACACCCTATACTCAAGCGCGATAATAAATCGAGTATCTAATCTGTTTCAAAACTCTAATACGGTTTTAAATTTGTTTCAATATGATTGCTTGTCTCAAATCGGTTTCTAATCGATTTCAAACCAATATTCAAACCGAGAATAATTGAGTAAACAATTATATAACATGTTTGTTTTGTACTATCGATGTTTAAGATATATGATCCATATATACTTATTTTAATTATTGTACAAGCATAATATAATATTATCCAAATGATCTATAGTTAACACTCGTATAACAGTAATTATTTATAATGATAAAATGTTTTATCTATATAAATACAATTAAGATTTCTTATTAATTGGCAACACAGTTAATAAGTTAATAACATGAGTCTATATCCTAATAAAAATTAGAAATGTTTCGTTGAAAATGAAATTTATTAAAAATTTCATATTTTTTTTTTTCATTTTGTTAGTTCATGGATATCAAAAAAATAGCGATTGATTTTTGTGCGGATTCAAATCGGTTTAAAATTTACATGGCCGGTTTCAAAATAATATACTAAAATATAATATAATAAGTTGCATCTCATTCTTAATGTTCTATTATAAATAAAATTGTTCAAAAACATTATATCATATATTATTTAAGAAATAATTTTAATACATATTATTGATTTAAAAATATAATAGTATAAATAAAATAATTGAAGAAGAATATAACAATAACTAGTCAGCCTGCTGGAGGAGCACATGCCCCTCATACCAGTAAATAGGGATTGAGTCATGCAAGAGGCCAATTTTGCCCAGATTATTGACGTGTGCCCACACGCGTATGCTTGGGTACGCTACTATGTGGCAGGCGAGTACGTGCGTGCGCCTAATCCAATCGGCTAATCAGGGTGGGTTTTGAGACCAGCACAGGTCGGGTAGACCTGATCAATTTGATCCCTTTTTTTGTATTTCATTCTTTATTTCTTCAAATCAGTTTCTAAATTTGGTTTCAAATAAGTTCCAATGTGGTTTCAAAATAATTTGCTGCATTTGATTAAAAAGGTTGGTTCTAGGGTCAATTTTAAAATCTGTTGTATTCAGTTTCAAAATCAATTTCAAATCGATGCCTAATTTGAAATTGACTTTATTCAATTTATATATCGGCCTGCTACCACCAAAATTGAAACTGATTTTGTGCGGTTTCAAATCAGTTTCAAATCCATGTTCTGAAATCGATTAATCAGTTTCAAATTTACTTCTTTATTGTAGCAATGAAGTTAATGTGGTTTTGCTTCCAACACATAGCTAGGATCAGCCGTGTACTTTCTTAGCTGAGACACATGAGAAATATTGTGCAAACGAGACAAAGTTGGTGGCAAAGCTAGTAGATAAGTTAACTCTCCAACCCTTTCCAATACTTCATATGGTCCCACATTCATCGGGCTTAATTTTTCACTTTTGCCAAAACTTCATGACCCTTTTCTAAGAAAAAAATCCCAGAGATATCTTCTTACCATTTCAAATTGTAATGGCCTTCACTTACTGGTCACCTAACTTTTTGACTATCCTTAGCAGCTTTTAGCCTTTTGCTGATCAAAGAAACCTTCTCCAAAGTTACCTGTACCAATTTTGGTCCAATAATACTTCCTTCATCGATGTAGCCCTAACAAACTGGCAATCGACACTTCTCCCATATAAAGCTTCATAAGAAGCCATAGCAGTGCTAGAATGGTAACTGTTATTCAAACAAACTCGATCAATATCAGATTATCCGACCAAGTTTCTTTAAAGTCTAAAATACAAGTTCTGAGCGTATTCTCCAGAATATGAGTACTCATCTCGGATTGACCGTCAATTTGAGGATCAAAAGTGGTGCTAGGAGCTAAAGTGGTACAAACCGTAAATCCCTATCTAATGCTATACTAACTAGAGCTCCATGCAACCTAGCTATCTCATCCATTTATAACTGTACTAACTCTTCCATTGAAGCAATAGCTTTCAAAGGTAGAAAATGTGCAGTTTCGGCCAATCTATTGACAACTATCCAAATAGTATCCTTTCCAGTCCTAGCCTTTTGTAAATACATTACGAAATCCATCGTAATATGCTCCTACTTCAAAAATGGGATTTCTAACAACTTCAACAAACTTGCTAGTCTCTGATGTTTTGTCTTTATATGTTGACAAACTAGTTGGTCTCCGTCTCTGTACTATTCTTCAATCTACACCACCAAAAATTCTATCTCCAATCATGCTTATACATTTTTGTTCCTTTGGGATGCATATAAAATTTACTACTATACATTTCCCCAAAAAGTTTTCTTCAAAGCTACATCATTGTGAACATACAACCGACCTCTAATTCATATACTGCTATCCTCATGAATATGAAAATCTATCAAATTCTCTGCTAGCGTGATATCACTATTTTTCAGCAAATCCTCATTGAAATCCTAAGCTTCCGTAATTCAAACATCAATGATGGTTGAGCTACCACAACCACAACTAACTCTCTTGTTGACTTCATAATTTCTATATGCAATCTTTTAAATTCTACAATTAACTAATCCTACTCAATAACCAAATCTACCAAATTTCCCAAATTCATTTTGCTACCCGTTCTACTTTACTCGGATAATAACTGATCTTTATGTCATAATCCTTAAGTAATTCTAGTCACATCCTTTACCATAAATTTTGCTCTTTCTGAGTGAATAGGTACTTCATACTCTGATAGTCACTGAAGGCTTCACATGGCTCCCCATACAAGTAATGCCTTAATATCTTTAGTGCAAAAACAATTGCTACTAATTATATGTCATGGGTTGGGTACTTTTTTTCATATAGTTTTAGTTGGACATATGTGATAACCCTTCAATTCTATATTAATACATAACCCAAACCATTCCTTGAATTATCACTGTAGATACAGTAAATTCTTCAGACTTTATAGACAAACCTATCACTAGTGTTGTAGTCAACTTCTCTTTTAGTTTTTTAGCACATTCCTCACGGGTGGCATTTTATCCAAAATTTACCCTTTTCTGCATCAATTGAGTTAACGGTGTAGCAATTTTGGAGATATCCTTTATAAACTTACAATAATAACCAACTAAACCCAGAAAGCTCCTTATTTCAGTGCAATTTACATGTCTCATCCAATCCACAATAATTGACTCTACCTTTTCAAGTTCTACTGAGACTCCTACTTCAAATATGACATGTCTTAGAAATAATGTACTTTTCAACCAAAATTCACATTTGTTGAACATTGCATTTGTTGTGTTGTTTTGCATGCACTTATACTTAATTTTATCACAATCTCTAACAATTGGACACAAACACTAGGCAAGTGCACCTATCGTTATGATTAGTACAATGGCAAGTAATTTAAATGTCGTATCCACAGGGATGATCAAATACCATTACTCAGTTTTCACTCTATTGTCTAGCCTATCAAATTTGCTAGTAAATATGATAGAAACAAACTATTAGGAATGAAAATCTAACTTAAACAGAAAAATTCAGTTTATCTAAATTTTAGTTTGCAAGAGAAAATTTCAATTGAGAGAGTAATACTTGAATGGAAAATCCCCTAGAATTACCTATGTGATAGAAAAGTTCCTCGGTTAATGAATTCCCCTTCTTATGTTTGATGAAATTCCTAAATTAGAACTCACTCTATCTCTAGATGAAAGTCCTCTACTCTTAGATTAATTGGTTGAAATCTCTTCCTAACCAATTCAACCTAAAAATGCATTTACATTAGTGAATTTCCAATTAGATTGCACTAATTACCAAGAAGATGTTGAGGTTCCGGTCTCTAGTCACCTAAATCATCCCCATGGTTTGTGTATGGTCCATTTCACCCTTCCTTTCTCAAATCCAAGTGAAAATCCAGATTATGAGTCAATCAACAACTGAATTGATTCAAGCAATCAAACCCCAAATTAGATTTCTCTAATTACCAATAAGATGTTGAGGTTTCTATCTTTAGTCACCTAATCATCCCCATTGTTTGTATATGGTCTATTTCACCATTCTTTTCTCAATTCCAAGTGAATAAATCCAGATTATGAATCAATTAATAGCTGAGTCAATTCAAACAATCAAACCCACAAACAATCCACAAGAATTCGAATTCAATCAACCAAGAAAAATCAATCATTCACATAGAAAATAACTAGGGTTCATAACCATCCAAGTATTCAATAATTTAGCTCATCAACATATTACAATTCAAAGAACATAAAGTAATAAAGAAAGAGTAAGAATTTCTCATTTTCATGGCTCAAATCTTCTCTTCTTCAAGGCTTGGAGTTCTCCAACTTGGTTGTGGAATGTTGTGTTCTTGAGCTTGAATCTTCAAGATTGATGTTCTCCTTCTTCAAAGATTTGATCTTCTCTCATGTTTTCTCTTTCAAAGATTGACGATTTTGGGAGAGTTTTTGGGATGTTTTCTCTCTGTTTTTCTCCACTCTGGAACACTAGACGTCCGCCCCTCCAAATGCCCTAAAAGGGTATATATATACCTCCCAAAAAGAAAGCAACAATTGCAGAAAATTCTGTTTCTGCCAAAACGGTACCGTTTGGATTATTGGTGAATTCAGAGCATTACATCGGACGATCTAGATTTTCTTGCCTTCATAAAAGTTGTAGCTAATACTCTGATGTTTCTATAGAGCTTTGAATCACCTCCATTGGACATCTACAACTCCTGATATGGTAATTAAACCACAGTGTATCAAAACTGGAATCAAATCCAGAATTACTGAATTTGCACTGTATGTAGGTTGACCAAAAGAATTTGGATTGATGTAAATGTTACTATTCTGGAAACTTCAGAATCTCTTCTATAATTATCTAGAAGACCACTTTTTCATTTGAAATCTTCATGGAGGTCAAAATCCCACTGGAACTTTCTCTACCAGGCAGTTTCTCCTCTACATTTCTCTGTTTTTCTCTTCATTGTACAAAACCTCCTTGTTTGCTTCATTTAATTCCAAATCTTAAATAATCTCTCCTAAAGCAAAGAAGAGATAAATGGAGTATAAATGGTGATTAAAACACCAAAATTTAACATAAATTTAAGCTCAAAATGATAATTATGTAGAGTACAAATATTGAATATCAAACTCCCCCACACTTAGACATTGCTTGTCCCCAAGCAATACTTCAAAATAACTAAGAAATTTGAACAATAATCCACAAGCAATAACAAGTGTTTTAAAGAATTACAAAGGACTGCAAAACAGAGAAGGCATTATTTCTTGAGAAATCTTGAGCCATATACACAATCAATCTAAAAGTCATCCCAAATACCCATCACAAAGATTAAACAATCACCCCTTGCCTTACAATGCAAGCAAGAATCCGTGTGTGTTGTGTTTCCAGCCAATACAAATGCTCAATAATTATAAGAGTGAATTTCATGTTATTGGCCATGGAATTCTCATCAAGAAAGCATAATACCCCATAAGCCCGACATTCACAAAACCTCTCCACTAATACGGCAACCAAATTTTAACATCGATTAGGTAGGACTTTCATGCTTGTAACTTTAGGCTCAGGGAAAGTTTAGGGTGTCAAACGAAAGGTAAGGAATTCAAAGTCAAAGAAATGAGAGCTAAAGAGAAAGGAATGAGACATAAAAAAAAAGCAATAACCCATATTAGCCACAAGGAATATCACCATTCCCCTACATTCAACCACAAACTCTTATTCTCTACAAAATCCCCTCACTTTGAATTCAACCACTTGCACACATTATGCTTCAACCCACACCTTTTCCATCATCACCATCTTTGTCAACCCATAAATTTAACCTCAATCATGACAAAATTCACAATAATAATAATGAAAACATATATATATCTTGAAGGCATCAAGAAATGTAAGAAGCCTTCTCAATAATAGACAAATATATAACAATTTGTTTCTCTCTTTTTTTCTCTTTTTTTTCTTTTTTTCTTTTTTTTTCGATTGAGATTTAATCCAATTCCCGATCATATAAGGTCATCTCACCACTCTTTTCTTTTTCTTTTTTCTTTTTTTTCATAAAGCCTATTTTTTTTATATCATCTTCCATTCCACCCATTGTTCAAATTTCCACAATACCCTTTTGCTATCTTAAGGGTAAAAATGCATTTAGCTCTCGCAAAGAAGGGTTAAATAAAAAGAGTGGAATTTAAAATTTGAAAGAAGGAAAAATCTAAATTATAGATTGAAACATTTATGCACAAAGGCTTCAAGAAAGGGTACTATGGTTAAAATAAAGAGCGGTGGCTAGAAAGGCTCAATCGGGACAAAGAAGGCCTATTACCATCATTTCAAGATCAAACTAAGGTTACTTACTCATTTCAGCCTCAAGGCAAGTGAATATGGGTTCTAGGATAAAATTTATGTTGAATTCTAAGGCTATAACACAAGATTCAACTCCATAATCATCACAACAAAAGCAAAGTGGAAATGTGCTTAAATGATAAATTCCATACAAGCAAGGAATACAAGGGGGTGCTTACTTAATCTAAGTTTAAGGTACTAGTTATGACCTTTAGAATGCTTGTATAATTACTCTTTGAGAAAAGATTAAACATGCAAATTTTAAAATACCTTGAAGATTCCAAAAATAAAAACAAGCAAATTCAATGAAAAATCATAAAAATAGCCTACATTACTAAAGCCAACTCCCCACACTTAAAAACAACATTGTCCACAATGTTGGGGAAGAAAACTCAAAAGACTAGAAATAGAAATTTAAAGTTCACTCCAAACAACCAAACACAATAAAAGGTTAACAAAATGGTTGTTTCAGTGCATGAAGGTCAGGGCGAACCCATATGAGCGACAAGTTGCACCTTCTATATACTACACAATAAAAATTAATGAGATAAAGTTGGAAACCAGGACAAAATTAAAATTCAAGCATAAAAACATAGGAAGAAAATAAAAAAAAGAGAATGAGAAAAAGAGAAAAGAGAGCTCCCCTGATGTAGCGTTCATATACCACTTGCTCCACCACTAGGTTCGGAGCTAGCTCCTCTCTCCTCTTTTTTTTTTAACACCTGCAAATAGTGCTGCAAACGGCGCTGTTTCGCTTTTTTTTTAACCAAGACTACAAACATGCAACCACAAATTCAACAACTAATTTTAACAAAATAATAACTCAAGAACATAAAAATTACACCAAACAACACACAACATAAATTTCCACAACTCAAAACAATTAAAACTTGAAACTCAAAACCAAACTTGAAACTCTAAACTATGTACAGATGAATAGAAAGCATTGCAAATCACTTATCTTCCAAATCATGGAGGACTAAAGAAACTTTTTCAAGTCCCTTAGGATCCCCTCCATGATAGATTTGAGGCGATGACCGTTAACTTTAATACTTGATCTTTCCTGACCATCGAGATTTGAGCTTTCCGGGAAAGAGCCTCAACCAAGAATTGAACAATAATACTTGATCTCCTTCCTTAAATTCTCGGTTTGGCAACACATGTTTGTCGTGCCATTGCTTCACCTTCTCCTTGTAAATTTGTGAATTATCATAGGCTTCTCTCCTCCATTCATCAAGTTCGTTGATTTGGAGCATTCTTTGCTTTCCTGCAATGTTAAAATCAAAGTTAACCAACTTGATAGCCCAATATGCTTTATGCTCAACCTCCACCGGCAAATGACAAGATTTCCCATAAACCAATCTATATGGAGTAGACCCAATGGGAGTCTTGTATGCTGTCCTATATGCCCACAAAGCATCATCAAGCTTAACACTCCAATCCTTTCTAGTATGCTCAACAATCTTTTCCAAAATTCTTTTGATTTTTCTATTAACAACTTCTACTTGACCACTAGTTTGAGGGTGATACGGGGTCGCCTTCTTGTGAGTAACACCTAATCGAAGCAAGACTTTCTCAAGTTGTTGGTTACAAAAGTGGGTTCCCCTATCACTTATTATAGCTCTAGGAATGCCAAAGCGAGTAAACAATTTCTTCAAGAACTTAACAACCACTCTAGCATCATTTGTGGGCAAAGCTTGGGCTTCGACCCATCTAGAGACATAATCAACTGCGACCAAAATATATGTATTACCGAAAGATTTTGGAAAAGGACCCATGAAATCAATACCCCAACAGTCAAATACTTCACAAACTTGAAATGTAGAGAGAGGCATTTCATGTCTTTTTTAGATATTACCTATCCGTTGGCAATTATCACACTTTTCAACATACCTTTGGGCACCCTTAAACAAAGTTGGCCAATAGAATCCCGACTCTAGTACCTTTCTGGCTGTCCCATTAGCTTGATAATGACCACCAGCCGGACCTTTATGGCAATGCTCCAAGATGTCTATATTCTCGGGGTATGCTACACATCTCCTTATGATTTGATCTGCACATATTCGAAACAAATATGGATCCTCCCAAAGATAATACTTTAACTCCGAAAAGAATTTCTTCTTTTGTTGAGGAGTCAAGTTCTTTGGTAAGATCCGACCTACAATATAGTTAGCATAATCTGCAAACCAAGGAGTGTGATCACTGTGACTTACAACCGAGTATAACCTCTCGTCAGGGAATGTATCATTGATGTCTTCCTCATTCAATCGCTCCAAATGTGGGTTCTCCAATCGTGATAGATGATCGGCAGCAAGATTTTCTGCTCCCTTTTTGTCCCTTATCTCCAAATCAAATTCCTGCAGCAAAAGTACCCACCGAATAAGTCTAGGCTTTGCATCATGTTTGTTAAGAAGATATTTGAGTGTTGAAGTGTCAGTATAAACAATGATTTTAGACAAAATGAGATAAGGTCGAAATTTTTCAAAAGCAAAAACTACAGCAAGCAGCTCATTCTCAGTTGTAGTGTAATTCTCTTGTGCTTCCGTTAAGGTCTTGCTTGCATAGTATATTGGTTGAAAATACCTTTCTCTCCTTTGTCCAAGTACTACTCCTACTGCAAAATCACTTGCATTGCACATTAGTTCAAAGGGAAGGGACCAATCAGGGACAACCAAGATATGAGACTCTATCAGTTTTTGTTTCAACAAATTGAAAGCAAAGAAGCAATTTTCATCAAACACAAAGGCCACATCTTTTTTAATTAAATTTGTGAGAGGTTTGGAAATTTTAGAAAAATCCTTTATAAACCTTCTATAGAAACCAGCATGACCAAGAAAACTTCTAATTGCCTTCATCGAAGTTGGTGGTGGTAATTTCTCTATGGTTTCTATCTTGGCTTTATCAACCTCTATGCCCTTGATAGAAATCTTATGCCCCAAAACAATACCTTCTTTAACCATAAAATGACATTTCTCCCAATTCAAAACTAAATTGGTTTCTTCACATCTTTGCAAAACCTTTTCAAGATTTTTCAAACAAAGTTCAAAGGAATCACCAAAGACAGAGAAATCATCCATAAAGACTTCCATAATTTCCTCCACTAGACCTTCAAAAATAGCTAACATGCATCTTTGAAAAGTAGCAGGAGCATTACAAAGACCAAATGGCATACGACGGTAAGCAAAAGTACCATAAGGACAAGTAAAAGTAGTTTTCTCTTGATCTTTCGGGGCTATTGGAATTTGAAAATACCCTGAAAAACCATCAAGAAAACAATAATACCTATGACCCGCGAGTCTCTCAAGCATTTGATCAATGAAAGGCAGTGGAAAATGATCCTTCCGAGTGGCATCATTGAGCTTCCGGTAATCGATGCATACCCTCCACCCCGTCACGGTCCTCATGGGAATCAACTCGTTTTCCTCATTGGGTACCACGGTCATCCCTCCTTTCTTAGGGACTACTTGGACAGGACTAACCAATGGACTATCCGAGATAGGATAAATAATACCGGCATCAAGAAGCTTGATTACCTATGCTTTTACCACTTCCTTCATGTTTGGGTTTAACCTTCTTTGGGGTTGCACCACTGGCTTGAAGTCTTCTTCCATCAATATTTTGTGGGCGCAAAATGAAGGACTAATACCATCGATGTCGGAGATTTTCCATGACATTGCCTTTTTATGCTTCTTTAAAACTTTGATGAGCTCTTGTTTCTGCTCTTTTTGCAAATTGTTTGCAATGATCACCGAAAGTTTAGAATTATCTGCAAGAAAAACATACTCCAAATGATCCAGTAACTTTTTCAGCTCCAACTACGGGGGATCTTCAATGGAAGATTTCATTCTACTCTCTTTTTCCCTTTCAATCTTCTCAAACATCGTCCCTTTTATTGTGAATGGGGATAACTCCAAATGTGCTATAATTTCGTCAACTTCATGCTGCCCCTCCTTTATTTCTTCACCTTGAAATAGAGATATTTCCAAAGGGTCATCAATCAATAATTCCTGCACATAATTGGAGACAATGTTGCCAATAACATCTATCCTATAACAAGAATCATCATGATCAAAAGAATGTTTCATAGCCTCAGGAACTTTAAAAATAACCTCTTCTTCTCCTACCTTAAGGGTCAATTTTCTTTCACATACATCTATATTAGCCTTAGCGGTAGCTAGAAAAGGTCTCCCTACAATGAATGGTACATCAATATCCCCTTTCATATCAAGTATCACAAAATCAACAGGAAATATGAATTTATCAACTTTCACAAGCACATCTTCAATAATTGCCCTAGGATACTTAACCGATCTATCTGCCAATTGAATGCTCATCCTAGTAGGTTTAGGTTCACCCAACCCCAACTTTTTAAACATGTCATATGGCAACAAATTAATGCTAGCTCCTAAATATGCTAATGCTCTACCAATTGACAAACTACCAATAGTGCAAGGGATAGTGAAACTCCCTGGATCCTTTAGCTTTTGGGGTAACTTGTCTTTGTTCTGAAGAATGGCTGAACATTCCTCGTTCAATGTCACCATTGAGAACTCTTCTATCTTTCTTTTCTTGTAAAGGATCTCTTTTAAGAATTTAGCATATCTTGGCATCTGCGAAAGAGCTTCAACAAAAGGTAAGTTGATATGCAATTGCTTAAAGAGTTCGAGAAATTTACCAAAATTTTCGTCCTTTTTCTCTTGTTGAAGTCGGGCGGGATATGGAATTTTGGGCTCGTATTCTGAAATTTCCTTTTTCTTTTGTGCTTCTTTCTTCTCAATCCTTCCTTCATCATCAACATGCAATGGTTCTTCTATCTTCTCTTTTTCTCTTTCTTGCCCCTTTTTCTTTGGAACCTCCAATTCCTTCCCACTCCTCAAAGTGATGGCTTTAGCATGTTCTCTTGGATTCGGCTCGGTATTGCTTGGGAGCGTTCCAACTTGCCTTTCCGAAACAAGCTTCGTCAATTGGCCTATTTGATTTTCAAAGTTGTGAATAGAAGCCTCTTGGTTCCTTACGGATGCTTCTTGAATTTGGAACCGATTTCGATTGCCGCAATAAACTTTGTCATTAATTCCTCAAGGTTAGACTTCACCGGTGGTGGAGGAGGTGGAGGAGGTTGATGTTCGTAAGGAAGAGATGGTTGGGGTCGAGAGCTTGATGAAGATTGAAAACCGGGAGGATGTAGCGGCCTTTGTTTCCCTTGATTACTCCATGAAAAGTTTGGATGATTCCGCCACCCCGGATTATAAGTATTGCTATAAGGATTGTTAGGCTGCCTTCCTCCTCCAAGATAGTCCACATGCTCCAATGACGATGTATTAGAAGTTCCCATTATTTGGCATTCATGATTTGAATGACCACCGCCGCAAAAGTCACAAGCCATCATCACTTGGGAGATTTGAGGTGACCGACTCAAACTTTCGATTTTCTTGTTTAGAGCATCAAACTTAGCCTCCAAAGCCGTCATCATATCTACATTGTGCACTCCAGTAGCCTTGGCTTTCGGTCTAGGATTCCCCCATTGGTAATTGTTCATTGCAATATTTTCAATAAGGTCTTGTAACTCTTCCGGTGTCTTCGAATTTGTAGTTCCTCCTGAAGAAGCATCAATGAGTTGCTTGGAAGGGAAATTTAACCCACTATGGAATGTTTGCATTTGCAGCCCCAAATCTAGACCATGATGTGGGTATTTTCTCAATAGCTCCTTCCATCTCTCCCAAGAATCATATAAGCTCTCACTCTCCATTTGTTGAAAAGAAAAGATGTCATTCCGTAGCTTGGCTGTCCTTGCCGGAGGGAAGTATTTAGCGAGAAACTTCTCGGCAAGATCGTTCCATGTAGTAATAGACCCCGGTGGAGGTGACTTCAACCATGACTTGGCTCGATCCCTTAATGAAAATGGAAATAGTCGAATGCGGATAGCATCTTTGGAAGCCCGTTAATCTTGAAAGAATCACATATTTCCAAGAAGTTGGCAATGTGAGCATTTGGGTCTTCGTTCGGTAAACCATCGAATTGTACCAATTGTTGAACCATTTGGATGATATTTGGCTTGATCTCAAAATTGTTTGCTTCAACTCTTGGCCGAGCAATGCTTGACTCCGTTCCTAACAAAGATGGTCTTGCATAATCTCCCATAGTTCTTTGCCTTGCATTCCCATTATGTGCCATATTATTCACTTGTTGAATATTTTTACCTTCAATTTCAACTCCCTCAAGCACTACTTCAAGATTGATACCCCTTGGATCCCAATGAAAAATCTGTTCAGCTTGGGAATTAGGTTGAGCCAATTCCTCCAAATCACTTGAGATCATAAACCAAAACAAATTCACACCTTCACCACAAATCAAAGTAAACGTTTAATGCAAGCAATTTTTGTTTTTCTTCTCCAAAACATAAAAGAGAAAAAAAAACAGAACAACAACTTAAACAAAACAAAAACAGAGGAAAACAAACTAAGTAATATGCTCCTACTTCAAAAATGGGATTTCTAACAACTTCAACAAACTTGCTAGTCTCTGATGTTTTGTCTTTATATGTTGACAAACTAGTTGGCCTCCGTCTCTGTACTATTCTTCAATCTACACCACCAAAAATTCTATCTCCAGTCATGCTTATACATTTTTGTTCCTTTGGGATGCATATAAAATTTACTACTATATATTTCCCCAAAAAGTTTTCTTCAAAGCTACATCATTGTGAACATACAACAGACCTCTAATTCATATACTGCTATCCTCATGAATATGAAAATCTATCAAATTCTCTAATAACGTGACATCACTATTTTCAAGCAAATCCTCATTGAAATCCTAAGCTTCCGTAATTCAAACATCAATGATGGTTGAGCTACCACAACCACAACTATCTCTCTTGTTGACTTCATAATTTCTATATGCAATCTTTTAAATTCTACAATTAACTAATCCTACTCAATAACCAAATCTACAAAATTTCCCAAATTCTTTTTGCTACCCGATCTACTTTACTCGGATAATAACTGATCTTTATGTCATAATCCTTAAGTAATTCTAGTCACATCCTTTACCATAAATTTTGCTCTTTCTGAGTGAATAGGTACTTCATACTCTGATAGTCACTGAAGGCTTCACATGGCTCCCCATACAAGTAATGCCTTAATATCTTTAGTGCAAAAACAATTGCTACTAATTATATGTCATGGGTTGGGTACTTTTTTTCATATAGTTTTAGTTGGACATATGTGATAACCCTTCAATTCTATATTAATACATAACCCAAACCATTCCTTGAATTATCACTGTAGATACAGTAAATTCTTCAGACTTTATAGACCAACCTATCACTAGTGTTGTAGTCAACTTCTCTTTTAGTTTTTTAGCACATTCCTCACGAGTGGCATTTTATCCAAAATTTACCCTTTTCTGCATCAATTGAGTTAACGGTGTAGCAATTTTGGAGATATCCTTTATAAACTTACAATAATAACCAACTAAACCCAGAAAGCTCCTTATTTCAGTGCAATTTACATGTCTCATCCAATCCACAATAATTGACTCTACCTTTTCAAGTTCTACTGAGACTCCTACTTCAAATATGACATGTCTTAGAAATAATGTACTTTTCAACCAAAATTCACATTTGTTGAACATTGCATTTGTTGTGTTGTTTTGCATGCCCTTATACTTAATTTTATCACAATCTCTAACAATTGGACACAAACACTAGGCAAGTGCACCTATCGTTATGATTAGTACAATGGCAAGTAATTTAAATGTCGTATCCACAGGGATGATCAAATACCATTACTCACTTTTCACTCTATTGTCTAGCCTATCAAATTTGCTTGTAAATATGATAGAAACAAACTATTAGGAATGAAAATCTAACTTAAACAGAAAAATTCAGTTTATCTAAATTTTAGTTTGCAAGAGAAAATTTCAATTGAGAGAGTAATACTTGAATAGAAAATCCCCCTAGAATTACCTATGTAATAGAAAAGTTCCTCGGTTAATGAATTCCCCTTCTTATGTTTGATGAAATTCCTAAATTAGAACTCACTCTATCTCTAGATGAAAGTCCTCTGCTCTTAGATTAATTGGTTGAAATCTCTTCCTAACCAATTCAACCTAAAAATGCATTTACATTAGTGAATTTCCAATTAGATTGCACTAATTACCAAGAAGATGTTGAGGTTCCGATCTCTAGTCACCTAAATCATCCCATGGTTTGTGTATGGTCTATTTCACCCTTCCTTTCTCAAATCAAAGTGAAAAATCCAGATTATGAGTCAATCAACAACTGAATTGATTCAAGCAATCAAACCCCCAAATTAGATTTCTCTAATTACCAAGAAGATGTTGAGGTTTCTATCTCTAGTCACCTAATCAACCTCATTGTTTGTATATGGTCTATTTCACCCTTCCTTTCTCAATTCCAAGTGAATAAATCCATATTATGAATTAATTAATAGCTGAGTCAATTCAAACAATCAAACCCATAATTACTGACTTTACACTGTATGTAGGTTGACCAAATGAATTTGGATTGATGTAAATGTTACCATTCTAGAAACTTCAGAATCTCTTCTATAATTATCTAGAAGACCACTTTTTCATTTGAAATCTTCATGGAGGTCAAAATCCCACTGGAACTTTCTCTACCAGGCAGTTTCTCCTCTACATTTCTCTGTTTTTCTCTTCATTGTACAAAATCTTCTTGTTTGCTTCATTTAATTCCAAATCTTCAATAATCTCTCCTAAAGCAAAGAAGAGATAAATGGAGTATAAATGTTTATTAAAACACCAAAATTTAACATAAATTTAAGCTCAAAATGATAATTATGTAGAGTACAAATAGTGAATATCAGCATTCAATTTATGTTCCCAAAGTGTTGGCAATACTATTCCAAACTGCTCCCGATGAATATCCTCATATGGATAATATACCATAATATCATTGATGAATACTACTGCAAATTAGTGTACAAATTGCTTGAAGATCTAGTTAATAAGATCTATGAATATTGTAGATGCATTTATCATCCCAAAGGGCATTACCAGAAACTCATAATACCTATACCTGGTTCTAAAAGCCATATTTTGAACATCCTCAAGCTTAATCCGTAGCTGATGATATCCCTACCCTAAACCTATATTTGAGAATACATTTGCTCGTTTCAACTAGTCAAAAAAGCCATCGATTTTGGGAAGCAGATGCTTCTTTTTCATTCTGATCTTATTCAACATTTTATAATCAATAAATAATCTCATACTATCATCTTTCTTCTTCACAAATAATACTGAAGCATTCCATAGAGACACATTAGGTCTGATGAATCTCTTATCCAAAAGTTCTTGTAACTACACTTTTAGTTTCCTTAACTTAGCTAGTACCATATGGTACAGTGCTTTAGAAATCGATTCATTCCAGAGCTACAGATTGATGTCAAAGCCTCTCTCTCTTTCTAGTGAAAAGTTTCGCAAATCCTCAAGAAACACATTTTTGAAATTCCTTACAATCGATATATCCCCATCTACAAATCTTACTTTTTCACATCCACTGCATAAGCTAGATAAACCTCACAACTATTCTGAATATATTTCTAAGCTCTGGCTGAAGATATCATTGGCACTAATCTATCCCTACCATTTTGAACGGATCCTTGAAAATTGAAAACATCCTTACCCGGAATCCCAAACTCTACCAAGTTTTCTCTACGATTCACAAAAACATGGTTCCTCGCCGTCCAATCCGTACCAAAATTACTTCAAAGTCGACCATGTTGATATATATTAAATATGCATCAAGTTTCTCCTTACAATCTCTATCAGACATCCCCTATAAACAAGATTAGACACTAACACCTTCCTACTAGGTATAGATTCCCAATATATGTCTACCAAATCAGTGGGAGAGGATTTAAGGGTTTTAGCAAATCTATGATATATGAGTGAATGGATGGCAACACAATCAAAAAGTACAAAAATAGGGATTGAGTCAGCTTTATCTGAACTAGCTCAAAAAATTGAAAGTTTATGAAAAATACTATTCCAGAAAGATCCCCTTAAACTGATCCCACATGAGATAGTTTCCTTCATGGCAATAGATGGGAGCAATCAATGCTATCACTCCAATGCATCTACAACCAAACATTCTATCACCATTGTCTGTTTGGCATCTTCTAAAACCCTTAAATTGTAAAAGTTATTTGCAATTGTTCAATCCAATGCTCAGTCTAATTTGGTCCTACGTTTCTATAAGAGGTAGGCATTCCCATCTTCCTCAACCTGTCATAATAAATGACAGGGTCTCTATTACTCTTCTGCTGTTGTTAATTTTACATAAGTTGAGACAACATAGTGAGAGTAGAACCTATTTCAAGAGATGAATTGGTTCCAACTTTTGCGTATGGATCATCATAGTACATTTCAGCTGGTGGAACTACTGTCATAGTTGGCTGCAATATCACTGTAGTATAATAGGGCATCGAGACTATCTAATACAAAATGGGTATCACTTGCAAATTTGACATTGTTACCATTGGTGAATTCTATGCAGTCACAATCAACGGATTTAGTGTAACAGCTAAAGAACTTTGAGTCCTTCTTGATCTACTAGTAGTCTATCCAGTCAAAGTAGCAAGAGGCCTATTCAATTTCATCATCGCTGCTATCCTCTTGATTTTTCCTTTGCATTGCATGCCATCTTATTTCTCAAAGCAGTCACATAGAAAATCAAGTGAAGGAAAGAAAAACAAGGCAAGAGATATATAAAAAAAAAAAAAGAAAAAGACATGCAATTACAAGCAACACCATTGTATAACAAAATAGCACATACGTTCAATCCACATTATTCCTATTCCATCTTGGATCCCTTACTAACCCAACCTAGACCAATTCCCAAGGTCATCCTAAAAATCTAACATCCTTTACCCAAGCTAAGTACAAACATTTTAGGCCCAAGTGACCTAACTTGCATCTAATATCACCTAGTGTCATGCCCTATAACCAGAACAGAATATGACAACACTCATGTGAAGTGAGAGTGTCGAACCTCAACATACATGAATCCTCCAACCGAACATATAAAGCAATTTATATTAATGGTAAAGCTTAATTAACATGATTCATTGTCAACCTACAAAAGTAAATCTTCTTAAGGAGTAAATAAATCATCTTAAAGAACTGCCAAGGAACTCAATTCCACTTAACGTAACATTATTGAATTCTAATGAAAGAAATTTGTCATAAAAAAGTGCTCCAAGCTTCAGTTTATATCCTTTTCTTGCTATGTCTCAATTTCGTAACCATTCTCAAAGTCATCTGCAAAATGATAAGGAGTAAGCTACACTAGCCCAGTAAGGTTTATAAATCGATATGGGAATGAGCATCAATACATGTTAATATAAAACCTGTTAAAATCCATAGAAACTTGAGTTTGAAAAATAAACCCTTTGTTAGAGTACATTTGTTTAACCCCTAGACAACACTTTTAATGTTTAAAAAAACACTAAATCTTTAATGAATAAACTTAGAATCCCACCTAAAATAGAAGCAAAAGCTTTATTACAAGACATAAAAGTTTTTCAAACATTTTTAATGGTGGTCTCGGGCAATTTAAAGTCCTTCACATAATTCAAAAGCTTTTCCAAACATTTGGTCACAGCTCAAAAGCTTATAAAAAAAATTTAGACCATTTTCATGACCAACATAAAATCATCCACATAATACAAAAGCTTTTGCAAAATTTCCTAGTTTCAAAACTTCACCAATTATTACAAAACCACCAATCTCACACATGGGAAACACATTTCAACAATAAAATGTGCATCATTTTCAAATTTTCAACCCACAAAATATTACTCAGACAACCTTTAAGTAATTAATAGGCTCTACTATTATACCCGTTCGGAAAGGGCCAGACAAATGAATACTAGTTACATTCCCCTAGTCGGGCTAGACAAAAAATTTAGGACATGTCCAACCAAGACTCCCTAACAAACAAACATGAACTCTCTTTTCAAAACATTCAATCACCCATTCCATCGGACACATGGTTTGCATACAATAGAAAAAGCTTCAGATTTATAGATGATTCAATATTAATGATACTCACTTTGTTTTTAACATAAAATAAATATACTTGAAACAAATCAAAACAAATTCCAACAATTCAAAAGAAGGTCTTCGAAAAAATAGATAGGTTTACAACCTTTACTTCCAATTCCAATAATGGCTCCTACGAAATGATCAACTCTCCAAAGTATAATCCTATACCACCAAAACATCTCTTAGAACCAAATTCCTGCAACAAAACTCACTCTACTCTCAAATCCTAGATGAATGGAATCTCTCCAACTCAAGAAATTCTACAACCAAAATTAAAAGAGAAGATTCTAGAATAAAGAAATATAGGCATTTTACTTTAATCTGCTATCCCAACCTTCAGATTGTGTGTTCCTTTACCACTTTCTACTTTAGAATGTTCTCCACTCTAAGCCCCTATAGAGCGTAATAAAATGAACATTCAGATATCATTACTAATAATCTAATTCTATATTATTTACAACTAATTTCCTTCATATCTTTACTAATTCTAACAAAACTCATAATTCATTATTCACCAAAATTAACCAACATCTAATTGAACCAAATTTTTAGCCCAACCATAATGTCCAATTATTAAGCCTATTAAATTTATGTAATTACATTGACTATGCCACTTAACACAGTGATGAAAGTTTGAAGGCCAGACAATGCCAGAATGACACAATAGCAGCTATAATTGCTTTCTTGACTTCTTCCAAACAAGTATCCTATTTCTCTCTCTACAATGACCGTGTCTTCTAATATTCATTATTCTATTGGTTCACTACCCAAAATGTTGCTTAAATTTTCATCTCTACTTTATTTTTGCTAATTAGGTAACAGGGTAATCAAGTATTAAAACTAGCATAATCAATATTTGCAATTCTCATTCTAGGAAATCAAAACAAAGCTTTTCCCTTTTCTAATTATCTTGTTCTACAATTTCTTCTATTGATAGTGTTGTTTCTAAACAAATCCTGTTTCATATGTATTTGATTTCCTTCCAGGTAATGTTTGTCATTTATGTTGATCAATTGTTTTTTGGGGCACCTTTAGGAAGTAATTTTAATACTTATGCTTTTGCAGTCTACTTGTCTGAGAAAATGTTTGGAAGAGATAGATACCAATAGTTGGGTGTGTTTGCATGTCAATTGTTATTTCTTCTCTATTTTGCCCATTAAGTTTTTCTATCAACATCTGAAGTTCATTTTGTACTAATAGTAGTAGTAATAGCATTCCTTCAATATCTTCTACCGTTCTTTGTTTTTCTTTTTAGATTTAATTATTTAATATTTTTAATATTCATCATTTATTATTTATTTGGTCCTGCTAAAGAATTTGAAGTTATAGGAGGTAACTATTTAGGTTATGAAAATGATCCCTTTTCTGCCTTCTTGCTTTTGTTGTTGCAAACCTAATTAGCTATTCTAATAAATCAGCATCTGAATCTTATTAAATTTTTTTCTACAAAGAGTTTGTTGTGAAACTTCTTTTTTATTTTCAGAAATTTCTTGCAATATTGGATTTTTTTTGTGTGTCATTATGTCTAATCACTCATCCAGATTTGCAAGTACAATATCACAATTGTGTATTGCCAGTACTAACTCTTGCTATTGATGACTTGATACCATATAATTCAGGTTGTCCTTATTTGTTTAAATTTCTTCTAGCCAATTTTTCCTTTTTTTCACAATAATTGTAATGATTATATCACCAAGTATATTACATTTTCCTTCATGTTGAAATTTCTAGCGTGAGATATTGTATGTTATTGTATATTTTATGCTAAGTGGTAAGGATCTTTCTAGCATCAATCATAAAACTTCTCCTTTATGTTTTTCTAATTTCTTTATCCAAGACTCAAATTCAGGCACATTTTGCTCTAGTAGTACTACACCTTACTAGGACAAAGACGTCAGCAAGCTGCCACTACTTCTTCACGTATTAGGGAAAAAGGTTCTTTCTTTTGAGTATACCTTGCTTGTTTTCTGTAGTGTACTTATAAAAACTCACTATTTTGCTTTCATGCTTTTTCTCCTTTTCTTTGAAATATAGAATGGTGAACATCTGGTAACTACTTTAACTTTAGTTATTGATTCCTCTTGGTATACTTTTGTATCTCTAAGTTGATTTGGTTTTAATATTTATCTGGTCCACTTTGAGAAGAGGTTGTATTTGCAGGACTATACTATGACGTAGTCATGCCTTACTTGAAAACTATATTGGTGCATTGCAACTGACAATTCAAACCATTTTTGCTTGCTTGGAAGAGCTGTTGGAAAAGAACGGTAGGGATAATGCTACCCCAATGAGCGAATTGTATGACTATTGTTATAAGAAAAATAAGAACTCTATAGAATTATATATACACTTTTCATGTTGGCATTGACTTGTATCCCCTCTGGTGACTGATGTGTCTCATTGCTCTAAGCAGATTCATTAGCTACATGCATTGATTTCTATTCTACTTTTAAAGATATTATTACTCTTTAACATTGTCAATTCCTACCAAATTTTCTCCAACTCATGTAAAAGTACCTCTTTGAAAATGAAGAAGTTGTAAGCATAGTAGACTACGCTAAAAGTAAAGTTATTAAAATTTTTTGTGTATCTCTAATGTATTCCTATATGGCCTACATTTTGGACAGTTGTTTTAACTCATAGTTTTATTACTGACATAACTTTATGTAATGCATCATTATGTATTTACGAGTTTCTTCCAGCAGGCGTTAGCACTTCCAAGTCTCCTACAACACAAGATCATATTTTAGATTCAATGAAGTCTTCCCGCAATTTGTGAAGTTTAAGACAAATATACTCCAAGAACAAGAGTAGCATACATGGAAGCATATTGTTGGACTCCTTTCAACTTTAAGTAAGGTGAATAGGCATTTATGCCATTAGATCCTTCTTTGTCCAGAGTGCATATTGTTAGTTGATATCTTCTTCAATATTTGATCTTACTATCAAGTGTATGAATAAAATCAGCTACCCTGTTAAATCTGTTTAGCTAGTTCTCACTCCCTCTATTTTAAAATATAAGATTTTTTAGTCTTTTGGTCATTTTTCTCTCTTCTCAAAATGTTTGTCTTTTACAAATTTTAAGGATTATTGTTGTAAAGTTATTCTTACTATAAATATAACACTCTTATTTTCTATTATATTAGCAGAATTAGGTAGGATATAATAAAAAAAGTATCTTTTATTTCTTTTACCTTAATTTATGCAAAAAGGATCAAAATTATTTATATTTTGAAACGGATGAAGTACTACTTATGCTTTGTTTTCTGCATTAGATTTTAGCAACCTATTGTAATCTTTTTAATTATTAAATTCAACAAGCATTTAGGCTATTTTTAATCTTCCTAGCAAGAACATGAAGAAAAATCCTTCCGAAAGCAGAACACAAATTTACCAAAATATCCTATATTGTTCATAAGCATTTCTTCAACTATGTCCTATCTGAAGGGGGCATGACAAATATATCAAATATAAGATATTTGTGCATTGCGTAGACTAAACACGCCTGGTAAGAATTGAAATGTCTGTAACTACTAAATTAATTATAAATAAGAAAATTTCTCTAAATACCATGAAACTATTTATAGGAGTCTCATTATATCAATATTTTTTATTTTATTTTTATGCTCATGAAATAAAATAAAATCGTATGTCAATTTACGAAATGTCACCGACCCGCAGAATGGTTTCCAGTGAATTTTTAAGTATAATAGAACTTTATTAAATAATCAGTGGATATAATAACACTTATATAAATAATTGGCAGATAAATAGATATAATGCATGTGCCTTCACTTATCAGAAACCATTGTATTGATGACATTGATCTAAGAAAAAAAACATAAAATAGTGCAACGGTACAAAAAATAAAACTAAAGTCTTCTAATATAATGAGGCTCTCATGACTAGGGGTGTCAACAGGTCCAAACAGATTTGGGACACCCTGTCTCAGACCCGGACCCGATTGACCATTATTGGTACAGGAACCAACCCAATTACTCGACGGGTCCAAATATGATGGACCCATACCCTACCCTATAGGGTCTCGGGTCGGGTCCAGGTAGACCCGATAAGAAATTTTGATATAAATTTGTAAATAATTGACCGTTGGATCAAACATATCTAACAGTTGTGAAAATTTTAAGTATATAAAATATTTATTATTTAAAATTTATTCGGGTTTCAGGTCTACGGAATCCGGAATTTTGTATATCGTACCCATACCCGTTTAGAAGATATTATCGGGTCTGGGTCCGAGTAAACGGGTATGAATGCTATCCCAGACCCAATATTATCGGGATGGGTCCGAACCGGGTCCGAGTAAGACACGACCCATTGACAGTCCTACTCATATCTATTATGATGGGTAATTAGAGGGATTTTCCCTTGTGATTTTATTAAATCCTACTTAGTTAGCAATAATGGCATATAAGAATGAATTATAACCTCCAAAGAGTAGTTTATAATATAATTCTTTTCGAAGAAAAATAGTTAATTAATGTAGTTAATTAAAATATATACTATTACAATAGCATCAATTGTCATTTACTTATTTAATTAAATAGGAATTACAAGGAAATTCTTTCTTCATCAAAAAGTAAAAAAGAATATAAAATGAAATTTAATGTGTGGATGAAGAGTAGGGGATTAAAACTTCATGATGTTTCTTCTTCTTTTGATAGTCTAAAATTTCTGGTGCTTTAACTAGCCAATCATAGTAAAAATAAATGGATAAAAAAGATGATAGTTAGACTATACAGAGTTAGTAGAAGGGTTCATAACTGCTAAGTAATAGGTATGTTAACTGCCGCTTAATTACTAAAAGTTCCAAATACATCTTATTATATATAGAAAATAAGAGCAAAATGACAAATGTCAATTCTTATGAATTGACTGCTTCAATAATATTATTGCGTAGTAAGGTTCCAATTCAGAAGTCTATACATTGATTATTGGTATAGCATTTTCTGGACCTGACAAACATACCAGACAATCCAACTTTAAGCTTCAATATTCCAAGTATTGTTTCAATCTAATCAAAAGGAAATGCTTATCAGTATTTTGCTCTTTTTTCTTTTTTCTTTAGGAGCTTTAGCTTTAGACAGATATTCAGTTACTTTTGTAAAATTCTCTCTCCATTATTTAAAAGTTTTTTTCTGACTTGTGCTTTAGAGGCACATATTACTACCAATTAAGTGTATCATATATAATAGTTTATGTTTCTAGTTTTCTTAACGTTCTCTTATCTTTTACAGGGTGATAGATTTTGAAAAATTTATGATGGAGTTAAACAACCATTTATAGTCTTCTTGAGTTAATCCAAATTAACAAGTATCCGAAGGAGCTAGTTTAAAAAAAAAACTCTATTTAAAATAGATGCCAATGAATTCTAAATTACCTTTTCCTTTTTTTTTTTAATCACAGTAATTGCAAGACTAAAAGGGTATCCAGATCCTTATAAATCAGTGGTGGAGAAACCGAAAACACTATCAGTTGACGTTCAAATAGCAACAATGGAGGTTAGCATGCAGTTCTTGTCCAAAGAAATGATAAAACCATCAAAGCCTACACCTCATCATCTCAGACACTATATGCTATCCTTTCTGGATCAACTTGCTCCATCACATTACTTTCCTCTATTTTTTTCTATCAATCTTACTCAGACTTCAGCATTCATCCTGCCCAAATATCTCAACAACTAAAGGATTCTTTCTCTGCTGCTCTGACTCGATTTTATCCTTTAGCAGGAACAATCAGTGAAAGCCTCTGTGTTGATTGTGATGATGCAGGAGCTCTGTATATAGAAGCGCAAGTTCATGCTGATCTCTCACATGAAATGAAGAAGGGCAACATAGAGGATCTAACTCGGTACCTCCCCTTTGATCCCCATAGCCGAGAGGGCGATTTGAGAAGGGATATTCTTCTTGCTATCCAAATCAATTTTTTTTATTGTGGCGGAATAGCTATAGGTGCGTGCATGTCACACAAAATAGCAGATGGATCATCTCTGGTCATGTTTATGAGTACATGGTCAGGCATATGCTGTAGGGATGCTGAACTTTTGCAGCCTAACTTTGAGTTGGCAAGCCACCATTTTCCCCCCAGAGAGATTCCAGATTTTGGCACTAAATCACGTTCAGGCCACACCAAAGAGAAGTTCGTATCTAAACGACTCATTTTTAATAAAGAAAAGTGTTACAGATCACATGCAGAATGCAGAATGCATGCAAATAGCAGAATGCAGACAACATAAGACCATGCAGAATGCAGACAACAGAGTAAAATCAGCAGAAGAGCAATGCAGCTCAGAAGAGTGCAAGTTAGCAACATTAGTAGAAGAAGAAGTGTGCAATTTAGCAAAAGAGTCGTGCTTAGCAAGTAAATCTAGGTGATCTTAGCAAATGTATAGGTGAGGTTAACATTTTCTTTCAATAACAGAGCATGATCTGCAAATGCCAGCTAGGCATTGACTTTCATCCGGTTCAAGTTAGTTAGAATTAGTAGTAAACCGGTTCTTTAGTCGGTGGTCACTTCCACCGCCTTTCTTATTTATGAAATTGTATATATAAGGCTCATTGTATCAATTAGAAAGGTAATGAGAGTTTCAGATTTTCACAATTGAGTTTCTTCATGGTATCAGAGCAAGTCTTCTCTCTTGCGCAATCTCTCTCATTCTTCATTTTTTTTTTATTTTGCTGTGGTCTTTCAGCAATTGATTGTATATCTGTGATTGTTATTCCGCTATCAATTCTAAGATTCTGATTTCAATGGCAAATCTAGCAAATCATGAATTGCCACCATCAAATCCTTTTCATTTGGCTTCAAATGAAAATCCTTCATTAGTTCTGGTTTCTCCAGAACTTGATCAAAACAATTACCACTCATGGAGCAGTGCTATGAAAATGGCACTGATCTCAAAGAATAAGCTTGGATTTGTGGATGGTTCGATTATAACTCCAGCAAAGGATGCAGTGCATTACAGACAATGGGAACAAGCAAACAGCATGGTTTTATCTTGGATTACACGTGTTGTTTCCTCTTCAATCAAGCAGAGCATACTATGGATGGATTCAGCTTACGAAGTCTGGCAGGATTTGCATGATAGATATTCAGATGGAGATTCCTATCATCTCTCTGATCTCATTGAGGAGATTCATGCACTGAAACAAGGTAACAAGTCAGTGAATGAATATTTTGCTCAGCTTAAAGTTTTATGGGAAGAAATGCTTATATTGAGACCAATACCTAATTGTACATGTGCACCAGCATGTAGTTGTGGTGCTTTTAAAACTGTGAGAGAGTATTTTGATGATGATTATGTAATCCGATTCATAAAAGGGTTGAATGCTTCATTTGAGACTGTTAAATCTCAAGTATTAATGCAGACACCACTTCCTTCTGTTAAGAAGGCATTTAACATGGCAATGAAACATGAAAGGCAAATGCATTATAATTCAGTACAGACATCTAATACAGAAATCCAGATTATGATGAATCAGGGTGTTACTGGTTATTCTGGTGATGGAAATGTATCTAATGATAATGCTCCCATTTATTATCATGGTGGTCGATATGCTGGTTCTGTTAATAATTTTCAGCCTGTTGGTAATGCAATTGCTTTGAAGAAAAGTGGTGTAGGGAATTCCAGGAGGCAGTATATTTGCATTTTTTGTGGTAAAACTGGTCATACTGTTGATAGGTGCTACAAAAAATTTGGTTATCCTCAGAATTTCAAAAATAATGCCAGAGGACAGAATAATTTCAGTAATGTTCAGAATAAACAGAAGTTTGAGAACATGTCTGCTCAAGGTTTTAACAATCAGTCACAAGGAAGATTGATGAATCAGGTTACTGGACCTTATGATCAGAATCTTTCTTCATGTTCTGTTCAAACTGGTTCCACAGATGTTCACAGTGCTGCTAATCACAATGGAATCACACAAGATCAGTTTCAACAGTTGGTTAAACTAATGCAAGGAATGCAGGTACATTCAGGAAATTCTTCTGCTGCTTCACAGATTAATCAAGCAGCAGTCATGTCAGCAAATTTTGATAATCCAGATGTAACAGGACATACAGGTAAATTTCATGATAATAATTCAAAGTGTTGGATTTTAGATTCTGGTGCTTCTGATCATGTAGTATGTTCTTCATTTTATTTTTCCTCTTGCACTCCAGTTTCTAATCTTTTTGTTACTCTACCCAACAAAATTCAGTTCCTGTCACCCATAAAGGTTCAGTTATTTTGAATTCACATTTAACTCTTACTGGAGTTTTATGTGTTCCATCTTTCAACTTTAATCTCATTTCTATCAGCAAGCTTTGTACTCAAAATCATTGTTGCACAATTTTTCATTCATCAAAATGTGTGATTCAGGACATTGCAACTATGAAGATGATTGGATTAGCTGAAGGTTGCAATGGATTATATTTTCTTCCTCCTGTTTCTGCTTCAGCAGCTGCTGGTTCTGCCAATTCAGACTTTACTTCTTTTGTTTCTAATCCTAATAATAATCTTGTTACTCTTCCTAGTCATGTTTCTACCTGTAATAGTTCTATTGAAATTGATCCTTTGTTATGGCACTATAGACTTGGCCATTTATCTTCTCAAAGACAAAGATTACTTGGTTCTGCATATAATGCAGGTTGTCATAATTCTAAATCTGTTTGTTCTATTTGCCCTCTTGCAAAACAAAAGAAAATTCCTTTTCTTTTGAAAACCTCTCAAACTACCAGATGTTTTGAACTTGTCCACATGGATATTTGGGGACCATATAAACAAAAAACAATTTATGGTCACAAATATTTCCTTACAATTGTTGATGATTACAGCAGATAAACTTGGATTTTTCTCCTCAAAGAAAAATCAGAAGTCAAACACCAAATTCAAGCCTTTTATTCTTTTGTTCAGACACAATTCTGTCAATTCATTCAGATCATTAGATCAGATAATGGTCCTGAATTTCATCTTCCAGATTTTTATCATTCACATGGTATTCTTCATCAAACCTCTTGTGTTGAAACACCTCAGCAAAATGGTCTTGTAGAGCGTAAACATCATCACATTCTTAATGTTGCTAGAGCCTTAAAGTTTCAATCTCATTTACCCTTAATGTATTGGGGTTTCTGTGTGCAACATGCAGTATATCTCATTAATCTTCTTCCTACTCCAATACTTCATAATGCCAGTCCTTTTGAATTCCTTTTCCATAAACCTCCTGATTATTCACATTTGAAAGTATTTGGTTGCTTAACCTTTGCTTGCACTCTTGAACATAATCGTGGAAAATTTGATCCCAGAGCCAGAAAATCTGTGTTTTTGGGCCATTCTGTTAAAAGCAAAGGTTTCATTCTTTTGGATTTCCGTACCAGAAATATCTTTATCTCCAGAAATGTTCAATTTCATGAACATATTTTCCCTTTTTCCACTATATCTGATTCATTATCTCCTTATTCACCTTCTAAGGATTCTTACTTCACTGTTCCATCATATATTCCTTCATCTTATGACAGCAATGCAGAATTACACATTTCTCCTATTGTATCTGTAGACCTACCATTTACTAACCAACAACATTCTTCTTCTGATAATTCATCCTCTCACACATCTCCCAGAAGATCCAGCAGACAAAAACATCCACCTGTTTATTTGTCAGATTATGTTTGTAATGTTCTCCCTACCTCTCCTCATTCTTTATCAGAAGTTCTTACATATGATAAGCTAGCACCACATTATAAAACCTTTACTTTGAATGTTACTATGGATGTTGAACCTGCAAGCTATGCAGAAGCTGTTAAACATCAGGAATGGAGAGATGCTATGCAAACTGAGATAGAAGCTTTGCAGACTACACAAACCTGGAAATTGGTTCCTTTACCACCAGATAAACATGTGATTGGTTGCAAATGGGTATTTAGAATCAAAAGAAAATCTGATGGTTCTATTGAAAGGTATAAGGCCAGGTTAGTTGGCAAGGGATATAAACAGCAGGCTGGTATTGATTATTTGGAAACTTTTTCTCCAGTTGTCAAGATGACAACTGTTAGACTGGTTTTAGCTATGGCTGTTGTTAAAGGTTTACATCTGCATCAGTTAGATGTTAATAATGCCTTTTTGCATGGTGAGTTGAATGAAGAAGTGTATATGAGTCTGCCCCCTGGTTTTCAGTGTTCAGGTAGCAATCTGGTTTGCAAATTGCAGAAATCCTTGTATGGATTAAAACAAGCTAGCAGACAATGGAATGCAAAGCTTGTTTCAGCACTGATTTCTCTTGGTTTCACACAATCTTATCATGATTACAGCTTATTTGTTAAGTCTCATAATACTCAGTTTACTGCTGTTTTGGTTTATGTAGATGATTTGATAATTGCCAGTAATGATTTGAGAACAATCCATTCAGTTAAAACTACATTGCATAATCAGTTCAAAATTAAGAATTTGGGAATTTTGAAGTATTTTCTTGGTTTAGAGATTGCCAAAAGTCATACAGGACTCAACTTATCCCAAAGGAAGTATACCATTGATCTTCTTCAGGAAACAGATTTTCTGGGTTGTAAATCAGTCTCTACTCCTATGGATCCTAGCATTAAATTGTCACATGCAGATTCCCCAGCTTTAGCAGACAATAAGTATTACAGAAGTGTTGTTGGAAAGTTGCTATATCTTACACTTACTAGACCAGACATTTCTTTTGCTACTCAACAATTAAGCCAGTTTCTTGATGCACCAACACAACAACATTTGAAGGCAGCACATAGAGTACTGAGATATCTAAAAGGCACTGTGGGCCAAGGATTGTTCTTTCCAGCAGCAAATGATTTATCTCTTAAAGCTTTTTCAGACTCAGATTGGGCAGGCTGTGAAGATACCAGGCGTTCAGTTACTGGATATTGTGTTTTCCTAGGAAAATCCTTAATTTCTTGGAAAATCAAGAAGCAATCTACAATCTCCAGAAGCTCAGCAGAGGCAGAATATCATGCTATGGCTGTCACATCTTGTGAAATGCAGTGGATTGCATATTTGATGCATGATCTGTGTCTTCCTCTATCTGGTCTCATTCCTATGTTTTGTGACAATCAAGCAGCATTATACATTGTGGAGAATCCTGTTTTTCATGAGAGAACTAAACACATTGAAATTGATTGTCATTTTGTGAGAGAAAAATATCAATTGGGCTTGATTAAGCCTCTACCTGTTTCTTCTTCACTCCAGCTAGCAGATTTATTTACTAAAGCTTTATCTGCTCCTTTCTTTTATCAGTTGTTAGTTGAGTTTGGAGTTCAAAATCTTTATACCAAGTTTCACTTGAGGGGGGTGTTACAGATCACATGCAGAATGCAGAATGCATGCAAATAGCAGAATGTAGACAACAGAAGACCATGCAGAATGCAGACAACAGAGTAAAATCAGCAGAAGAGCAATGCAGCTCAGAAGAGTGCAAGTTAGCAACATTAGTAGAAGAAGAAGTGTGCAATTTAGCAAAAGAGTCGTGCTTAGCAAGTAAATCTAGGTGATCTTAGCAAATGTATAGGTGAGGTTAACATTTTCTTTCAATAACAGAGCATGATCTGCAAATGCCAGCTAGGCATTGACTTTCATCCGGTTCAAGTTAGTTAGAATTAGTAGTAAACCGGTTCTTTAGTCGGTGGTCACTTCCACCGCCTTTCTTATTTATGAAATTGTATATATAAGGCTCATTGTATCAATTAGAAAGGTAATGAGAGTTCAGATTTTCACAATTGAGTTTCTTCAAAAAGTTAGCTAGACTTAAAAAAGTAATCAGTTCATGCTCCGAATCGGAAGTAAAGGATCCAACTAGAGTGGAAGCCGTGACGGCTTTTCTTTGGAAACGATTTATGGATGTGGGAAATGCTAGAATGGGAAGAAGAAGAATTGCTGCACTCCATGCACTAAACTTGAGACCAAGAATGAATCCTCCTTTTCCAGAACAAGCATTTGGAAACATTTGGAGATTTGTTCTTGCATTATCAAAATCTTCAGATGATAAAGAATATCATGATCTGGTAGCTCATCTGAGAAACGCAGTAAAGAAGACCAATATAGAGAATTAATTCCAATCTTTTGGACCTGTTCTCTAAGGGAGAGATAGAGATACGTACTTTTAGCAGTTGGTGTAGGTTTCCTGTTTATAAGGTGGACTTTGGCTGGGGACATCCTATATTTGTTAGCACTGCGCCAATTCCATTCAAGAATGCTGTAATTAATGGTGATGGCATTGAAGCACTGGTGAACATTCTTGAAGATGATTTCATGATGCTGCAAAATGATCAAGATTTCATTTCACTTATAGTCCCTGAATTGGTTTAGTGATGCCAAAACACTAATCCTCATAGGGTATAGTTGCACTTTGCCTTCAACTGAATCTATGGTTTCAGATGAATTAATGTTTAATGAAATCACCAGTTTATATAAGATATATATATAACTAAAGCTAAAAAGCTGAACCACTTCACTCATTCATTGAACATAAATTTGATTAAAAGTTCTGTTGGCCTTGGAACTCATTGAATGACTTCATGTAAACAGGACATTTTCTATTTGATTCAATTATAGACAGGGGTAAACTTGATCAAAAACTTCATAAAAAAGAGACAACAGAGTAGAATATAGTTATGATTGTCAATTCAATAGTGTTACATGTGGAGGTACAAACATAAAAATACATCCTTATTCTATTATATAAATTATAAGACAAAGCAAAGTCATCGAATGAGTCTCCTTCGAATAGAAAAGATTTCCATTACGCTCTTTTATTTCCCAATTAATCACGGAAAGGACAATTTATACTCGTAAATCAACCACAGAGGAGAAGAGGAAGTACCCTTTTCACACCAAATGTCAGAATCCACCCCCATCTGCAATCACCCTACCTCCCAACCAAAAATATGTAACTTAAGCGACCATCCCTAAAAAAGGTACAGCTGAAAAAAATACAAATAAATTGAGAGCGAAACCCCAGAATCAGTTGGATGCGCACTTTTGAGCACAATATTAGCCAACCTATAATTGAACTCCCTCTCGTGTACTCCCTTGTTGAACTTTGGGAACAAAACAAAAAAAAATCAATATTTATTTGTCAATGAGGGAATTTAGAAGTTTAGAGAAGATGGATTCAACTTAACCAAATGATGTTTCTTATGGTCTCGTGATGGGCAAGCAAAAATCCTATATCAACATTAACAAGAAAGGCGTAGGAATTTTCTTAAATTAATGAAATAATTTTCTCTCTTATTTATATTTGAAAGACGTAAAACTGAAAAGTAGAGATATTTTAAAATGGACTTCCACTATAAAAGACCTGCCTACAAAATACTAGAAGATCTTTTAAAATGGACTTCCACTATAAAAGACCTGCCTACAAAATACTAGAAGATCTACGCATAAGTTACAGTGAAATGCACAAAACAGGCTATAACAATTTTGTGCAGCAACGAAACAGCTTATTCACTGTAAAAGGATTTTTTTTAAAAAAAAAAGCAGGTATAAGAAATGCACAGGACTCCAGAAAAAAAGAGCTTCCGAAACCTTTACCTTGGCACCTTCTGTCACATTGCCTTGTCTATCATGTACCCAATATACTTGTTTTGTTCGGAACCGCAAGAATTTTCAAGCAAAAGTATAATAGAAGTTCCTATTCACAAGCCAAGATTCAGAGTGAAGTGAAACTAGAAACTGCTCTTGTTTTGGATTAATCTGTTGCTTCACACAATCCCACATGGAAACCATAATGTAAGGGAGGGCTTCCTTACAACTATAAAGGGAAGCCCCCTCCCTCTTTGTAAGGCATCCCAATTTGTATTCTCTTCTTCCACATATAAATATAAGAGGACTATTTTAGAGGTGCTCGGAGACTAGACATATTTTTGTCAAACTTCGTTATCAAATTTTTTCAAGTGTATTCTTTTCCTATCTCCTTTTGTTCTATATTTATTTATTGATATTGTTTATTTTCAATTATAGTATGTAATATTATTTTTCGGATATATTCATAGTGTTTTATATTTTTCAATTCAGTAGAAGTTTACTTTGCAAGGAATTATTACCCATAATTCCCAACAATTAGTATATGAGACGAAGGTTTATCCTTGGCTTGTTTTTTTTTAATATTGAATACTATATGATTTAGTTATGTAATGGCACCTACTACAAATGTAGTACCGGGGACATCAGTTTCTTCGACAACATGGTCGAGGATTCTGTTGTTAAATTTGAAATTAGAGGTGGAAATATTTGATGGTACTAGCCATTTCGGCATGTGGCAAGGGGAAGTCTTGGACTCCCTTTTCCAACAGGATCTTGACATTGCCATTGTAGAAAAGAAACCGGAAGATGTTGAGGATAATGATTGGAATATTATGAATCGATTGCCATGGGGAACAATTCGGTCATGTCTGTCCAGAGAGCAGAAATATTTTTTCAAGAATGGGACTTCTGCACACAAATTGTGGAAGGCATTGGAGGATAAATTTTTGAAAAAGATTGATCAGAATAAGCTACTTATGAAGTAAAGGTTGTTCCGATTTGATTACTAACCAAGTACTACTATGAATGAATGAATCGCTACTTTTAATTAGTTTGTAGCAGACCGGTTAAATTTAGATGTAAAATTTGAGGATGAGAATTTGGCTTTAATATTATTATCATCCCTTCCCGATGAATTTGAACACTTAGAAACTACGTTACTCCATGGAAAATAGAATGTATCTTTAGATGTTGTATGTTCTACCTTGTATAGCCAAGAATTAAGAAAGCAGGATAAATTGAAAAACAAAGCAGCTATAGTAGATGGCATCGGTGGCAAGAGGTTGTCAGCAAAGCCAATCAAAAGGAAGAAGAAGAAGATCCAAATCAAAAAGTTAAGTTTCCAAAGATAAATGGCATTGGAAGAAAGATTGTCCAAAGTTGAAGAAGAAAGAGAAGGCTCCACAAAATGCAATTATTGTATAGTACAAAAGTGATACATAAACATATGTCTCTTTAGTGGTTTCACCTTCAACATCATATCCAGATGTGTAAATTTTGGATTCTGGTTGCACCTATCATATGTCTCCCAAATGGGAATAGTTCTTTGACTTTCAGGAACTCAATGGCGGTATTGTTTGCATGGGCAGTGATAATCCATATAAGAAAATTGGGATAGGTTCAATCAAGCTACAAAATCAAGATAGATCCACCAGAATCTTAAGGGATGTGCGGTACGTACCAAAATTGAAGAAGAATCTCATCTCTATAGGGGCTTTGGAATCACAAGGCCTAGTTGTGATGATACGAGATGGAATTCTTAAAGCAACTTTCTGAGCACTATTTATGTTGAAAGACGTAAGAAAGAATAATCTGTATTACTATCAAGGTAGTACGATAATTGGGACAGTAGCAATGACAACTTCTAGTAGCAAGAAAAATACAAAGGCAACAAATCCGTGGCATCTACAGTTGGGACATGCTTGTGAAAAATCCCTACAAAATCTTGCCAAGGAAGGATTGTTGAGAGGTACGAAGACTTTCAAATTAAAATTTTTTGAGCATTGTGTTCTGCGAAAACAATGAAGACTGAAATTTGGCACTACTATCCGTAATACCATGCGGATTCTGGATTATGTGCACTCAGATGTGTGGGGACCTGTCAAGACTCGGTCACTCGAAGGTAGGCATGATTTTTTTACCTTTGTTTACTATGACGAACAAAAATGAAGTGCTTGGAAATTTTCCATAAGTGGAAAGCTCAAGTTGAAAACCATACGGGACAGAATATCAAAGTTCTCTGAACAGACAACAGTAGAGAATATAAGAGCAATCCTTTCTTCAAGATATGCCAAGACTATGGCATAGTTCGACACTTTAGAGTCAGAAAAATACCACAACAGAATGGGGTGTCAGAACGTACGAATAAGACACTTGTGGAGAAAATTTATTGTATACTGTATAATGATGGGTTAGGCAGAAACTTTTGGACTGAGGCTATGACGTATGCTCAACATCTCATCAATTGCTTTTCATCATCTGCTATAGGTGGCAAGACTCCTTTAGAGGTATGTTGTAGGTTACGTGTTTATGGTTTTGTTTGTCTCAACTCTTGAATACACACATTAATAATTGAATTTTGATATTTCTAAGGTTCTTCTAAGGTAGGAAGACCTTTCCTCGGCCAATGGCTTAGTGAAAATGTCAATAATTTATTTATTTGTACACACATGTAAACATACATCACCTGTAACAACATAATCACGAATAAAGTGATGTTTAATCTCTATATGCTTAGTTTTGGAATGTTGAATGGGATTAACGGTCAGATTTATAGCACTAGTGTTATCACACAAAATAGGCGCACATTTGAAATCTAAATCAAAGTTAAGTAAGGTGCTTCATCCATAGCACTTGTGCACAACAACTATAGGCGGAGATATATTCGGCCTCGGTGATAAATAATGACACACAATATTGTTTTGCTATACCAAGATATAAGAAAACTACCAAGAAATTGACAGTGACCACTAGTACTCTTACGCTCGACTTTGCATCAAACATAGTTGGTATCCTTATAAGCAATAAGATCAAAAGAAGATGATTTAGTAAACCAAGACCCATAGTCACGTGTATCAATGAGAGAGCAAATAATACATTTAACGGCAATCAAGAGAGACTATTTTGAACAATATTGAAATATGGCACATAAAAACATAATATCCGGTCTACTAGAGGTAAGATAAATTTAGGTTCTAATCATACAACTATACACCTTTTCATCAATGTTTTTACCCTTTTCATCTTTGTCAAACTTGGTTGATGAATTCATAGGTGTGCTAATACCTTTTGCCTTATCCATTCCAAATATTTTCAAAAGCTCTTTGGTGTACATTGCTTGATTAATGAATGTGTCATCCATGGTTTGCTTGATTTGAAAGCCAAGAATGAAGTTGAGTTCGCCTATCTTGTTCATTTCGAATTCAGTTTGCATCAACTTAGCATGTTTGATATATTTTCTGAATTTTTGAAAAATCTGGACAGATTTTCCATTTTTGTGAATTTTTGTTTTGAGTAAATATTGAGTGTTTAAAGGTTCATTGGATTGTTATAATGCAAAAGAAGTATGAAATATATAAAAGGAATAAAACAGAATATTTTTCTGAATTGATATATTGGGAATAAAATGGGATAATTTTCCTAAATTGGTATATTAGGAATAAAATAGAATAATTAGAATTTTGTAGAGAATGGTAGATTTTATTAGAATATGAACTATGTGTAAACTCCGCTGTCGGGATATGAATTGACTCCCCTGCATGGTGAGATTGTTGAGTGTGTGGAGAGTCCCTTTGCGTTGTATGTGAGAAAGTCATTGGGAGATGTTGTGTGGAGAATCCCTTTGCGCCATATGTGAGAAGGCCATTGGGAGGTGTTGTGAGGAGAGTTCCTTTGTGCCGCGTGTGAGATGGTCATTGCAAGGGCAGAGGAAGTTTTTATGTGCTTGTATGAACTCGTACGAGTTGTGTAAATTGTGTTTGTTGATTTTGCCGTTATTTTTTAAAATGATGATTATTACTTGAAAGTACATATATATATATAAAAATATTCTATTGTACGTGATTTCAAAGTTAGACTATATTGTGTATTAAACGAAGTTATTCTCATAAAAATTCGAGGATAAATTATATATATTTTTAAAGTGTTACAAACTCAATACGATATATTTACTCTCAAACTGTATAGTTACATAGAAATTTCACTGGTCTTTGAAGCTCATTATTCTCTCATCATATTTCAGGATTTTTATAGTTGAGTTGAGACTATTGTTCTTCTTCTACGTCGCACGTGACATTTGAGTCCTTAGCAGCAGCTAATATTGTGGAGGTGTCTACATTTGTAACTATTATTGGTCTGTCAATGCATTGTAGTATTTCAGATGATTTTTAATTTAATTAGTATGTATGCAGAGAGATCTCAATCTTTTGAAAAATAATTATATTTTGTATAAACTATTTTATATAATCTTTTACTTTATAACGGCCGGTGCGTCTTATATTATTTTTGAATCTTAGTTGTTTAGAAATTATTAGAATGTATACTTGTATCATATAGTTATATTACAGGTTGCATTGCACCTCAGGAACAGAAAAGTGATGATTCACTCCTAGGTAGGACCCGCGCGGGAGTGGGTCGTTATATTTTAACTCATAGTTTTATTATTGACATAACTTTATGTAATGCATCATTATGTATTTACGAGTTTCTTCCTGCAGGCATTAGCACTTCCAAGTCTCCTACAACACAAGATCATATTTTAGATTCAATGAAGTCTTCTTGCAATTTGCAAAGTTTAAGACAAATATACTCCAAGAACAAGAGTAGCATACATGGAAGCATATTGTTGGACTCCTTTCAACTTTAAGTAAGGTGAATAGGCATTTATGCCATTAGATCCTTCTTTGTCCAGAGTGCATATTGTTAGTTGATATCTTCTTCAAGATTTGATCTTACTATGTTAAATCAGCTACCCTGTTAAATCTGTTTAGTTACTTCTCACTCCCTCTGTTTTAAAATATAAGATATTTCAGTCTTTTGGTCATTTTTCTCTCTTATCAAAATGTTTGTCTTTTACAAATTTTAAGGATTATTGTTTTAAAGTTATTCTTACTATAAATATAACTCTCTTATTTTCTATTATATTCGCTGAATTAGGTAAGGATATAATAGGAAAAATACCTTTTATTTCTTTTACCTTAATATATGCAAAAAGGATCAAAATTATTTATATTTTGAAATGGATGAAGTACTACTTATGCTTTGTTTTCTGCATTAGATTTTAGCAACCTATAGTAATCTTTTAATTATTAAATTTAACAAACATTTAAGCTACTTTTAATCTTCCTAGCAAGAACATGAAGAAAAATCCTTCCGAAAGCAAAACACAAATTTACCAAAGTATCCTTTATTGTTCATAAGCATTTCTTCAACTATGTCCTATCTTAAGGGGGCATGACAAATATATCAAATATAAGATATTCGTGCATTGCGTAGACCAAACACGCCTGGTAAGTGTTAATTGAAATGTCTGTAACTACTAAATTAATTATAAATAAGAAAATTTATCTAAATACCATGAAATTATTTATAGGATTCTCATTATATCAATATTCTTTATTTTTATTTTTATACTCATCAAATAAAATTGTATGTCAATTTACGAAATGTCACCGACCCATAGAATGGTTTCCAGTGAGTTTTTAAGTATAATGAGACTTTATTAAATAGTTAGTGGATATAATAAGACTTATATAAATAATTGGCAAATAAATAGATATAATGCATATGCCTTCACTTATCAGAGACCACCGTATTGATGACATTGATCTAAGAAAAGAAACATAAAATTGTGCAACGGTACAAAAATTAAAACTAATATAATGAGGCTCTCATGACTATTCGTTGAAGAAACTATTCACGTGAGCTTTGATGAATCTAACATCTATCTTGAAAGAAGAGATGAAGATAATTTAGGTACCTCAATAAATGATGATCAAACCCATCTTCAAACAACAACTTTGGAAGATCAGCTAATGAGGAAAAAAATGATTGAACAAGTACAAGAAAGCCAACCTAGTGGTGACCAAGAGCTTCCCAAAGATCTAAGATATACAAGAGGTCACCCTAAGCAGCAAGTCATTAATGATGTCTTCCAAAGAGTTAAAATAAGGTGGTACTTCATTAATAACTTTGATCTTTTGTTTCATTTATTGAGGTACCTACATCATCTTCATCTCTTCTTTCAAGATAGATGTTAGATTCATCAAAGCTCATGTGAATAGTTTCTTCAACACATAATGTCCTTTTATTACAAACTCTATAGGCCTTTTTGTTTGAAGAATAACCAAGGAAAATGCCTTCATTCAATTTTTTGTCAAATTTTCCTAGGTTGTCATGGGTATTTAACACAAAGTACTTACAATCAAAAATACATTAAAGCATGCAATTGAAGGAGTTCTACCAAAGAGAAGTTCAAAAAGTGTTTTTCTTAGAAAAGGTTTCAAAAGAACTCTATTCATCATATAGCAAGCAATGTTTATGCCTTCAGCCCAAAAATATTTTGGTAAAGTGTTTTCATAAAGCATAGACCTAGTCATGTTTTGCAAAGTTCGATTTTTCCTTTCAACAACACTATTTTGTTGTGATGTTTTGGCAGCCAAAAAGTTATGAGAAATCCCATTTTTATCACAAGGTTTTGTAAAGACTTGATTATAAAATTTTCTTCCATTGTCGCTTCTAATGGAAATGAATTTGCAATCAAATGAGGTATGAATCTTTTTGAAAATTCTTACAAGTTCATGAAATGCTTCATCCTTTTGAGATAGAAAGAGTATCCATGTGAATCTTGAAAAAATCATCAACAATTACACAAGAATACTTCTTACCACTAAGACTAGTGGTCCTTATTGGTCCAAGTAAATCCATATGACTAAGCTCAAGAGGCTTTGAGGTAGAAACCATTTTCTTGGGTTTCAAACAAGTTTTTGTTTGTTTTTCATATTGACAAGTATCACAAAGATAAATTTTCTCAAAATGCATTTTTTTTACAAACCTCTAACAAGTTCTTCAGAAGAAATTTTATTTAACAAATCCATGCAAACATAAACTAATCTTCTATGCCACAAATAACCATCATTATTATAAACGGCAAGACATTTAACATCATGTGCAATGAGTTCATCAAGATATATCACATATATATTTCCAACTCTATTTTGAAAAAAAAATAATTTTACCATATACACTATCAAGAATGCTACATATATCACATTCAAATTCAACTTTGTATCCATTGTCACACAATTTGTTAATGCTAAGAAAGTTATATTTCAAATCATCAATTAGCAACACTTGTTTAATGAAAGGTGGATGACATTTACCAATATTACCTATACCAAGGATTTTTCCTTTCTTCTTATCACCAAATGTAGCAAATCCTTCATTTGTAGCTTGAAGCTCACTAAGGAGTGAGACATTCCCCTTCGTATTTCTTGAACAATCACTATCAAGAAACCACTTAATGGCACTTGATCTTAGAGGGAGGTACAATGCACTAAAGGAGAGGAAGTAACCTTTGGTATTCATATTTTCTTGGGTCCATGGGGGTTAGTAATGATTCGCTTTAACACCATTTTTCACTTTTCTATTCACATAACATCTAGTGGCCTTATGCTCATATCTTCCAGAATAATTACAACAACATAAAGCATGGAAGTAGTAGTAGCTCTAACAAATAATTTTTTATATTTAGGCACATTGTTTACATAGTTGTAACCAAGACCATTTTTGAAAATAGAGGATCTTTGAGCTCCAAAAAGTTTATCAAGATTGTCCCTTCCTTTTGTAAATTTTTCAATACATGAAGTAAGGTCATCAATCTTCTTTTTCAAAGTTTCATGATCAACAAGTATTTTTTCAAGAGACAAAATCTTTTCACGAAGAATCTTGTTTTCAAGGGACATGTTTTGTAAAGAGACATATAGAACTTCTTTTTCAATATTCAAGCATTCAATAGAATCAATAAGATTTTTTTTCACAAAATAATTTTTAATTGTCGTTTAAGAATTTATCAATTTTCAATCTCATTTCCTTGTTTCTTTTTTAAAGCTTTTTAGTTTGTCCATACATGTCAACAAGTAGATCATTAGGATCATCAATAGCATCATCAGAAGGAGTAGAGGTAGATGTAGTTGGTTGTACCTCATTTTTCATAGCTATGAAGCACGCATTTATTCTTTCTTCATAATGAGTAACTTGAAGTTGCTTCCACATATCATAAGTGATGTCATATCTACTCACCCTTTTGTACTCATTTACATCCAATGCACAAATAAGAGTGTTTATGACTTGATCATTTAAAGTCATCTTCTCTTAATCATTTTCATAAAATTCTCCAATCATCTTTGTTCTCTTGTAATTCTATCGGCCTTCATTGGTCATCCAAATTTGGACCTCTAGATCCAAATTGGTCGTCTGAATTTGGACCTCTAGATTCGAATTGGTAGTCTGAATTTTTTTTGAAAATTTAGCAGCCAAGTTTCAAGTCAAACGTCAGAATTGGAATCTGAACTTTTCAAAACTTTGTCAAATCATTTGAAATTTAACTACAAGAAGTTTGAAATCATTTTGGACTAAAAGATAAGTCAATTTAAAAGCTTTTGAACTATAAGTTGTTATCAAATACTTTGTTTTCAAAGAATCGTGAAAAACTTTTAAGCTTATGAACAAAGTTTAGGCTAGATCAAAATAATTTGTGCTTAAACATGCAATGCATAGATTTCAAATGTAAAAAGTTTAGGTTTCACAAGATATACCTATAAAGAAAAAGCAAACCCGCACTAGAGTATCTTCAAAGCCTTCAACTTCCTAGATATATACTCTTCATTCTTCAACCACTTGAGTCTCATATGAGTTGTTCTTTGTATTATAGCTCCCAGGCGATGAGATCACTTAGCTTCTCAATCCCAAAAATTTTATCACACAATCAGCATATGAATTAGACCTCATCAATGTTTGTCATATGAATTAGACCTCATAAATGAATTAGACCTAATCAAAACTACTAAATTTACCCTTAGAGCTTTCAGCTTTTATTGTTGTATAATATAGCTGAGTTACTATTTATTGTTTAGGTCTATTGTAGAGTAGAGAAGTTTGGTGTTAGAAAATGAAAAAAATCAAAGGCAAGATGCATAACTGTGGGGAGTGTCCCTTGCAAGCTATTTAGAGCACTTTTTATTGCTATATAATGTACTTTTTGTAGTACTTGGTGTGTATGGTGCAAACGATTGAGGATTTTTTACAAATGGTTGTAAATGTTTTGTGGATTAAAGAAGTATTTATGGTGTTCGAAAATTAAAAAAAGAAAAGATATGTTTTTGTGGCACAGAGAATTGTTAGATAGTGTCGCTTTTGTGCTTTTGGTTTACAGGGCTTAAATGGTTGGAAATATTTTAGTGAATGAAGAAATCTTGGGTTGAGAAAACATTAAAGGGATAAAGACAAGTTGCAACTGCACATACAGTGTTCCTTATCATTGACTAAAAGCACTTTATTTGTCCTATAGTATACCTTTTGACTCTTGGGTGTTGCTTGTAACCGATCAAGAGACCTTTAGTCACTATATGGAGTACCCTTTGTACTCTTGGGTATACTAGCAGTTGTAGATGTTTTATTAAATAGCTAAAAGAAGAGGATGAAGAAAAAGGCAAGATACATCTTTGTTTGAAGTGTTCCTTGCAAACTACTTACAACACTTTGTTCACCATAGAATGTACCTTTTGTGCTCTTGGATATATTAAGGGCTAGGGATGTTCTATTAAACAAATAATTCATTGCATAATTCAAAAGAAGTGAATAAAGGAGAAGGCAAGATACATCTCTATCTAGAGTATTCCTTGTAAACTACTTACAAAACTTTGTTTGTTGTATAATGTACCTTTTGTGCTCATGGATGTACCGATGATTGGAGATGTTTTATTGAACAAATAAGTCATGGATTAATTTAAAAGAAGACGATAAAGGAAAAGGCAAGATATGTCTCATAGCGGAGTGTTCCCTGTAAGCTACTTGGAGCACATTTTTAGTTGCATAGCGTACCTTTTGTATGTTTCATAGTGTTCAAGTCTTTTTTTCCCCTCCTCGTAAATCATATGGTGCAAGCCATAGAACATTCAATTAGGCATTTGTTTTATTTAACCATTCATATGTTGCAGAAAGGGATGGGATAAAAAGGGGGAGGAGTTAGTTAAGAAATAACTATTAATTTTATAATTCTTGTTAATGCTCCTATCAAATCCTCCCCACTTCTTGGGACATCAGTATACTAAGATAAACAAATTTGAATTAGTTAATCTACAAAGTAAAAAGTTATGATCCTGTAATTGAAATGAATTTCAAAATTTTCAAATGATGTTATTTTTAAACATTTTTTAAAGCGTAAGATTAAGTATAGTAATTGTTATAGTGTTTCAGTACGTCAAATAGTGTACGCAGTATAGTATATAGTTTAAACAATTATCAAAAGGTTTATATGTCATAAATAGGACTATCAATGGGCTCGGGCTCACTTTTTCCAGCTTGAATAATGTTCAGACTGAGCTCGGGCCAAGATAAGCTTGGCTCGTTTTCAACCCCCCCCCCCAATCATACACTTATATATAAATGTATATATGTGTGTGTATATATTCTATACAATAATAATATTATTATTATATCTCATTAAAAAGATATTATTATTATTGTTATATGTAATAATAGTATAATTAATTCATTTTTATTTTTATTTTTAATTAACAAACATTTAAGATTTAAATACAAGTTTAAAATTTTTTTAAGAATATAGTATCAATTATTCTTAAAAAATATAAAATAAAATTTTATAGAGTGAAAATTAAAATATAAAAAAATTTGAAAAAAAGGGTTAGATCCGACCCAAGTCCGAGCCAAAGCTCGGGTGCAATTTTTCAGCCAGAAAAAAATTGGGTTGAGCTCTAGTTTGGCAAAGCCCGACTCACTAGGCCTGATTGACACCCCTAACTATAAATGCACATTATACAGTATTAAGAGTACGCAATACACTTGATGCATTACAATACATTATATTTAGCAAAATGCGGTCACTATAATTGTAACAATTATTTCTTCCTATCAAAATTTATACTGTCATTTCTCAATTAAATCCTGATTAGCAATTACTATCTCTGTGCCAACCATTGCGCCCCTGGCTTGCCACAGTGGGCGTAGTTCCTTGGGGCATTTTGAAGACCCAAGTTCAACACCCGTTGTCCCTCTTCCTTTGTCACAAAAAATAAAAATAAAAAGGACTGTTATAGCCCCTTATCTGTGTAACTTCTAGCATGCCCATAAGTTGCGTGCTACCACCATAAAATGGCTATTGATATTGCCAGAGCAATTCCCCTCCTACTAGAGCATGTTTTGCTTGACTGTCAATTATGCCATTCTCAGTTACAGATTAGAATTTACCATGATGATACCCACCACTCAAAAAGAAGCAAGGCATGTCTCTCTCTCTCTCTCTCTCGCCCCACATTTTTCTATCTACCCATTTTTCATTCTCTCCATTCTCTCACTCCATCCTTCTTTTACCTTTCCAATTCCTTATGTCATCTTTCTCCAAAACTGCAAAACAGCTACCACAAAAATTGATGGATTTACTAGGCAATGATTTCTAATAAACATGGGCTTGCTAATACACCTAGTTTTATCATTTGATGTACAAATTAAATCCTTCATGTTCCTCAAGTCATAAACCTTGTGGAATTCTGCGACCATCACATCGTTTTTTGTTTTTAATTCTTGATTCATAAAAGATATTTGTTTCTTCAGTTCGTTTTATCCTTTTCTTTATTTTTTGATTCTACTATTTTCCTTCTTTTTCTTCTTCATGGCTTGCTACTGTTTGGTATGTGGGTATACTAAGATGAGTAACTGGGTTAGATTTTACAATAGAAAGGAATTACCGATGGACATCAAGTAACAAATGAAGAAAGAGAGATCTTTTTTATGTATGTGAGAAGGCTCAATTATAATTTTTCTTTATTTTTGATAAGTGCAGTAAGTTCTTTTTGTAGGTATAGTGTACATATTTCTATTTTATACTTTTATACAAACGTAGTTATTTCTTTCACATCCCTACTCTCATTGAACTCTCTCTAAACTCTTGTAAGAATATAAATTTTACTTTTACTAAATAAAATTTTCAATTAGTTTTTTTATAATTATAAATTTCTAAAAATCTATTTTACACATTTTTAAATAAAGAGAAATATATACATTATAAGTTTCAGATTAAATCTATAATTATAAAAAATTAAAGGCTAATTTTGCAAATCTTATGAAAAAATAAAAAAAATAAAAAAATAGAAGATCAGCCGTGCTAATCCTCATTTTTCATTTCCACCATTTCCCCTTCTCTCTTCTCTCTTCTCTCTTCTCTCTTCTCTCTTCTCTCTTCTCTATCTCTCTCTTCAATTTTTAACCAATTCTTTACTAATTCTTCACACACAAATTAAATCCTTTAAACCCAAGTTTAGAACTACATCAAAAGTCTCCAAATTAAGGTAAAATCTTCAATTTTATCTCAATATGGTTGAGTTTAATTATTTTCTAAAATTACTATAGTAGTAAATTTATATGAATTTTAATAAATTGTTGGATGCTATGATTTTGTTCAAATTTTGAAGAAAGTTATTGTTATCATATTCTATCTACAGAAAAAGTTTAGTTAATTTTCAAACATATTTGATATATTTTCTAAATTTTTGAAAAATCTTGACATATTTACTATTTTTGTGAATTTTTTTTGATTAAAAATTGAGTATTTAAAGATTTATTAGACTGTTATAATATAAAATGATATAAAAATATGTAAAAGGAAAAAAATAGAATAATTTTTCTAAATTGGTATATTAGGAATAAAATGGAATAGTTGAGATTTTTGTGGAGAATTGTGGATTTTATTAAAATTAATTATTTTAATATTTTTATTCCCCAAAAAATGATTAGTTCCTATTTTAAAACAATTTTATCAAATTCAATAATTTTTTGTTCTAACTGATATTAATCATGCATTCATTCATATTATATATATATATATATATATATATATATATATATATATATATATATATATATATATATATGTGTGTGTGTGTGTGTGTGTGTGTGTGTGTGTGTGTGTGAGTATTTTAGAGTGACATTAAATTTATTTGTTACTACATAATTATTGTTAGGTCCAGAGATTGTCGAGGTAGAAGCAATGGTGGTGTAGCATAGGTTTATACTTTTCGCTTGTGGTGAGGTTTCTATATTACTTGTGGAGGTTGAGGACTACAAAATTTTATCATTTTAAGTTATGTTATTTTAATATATTTTTATTTATTTATTTTACACTAAGTAAAATATTTATTTTGCCGTGGTTCGGCATTGTAAATATATGTTGTAGAAACTTTGAATTGTTATTTTGTCGTGGCTCGGCTTTGTGAATAAATGTGTTGTTAACATTAAATTGTTATTTTACAGTGGCTCGGCTTTTGTAAATAAATGTGTTGTTAGCTTAAATTGTTATTTTGTCGTGGCTTAGCTTTTGTGAATAAATATATTGTTAATTTTAAATTGTTATTTTGACATGACTCGGCTTTTGTGAAAATATGTAATACTAGTATAAGTTGTTGTTTGGCCGTGACTCGGCTTGTATATTTATATAATATACTAAACTATGAGAATTGATTTGGTTGTTGATGAGTTGTAAATATGAATTATGTGTAAACTCCACCATTGGAATATGAATTGACTCGCATGCAGGGTGAGATTATTTATTTGTATGGATAGTCCCTTTGCGCCGTGTGTGAGAAGGCTACTGGAGATGTTGTGTGGAGAGTCTCTTTGCGCTGTATATGGGAAGGCAATTGGGAGGTGTTGTGTGGAGAGTTCCTTTGTGCCGCGTATGAGATGGCCATTGGAATGGCGGTAAAAGTTTTTATGTGTTGTATGGACTCGTAAGAGTCGTGTGAATGGTGTTTGTTAATTTTGCCATTATTTTTCAAAAATGAAGATTGTTACTTGAAAGTATATATATATATATATATATATATATATATATATATCCTATTTCATGTGATTTCTAAACCAGACTATCTTGTTATATTAAATAAAGTTATTCTAATAAAAAATTGAGGATAATTTATATATATTTTAAAAGTATTACAAACTCAATACGGTATATTTACTCTCAAACTGTGCAGGTACATGAAAATTTCTCTGGGCTTCGTTGCTCATTATTCACTCATCATATTTCAGTATTTTTATAGTTGAGTTAAGAATATTGTTCTTCTTCTACATTGCATGTGACAAGTTAGTCCTCAGCAGCAGCTAATATTGTGGAGGCGTCCATCATTTGTAACCATTCTTGGTCTGTCAATGCATTGTAATATTTCAAATGGTTATTAATTTAATTTGTATATATACAAAGATATCTCAATCTTCCGAAAACAATTATGTTTTGTATAAATCATTTTATATAATATTTTGCTATAGAACGACTGGTGCACCTTATATTATTTTTTGCTGTTATTTGTTTAGAAAGTATTAGATTTACACTTATATCATATAGTATTACATGTTGCATTGCATCTCTGAAACAGGAAAGTGATAATTCACTCCTAGGTAGGGCCCGCCCTAGAGTGGGTCGTTACAATTTTGGTATCAGAGTTTAGGTTATAGATTATATAGACTATTTAGTTACATGCATCATGCAAGTTTTGAGAGTGAGTCTCGGTTTTGTTGGCTACTGAGGATGTCATGTGGTGAGAGAGGACGGAGAGGTCGTGCTAGGGGACGCACTCGCAGAAATGTACGTGGTAGAGGTCATGGCCGTGATAGCCTACCTCATTCTTCCCCCTATTGAGGAGGCACTTGATCGAGGAAATGATGTAGCATGATGTGCGCATAGGGTAAATAGTGTAGCTCTACCTGTAAATATTTCAGTTCCTCCATCCCAACCAAATACTGAGCAGACTCGACGTTCTCCTGATGAGGTTGCTTCTGCCTACTGTCCTACAGTCACCAATTACGGCCTAACAGTTTCCACCTATTGAGGTACAAGGTATAGAAGTTAATCAATCAAATCCTATGACTCGAGTTGCACTAGGTTTATTGGTTAGAGCAGCAGAACAGGAGACTTTAGATGAACTGTTAGGAAGACCAATTACTATACCTACACAAGTCACTAATGGACAGGTAGGAAATGGAAAAGATATACTAGATTGTTTTCTGAAGAAAGATCCTCCGAAATTATTTTGTGGGATCGAGAGGCCTATGATGCTTATGGATTGGATTAGAGATACGAAACGCATATTTGAGGCCATGGATATCACTGATGATCGTCAAGTCAAACTTGCAGTTTATAGACTTTTATGCAAATGCTAGAGATTGGTGGGATACTAGGATACGTGATCTACCTTAGCCTGTAACTTAGGAAAAATTGACAGAAGAGTTGAAAAAAAAGTATTGTTCTAAGGCACATTTGTCTTCTTTGACCCAAGAACTTCATAATCTGAGACAAGGTAGTATGACAGTACAACAGTATGAGTGATGTTTTTCAGAGTTAGTAAGGATGCTGTCACACCGAATTTCAGATGAGGAGAGGAGATACAATGACTTTTATAATGGACTATCAATGGATATTAGGCATCGACTATCTAATATTTCTTATGACAGGTTCTCAGACTTGGTAAGTAAGCAATTAAGGTAGAGGCTGACAGATTTGAGATAGGAGGATACGAGTCACATTCTAAAAGAGTTAGGACTGATTTTAGGAGAGAAATTTGGTAGAAATAGAGCAGTCAGTTTGGCAGTTCATGTCAGAGAGGTGGTAATTCATCAAGAGGATTCTCCAATCAAAGGTCGTTTCTATCAGATAGACGAAGTGGGCATTCATGATTTATTACTCAGAGTACATATAGTTGTACAAAGTTACTATTAAAAATCGGTATCCACTTTCACGGATTGATGACTTGTTTGACCAATTAGAGGAGCTAGAGTGTTTTCCAAAATTGATTTGCGTTTGGGGTATCATCATTTACGGATTCGAAAGGAAGACGTACCTAAGACAGCTTTTTGTACTGATATGGAAATTATGAGTTTTTGTTATGTCTTTTTGGTTTGAAAAATGCCTCAACTACCTTTATGGATCTCATGAATAGAGTTCTCAAATCTTTTCTTGACCAATTTGTGGTAGTTTTTATTGATGACATCTTGGTGTACTTTGAAAATGAAGAGAAGCATAGCCAACACTTGAAAGTCGTGTTAGAGATGCTAAGAAGAGAGAAATTGTATGCTAAGTTGTCTAAATGTGAATTTTGATGGGATCAAGTGGTCTTCTTAGGCCATGTGATTTTTGGGGAAGGTATTAGTGTGGACTAGCAATAGGTGGAAGCAGTACTAAATTGGAAACAACCCACAAATGTGACCAAAGTTCGAATCTTCTTAGGTTTGGCAGGGTATTATCGAAGATTCATCCAAGAATTTTCCATCATATCAGCTCCTTTTACTCATCTCACTCGGAAGAACGAATCATTTATGTGGACTAATGAGTGTGAATAATGCTTTCAGATATTGAAAGAGAAATTAACTACCGCACCAGTTTTAACTATTCCATCTGGGACGATGGCTTTGTGATATATAGTGATACCTCAAACAAAGTGTTAGGTTGTGTTTTAATGCAGCATGGTAAAGTTGCAGCATATGCCTCTAGACAGTTAAAGGTGCATAAACAAAACTATCCTACTCATAACTTAGAGTTGGCGGCCATTGTATTTGCACTAAAGATTTGGAGACATTATGTATACGGAGATACTTGTGAGATTTTACTGATCATAAAAGTTTGAAGTATTTTCAAACACAAAAGAGCCGAATTTTAGGCGAAGAAGATGGATGGAGTTGATTGCTGATTATGACTTGATTGTAAATTACCATCCAAGGAAGGCTAATATAGTTGCAGATGCTTTAAACCGTAAAGAGACTGGTACTACCTTGGCATGTTTAAGGAACAGGTGTAGAGGTGAATTAGAAGAAATGAGGAAGTTATATTTATCATTCGTAATATCGGTACATGGAGCTTTACTTGCATTTATAAAAATCAAAACAGTATTATTAGAGAGTGTTAGCCCTAAAGGGCAAATCATATTAGTTTTGAATAATGACAAACATTGATAAGGACTAAAATACTTGTATGATGTGTGATATTATTTTTGGATTGAGAAGGAAGCAAGTCTCATTCCCTTGGAGCTAGCAATGCAAGAACAACTCAAATATGTCAAAGTGATTAAAGGTTGAAGAGTTTGTTCAATATGAATGAAGGCTTTGAAGATATGAAGTGTATGCTACATGTGGTTAATAGGTAAACTTTGTAAACCCTACACTCATAAGCCTTTGAATCTATGAGTTGCAATTCAGAGCACAAAACATGATTTAAATGGTTTTAATGGTTTTGAACTTACCAAAATTATCAAGTTTTCATAAATGAATTTTGCACTTAAAATCTCTTTAATAACTTATCTTTAAGGCTATAATATTTTTCAACTTGTTTGAAATGATTTAGATATGTTTTGACAAAGTTTCAAAAGTTCGGATGCAAAGTTTGGACGCATAGGGCAAAGTTCGGACGTCCAAACTTTCCCTACGCTGTAAAGAGCAAATTCTGTATTGTGAACAGTAACGCTGTTAACATGAACAGTAAACACTGTTCAATGAACAGTACCACTATTTTTTCAGAGAATTTCGGAGGCACGTTCGGACGCATGAGACCAGGTTTGAACGTCTGAACTTTGTTAACAGTTCATGAACAGTGACTACTGTTTATATAAACAGTACTACTATTTTTCCATAGAAATTCGGACACACGTTCGGATGCAAAATGCCAAATTCGGTCGTCCGAATTTTCATGAACAGTGTATAAAACATTAACACTGTTCACATGAACAGTAATTACTGTTACTAGCCGTTTTATGGCTGTTTGAACTGATTTTCAAATTCTATAAAAGCCGTAAACTTCAGATTTTTGAAGAGAACTTTGAACTTAAGAAATCCTACAAGCTCTAACCTGTTTTACATCAAAATTACTTGAAAAGCTCTCAAATTGCCTTGTGCTCAAAGATTGAAATTCAAGATTCCAAAGGCAACAAAGTGTGAAGGAGAAACATTGTGTAATCATCTATCAACAAAGTGGTAACATCTTACACACTCTCTTTTCTTCTCTCATTTGTGTTTTCTACTAGCTCATTACAAGGTTATCTTGTGACATAAAACCCTTTCGTGCAAGGGTGAGCCATAGACTAGATTAATCAATGTTGTGGTTTAAAACCCATTGTGTGGGTGAGCCTTTGATTAGTTTAGTCTTTAGGTTGTCTTTAGATATAAAACCCTTGTGGAAGGGTGAACCTTGTTTGTATAGTTACTAAAAGAGGTTGTGAGTGTAAAACCATTGTGTGGTGAGCCTCTTATATAATTGTTGAAATTGAGCATATAGTGGATTGGTTGAAATCCTTGAGTGGGAACTCAAGGTAATGGATGTAGATCTTGGAGAGATCGAACCACTATAAATCGTGTGTTTATTTTCTTATAGCTTTACATGTTTATATGCTTGTGTTATTATTATTTTGTTCATAATTGTTGATTGTTTGGTTGTGGCATTACTATTTGATGATCTTGTGTTAACTTTCAAATCACATATAAGCTTGAAGTTTGTTGATCTAAAGAAGAGCTTTTATTAAGGCAAAGGATTTGCAAATAAGAAAAAGATTTCGATAATTAGCCAAAGAGCTAATTCACCCCTCCCCTCCTCTTAGGTCTTTCAATTGGTATCAGAGTAAGGTCTTCTTTTTAAGGTCTAACAACCTAGAAGTAAAGATCATATGGCTAGTTTATCAAATCTGCCTTATATTGAATTTTCCTCTACAAATAAACCTCCTTTGTTTGATGGTTCTAATTATACATTTTGGAAATCTAGAATTAGAATTTTTATTTGTTCTATTAACTTTGATTTGTGGAGTATCAATGAGAAAGGTCCCTATGTACCTATGAGAATAAAAGCTGATGGAATTACAAGGGAACTAAAGCCTATGGAGGAACTTGATGAGAATGACTCAAGAAAGATGACTTTGAATTACCAAGCCATGAATATCTTGAGTTGTGCATTAGATACAAATGTGTACAATCGAGTGAGTGAATGCGACACCGCTCATGATATGTGGAAATTACTTCAAGCCACTAATCAAGAAGAAAGAGTCGATGTATGCTTTATGGCAATAAATGATGAGGTACAATCCACTCCTTCTACCTCTACTTATTGTGATGATGATGTTGATGATGTAGATGATCCTAGTGAACTACTTGTTGAAATGTATGAAGAATTAAAAAAGGCTTCAAAAAGAAATAAGGAAATGAAATTCAAAATTAATGATTTATTGAATGAAAATTCAAAATTATATTGTGAAAACAAAAAGCTTCTTGAATCTATTGATTGTTTGAATATTGAAAAAGAAGTTTTAAATGCCTCTTTACAAAACATGTCCCTTGAAAATAAGATTCTTTGTGAAAAGATTTTGTCTCTTGAAAGAATGCTTGTTGATCATGAGACATTGAAAAAGAAGATTGATGAACTTACATCATGTATAGAAAAATTTACAAAAGAAAGGGACAATCTTGATAAAATTCTTAGAACTCAAAGATCTCCTCTTTATAAAAATGGTCTTGGCTATAATTATGTAAACAATGTGCCTAAATATAAAAACTTCTTTGTTAGAGCTACTTCTACTTTCATGCATCATACTTGTTGTACTTATTGTGGAAAACATGGACATAAAGCCATCAAATGTTATGTTAAAAGAAAAGTAGAAAATGGTGTAAAAACCATTTGGAGAATTAAGGGAAATATTACTAACCCTCACGGACCCAAGAAAGTATGGGTACCAAAGGAAACTTCCTCTCCTTTATTGCAGGAACGCTTCAATTCAAACTCAAGCACCACTAAGGGATATATTGATGATATTGGCTTAAAGAATAACAAAAAACACCTCATTCATAATCAAGGTCAAAGCAACCGATGAAGGATTTATTTTGAGACAAGAAGAAAGGAAGAATTCGTGGAGTATCCAATGTTGGTAAAGGTTCCTCTCTTCTTTTTAAACAAATGCTTAGTGTTGATTTGAACTATAACTTGATTAGCATTAGTCAATTGTGTGACAATGAATAAGAAGTTAAAATTCTAACATGCAAAGTTTCAGTTGAGAATTCATTTTGTTTAGCTTTGAAAATTTTCCAACCATAACTTGTCAATTGCTTTTATGAAGTTGATTAGGTAACATTGATGATATAAGATTGAATTCATTGTAGAAATGTTCTTGAAATTGATTATATGTCATGATAAAATGATTAATGTAGCTATGATTGAATATCTATGCATTTGCTTGGCCAAGAACATCTTTATGAAACTTCACAAAATGTTCGGACTTGAAGTTTGGATGTAGATCACAAGTTCGGTCACCAGAACTTATATGACAATATGACATTTTGTGATTTTGATCAGTTACTCGCAAAATGTTTCAATATGTGTTTTATCTTGATAAACTTGAATATCTTGTAGCTTATGATAATGATGGATTTTCTTGGCATAGAAGATTAGGTCATGTGAGTATAGATTTGTTGAGCAAACTTTCCTTTCAAGATTTAGTTGGAGGATTGCTAAAAATATGTTTTGAGAAAATTATCTTTGAAATACTTGTCATTATGGAAAACAAATAAAAGAATCTTTCAAACACATGAAAATGCATTGAGACCTCAAACATCTTGAGCATGTTCATATGGATTGATTTGGACTTATGAGGAACTCTAGTATTAATGACTTGAAGTATGCCTTAGTAGTAGTTGAGGATTTCTCTATATTCACTTTATCATTATTCTTTACTCAAAAAGATGAAGTGTTTCATAATTTTGTAAAATTATTTAAAAAGGTTCAAACCTCCCTTGAGTGAAAATTGATTTCCATTAGAAGTGACAATGGGAGAATTTTACAACCAAGTCTTTACAAAATTTGTCATGAAAATTGAATTTCATATAATTGTTTCAACTGCAAAAACCCCACAACAAAATGGTGTTATTGAAAGGAACATTTGAACTTTCCAAAAAAATTAGCTAGGTCTATGCTTTGTGAAGATTCTTCTTCAAAAATGTTTTTGGGCCAAAGCCGTAAACACCACATGCTATGATAAATAGGATTCTTTTAAGATCATTTTGAAGAAAAACATCTTTTGAATTCTCTTTTATAAAATGCCTCAAATTGCATATTTTAAAAGTATTCGGTTATAAATGTCACATTTTGAATATTTTTGATAACTTACTTAAAATTGATAGAAAGCCGGATATAAGTATATCTCTGAACTATTCTTCTAACAAAAGGCCTATAGAGTTTATAATGAAAAGAACCTTATATGATGAGGAAACCATTCATGTTTATTTTGATGAATCTTACATTTACTTGGGAAAGAAAAGATGAAGATGATGTAGGTACATCTATGAATGACTATCAAATCCATCTTCAAGCACCAACATTGGAGGATCATACCAATGAGGAAGAGATGATTAAGCAAGAACAAGATAACCAACCTAGTGGTGACCAAAAGCTCTCAAAGAACTTAGGATATCCAAGAGGCCACCCTAAGGAGCAAATCATTGATGATATCTCCCAAGGAGTAAAAATAAGGCAGTACTTTATCAATAACTTTATTCTTTTATTGCATATGAGCCTAAAGTATTGATGATGCATTGTGTGATGATTTTTGGATTATTGCTATGCAAGAGGATTTAAATAAATTTGAAAGATACAAAATTTTGGATATTCCTAAATCTCATGATCATTCCATTATTGGAACTAAATGTTTTTTAGAAATAAACTTATTGAATCCGGAGAAGTTGTTAGAAACGAGGTTAGACTTGTTGCCTAAGGATTCAATCAAGAAGAAGGAATTGATTATGATGAAACATTTGTTCCGAATGAAGACTTGAGTCCATAAGAATGCTTTTGAATTGTACTTGCTTTAAGTTATTTCAAATGAATGTCAAAAGTGCTTTTCTAAACGGTTTTATTGAGGGAGTGATTTATGTGGAATAATCACTCAATTTTGCTCATGAAAAGTTTCCTAACCATATTTCAAACTATTCAAAGTCTTATATGATTTAAAACCAGCTCCTAAAATTTAGTGTGAAAGATTGAGTAATTTCCTTCTTTCAAAAGGATTTTAAAGAGGAAAACTGAAACTATCATTTTTATAAAATCCTCATGCAACAATGATCTATAACTTGTCCAAATATATGATACAATTTTTGGTGCTTCTAATACTTCACTTTGTGATGTGTTTTCCAAGTTGATGCAAAGTAAATTTGAAATGAGCATGATAGGAAAACTCAATTTCTTTCTTGGCCTACAAATCAAGCAAACCAAGGATGGCACTTTCATGAATCAGGTTAAGGTATAAGCACTTCCATAAGTTTATCAACTATGCTTGACAAGAATAAAAAGGTTTCATAGGAGTAGTCAACTCTATTTGACAGCAAGTAGAGCCAATATTATGTTTGTCATGTGCTTGTGTGCTAGATTTCATCTTGTCCTAAATAGTTTTATTTTGTTGCTATTAAACACATTCACTATTATCTTATTGATAATCTAAGTGATTATAGTCTATATTTCAAATGTGTGGCTATGTTATGTGACATTCAATATTTGTACTCTACATAATTATCATTTTGAGCTTAAATTTATGCTAAATTTTGGTGTTTTAATCTCCATTTATCTCTTATTTTCTTTAGGAGAGATTATTGAAGATTTGGAATTAAATGAAGCAAACAAGGAGATTTTGTACAATGAAGAGAAAAACAGAGAAATGCAGAGGAGAAACTGCCTGGTAGAGAAAGTTCCAGTGGGATTTTGACCTCCATGAAGATTTCAAATGCAAAAGTGGTCTTCTATATAATTATAGAAGAGATTCTGAAGTTTCCATAATGGTAACATTTACATCAATCCAAATTCGTTTGGTCAACCTACATACAGTGCAAAGTCAGTAATTCTGGATTTGATTCTACTTTTAATACATTGTGGTGTAATTACCATATCTGGAGTTGTAGATGTCCAATGGAGGTGATTAAAAGCTCTGTAGAAACATTAGAGTCTTATCTACAACTTTTATGAAGGTAAGAAAATCTATATCGTCCGATTTAATGCTCTGAATTCACCAATAATCCAAACGATACCGTTTTGGCAGAAACAGAATTTTCTGCAATTGTTGCTTTCTTTTTGGGAGGTATATATATACCCTTTTAGGGCATTTGGAGGGGCGGCGTCTAGGGTTCCAGAGAGGAGAAAAACAGAGAGAAAACATCCCAAAACCACTCCCAAAATCGTCAATCTTTGCAAGAGAAAACATGAGAGAAGATCAAATCTTTGAAGAAGGAGAACATCAATCTTGAAGATTCAAGCTCAAGAACACAACTTTCCACAACCAAGTTGGAGAAATCCAAGCCTTGAAGAAGAGAAGAGTTGAGCCATGAAAATGAGAAATTCTTACTCTTTCTTTTTTGCTTTATGTTCTTTGAATTGTAATATGTTGATGAGCTAAATTATTGAATACTTGGATGGTTATGAACCCTAGTTATTATCTATGTGAATGATTGGTTTTCTTGGTTGATTGAATTCCGAATTCTTGTGGATTGTTTGTGGGCTTGATTGTTTGAATTGAATCAGCTATTAATTGATTCATAATCTGGATTTATTCACTTGGAATTGAGAAGTGAAGGGTGAAATAGACCATATACAAACAATGGGGATGATTAGGTGACTAGAGATAGAAACCTCAACATCTTCTTGGTAATTAGAGAAATCTAATTTGGGGGTTTGATTGCTTGAATCAATTCAGTTTTTGATTGACTCATAATCTGGATTTTTCACTTGGAATTGAGAAAGGAAGGGTGAAACAGACCATACACAAACAATGGGGATGATTTAGGTGACTAGAGATAGGAACCTCAACATCTTATTGGTAATTAGTGCAATCTAATTGGAAATTCACTAGTGTAAATGCATTTTTAGGTTGAATTGGTTAGGAAGAGATTTTAACCAATTAATCTAAGAGTAGAGGACTTTTATCTAGAGATAGAGTGAGTTCTAATTTAGGAATTTAATCAAACATAAGAAGGGGAATTCATTAACCAAGGGACTTTTCTATCACATAGGTAATTCTAGGGGGATTTTCCATTCAAGTATTACTCTCTCAATTGAAATTTTCTCTTGCAAACTAAAATTTAGATAAACTGAATTTTTCTGTTTAAGTTAGATTTTCATTCCTAATAGTTTGTTTCTATCATATTTACAAGCAAATTTGATAGGCTAGACAATAAAGTGAAAAGTGAGTAATGGTATTTGATCATCCCTGTAGATACGACATTTAAATTACTTGCCATTGTACTAATCATAACGATAGGTGCACTTGCTTAGTGTTTGTGTCTAATTGTTAGAGATTGTGATAAAATTAAGTATAAGGGCATGCAAAACAACACAACATTATGTGATAACGCAAACTTTGACCATCATATTATTCAACAAACTTGGACACAACATATAGAGATCAAACTTCATCTCATTAGAAATCATTCTACTAAGGGTAACACTTGTTAAATCATGTTTGCATTAATAAAAAAAAAACTTAGTGGTATCTTATTATGCCATTAGCCGAAGAAAGGTTTAACCAATCTTAGAAGAAGCTTAGAAATTTAAAAATTCAATGACTAATGAGTTTATTCAAGTGTTGTAGCTCCAGGTAAGGACAAATAAGCCTAGCATGAGAAAAGGAAAGGGAAAAGCCAAAGAAAGAGAAGGAAGACAAGTGATCAATGAACCAAGGAAAGTTCATGTTCCTCAAAGCATGTCATGGCTGGATAGATTTGTCACAATGGAGGCTGCTACTGAACTTGATGATTGGACAAAAAGGAACCATATGATAAATCCAAGTCACAAGGTGGATGTCATCAAACTATCCGAAATGGTTAGTTCTTGATAAGGATGGAATATGGAGAACAAATGCAGAAACTCCTTTAAGAAGAGAAGAGGTTGAAGAAAGTAAAGAGGTTGAGGAAGATGAAGAAGATGAAGAAGAAATATTGGCAAGGGAAATGAAGACAAAGAGGAGGCATGACTCATCTAATGAGGGGGAACAACCTTCCACAAAAGAAGACTTTTTAAAGAGCTACTCTCTATTGAAGGAAAAGAAGTTGAAGATGATAATCTCACTAGAGGTGATACCATAGTTGCCAAGGTGTTTCAAGAGACATTGAACAACCATGTAGAAGAAATGAAGAAGATGGACAAATTCTTCAAGTCTTTTGCTCTGATAATTCTTGGCAAATTTGATGGTTTAGAAGCTAGAGTCAAGAATATGGAAGAAGACTTGAGAAAGATTTCTCAAGTGGTTTTAAATGGTGCAAGTTCCTATAAATCCAAAGAATAAGAAAAGAAAGAAGATGAGAAAGAGGACAGTGAAGAGAAAAATGAAGAATATCAAGTAGTGAATATGGGTGGAGATGGAAGCAATAAAAATGACAGTAATGACAGTGAAAATTGAAATGGCTATCAATTTATTGTTAAAGAAGAAGACAAAAGATGAAGGAAAAGGCAGTAAAGCATCCCAAGAAGAAGAAGAGCATGAGAATGAAAAACAAAGAGGTGCTCAAGAGAACAAGCAAGAAGAAGGAGGTGACGGGAGTTTAACAAAGAAATCACAAATCCATCACCAATTTCCTTCAGCCAAGGGAGGAGGAAAATGTGGTTCAAAGAAAGAAGATCCAAAGATCCTCTTGATTGGTAACTTTCCAAAGCACAACTACACGAGCAAGGAGTCAACAAATGAAGGACCCCATCATATAGAGATCAAGGGAGACATGGCCATCACAACAACCAAATTTGGAAGTGAAGACCATGAAACGCATCCAAGATTAAGCTTTTCTATCCCTAAACTCTATTTTGATGCTTATTTTAGTTTATGCCTTGATGCACAAGTTATGCTTTAACATTGAAATTTACTTGTGTCTTTCTAGTCATTATAATATTTTGAAGCTCAATGCATGAAATCCTTGTGATAAGAGCTTCTTTTGTTTCACTTTTTCTGTCCAAGTATTCTTACCCCAAGTTTAATCATTGCTAAAAAGGGGGAGAAGAAGTTCATAATATATTGCTTATTATATTATTATTGAGATACTACATAATGCTTATTCCTATTAGGATGATAATTATTTGACTAGAGAATTGCTGAATATTGCAAATATACAGTTTATGAGAGTTGGCTAATATATTACTAAATTGCCAAATGAGGTTTAGTCCATATACTGCTTATATGTGATACATGCTGTCTCACTTTCATTAACCCCATCTTTGATTGATGACAAAAGGGGGAGAAGAAATGTGATGACAAAATGTGTGAAAATGTAAAATAGCAGTGGAATTCCTCATGCATCTCTGAAAATCCATGTGTATGTCAAGAGGGAGAAAGAATGTTGACTACATAATGTGCTATATGCTTGTTGTACTATAATTGCTTGATGTAATTGTGATGTGTAATGTGAATGTGCTTGTTGTAAATGTGCAATGTATGTGTGCTATAAGTTGAAATGTAAAATGAATGTGTACTGTGAAAATATTTGGCTGCATTTGAAATTTAAATTGAATATGTTATACTATGTGAGGTTTTGAGATTTTGAATATGGTTAAGTTAAGATTTTGAAATCTTGATACTAGTTCTTGACTTAACTTATGATTTTAGTTTACCTCATAAAAACAATCGAATGCTTGAGTTTTGTTGTTTTGCAAAGCTAAATTGAGTGCTATTGTGGCTATACATATTTGAGTACTTCTATAGTTCATTTAAGAATGTAAAATCACATTTTCAAACTTGCTATCAAAAGTTTGGACTTTTCTTGCCAAAAATATTTTTCTATTGTTCAAATTGTTTGAAAACTATCTTAATCCTTCCTATCATATTTGAACAATCTTAGAAAAGCTTATTTTCAAAAATAGAAGTTGTTATCTCACATATTTTACAGTTTGGAATTGAAAGTTCAAAATTTGGATGCATGATTTAAAAATTCGGATGCATGTTTCAGAAATTCGGATGCATGCATATTTTGTCGCCAAAACATGCTCTTTTGTTGTTCAAATTGATCCAAATATGTTTTAATCTCTTCCATTATGTTTGAACAATCTTAGGAACACTTTATTTCACTTCAAACATTCATTATATTGAATTTATTGCAGTTTGGACTTAAGATCAAAAAATTCGGATGCAAGGTTTAAAAATTCGGATGCATGTTCTGAAATTCGGATGCATCCATATTTTGTTACCAAAATGTTCTCTTTTGTTGTTCAAATTGATTCAAACATGTTTCAATCTCTTCTACTATGTTTGAACAATCTTAGGAAAGCTTATTTTCAAAAATTGAAGCTTTCATTTCACTTATTTTATAGTTCGGACTTGATATGTCAAAATTCGGATGCATAGTATTTCAAGTCCAAACTTGTTGAAAAATGAGCACAATCTAAGGGGGAGGATTGTTAAACTTTTACAACCTTTAAAACCTCTCTTAGAAGTTTTCTTAATGCTTAAATTCTATATCTTCTATCCTAGTTGTTGGAAGGAAGGAGGCAAATGGAGGTTGGTTGGGTCATAGGCTCATATTAAGCCTTTTGCATGTCAATGTGCTAAATTTGTTATTATCTATCATTGACATAAATGCTTCTTTGTATCACACTGTTTAAATCCATCACATTTTGCATCTAAGTTTGTCATCATCAAAAAGGGGGAGATTGTTAGCCCTAAAGGGCAAATCATATTAGTTTTGAATAATGACAAACATTGATAAGGACTAAAATACTTGTATGATGTGTGATAGGATTTTTGGATTGAGAAGGAAGCAAGTCTCATTGCCTTGGAGCTAGCAATGCAAGAACAACTCAAATATGTCAAAGTGATTAAAGGTTGAAGAGTTTGTTCAAGATGAATGAAGGCTTTGAAGATATGAAGTGTATGTTACATGTGGTTAATAGGTAAACTTTGTAAAGCCTACACTCATATTGGAATCTATGAGTTGCAATTGAAAGCACAAAACATGATTTAAATAGTTTCAATGGTTTTGAACTTACCAAAATTATCAAGTTTTCATAAATGATTTTTGCACTTAAAATGTCTTTAATAACTTATCTTTAAGGCTAGAATATTTTTCAACTTGTTTGAAATGATTTAGATATGTTTTGACAAAGTTTCAAAAGTTCGAATGCAAAGTTCGGACGCATAGGGCAAAGTTCGGACGTCCGAACTTTCCCTACGCTGTGAAGAGCAAATTCTATATTTGTGAACAGTACCACTATTTTTCCAGAGAATTCTGGATGCATGAGACCAAGTTTGGACGTCCGAACTTTTGTGAATAGTGCATGAACATTTAATACTGTTCACATGAACAGTACCACTATTTTTCCAGAGAAATTTGGACGCACGTACGGACGCAGAATGCCAAATTCGGTCGTCCAAATTTTCGTTACTATCCGTTTTATGGCTGTTTGAACTGATTTTCAAATTCTATAAAAGTCATAAACTTCAGATTTTTGAAGAGAACTTTGACTTAAGAAATCCTACACGCTCTAACCTATTTTACATCAAAATTACTTGAAAAGCTCTCAAATTGCCTTGTGCTCAAAGATTGAAATTCAAGATTCCAAAGGCAACAAAGTGTGAAGGAGAAACATTGTGTAATCATCTATCAACAAAGTGGTAACATCTTACACACTCTCTTTTCTTCTCTCATTTGTGTTTTCTACTAGCTCATTACAAGGTTATCTTGTGACATAAAACCCTTTCGTGTAAGGGTGAGCCATAGACTAGATTAATCAATGTTGTAGTTTAAAACCCATTGTGTGGGTGAGCCTTTGATTAGATTAGTCTTTAGGTTGTCTTTAGATATAAAACCCTTGTGGAAGGGTGAACCTTGTTTGTATAGTTACTAAAAGAGGTTGTGAGTGTAAAACCATTGCGTGGTGAGCCTCTTATGTAATTGTTGAAATTGAGCATATAGTGGATTGGTTGAAATCCTTGAGTGGGAACTCAAGGTAATGGATGTAGATCTTGGAGAGATCGAACCACTATAAATCGTGTGTTTATTTTCTTATAGCTTTACATGTTTATATGCTTGTGTTATTATTATTTTGTTCATAATTGTTGATTGTTTGGTTGTGGCATTACCGTTTAATGATCTTGTGTTAACTATCAAATCACATATAAGCTTGAAGTTTGTTGATCTAAAGAAGAGCTTTTATTAAGGCAAAAGATTTGCAAATAAGAAAAAGATTTCGATAATTAGCCAAGGACCTAATTCACCCCCCTCTTAGGTCTTTCAGAGAGGATTCGGTTGGTTCAAGAAAAAGATACTGCCTTTCACAAACTTCAAGAGCAACTGCGAAAAGAAGAACATACAGGATACTTAGTTCGTGATGATGGGATACTGGCATTTAGAGGTCGAGTTTATGTTCTAGATGATGCAAATTTAAAGAGAGAGATTATGGAGGAAGCACGTGATTCGATATACACCATGCACCCAGGGAGTACCAAGATGTATCGAGATTTGCATGAACTTTGATATGTCAACAAGTTAAAGCAGAGCATCGATATCCTGTCGGAGTATTGCAACCACTTCCCATCCCGGAATGGAAAAGGAAACATGTTACCATGGACTTTGTATCAGGATTACTGCAAACTCGCATTGGTCATGATGCAATTTGGGTAATAATTGATCGTCTAACCAAATTTGCTCACTTTCTTCCGATACGATTTACCTATTCACTAGAAAAATTGGTAGAGGTTTATGTCAAGAGCATAGTGAGATTGCATGGAGTACCAGTCTGCATAGTGTCATATCGGGATCCTCGCTTCACATCAAGATTTTGGAGAAGTTTTCAACTATCACTTGGGACTAAACTTAATATGAGTACAGCCTTTCATCCACAGACAAATGGACAATCAGAGTTATACAAATCTTGGAGGATATGTTGCGTGCTTACTTTCTGAGTTATTCCACTAGTTGGGATGATAACTTGCCGCTCATTGAATTTGCCTACAACAATAGTTTTCAAACTAGTTTGGGTACGAAACCGTTTAAGGCTTTGTATGGAAGGAGGTTCAGGACTCCAATATGTTGGATAGATGTGGGAGAAGCCAAGATATCCAGTGTAGAGCTAGTGTAGCGCACCACAGAAAATATTCCAATTATTAGAGAACATCTCCGGGTAGCACAAAGTTGGCAAAAGAGTTATGCGGACAAGAGACATAGAGCATTGGAATTTCAACTAGGAGACTAGGTATTTTTGAAATTATCATCATGGAAGGGCATTTTTAGATTTGGACGTAAAGGAAAACTAGGGTCGCATTATATTGGACCTTACGAGATCATTGAAAAGGTTGGCCCTGTTGCATATAGATTGTCATTACCTGCAGAGCTTAGTCGCATCTATAATATCTTTCATGTATCTGCTCTCCAAACCAATATAGCAAATCCTTTGCATGTGTTGATTGAACAACCAGTAAATTTGGAATAGGAATTGACTTATGTGGAGCAGCCGGTGCAAATAATTGATCAGAAGGTGCAAGTATTGAGAAGTTGAGTCATTCTTATGGTTAAAGTACTTTGGAGAAACCATGGTATAGAGGAGTCTACGTGGAAACGTGAGGAGCTTATGAGAAATCAATACCCTCATACATTTATAGGGTTAGATATGATTCCCTCATACATTGCATAGGCATTTCAACATTCATTATTATTTAACGAATCGACATTTCTTAATACATATGCATTAGTTTCAAAAATACTTTTATACATGTATATTCTTTTTTCTTTGAAATTTCAGGGACGAAATTTATTTTAGAGGGTTAGAATTGTAAAATTATAAATTTTACTTTTACTAAATAAATTTTTCAAGTGGTTTTTGATAATTATAAATTGCTAAAAATCTATTTTACACATTTTAAAAATGAATAGAAATATATACATTATAAGTTTTAGGGTAAATCTAAAATTATAAAAAAAATTTGAAGACTGGTTTTGCAAATTTTTATAAAAAAATAAAAAAAGCAAAAAAACAGAGAATCATCTCTCATTTCCCATTTCCCCCATTTTCCCTTCTTTCTTCTCTCTTCTCTCTTCTCTCTTCTCTATCTGTCTCTTCAATTTTTAACCAATCTTCACCAATTCTTCACACAAAAATTAAATCATTTAAACTCAAGTTTAGAACTACATCAAAAGTCTTCAAATCAACAAAAAAATCTTCAAATTTTTCTCATTATGGCTGAGTTTAATTATTTTTTAAAATTACTGTAGCAGTAAATTCATATGAATTTTAATAAATTATTGAATGCTCCGATTTTGTTCAATTTTTGAACAAAAGTTCTCGTTAATTTTCAAGCATGTTTGATATATTTTCTGAATTTCTGAAATCTGGACAGATTTACTATTTTTGTGAATTTTTTGATTAAATATTGATTATTTAAAAGTTTATTAGACTGTTATAATGCAAAAAGAGTACGAAAATATGTAAAAGGAATAAAATAGAATATATTTCCAAAATTGGTATATTAGAAATAAAATGGAATAATTGTGATTTTTGTGGAGAATGGTGGATTTTATTAAAATTGATCATTTTAATATTTTTATTCCCTTGAAAAATGGTTAGTTCCTATTTTAAAATAATTTTATCAAATTCAATAATTTTTTGTTCTAATTAATATTAATCATACATTCATTCATATATTATATATATGTCAATATTTGAGTATTTTAGAATGACATTAAATTTATTTGTTACTACGTAATTATATATTAGGTCTTGAGATTACCAATGTAGAACCAAGGGTGGTGTAACATAGGTTTATGCTTTTCACTTCAGGTGAGATTTCTAGATTAATTGTGGAGGTTGAGGACCACAAAATTTTATCATTTTTAAGTTATGTTATTTTAATACATTTTTATTTATTTAGTTTACGCTAAGTAAATTATTTATTTTGTTGTGGTTCGGCTTTGTGAATATATGTTATATAAACTTTGAATTGTTATTTTGTCGTGGCTCGGTTTTGTGAATAAATGTGTTGTCAACCTTGAATTGTTATTTTACCGTGGCTCGGCTTTGTGAATAAATGTGTTGTTAATCTTGAATTTTTATTTTACCGTGGCTTGACTTTTGTGAATAAATGTGTTGTTATCTTTAAATTGTTATTTTGACATGACTCAGCTTTTGTGAAAATATGTAATACTAGTATAAGTTGTTGTTTGGCCGTGACTCGCCTTGTATATTTATATAATATACTAAACTATGAGAATTGATTTGAATGTTGATGAGTTATAAATATGAATTATGTGTAAACTCTACCGTCGGGATATGAATTGACTCCCCTGCAAGGTGAGATTATTGATTTGTGTGGAGAGTCCCTTTGCGCCGTGTGTGAAAATGCCACTGGCACCATATGTGAGAAGGCCGTTGGGAGGTGTTGTGTGGAGAGTTCCTTTGTGCCGCGTGTAGATGACCATTGAAAGGGCTGCGGAATTTTTTATGTGCTTGTATGGACTAGTAAGAGTCGTGTGAATTGTGTTTGTTGATTTTGTCGTTATTTTTCAAAAATGATGATTATTACTTGAAAGTATATATATATATATATATATATATATATATATCTTATTTCAAATTAAATAAAGTTATTCTCATAAAAAGTCGAGGATAATTTATATATATATTAAAAATGTTACAAACTTAATACGATATATTTACTCTCAAACTAAACATGTACTTGGAAATTTCACTGGGTTTCGTAGCTCATTATCTCATCATATTTCAGGATTTTTATAGTTGAGTTGAAATTATTGTTCTTCTTCTATGTCGCACATGATAGGTGAGTCATCAACAGCAGCTCATATTGTGTAGGCGTCTATCATTTGTAACTATTCTTGGTCTGTTAATGCATTGTAATATTTCAAATGGTTATTAATTTAATTAGTATGTATATAGAGAGATCTCAATTTTCTGAAAACAATTATGATTTGTATAAACCATTTTATATAATCTTTTACTATAGAATGGCCGATGAGCCTTACATTGTTTTTTGCTGTTATTTGTTTAGAAATTATTAGATTTACTCTTGTATCATATAGTTGCATTACATATTGCATTGCACCTCTGTAACAGAAAAGTAATGATTCACTCTTAGGTAGGGCCCACCCTGGAGTGGGCCGTTACAACTCTCACATTCAAAACATCAAATTAGAAACATATTTGAAGGGTCTGTTCTACAAATTGTGGGTTGTTAGTTAGATTATTTTCTAATTTTATCTTATAAGAATTTTAAAATAAATTCTTAAGTATAATTAAGTGGAAAATTTTTTATTTTAATTTGAATAATATAATTGATAAATAAAAAATAAAAAATAAAATTCATAAAAAAGTTGGACCGAATGGTGCTTTGCCAGGCCCTGGTAGAGCTCCAACCTGGCAAAGCTCTTAGAGCTTTGTGAAACGTTGGTGAAACTTCACTAAAGTCAATAAATTGTATTTCTATTACGTTAAAATTACTTCAAAACTTATCAACTTTAGATCAAGTGAAGAATCTATGTTGAATTTTTTATTATAAAGTAGAATAAAGATAGCAGCGAGCATATTTTTGTGAGAAAAGCACATAAGTTTATAGTAAAGGTAAAAGTGGAATATGTTCTCATCGTCCGCCAAAAACTCGTTGCACCTTATCGATCTCCTTTTTCTTGTTTGATAGTGGAAGGGGACAGTTGAGAAGAGTGGAAGGAAGGAGAAAGAAAGAGTGAGGAAAAGAAAAAAGACAAAAAACAGAAGAGAAAATTGTCAATTTGTTATTTAAAATTAAGGTCTCGTCATCGTTTGGTATTACAATTTTTTTAATCTTTAAAGTTTCTAAATATTTTAAGTGCTATTAAAATAATTCTATAATTATTTTCTCAGTAGACTTCTACCAAAAAATAACATGTGCTAAGTACGTGATATTTCTGTGAAGACATATTTGTCTAAGCAATATTAAAAGTTTTGAGAAAATAAATTTTTGTTTTAAAAATTAATAATTTGTCACAGTATGCTATTTTTTCAAGTTCTTTGTATTATTTGAATAAATGTGCCTTTATAAAAACCTCGCATACTTAGTGTGCATTGTTTTCTATTGAAAGTTCATTGAGAAGAGGAGCGGTCGGACTACTTTGACAGTGCATAAAATATTTAAAAATTATAAATATTTAAAAATTGTGAGGAAAAAAAATAAGACTTTAATTTTAAGGATCAAATCACTAATTTTTCTAAAGCGGAATTCATGGGAGATAATAAGGCCTTATTTTGACTAGTTTGGCCCATCAAATTGGTAACGTTTTGCCTTTACTGATAAGGGTAGCAAAATTTGTTCTGGCGGGAGGGAAATTGGGCAATATCGCCAGTTCCATAAAATTACTCCTCCAGCGAGTAGGATGGTCAATTGGGCTGGGTTGGCCTGAGCTCGGCCCGCCTTAATTATAGGCTTGGATTGAAAAATTCAATCCGAATAATTTTGGAGTCGAGCTTGGACTGAGGTAAGCTTAACTTGATTTCAGCCTATTACGTAAAATATATATATTTATATATATTATATATATATTTTATATAATAATAATAATATTATATTATTAAAAAATATTATTTATTATATAAAAAAACTAAAAATAAGATTAGAGTGGCCTAAGCTTAGCCCAAGCTCGAACTTATATTTTTTCGATTTGTTGTTAATTGGGCCGAGCTCGGACTTTGTAAAGCCCGACTCAGTAAATCCGATTGACAGGCGTACCAGCGAGTAATCTCCTTTCTCCCCCCTCGCTCCGACGAACCTCTTTTCTTCTTGTTTCCCCACCTTCTCTCATTTTGGTAACAACTCCATTGATTCTCTTTTCTCTGAGCCACTCTGATAGGATTTTCATTCATTTTGTTCTTCTCTGCACTGAAGTAAGTTATAAGGACATTTGCCCCGTCTGTTGTTTTCACCATTGAAAATTTGCAATTTTTTCGCCGTCGATTCTTGGGGTTGCCGTGCTTCTGTTCATTTTTTCTTTATCTTTATACTGGTGATAATCTTAATAAATATTTCCCCTTTCATTTTTTTTTCTATATTTGTTCCTTCTGCGTGGTGAAACGAAATCAATGTTCACATCTTGATTGTTAAACTTGCAATATTAGATACTTATAATTCAGCAAAAAAAAAAAATTTACTTGCGCATTAGGTTAATTGTTAATTATATTTATTGATAGTTTTGTTTTTTGGCCCATTTGTGGTAACTGTTTTAGTTCTAATAACATTTTAGGTACCTGATTGAAGATAAGCCTTTTATAGAAAAGGCTATTCATGCGAAGACAGCTTACTTGATTGTTCTTTTTTTCCTATATTCTTTCTTTTCTTCTGATTTTTAATAAATTTCTTGTTTTTTATTCCAGGTAGGTGGTCAAAGAGAATATTCATTTATTAAATCATTCATTTGTTGACAAAACCACAATCTATGATTTGAGTATCTAACTGCCCGTATCCTAAATTTTTTACTGTTCTGAGTCTTCTTCTTTTGCTTATGATTATAGGTTTATTTTTTTTAATTTCCTTTCCTCTGATTGTTATTGAACTTTTTTTTTCTTTTGTATTTTCTATTTGTTTTGAGTATGTGTCAATGATCTGATGAACTGCATTCTTTATACATTCGTTAGTTTCTTGATGCCGGAAAATGTTACTGTTTATGGTCTGAATATAGTTTATGAGAAGATGACTTAGATAAAGTTACTTATGCTCTTTTTGGCTATTTCTTATGAGTGATTTTCAGACATCTACTGCTTTTACTATATTGCTCCTAAGTTTCTTACAAAGTTTCTCTCTCATTCTTAATTTGAAGTTTGCTCTTGAGCTTTTCCTGCAATAAAAGTAAAATTCCAATTTTAGGGCCTGTGATGTTCCTGATTTCTGCATATATGTTTTCAACTTGGCAGTGGAGAGTGATCTATGCAAACAGGTCTTTTCAACCCAGCTATGAGCAATGGCTTAAATTTTTTGATACTGTTTTATACTACTGCAATCTGCGGGTGGATAATTGCTGTGGTTCTTCCATGGTAGGTTTTACTTTTACTTAACTGGGCTAATGTCTTCTGGAGATGTTTCATAAGAGTACTCTTGAATGCACTTTGAAGTTTTATGCTGAGAATTAGATTTTCTGTCCATTTATTGGTTTAAAAATCTTTTTTCTTGATTTCCAGTTTGTTTTGGTCAAACTTTCCACAATTCTATTGGTTCTATCAGGTGAAAGAGCAGATCTGAATGTATTTGGGATATGTTTGCTTCAACAATTTGAATGTCTTTGAAATTTTAGTTTGGGATTTGGAATTCCGATCCAGTTGTTGTTTCAGTGATTTCCTTTCTTGATTGGCAGTTTGATTCAACTTTGCAACACCTTGTTCTTCATTCAAAGGGAGAGTAAACAAATCTTCTAAGCAGCAACGTTCAAGTGATGAAGAATCACAAAGTAAGTCCCTGAATACTAACTCACTCTGAAACTTGCTATTCTACTCAGGATGATTTTGAATTGTGCACTCGTTTTTTTGTTTCCTAAAAATTTTCGTAGATTGTGAAAGGCATTACACTTTTTGACACAATATTTGTTCTTTCTCTTGCTCTCATGACATTTGACTGTATGCTCTTTATTGCCGCCAAAGCATTTCTTGTCTTTTTTCTTCTGATTGTCTCTCAGAGGCATTTCCTTTGTTGTCACTCATTGACATTAATTTCTCAATTTAGTTGAACGAATATCGTGCCATTTTTATTGCATTAATAATGGGGACATTAAGGAAAAGAGAGTTTATCTCAAGTAAAGAGCAAATTATTAATTGTCTGATTTTTAAATTTATATACATCACAAATAATTTATATAGCATACAGGTAGTCATAGTATTATCATTTATAGATTCAGTACTTTGTTGCTAAACTAAGTCCTAATCAATCCTGAATGTTAGATTTAGTTGATTTTTTACAAATTTGATGAGGTTTGCTCTCTGTGTAGATTTAGTTGTGGTTCAAAAATCAATTGTTTTTACCAATTTAATGATTTTGCTCTTTGCTAACTGGTAGACAATTACGATATTGCCTTCACTTTCTCTGGAATCTATGAGGACATTGAGAATGGCTGGGTAGGGCTATTTATGTTAGATTGTTTTTGAAGTATAGCTTGTTTAATTTCACAGGCCAAGTACTACTTAAGTGAGATGTATTTACTACATTGAAAAACATTGTGGTTAGACACTTATGTTTGGACCTTTTACGACTAGCATTTTCTTAACATATAATGCACCTCTACAAGGTGCATGTTACTCTTCTTTTCTTTGGAAGATTTGTTGAATAAGAATTTCTGTGTACCAAGAGTTTAAGGTCATGATTCTTGTAGGTTTTATTGTTTTTAGACAAGCTGGTTGATGAGTTCTCTTATTCTGACATCTTTTGCCTTCTAAGTGCTAAGTTATAGTAGGGGTCAAGGATTTTTTCAGTCAAAATTATCCTCTTATGGCAGAACTTTTCATTAATGTAAATGACTGTGGAGTCAAATATATAGTGATCCAGAATTTTGTTATATACTGACAATGGTAGAATTGGTTCAGGCTTGTTGAAGGTGTCAAAGGAAGAAATATATTTTGAAAAAAACTGCAGCTAATAGCTTGATGGGCTATATTTGAGTAATTGGCTTTCCTTTCTCTATTTGTTCCAGGGTTGCTTATCAGATGGGACGTTGAAAACCTGTTTTTTTACACGTTATAGGATAATAAATTTGACATGCCTTTATTGGTGACTTAAGATGAAGATAAAAAATGGGCTTATGGAATATAGCAATTGTGTTGTAACAGATCTAGACATAAAGGAATTCAAAATTAGCCTGGTGTTTTCTGGGTCAGCTCTCCATCTTAGTTTAGGTCTGCCATATGCAACTAAAATGCAATAGTACCTTTGAATTTAAAATTTTTGCTCTTTCTTTGTTTTTTAAAATCTTATGATCTTTGGCTTTATCCTAAATTGTTGAGGTTTATTTATCCATCCTACCCTCCTTTTCTCTTTCTCAATCAATTTAGACTTGTTACTAAAAAAAAAATTTCTCATAGGTGACTGAATTGCTTTCTTTGGCACCATTATGGTACCTTTGAATTGGCATCAAGGTATTCAAATGGTTTTATGAAGAGGAAAGAAAAACTTGCAGCATTGACAGGAGTTCAAATGTTTTCGAACAACACACACACCAAAACTGAAGACAAAGATGTACATATTAAAGAACTAGATCAATCCTGGAAAAAACAAGAAAACTTCTGCTGATCCAAAACTGAGTGAAAAACTATGAAAAAAGGAAAAGAAAGCACGTTTCAGAAGATTGTGTCATATTATTAGCATTTCCAGCTAAAGGGTTCAGCATTGCCAACTCATGATATTTTGTGCTAATATTTTGCTTGCTGTATGATCCTTAAGACATCTTCTGCTAAGTAAAATCATCAACTGATGTTGTCTTAGGTTTTCCTAACTAATGGCTTTACCATTTACAGCCAATACTTTTCTGTACAAGTATTTTGCCTCCTATATGACAGTAGAACATCTTCTTTATATAGTCATACATATAAGTATTATCTATTGATATATTCTATTACTTATCTTGTGCTCTACTCTTTTTATGAATGCTGCTTAAAACATTTAATGGTTTTGTTACTTTGCTGCTTAATTTAAATTATCTGATCTAAATTTAGAAACAACTAACCACAGATTCATTATAAAATCTTCAAAATTATTAGAGTGTAATTTATTGATAATTATTACTGTAATATTTCCTAATGTTAACAGGACCACTAGCACGTGTGCGGCTGATCACAAGTGAAGTGAAATGAGAGAGCATGAGAGGGCTTTCTTATCTGACCTCAAGGGCTTTACCGCCAATGGAAAAGCAACTGCAGAGGAAACCCAAGTCTCAAAAGCCTCCAAATATCCAAACTTTAGCCCCTTCTAATCCCAACCCTAGTATGAGCTGCCCTGGAGGCACCCCCTTCAGGTCATAGTTCCTTGTTGAACTCTCAATTCCAAAATTCTAACTTGAATTCAATTTCAACCACTTTAGTCCACAAACAGCATAAATCGCATTTGAAGCCCATTGATCACCAGTACTTTGCTCAGATTCTTGCAAGAAAAAGATTGGCTTGTATTGCTAAACCATGAGCTCAAGGCCAAGAGAGTCATGTTAAATTCTCAGTCAGTTATTAGTGTTTTTGCAAAATCAGGAGAACCTTTTACACCATTTAAGATTTTATATTTGGGTTATAAATATTAGTCCTTCATTGGCAAAGGATCAAGCGATTCGGCGTGTTCTAAGTGATAATCTTTATAGGAAAGGTCCTCTTTTATTGTCAGCTGAACTTGTTCAGGATGTTAAAGTTCTGGTTTTAGAGTTACCGAAGATTTGCTTTCTGTTTTAATTGCCAGCTGGGGGTAGATTGGGGCTGGCAAAGTATTGTGCTGATGTTTTTTGAGCAGGTATCTTATTTAGGTCTTAGTCCTAGCATTAGGTTGTATAATGCAGTGATAGATGGCCTAGTGAAGGCCAATTCACTTGACTTGGCATATCTCAAGTTTCAACAGATGCGGATGGAAAATTGCATTCCGGATAGGTTTACATATAATATTCTCATTCACGGAGTTTGTAAGGTTGGGGTAGTCAATGAGGCCGTTCGCTTAGTGAAGCAAATGGAAGGAATTGGATATTCCCCCAATGTATTTACATATACAATCCTAATTGATGGCTTTTGTAATGCAAAACAAGTTGACGAAGCATTTTTGCTTCTGGAAAGAATGAAGGAAAAGAATATTGGTCCTAATGAAGCTACATTTAGGTCATTGGTTAATGGAGTATTTCGTTGTGTGCCACCTGTTGAAGCATTTGCATTGTTATCTAGATGGGTAGAGAGGGAGCCTATCTTGCCAAGAGTTGCTTGTGATACTATACTTTGTTGTCTTTCTAATAATTCCTTGTCTAAAGAAGCAGCTAAGTTTCTGGCAAACTGTTGGGAAAGAGGTTACCTTCCTGCTAGTACAACATTTGACATCACAATGCATTGTTTGATTAAGGGATTGGCTCTCGACGAGACCTGCCTGATATTAGATTGCTTTGTTGAAAGAGGTATGAAGGTGGGTCTAAATACATATCTTGCTCTTATTGAGGCTTTGTTCAGAATAAGCTATGCAAAAATTTGTTTTGAAATGGTCTCCATTACTTTTTCACTTTTAAAATTAATTTTAAAAAATTAAAAATGAATACTGTTGAAAAGCTATCATACTGATGCTTATGAAAAGTACTTTGTCATTATCAATGTAGTTGAAACTAAAAATGTTATATTAATTTCTAAAATGTCTTTTTTCTAATTAAACTGTTATATTAATTTCTAATATGACTTTTTCTAAAAACACTTTGTTTTTTCAGCAATATTAAAAAGCTTCAGCAACTATAAGCATGGCCTATTTGTGATGAATATAGACCATATGCGCTAACTTCTAGCTTCTCCAGCAATTGTTAAATTCTGTGCTTATATATAGAGTACCGTGCATGAGTTTTGATACATAAACCATGGTTTTCTCTTTAGATGGACAGAATTACACTCAAATTTTGATCAAAGGAGAATCAAGTGTAGCCTTGGAGCTCCTTCATAAGGGCTAGCTCAAATCTTGGCATTTCACTGTCTGCCATAGCTATCCATGCTTCTATTCCACCAGAACTAGAATCCAATAGAAAAACATGATTTTTACTAGAGAAACTTGCATTGCTCACCCAACTGGCATTTCCCCAACCAAAATCTACTTTATATAGTTGAAATGAACACCAACTGCTGAACCTGATCACATGCACATCCCCCCTAGACAATAATTTGCCAATCTCCATCATGTTGCTCTTAGAAACTTCAGATCCATTTTCACCTAGTAGTTTCTCGCCATATTCGCTGTCTATTTTCCTTACTCCAGCCCTCAAGTTCTCCACCAAGCTAATCCAGTCGGCTGTTCCCTTTGTGACTGCACTTGCCATTTGGAAGATATTGCCAAAAGAATATTCCGGCAGTGATGGAATAATTCTTCCCCTCAGATTAACTGGGTGAAATGCAACTGAAGTGTCAAGATGTTGAATCCCCATTGCAACCATCCAAGATTTCCATATCAGTGCTGATACAATCCCGACTCGGGAAGGATTCGCCTTAGGAAAGTGATTCACCGCCCTTGTTTTCAGCAAATCAACTGCTGAGGAACTGAAAACAAACCGTTTATTAACGAGGCTTTCAGCAGGTGGTTGCACTGCTGGAGCCCTCGGATTAGGCTTGAAATTGGGCGAGTCCCTCGGAGGAAAAAGCTTGGCAGATTTGAAACCGGGACTGATCATCATATTGCTTGCACCAAAAGACTTAGCAGCCCAAGCTTTGAGGAAGGTACAAAGTGTGCATCCATCTGCAATCCTGTGTGATTGGCATACTCCTATGGCTATACCTCCACAGCCAAAGAAGGTTACTTGTACTGCCAATAGTTCTTTAGCTTCGGATATGCTTCCACTCGATTTACAAGGACTCAGCTCATCGAGAACCGCAATATCTGGAGATTCAACAAGATCTGCAAGCCTATTGTCGGTACGGGCTTCTGAATAATATACCCCTTCATCATTGCAATCAATTGAGGTCTGCCCTCTGATCCTTCCAGCAAGGGGGTAAAATTCTGTTAGAGTATCTGAAAGTGACTTTCTAAGCCCTTCTGAGAGTTCAGAGTGTTCAATATTCTTGCTACTTCTGCTTCTGGAGTAGTAGAGAATGAGAGGGATATAAGAATGTGGTATTATTTCATCTATGAAAGAAAGCTTGTATTCTCTAAGATGAGATGGGGTTGGAGAGGAAGGCCTAATGAGCTCCTGGAAAACTACGTTAATCTTCATACTCTTGAATGGTTTTTGTATGGCATTTCTGTTCCACAATGCTAATATAACAGAATGACAAAAAGACTTTTCCTGCTTGAATTGGTTTTCTGCCTAATCTTGTATCACCGATAGTGAAACAATCAATTTTTAATGTTGCTCAGAGTCTACAGAAATTTAAAACGGAACCTTGATCATTCTGGTTTCTTATCTAATCTTTTTATTCTGACAGAATAGCCTTTTTACTATAATTGGTCCGACGGAGAAAACATTAATATTCCACATAATGTTGCATTATTGAACAATGTATATCACCATTTTCATGTCTTAAAAACTTGTAGACAGCATATATTGTATTATTGAACAAGATTTCATGTGTTAGAGTTTCACTTAAAATGTTACGGCGTTGAACTATAATTATGAGACTAGTGTTGTTTCACATGTTAAAGAATTACTTCTGTTGCATCAAACTATATTATTAGATTTATTGTTATTTTTATAAGATAGTTCAACCCTATAAAAATAAAACGAAACAGATATATTCATGGGTAATATTTCAATATCTGAGTAGTTTTATGGTGGTAGTTATGTAATTAATCAGTATATTATAAGTTATATTTCGTCTAATTATATTAAGTCAAGTGTACTGTAGGTACACTTGGCTTAATATAATTAAACGTAATATAACTTATAAAATACTAACTAATTACATAGTTATCAACATAAAACTATTCTGCAACATCCTATGTGTATTAGCTAGGAAGGACAAAATTTGAACAGTGATCCTAAATCTCAAAAGTAACAAGAAAATCTAGCTAATCTTCTCATTTTTTAACTTTTTCCTTGGGCAGGCAAGATTTGGTCTTTTTTATTCTTTGGTCAGAACAAAATCTGATCCGAATCGAGGAATATAAATATTCAAACATACATGACCCTCCCTTTTGGCATTCCTCCATTAATGTCCTCGAGATTAATATATTGAATAGATAGTTTGATTCTGGCAACAATATTTGACCTGAAAGATTCTATACCGTTCCTCTCGCCCTTAGCTTCCAAATTTTTGGAAGAATTGCCTTTCATTTTAGAAGAAGTCCTTTCGTTAATCTTCCCAAGGGTTTATTCTCCTCCGCCCCTTTTTTCCCCCAAAGTATTCTATAGAAGTTAGATTATACAGGAATTTTGACGTATTGTCAACAACACCATGGAGTATTACACCCCTAAAGCAGTCATGCTATCCTATCCCTATAAAAGAATTATAGTTATGCCGCACTATATATTGATGAGATTACAAAAACTTATATTATAGAAAGCATTGCCACAAAAAAAGGAAGAATTAAACAGAGATTGAATTTTCAATTTTCTAGTTTATAGGTTTCTACCTTGGTGGGTTGCCAAGCCGTTGTTCATTTCCATAATATTGCTTACATGTTTTTGTGATTAGTACCGTAGGTCCAAACGATGTTCAAGGAGTGAGTTGGATTATAACAAAAATTGACCTATTTTAAATAGAAATAAATTCTCAAAGATTTCTAAGGCTGGTCTTTGAATAATATACTATTAAATGGTTGGTTAAATGAGAATTGATGTGCAGACAATGTACCAAACTATTTTTCTCAACATGAATTGGCACATAGTGATATTAGTTTGGGTGATATGTGAAAACTAATTTGCTAGATTTAGAATGCAACGTTTCATTAGATTGGAAGATACACAAACGCAAACAGTCTTATGTTATAATATTATAGTTTCAGTAATATCTTTCTATTATGTGGAGAATATACTTTGAATTCACTTATTCTTATACAAAAGATGTTTGCTACTAAAGAAAGTAATAATAGAAAATGAAGCAACCAAATATTTAAAGCAAAATAAAATAAGAAATAAAATGGCACTAAAGATTTTATAGTGATTAATTGACATGTCTACATCCAATCCTTGAGAATCACATCTCAAATATTTCAGTAAGCACAATTTTTTTAACGGTATGGATCAAACTATATAACTCTATATAAGTATCCTTCTACTAAGAACTCTCAAGTTATGTATACTAATTTTGCAAATAGATCTAACAACTATATCGGCACTAATTTTCAATAGTTTTAGTAATATCTTTCCATTATCTGGAGAATATACTTTGAATTGACTTATTCTTGTACAAAAGATGTTTGCTACTAAAGAAAGTAATAATAGAAAATGAAGCAAGCAAATATTTAAAGTAAAATAAAATAAGAAATAAAATGGCACCAAAGATTTTATAGTGATTAAACAACATGTCTACATCCAATCCTTGAGAATCATATCTCAAATATTTCAGTAAATACAATTTTTTAACGGTAGGGATCAAACTATAAAACTCTTTATAAGTAACATTCTACTAAGAACTCTCAAGTTGTGTATACTAATTTTACAAATAGATCTAATAACTATATCGGAATTAGTTTTCAATAGATCTAACAACTATATCATTAAATTTCAATAGATCTAGCAAAATATTTTTCACCCAAGAACCCCATAGATCTTGCTGGCACAAGTATAAACCAGTACTCTTGAACCTTGAAGGGATAAAGATGGATATATTGCAACTTTGCTTGCCTTCTATTTCAACTAACACTTGCACATTTGCTCCTGACAGCCTTGGATGTGTTTCTTTCTCTATTTCAGCCTCGCTCTTTCATCTATTGGGAAACTTGAGCCTAAAGAGTTACATATATAAAAGACATACAAAACCTATGAAAAGATAAGAGATAGTATAGTCACATAGTGCCTTGGTCAAGTCTTGTTCAAAGATTAAAATACTTTTTTAGAAAATTAGTCTTTTGCAAAGTATCTGTGAACATGTAATTTTCCAGTCGTCCTAACTTGATATAATAGTTTATAAAAGTTAACTTATTCCTTTTGTTTAAAAAAATTGTTAAAAACACACTTTTACTAATATGTGCAACTTTTGAAAGTGTGTGGCTAACAACTTTAAAAATGTCATTCTAGCAAAATGAAAAGTCTCACTGGTAGTGTGTCATTCAAATAGTCATTGTCACAGTCAACATGACTTGCCTTGAGATTTTACAATCTAATAAAAGTAGCTTAACAAAGATGGTTCTAACTTGATAGTTTAGAAATTAGCTTGATATGAAGATTAGAGCAAAAACACTTTGTCTTTTTTCTTTAAAATTTTCAGATGTAGTTTTGAATGAAACTTTTGTGGCACATTTTTAAAGATTGAAAATTTTAGAATTAGCTAAAGCACACATAGAAATATATTATCTCTAATCTATTCTTAACAAGAATCTAAAGATATACTCTTGGATGCACACTTTTTAATTCTTGCATTTGGGTGGCTTGTTCATAATCACTCAAGCATGGTACATTCTGAAATTACTCAACAAAGTTCACTAAATTACTTAAAATATGTTTTGTTAGTTATCAAAACTGAAATATTGTATCTTTGAGTCGAAAAGTACACAAGATTTTCATAGTAAGTGAATATGTCATAGTCATTTTGTTTATTTGGCTATCGCAATTACTGAAAATTTGGAGCTTAATTTTAAGATATATATATTGAATTTTATAAAAATTAAATTATTTGTGAAAAAATAAATGACTTTCAACTTGGATTCTAAACAAGATGGATGTTGTCCAAATACATCCCAAATCTATTGTTAAGAAAAGGGGGGACAAGGATCAATAGATCCTGTCCAATCCCCAGCTTCTATTTCATGGGACCTTAACGTAGCTCTTCGTATCAGGAAAAGACGTCAAGAACATGTTAATGCTTACCCTTTCTTTTTCTTTGAGGAATTCGGCTTCTGGATGCATTAATAGAGATCCTACATATTTTGGCTTTTGACCTTAATTATGTTATCAATTGATGTTTACATACCATTTTACAAGGTAACGAATATTGTAACTATTCTACATATCTATGTAGAGGCAATCTAGAGAGAGAGAGCGCGGAGTTCAAAGTTTAAAGATTTATTTTTTTATTGGAAAATTTTAAAATACTACTTTTCGTACCACAAAAGTTATTAAAAATTTATCTTATAATTCTTTGATATACTTTTTAGTTAAATTTTCCCTTTGAATCTGCCCCTATTAGCACGGCAGAGGACCTTAACATAGCACTCTTAAGATGATCATACTCATAATTTAATTTTTGAAGTCAAGATACTGATTTAATTGATAAAAGACTCTTTATTGGATTAAAAGATCTTGAATCTCAAACTCATTGGGTGCCTGTTAATCCCCCATCTCTATCTCTTTTATAATAGTGTAGCATTTCTAAAAGGGGAAAAGAATATGCTTTGAGTGTGAATGTAACACAAATATAATTAAACCAGGAAAGATCAGCAGATGTAGTAGAAAAGATTACTGTCACCGTATACTACGCATCAGCAGATGTAGAGTCGAACATGCAAACGTGACATGTTGGATCATTGTTTGGTTTCATACTATATTTTAATTACTTGTGGTTGTCATTACAGCATCAACATTATGTATCACAATCGATGAAGCAATTTAAAATAAGAGGTTTCATGTATATTTAGGGTCGCTTTGGCTCAAGAGGAAACACTTTTCTTAAACAATATTTTTCTTTGATTGATAGTAAAAGAAAACATAAAAAGAAATAAAATAATTGAAAATATTTTTCCACACAAAAGTATGAGGAAAAGAAAAATACTAAAGAAAAGTTAATCAAAGTAGAAGTGCAATATAGAATCCAATATTAACTTTCAACCATAGTTGTTTTTTGAATTGAATGTTCGCCAACAAAACTCGTTTATATTTGATTATTATTCATTTATTTAGTATTCAAGCCAAGTTCAAACACTAAAAATAATTCGTTAATTAATCAAACAAACAAAAACTTGTTCATTAACAAATTCAAACTTTCGAGAGTGTGTGTATACATATAGTGTATAAATATATATATTATTCATATATTTTATAATATTATTTTATCTCAAATTTTATGTTTATAAATATTGTTTAAAATATAGTATATATATTTTATAATCTTTATAATATTATTATAAATTTTACTTTCTTACTTTATGATGTTCTATTATTATTTATTTTATATCATTTTATTCAAATAATTGGAATTCGAACATTATTCGAGCTATTTAAATAACTCACAAAAATTAAATAAGTCAAACATACATGAACTTTGAACTTTACAAATGAATAAATAAATGAACTCAAACAAAATTTAAAGTGTGAAACATTAATCAAATAAATTTGAATAGCATTTGAGTATTATCCGAACCTAGTTCGAAAGTAGTTGCTCGGTTTATTCATATTCGAAGACAACCCTACTTTTAATTCCTGAACATGCAAATTGATTGTTACTTCAAATCATTTATTAAAGCTAAAATATGGATTACAACCTTATTTGAACTAAAATGTGGATGTATTTTAGTAACTGATTTTTTACATTTTAGTTTATTTATTTCAATGTGAAGAGCTTATTTATTATTTTTTATAATATAAAGATTTATTAGAAAATAAAAGAGGCACTTGATTGGACTAAATTAACCTAAAGAATCTGCATTTATTAGTCTCTTATTGATAAAATCAAATATAGTGGCGAGATGAAAGTGTGCTGAATCTCATCCTTTTATTTGATTTTATCATTAAGAGACTAATGGATATAGATTCTTTAGAGTAATATAGTCCAATCAAGTGCTTTTATTTTCCTAATTTTTTATATTATAAAATTAATAAACAAGTCCTTCTCATTGAAATAAATAAACTATAAAAAATTAGTTACAAAAATACTTATATTTTTTAGTTCATGTAATGTAGTATTCCATATTTTATCTTTTAGTAAAGGGCTTGAATTAGTAGTCAATTTGTGCATTCAAGAGTTGAAAGTATGGTTGTATTCAAGTATGAATAGATCGACCATTTAGTTTTCAAACTCGATTCGTATAATATTTGAACATTATTCAACCTCATTTGTTTAATGATTTAGGTTTGAAATTTTGTTTGAACTCATTCATTTATTGATCTATAAAGTTTGAAATTTGTTTGTATTCAACTTGTTTAATTTTGTTGAGTTGTTCGAATTACTCAAATAATGTTCAAGTTTAAGTTTTTTAATAAAATAATAAAAATAAATAATAATTTAAAGTAAGAAAATAAATTTTAATGTTAATATTATAAATATTATACAAAATATATACTATATTTTATATAAAATATTATATAAATATAAAATTTAAATTAATATTATAAAATATATGAATAATATATATATATATATATATATATATATATATATATATATATATATATGAATGTTCAAATTTGATCACAAATAAGTTTATATTCATTCGATATAACTATTTTCTATTTTTAAGTTTAATTCAAATATCAATCAAATGAACAATAATATGCAAACATGAATGAGCTTTGTTTGTAAATATTCGGTTAAAAAAATAATTCTAATTGGAAGTTAATATTAGTTTTCAATTTGTGCTTCTACTTTGATAAGCTTTTCCTTGATTTTTTCCTTCTTCTCACATTTTTGTGTGAAAAATTATTCTCAACACTTTCTATTAAAAAATTCTCCACTAATATCCTTCATTTTACCTTTTTCCGTTTTTTTTCACTACCAATCAGAGGAACATATTTTTTGAGAAAAAAGTTTCCTTTCCACAGTAAAACCCTTGAACCAAACTGACCCTTAAGGATTCTACTAGAACATGGGTTATGCATTAGGGGCCTAGGGATTTTATAAAAAGTTATATCCTACTGAACGGATTCAATCTTATCTTTTTGAGACTCGGTCCTTTTCCTTTACTTAATCGTCAGGAATGAAAGCTGTGGGGAGGTGTCTTCTGCAGCGGTTAATACTACGCTTGAGTACATAGGAATAAAATGAAATAATTTTTTATTTAAAATATCTTTTCATTCGGAATAGATTTAGAATCCTCATTCCATTCTATTGTGTAGAAAGAAAAGTAAAAATATAATAATGATTCCTTTTATGTGTTCAATAAAATTATTTATTAAATATTAGAATAGAAAGAAATTTCATAAAAAAATGACTTAAATACCCTTCTAATATATTATATCAATAAAATTAAATTATACCGAACAAAAAGAAGGCTAAATTAAATATTCATTTGTAAATTTTTATTTAAATAAAACTAGCACTAAAATATCAAAAAAATCAAATATTTTAAGTATTAAAGTATAATTTAGTCATATAGACAGTTCTCATTTTAGATCAAAGTAAAAAAAATACTACTAAGAGGAATAAAACAAAATTTGAGGCTAAGTTGTGCTTTTTCTTAATTGAATATTATGAGGGTATAATAGTTCAGAAGATTTTTTTTTTTTTTTTTTGAATTCTTACTTCTCTTAGAAAGGCCTTTCCTTAAGCTTTAGTGTGGAAAAACCCCTCCTACTTCTTTCTAAAATCAGCATTCCTATAGAAAGACCTTTCTTAAATAAAATTTTCACACCAAACACTAGAATTGAATAGAATGAGAAGTTAGAAAATTATTTTATTGATGTATACCAAATGTGTCATAAAAATAGTGTTTCAAATGAGTGCCTTCAAGTCGTTGGACAGGGTAGTTTGCTTCCATTCTTTTTTAAAAATTGTTGGGATATTCTGGGTTCTTCAATAGTTGATTTTTTAGGAAGTTTTTGTTAAAGAGTCTTTTAGACCCAATTTTAACTAAACGGTCATTTCTTTGCTTCCAGAATAGGCTTTTCCGGAATCCATTTCTTATTTGTATCCTATTTCGCTTTGTAATATATTGGTGAAAATTATTTCTAAAGTGATTGTAAATTTTCTAGAAGAGGTCTTGTCTGGACCACTAGAAACAAAATTGCACATGGAGACTAGACAATGGATTGGGAATCGATCAGCAAACAAATCCAAACAAGTGCATATGAAGACAGTTGAAAAATGGATTGACTAGGGACAACGTTTGGAAACTTCCTCCCAGGAATTGTGTCAAGTTAAATTTTGATGCAGCTCATTAGAAAGATGGATTAACAATCAGTGCTATCATTATTCGGAATGATAAAGGAAAATATTTAAGTGTCTGATTGGAATGAAGTCTACATGAGGATGTTTTTGCAGCTGAGGCAACTTCTGCCCTTCTAGCACTCAAGGTTGCAGAGGAAAAATAATTTGAAAATGCTATAATTGAGGGAGATTCAATTAATGTCGTAAATGGACATCAAATGGCATTAGAATGGCGTGGGAAAACACAAATTAAATATAATAGACAAATTTTAGCCAGGAATCCTGGACAGAAGATGACCTATACTATTAGATATTGTAATACTCATGCTCATAATTTTGCTATTTGGGCAAAGTCAAACTCTGTAGTATAAAACATCTCCTCTTCCCTTTTACTCCTAAATCCCATCCAGGATAAAGGAGGCAATGGTAATGTAATTTCTAATGCTTTCGATGAAATACAACGTTAAATATACATCCACAAAAAAAAAAAAGAAGAAGAAGAGGTCTTCTCAAAGTAGCAGAAGGACAGTATGGCTTTCCACCTGGTCGACGAGTTGTTGATAATATTATTGTCACTCAGGAGATATTGCGTACAACGAGGTTAAAGAAGGGCAAGAAAGTTTTTTTTGGGCTGTGAAGGTTGATCTTGAGAAAGCATATAATCAAGTAAATTGGGAAATTTTTAGCGAAGATTACAAATATAGGACGATTTTATTGATATATGATAATTTTTTATAATTTTTTAACTTTTATCATTTTTATTTTAAAAAAATAGTTTGGCCATCACTAAGTATTATATATTTAGTGATACATATATATATATATATATATATATATATATATATATATATGTGTGTGTGTGTGTGTGTGTGTGCGCGCATATAAAAAATTATAATAAAATATATGTACTTATACAAGTGGTAATTTTAATTGGAGATAATTGTAAAAAAAAGGGGGGTGATAAATCGGGATGGAGCGGGATAGTGCAGGGACGGGCCAGCCGAAAGTGGCCTAAGAATGGTCGTATCCCTATTCCCGGCTCATCCCTAGTGGCGGGGATGGATTTTGCCCGGGCCCGGCAGTGGCGAAGGGTTGGTTTTTACATTAATGTGATATCAATAATACTTTTCTACATGGTGAATTTTGAAGAGGAAGTTTATATGGTTCTTCCCCTAAGGTAGATCACGTTTCCTAGTATCCCACCAATCTCGGGCATCTGCATACAGTCTACAAAATGTAACTCTGACTCGATGAACATTAGTGATATCCATGGCCTCAAATATGCACCACATATCTCTAATCCAATGCATAAGCATCGTAGGCCTCTTGGTCCCGTAGAATTTCAGAGGATCTTTCTTCAAAAATGATCTAGTATATCTATTCCATTTACTGTCTGTCCATTAGTGACTTGTGTAGGTGCAGTAATTGGTCTTCCTAATAGTCCATCTAAAGTCCCATGTTCTGTTACTCTAACCAATAAACCTAGTGCAACTCGAGTCATAGGATCCGAATGATTAACTTATATACCTTGTAACTCAACAGGTGGAAATTGTTGAGAAGTATTTGGTGGTTGTAAAGCTGTAGTCACTGAAGCAACCTCATCAAGAGAACGTCAAGTCTGCTTAGTATTTGGTTGGGTTGGAGGAACTACAACATTTACAGGTGGAGCTACACTATTTACCCTACACGCACGTCGTGCTACACTGTTCCCTCAGTCAAGTGCCTCCTCAACAGGGGGAGAATGAGGTAGCCTACCACAGCCATGACCCCTACCGCGTACATTTCTGCAAGCATGTCCCCTAGCACGACCTCTCTGTCCTCTCTCACCACGTGACATCCTCAGCAGCGAAACAATACCAAGACTTACTCTCAAGACTCGCATTATGCATGTAACTAAAGAGTCTACAGAATCTATAACCTAAGCTCTGATACAAAAATTGTAACGACTAACTCCCAGGCAGGCCCTACCTAGGAGTGAATCATCACTTTCCTGTTCCAGAGGTGAGTGCAATATGTAATACCACTATATGATACAAGAATAAATTCTAATAATTTCTAAACAAATAACAATAAAAAATAATATAAGGCGCACCGGTCATTCTATAGCAAAAGATTATATAAAATGGTTTATACAAAATATAATTATTTTCGAAAGATTAAGATCTCTCTATATACATACTAATTAAATTAATAACTATTTGAAATATTACAATGCATTGACAGACCAAGAATAGTTACAAATAATAGAAACATACACAATATTAGCTACTGTTGAGGACTCAACTGTCACGTACGACGTAGAAGAAGAACAATACTCTCAACTCAACTATCAAAATTCTGAAATATGATGAGAGAATAACGAGCTACGAAGCCCATTGAAATTTGTATGTACCTGTATAGTTTGAGAGTAAATATACCGTATTGAGTTTATAACAATTTTAAAATAGATATAATTTAACCTTGACTTTTTATGAGAATAACTTCATTTAATACAACAAGATAGTCTGATTTAGAAATCATGTGAAATAGGATATATATATATATATATATATATATATATATATATATATATGTGTGTGTGTGTGTGTGTGTGTGTGTCTGTGTGTGTCTGTGTATGCTTTCAGGTGATAATCATTATTTTTTAAAAATAACAGTAAAATCAACAAACATAATTCACATGACTCTTACGAGTCCATACAAGCACATAAAAACTTCCACCGCTCTTCTAATGGCCTTTTCACGCGAGGCACAAACTCTCCACACAACATCTCCCAATGGCCTTCTCACATACGGTGCAAAGGGACTCTCCACACGACATCTCCCAATGGTCTTCTCACACACGGCGCAAAGGAACTCTCCACACAAATCAATAATCTCACCCTGCAAGCAAGTCAATTCATATTCTGACGGTGGAGTTTACACATAATTCACCTTTACAACTCATCAACAACCAAATCAATTCTCATAGTTTAATATATTATATGAATATACAATCCGAATCACGACAAAACAATAACTTATACTAGTACTACATATTTTCACAAAAGCTGAGCCACAACAAAATACCAATTTATAGTTAACAACACTTTTATTCACAAAAGTCGAGCCGCGGCAAAATAACAATTCAAAGTTTCTACAACATATATTCACAAAGTCGAACCATGACAAAATAACAATTTAAGCTAACAACACATTTATTTACAAAAGCCGAACCACGGTAAAATAACAATTCAAGGTTAACAACACATTTATTCACAAAAGTTGAGTCATGACAAAATAATAATTCAAAGTTTCTACAACATATATTCACAAAGTCGAACCATGGCAAAATAACAATTTAATCTAACAACACATTTATTTACAAAAGCCGAACCACGACAAAATAACAATTCAAGGTTAACAACACATTTATTCACAAAAGTCGAGACACGACAAAATAATAATTCAAAGTTTCTACAACATATATTCACAAATCCAAACAACGGCAAAATAAATACTTTTCTTAGTGTAAAATAAATAAATAAATAATGTATTAAAATAACATAACTTAAAATGATAAAATTTGTGGTCCTCAATCTCCACAAGTAAGTTAGAAATCTCATCTCAAGAGAAAAGCATAAACCTATACTACTCCACCCTTGGTTCTACCTCGGCAATCTCAGGACCTAAAAATAATTACGTAGTAACAAATAAATTTAATGTCACTCTAAAATGCTTATATATATATATATATATATATATATATATATATATATATATATATATATATATATATATATATATATATACATGAATTAATGCATGATTAATGTTAATTAGAACAAAAATTATTAAATTTGATAAAATTATTTTAAAATAGGAACTAACCATTTTTTTCAAGGGAATAAAAATATAAAAATGATTAATTTTAATAAAATTCACCATTCTCCACAAAAATCCCAATTATTCTATTTTATTCCTAATATACCAATTTATGAAAATTATTCTATTTTATTCCTTTTAATATTTTCATACTCCTATTGTATTATGACAATGCAATAAACTTTTAAATACTCAATATTTAATCAAAATAAAAATTCACAAAATAGTAAATCTGTCCAGATTATTCAAAAATTTAGAAAATATATCAAACATTCTTGAAAATTAACAAAACTTTTTATGTAGGTAGAATATGATAGTAAGAACCTTCATTATAAAATTAAACAAAATCAGAGCATCCAAAAATTTATTAAAATTTATATAAATTTACTGATACAATAATTTTTGAAAATAATTAAACTCAACCATAATGAGAAACAATTGAAGATTTACCTTGATTTGGAGACTTTTGAGGTAGTTCTAAATTTGGGGTTAAAGGATTTAATTTGTGTGTGAAGAATTAGTGAAAATTTAGTTAAAAATTGAAGAGGGAGATAGAGAAGAGAGAAGAGAGAAGAGAGTATAGAGAAGGATAAATGGGGGAAATGGAAAATGAGGATCAGTCGTACTGATCCTCCGTTGTTTTTTTTCAATAAAAAATTTATAAAATCGACTTTCAATTTTTTATAATTATAAATTTACTCTAAAACTTATAATGTATATATATTTCTCTTTATTTTAAAAATATGTAAAATAGATTTTTAACAATTTATATTTATCATAAAACCACTTAAAAATTTATTTAGTAAAAGTAAAATTTATAGTTTTACATTTAATTTTTTAAAATTTCTACCTTCAAACATATGTAACTCCCCATTCTACGTTCAATTTTTTTTTTTTTGAGAAATAAAGTTAATTTTATGTGTAACTTTTTCTTTTCACAATTTTAATAAACATATTTGTCATGAAATTTGAAAATTCTTAGAGCTCTCCTCAGTTATAAAAATCTTTCCTTGAACAAAAACTTTGTAAATACATCAACAAATTATTCATGTGAGCAATTTGAAAAGACAATTCAAACATTATGCATTATTAAAAATTATTTAGTAAGTGTAGTTTTACTATTTATTAAGGGACTTTTTCAATTTGGGTTAAAGGTACAATTTTTTTAAAACTTATAATTTACCTTCCATCTTAAACTCACCGTTCCTTTGTCTCGATCTTTCTATAATCCCCCAAGCCATTTCATCGACCCACTTTCTCATCGTCTTGCAAGAATACTTAATTTGCTGCAAATATACATTTATTTTAAAATATTTTTGACTAAAAGTGCAATTTATTAGTGTTTCTAATATGGTATTCTAAATTTAACCTTCACAGAACAAAGAAAAAGACGAAAGAAAAAGAAAATAGAGATCCATCATCTCCTTTATCTCTTTTCTCTTCCCGCCTATCCAGTATCCCTCCTCTTTCTTCGTCATTGAAAAAGAATGGTCCCTTGATTGGCAATTACTCCAAACTTTGGTTCCTTTTTTGGAATTAATCTTGAAAAATTAGTAGTTTAAGTAGTTGATAGTGGAAAAGGTTAGATTTTGTTCAAGACAATTTCTCTTTGGAATTTAGAAAGAAGGAAAATTCATATTAATTTGATTGCGTTTCATTCAACATCCAATTTAATATTTTTACTGTCTTCTATCTATTCTCTAACAAATAATCCAACTTGCACAAAAAAAAAATCAATTATGAAACTAATTAGTCTATTCTCTCCAAACTAGTTCAGACTTTCTAAATTCATCCCATGGTGAAAGAAATTTTGTTTCTATTAACGATGAGATTATTTGAAATACATTCATATCTTTGGCAACTATTTATTTGTTTCTAATTTTAGTTTACATAAGTTGAAAAAATGTTATTTTTTAGAAACTATCCTAGGGTTACTTTTTAAAATAACTTTTACTTATTAAAATGGCTAAAAATAAGAACATTTTTTTAATTTTAGAAACAACTTTTTCGTAATCAATTTTTTCAATAACTTAAAAGAAGCTTCACAAATCGAGAATAGGCCCTTGGTAAATACTAACTTCTGAATACAACAATATCAAATTTGAGAATTTATTCAATTTAGACGTCACAAAATATATCTATGTAGTGCATGATTTTTTATTAACAGCCTTTTCCTTTCTATGAACGATGGATAATAGTCTGATAGTCGATTTCATATAAACTATCAACAACTTAATAAACAAAAAAGATAAAAGTCTTTATAAAAGGAAAAAATTAGAATTCTTTTAGGATGCGTGCACTAATTATTTCCTACACATTAATTTTCAAGTCTTCTAAGTAAAAATTCTAATGATATATTAATTTTCTAACAATACGGTTGTAATAAAGAATTAAATTTAAAATTAATAATTCATATATAGAGCATAGTCTCAACTATTTAAAATAAACTTCTTATAGCTTTGTTGAGCTAAAAGCTATTTTTGAGATGTTCTCAACTATTTATTTATTTTTTATTTTAGTTTAAATAAGCTTAAAAACTATTTTTGATAAGCTAACCTAGTGATGCTTTTAAAAATAACTTTTGCTTATTGAAATTGTTACAAATAAAATTTTTATTTTAATTTTAAGTACAACTTTTTAAAAAAAACTTAGTTTCAACTATTTAAAAAAAGTTTTAGCAATCGAGAAAGGAGCCATAATCGTTGTAGGGTTGTCAATGGGTTTAGGCAGTCCACTCAATATAAAGTTATTGAAATTGAACTTAAAATAAGTTCATCCTAATTTGAGTTGGAGATCATTTTTCAACTACAAGCTTAATTAAGGTAGAGCACGAAACCAATTAAAGCTCAACTTTGAGCCCTATATGTGTGAGTTGAGTTTAGATTGAACATATAAATTTTGACTTTAGCAATACAAAAAAAGACTTTTTTGAATGAATTTTTTTGTCACAAAAAATAAACTTTTCGTGACGAAGCCATGACTTTTCATGATAAAACAAAAACATTCGTTATGAAAGTTCATGAAAATTATTTACAATGTTTTCTTTCATTGAATTATTTCAATACTTGTAAGTACATTATGATTGTTAAAATAATTAAAGTAATTTGAACTTATATTATGCACTTTGTAAAATAAAATATAAAAGTTTGTGTTAAATTGTTATTTGATAAATTTCTTAATTTAGAATTGGGTTATTTTGTGAAAATTTGGATTTTTTTTATTTTAGAAAGATATCTAAAACGAAGATCCACTATATAATATAGAAATTCATATAAGTAAACTAAATGTCATTCTATAATATTTTGTTTAATCTAGTTATAAGTATTATATTATCATGATAAGATAGTCTTTTACAAGATAAAAGAAAAATGTTGAGGAGCAAAAAACAAATAAAAGTGCATACATTAATTAGTTTTCCTAAATAAGGTGAAAAATATTTTTAAAAAGAAAATATATTTATATGAAAAAGTGCACATCTTATACACACACATGCTATTATAAAATATATACACTAAAAAATGTAGCAGTACTATATATACTCTGTGTATTATTATATAACAAATATTTTGAAATTAGTTTCTATTAAGTCTTCAATTTGGGATAAAAATAGTATTTTAAAAATATTAAGGGACTAAGTTTGCAGCAAATTTTGGTCCAAATTGAAAACATATCAAACTTTTCGAGGTGAAATTGTTATTGTTTGAACATTTGGGGCTTAAGGGTTTAGAATATGTGTTCGACGACTGTTCCACCTCCCTTGACTGGAGCCCGGCCCACAATTTCTTTTTTCCTTTTGTAAAGAATTATTGGCCTCTTTATATGGCCAACTTTTAGTGACGAAACATCAGTCACTAAAAGTAACTTTCTTCACTAAAACTTTTAGTGACAGTAATTCTTTATTTGTCGCTAAAACTGTTCGTAAGCCCCGATTTGGCTAACATGTTGACACCCTTTTTTGTCAGCATGTGTGTCACTCATTTTGTTGCCATTGGATCAAAATCTTTTGATCCAATAACTGTGAGAAAGTAGGAATATTTTAGTGTAAAATTTATTTTTCAAATCCTGTCCAAATATATCTTGTCAAGGATGAGAGAATCTTTCTTTTCTTCTCTTATTTCTCTCTCTCTTTCATTTCCAATCACTCCTCTCTCTCTCATCTATCTTCTTGTAGTCTCTTGAAGATTAACTCTCTCTCTCTCTCTCTCTCTCTCTCTCTCTCTCTCTCTTTCATTTATCATATCTCTTGAATCTCTATCAAAGATCTCATCTTTCATCTATCTTCTCTCTTGAATCTTTATTAGATTTCTCTTCTCTTAAATCTCTACCATATTGCTTTTTTCTTGAATTTCTATCAGATTGACTCTCTCTTTCTCTCTCTCTCTCTCTCTCTTTCTCTCTTCTCCTCTCTCTTCTCTTCACTATTGTTCTTCCGCAATCAAGGCCAGCATTGACGAAAATAAAGGACGTTGTGTGAAAGATTCATCAGTTAAGTTTCATAGATACATCCATTTAGTTACATGTATTGTAGATAAAATTTATGACATGAAGAGTGGACTGTCCAGAAGAATGATCGTTTGTTTAATTTTAATAGTGAAAACAAAACATCTACTACTATAGTTAGATGAAAATGTTATCTTTTCTTGGTCTCATCAATTTAACCTTGAAACATGTATTCTTGACAATAAAATACCTATTCTTGCTGAAAATTTTATAGATTGATTATTCTATATGTTATGAATAATTGTTTATGATGCTTTTATTGGTAGCCACTATGTGTGAGAATGACAACGCATACAAAGTTTTGAATTAAATAATTATTCACTCCTTATTGATTAATTATTTATTCTTAAGTGAATAATTATTTAGTCCTTATCAAGTAATAATTCACTCTTAAGTGAATAATTATTTAGTCCTTATCAAGTAATAATTCACTCTTAAGTGAATAATTGTTCTCTCTCAATTGAATAATTTATCAATTCAGTCCTAATTCAACGAATAATTATTTTGTACAATGTTGAAATACGGATCCTTCACCACAACCTTGCAACCCCGACTAGAATTCTCTTATCAGTTCGCGCTTACAAAATTTCGTAAATAATTATTCACTCTTAAGTTAATAATTATTAGAGTGAATAATTATTCTCTCCTTATTAAATAATTTTTGTAGTGTAGATTGAGCATATATTAGGGCTAGACTACTTCACAGACATACAATTGATAGCCCTAAGTCATTTACATGACTCATTGGTTTTTTAGTTATTTGGGTCAACTTTTAAAAAAAAATTAAAAAAGTTACCATTTTTATGAAATAATTATAATATGTTGATGTTCATATTAGTCAATTTCCTAAAGAGAGTTGAACTCCCACAATATTGCTCCTGTTTAGATTTGATTTTCTTTCCCTATTAGAGTTTGAGTTTCTACAAGCTCTTATATTATGAGAGCCTATATAGAGGTTATATGATGAAATTAATAAGAGTGATGAGTCTTGATTCTTGAGTTCTACTTTCTCTCTATGTTCTCTCTTATTTTTATTCTTCAGTTTTTATATTGTTATTTTCTAAACATATTGGGCTTCGCTTTCGCTTTAATTCTGCATTGCTGACGTTGAAATTCATAACACGTTATCAGCATGATTTGCTATCTAAGGAAAGATTCAATAAAGCAAGACTCTCTGAGGCCCAACTTTGAAGCTTATTTTTGAGTTAAAAGGTCCTTTTCAAGCTTTCAAGGTAAAATTTTCATTCTTTTCTTATTTATTATATCTAATATTATTAAACTTGAATATGTGACTTTAATATTATGAGAATAACTTTTTATCATGGATTCATGATGAAATCCATCTTTGTATAATAGGTCTTGAAGTCACTATTAAAAAGAAAAACTTTTTTTCCTTCATACTCATCTTCATGAAGCCCTGGAGGAAATATATCTTTTCATAAAAGAATTATTTATTTTTGAAGTAAATCTTAAAGAAAGGTACAACCACTAGAAGATGGTTGTATACCAAAACCCTCTTATGATTAGATATACTTGTGGCTACACATTCTCAAACCTATCAGTATGCAACATCCTATTCTTTTTAAAATTCATTCTCAATAGATATTATGTAGAGAATATATTCTCATTTCTCATTTTATGCTCCTATAGTAGTAATATCGAGAAAAGATCTCAAAATTTTGACATCATATCTTATTGAGGATGAATAAAGGAATGAGTCATTGATTAAATATTTTAAAGCTTGATATATTATTCCCTGGAGCGAATACGGTTAGAATTTCTATTTACTTGTTAAAGAAATTATGGTCTTGGCTACATTTATGATATATATAATCCAGTTACATACATGTTACACATCAAATAAATTTTAAACCTTGATTTCGTATCAGTTGAAAAGCAAGATAAAAGCATTGACATAAATTTTACCTACTACTAATAGTTGATTATGCTACTCAATGTTGATATTTTATATGGAAATGTAGCCAAACTCTTTCAATATCCATAAGAAATAATTTGGCATATTTATTTGTGATTGAAGTTTTAATTTTATATTATATATGTGTAGATTCTAGTATTATCATTTTACTTTGAATCACTTTGGATTCGATTATGGCAAAGATGAAATATGCCTTATCAATTATGTGGGAAATAAAATTGAGAGTATAAATGGTAGTGTAAAAGCTTTAGAAGAGCAAATTGACAGAAAGCTCTAGAAGAGCTAATTGATTAAAAGCTTTCGAAGAGCTAGTGACCTAAAATGTCACATGTTAATTATGTAATGCATTATTCTCCACAAAATTTCATGAAATATTGTTTAAAGTTTTAATGATCTTCTTTATGATCAATATCAAGATAGTGGATGAAAGAAATTTTGATCTCTATGCATTACTACTATCATTCTAAGAAAGAAATTTATATTTGAGAAACCCCATTTCTCTCTTTGAGTTGTGCCAAAGTCTGCACGATTGATATATTTTATTGTGTAAACTTGAAGTTTATCTTGATTGAAAAATATTGTTAGTTGGCATTATCAGTTGAACCATTCCAGATCAATAAAGTACGAAGTTTTTATTAGGGCCATGTAAAATATTCTTTATATTTCCTAATCCAATGAATTCTTTTATACTACTTGTTTTTAACCCAAATTGATCACCTATAAAATTTTGGGGTTGAATATGTTTTTGGGATGAATAGTCGATGCATCGACAACATAGTCACGTATATTGTTGACTTGTTTTGTAATTCTTTCATAATGAGCTCATATTTAATAAACTACCATTTACACAATTTGTCCTGATGATATAAGTGATTTTTTATGTCTATTGAATATTTGAACATCTTGCAGAATATGTTCATAGTAAATGGTCTTATCGGATCATAAATGCCTTAAATTGCTTGATATGAATTGTTTTGTACGAAGTAGCACTTGTTCGTATTTTGCCAAGATAATATTATGCTTCTTCTCTTTGGTTCTTGGATTTATTATCAAAAACTAAGTGTTTTCCCATCTAACAATTGAATGTACACTATATATTATTTCACTACAAAGTATTGAGATAGGTGTTCAAAAGAGGGGAAGTGATATAGTCAGGAAAAAATTTAGTTATTTGTGTTTCATTTTGATCCTCAAGATAGTTTGAACCAGAAGTTCAATAGATGAATAGCCAGGCATTATATTGAATAAAATCAGCTAAATGCTCCTATTATATTTGATGTCCCCGAAGAACAAACTATCATATTAATTTGAGACACAAAGGAAACGTGGTAGATTAATCATTTTCAAATAGTAATACATCCTCGCATATGAAAGGAGCAAATAATTAAGATGGTCATAGTTAAGTCGAGGAGGCGAAAACTCTAGTAGATTTTTCTTAGACATAATTTTATTATTATTTTGAGAAGAAATTCAAGTACCTGAAAGTTGTGATAAATTATGAGATCTCAATAATCATATCATGAATGGAATTGGTAGATGTCAATACAATAATTCTTATGCACATAATATTGTGAACTAGAATGAGGATAATGAATAAAAAGTCTGCAGACCCAAGATTCAAAATTTTGATCTATTGATCAAAATATAAATAGAGTTCACATGCAAAATATGAGAAATCTGAACAACTAACAAGTACACCAGAAGTGTACGTATAATTCTAGAATGATAGAAATTGATAATTGTTTGAAATTATAATGCAAACTTTAAAATAAGTATTTGTCATTACTTATGGCATGAGATTCTTCATAAAAGACCTGGTATAAATTATGAGTAAATGGATTTTTTGGTGGTGGATGCAAGTATTTTCATATTTAAACTACTCATGAAACATTTGACATTTATATAAAGTATGTTAAGGATTTTGATATGCTTGAAGCATATAAATGAATTATTCTTGAAGAACGTAACATCATTGTCTTAGTGAATATTTGTTAAAAGTGTGATATTAAATAGTAAATATGTCCATAAAATGTGTATTAGATTTTATTATACTTGCCTTAAATGATTTTCTTCTATCATTAGTGTCTTCCAAATTAGGGAGAGAAAATTGACAATAGAAGAAAGATATTATATGGGAACATCATCAAGCATCTCAGTCCATGCACACTAGTGAACTAGAAGTTCAATATACTATTATTTTGTGAAGTGTTGCAAGTCAATTATTTGATACCTTTGCTAACTCTAGAAGAGTTATCAAATTGAATGTTCTATTTATAAATGTTTCTATTTGTTAAATGTTCCAATAGGACAAAATATATGTTTTATAACCTATCATTTTAAAGCACGCCTGAAGCGTGACTACTTCCTTGGTTCTGAAAATAAAAATTCACAAAATAAAGAGGACCATGTGATTAAGTTGTTTCTCTTGAAGAGTTTTCTAAGGCAAGCTATTGTTGAACTAAGAATTGTAATCAACTACTTCAAGTCTTGATTTACAAATTAAACATCCAGAAGATGGAATTTATTCATCAATTCAATGAAGATTTTATATGGACATATCATATTGCACGTCATTAAATATTCAAATAGTCATTAGATATTCATAGAGATCCTCTATATATATGAGAGGATAATGAAGACCATTTAGTCCTGAAGTACCATATTTTTTAACAACTGATGCACACAAATAGATATATTATTTTGAGTCTTTTATAATCCAATGACTTGGGGATGATCTTATACTTGTCTTTCGATTTCTCTATGGATAATTGATCTCGAATTATTGAGAAAAGTCCAACTCCTGTTGAGATGGATATCTAAAGTGTTGGTTATTCATTTGATCCACACAAGTTATGCATACATAGTGATGTTGTGAAATTTATTATTTCAACCACTCTTCAATTCGTGTTGAAGAAATAGTAATTTATGTTGTTGGTTGAAATGTGTGTAATTAAGATTAATGATCAATTATGTCTGAGATATTTATGTAATATTCTCTATGAGAGAAATTCTAACTATGTTGTTGGATGATGAAATTTGAGAATAAATTGAAGGATATATGACAAGTCATTCTTTATAAGAAGAATGATATTGATGTGCAACGGTTCCAATCAAAAGTGATAATCTTGAAGATTTATTCACTGAGACATACCAACTGCAACATTTGAGAATTGAGATTCTTAATACGTTGGTATAATGATGTTCTAAACAAGGGGAATAACACATAAATGATAGAGCACTCTTTTTCCTTCACTAGACGTTTTTTTCATAGAGTTTTTTTTCTCTAGTAAGGATTTAACAATGCATATTCTTTATATTATGAACATCCAAGGGGGAGTGTTATGAAATAATTCATAATATGTAGATGTTCATATTAGTCAATTTCCTGAAGAGAGCTGAACTCCCACAATATTACTCCTTATTAAATCTGATTTTCTTTCCCCATTAGAGTTGTGTTTCCATAAACTTTTGGATTGTGAACCTATATATAGAGGTTATATGATGACATTAATAAGAGGGATGAGACTTGATTTTTGAGTTCTACTTTCTCTCTCTATGTTCTCTCTTCTCTTTATTCTTCAGTTTTATATTGTTATTCTCTAAACATATTGAGTGCTGCTTTCGCTTTAATTCTGCATTGCCAACGTTCAAATTCATAACAACCATTCATTTGTTTCTTTTGGATATAGCATTTTTGGGGTGTATCCCTCCTAGTAAAACTTAGGTGAACATAGATCTACGGGCAACAAGTATAATAACTATAGTTGCAACTAATTGTTATGCCATTTATTATTTCTAATATAGCCTATAATTTGTATAATTCACAAATACTATATATAAAATACCTCATAATATACAGTGTCTTTCATTCCTATGTATATATTATAAAACTTACTAAATACATTAATGGAACACATATACTCTCTCTATTTCCAATTACTTGTCAAAAGTTTTTATCTTTCTTGTTACTTTCCAACTGTAAATCTCTTAAAACTGATAGTGAATTTTTTAATGTAGGTCTCAAACAATGTTTGAGAGGGAGTGAATTGGATCTTATGAAAAGTTGACCTATTTAAAGAGGAATTAAAATAAAAAATTAAAATGCTATTGGCTAGCTTGTAAAATAAAAGTTGAAGTTCAAACTGAGTATCAATCTATTTTCTTAGTTTGAGTTAAACATAGAGTTATATTAGTTTGAATATCTTATAAAAGATTAGTTGGACTCAATATGCTACTTTCCATTAGTTTGGAAGGTGCATGAATGCAAGGAGACAAGCTAATTATTAAAGTACAAAGTTAGCTTCAAAAAACTATCAATCTAATTATTTTTATCAGATAGTCTGAAAGAGAGTTTTTATAAAATTGTCTGAATAACAATTTCAGCATGTCTTTCAATTGTGTGGAGAGTATGCTTTCAACTGAATCATTCTTGAACAAAATGTGTTTACCTTATAAAGAGTGAATGAACTAAAAACAAGTAAACTATCAAAGCAAATTAAAACAAGAAATGAAAGAGACACCAAAGATTTTTATAGTGTTTTAGCAACATGCCTATATCCACTCCTCGAGAATTCCATCTCAAATGTTTTCACTAAACACAATCTTTTTAATGATAGGGATCAAACAATACAACCCTAATTATCTTATAACCAAGAAACTCTCAAGTTGTATCCACTAGATTTACAAGTAGATTTAACATCTAAATTACCACTAGTTTTCAATATGTCTAGAACTATATCCCTAGATTTTTAATAGATCTAGAGACTATTTTCCACCCAAGAACCTCCTCAGCCTTGGTGGCACAAGTTTAAAACCGCTACTTGTGAACTTTGAAGAGATGAAGATGAAAGATTAAAGCTTTCACTTGCTTCCGATATCAGCTCACACTTTGCAAATTTTCTTCTTTTCTTATTTCTGCCCAAATGTGTTTTTGTCACAGTCTTCAGCTTTTAACTTTCAATTTTTGAAGAACTCTCATCTTCTTTGAGAAACACATTCATCTCTTAAAGACTTTAGGGTGCAAAAGGATATATTTATAAGAGTTATACAAATCCTATGAAAAGATAAGAGATAGAACAATCACATGATGCTCTTGGTCAATTCTTATTCAAATGGTCAAAGTGTTTTTTAAGGGAAAAAATTAACTTTTTGTAAAGCATAGGTGATCGTGTGATTTCCAGTTGTCCTAACTTGATTCTTTCACAAAAAGTTAGCTTATTCTTTTTATCTAAAAAAATGGTTCAAAATAGCTTTTTGCTATTTTTGTGCAAGTTTGAAAAGATAAAGATTGACTACTAAAACTAATTCTAATTAGCTGTAAAGTTAAAAAAGTCATTCTGTCTAGCTGCAAAGTCGTACTGATGTAGTGCCAGCCAAACTGTTAGTGGTCACTGTCAAGCTAACTCATCTCGAGATTCTACAGTCTGGTAGCTTAACACAAATAAATTTAGCTTGATAGTTTTAAAAATAGCTTGATACAAGAATCAGAGCAGAAACACTTTGCCTTTTCTTGAAGGAATGGTTTCCAAATGTAGTTTTGAAGTAAAACTTTTTTAGGCTCATTTTTTAAGGCCTAAAAAATTTGATTTTGATTAAGCCACACATGAATTTTCTCAAATCAATTCTTAACAAGAATCTAAAAGTTATACCCATGAAAGTTCACTCCTTGATCTTGAACTTGTGTGGCTTGATCATGATCACTCAAAGCACATTCTAAAATCATCTTAATAGATATTCATTAGATTACTTAAAATGTGTTCTATTAGTCATAAAAAATGAAAGATTGTATCTTTGAGTCAACAATTACTTTTATTATGATTTTAACCTCAGCCATCTTTATTAATCCTTCAAAAGTAAGAAACATCACATTTTCTAAACAAAGTTATTTAGGTAATTTTAAGCTATTTCTTTATAAATTTTAACAGTCTTATTTCGTGCTTCTCTTTCCTTAGTTCAGTAGTAATTTAAAAGAGAGAGAGTATAGTATAAGGTGTATCAACTATTAATATATACAAATGTGGGCTACATATACTATTAAGCTTTTCATAGAGTGTACAAATTGGCAAAAATACTACCTTGCATGTGCTTCAAATCTTGGTACGTACACTCTTACCTTCACGTACACGAAGTGTGATTTTTTTCCCCTTTTGTATAAATAAAAATAAAAAAGAGACACAAAAAAAGACAATATGAACTCCACATCTTATACTATGAATCAGACTTCCAGTAGTTGCCGAATTTTCTATTGCTACAAGGGCAACCGCATACACTAGTTCAACCTTAATTTCAAGCCAAGCTTTATGTGAGCTGCGGCAGAGCTAAGTATGGGCTTCAAAATTAAATTTGGGCCAAGTTCTGACCTGATGAACTCAGTACAGTATAATAAGCCCCACCAACATATATAATAATATAAAATAATGGGTTATATACGTAACACACACACACACACATATATATATATATATATATATATATATATATATATATATATATATATATATATATATATATATATTACACACGTAATACATAATGCATATAAATAATATGTTATTAACACACATATTATACTATATATTATAAAAATACATTACAATACGTACATATAGATACACATATATGAAGAAACACTGTTTTGTAAATTCTTTTTCACTTTTTCTACTTTAGGTTCAAATTTTTCTCTAATAAAAATCAAACATGCATATACCACAAAAAACTTAAAGCATAACTAAGTTTTTCTAATTTGGGTGAGATTGTGATTCTTTGATTCAAGATATAAATTCTTGCTAAAACAGTTTGTTTGTTTTCTTTGTTGGTACTTGATCATTATAGGAATATATGTAATTACCAAAAGGACTTGTAATTAATGTAACATATCGATGAGCCTAGTGATTATTTTACCATGTTTTGGTCTTAAAATGACTGTTAATATATTTTGTTTGGTCTTTAATAAAGTCCATGTAGAAGTTGGAGTTTATTAGGAGGATTAAAAGTAGCACTGTCAAACAGGTCACTGGCCACGGGCTAACCCATTTAACAGTGTATTTAGACGGGTTTGGACCAGCTTTGTCCAAGCTGGTTTAAATGTGGGCTTATTCAGCCCGTTCCATTTGGCCCATGGGCTGGTCCGTGATTTTCTTCTTTTTTTTTAAAGTTAACTTTTAGATTTAGTATTTTAAAATTTTTACTTTAACTCAAATATTTAATATAATTCTAATTATGTAAAGGTTTCAATATTAAGTTAAAGACGTAATTTCTTAATTTACAATTGAAGAATTTAATGAAATTTTGATAAAAATATTCTTAAATGTTAGAAATATAATAAAAAATGGAAAGTATGCATAAGATTAGGGTTGATTGACTTAATTTTATGAATCAATCATTGTGCCATTTTAAATATCTTTTTTATATAAATTTATATAAATTAGAAATTATATATATATATATATATATATATATATATATATATATATGTGTGTGTGTGTGTGTGTGTGTGTATATATAACTAATATTTTAAAAATAATAGTGATTGACCGAATATCATTTTTATCTCAATTATAAATTTATATAATCTCACATATGATAAAAAAAAGAGATAAAAATATTAAAAACAATAATTTTTTTAAAAAAAGTCTTGGCCCGCGGGCTAGCCCGTTTAACCTGCAGGTCTAGTATATGTGGGTATGGGCTGATATAATCTCAGCCGCAAATAAACGGGCCTGCCTGCTCCATACCGTTTAAGGCTTGACACCACTAATTAAAAGTCTTTTGTGGTGCTTTGGTAATACTTAGAAATTCTAGGGGGTTCTTGAATAAATTAGAGATTTAGATTAAGGGTGAGATTGGATAGTATTTTGTTTTGAAATTTTCAGTCTTACGTTTCGGGAGAGAGAATTTTTTGTGAGAGAAAAAAGAAGCACCCAAGTGAGATATTTGCATTGGGTTCCGTACCGGAACCCAATCCAAATACACCCTAATTAAAAACATGATTATGAAGGATCAGTAATTGTTCTAGAAAGATGCAGAGAAGGGAGAAGTGATCAAACAACTTTGAAAACCTAGGAGGTGATCGATTGAAGTTTAGGATTGAGATTTTATGTAAGTTTTCATTATCTAAAATTTATATAAATATCTCTTTGACTTTTTCTTATGTTTGGTATGGAATATGGATTTAGGGTTAGAGCGGATACCTTGTGTTTTGATGGAAATTGATTATAAATTATGTTTTTGGTGTTTTTAGGTATGTAAATTTAGTATTTCTTTCAATAAATAGGAAAATGGCTGTTGGTTTGAGGCGAGGGATATAAACTATCCTGTAATTTTAATAAACTCATTTGAAACTGCTAATTATTCTTGTCCTATATAAATATGCTAATTATTCTTGTCCTATATAAACTACCATTATTTTGGCATTGAAAAAGGAATGGGCATTGAGTATGTTGAGCGTTCAATGAAATGTCCAAATAAACTTATTTTTTTGTATAGAAATGGAATGGGTGTTGCGCATGTAAGGTTTTTCCTACTTAACTACCAGTGAAATGATTTGAAACTAAAATGTTCAAATGAAAGGATAATGTACTCATGTGATTCTTGGAGACTTTGACGAGACATGTCCTAACTATTTCGTTTGGCCCATCTATGGGGAAGCACCTAGTATTTGTTCACCTGACTTTCTCCTAATGATTACAATAGTTAGGAGCTGATATATCATATTATCATTGTGTGTGTGTCCATAATCGCACGAGCTTATTGACCTTTGACTATTTGTTTGCACAAAATGTAGTTTAAATGAGCTTAAAGTTTGATAATTTATTATGTAATGTCTTTCATAATTTGAATGGTTTGGAGTTGGTTAATTTTGAAAACAAGTTTATAAATCTTTGTAATGTTATGTGCGAGTATTGGGGTGAAGTTTGCCAAAAAGTATTTAAAAAGTTGGGAGAAGTTTATAATTTGTTTGATATATTTTGTTGTACAATATTTTGAGTTTCTTAGGAATGTGGAAACAGTTATCTTGCCAAATGAATTAATACTATTTTAGATGGATGGTCGATAAAGTCAAGACTTTCAAAATTGTTGATTGGTTAAAATGATTTGTGCTTCACTTGTGTTAACTTTGGGTAGCTTGAAAGATGGTTTTGCAAATGTGTTGACCAAGAAAATATGAAGATTTGGTCCGTAAAACTTGAAATGGCACTTTTTTTGCACAAAAAACATTTATAGAATAGTGAGTTTTGTGTTATGTGGAGGACTTAAAATTAGTCATGACTGTGCCCTAAAAATATTTGCAAAAGTTTTTGCATTATTCCTACCAATAATAAAAGGAAACAAAATTTTCTAAAGAAAACAATTAATTTGTAAAGGGTACAAATTAATTTTTTTCTTTAGAAAAATTTGTTTCCTTTTATTATTGGCATGTTTCATGTTTATTCATCAAAGTTTTGATGTTTGATGCTCATTCCCAAGCTAGTTTATAAACCTTACTTGGCTAGTGCTACTCACCTTTTTATCATTTTGCAGATGACTTTGAAGGTGTTTGAGAATTTGGTATGGCAAGAATAGAACTTTGGAAAGAGAGTTGGAGAAATGCTATGCATAAGTTAAGGAAAATTTTACTTTTCGGTATGTAGTGAGGACTAAAGTTAGTTATGATTACTATGTAAGAGTGAGTTTGATGTACTATGTAAGTAATCAAGATTGAACAAGCTTTAAGTTTATCTTTTCTATTTATTACTTGTTTTAAATTGGAGAGTTAAAGTGTGACCAAGGTCCCAGTATTTTTAGGTTTTACCAAATGGCATTGCCTTGTTACGTCATCGGTTTTGGATGTGACAATATAACTACCAAGAAAAACATTATAAAACTACAATATAACTACCCGGTTTTCACCTCATTCTCTCTACTTTTCTCTATGCAGGGAAGCACCAGCAAGATTTGGCCACCACCTTGGTTGGTGATCAGATCTTAGTCAGATCCTTTTGTTTTTGTCTTGTGATATTGCCCCTATTTTGACTGCATCTATAGTAGATCTTTTTCTATACAAAATTTGTCAACATTCAAGACCCAAAGGTAGGACCTTTTGTAGATCTTTGTAGATCATGTTGTTTCTCTCCTTCTCCCCGGAGAAATTTATCTAACTGGACGAACTTGATCTGGGTTATCTTTCAATGTTCTTATTTTTTTAAAACTATTGATTCGCCTATGGTTCTTTAAATTGTTGTCTTTTAAGAAAAATATTGGAATTGAATTACGTTTGCCTATGTGCTCCAAGAATAATGATGAAGATGCAGCGAAGAAGGTTGAAGTGTGTTTATTTGTTATCTTGCTAGTATTTATATTATCATATTTTACCCACCTAGGATATTTAGAGTTTGAGATATTTTCTATTATTATATTTTTCTGAATCATTTTGTAATTTTTATCTTTTTAGTTGTCGGGTTATCCCAATCTCTCAATTTCATCTCTTTTGATGTTTTAGAGAATAAATTTGAGGACTACTTTAATTGTAATGGCTCTAACTATTTTGCTATTAATGTATAATTCTTTATTTATAAAAAAATTAATTAAAATATGACTAAAGGCGAAATTGTCATGTTCAATTCTTCAATATGTCATACGGAGAGTTTGGTTAACGAAGTACACTGGTTTAAATTATTACTTCACCCGTTTCATTTTTTTGATAGTGTTTGACCGAAGATGAAGTTTTATACAAAAATTTGAATTGTATTATAAATGTAAATATAATATATTATAATACAAAATAAAAAATATGTAATTGATCGGTACTTAAAATTAAATATATATATATATATATATATAAGTAATATATTATAATTTTAATAATTAATTGATAATATATAATATATTAAATATTTTTAATATAAATTATTTATTATTTTAAAATATTTAAATATAGCAAGAAAGTGAATAGAAAGGAAACGGAGAGAGTATTAAAATGAAATTCGAGTCTGTCCTGAACCCGCATGAGCTAAGTTCGAACTAATATTTATGAGCTAGCTCGGCTCAATATTTTTTTTTCTCGAATATTTGCAAAAGTTTTTGCATTATTCCTAGAAAAATATTTGAAAAGGGTACAAATTAATTGTTTTCTTTAGAAAAATTTGTTTCCTTTTATTATTGGCATGTTTCATGTTTATTCATCAAAGTTTTGATGTTTGGTGCTCATTCCCAAGCTAGTTTATAAACCTTACTTGGCTAGTGCTACTCACCTTTTTATCATTTTGCAGATGACTTTGAAGGTGTTTGAGAATTTGGTATGGCAAGAATAGAACTTTGGAAAGAGAGTTGGAGAAATGCTATGCATAAGTTAAGGAAAATTTTACTTTTCGGTATGTAGTGAGGACTAAAGTTAGTTATGATTACTATGTAAGAGTGAGTTTGATGTACTATGTAAGTAATCAAGATTGAACAAGCTTTAAGTTTATATTTTCTATTTATTACTTGTTCTAAATTAGAGAGTTAAAGTGTGACCAAGGTCTGGTATTTTTAGGTTTTACCAAATGGGATTGCCTTGTTACGTCATTTGGTTTTGGATGTGACAATATAACTACCAAGAAAAAACATTATAAAACTACAATATAACTACCCGGTTTTCACCTCATTCTCTCTACTTTTCTCTATGCAGGGAAGCACCAGCAAGATTTGGCCACCACCTTGGTTGGTGATCAGATCTTAGTCAGATCCTTTTGTTTTTGTCTTTTTTTTTTTTTTGTGATATTGCCCCTATTTTGACTGCATCTATAGTAGATCTTTTTCTATACAAAATTTGTCAACATTCAAGACCCAAAGGTAGGACCTTTTGTAGATCTTTGTAGATCATGTTGTTTCTCTCCTTCTCCCCGGAGAAATTTATCTAACTGGACGAACTTGATCTGGGTTATCTTTCAATGTTCTTATTTTTTTAAAACTATTGATTCGCCTATGGTTCTTTAAATTGTTGTCTTTTAAGAAAAATATTGGAATTGAATTACGTTTGCCTATGTGCTCCAAGAATAATGATGAAGATGCAGCGAAGAAGGTTGAAGTGTGTTTATTTGTTATCTTGCTAGTATTTATATTATCATATTTTACCCACCTAGGATATTTAGAGTTTGAGATATTTTCTATTATTATATTTTTCTGAATCATTTTGTAATTTTTATCTTTTTAGTTGTCGGGTTATCCCAATCTCTCAATTTCATCTCTTTTGATGTTTTAGAGAATAAATTTGAGGACTACTTTAATTGTAATGGCTCTAACTATTTTGCTATTAATGTATAATTCTTTATTTATAAAAAATTAATTAAAATATGACTAAAGGCAGAAATTGTCATGTTCAATTCTTCAATATGTCATACGGAGAGTTTGGTTAACGAAGTACACTGGTTTAAATTATTACTTCACCCGTTTCATTTTTTTGATAGTGTTTGACCGAAGATGAAGTTTTATACAAAAATTTGAATTGTATTATAAATGTAAATATAATATATTATAATACAAAATAAAAAATATGTAATTGATCGGTACTTAAAATTAAATATATATATATATATATATATATAAGTAATATATTATAATTTTAATAATTAATTGATAATATATAATATATTAAATATTTTTAATATAAATTATTTATTATTTTAAAATATTTAAATATAGCAAGAAAGTGAATAGAAAGGAAACGGAGAGAGTATTAAAATGAAATTCGAGTCTGTCCTGAACCCGCATGAGCTAAGTTCGAACTAATATTTATGAGCTAGCTCGGCTCAATATTTTTTTTTCTCGAATATTTGCAAAAGTTTTTGCATTATTCCTAGAAAAATATTTGAAAAGGGTACAAATTAATTGTTTTCTTTAGAAAAATTTGTTTCCTTTTATTATTGGCATGTTTCATGTTTATTCATCAAAGTTTTGATGTTTGATGCTCATTCCCAAGCTAGTTTATAAACCTTACTTGGCTAGTGCTACTCACCTTTTTATCATTTTGCAGATGACTTTGAAGGTGTTTGAGAATTTGGTATGGCAAGAATAGAACTTTGGAAAGAGAGTTGGAGAAATGCTATGCATAAGTTAAGGAAAATTTTACTTTTCGGTATGTAGTGAGGACTAAAGTTAGTTATGATTACTATGTAAGAGTGAGTTTGATGTACTATGTAAGTAATCAAGATTGAACAAGCTTTAAGTTTATCTTTTCTATTTATTACTTGTTTTAAATTGGAGAGTTAAAGTGTGACCAAGGTCTGGTATTTTTAGGTTTTACCAAATGGCATTGCCTTGTTACGTACTGGTTTTGGATGTGACAATATAACTACCAAGAAAAACATTATAAAACTACAATATAACTACCCGGTTTTCACCTCATTCTCTCTACTTTTCTCTATGCAGGGAAGCACCAGCAAGATTTGGCCACCACCTTGGTTGGTGATCAGATCTTAGTCAGATCCTTTTGTTTTTGTCTTTTTTTTTTTTTTGTGATATTGCCCCTATTTTGACTGCATCTATAGTAGATCTTTTTCTATACAAAATTTGTCAACATTCAAGACCCAAAGGTAGGACCTTTTGTAGATCTTTGTAGATCATGTTGTTTCTCTCCTTCTCCCCGGAGAAATTTATCTAACTGGACGAACTTGATCTGGGTTATCTTTCAATGTTCTTATTTTTTTAAAACTATTGATTCGCCTATGGTTCTTTAAATTGTTGTCTTTTAAGAAAAATATTGGAATTGAATTACGTTTGCCTATGTGCTCCAAGAATAATGATGAAGATGCAGCGAAGAAGGTTGAAGTGTGTTTATTTGTTATCTTGCTAGTATTTATATTATCATATTTTACCCACCTAGGATATTTAGAGTTTGAGATATTTTCTATTATTATATTTTTCTGAATCATTCTGTAATTTTTATCTTTTTAGTTGTCGGGTTATCCCAATCTCTCAATGTCATCTCTTTTGATGTTTTAGAGAATAAATTTGAGGACTACTTTAATTGTAATGGCTCTAACTATTTTGCTATTAATGTATAATTCTTTATTTATAAAAAATTAATTAAAATATGACTAAAGGCAGAAATTGTCATGTACAATTCTTCAATATGTCATCGGAAGAGTTTGGTTAACGAAGTACACTGGTCTAAATTATTACTTCACCCGTTTCATTTTTTTGATAGTGTTTGACCGAAGATGAAGTTTTATACAAAAATTTGAATTGTATTATAAATGTAAATATAATATATTATAATACAAAATAAAAAATATGTAATTGATCGGTACTTAAAATTAAATATATATATATATATATATAAGTAATATATTATAATTTTAATAATTAATTGATAATATATAATATATTAAATATTTTTAATATAAATTATTTATTATTTTAAAATATTTAAATATAGCAAGAAAGTGAATAGAAAGGAAACGGAGAGAGTATTAAAATGAAATTCGAGTCTGGCCTGAACCCGCATGAGCTAAGTTCGAACTAATATTTATGAGCTAGCTCGGCTCAATATTTTTTTTTCTCGAATATTTGCAAAAGTTTTTGCATTATTCCTAGAAAAATATTTGAAAAGGGTACAAATTAATTGTTTTCTTTAGAAAAATTTGTTTCCTTTTATTATTGGCATGTTTCATGTTTATTCATCAAAGTTTTGATGTTTGGTGCTCATTCCCAAGCTAGTTTATAAACCTTACTTGGCTAGTGCTACTCACCTTTTTATCATTTTGCAGATGACTTTGAAGGTGTTTGAGAATTTGGTATGGCAAGAATAGAACTTTGGAAAGAGAGTTGGAGAAATGCTATGCATAAGTTAAGGAAAATTTTACTTTTCGGTATGTAGTGAGGACTAAAGTTAGTTATGATTACTATGTAAGAGTGAGTTTGATGTACTATGTAAGTAATCAAGATTGAACAAGCTTTAAGTTTATATTTTCTATTTATTACTTGTTCTAAATTAGAGAGTTAAAGTGTGACCAAGGTCTGGTATTTTTAGGTTTTACCAAATGGGATTGCCTTGTTACGTACTGGTTTTGGATGTGACAATATAACTACCAAGAAAAACATTATAAAACTACAATATAACTACCCGGTTTTCACCTCATTCTCTCTACTTTTCTCTATGCAGGGAAGCACCAGCAAGATTTGGCCACCACCTTGGTTGGTGATCGGATCTTAGTCAGATCCTTTTGTTTTTGTCTTTTTTCTTTTTTTTTTGGGTGATATTGCCCCTATTTTGACTGCATCTATAGTAGATCTTTTTCTATACAAAATTTGTCAACATTCAAGACCCAAAGGTAGGATCTTTTGTAGATCATGTTGTTTCTCTCCTTCTCCCCGGAGAAATTTATCTAACTGGCCGAACTTGATCTGGGTTATCTTTCAATGTTCTTATTTCCTAAGTAATTTTTAAAACTATTGATTCGCCTATGGTTCTTTAAATTGTTGTCTTTTAAGAAAACTATTGGAATTGAATTACGTTTGCCTATGTGCTCCAAGAATAATGATGAAGATGCAATGAAAAAGGTTGAAGTGTGTTTATTTGTTATCTTGCTAGTATTTATATTATCATATTTTACCCACCTAGGATATTTAGAGTTTGAGATATTTTCTATTATTATATTTTTTTGAATCATTCTGTAATTTTTATCTTTTTAGTTGTCGGGTTATCCCAATCTCTCAATTTCATCTCTTTTGATGTTTTAGAGAATAAATTTGAGGACTACTTTAATTGTAATGGCTCTAACTATTTTGCTATTAATGTATAATTCTTTATTTATAAAAAATTAATTAAAATATGACTAAAGGCAGAAATTGTCATGTTCAATTCTTCAATATGTCATCCGAAGAGTTTGGTTAACGAAGTACACTGGTCTAAATTATTACTTCACCCGTTTCATTTTTTTGATAGTGTTTGACTAAAGATGAAGTTTTATACAAAAATTTGAATTGTATTATAAATGTAAATATAATATATTATAATACAAAAATAAAAAATATGTAATTGATCGGTACTTAAAATTAAATATATATATATATATATATAAGTAATATATTATAATTTTAATAATTAATTGATAATATATAATATATTAAATATTTTTAATATAAATTATTTATTATTTTAAAATATTTAAATATAGCAAGAAAGTGAATAGAAAGGAACGGAGAGTATTAAAATGAAATTCGAGTCTGGCCTGAACCCGCATGAGCTAAGTTCGAACTAATATTTATGAGCTAGCTCGGCTCAATATTTTTTTTCTCGAATCAGGGCCAGCTGATTAGGTCCGATTGAGATCCCCTTTCCGAGCAATTCTACTGTGCTGCACGCCTTTTGTGCAGCAAGTGCAGTACTGATCCGAATCCGTCGGATTAGATCTCGAATCTGATCCGACGAATTATAAAATTTATTAATTTTTTTAAAAAATAGAGGTTCAAAAAATATTTCGTTGGATTAGATTTCAAATCTAATCGAACGAACCAGAGGGTGCGGCACGTGACGCACAAAAGGACGTGCAGCACCCTAGCAAAAGCCCCCCTTTCCACACCAACCAACACAAACAGAATCTAACTACTTAACTAAAGAAAGAAAAAAAAGAAAGGAAGCACACCAGCGGCAGCCACCACCGTTGTCAAAGGTACAGCCATCCAATGTATACTTTTGTTGACGAGTAAAAGTTGTTCAATAATTGAAATCTTTAGTTTAAAATCGGATTGAGTTCTTGTTCCAATTAATCTATTGCAATCATTTTGTTTCGTATGATTCTTGTTTATTGGTATGTTAAGCTGATCATAATTTGATGGCTTTAACTGTTTTGAAGTAAGATATGCTGCTTTCAAATCTATCATTCTTTTGGGAATTTTACATTCTAATATGAATTGTTAAGCAGTAATGGCTTTTGCCAGAACCGTGGCAGGGGCGGGGTTTGTTTTTTCTTTAGAAGTTTTCTTCCAATGGCAAAATTGCAAGGGAAAGCTGGAAAAAGTTCTGTGTCAAAAAAAAATGACCCACCCATTGATTACTCCAAAATCTTACTGCTTTTTCTTTTCCTCAAACGGTTCTGCTAGTGATTGGTTCATATTCACTTTGTTAATTGTAAATTTATTTTTATTGGTTTTCTGATTAACCTTCTTTGATGTTGTTGTTGCATTAGGACTTCTTTTGTCTAAATAATCAACAAGAAGATATGGCAGGCGCATTAAGGAAGATAGTAGGATGCCGAGGAATTCCAGTTTCGGTATAATGCTGGAATGATATTTCTTTTTTTATTTTAAATGCTAACTTTCTCATGCAAATGTTGAATATTTCTTGAAGGGAATTCGGGTAATTGCATCGAGGGCTTACTCTTCTTCAGTGAAAGAGGTCAGTTAAAAGTTGGCTTTCATTCCATTTTCCGGTGGCAAAAACTTGACAATGTTGTTTTTGTGCATATTAAAGTAGGCTACCAACTAATGATGCTTGGTTTTGTAGATGACAGTCCGAGAGGCATTAAATTCTGCACTTGATGAAGAAATGTCTGCCGATTCTAGTGTCTTTCTGATGGGTGAAGAGGTACAATTCCAATCCTGGTGAATTGCTTGTTAATTTATGTTTGAGGATCCTTTATGATTAACGTAATGAATCTGAACAGGTTGGTGACTATCAAGGTGCATACAAGGTTAGAGATGCACATTAAGACATGGTTTTAATTTATTGATTCAAAGACCGGATCTTTTCAGGATTAATTTTTAGTGTTGTTTTAGATTTCGAAAGGGCTTTTGGAGAAATATGGTCCTGACAGGGTTATTGACACTCCCATTACCGAGGTTTCCTCTTCTTCAATTAGTGTTCAAAATCTACTGCTTTATAGACAGGAAAAGACGCATCCTCTAACAGAGCAACATGCTTCTGTTGTAGGCTGGTTTTGCTGGAATTGGAGTGGGTGCTGCATATAAAGGTCTGAAGCCTGTTATAGAGTTCATGACATTTAACTTCTCAATGCAGGTAAATTTTGCTATTCTCGTCTCTTGAAGACACTGGTCATGACTCAAGTTATGTAAAGAATTGCTTGATTTTGCACATTAAATTATTTGCTTTGTCCAGCATATTGCTATTACCCATATCCGATGTGATTTCTACCAATTACATTGGGCCTTCTATCATCTTATTTCTTAAAGCCTTTGTTTCTTGATTTTGATGTTAAATTAGATTTACCTTGTCTAAATACACTGATGATCTGATCCATCAACAAGGAGAGTAGTCCTATGAGGAGTTCTCCGATTCTTATTTTAGTAATACACTTCAGGAGCATGTAAGAGTAGCTAAAAGATTCTATGTTCATTATGATTTTGTTTATCTTTAAAACTTAGAGCTGCTTCATGGCATTCAGCTATAGTGTTGATTTCCACGTAGCTGATGGCAATAATGATAATGAGCTTTTAGACATATCCTTCCTGCGGTTGGTGAGGCTTGAAAGGATGAAGTCATGGATATATACTTGAAATAGACCATAGAACAGTTGCTTAAGTAGTGGTGTGGTGTTCTGGATATATAGAGAACCATTCAAGATAGGAAGGTTAGCTTCACGCCAAATTTAATGTCAAAATTTATCTGTATAGTAGGCAAAAGAACAAATAGACTGATTGATTAAAGGAGATTAGTAAGAAAAGAGACCAACTCTTTTGTTATATAAAACAGGTAGGAAAATTCATACTTGCAAAGGCTACTTTTTCCCTCTGTTTTTAACCAGTAACACTTTACATAAGATTGTATAAGTTGTTATTCTAAAGTTCAAAATCAAATTGTCCATTCAGTGTGGGTATAATAGATTTTTTCATTGGGCTTTGGTAGGCAATTGACCACATCATCAATTCAGCTGCAAAATCAAACTACATGTCTGCTGGTCAAATTTCAGTGCCTATTGTTTTCAGAGGTCCCAATGGAGCTGCTGCTGGAGTTGCTGCTCAGCATTCCCAGGTAAGAAGCATAAGTATTGGAGTTGGTATTGTTATTGATTGTTGAGGTGTCAAACATTTTCAAAGATTTTATCATACTGTTTATTTTGTTACTTGCAGAAGAAACACGAGTACTATCTGGGAGAAACCCAGATATTTGAACTATTGAGGTTTAACAGAATCATTGTTGTGCAAATTTCTAGTTGCAATATGAGAAAAATGACAAAGACTAGTCAATTGAATAGAAAATGAGAGGCTGCTTATGGTTAGTGTTGACAGAACAAACAAAATACGAAACCACTTTGGTCCAAGTATCTGAACTTTTTAAGCAGACAAATATCCTTCTGTCAGTTGCAACCTTTTAAAAAAGAAGATAAGTCTGGTTTTTAAATATATATTGAAGTCTTCTTGTAAATTCTATTGTTTTCCCACTTTTGTTGGATGACATTTAGGGGGGAATTTGCCCGTAATGTTGTTGGGAGAGCACCTAGATGAAAGAGGTTCAATTTCTGAGTGAGGGAACAGAAGTTGGCGTGTGCAGCTTGCTTTAAATTTAAGAGATTCTCCACAAACAATGATGCTTTCTAGTGGTTTGTTTACAACTTTGATTGACATGAAATTTTATTTGCCTTTAGATAAAATATTTGAGGAAAACCATTTTATCTTGGATGTTCTTAACATGCTGCTCTTTCCACCTTTAATCATATCTGAAAAGTTGTCTTGGTGGTTTCATTTCAGTTACTTAGTCCGTCTCAAAAGCATAAATAGATACATAAATAATATTTTTAGCACAGTTCTACAATTTTTTCCTTTCATTTTTTCAGTGCTATGCTGCATGGTTCGGATCAGTTCCAGGGTTGAAGGTACTGGCACCATACTCAGCTGAAGATGCTCGTGGCCTGCTAAAGGCTGCTATAAGGGACCCAGATCCTGTTGTTTTCCTTGAAAATGAATTGATGTATGAGGACTTATTATATCATTTTTAATCATAATGGCTTTGGCTTTGCTTTATATATGATGTTCTTATATCATCATTGTGTGCATGAATTATATTTGCTTTAGGTATGGTGAGGCTTTCCCTGTTTCATCTGAGGCCCTTGATTCAAGCTTTTGTCTTCCAATTGGAAAAGCTAAGGTATTTATTCGACAAGTCCATTTTTTGGGCCAAATGTAAGCATTTATTTGCTCACTTGCATCCATCAACAGGTTGAACGTGAAGGGAAGGACGTCACAGTTACTGCATTCTCAAAAATGGTTGGCTATGCTCTTAAGGTATGTCATTCTTTTCCGTTTGGTTTGAATGTTGTAGTGACTTTGTAGTATAGCATAATGTAAGTATATCTCATTTTAGAATTATCTGTTGAAGTCATGGGCAAGAAAATATATCCCTGTAGGCTTACAGAAATAGCCTTTTAATGGGATGCCTAAGGAACTTTTAGCATAGGAAGTTATGTATTGGAATCTTAGATTAATGGTGTGCATATTGAGGTGGTGTTGGAGTGATTTTCATTTATGAACACCGTAACAATATTATTAGAAAGAAATACTGCTTTCTATTTAAATTAGTAGCTTGGATGAAGAATTTTGTGGTCCCATCATTAACTATGGTTTAGTTTAAACATCTCAAATGTTTAAAATAAAAGTTTGCACCAGTACTGCTCTCCTACAACTTGTTCACTTTTTCTTGTCTTCTAACTTCTAAGAGTACGAACAGACTGACTACTATAGGTTCATTATGAACCCAATCTCATATGTGGCAATTTTACTAAAACAGATCTATTTTGTAAGTGAAAAATGTGCAAATATTTGGTGGACCATAAATGGTTTTACAAATACATTACTGCAGTTCCTCTCTGTAAAAAAGAGATACATTGGCCTGCTACTTTGAGAAAATCACTGTCTTTGAGAAAATGTTAGAGTACTTGAAAGCCAGGTACATTGGCTTGCTGCTATGGCTATTTGTTAATTTCCGTTTCTCTGGAAAATTAATATGCCTGGTGCACACTCGGGAAGGGTGATCATTCTGTTTGATTTAGTGAGTGTGATCCTTGTCAACATTTAAGTTACCATTAAGTGAACAGAGTCAAAAGCTGCAGGTTTGTAGCTTGTGCTTTTAGGAAATATTAGATGGCTCTTGAAATAATTGCAGACGTTTTTTGTGATTTCAATATGTGGAATTGTCAGTATTCGATGTCTTTAGCAGTCAAAACTCTCTATCTAGGAACCTTAAGCATTATTTCTCATTTGCTTCAGTTTTTGTTTGTGACAATTTTATACTGGGTAAGATTAAAAACACTACAGTATTTTCTTGCCCAAAACATTATGTTTGGAATATCATGATAATATAGCTTCAAGTCAGATTATTTACCTTCAAAAAGTGGAACATCTAAGAGTTTTACATGTGCATCTCTTATGTTTATAGGCTGCTGAGATTCTGGAAAACGAAGGGATCAGTGCAGAGGTAACTTAAATTGTTTATATTGCTTTTAGATCTTGATATGCAGTATCATAGTAGAGATTATAGTTACATTAATTTTGATTAATTGCTTCATTATGCAGGTTATAAATTTGCGCTCCATTAGGCCACTTGATAGAGCTACAATCAATGCCTCGATCAGGAAAACCAACAGACTAGTGACTGTTGAAGAGGGGTTTCTTCAACATGGTGTTGGAGCTGAGATCTGGTTGGCTTCTTCTCACTCACTGTTGTTCGACTTTGACTTCATATTTCTCCCATTTGTTTTTTTCATAATAATTTTTTATTTTATTTTGCTTATCTCAATAGTTGCTTGTTTCTCCAGCGCATCTGTTGTTGAAGAGAGTTTTGAGTATCTTGATGCACCTGTGGAAAGAATAACAGGAGCTGATGTTCCCATGCCTTATGCTGCAAATCTTGAGAGGATGGCTGTTCCACAGGTTTGTGCTTCCTGATCCCCATTAAATTGCATTTGTTGCTTCCGCGTATGGCTAAGCTTTTTTTTTAAATGAATAATCATATAACAGTAGGAACTGTGTGATTTGAATGAAATCCTCGAAGAGATCTGTCTAAAGTATTTGAAACATTAGCTCACAATATTGGAGACTTGAGCAGTTTTCTTTTTCAAACCTTTGTTTCCAAAAGCTTTATTCATATTTTTTGCTTTCTGAATTTGGTAACATCCTGAGTGTGATTTCTTTGCTTATTCTCCATTGGCAATCTGTTACCTTAACATAAAATTAGTACTTAATTGCACTTTCGGATTTCTCAACTAAGGCAATAATCCTGGAAAATGCTTCAAGTTTTCCTTGAATACTTTCAAACATTGTCACCAAGATGGTTATGTTGAATGTATTTCTGGCAATATGACCCATAAGGGGGAAAAAAAAACTTTCAAGCATCATCACCAAGATAGTTATGTTGAATGTACCCCTAAGGTTTTGGCCGGATGTGTTGAAGTAAAAGTAAACTTGAAGAATTATCAACTTGTATAGTGCCTTCTACTCTCCCTCTTCAAGAGGGTCTGGTTGGAAACTGTAATTTTTATGAAATTTTGGTTCAAGAAGAATGTGTCAGAATGTAGAATGATTTCCTTATTCAGATCTTATCCTTTTACAAGATCACTTATGTTCCTCTGATGTGCGCAAACAACTTAATTTTATGAGCATGTAATAGTTTTCACAGCCAAGGATAGGAACAAAGTTACATAGTTCAGATTTTACTCATACCTGCCAAATTAAAATGTTCTATTGTAGCTACAAAAGGTGAATTTTGGCTCAGGGTTGTCTGAGAAAAAGTTATTCCTGACAAAAATTGTTTCCATTTTTCTTCAGCTATGCATTTAATGGGTAATAACTTAGTCTTAATATTTTTGCTATGCTTCAAAGCTTTGTTAGTACTATTTTGTTAATGAGTAATACTCAATTGTAAATGAAATGGGATATAAGTTATAAAATTGTTGTTTTGTTCAAAAAATTGCATAGCTGATGCTTTTAAATTTTGTCTCGAGGTTATTTTTGTAATCAGTGAATAGTAGGTGAAGAGAGCAACTATTGATTTTTTGCTTATTTGATTCTTTTATCCACAAAATTCTTGATGGCATTGGCATATGATGCAATTGCCCAAAGTGACATTTTATCAATTAAGTTATTAAAATGACATTTTTACTCAATTATTTTTTAATTTTCTAGGTTTAAAAGTTTATTAAGTTCCCTGGGTTACTGTCTTGTAAATTGGTTAGAAAGAAAATTCAGCAGGTTAAGTTCCTTGTAGCGGTAGTTCAGATAAGAATTTGTTCTACTAACATATGCTAATGCATTAAGTAATAGCTGAGAAAGATTTAGAAGACAATTAAATAATACAATCGAAGAGGAGAAGGAAGATGGCACCTGATTTCTGGCACTTTGTTCTTTGAACATGGCATGTGTCTTAACATCTGATAAACTGTGTTTCCTTCGCTTGTGCTATTCTTAAGATGCAATAAATCAAAGCTTTTCAGCAGAGCTGTTTTAGAAATTAATAGTCTATAGTTTTTAAGGTATTGATAAGTAAATCAGTTCTTAGAATCACTTAAAGGATTGGTTCTCTATTTTTATTTTTTTCCCCTTATAAGTAAATCCCAAGATAAAATCTGGAGTGAAATTGTGATTAAGAACCTAAAAGCAACTTATGCTCAAATAGACATTTCTGAACTAAAAAATGGAAAGAATTAGATATTCTTACCACACCTTCTTTCTTTTAACTAAAGTTCTACTGATTGAATATTAGTTCTCTAATTCCTTCTGCCTGGGTTCTTGCTGAACAGGTTGAGGACATTGTCCGTGCTGCAAAGAGGACGTGCTACAGAGCAGTTCCGCTTGCTGCTGCTGCCTAAAGTTAAACCGGAATTTGTTTCTCCCATCACCAAATGATAAAGTACTGGAAGCTGTTCTTTATTCATCGTCATGGGAGTTTAGGTTTTGTATCAATGTTGTTAAGTTCAGAATAAGCTCCATTAACAAATCCCTTATATGTGTTAATAAACATCAAGAGGATGTGATACTCAATCTGATAGTTTTTTTGATCGGTTTGATGAACTCCTATGGAAGCTAGAGGGCTTTGCGGGATGGACAGGCTCGCGGTCCCTTCTCTTATGCGATGCTAGGGTTGCTTTTCTGTCTTTCTATTTTTCTGATTGTATTTCCCTTGTGGCTTTTTTTTTTTTTTTTTTGGCTTTTGAGTTGTAGCAGTGGATCATTTCTTCGTTCGGGGCGGGGACAACTCATTTATTAAGTAGGGATCTTTGCCAAAGTGATAGAGAGCACAATCAGATGCTACTTGTTCGGACAAGAATAGATCTTCTACTATTTTATCAGTTGTACATGTAATCTCATCAATAATATGTTCTAATCAATTAAATATTGCGTCACAGTTTAACAAAATATTGAAAGGTTATATCTCCTTTAAAAACCCAAAAAAAAAATGTTTTATAAAAAGGTAACATGATGTTCGATATTTATTTCCTCAAAAGAAATTTAAGAATAGGTAATTCTATACAATTTCGTTTAGACAATTCTCTCTCTCTCTCTCTCTCTCTCTTTTTGAATTGTATTGGGCTACCATATTCTTTTTACAAATATTTCCAAGTAAGATGGATGTGAAATAAAGAGGAGAAAAGCAAGAGTGAAAGCGAAGGCCCGAGTCAAGGGGATTACAATTTCGTCTGGGCAAATGCTTTAGAAATTGTGTCCAAGGGTTTTTCAATCTCGTATATAACAAAGAAGCAACAATGACAAGAATGATAGCACCTCTTCCGGGAGGGTAGCGAATCATCCGTTGGATGCTGAATGAATTTGAAAATAGCCTCACTCTAAATATTGATCCTTCTGTTGCCTCTGCAGGTGGAATTCTTAGGAATGGTCAGGAATCACTTAGGATTCTCTATTTTAAATTCCTCCCCATTATCGTGTTTACCAATCTTAAGCTGTTATGTGTCTTTATATTATTTTATTTCTTTCCGATATTATTTGATTGAAAGTAAAAGAAAATAATCTGTAAAAATTTAAATCCTAATAAAATGAATGTACAGATTGTGATTTCAATATATTCAGATAGTTCTAAAAAATTGGTATGGAAAAATGTGTACATTTATTTCTTTAAAATGTATAAAATAAATAGATTATTATTTTTAAAAATTCTAAATCATTTCCTAATATGACTTATATTATTATACCATTTAAATTATATATCTTTTCATGAAAAGGATATAGTCATAAAAAAATATTTTTTTTACATTTCAATATTTCAATTAATTTTATTTTACAGATGTATACCTTTATTTTTATAGCATAGCTTGCATTCAATTTTTTTAAAATATAAATATATATTATATTCTTTTAACTCGATATTCCTTTATATGCACATTCTTAGAAAAACATTATGTTCATGATATGTTCAAATTTCAATATGGACAAAAAAACTTTGAATTTTATAAAATTAAATTATTTTTCAAAAATTTAATAATTTTACTTTAGATAATGATATTTATGAGTTGTATAATCATCGTATAACATTAAACTATAGGTTAATTTAATTAAAGTTGTATGTTTTCTTACCTTTTTGAAAAAAAATACAAAATGTGAAGATACATAATTTTAATTAAAAAATAATGGCATTGGGGGAGGTGTGATTAGAGAAAAGGATGATTGCGAATGAAGATAGAAAATAAAAATAGAGAGAAGAAAGCTGCAATGTGAAGAAATTGTCTATTAAAAATGCAACGTGAAGGGTTGCCATCTGAGACTAACGAAGGAGGAGAAAAATCGGGTAAAGAAGAATCATTGGAAGGAAGAGGAATTGAAAAATCTGTGTTTGAGGTAGAGTGACCATTGTCTGCATAGGAAGAAAAATTGGAATAGGGAAAAATATATTCTTGAAAGCTAACATCTCAGGAAACATAAATTTCCCTAGTAGTAAGATCAAGAAGAATACACCCCTTAGTGGATTTAGGATAAACAAGGAAAACACTACAGTAGCTATGTGGATCCAATTTTGTTCGACCTTGGGAAATAGTATTGCCATATGCAAGACAACCTAACATCTTTAAAGAGTGGAGTGGCGGCGGCTTGGAGTAGAGGATTTCATAATGTGTCTAATTGTGCAAGAGAAGAGTTGGTGGAAAATTGATGCGCAAAGTGGCGTGTGAAAGAAAATGTCCCCAATATCCTAAAGGAAGTGAGTATTGGGATTTTGAAGCTCTTGCAACATTAAGAAAATGTTTGTGTTTATGTTCTACCACTCCATTTTGTTATGATATTTCGGCCCAAGATGTTTGGTGAATAATGTCGTTGGAGGCATTAAAGGAAGGCATAAAAAATTCCAAACTATCGGACAATTTTTATAACCTTATGAAATTGTGTATGAACAAATTTAAAAAACTAAATAGAATAACAATTTGAATAGAATAATTATGAATTGTTATTCATAACAAACTGAATTGATATTTACATATAATAAATATTCAATATATATCTGATTTGGTTGAATGATATGTTAGAAGTGAATAATTATTTATAATACGTTGAATAATTATTTATTTAACATGACCTGCATTAGTTTGCAATGTTCAATGCAAGCTCATTGTCACTAGTTTCATTATGTCACTCCTTATTTAGCATGGTTGCTATGTTTCGCACTCTCTTGATTGCAGCCTTTTTCTTCTTACGCATCTACTTTTGGATGCTCCCCAACCTTTTTTGTGATCTATGTAGGTTATCTCTACCTTTAATAGTCTTGCCAATTACTTGCACATCGTGGTGGTAAGGTTGTGGTGACAGATCTGTATTGTACAAAATGCATAATAATTATTTGTCTCAAATTGAGTTGAGCATTTATTCAATTAAGAGTGAATAATTATTTATAATGTATGGAAGAATCCCAAATAATTATTTGTTTCAAATTGAGCAATTATTCACTATTCACTATGCATAACATATGAAATAATTATTCGTCGAAACCTGGATAATCTGTACATAATATTTTCAACAAAAATAGGTTTTTTATTGTCAAGAATACTTCTTTCGAGGTTAAATAAAGGAGAAAAGATAATACCTAATATAATAATATTAATTTAACAACAGTAGTAGATTTTTTATCTTCACTATTCAGATCCAACAAACTACTATTGTTCTTGAAAACCATATTTTCATATCATAAACTACATTCATAATACTTGTAACTGTAACAGATGAATTCATAAAGATTGATTGATAGATCTGTTACACAACATCCTTTATCATCGTCGATTCTAACTTGATTGCAAAAGAACGATAGCGAAGACAAGAGAGAGGAGAGAAAAGGGGAGCGAGAGAGAAAGAGTTAACCTGATAGAGATTTAAGAGAGAAGCAATCTGATTCAAGAGAGAAGATAGATGAGAGAGAGAGAGTCAATCTTCAAAGAAAGAGATAGATGAAAGAGAGGAGAGATCTGAATAAAAGAGGGAAAGAGAAATGGATAGGAAAAAAGACAAATTATCCTTTTTTTAAATGGAAAAGATTTGGATGGGAATTCAAAATAAATTTTTATTTCAAAATACCTCTGCCTTTCTCAATCATTAGATTAAAAGATTCCGATCCAATGGCTAATGCAGTGCATCGCATATGCTGAAAAAAGGACATTCAGTATATTAAACGATTTCCTTCAGTCATTCCTTTTTAGAGAGAAGGGAGAAATATTCTCTCCTAGTGTTTTATGGTAAGGGAAATGGCAGTACGAGTAGGAGAAACACATTCCCAGCAGGCAATTAGGTGTGATTCTATTTTAGGATCAATCAGAACAGCTGACGGAGATCATTTTTGTAGAATGCTTTCATCTATGAAGAAAGAGCATTAAACAAAGTAAATAAATTACAAGAAAGCATTTTTTGCATATTGTTTCCAGAATGAAAAAAACGAAAAAAAGAAGAAAAGCAATTGCTGGGTCTCTTGCACATTTTTTTTGGATGAATAAAAATATTATCCATTAATATTATGCTGGATCTCTTGTACATTCAGTGATTCCTTGTTCTTCAAATCCATATGCCCCCTCAAAAATCTATTTTTTTTCTGTACCAGCACAGAATGTTACCCTTCTTTATTTCTTAGGCTTCTTTAGTTTTCCATTCTTTTGAACCTTAGTATCTGTCAGCACCCTCATCCATTTCATGTCCTCCTCCCCGCTGTTTTCTCTTCCCGCGAGTTTCTTCCATTTTCTGTAGCAGGAAATGGATAATTGGCAGTGGTAGATTATTCTTCAGAAAATGGATAATTGGCAGTGGTAGATTATTCTAAAAGTAGGAAAGGGAAAGATAGATAAAGCTTATTTGTCAAATACATTCATCAAACCGCATTCATAGTTGAGTTATCCAGGCCTTCCATTTCAGAAATTCTTTTAGCCTCTGCGACTCTCTCGAACAAAAGCAAAACCTCTTCTTCCTTAGCTTCTAACTTCTGCCCTGGACCATAAATGATCAGTCAGTCCGATTAGTATAGTATACTTCCTATGACTTATCCTCAGACTCGGTTATATTCCTTTTACCAATAAGCTTCTCTACTAGTATAAACCACTCCGAATCACACTGATTTACTAACGAAATGACAACCCCTGATCTTCCAGCTGGAGCATTACGAAAAATCTGATGTATATAATCCTGCAGATGCATAAGCGTCAAGTATTTGCACATAATAGTATTAGTTCCATACAATTTGTTATGATAAACTGGAACATTCTTTTGAGAAGAATAGTAGAGAAGAATTTTATTGCAAAACTCAACATATCTACAGAAGGAATATAAAGCCCCCAAGTTGGAAGATTTGTGCCGATTGGGATATCACATTCTCTGGCTTCAAATTTGTTTAGAGCTCCAATTCTATTATCCTGTCGAAAGAGTAAAAGGTTAGAGGCATTTGGAATAAAAGATGTGAGCTATATTAAGATAGACCAGAAAATATAAATATGGAACCAAGATGCATGAGTTATTTTGCAGATATTTAAAAGCATTCTTAGTCATACCTGGCTCATATCACCATGAGAAGGAATGGCCCTAAAGCCAAGGTTCCAGAGCATCAAAGCCAGAAGACCAGTGTCCTCACGGGTACAAGAGAACACACAACAGATGGGCTCCTAGACATCTGTCAGAATATGAACAAGATAGCAATCCTGTACAGAAGTAATTTTTTTTTCATATCATTTAAAATGGATACTTGGGCAACTCTATCCTTCGCAAATTGCAGGCAAAGAAGATATATTTCAACACAAAATAAGAGACAAGGGATTCCTAATCAACCAGCTTTCCAACTACGAAAGCACCTCCAGCTTCGGCTAACATAGCATTAAAATTCTTTTGGTAATTGCCTTCTAGGAGTTTGAGTGTCCATCTTAAAAAGAATCTATATTGAAGTACAAATTGGTCGTTATAAATTCTTTTTTCTCCTTACAGAAGAGCAGCTCATATATTCTGTGAGAAACTATTTGAAAACAGAATAACCAGAAAAAGAGTGCCCCAAGAAACAAAACACACTGCAATAGGATGTACAAAGTAACTATGCAAGAAGAAAAAGAGCATTTCATTTCAAGATAATTATCTTTATCTCTTCTAATTGGTAATCTTCATCTCTTCTCATTTCAAGTAACTAAGAAGCAAGTGAAGCATTCAGTCATAAGTAAAGATTCAGCAATCAGCACCCAATAGTTGAATGTGCCCTACAATAGACCATTTGACGTCCTGTCCTTCCCCTCTTTTAACCCTGTATACAATTACTTGGGCTGATACAAACAAAATCAAGCATTGTGCTTTTCAAAAAAGGTAATGCTTACTAATTTAGGCACCGCAATAACAAAGAACCAAAGCCATATTTTGAACTAATGCACCATATCCGACCCGTAAGCATTACATGAAGAATACCAGTTAAACAAACTACTCAGTTGTTTATCTTCTTTGTCATTGTAGCAGAAAATAAATATGTCTTCCTCTTGCAAGGAACGGCTCTCAGAATTTCATCAAGTGACTTTTCAAAATCTTCATTTAGCAGCTCATCTGCCTCATCCAGTGCCTAATTTAATAAACGACATGATCAATATGCAGGAGATGGACAATTTTATCTCCAAAGTAAACTTGGAAAGGAAGTATCTGTTTTTAAGATATACAATGACGCTGGTAGCATTTGGCCCTTATGATAAGTCCGGAACTTCAACTATTTTGAAGCACAGCACAAATGCAGAATGATCCCAACAAAAAATCAGAAAGGCTGGCCTATTTGGATTGCAACTCAGAGTGAAAAGATTTTAGATTTTTGTGTTGGTGGAGTATGCTTTGACTTTTATGAGCGAAGATGTGGGACCCAGAGTGGAAAAAGTACAGGAAAAAAATTCTGGATTGAATTGCAATATATTAGCCTATTTATTAGTAAACTGGAATCCACAAAAGCTACATGAAAAGTAAAATGTTTATCAGTTGCAGAATATAATGACAATTAGGAGAAGGAAATGAATGAAGATGTGAATGTTAAGCAGCCAAAAGGAAACAGACACAGAGAAACCCCTTATTGCTTGTGCCAACATAAAAGCAAACCCTTACCAAGTACTTCAGCATACAAAGAGAAAAGCCGTTGCTATTGGAAAGATGATCCATCAGGTGACTAGAAGTTGCCACCTAAAGTAATGAAGAGGCAGATTAGGACGATGCAATTAAAATCTCAAAATTTTGGAAATCAACATGAAACAATCCTTGTTCTATTTTCGAAGTCAAATCGAAAAAATTTCGAGGAGTTCAGAAATTAAAATTTAAAAAAGCAAAAATGTGTCAATCTCTTTGAAACTTTTGGGTCATGCAGTAACATAAAGAAATGGGAGATTTTGTTTTGGCGCATGAGAGAGAGAGAAAGAGATGCCCGGGGGCGGGGGGGGGGGGGGTGGAACTGAAACTAAGATAACAAATAAGAACACTGACAACGTGTGGCCACTGTGCAAGGGCTCTGACCTGTTCCAAGATGGGTACCCCCCTCCATGAAGCTGCAAGAAGTTGTGTCAATGATTCTCCATTTTCTGTGTTAGTAACTTCTTATCCTGTCCTACTACCACAACCATCAATAGCTATTGTCTTTAGACCATTATATTTACCAAAATTTTGTCTCAGAACTACTACGTTATTGACAATGTTTAGTTCAGAGGAGCATTTACTCATTCCGCACCAGTTCTGATCATAAATATCAATATACAGAAAAGAGGTGGACTACAAGGTTTGGTCAAGATTAAAGTGTATGCATATTTGTATCCATTGGCACAACATGCACCTAGATAAACAAACAGATGCCTGAATATCAAATAGAGTATCAGAAAAAAAGCTCACCAATGCACATTTGATGCCAAGATTTGATCCCAAAGCTTCAACTGTCCACAGATAAGCTTAGCAGCTCCCTGGACAGGGGTGGAAAAACAAGTCTTTTAAAGAATTTCTTACCATGCCACTGCACGTGTAACTCAGCTTCCTGACAACAAGAATAAACTAAGCTTGTAGGAACCGATAGTGCAGGACCTCTTGTACATATAAATTATAAAAAAAAAAAAGAGAAAAATACCCGGAGACAAATGTCAGGATCATTACAGAACTTATATATCTTTGGCTCGAAATAGAAATACAGATGATTGAGAAAATTGTTCGTATATCATGTCTTGTCTCAATTTCACAAGAAACAGTAATCAAACAGGAGGAATATTCCTGATCAGAGCCATAAATGGCATTCCAAAAGTATCAACAGAAACAGCCCATTAAGGAAAAGACCATTGGATCTACAACTCTTCTGTGCACCGTTGTAATCTGCTTGAATGTGCTCAGCAACATCGACATCACCTGGTGAAAGCATTCAAAGGTTATTGAGACAAGTTAACATGATTAACAGAAAGGGGAAAAAGTCAAGAACTACCAAGGTTTGTTACAGCAGTTACCTGGGCCTTCTCAATCTTATTTGCTCTGCAAAAGCCTTGAATGAGGGCATTAAAAGAGAAAACATGTGGGGTTATCCCATCCAAATGCATCTTTCTTAACAGGCTCAATGACTTATTGATATCTCCAATTACACATAATCAGCGGATTAAAATATTGTAACTGATCAGCATTAGGTTTGACACCCCATTCCACCATTTCAGTGAAGCAATCAAAAGCATCCTCAAAACGGTGTGCTCTACAAAGACCATCTATTACTGAACTAAAAGTAAAAATATCAGGTCTGAATCCATCCCGTAAGAGCATCACTAGCAACTCTTGTGCTTTAACTATATTCCTAGCCTTGCAATGCCCACTGATAAGAGTATTGTAAGTAACAAGATTAGGTTGAATGCCCTTATTTTGCATCTCTTGGAAAGTTTCAAATGCTCGGTAAACCATTTTTGCTTTGCAGAAGCCATCAATCACCATGTTATATTCGAAGGTATTTCTAATTAGCCCACAATGAAGCATCCTATCTAAATACAGGTTCCCCTTAATTTCTTGTCCAGAACTGAACAAAGCCTCAATAAGAGCAAGATATGTATTTAGACCCACCTTCATACCTCTTTCAACAAAGCAATCTAATATCAGGCAGGTCTCGTCGAGAGCCAATCCCTTAATCAAACAATGCATTGTGATGTCAAATGTTGTACTAGCAGGAAGGTAACCTCTTTCCCAACAGTTTGCCAGAAACTTAGCTGCTTCTTTAGACAAGGAATTATTAGAAAGACAACAAAGTATAGTATCACAAGCAACTCTTGGCAAGATAGGCTCCCTCTCTACCCATCTAGATAACAATGCAAATGCTTCAACAGGTGGCACACAACGAAATACTCCATTAACCAATGACCTAAATGTAGCTTCATTAGGACCAATATTCTTTTCCTTCATTCTTTCCAGAAGCAAAAATGCTTCGTCAACTTGTTTTGCATTACAAAAGCCATCAATTAGGATTGTATATGTAAATACATTGGGGGAATATCCAATTCCTTCCATTTGCTTCACTAAGCGAACGGCCTCATTGACTACCCCAACCTTACAAACTCCGTGAATGAGAATATTATATGTAAACCTATCCGGAATGCAATTTTCCATCCGCATCTGTTGAAACTTGAGATATGCCAAGTCAAGTGAATTGGCCTTCACTAGGCCATCTATCACTGCATTATACAACCTAATGCTAGGACTAAGACCTAAATAAGATACCTGCTCAAAAACATCAGCACAATACTTTGCCAGCCCCAATCTACCCCAGCTGGCAATTAAAACAGAAAGCAAATCTTCGGTAACTCTAAAACCAGAACTTCTAACATCCTGAACAAGTTCAGCTGACAATAAAAGAGGACCTTTCCTATAAAGATTATCACTTAGAACACGCCGAATCGCTTGATCCTTTGCCAATGAAGGACTAATATTTATAACCCAAATATAAAATCTTAAATGGTGTAAAAGGTTCTCCTGATTTTGCAAAACACTAATAACTGACTGAGAATTTAACATGACTCTCTTGGCCTTGAGCTCATGGTTTAGCAATACAAGCCAATCTTTTCTTGCAAGAATCTGAGCAAAGTACTGGTGATCAATGGGCTTCAAATGCGATTTATGCTGTTTGTGGACTAAAGTGGTTGAAATTGAATTCAAGTTAGAATTTTGGAATTGAGAGTTCAACAAGGAACTATGACCTGAAGGGGTGCCTCCAGGGCAGCTCATACTAGGGTTGGGATTAGAAGGGGCTAAAGTTTGGATATTTGGAGGCTTTTGAGACTTGGGTTTCCTCTGCAGTTGCTTTTCCATTGGCGGTAAAGCCCTTGAGGTCAGATAAGAAAGCCCTCTCATGCTCTCTCATTTCACTTCACTTGTGATCAGCCGCACACGTGCTAGTGGTCCTGTTAACATTAGGAAATATTACAGTAATAATTATCAATAAATTACACTCTAATAATTTTGAAGATTTTATAATGAATCTGTGGTTAGTTGTTTCTAAATTTAGATCAGATAATTTAAATTAAGCAGCAAAGTAACAAAACCATTAAATGTTTTAAGCAGCATTCATAAAAAAAAAAAAAAAAAAAAAAAGAGTAGAGCACAAGATAAGTAATAGAATATATCAATAGATAATACTTATATGTATGACTATATAAAGAAGATGTTCTACTGTCATATAGGAGGCAAAATACTTGTACAGAAAAGTATTGGCTGTAAATGGTAAAGCCATTAGTTAGGAAAACCTAAGACAACATCAGTTGATGATTTTACTTAGCAGAAGATGTCTTAAGGATCATACAGCAAGCAAAATATTAGCACAAAATATCATGAGTTGGCAATGCTGAACCCTTTAGCTGGAAATGCTAATAATATGACACAATCTTCTGAAACGTGCTTTCTTTTCCTTTTTTCATAGTTTTTCACTCAGTTTTGGATCAGCAGAAGTTTTCTTGTTTTTTCCAGGATTGATCTAGTTCTTTAATATGTACATCTTTGTCTTCAGTTTTGGTGTGTGTGTTGTTCGAAAACATTTGAACTCCTGTCAATGCTGCAAGTTTTTCTTTCCTCTTCATAAAACCATTTGAATACCTTGATGCCAATTCAAAGGTACCATAATGGTGCCAAAGAAAGCAATTCAGTCACCTATGAGAAATTTTTTTTTTAGTAACAAGTCTAAATTGATTGAGAAAGAGAAAAGGAGGGTAGGATGGATAAATAAACCTCAACAATTTAGGATAAAGCCAAAGATCATAAGATTTTAAAAAACAAAGAAAGAGCAAAAATTTTAAATTCAAAGGTACTATTGCATTTTAGTTGCATATGGCAGACCTAAACTAAGATGGAGAGCTGACCCAGAAAACACCAGGCTAATTTTGAATTCCTTTATGTCTAGATCTGTTACAACACAATTGCTATATTCCATAAGCCCAAAGAACTATTGGCAGTACAAGTAACCTTCTTTGGCTGTGGAGGTATAGCCATAGGAGTATGCCAATCACACAGGATTGCAGATGGATGCACACTTTGTACCTTCCTCAAAGCTTGGGCTGCTAAGTCTTTTGGTGCAAGCAATATGATGATCAGTCCCGGTTTCAAATCTGCCAAGCTTTTTCCTCCGAGGGACTCGCCCAATTTCAAGCCTAATCCGAGGGCTCCAGCAGTGCAACCACCTGCTGAAAGCCTCGTTAATAAACGGTTTGTTTTCAGTTCCTCAGCAGTTGATTTGCTGAAAACAAGGGCGGTGAATCACTTTCCTAAGGCGAATCCTTCCCGAGTCGGGATTGTATCAGCACTGATATGGAAATCTTGGATGGTTGCAATGGGGATTCAACATCTTGACACTTCAGTTGCATTTCACCCAGTTAATCTGAGGGGAAGAATTATTCCATCACTGCCGGAATATTCTTTTGGCAATATCTTCCAAATGGCAAGTGCAGTCACAAAGGGAACAGCCGACTGGATTAGCTTGGTGGAGAACTTGAGGGCTGGAGTAAGGAAAATAGACAGCGAATATGGCGAGAAACTACTAGGTGAAAATGGATCTGAAGTTTCTAAGAGCAACATGATGGAGATTGGCAAATTATTGTCTAGGGGGGATGTGCATGTGATCAGGTTCAGCAGTTGGTGTTCATTTCAACTATATAAAGTAGATTTTGGTTGGGGAAATGCCAGTTGGGTGAGCAATGCAAGTTTCTCTAGTAAAAATCATGTTTTTCTATTGGATTCTAGTTCTGGTGGAATAGAAGCATGGATAGCTATGGCAGACAGTGAAATGCCAAGATTTGAGCTAGCCCTTATGAAGGAGCTCCAAGGCTACACTTGATTCTCCTTTGATCAAAATTTGAGTGTAATTCTGTCCATCTAAAGAGAAAACCATGGTTTATGTATCAAAACTCATGCACGGTACTCTATATATAAGCACAGAATTTAACAATTGCTGGAGAAGCTAGAAGTTAGCGCATATGGTCTATATTCATCACAAATAGGCCATGCTTATAGTTGCTGAAGCTTTTTAATATTGCTGAAAAAACAAAGTGTTTTTAGAAAAAGTCATATTAGAAATTAATATAACAGTTTAATTAGAAAAAAGACATTTTAGAAATTAATATAACATTTTTAGTTTCAACTACATTGATAATGACAAAGTACTTTTCATAAGCATCAGTATGATAGCTTTTCAACAGTATTCATTTTTAATTTTTTAAAATTAATTTTAAAAGTGAAAAAGTAATGGAGACCATTTCAAAACAAATTTTTGCATAGCTTATTTTGAATAATTGACAACATGTTTGTTACGACATGTGGCATACCAAAGAGGAAATTGAAGAAATATTTGGAAATTCTTTTGGCATTAGGATTTGCTGGGCAAATTGACATATTTTATCCTATATGTTTTATCTCTTGGTATATTAAGTCCTCATTGTATATTTTGATTTTTTTAGTCCCTTATGTATTTTCGAAACCAATTTCAAGGACTCCCGATCACTATTGCGGTGGTTTCCGGCCAATTTTCACACGAGTTTCTGCAGTCTGACAAGGGTAAAAAGGGCAGAACAACACATTTTTTTTGGGAAAAAAAAACTCAAACCAATCTGAGTGTAAATTGGCCTTCACAGTAATATTTTTCACCCCAACATCAGTTAGATTACTGTCAAGGAGAAGATTGAAGAAGGAGAAAACAGAAGAAGATCGAAGAAGATTGCAGGAGATCAAAGATTTTCTGTTAGAAGAATAAAGCAAGTCGAAGCAGCTTCGGCATTCTACTGAAAGCAACTGGAGATGGCTACTGACGGGCCAAGTAGCCCAAGTAGCAGTGGCCAGAAGTGTGTTGTTGTAAATGCTCTGGATGTGCTATCCATGCCACTGGACTCAAAGGTTCCCACTACTCGGGGAGTCCTTTTTGGTTATTTCACTCTTCCCAGAAATTTTAAATCCTTGTCCTTCTCCCCCCGACTGCTCTCTTCTCCTTCTTTTTTGCTAGCTGTTTGTCCTTGTTTTTCATCTGTATTGTGGTTGTGGCCGTCTCTGTCTGGCCTGCAAAATTTAATTCAGTTTCGGTAAAATTAGGGTTTACATTCTCTGGGTTTGTGGAACGCGCCATTCTGTTGCCATGAAGTTTCCTGTAAGCTGAATGGGATTGTTCCTGTGGGTTTCTTAGTATTTCTTTTCTTTGGCGTAGTGTTTTTTGTTCTCCTAAAATCTGCTTTGCTTTTTTATCGATTTTTTTTTGTTTTGGAGATTCCAAAGATTTGACTTTTAGCGTTATCTCGTGCTAGAGAACTGCATGGCTGAAGCGGAATTGGTTTGAGTCCAGTGGCTTGGATAGCACATCCGGAGCATTTTTCAGCCACTGGACTCAAAGGTTCCCCAAAAAAAATGTGTTGTTCTGCCCTTTTTATTATTGGCAGACTGCCCACGTGAGAAGCTCGTGTGAAAATTGGCCGGAAACCACCGCAATAGTGATTGGGAGTCCTTGAAACTGGTTTCGAAAATACACGAGGGACTAAAAAAATTAAAAAAATACAATGAGGACTTAACATACCAAGAGATAAAACATATAGGACAAAATATGCCAATTTGCCGGATTTGCTGAGATAATATTTGCCAAGAAGAATTTTATGGCATAAAGGAGTCTACTTTGGTAGTTGTCATTATTTGAGCAAAACTCCATTATAGCAAGAAGAAGATATTTGAGAATTCTAAAACTTCTAGGATTTGAAGAATCCCATGGAAATTCATCTACAAAGATGGTCTTCCTATATTATTGGGATTTTTTGCTATATTTTAGGGATGACGATCTTGGAGAAGAAGGAAGTTCAAGACTCTTGCATATTATATATATGAGCTTCACGGCAAAGCAAAATTATCTCTCAAAAACACTACTCTCGGGATTACTTCTCTCTTGCCACTCACGGAATAATTCTTGGAAATAATCTCAAGAAGCTCTCTCAACAATTCTCATGTCATTATACTAACGAGAGATTTTTTTGTTTTTCATACAATATTCTTAAGAGAGTTATATGTTTGACCTCATATTATAGAAGTTGTAGTTTAGGAGAGTTTAGCAGCACAATTTATCATCTTGTTATGCTTTTCATGCAAATTGTACTGTCACTATTTAAGTGCTGAAAACTAAAGTTCAACAGACGCTGAAATGCACTTGACAAGGTTCTGATCAAACCATCTCAAAGTGCTGCGACTGATCAAGATCAGTTGTGAGCAGTAAATGCAAGTGGGTTCTTGCCGCATCCTATCAAAAGTAGTTCGACACATCTTGTTGAGGAGAGTTCATTGAAAGCAAGCTGTGACTAGATGATAGTTCAACAATCTTGGAGCTAGGAATTGTGGTTGGTGTGTTTCAAATCGTGAAGGCAACACTCTGATTGTTGGATTTCTAACTGTTGATGCAACTTGGGCAAAAGGTGTTTTTACCGAGTCCACTAAGGGAATCACTAGAGGAGATTGAGAGTGTGTTCCTGTACTTTTGAAACATAAAGTTTAGTGGATTTTTTTCTGTTCGTGGCACCACAGACCACAGTGTTTCTATGTCAAACTTATGTTTATGTATGTGTGTGTTGTGTTAAACTGTGCAGAATCAACTTCAACACACGGAGTTTGATAAAATGCGAAAAAGTTGCATAAACATAACCATACAAGTGATATTAGAGCAGGTCACCAATTGTTACTGGTTTGCTATTCAATTAACAAGTGAGATCGTGAGAATGTAGGTAATGAAAATTATGGCAAAAGAAGCAGGATCTATAACAAGGCCACCACTGTTGAATGGAGCAAATTATGCATACAGGAAAACACGGATGAGAATCTTCATTCATATAGTGGATGAGAATGTATGGATTGCAGTTCAAAAAGAATGGACTCCACGAACCATCATGAATCATGAAGGGATTATTGTTGAAACACTTATAGAGAACTGAATTGATGTTGAACATAAGTTGAATGCAACAAATGCTAGGGCTGTTGATGCAAAACAATTTAAATTAATCTCAACTTGTCAATCTACAAAAGAGACATGGGAGGTGATGCAAACTATCTATGAAGGAACAAGTCATGTCAGAATGTCAAAGTTGCAGATGTTGACCTTTCAATTTGAGGAATTGAGAATGACAGAAGATGAAACAATTCCCATCTTCAGTAGAAAATTGAGAGATATTGCAAATTAAGCATTGCAACTTAGTGAAAAACATTCTGAAGAAAAATTGGTGCGAAAAACCTTGAGATCCTTGCCACCAAGATTTGCTACCAAGGTTGCTGCAATTGAAGAAGTTAGAAATTTGTCAGAGATGAAGCTAGATGAATTAATGGGATCCCTGCAAACCTTTGAAATGCATCCCAACACTTAACATAAAAACAAATGTGTTGTATTAAAGGCTGAAGAAAGCTCAGAAGCTGCTCGTATAAATTTTGATAATAACAACATTGCCTTGTTGGCAAAGAAGTTTGATAAGATATTGAAGAAAGAAAGCAGAAAGTTCAATGATTGGAAGTTCAATAAGGGTACCAAAAGAGGTGATGAACACATGAAAAATGGTGATGCAACGGACTCTGACAAAAAAGGTGACAACAACTATAGCATTAGATGCTGGGAATGCGGATGAATTGGTTATACTTAAAATCAGTGTACAAATAATATGAAGAAGAAAAAAATCATACAACACGACATGGAGTGATGATGACAAGGAATTTGATATCAACAGCAATGAAGATGGAGATGAGGCAAATCACATGAATAATTTTGTTGCATTCTATTCAAGTGCAGATTTGCAGTCTGACAGAAGAGAAACTGATGATGATGATTCAGAAACTAATAATGATGAGGTTGCCTATGAAAAATTAAGAAATGAATATGAGCTAATGTATACAAAATGGCCGGAAATCGTTGAGATCAATAGAAAATTAAAAAAAGAAAATCAGAAACTGCAACATGAATATGAGAAGCTTCAACAACAGATACTACAAAATGTTGAATCACTTCAACTCAACAATGACAAACTGGAGAAGGCAGAACATTATATCAAAAGGCTGAATTCAGGGATGATGAAGCTTGATGAAATACTATCAATTGGCAAGCCATCATGAGATTTAACTGGACTGGGCTACAATAATAGCAACACTGTTTCAACAAGCAAGATTGAACCAGACAGAAATATGACATTTATAGACAAAAAGAGGTTCATTAGAAAACCTAAAAAGTCCCCTGTTACTTGTAACTACTGTTCTCTTGCAGGACACACTTGGAACATCTGTTTAAGACTTGTTAAAGATCTACAGTAAGGGTGTAAACTTGTGAAAGTTGAGTTTAACAAGAATTGAAAAATAGTTCCACGAAGGCGAATCTAGGTCAAAAAGGCAGAACTCAGAGGATATGTTGCACATGTGTCATTTACAACAAGTATGAATAATGCATGGTACCTCGAAAATTTTTGTTCTCGACACATGACAGGACAAAAGGGAGTCTTGTTGAACTACGTAGCCTATGAAAGAGGTAATGTAACCTTTGGTGATGGCCCCAAAAATAATGTATTTGGGATTGGAACTCTAAACATCAAAGGTATGCCTGCACTCAAAGATGTTCTATTTGTTGAACGAATGAAAGCAAATTTTGATAAGTATGAACCAATTATGTGATGATAATCTATATGTTAACTTCAAAAAATAATTATTTTGTTATGGATGACTCCAACAGGTTGGTTCTCACTTGTGCTAGGACATCGGACAATTGTTACAAGCTGTTAAAATCAAATGATCAATGGCGCATGGCAGCTCAGGATGATAAGGTTGATATTTGGCATCAAAAGTTGAAGCACATAAATCTCAAGCTGTTAAAAAGGTTGAGTTCAACAGAAGCAATACGAGGCATGCCAAAACTTCCAAAAAATCACAAGAAGAATATGTGGTTCATGTCAAATTGGAAAGCAGAAAAGGTCTTCTCACAAAGAAGCAATGGAGATCAACACTTCCAAGACATTTGAGCTCAAGCATATGGATCTTTTTGGTCCTACTCAAACTGAAAGTATTGGAGGCAAAAGATATGTGTTAGTGTGTGTTGATGATTTCTCTAGATATACATGGGTTGACCTTTTGGGACAAAAATTAGAAATTTTTGCCGTATTTCCAAAGTTGTGTTTGAAGCTGCACACTCAAAAAAATACAACACTATGCATATTACGAAGTGATCATAGTAAGGAGTTTGAGAACCTACAATTTAACAAATTATGTATTGGTTATGGTATTCAATAGGAATTTTCTATACCAAAGACACCTCAACAAAATGGTGTAGTAGAAAGAAGAACAGACCATTCAAAAAATGGTCCCAGTCATGTTGAACTCCAAAGAAATATCTCAAAGATGGTGGGCAGAAGCTGTTAACACTGCAACACACGTCATCAACAAGACAGACTTAAGATCTCACGCTACTAAGACTGCATATGAAATTTGGACAGAACGTAAGCCAAACTTGACCTATTTCCATATCTTTGGCAGTAAGTGTTGCATTCTCAACCTTTGGGGAAGTTTGATGCAAGAAGTGATGAAGGAGTATTTCTTGGTTACTCCAACAATAGCAGAGTGCCAGAGCCTATCGTGTATTCAACAAGAAAAGTGGAGTTGTTATGGAGACTATCAATGAGGATGCTACTGCAACAAAGAATGTTAAAACAACACAACATATCAGGATGAGTCAAATACTGTCGAACCTCAAGAGTTCTTCAATGTAGAGATCAACACAAAGCCAGATGACTCAATTGATTCTACAACAGATACAGAAATAATAGAAGAAGTAGTTCAACACAGAAAGTCATCCTCAAGGATTAAAAAGAATCATCCTACTGATTTGATCATTGGAAGCTTGGATGAGTCAAAAAGAACAAGAGGATAGATGTTGTGTTTTGTTGTCTATGCATTATACTTAATTTTATCATAATCTTCAACAATTTGTACACAAACACAAAGCAAGTGCACCTATCATAATGATTAGTATAATGACAAGCAATTTAAATTATCGTATCCACAGGGATGGTTAAATATCATTACTCACTTTCGACTCTATTGTTTAGCCTAACAAATTTGTTTGTGAAAACGGTTTGAATAACTACTAGGAAAAGAAATCTAACTTAATTAATTAAACCAACTTAAATCTTGCTTGCAATAGAGAATTCAATAGAGAAAACAATACTTGGATGGTTAATCCCCCTAGAATTACCTATGTGATAGAAAAGTCCCTTGGTTGATGAATTGCCCTTCTTATGTTTAATGAAATTCCTTAATTAAAACTCACTCTATCTCTAGATGAAAGTTTTCTACTCTAAGATTAATTAGTTGAAATCTCTTTCTAACCAATGCAAACCAAGAATGCATTAAGGTTTGTGAATTTCCAATTAGATTTCTCTAATTACCAAGAAAATGTTTAGGTTTCTATCTCTAGCCACCTAAATCATCCCCATTGTTTGTGTATGGTCTATTTCACCCTTCCTTTCTCAATTCCAAGTGAAAAATTCCAGATTTTGAATCAATTATCAATCACCATTCCTTTCTCAATTCCAAGTGATAAAATTCAAGATTATACATCAATTATCCACCAAATCAATTCAACCATTCAATCCCACAAACAATCCACAAGAAATTTGAGTTCAATCAACCAAGGGAAACAATTCATTCACATAGATAAAATCTAGGGTTCATACCCATCCAAGTATTCAAAATCTTAGTTCATCAACATATTACAACTCAAAGAATAAACCATGAAAGAAAGAGTAAGAATTACTCATTTTTATGGAGTAAAATCTTCTCTTCTTCAAGGTTGAAATTCATCACTGTAGCATGGAGAAAATTGCAGCTTTTTCCATGAATCTTCAAGGTGGATGTCCTCCTTCTTCAAGAATTCAATCTTCTCTCTTGATTTCTCTTACAAAGATGAAGATTTGAGATGGGATTTGAGTGAGTTTTTGGTGTGTTTTTGCTGTTTTTTCCTCACTCCAGCCGTCTGCTTTTCTTGCCCTAATTGGGTATATATATTATATCCAAAAGAGAGAGAAAAGCAGTAGAAAACCCACTTCAGATTGGCACAAACGACGCCACTTGGATCACACCAAACGGCACCGTTTGCCCCCAGTTTTGTTGCAAGCTTCTGCTGCGCGACTGTGACACTATTTTTACTTCTAGGTGAATTCAGAGCATTAAATCGGCTGTTATAGGTCTTTGTGTCTTCATGAAAGTTGTAGATACGGATCTTACATTTCCACAGAGATTTTAATCACCTCAATGGGACATCTAGAACTTATGATATGATGGTTATACCAAAATGTGTCAAAACTAGAACCCAATGCAGGACAGTTGACTTTGAAGTATAAGCAGGGCAGACAAATGAACTCAGATTGATATAAATTTTACTATTCTGAAAACTTCAGAATGTCCTATATAATTGTCTAGAAGACCACTATCGCATTTGAAATCTTCATGAAGGTTAAAAACCCACTGGAACTTTCTCTACCAGTCAATTTTTCCTCTGCATTTCTCTATTTTTTTCTTCATTGTACATAATCTCTTCTCCTTATTTGCTTCATTTAATTCCAAATCTTCAATAATCTCTCCTAAAGCAAATAAGAGATAAAGGGAGTATAAATGGTGATTAAAACACCAAAATTTAACATAAATTTAAGCTCAAAATGATAATTATATAGAGTACAAATTTGGAATATCAAACTCCCCCACACTTAGACATTGCTTGTCCCCAAGCAATACTTCAAAACAACTAAGAAATTTGAACAATAATCCACAAGCAATAACAAGTGTTTTAAAGAATTACAACGAACTGAAAAACAGAGAAGACATTATTTCTTGAGAAATCTTGAGCAATATACACAATCAATCTAAAAGTCATCCCAAATACCCATCACAAAGATTAAACAATTACCCATTGTCTTACAATGCAAGCAAGAATCCGTGTGTGTTGTGTTTCCAGCCAATACAAATGCTCAATAGTTATAAAAGTGAATTTCATGTTATTGGCCAAGGAATTCTCATCAAGAAAGCATAATATCCCATAAGCCCGGCATTCACAGAACCTCTCCACCAATACAGTAACCAATACAGGTAAGACTTTCATGCTTGTAACTTTAGGCCCAGGGAAAGTTTAGGGTGTCAAACGAAAGGTAAGGAATTCAAAGTCAAAGAAATGAGAGCTAAAGAGAAAGGAATGAGACATAAAACAAAAGCAATAACCCTTATTAGCCATAAGGAATATCATCATTCCCATACATTCAACTACAAACTCCCATTCTCTACAAAATCCCCTCACTTTTGATTCAACCACTTCCATATATTAAGCTTCAACCCACAACCTTTCCATCATCACCATCTTTGTCAACCCATAAATTTAACCTCAATCGTGACAAAATTCACAATAATAATAATGAAAACATATATACATCTTGAAGGCATCAAGAAATGTAAGAAGCCTTCTAAATAATAGACAAATATATAACAATTTTTTTCTCTCTTTTTCTTTTTTCTTTTTTTCTTTTTTGCTTTTTTCTTTTTTTTTTGATTGAGATTCAATCCAATTCTCGATCATATAAGGTCATCTCACCACTATTTTCTTTTCTTTTTCTTTTTTTCTCATAAAGCCTATTTTTTTTCCTATCATCTTCCATTCCACCCATTGTTCAAATTTCCACAATACTTTTTGCTAACTTAAGGGTAAAAATGCATTTAGCTCTCGCAAAGAAGAGTCAAATATAAAGAGTGGAGTTTAAAATTTGAAAGAAGAAAAAATTTAGAATATAGATTGGAAAATTTTTGCACAAAGGCTTCAAGAAAGGGTACTACGGATGAAATAACGAGTGGTGGCTAGAAAGGCTTAATCGGGACAAAGAAGGCCTATTACCATCATTTCAAGATCAAACTAAGGTTACTTACTCATTTCGCCTCAAGGCAAGTGAATGCGGGTTCTAGGGTAAAAGTTACGTTGAATTCTAAGGCCAATAACACAAGATTCAACTCCATAATCATCACAACAAAAGCAAAGTGGAAATGTGCTTAAATGATAAATTCCATGCAAGCAAGGAATACAAGGGGTACTTACTTAATCTAAGTTTAAGGTACTAGTTATGACATTTAGAATGATTATATAACTACTCTTTGAGAAAAGATAAAACATGCAAGTCTTGAAGCACCTTGAAGATTCTAAAAATAAAAAAAAGAAAATTCAACAAAAAAAATTCATGAAAATAGCCTATACTACTAAAGCCAACTCCCCCACACTTAAAACAACATTGTCCTCAATGTTGGGAGAGAAACTCAATACCAAACAACCAAACACAAAAACGGTGAAAAACATGGCTTGCAGAAGGAAATGAAAGCAAACTAGAAATAATGACATAATGAAAATTAAAGCATAAAAACATAGCAATAAAGGAAATAAGTAAAAGCACAAAAGTTGCCGCTAAAGCCCGGTGAGATAGGCTTTATGGGTGAGGCAGTGGTTTTCATTGACATGCTTTCTTTTCCAAAATCAATCTTTAAGAGAAACTAGACTACTAATGTGAAAACACAAATGGCACAAATAACATTACAAGTAATACACACACAAAAAGAAAAAAAAATGAAAAGTGCAAATTGGGTAAACAAGAAAAACAATTATCACTAAAATTTAAAACGAAGGCTAATTAACTCTTAATCATTCTAAGTAACAAAATTGAATAAGCTAACTACTAAATTAAAGAAATAAAGTCCACAGCAAGCTAATGGAATGCAAAGTAATAAAGAAAATCTCAAATTTAACAAGTAAGTTTCATTGTGTCATTTCATCAAACACATGGTAGGCATAGAAGAAAGAATAAAAGAACCAACAAAAAATGGGGAAGAAAAAGGAAAAAAAATTTTTTTGTGATGTGAACAGTAAAACGGTCATGAACAGTACCCTTGATGAACAGTACCCCCCAGTGTGAACAGTTTAACGGCGCCACTTGGTCCACAATAAGCGGCGCCGTTTTACTCCAGTTCTGCAGAACTGGGATAGCTACAATAAAACGGTGATGAACAGTAACTTTTTTTTTTTTTTTTGCCAAGCTCAACTACAAATTCAACAACAAAAGTTAACAAAATAATTAATTACAAACATACAATTCACACCAAACAACACATTGTAAAACTCTTCACAATTCAAGGCAATAAAAATTTCAAACTCAAAAGCACATTAAACAAAATTATGTACAAATGAAGAAGAGCAAAGATAGTAAAAATTATTTAACCCCCCGAATCATAGGAGTGTGGAGACAATCTTCTCTTCTTTATAACTCCAACATGATAAAGTTTAAGTCTAAGTTTACTTACCATTAATGTTCTATTTTTTGCATGAAAGCTTTTCACAATTTCATGTGGAAATATTTTACTTACCAAAGACGGGGAAGTCCATTTATACTTAAACTTGCTCGTGAACCATTCAGAGTCATTCGATAACACTTGATCTCCCGACTTGAAAATCTGATTTTGGTCTTCCACCTTTCGGGCTGCACCATTAGTTTGAGGCCTTCTTCCATTAATATGCTGTGGGTGCAAAATGAAGGACTAATACCATTGATATCGGAAATCTTCCATGCCATTGCCTTTGTAAGCTTCTTTAACACTTCTATGAGCTCTTCTTGCACATCGGTTGCAATGATTACAGGAAGCTTGGAATTATCTGCAAGGAAAACATACTCCAAATGATCCGGCAACTTTTTCAACTCTAGCTCCGGGGAATCCTCAATGGAAGATTTCATTCTACTGTCTTTTTCCCTCTCAATTTTCTCAAATTCCACCCCTTCAGTTGTGATTGGAGATGTCTCCAAATGTACCATGATTTCACCAATTTCATGTTCTCCTTCTTTAATCCTTCATCTTGAGACAAAGATACCTCCAAAGGGTCTTCATCATTTTTCTTATGCCCTTCATTTTTCTCAATTCCTTCTAGTTTATCTTCAACATGTAGTCTCTCACCCATCTTTTCTTCTCCTAGTTCTCGCACGTAAGGCTGTGAGACATTCAATTCCATTCCACTCCTCAAACTAGTAGCTTCAACCCACTCCTTAGAATTTGGCTCGGTATTGTTTGCGAGAGTCCCAACTTGTCTTTCTGAAACTAGCTTCACCAATTTCTCAAAGATGGCCTCTTGGTTCTTTAAGGACTCTTCAATTCTTTGGTTACGTTCTTTTTGAGTTTGAACTTGTGTTTCATTAATTGCTATGAACTGTGTCATCAACTCTTCAAGGCTAGATTTCATCGATTGTTGAGGAGGTGGAGGAGGTTAGTATTGGTAAGGAAAGAGTGCTTGAGGTTGAGAACTTAATGAGGTTTGGAAACCGGGAGAATGTGTTGGTCTTTGTTGCCCTTGATTGCTCCATGAGAAGTTCAAATGATTGTGCCACCCCAGATTATAAGTATTGTTGTAGGAATTGTAGAGTTGCTCCTTTTCTCCAAGATAGTTCCCATGCTCCATTGACCATGCATTGGAAGTTCCCGTGGTTTGCCATTCATGTTTTGGATAACCACCTTCACAAAATTCATAAGACATCATCACTTGGGAGGGTTACGGTGACAAATCATAAACCAAAAAGCTCATTCCTTAAATAAAAATACAAACAAAACTTCAACAAAAGAAATGCTCAATAACAAGGTTTTCTCATTAAAACAGAACAGCCACACCAAAAACACAAAATAAACACTTCAATTCACTAATAGCCAACAAAATTACAAAAAACAAAATGAATACTAACACTAGTAACAAGTAAAATGACTAAATCCATAGAGTTCAAGCTTTCCTAATATTAACCAATTATCCCCGACAACGGCGCCAAAAACTTGTTGTGTTTTGTTGTCTATGCCTTATACTTAATTTTATCATAATCTTCAACAATTTGCACAAAAACACAAGGCAAGTGCACCTATCATCATGATTAGTATAATGACAAGCAATTTAAATTATCGTATCCACGGGGATGGTTAAATATCATTACTCACTTTCGACTCTATTGTTTAGCCTAACAAATTTGTTTGTGACAATGGTTTGAATAACTACTAGGAAAAGAAATCTAACTTAATTAATTAAACCAACTTAAATCTTGCTTGCAATAGAGAATTCAATAGAGAAAACAATACTTGGATGGTTAATCCCCCTAGAATTACCTATGTGATAGAAAAGTCCCTTAATTGATGAATTGCCCTTCTTATGTTTGATGAAATTCCTTAATTAAAACTCACTCCATCTCTAGATGAAAGTCTTCTACTCTTAGATTAATTAGTTGAAATCTCTTTCTAACCAATTCAAACCAAGAATGCATTAAGGTTTGTGAATTTCCAATTAGATTTCTCTAATTACCAAGAAAATGTTTAGGTTTCTATCTCTAGCCACCTAAATCATCCCCATTGTTTGTGTATGGTCTATTTCACCCTTCCTTTCTCAATTCCAAGTGAAAAATTCCAGATTTTGAATCAATTATCAATCACCCTTCCTTTCTCAATTCCAAGTGACAAAATTCAAGATTATACATCAATTATCCACCAAATCAATTCAACCATTCAAACCCACAAACAATCCACAAGAAATTTGAGTTCAATCAACCAAGGGGAAAAATTCATTCACATAGATAAAATCTAGGGTTCATACCCATCCAAGTATTCAAAAGCTTAGTTCATCAACATATTACAACTCAAAGAATAAACCAAGAAAGAAAGAGTAAGAATTGCTCATTTTTATGGAGTAAAATCTTCTCTTCTTCAAGGTTGAAATTCATCACTGTAGCATGGAGAAAATTGCAGCTTTTTCCATGAATCTTCAAGGTGGATGTCCTCCTTCTTCAAGAATCAATCTTCTCTCTTGATTTGTCTTGCAAAGATGAAGATTTGAGATGGGATTTGAGTGAGTTTTTGGTGTGTTTTTGCTATTTTTTCCTCACTCCAGCCATCTGCTTTTCTTGCCCTAATTGGGTATATATATTCTGTCCAAAAGAGAGAGAAAAGCAACAGAAAACCCACTTCGGATCACACCAAACGGCGCCGCTTGCCCCCAATTTTGTTGCAAGCTTCTGTTGCGCGACTGTGACACTATTTTTACTTCTAGGTGAATTCAGAGCATTAAATCGGCTGATATAGGTCTTTGTGTCTTCATGAAAGTTGTAGATACGGATCTTACATTTCCACAGAGATTTTAATCACCTCAATGGGACATCTAGAACTTATGATATGATGGTTATACCAAAATGTGTCAAAACTAGAACCCAATGCAGGACAGTTGACTTTGAAGTATAAGCAGGGCAGACAAATGAACTCAGATTGATATAAATTTTACTATTCTGAAAACTTCAGAATGTCCTATATAATTGTCTAGAAGACCACTGTCGCATTTGAAATCTTTATGAAGGTTAAAAACCCACTGGAACTTTCTCTACCAGTCAGTTTTTCCTCTGCATTTCTCTGTTTTTTTCTTCATTGTACATAATCTCTTCTCCTTATTTGCTTCATTTAATTCTAAATCTTTAATAATATATCCTAAAGAAAATAAGAGATAAAGGGAGTATAAATGATGATTAAAACACCAAAATTTAACATAAATTTAAGCTCAAAATGATTATTATATAGAGTACAAATTTGGAATATCAATAGAAGAAAATCAATTATAAGGAAATAGTGATGTGTGCATGCTACACTTCTGCACTGGAGCCAAAAAATGTCAAAAGGCTTTGACAAACAAGTTCTGGATAGCTGCTATGCAGGAGGAACTTCAACAGTTTGAGCGCAATGATATTTTGGGGCTTGTTCCAAGTCCAGGTGGAGTAAATATGATTGGCACAAAGTGGGTGTTTCGTAATAAAGCAAATAAACATGGTAACAAAGCAAGACTTATTGCACAAGACTACACACAAGTTGAATGAGTGGACTTTGACAAAACTTTTACCCATGTAGCGCGAATGGAATCTATCAGATTATTATTAGCTATTGCTTGTGCAAGACGAATCACACTTCAACATATAGATGTTAAAAGTGCGTTCTTAAATGAATTTCTACAAGAAGAGGTGTATGTTGAACAACCAAAAGGATTTGTTGATCCAGATCATCCAAATATATGTACAAATTAAAGAAAGTACTTTATGGGCTTAAACAATCACCAAGGGCTTGGTACGAGATATTGAAAACTTTCTGTTGATAAGAGGATACAACAGAGGGGGACCTGACAAAACTGTGTTTATCAAATACACATGTGATTGTAGCACAAATCTATATTGATGATATTTTATTTTGCTCGACCTTAACAAAGCTCACAAAATAATTTGTTGAACTCATGCAGACTAAATTTGAGATGAGTATGGTAGGTCAACTTACCTTCCTTCTTGGTTTGCAGGTTAAGCAATCAAAAGATGACATTTTTGTCTCACAAACCAAGTATGCATTTAACTTGGTCAAGAAGTTCAACATGGAAGATTCTAAACTTGTCAGAACCCCATTGGTGTTAATCAGAAACTGACAAAGGATATCAAAGGTTAATTTGTTGATCAACACATGTATAGGAGCATCATTGGAGGTTTGTTATACTTAACAACAAGTAGACTAGAAATATCATACAGTGTTGGAGTGTGTGCAAGGTATAAATCAGCCCCAAAAGAGTCATATTTGAAGGCCATCAAAAGAATTTTGAAGTATGTCAATCATACAAAGAAATATGGAATCTATTTCAACAATGAGTCAAATACTTATCTCATTGGGTACAGTAATACTGATTGGGCTAAAAATTATGATGATTGAAAAAGTACATTTGGAGGATGTTTTTACCTTGGTAATAGTTTTGTGTCATGGTACAACAAAAAGTAGAATTCTATTTCTCTGTCAACAGGAGAAACAGAATATATAACAGCAGGTAGCTATTGTACTCAGTTGTTTTGAATTAAGCAAATACTATATGACTACAGTTTGACACAAAGGGAGCAGGTGATGTATTTTGACAATACCAATGCATTTGATATCTCAGAGAATCTAGTTCAGTGCATTTCAACAAAGCACATTGACATTCATCATCACTTCATCAGGAAACTTCTTGAACAGAAAATTGTCATCATTGAGTATGTTGCAATACAAAAGTAGTTGGCAGATATCTTAACAAAATCTCTTGATGCTTCAAGATTTAAGAAATTAAGAAGTGCACTGGGTTTATGCATTATGTAGGAGAAGTTCTACACATTGTACTGTAAAATATTTGTTTCAATTTTTTGTATTTATTGTATTTTAGAAAAATTTGAAAAATCACAAAACTAGGCGGTATTTTGACACCTCAGCAAAGAAATACTAGAAGGCGATTTGGAGATTGCTAAAGGTAGTTATTTCTGAAGTTTAAATCTGTTCTTTATTTCAGACTCAATATCAACATTCTCTCTCTTCAACTTCTCATAATCGAACCATTAAAGCAACCTCTATTCTGACCGAAGCACAGCATTTGTAAAATTTTGAGAGCAATGGAGCCCGTCAAACTACAGCTTCGAAGGCGACGATCTAGAACTTCAACAGAATCTGGCACAGGTTCATAGAGGAGTCTGACAGTCGTGCCTAGGGTTCAACAACATCATCTACTCTATCTGGTAATGTTCCTGTCACTTCCTCTATACCAATTGTTTGAGAAAGTACAGATAGGCAAATCATATTATATGATGGAGGCATTGCTGATTTCACTACTCTATACTATATAAAGTATATGAATGATGTTCATCCACTTTTTGAAATTCATGAAGAACTACCAAGCAATACAATTTATGTGTCGAATTATTTCTTTAGAACTGATAATAATCGATCTACTACTGAGTCTGAAAGTGTAATGCCCGTTATTGTGTCATCTGTTGAATCTATTGTGGAGACTATTCAAGTATAATCTACTACATCTAGGGTTGTTAATTTAGATAATGTGTTGCCTGTCAAATCTGTGCATATTGGAGATTTGACAGAAGGAATTGAGTTAAACGATAATCTTTATATTCACAGTATTGAACATGGTATTGTTGATGATGTCCCTAGTTTTCATGATGAATCTACGACTATTAGTTATCCTATTGAATCTGAAGTCTTTTTTGATAAATTGTTTGCAACAAAAGCTGTTCCTATTGGTACTAAGGTTGGGCTAACTCAATCTGTCAAACTAGAGGAGGAACATTCTAGTCCTCCTACAAAATCTGATCCTATTGAAATGTTAGAGATTGATAGTGAGGGTGTAAATTCTTAAGATATTCAAGTCAAAGTAGTTATGATGTCAGTTAAGCAAAAAGGGAAACGAAAGGAAAAAGAATCCATTAGAAAAGGACTACGAACTGGTGTGAAAAGAGAGAAAATTGACAGTGAAAAAAATACAAGAAAATGATGCTTCTGATGTGTTGTTCTTCAACTATGATAGCAGACTGCAACATAGGAATGTGTATATTTATTGGCTGAAAGATTAATTGATGAAGCTAGCTTCTAACAGCTTGGCTTGATAGACCTATTGAAGAGGGTTAAGCTATATAACTCTGCCACTTTTGTTGAATCTTACAACCTCAACATGGAACATGAATTTTATGACAATCTTAACAAGGGAGTAGATGATCCAGGCAGCTCATTTTATCATGTTGTCTATGTTAGAGGTGTTGTGATTTGCTTCTCCCTTGAACTACTTGCTGGTTTACTTGGAGCTAGTCATTATCCTGAGATTGAGAAGAATGGAATTGATGGTGAGTTTGACATGACAACAGTTTGTAGGGAATTGATAAGAGATTTATTTCAGCAGTGGCCTGCAAAAAATCAGTTGAAGCCTTCCTTCTTGACATTGAAGTAATTTACTCTATACAGGCTGTCTACACTAATTGGATGTCATCTGCTAACATTTCAATTGTGTTGAGGGATAGAGCAATGCTATTTTACTTGACTGGCACAAAAAAGCAGCTTAACATTGGTTCTGTTATGTATAATTTTGTTGTTAAACTTGCCAGGATAAGCACTGTAAGCACAACAAGTCTTTCTTTTCCCTGTCTCCTTACTAACTATCTTTCTTTATGCCAAGGTATTCATACTTTCAGTAAGGATGTGTTGTCAATGATATCAAGACCGTCAAGCTACCCTTCCAGTGCAACAAGTGCCAAAATGAGGTCAACAAGTGCCAGCCCTTCTCGTGCTAAAGTTCCTTCAACATCGGCCTATGATGATATCCAGTCTCTTCAAGAGCAAGTGGCAGAATGTGTCAAGTAATGCCCAACTTTCTCAGCCTGAGTTAATGATCTTTCCAAGCAACTCCTCACTGTTTCTACTTCTCAGCTAAGGCTTCAAGAGAACCTTCAAGAAACTCTTGATCAACTTTTGAAAGACCACTGACCCTTTGGCCTTGTTCATTGCAAAAAAGGGAAGCCATAGAACTTTTGTTCAAGGCTGGAGATATGGGGAGTCTCCACTTCAATAAGCTTATGGGGCTTGGATTTCTGTCAAATTGTTTGATGCCATTTTACAAGCAATTTTTATAATTGCTGAACAATTTTATTTTTTGCTTTGCTTAACAGTTTTACTGTTCTACGTACATTTGGGATGACTGTAATATTCCTTGAAGTCTTGGCTTAACATTTCTGTTGAACAAATTGCTGAAATACATGTGATGTTATGCTCTAGTTCAACATATTGCTCTGTAATAGCTGAGTATGTGCTGTCAAAGTGCTTCCGCTGAATTCTTATGACACACTTAACAAAGCAAGTAATTATGAAAGCTTATGGACGTTTTGCAACAAACAATACCGAAGGAGGAGATTGTTACGACACGTGGCGTGCCAAAGAGAAATTGAAGATATATTTAGAAAGTCTTTTGGCATTAGGATTCGATGAGATAGTATTTGCCAAGAAGAAATTTATTGCATAAAGGAGTCTACTTTGGAAGTTGTCATTATTTGAGCAAAACTCCATTATACCAAGAAGAAGATATTTGGGAATTCTAAAACTTCTAGGATTTGAAGAATCCCATGGAAATCCATCTACAAAGATTGTCTTCCAATATTCTTGGGATTTCTTACTATATTTTAGGGATGACAATATTAGAGAAGAAGGAAGTTCAAAACTCTTGCATATTATATATATGAGCTTCACGGCAAAGCAAAATTAGCTCTCAAGATCAAAATTATCTCTCAAGATCATTAGTCTTGGGATTACTTCTCTCTTGCCACTCACGGAATAGTTCTTGGAGATAATCTCAAGAAGCTCTCTTGACAATTCTCATGTCATTATACTAACAAGAGGTTTCTTTGTTTTTCATGCAATATTCTTAAGAGAGTTATATTTTTGAACTCATATTATAGAAGCTGTATTTTAGGAGAATTTAGCAGCACAATTTATCCTCTTGTTATGTTGTTCATGCAAATTGTATTGTCTCCATTCAAGTGCTAAAAACTGAAGTTCAACAGACGCTGAAATGCACCTGACAAGGTTCTGATCAAACCATCTCAAAGAATAGAAGGGTGCTGCAACTGATCGAGATCATTTGAAAGCAGTAAGTGCAAGTGGGATCTTGCCGCATCCTATCTAAAGGAGTTCGACACATCCTATTGAGCAGAGTTCATCAGAAGCAAGTTGTGGTTGCATGATAGTTCAACAATCATAGAGGCATGAGTTGTGGTTGGTGTGTTTCTAATAGTAAACGCAACACTCAAATTGTTGGATTTATAGCTGTTGATGCAGCTTGGGCAAAAGGTGTTTTTGTCGAGTCCGCTAGGGGGATTACTATAGAGATTGAGAGCGTATTGCTATACTTTTAAAATATAAAATTTAGTGAATTGTTTTTCTAAACGTGGCCCCGCAGACGTAAGCTGTTGAGCTAACTGCATTACCATTTTGTTGCGTCAAACTTTATGTTTCTGTCTATGTGTCTTGTGTTAAATCGTGTTAAATCGACTTTAACACAGAGTTTGACAAAACAAGAAAAAGTTGCATAGATCTAATCATACAATGTTCATTGAAATTTATGAGAGAAAATAAAGTCGATCGATATTGCCAAATTAGTTTCCCTCATATTAGAACATTTTTCCCCCCTAATAGGGCAATGTTCTCCGTTAGGTCAACAAAGAAAGTCCAAATAACGTAAACTAAAAATATTTTCTCTCTTATCCTGGCCTCCATGATCTACGGAGGAAACCTAGAAGGGCTTCATTCTCTTCTCTGTTTAACCTGCCTCTGCCTCTCCCATCCCTTGCTCCTCTCTCTATTCCTCATTATCAAATTTTCTCTTGGTAGCAAAAGAAGCAGAAACTGCAGCAATCAATAGAGTGACAGTATAAAGGAAATTCATGCAAACATTCTGCTTTAAGGGTTTGGGTTTATTTAATTAATTCTTCAGTCATTGAAGATTGCTCTTTGATTAGCAACATATATATCTGCGGAACATTCTGATTCTTTGACCAAATAATTGAATGTTTGTGCCCTCTATTGAGATCATTCTTGATTCAGCAAATCTTTATCATGGAATAAGGTTGGGGGAGTGGAAGTCAAAGGCACCTAGGAGGTCCTTCAGTGGATTACTGCGGAAGATTGGAAGATACCAACAATTTATTAAAAAAAGAATTAATTTATGTATGAGATCACTGGATCCCAAGGTGGAGGGGAATAACTATTTGGAGGGCCAAACAAGAAGAGGAAAATATGAGATAAAATATACTTGTCACCTTCGGGTGTATGTGTATAAGTAGCCCTAAACTTTATAAATAAAGCTTTAGACAGATGTATTGTATATAATTATTTTGATTCATTCTTTTACATTTAGAGATTCAATAAAAGTTATTGTATTCTCTTTCTATTTTCTTTTTAATTTTTCTCTATATTCTCTTCATTATAAATTTCTTATTCAATTCTTTATATTACTATTACGATTTTATTTTCAATGACTATTGCATGTTAATAAATTCATAACATGATTGAATTTATCTTGTGATTTTTGTAATATTGTACGAGAACATAAAATATTTTTATTTTATTTTAGTTATAATGGGGATTTTATTATGGATTCTCCATTCGGCTCGGGATAAGGATTTTCCTCTCCCGGCTGAGCCGAGAATGGGGATTTATTTCATCCTGCTAGTGGAGACGGATCTGGACCAGGTATTGCAGGGGAAAGGCGGGCCGGAAATGGTCGAGAAAGAGGCCGGCCTCCTATTCATTTGAGCCCAAAAGAGCATATAAATGTGAGAAAACCATGCTCATTTTCCCACTCAACAATATTCATCATCAGCAGTGACCCGTGCCATCCTATCCAAAATCTCTCTCTCTCACATGCGCATAGCAAGGGGAAAATGCTGGGGCGGATGAGACCGCCATCCATTAGCTCGCTAGAACAGCTGGAGTTGGAGAGACTTCCTCCCACGATTATTAAAGCCGATCCTCTCTCCATCTATGGTACTTACTTAGTTGGAGAGACTTCCTCCCACGATTATTAAAGCCGATCCTCTCTCCATCTATGGTACTTACTTAGTTGGAGAGACTTCCTCCCACGATTATTAAAGCCGATCCTCTCTCCATCTATGGTACTTACTCCCAATCTCTTCTTCTTGCTTTTTTTTCTTTCCTTCTCCCCCCTTTAATTTTGTTTACTCTGAATTGCATGTTAAAATGCTAATTTTTTCTTTAAAAGAAAAGGGAAACTTTTGGTATCAGAGAATAATTTTTTCTTAAAATGCTAATTAGTTAAATGGGTCTCTTTAATCGGGGATAATCTGATGGGAAATGATGGTGCGCAGTTTTTTTTTAATTTCTTTTCTGAAGAGCTGAGGTAAATTGGGCATGGAAATGGTCTGTTGGTTGCTGTTCTCTGGATATGCAATTTATACTTGGAATAGCCTATTTTGCGTATCGAAGTCTCGTTCATGTCTGCTTAATTTTTCTACTTTTGCTTTGATTTGTGCTTTCACTTGTTATTTCTGCTATGCCAAGCATAGTTTGCTTATACTTTGCTTCTTGTGTGCAATTTGATTACCAGGGAATAATTCTTGGAGGGGTATATGAAGTGAGAATCAGACTGGGTTTTTAGCAATATAAATTTCTATCTTTCTCATTGAAATCAGTTTCTGTTTTAGATTTGGTTGGAATTGCTTAATAAGTAAAAGTAATTTATTGCTTTTTTTTTTGGGTGGGGGGTGAACTTTCTACCTCATGTATGTTTCTTCATTCACCATTGAGACAAATATTCGTTTACTTTGCATTCGTGAGAAACTTACGGTTGGAGTGATGAAAAGTAAAAGCACTTGTCAGATAGCTGAAAGAAGAAATTTTCCTAAAATCAGATAGAATTAAAATGATAAATGAAACAAACAGCTGCATTCTTGGTTGTACAAGAGACTACATGAGCTAAGAATGGAAGATAAATGAGAAGAAGACTCAAAATTTGCTGAATCATAATGTGCTTTTTGCCAATCCATTTATTTATTTATTTATTTTAAAAAAAAAAGGCTTCAAATGAGATTTAATAGAATAACATGAATAATGTGTTTCTAATCGCTAGAGTCTGTAATTGATAATTTTGGATAGAACCTTGAGTCATGGTGCCTCTTGCAGAGTCCTCTCTATCGATGTGTACAGTCATCATTGATTACAGAAATGCAAGGATAAATATCTCTTGTATTAGGTGATTATCTCCAAATGAAAATCAATTATCCATTTCTTGCAATTTCCTTGCCAAGGAGGGCTACGAGAATTGTTGCTCCATACTTGCCTTTCCTGTGATTCTGTGTGATACTTTATTCTAGGTTATCTGTCTTTTGATCGAAATACGTAAAAGCCATGTCTGACTAACCTAATTCATCTTTTTTAGTTCTGGGTGTTATACAGAATAGCAGAGAAGTATTTAACAAAAGATCTTTTAGTAATGGAAATTTAAAAATGAAATTAAAGTTTGAACTTGGCCCTTAGTTTCAAATATTCACTAACATATGGCTCCATAATGTTCTAATAATTTTGTAGTAGTTATCTTTCAATGGAAACTAAAAGTCACTCCCAAAAACAAACTGAGATAATTTCTCTGCAACCTAAGGGTATTTAAATACTTAAATTTGTAATTTGTTTGGGACAATAATGAGATTTTAACTTATTTTCACTATAATTCGAACTTTAAATTTATTGTTGTATTTGTCTAACTACTTAAAGAATAATCTTTAGTTCTTTGTGAACTTGTCTTTTAAAGAATGGCATAGAACAGCTTGAGCTTTCTTGTCTTTATAGTTATCGCTGAAAGTATATTTGAGGAATAGTTTTGTAGAAGATAAGATTCTGAAATCTAAGCAACGCTCAGCAAAATAACTCCAAATCATAAGCACACAGGTTCGAAGGGTTCTGCTGCCTGTTTCCAGAATTACTAGAAATTATATTCTATTTGCATCATTGAATGTTAAAATTTGTCTGAACGAATGTTATTGCTTTTGGAAAACTGTATTTTCAAAACAAAGCTAAGAAACTATATGCACAACATTCTCAATCTTAAGGGATTTTAACTTGAAGCTCGTTCTTCTCTCTTTTCCTTCTGTTGTTGTTGAATTTCCTTTGCTAACCTGACTGTAGAAGGACTTAACTATCTTCACAATTTGCTGTCTATCTGTGGTTCCGATACTCTGAGGAATCTCCTTCAGGTTCTAGCAAAACCTTAGAATGAATGATTGAAAACTTAGAAAGTGAAATTTAGTTGTATTCCATTGCACTGAATCTACATAATGAAGCAGAAGAACATATAGTTGCCAAAAGCTCTCTTCAACTACTTCACATTCTTCTCTTATGAGCGGATGATATCAAAGTTTAGTTACCTTGAGATACAGTAATGTAGCAGGAATGGGTTCATACTACCAAAGGCTGGTAGGTCCAGCTTATAGGCAACTTCCTGAGCCTTGGTAGAAAAGCATCCAGATGGAAACCATTAGATTTTCCAAGTCAATAATCTAAAATTCAAGTTTAATGTTTTGAGCTGTTAGCCTGTTATAGGTGGTTAAGATTCTAGAAAGAAATGGCCAACAACTTAATGCGTTAGTCATCCTTGGTTCAAGAATCCCCAGACTCTTCTAGATTGGGAATACTAGTTACTAGTTTCTCAGCAAAACTGGACAGGCAAATTCTTTAGATTTTCTGTACATTTTGTAGAACCAAAGAAGTATGCCCATCATCTTCTTCTAAAGACAGATCGCCCAAATAATAGCCTGCTTTAGAAGTAGATGCCACTGTGGTAGCTTCCAGAACTCCCTTGGCATAGTTGAAGCTTTAAATGTGTTGCTGAGAACTAGACTTCATAATTCCATTTGGATATTTTATAGTGCAAAACTCTCGAAGAATGGTCAGCCAGGGTACCCCAAATGAATTAGCTTTACTATTTCCATCGGAAAGCTACTGGATTACATAAAATTGATCCAAAACCTTAAGCAGTTCAAATTCTAAAGCCTTGTTGGTTAATGAAACCTAGGAGAAATTGGCAAAGTCAAATTTGAAAGACTTGGTTAAATTGTATCCCACAATTTATAAATTAAGACTGATGTAGAGATGATGAAAAGTTCATCTTATGAGAGAGGCTGCTTGTGTGCTTTGGTCCTCTTCTGAGCCCTACTCTGGTGAGTGAGTATGACATTATTTGAGATGCATACACAGGCTCCTTTATCAGCTATAGAAAACTTTTCTTCTCAGCTACAAAAACATCATGTTTTCTACTTGCTGCTGGAAGTTTTTTTTCCAACCATAACTAGATCTCAACCAATGAAGATACTCCAAAGACTACCGTGCCACAGTTTCAAGCATTTTGGTGTTACTTGTTGCACAAAAAGATATTAGTTGTGCCTCAAAACTGAGCATCTCTATATACTGATTTGGATCAGTAGCTACAGCTGAACTTATGTTTTCTGCAATTCTCAACCAGAGAGCCTATAACTCGTCTTTCTACTTCTTCAGAAAACTTCAGTTACCACTATGATTGCAAGTAGTAGTCCTGTGCATTGTTTTGCATTCTGATTCTCAGTATCAACCAACTGGGGAGTGCAACTTTCTTTCACAAATACATTTTCCTGCAGTAACCTCCAACTTCCATCTATCCATAGAAAATTTGAATGGTGGAGAGTGACACTTGGTTTCATAGGCAACAGCATTGGTTAACCAACTAGTTATCATGATCCGATTTTCATTGTTGTCGTCTGGAAAGGACAACTTTACATTATCTCATATTTAGTGCTTCAAACCTAATCCATGATGATGACATACCTCATGGCCTTTAAGCTTCTGTAAACTTGCTCTGGTAATCTTCCAACGGGCATTTCTTTACATCATATCTTTTTTGGCTAAATGAAGTGATACAATTAAGAAAGACAAGCAAAATCTTAATGTCCTGATATTCTTGAGTTACTGTTATCGAGGCATGAAAATGATCCATGGTGAGAGGAATATAATATACTAATGATATCCAGTCAAGATGAAAGACTTGTGGGCTGATCTAACATATCACAATATAAAGATCCAAGAGATGTCTCTGACTAATCTTTCACTGATAATCTTTGCGGTTAACATTTTTCATGCCATCTTCTGATCATATCATTGCCCTCTTTTCTAATTGAAGCAACCTGTTCCATTATTTCTGCGAAGCTATATGCCTTTGAGAAAGGATCAGCTAATTTTCTTGCTCCTCTTTATTCTGGTGAGAAAAGATTGAAACATACAGCTCAAGAAAACCATCTGCTAGAACGCAAGGTTTCTAATCCTTCTCTCCAGATACTTTACCTCTGGTGATTGTCTTCCTTTTGGATATCTTTAAAAAAGGTCTGCACGAACCCTACTTTCTGATGGAGAGATTCTAGCTGCTATTTCATTAGAGGGCAGAGAAGGTTATCTTCTGACAGCTTTAGATTTTGCAAAAGAGAAGTGAAAGCAGCACAAGCCATTCTCAACTTTCTGCTGTGTCACTTGGGCTTAGGGGGAGAGCGGTGAGAATGAAGCCGGAAAATAGTTTATGACAGATCCCTTGGTGAGCAGCTCTTTGCTTACCATTTTGAATGATAAGTGACGTCTATGCTTCGTGTTTTTCTCATTGATTATTGAGAATAATTCACTAACAGTAAAAATGTTCTGCTGTTAATCCATTCAGTTTCTGCTTACCAAACAGCCACTGCCTGAACAGGTTGTTGCCTCTGTTTTCTGTGATTATTATTACAGTTTCACGATTTAAAGATATCCATATTGAAAGTGATTCTAGTGATGTAACACATTCCTTATCTTTAGTTTGAGAAATTGCATGGTTAATAGAAGGAAGAAGGCGCATCACCTTTAGACTCATAGTAAAGCATCCTGCCAAAATGCTATTATGCAGATGCTCATTAAATTCAAGTCAAAAGATATAGTTTCAGCAATTGGCTTGGACTTTGAGCTGATAGCCAAAAAACACTTTTGAAACCGTTTTAGAACAGGAAGTAAAATTTTGTAGGACATGCATCTAACCAACAACAGCATGTCCAAATTTATCATATGTGCTAAATGCAACAATACAAATTACTAATGCAACGATACAAATTATTAAGGTAACGAAACAATCTCTCGCACATATAATTATAGTGACCACCCACAATTTTGCTCTTACAATAGATAAATGCTAACAATCCACAAAAATATAACCGGCTATGGGTCATTCACTCCAGCCCAATTGTTGAGCTAATAGGTGTTTGTTTGTGTGAATTTATGGGGCAAACAATTTTTTTTTATTGAAAAATTGAAAAAAGAAAAAAGGCTTCAAAGAAAATTTACGAGTTAGTTTCAAGTTGACCTGTGATTTCTCACAAAAAATTATTGATTTACCTCAAAAAAATCATAGAAGATTTTATTTTTCCCGATGAAAACTTTAAGGGTGACTTGATGATAAACGAGTAAAGAGAGAGAAAAATAATGTTAAAATGGTGAAGTATTATTTGATTGCATTAAATTTATGTGATTGCATTTACCACTTCAGAAAATATTAAAACTTCACTTTACAATATCTTATTTTTCTACTTTTCATCACATAGGTTTTGCTTCCTTTTTTTTTTTTTTTGATATTTTCATGTATGACATATCTATAACTTTATGTTGAAATGTGAAAGTAGTAGTTTTGCTTTTGTTCTACAAAAATCAAAGTTAAAAAATTTGCGTATTTGATCACATTAACATTACTCATATCCTTCTGAAATTTTACCATTGAAAATTATGCAGAGTTGAATTAACTTTTCTATTGCATGGAAAAATCAAGGGGACTTTGACCATAACAATCTCATAGGCATACCCATTGTGTTTGCTTTTGGTTTTTACGGGTGCTGGAACACATATATTGATTAGCGCATAAATATATAAAAATTCTTCTACTAATACTGTGTAACTCTTCACATTAGCGATGATATAAAAACCTCAACTCCAAAACAATGAGTAGTCAAAAAAGGAGATAGCAATTATGTGGTAAATAGCAAAAGGAAAATTCTTTTTTCTTTAAAAGGGAAAAAAACAAAAGACAGAACATAAAAAAGGAGGAAAATTAGTGCCCTTGGAATGCGTTTAAACCATAGGTATGCACTTTATTATACACAAAAAAAAAAAAAAAACTGACTTTTTTAGTTGAATAATAGATCCGGTGTCGTGGTCTACTGGTCTAGGCCGATAAATTCAGCCTCCCTACCTCATTTTGTGACGTAATCGGCAGACCAATCGAACCCATTCGTGGGCCCATCAGCGTATACGGTGCAAAAGCTGGGCCCACTTCCCACGTTCCCCTTTCCCCATCTTACTCACCCAGTTTTCAACTAAGAATCCAATCCTAACCGAGTCTTTCTTTTGTTTATGGTCACCAAAAAATCATAGCCGCTGCTCCTAACTTGTGGGCCCACCGCGGTTGACGTTTACAACTCGCACAATCGGTCCGGTTACGGTGCTGGCTTTAATTTTTTCCGCACATGCGGATGAGTTTTACACCGTTAGATTGGATAATATTTGTTGTCTTTTGATTCAACGGTTAGGAAGCATGAGGGGTATTTTGGGTAAGCAAAATTATGGGAGAAAAAAGAGAAAAGTTTGAAACGATTTGAAATCTACTTTTTCACCTACTTTCTGACACATACTTTTTTCACCCACTTTCTTCAGCCAAATTCTACCAAATTCTCTCTTTTTTTTCTCTCTCTCTTCTGCATCTTCATCTCTTACTTTTACTATCTTCTGTATTCTCTCCGCTATCGCTCTCGAAAAGTCTTCAAATATTAAAGAACAAAATGATTATTCTCTTCAAGATCGTCATTTTGTGTTAAAGCAGTTTAATGAACCTTCAAATTTTCTTTCGAGCTTAAAAATTATTTTTTTCGATTTACTAATAGTCAAAATGAAGTTAGATATTATGAGTTTTTGTTAGACTGTTGGTGAGCTTTCAGAGCTATAGAAATCTTCACTAAAAAATAGATTTATGGTATGCTTTGCGGAAGAAGGAAAATGATGTGTTAATTTTTTTGGTTTGAAGAATGATTTGGCGATGGAACACTCTTATGATCTACAAAGAATGATTTTGATGGTAGAGAATTTGGTCGGATATTATCTTAAGAGTGAACAATTATTCTCAGTTAAGTGAATAATTATTCACTTAAGAGTGAATAATTATTCACTTGACATATCAAGTGAATAGATCTACTATATCAAATAATTATTCATAAAAATACGAATGGATATTTACGTAAAACTAAAAATATCCGATTTGGTGGGATATTATCTTAAGAGTGAATAGTTATTTTTTGCTTTAGCGAATAATTATTCACTTAATTCGATTTGGTCGAGATGTTATATTTAGATTGAACAGCTTTATTCTCACGCTAAGTGAATAATTATTCACTTGACATATCAAGTGAATAGATCTACTATATCAAATAATTATTCATAAAAAATCGGATGGATATATACGTAAAACTAAATATATCCGATTTGGTGAGATATTATCTTAAGAGTGAATAGTTATTTTTTACTAAGCGAATAATTATTCACTTAATTATTATTTGGTCGAGATGTTATTTTCGAGTGAACAGATTATTCTCCACTAAGTGAATAATTATTCACTTAAGAGTGAATAATTAAGTGAATAGTTATTCTTTGGGTTATTAGTTAGTTAGTTACGATTCAATGTACAAAAACATTTACTATACATAAACTTTGATTGTAAATGGCTAAGTTTTTATTTTATTAACTCTATGATGAATAAATATTCACCAAATAGAATATCGTTTACATGGCTAAAGTAACATCGAGCGTAGTTATTCGATTGAACACTCCATTTCGCATTCTTTTGAACAAGGCCTTTCTCTTACCATGCATCGCTCTTGGATAATCCCCGAGCCTTTTCAGCGATCTATTTGGGTTATTTCGGATTTGATGGCCTTGCCAAGCACTGCAGTCGTCCCTCGTATCTTGGTTGATGTTGTGGATCTAACATGTCAACAAAGAATAAAATTATTATTCACTCCGACAAACGGAAATTAAAAAATCATAGAGTGAATAATTATTCTCTCTTACAAGCTGAAACGTAAAGAATACAAGAACGAGTAATTATTCACTCTTACAAGCGGAAATGCAAAGAATTATGGAGTGACTAATTATTCACACCAATCACTTCAGCGAATAATTATTCACTCTTTCAGTCGGTACTGAAGAGAATCCAAGAGGGAATAATTATTCACTCTAACAGTCGGAACTGAAGAGAATCCAAGAGCGAATAATTATTCTCTCTTACGGTCAGATCTTGAAGAGGATCCAAGAGCGAATAATTATTCACTCTTTACGATCAGATCTGAAGAGGATCCAAGAGCGAATAATTATTCACTCTTCACGATCGATGATCGAAGAGAATCCAAGAGGGAATAATTATTCACTCTTACAGTCGGTACTGAAGAGAATCCAAGAGCGAATAATTATTCACTCTTTCAGTCGGTACTGAAGAGAATCCAAGAGCGAATAATTATTTACTCTTTCAGTCGGTACTGAAGAGAATCCAAGAGGGAATAATTATTCACTCTAACAGTCGGAACTGAAGAGAATCCAAGAGCGAATAATTATTCACTCTTACAGTCGGTACTGAAGAGGATCCAAGAGCGAATAATTATTCACTCTTACAGTCGGTACTGAAGAGAATCCAAGAGCGAATAATTATTCACTCTTTCAGTCGGTACTAAAGAGAATCCAAGAGGGAATAATTATTCACTCTTACAGTCGGTACTTGAAGAAAATCCAAGAGCGAATAATTATTCACTCTAACAGTCGGTACTGAAGAGAATCCAAGAGGGAATAATTATTCACTCTTTCGATCAGATCTTGAAGAGAATCCAAGAGGGAATAATTATTCACTCTTACAGATCAGATCTGAAGATAATCCAAGAGGGAATAATTATTCACTCTTACAGTCGGTACTGAAGAGAATCCAAGAGCGAATAATTATTCTCTCTACAGATCAGATCTGAAGAGGATCCAAGAGCGAATAATTATTCACTCTTACGATCGAGTATCGAAGAGAATCCAAGAGCGAATAATTATTCACTCTTTCGAGTCAGATCTGAAGAGGATCCAAGAGAGAATAATTATTCACTCTAACGATCGGAATCGAAGAGAATCCAAGAGCGAATAATTATTCTCTCTACGGTGCGATCTTGAAGAGGATCCAAGAGCGAATAATTATTCACTCTTACGATCAGATCTTGAAGAGAATCCAAGAGCGAATAATTATTCACTCTTTCGATCGATCTTGAAGAGGATCCAAGAGCGAATAATTATTCACTCTTACGATCGATGCTTGAAGAGAATCCAAGAGCGAATAATTATTCACTCTTTCGATTCAGATCTTGAAGAGAATCCAAGAGAGAATAATTATTCACTCTTTCGATCAGATCGAAGAGAATCCAAGAGCGAATAGTTATTCACTCTTACGATGCGATCTTGAAGTGCATCCAAGAGCGAATAATTATTCACTCTAACGATCGGTGTAAAATTCACGAGCCTCCTCTCGTTGTTCCGAACTCCCGTTTCTTGAGTTATTCAACGTTATGCTGAAAACATGCACCAAATAATTATTCATTTGCATGTGAGCGAGTATACATCATGTAAGAGTGAATAATTATTCGGCGTATTTGCTTTACTCGATGGGGAGAGGAGAGCCGAGTTGATGTTCAACGACTGATTCCACTAGAATCTCATTCCCAGTACGTTGTGATTCAGACTGAGCATCATTCGTTTCCTTCTTTTTGGCCATGCAAAGGAAAATAAGAAAACATAACCAACTTATTTAATGCATCCAAGAAAACAAAGAAAATACCTGTACTGAATCCATCCGAAATGCAGGATTTCTTGGCCAAGATAAGCGTTCTTGGCTTTAAGAGAGGAAAAATAACACCGGAGAAAGATGAAAATGGAAGAATGGCAGCCCAGAATGGAAGATTATTTAATGCATCCAAGAAACTGAATCCATTCCAAATGCAGGATTTCTTGAAGACATGAGCGTTCTTGGTTTTAAGAGAGGAGAAATAACACCGGAGAAAGATGAAAATGGAAGAATGGCAGCCCAGAATGGAAGATTATTTAATGCATCCAAGAAACCCGAATCCATTCCAAATGCGGGGATTTTTTTGAAGACATGAGCGTTCTTGGTTTTAAGAGAGGAGAAATAACACGGAGAAAGATGAAAAATGGAAGAATGGGATATTTAGGTGAGAGTTGGTAGAAAAGCAGGTGACATGACATTTGTCCTTCTTGATCCGATAGTTTTAAGCAGGGACTTGAAAAATAAATTTGGCTCCAAAATACCCTGGTCTCTCACAGCCATCGGATCAAAAATTTCTGATCTAATGGCTGTGGAGGGCAACCCGCACATGCTGAAAAAAGGTATGCCCAGCATATTAACTTCTCCGCTCACACAATCTTATTTTGAAAGAGAAAAAATCTAAACAAATTTGACTAAAAATTTGACTACATGAGTTCTACCAGAAAAAATACACGTAAATAGGCTACTTATCCCTAAGATTTGTACATTCGTGAATGGTGAGATTATATAGTATTTTATTTTGAAATTTTTTATCTTTAGTTTCGAGAGAGAATTTTTTATAAGAGAAAAAGTGAGAAATTTACATTGTGTTCCGTAACGAAATCCAATCCAAATACTATTTATTGGTCATATTTAATTATTGAGAGTAGTAATTATATTACTTAAAATATATATAAAATCTTTAAAAATTATAATAGTAAAAAAATAATTTTAAAGATCAAGTGATTACGAGATCTTTAAAATCCATGAAAAATTCTTTTCTTTTCTAAATTCTCAATTCGCTTTAAAATTTAATTTATTTTGAAGATTCGAAGTTTTTAAAAATACGTTAATACATCTATTACATTGGATGATTAAAAATAAATATCAAGAGATTCACACTTTGAATTGAATTTCATATATAAATGGAACAAAAAAGTTTCCCAATAAAATAAAAGGAAAAAAAGAAAAATGCAAGGGGAACCAAAAGGGTTTTTCAAGAAAAGAGAAAAATGAAAAATCCAGGGGAACCACTTTTGGTTGCCCAAGAAAAAAAAAAGAAAATCCAAGGAACAGTTCTTCTTCCCCAACTGGAGAAGAAAAACAAGTGTAGAGGGCTAGCGACAAACTTCGCCCTACGGCCCCTTCTGGGGCCCTTGGGGGCTACACCCAGCTGCTTCTGATGGCTTTGTTGGAGCAGCTGTTTCATTGCTTTTTTTAAATAAAAAATAATCACATTGCAATAATCATTTTAGATCGTCGCAGTAAACAATCCTTTGATTTCTCATAATATAAAGATTCTTACTTCATTTTTAACTTCTTTTACTGTCTCAATTTTTCATAATTGAAATGAGTTTAATACTCAAACAAGGCTTCAAAGATCTAGGTCATGCCTTGTTTAAAAAAACCTAGGTATATACATTAAAGTCTTTTCATTTATAAAAAAAGTGATAGGGAAGTGAAAGAAACTAAAAATGAAGTGAGAATATCACTTCCTATTATTTATATAAATATTACATCCATTTCAAAATATAAAATATTTTGTCCATTTTTGTATAGATTAAGAAAGAAGAAAAAAGATATATATATATATATATATATATATATATATATATATTTATTATAACCTTAAGTAATTTCATTAATATGATAAAGAATGAGAAAATTATATTTCTAGTGTAGGTATCTTTAAAAAATTAATCTTTAAAATTTGTAAAAGTTCAAATTTGTTGATAAGAGAGAAAATCATAGTTAACTTTTTTGGATATGGCTTGAGCTGGATTTTAAGAGTTCTTTATAGGTATTAAAATCTTTTTAATAATAACTAAAAAAAGAGGAGAGAAAGAAGTTAAAAGAGAAGCGAGAATATCACTTCCCTTTAAAAATACTAAAAATACAATCCAAGGTTCAGCTTTCTGAGAATGGGAAAACATTTATAAAGGACGTAGTGATATATAGTTTTTTTCGGACTATATAAAGTCAAAACTATTTTCATTATTTACTAGTTAATTTTTAAATTTCTAAAGTTTCTCTCAAACATTCTAAACATCAAAGCTCAAATATATCAAAAACCTCTTTGTATTTGTGCAACAAAATGTTAATTTCTCAAACCATCTATTTTTACATATTGTGCATATAAACATCATGAAAATTAGCCTTTACATGGCCAAGTTTTGAAAAAAATTTGAAATTGTACAAGAGTTGAGCCAGCAAATGGCACAACTCTAGTGCAACTTCCACTAGAAGTTGCTTGCCACGTCCTCCAGTTTTTGGTAGAAGTTAGATTCAAGAACATTAGACATGGAATACTCCATCTTGAAATCAAACTCAACATCCCATAGAAATAAAAATGATCACCCATATGCATGAAATAGAAGGATTGATAGATAAATAACTAAGAATAATAACAATGTTAATACAACATAATTGTGCAATTTGAAAGAAACATTTTTTTGAAGCATACCACAACCAAGCTCTTGATTCAATGTTTAGGAAATATTATACACTCAATAAACATCTCTACAATCACAATCATATAGATATGCATTAAAGATTTATACAACCATAAGCTTGTAATCTTACACACTCTCCACTAATTGAGGTACTCTGGATTCACTTAGATCAGGTAGGATTTTAGCGCTTGCAATGTTAGGTTAGGGAATTGGCTAATAAACAAAAGATATAAGGAGACAAAATAAAGAGAAGAGAGCTTGCGAAGAAAAGTTGACTCTAAATTATAACCATATGCTTCGACTCCTTTCTAGTTCCTTTATTACAAAGAATCTCAATAACCAAATCCATCCTAAAGAAATTTATACATTTCTCATGTATACATCAACTCTGGGCATTTTACAACCATAACTTGCAATAAACACTTTTTTCTTCTTTTCTTCTCTCTTTTTTTTTTCAATTTTTCAATTTTTCATTCTTTCCTTTTTTCCAAAATTTATTTCTCTTTTTTTCTTCTCAAAACAATAATATAGAGCAAGTCATGATTCCCCTTTTCAATTTTATGATTTTTTTAAAAAAGTTTAAACTTAGACTTAGTAATTAAATTCTACACTAGATAAAAACAATCCCCGACAACGATGCCAAAAACTTGATGAGAAATTTGTAAGTGTATAAATGTCAAACAAATAATAAAGTAGTGAGTACAAGTCATCCCAACGAGGATTGTAACCTAACGACATAATTCTTTTACTTATAACCCAACTTAAACCAAAATAAATGTGAATTTATTTAAAATCTAATTACTAAGAAAGATAACTAACAATAATAATAAAAACAAAAATTAATAATTATATTAATTAAAAATCAATAGTAATGAATAGACTAAGGAAAAAATTATATATATTCCATATGTTTGTTAAAGCTATACTCAACAACTATCACGAGATCTAGTTTATCTCTCTTCAGTAGTGTCTCTCCCTTCTCTCTGGAGATTTCCTTTCCAGTTCACTTGTGTTCTAACAAGTGTTATCTTCTTCTCCCCAAGTGATGTCTCTATCAAACCACTAGACCCATCTTAACCCTTCTTATCCTTTTCCCCTTTCATTGGTATTAAAATTGTTCACACTGTGTTATTGACATTTAATCATTTCAACTCATGCAAAATTTTTGTCTTTGCTCCTTCATCAATGAAGATGACAAAGCCCAAATCCTCAAACAATGACTCCTGGCCTGTTAGGGGAGTATACATGATTCTGAAATCTTGACACCCATATTGAACACTTGATGAGATTCATTTCTCTTATTCACCCCCTTTTGGGTCCAAGTCTAGAATCTCCCCCTAACAGAATGAATTTGGACAATGCTCAGAAAATTGGTTATTTTGCTGGACGCTTTATCACGCTGATCTGCTCAACAACATATATGGGATTAATAGGAAATTTTTGCGAATTCAAGTGGGCATTAAAGTTAACAAATCTCTAAAGACAGGCTCCTTGATAGAGAACAAGGGAAATGCCTATGGGTACCTTTCAAATATGAAAGAATGGCAGACATGTGCTTCAATTATGGTTGCTTGGGTCACAGAGAATTCATCTGTCCTCTCTCTCCAATTAAACCCATTGGACCTGAGGATCCAAGAGAAGCATATGGTATCTGGATACATGCCTCTAGTCCCTTTTCAGGATTTAAACCACCACCTCTGGAGTACTGAGATAATCACCGTCAACATGAATGGCATGATGATCCAGAATTGACAGAAGTTCTCCCACCCTTCCTTGCGCTAGTCTTGAGTGGCTCTACTCCCAAAACCATTCCCAAGCCATTGCTGACAATATCTCTACAGCGGAGACCTCACCATGCATTGATAGAAATAACTCCCACCTACTTAAAAATTTGTATGGCGATCCCTACCAAACCCAACTTTTTGATAGCACAGAACTTCAATCTTCCATTTTACATAGAAATACTTCAGTACCCTCTGTGATGGGTTGAGTAGCCGTGACATTTATTTTCTAGAGCCCTATTCAACAGCTGGACTCCGAAGCCCAATGTATCCTAATGGACTTGTAAGTGGACCTCTCTCTATCTAGACAAATCAACTGGTACCTAAGCCTGTAAATCTTAAACGATCCATTTCGAATATGGATCACAACTCCAAAAAGACCAAAGTGGGCCTTATCATTAGCCCTCACACATCCCAGGTTTATTGTGTTTGCTGAGAGATTTCACATCCAGGACCCTTGACTTCACTTTCTCAAAGCTTTGCTTAACAGAGCCACTCCTAGAAATAAGCAATCCTACGGTATCCATTCCTGGTGATTAAGTGGATGAAGAAGAATTTCAGTGGTGTTGAGGAAAGTATAACCTTTGTGAGAGGAAGGTTTATCCACATCAAAAGGAGAGCAAGATCCCTTCCCCTCACTTAGGGAGGATGATAATTTTTGAAGTCATCCCATAGTCTTCTTCCCCATAATGAGATAAAATCCCAAATGTTTCAAACAATTCAATGGATGAGGAGGCGGGCCTAACCATGCCCCCGCTTCCTCAATGATCGTACTATGCTAGAACTACCGATAGCTCTATTGTCTCCAGGCAGTAGAATCATTGAGACTTCACCTTAATCAACATAAACATGCTATTCTCTTTCTAAGTGAACTCAACATTTCATTTCTCTCTAAAATCTCTACTATTGTTTATGCCATTGGCTTTTATCACTTTAATTTTGAACCAGTTTCTGGACTCTCTAGGGGTCTTCTTTTGCGTTGGAAATCAAAAGTTGGTCTTCATATAAGAAGTCCAAGAATCATCCCATTAATGCTCTCATTTTGTCACATTCCTTGAACTTCTCCTGGAAATTTACTGGAATATATGGTCCACCCTAGAACACTGGTAAATAGGTTTTCTTCAATCATCAACATTGGATTAGAGAAGATTTTGACGGACCATGGCTATGCATTGGTAATTTTAACTGTTTTCTCAACAGTTGAGAGAAAAAAGGAAGTAGATCACTACCATCATCTAGCACCAATATCTGTATCAAATTCATGGAAGATTTAGGCCTCATTGACCTAGGATATACTGGTCATGACTATACATGGAACAACAAACGAGCTGGAAGAGTAAATAGCAGATTGAACTAGATTGAACATTGGCAAATATGGCTTGAAGATTGTAGTTTCGCAAAGCTTATGTGCTATACCTAACTGCTATTTTCTCTGATCATTGACTATTGCTATTGAACACTTGGCCTAATGAAACCTCCATCCCAAAAGCTTTTTAGTTTAATGAAACGTGGATTAGGGATGAAACATCTTTTGACATTATTAGGGATGCTTGGAAGGAAGATACTAGGGGCTCTTATCTATTTCAATTGGCTACAAAGTTGAAGGTAACCAAACAAGCTCTCAAGAAATGGAACAGGACTGAATTCGGAATGACTACTGGAATGGCTACATACTCAACTTCAATCTTCTTAAATTTTGTTGCAAGAAAGAGAAGTTAAAGAGGAGCTAATGGAAATCCTACCGAGGTAAAAACTCTTATGGAAAAGTAAAGCAAAGGCAGGTATCTTGAAGAAAGAAACGCTAACACTCGGTATTTTCATCTTTCAACTATTGTTCACAGGAGATAAAATGCCATAGACACTTCATTGTCACTTGACAGTGATTGGATCTTTGGATGGGAAAATATTAGTAATCTGTTTCGCAGCTGCTAATATGATTTAATTCCTATCCACCAACCCTTGTTTCCCTCATTATTTACATGACTTAATCTCTCCAGCCATCAATGATGACCAAAATGCTTTCCTCTGTGTCACTCCTTCTATAGAGGAAATTAGAAACACTGTGTTTTTATAAAGAACGGTAAAAGTTCTAGTCTTGATGGCGTGAACGCTTGTTTCTACAAGACCTACTGGAACATGATTACAAGACTGTTCATCATTTTTTTTTTTAAAATGGACATCTTTTGAAACCTATGAATCACACTTTCATTGCATTGATACCAAAAAATCAGTAAGCCCACAAGGTGGATCACTATAAAACAATTGCCCCTTGCAAACTTTCATATAAGATAATCACTTAGATTCTAGTATCAAGGCTAAAAACAATTTTGGATTCCATTTTTTCCCCTACACAAGCTGCTTTCATACCAAACAAAGGTTTGATTGATAATGTCATGATATCCCACGAATTGATGCATCTCATGAATAAGAAGAAAGGCAAAATAGGATTTATAGCAATGAAGATTGACATGTCAAAAGCATATTGTTAGCCCTAAGGGAAAATCTTATAGTTTTAATTAATGACAAACATTGATGTTGGCTAACTTGAATGTTGATTGTGCGATAGGATTTTTTGATTGAAGAAACTAAGTGATCTCATTACCTTAAAATTATAGTGCTAAGGACAACTCAAATGAGCTTAACTGGTTGAAGAATGAAGAGTATGTCCAAGAAGTTGAAGGGTTTAAAGACATTTTAGTGTATGCTTGCTTTTGTTTAATAGGTATGTCCAAGAAGTTGAAAGCTTTAACACGTGTGGTAGCACAAAATTTTTCTTACTTGTTTATGAGCTTTAAATTTTTTTAATTATCCTTTAACTACCTAGTGTTTAATAACTGCTTAGTCCTCAAAAGTTTTCAAATGACTTATCTTTTAGTCTAAAATGATTTCAAACTTGTTGTGGTTAAGTTTCTAATGCGTTGTCAAAGTTTGCAAAAGTCTGGACTCCAATTCTGATGTTATAAATATATCTTGGCTTTCGAATTTTCAGAGAAATTCGCACAACCAATTCTAGCAGAAAGGTCCCAATTCGGTCGACTATATTTTTTCTAACAGCCTAGTACATAATAATTTTGGACAACCAATTCAGACACAGTTAGCCCGATTCGGTTGACGAATTGCACTGTTACTAGAAATTGAATTTCAAACCTTAGATTGTTGAGAAATTTTGAATACTTTGAGAGGTTTTATACTTAAATATCTTAAGAACATCAAAAAGTCTTCTTTTGTCTTGTGTTACATGTAACTATTTGTATTGATAAAAGGTGAAATGGTGCTAATATTTTTAGTCATCTATCAAATTTGTTGGTAAACTCTTTCTTTATTTCACATCTACTTGCTTATTCAAGGTTGTCTTGAGGACATAAAACCCTTTTGGAAAGGGTGAACCTTGATTCTCATTTTCAAATAGAGGATGGGGCATAAAACTCTTGTTGTGTGAACCTCTTGTGTATTTGTGTATGAATTAATATTATAGTTGATTTGATTGAAATCCTTGAGTATGACACAAGGTAGTAGATGTAGATCTTGAAGAGATTGAACCACTATAAATTGACTGTGTAGATCCTTTTTACTTCAAGTCTTTATTTATTGATCCCACTCAATTTCCTTTGGAAGTTGTTGATATTTATTGTTGTCATTAAAGTGCTATCTATCTTCTAACTACTCTTTATCAAGGTTTCATAAATATTTGGAGGTTAAGTCATCTTAAACAAAGTTTTCAAAAAGTGAAATTTTTTTAATAATTAGCCAATGACCTAATTCATCTTCCTCTTGGGTCTTTCAATTGGTATCAGAGCAAGGGTTTTGTGGTTTAACAACCTAGAAGTTAAGATCTTATGGCTAATATTTCAAACCTACCTTATTTGGAAGGATCTTCCACAAATAGACATCCTTTATTTGATGGAAAAATTATACTTTTTGAAAATCTAAAGTTAAGATTTACATTTTTTCTATTAACTTTGATTTATGAAATATTTAGAGAAAGGTCCTTATATCCCAATGAAGCTGAGAGCTGATGGAGTCACAAGGGAACCAAAGCTAATTGAAGAATATGATGAAAGTGACTCAAAAAAGATGACATTGAATTATCAAGTAATGAACATTCTAAGTTGTTCCTTGGATTGAATGAATACAATAAGGTGAATGGATGTGACACCACCCACGATACATGAAGGCTTCCTCAAGTAACACATGAAGGAACAAACCAATTGAAGGAGTCAAAGCTTGCTATCCTTGTTAGAGATTATGAATTATTCACAATGAAGCAAGGAAAAAATATTAGCGACATGTTTACAAGATTTACCAACATCTCAACTGGCCTAAAGTCCTATAGAAAGAATTATTTTCTGGGTGAGCAAAATAGGAAGATATTGGATGCTCTACCAAAGTCAAGGTAAACAAAGACACTTGCTATTGAAGAATCGATGGACTTGAAGACTCTTTCCCTTGAAGAGCTCATAGGATCACCCTTACATATGAAATGAATATCAGAAGATTAAATGATCTAGAACATGAAGAAGAAGGGAGAAAACGAGTTGTACTCAATGCCAATGACAATCCCAGTGAATAAGAAGAATCATTAAGAGATGAAGAAGAAGACGGTGAAGATAAGATGGCAATGGTAGTTAAGAATTTCAATAAATTTTACAAGAAGGGATTCCTCAAAAAGGGTAAAACACATTTCAAGAAAGGTGGTCAATCACCATCTCTATTCAAACCATAATGCTGTGAATGCAAGAGCACCAACCATCTTATTGTCGATTGCCCAAAAGCCTTGGAAAAGGAAAGAGAAGCCAAGCCAAAGAACAAGAAATCTCTCAAGAAAGGGAAGGTACTTGTTGGTACTTGGATCGGTATGCCAATGAAGAAAGTGAAGATGAAAACAAAGAAAGAGCTAATGTATGTGTGTTTCATGGCCATGAAAGATTAGGTACAACCTATTCCTTCTACCTCTTCTTCTTATGATAATGATATTGATAACCCTAGTGAACTACTTGTTGACATGCACAGTGAATTGAAGAAGGTTTCAAAAAGAAACAAAGAAATAAGATTTGAGACTGATGAGTTGCTGAATGAAAATTTGAAACCATATTTGTTAACAAAATTTTTTTTTGAGTCTATTAAATGTTTGAATATTAAAAAAGAAGTTTTAAATATTTCCTTGCAAAATATGTCCCTTGAAAATAAAATTGTTTGTGCTGAAATCTCCTCGATTGAGAAAACGATTGTCGATCATGAAATTTTGAAAAAGAAGATTGATGACCTTACTTTATATATTGAAAATTTTACAAATGGAAGGGACAATCATGACAATCTTCTTGAATCTTAAAGATCTTCCTTTATGAAAAATGACCTTGGTCACATTCATGTAAACAATGTTCTTAAATACCAATTTTTTTAGTAGAGCTACTTCTACTTCCATGCCTCATGCATGTTGCACTTACTATGAAAGATATGGTCACAAGGCCATTAGATGTTATGTGAAAATAAAAGTAAAAAATAGAGTTAAAACTATTTGGAGAATTAAGAACACCACTAATCCCCTTGGACCAAATAAAATATGAGTATCAAAAATCACTTATTTCATTTGGTGTAGGTACATCTTCCTGTAAGATTAACTGCCGCTAAGTGGTTTATTAATACTGGATATTCATGACATATGACGAGGAATGCCTCACTCATTAGTGAGATTCAAACTACAAATGAAGGATTTGTTACATTTGATGATAAGAAGGAGGAAAAATCATTGGTGTACATAATATTGGTAAAGATCCTAGACCTTTCATTAAACAAGCATTGCTTATTGACTATTTGAAATACAACTTGCTTAGAATTAGTCAATTGTATGACAATGGATGGAAGTTGGATTTAAATATGACACATGTACTACTCTTGATAGTGTGAGTGGTAAAGCTATTTTGGTTGCAAATAGAGTTGGCAATGCATACGTGCTATATTTTGATGAACTTATTGCTAATGATGTTAAATGTCTTGCCATTCATGATAATGATGGTTATTTATGCCATAGAAGAGTAGGTCATGTAAATATGGATTTGTTAAACAGATTTTCCTCTCAAAAATTGGTTAGAGGTTTACCTAAAATGTGTTTTGAGAAAAATCATCTTTGTGATGCTTGTCAAAATAAAAAATAAACAAAAACATCTTTCATACCCAATAAAATGATTTCTACCTAAAGTCCTCTTTCATATGGATTTATTTGGACCAATGAGGACTAAACCCAAGAAAGCATTCATGTGACTTTCGATGAATCTAACATCTATTTTGAAAGAAGAGATGAAGATGATGTAGGTACCTCAATGAATGATGATCAAACTCATCTTCAAGTACCAACTTTTGAAGATCATGACAATGAGGAAGAAATGATTGAACAAGAATAAGAAAGTCAACCTACCAATAACCAAGAGCTTCCAAAAGATGTAAGATATTCAAGAGGCCACCCTAAGGAGAAAATAATTGGTGATGTCTCCCAATGACTTAAAACAAGAAGGTAGTTCATTGATAGCTTTGTCCTTTTATTTCATATTAAGCCTAAAAACATTGATGATGCCTTGTGCGATGATCTTTAGATTATTGCTACACAAGAGAAACTAAACTAACTTGAAAAAAACAAAATTTGGAACGTTGTCCCAATACCCTATGATCACTCTGTTATTGGTATAAAATAGATTTTCAAAAACAAATTAAATGAATCCAGGGTGGTTGTGAGAAACAAAGCTGGAATTGTTGCCTAAGGATTCAATCAAGAAGAGAGCATTGATTATAATGAAACTTTTATTTTGGTAGCTAGACTGGAATCCATATGAATGCCTTTGGCACTTGTTTCTTTTAAAGGATTTAAACTATTTCAAATGGATGTCAAAAATTCCTTTTTAAATGGTTTTATTGATGAAGAAATTTATGCAGAACAACCTCCTGATTTTACTCATGGAAAATTTTCTAATCATGTTTTCAAACTCTCTAAAGCTTTATATAGGTTGAAACAAGCTCCTAGAGTTTGGTGTGAAAGATTGAGAGGTTTTCTACTTTTGAAAGAATTTTCAAGAGGTAAGGTTGACATAACATTTTTTTAAAAACCACTTGCAACAATGATCTCTTGTTCAAATCTATATAGACGATATTATATTTAATGCTACTAATATATCTATTTGTGATGAGTTTACTAAGATGATGTAAATTGAATTTGAAATGAGCATGATGGGAGAACTCAACCTTTTTCTTGGCCTTCAAATCAAGCAAACTAAGAATGGCACATTCTTAAGTCAAGCCAAATACACCAAGTGAAATTTAAATTTTTTTATATCTTAACAACTTGGGAAATATTATCCACCAAAAGAAGACAATAAAATGGGAAAAATTGTAAATTTTTGAAATTTTAAGTAAAAAATGACTTATCAATATTGATTATGGGCTAGCCATTTGGAATGTTTAAATTATTTGTTCATGAGAATTGCGTGCAAAACTGAACTGTTAGACTTAGTCACTCAAAAAAGGAAAATGGCTCATGTAGTCCTTGAAGTTAGGAATTAGAAACACTTAGATTCTCAAAAAAACTTTCCAACTAATATCTTTAAATATTAAATGTCTCCAATATGATTGCAACAATTCTTCAACTCATACTACAACCAAAAAACTCCATGCCCTAAGTACATGTAAAATCTATAAGGACATATTTATCCAATCAAATGGTTTCGCACAAAAAAATGAACATGTGACCCCACATCTCTCGCTTATGTTAATGTTACTAGTTATTAATTCATTTAATTTTTTTCCCACACTTCTTCGTTGATTTTTTGAAGGAAAACTAAATGACACGACAAATATGCTCTTATAAATAAGGTACAAGCTTAGGGCATGAGAATTTTTTGTCAAAGTTTGTGATGGAGAGTGGTGTTTGAGGCATAAATTAGAGACACATAAAATGTTTAAGGACCAAATTGACATGAAAAAAACTTTAAAAATTTAAGTTTGATTGACCCTTAATTTTTGGGACTATATAGGCATTTTTCCAACTCAAAAATCAACTATCTAATTTTGATATTTTCTACGTTTAGAATATCAAGTTGTACTTTGATATCACTCAAATATTATCGAATGCACGTCAGTTAAAAATGATTCATATATTTGATCCAACTTAAGTCAATTTTTGGTGCTATAGCAAGTAGCACAATATTTTGTTTGAGTTGGATTTATATATAATACAACTCATTCTAAAAACGGTGATGGATTTTGATTTTTTTAAAAAATGATTGTAAAAGGGATGTAACAGATCTTCTAAACCTGTGCCTAATTTCTGACTAACCAACAAATAATAATTTTCATGTTCTAACTTTCTAAAACCATTGGATTGCTGCCAATAGCGGTTTCAATTGTTGGGAAGGGCAGTGTTAACACAGATACAAAAAAATAGAGAGAAAAGAACATACATTTTTTAATAATCGTTCAGTCTTTTAAATAGGGAAAACATCACTATTTTCCTTCGGAACGTTTGCAAGGAGGAAATTACTAATCCTTGCACTATGAAATTTTTGGACACACAAATTTATAAACTCCCATGGCACATCTCATCATCTGAATTGTGATACCCTTGTTTGTACCTAATTGGTTGCATCCAACCCTAAATAGGGAGGTATTTATATATAAGGTGCTGCTCCATTTCTGTTTCTTAAAATTTTCAATGTAGGGTATTGAGAAAATTCCCTAACATCAATGACATGGCAGCAACTAGTGCTTTAGGGATAACATCCCCATTCATAGCACTTCAGAAACGATGTTGGCAAAATTGCACAATCTTGTTATGAATTGGTTTCTTGGGAAATAGGTTAGGGATACCTGGAAATCTAAAAGACATTTCCTAACTTCTTTTGTTTACTTTTGGTTGATAAGGATGTAGGAAGAGATATTCTTCGTATAAATTTCAATATTCTTGCTGTGTAACTTGACTTCATAACGTAAATGGCCAGTTATTTCAGGGCTTTGTACTGTAATACAATATTGAACTAATTAATTTGATTGAATATTATTTGTAGGAAAGAAGAAGATGGCGTCGGGCAGGTAATGCTGGCAGTCTCTTTTGGTCCATCTACAAACTACCGCATCCATAAAAAGTCTAAACAAAAATGCGCAAGCGCCTCAGGTAGTCTCTTATGGTCCTTTCCATCGTAATAATGAGGATATGAAAACAACGGAGGAACACAAGGACCCAACTCTTCTACATTTCCTCGTCATATTGAGAAAGACACTTGGGATCTGTTGTGAGAGTCATCCATAACTCTCTAGAAGATTCAAGCAAATTCTAGATGGTTCAAACAAGTTGGAGAAGGTTCAAGCAAGTTGAAGAATATTCAAGATAGTTGGAGCAACAAATTTTGACTCAAAGAATATCTAGAATTATCTTGAAATAAGAAGCAATTAGAGAGCTCTAGAATTTGCCAAAGTTGGTGAATCAAGATCTATAAATAGGCTAGTGCTTAGGAGAAACTAGTGTGCAAGAAAGAGTGAAGAGTGCAAGTGTGAGGTGCTCCATTGAGTGAGCAAATAACAGAGAAAAAGAGAGTGAGAGTTACTTGTGTTAGAGTGTCTAGTGAGAAGTTAAACACACTCTAATTGTGAGTGTTTGGTGGCTTGTAAGTGAGAGTTTAGTGGAGTAATAAATTTTTGTTTAGCAATTCGATTCACTACTTGTGCCACCTTAATTCTCAACAAGTGGTATCAGAGCAGTTTATTGTGTGCCTGTCAAAATTAAGGTAAATATGGTCAGGGACCGTATTACCGTATTCGAATTTGTAGATTGAGAATCACGCTACAAGGAAGTTCTGTCGAAATAGACAGTCATGGACCGTGCTCGACATTAGCTAGCCAATAATCGTGATACATGGTCGTGCAAGATTGTGAAGTTGGTTGATCGGGAAGAGGAATCACCAACCCATAAAGGTGGAGTTCGTCAATACTATTGAGAAACTCAACGATGACAATTACAGTGAATGGAATATCCGTCTCTAGTTTTATTTGGGAGGACAAGGCTTATGGGAGATGATCGACGACAACTAGATAATGCCACCTCCAAAGGAAAATGCAGCAGAATACAAAAAATGGGACACGAATGCTGGTAAGGCTTTATCTATCTTAGCCTTAACAGTAAAGAAATGATATTTAGACAAAATTAAAGATGCAAAAACTCTAAAAGATGCGTGGGACACATTAGTAAAGTGTTTCGCAAAGGGGAATGACTCCAAGTTGCCGAAGCTCGAAAATGAGTTGATGACACTCACAGAATGCGACATGGCTGTAAGCCAATTCTTTGACAAAGTTAAATTTTTGTCTGAGAAAATTACAAAATTAGATCCATTTCATTCTGTTGATGAGACAAGAATGAGAAGGATAATAGTGTGAGGGCTTCGTCATAAATTCAATCCCATCATAGTAGCAACACGTGGATGGGCTAAAGAACCAACTCTCAATGAGTTGGAAAATATGTTGGCTGATGAAGAGGCTATAACAAACAAAAAGTTAGAGTCTTAGAGCAAGATGAGAAGAAAGCGCTCTTTACCAGGAGACAAACTTTCAGAGGAAAGAAAAGTCATGAAGAAGGAAAGAATCAAGATAGACAAAACTCAAGACAAGTACACCCTTGGAGAGGCTCTCAACCAAGGGGAGACAAACCACGAGAAGGCAACAATCGAAGCAATCATTGACAAGCTGACATTCGTTACAATTGCGGGACGAAAGGACATTTTGCTCGAGATCGTTGGCACAATCATGCAAAAGGAAATACTACTCTTTCCAAGAATACGAATAGCAGTGAAGATGAATTTGATTTTCAAGCATTCCTTGCATTAGTAGAAGATCATGCCTTGGTCGTGGTAGGTGATAATTTGATCAATTTTAGAAATGATTGGATAGTGGATTCTGGGTGCTCTAATCATATGATAGGAGATAAGAAAAAGATCCAAAATATGGAAGAGTACGATGAAAAATGAGTTGTGGTGACTGAAACAATTCCAAGATGCCAATCACTCACGTTGGCACGTTGGTAAGGCCAATGTGATACCTCGTTTCAACTCAACTGAAATGGAATTAGAAAATGTATTATATGTGCCAGGTATGAAAAATAATCTTCTCTCAGTATCACAATTAACTTCAGCAGGCAATTTTGTGGTGTTTCATCCAAAAGACGTGAAGGTATATCGGCAATTGAAGCAAGTTGTACCACTAATTATGGAAGTACGCAAACTAGAGTCGATCTACATAATGTCAACATAAACGGCATATGCAGACAAGACAAGAAAGAATGAGACACCAGATTTATGGCACACACGATTGGGATACAAGAGCTATGCTAGATTAAAGGCAATGATGAAGAAAGCAATGCTCAATGGAAAACATAGTATGTACCGTTTTAGACATATGCAGACAAGTTTTAGACAACATAGTATGTACCGGATGCAAGTATAGAAAACCGCACCAACTACCATATGAGCAGTCAAAGTTTAGAGCTAAGACACCTTTGGAGTTGGTACACTCAGACGTGTTTTGACCAGTGAAGCAATCATTGGTAAGTGACTATCGCTATATGATAACATTCATCGATAAATGCTCTCGATATGTTTGAATAGATTTTATGAAATAAAAATTAGAAGCATTAGAAAAATTGCCTGCTGAAGTAGGTTGTCAAATACAGTGCCTTTGTATAGATAATGGTGGATAATATACCTTGTACGAGTTCACTCAATTCTTGAAGAAGAATAGAATACGATGATAGTTGACATGTCAAACACCCCAACACGGAATGGAGTTGTAGAAAGGAAGAACAAGTATCTGGCAAAAACTTGTAGAAGCATGCTACATGCCAAAAATATGCAATCACGCTTTTGGGCAGAATGTATGAAGATAGCAGTATATATTACTAATAGGCTGCCACAAGCAAAGTTTGGCTTTACTTCACCCTATGAGAAGCTTTGGAAAAAGAAACCTTCAGTGTCTCACTTTCAAGTATTTGGATGTGTCTGTTACATGCTTGTGCCCGATCATTTTAAAAGTAAGTTAGACAAGAAAGCTATTTGATGCATTATTGTAGGATATGATCCTCTAAGAAAGGGTTGGATTTGTTGCAATCCAGACATAGGCAAATGTTATGTATCCAGAGATGTCTTATGTCGTGTTTGATGAAGCATCCTTCTGGTGGTCATCTCAAGCCTTGAAATTACCAGATTCCAAGGAAATTGAGGAAGAGATCGAAGAAAGATTAGAAGAGCAAGGGGGAGATTCTTCATCATCCAAAGAAGCCAAAGAAGATTCACCAGCTGAAGAACAATGTTCAAGAAAAGCAAAGAATCCATAGAAAATAAGAGCACACAAAATAATAGAAGATCGAAGGCCAAGTCAATATGAAGTAAAAGAAGATGAAGAAGATGAAGCTAGTCTACAACTCCGATGATAAGCAAACAAAGAAGGCCAAACCCCATGTATGCAAATGCAAACCTGACTCATACGAAGAAGCATCACAAAAGGAAGAATGGAGAATAGCAATGGAGGAAGAGATTCAGGCACTAAGACAAAATGAGACATGGGATCTAGTGCCAAGACCAAAGGGAGTACAACCCATTTCCTGTAAATGGGTATTTAAGTTGAAGACAAGATATGATAGATCAATCGATAGATATAAGGCTCGACTAGTGACTCATGAATTCTCACAAAAGTATGGATTGGATTACGATGACACATTCAGTCCGGTAGCCAAGATCACTACAGTAAGAGTATTACTTACCTTAGCTGCAAGTAAGTCCTGTAGATTGTGGCAGTGGATGTTAAAAATACTTTTTTACATGGCGAACTTGATCGAGAGATATATATACAGCAGCCAAGAGGGTTTGAGAGTAAGACATACCCATAGTATGTTTGTAAGTTAAAGAAGACGCTCTATGAATTAAAACAAGCACCTAGAACGTGGTACGGAAAAATAGCAAAGTTTTTAATACATAATGGATATTCGGCGGCACCAATAGATTCAGGCATATTCATCAAAAGTCGAGAAGGAAAACTAGCCGTAATACTTGTGTATGTGGATGACCTCATTATCACTGGAGATCATCAAGAAGAGATCAGACAGATGAAGGAGCTTGGAGAGCTAAAGCATTTCCTTGGCTTGGAGATAGATCAAGGAAATAACGGGATATTCGTATGTCAAGAGAAGTATACTAGGGATCTTCTGCAAAAGTATGGAATGATTGATTGCAAGCCAATATCAACACCGATAGAGGTGAATGCTCGACTAAGCTCAATAGAAGGGAAAGAGCTCGAGGACGTGACAATGTACTGGCAACTCGTGGGAAGCTTATTGTATCTAATATTGTCAAGGCTTGATATTTCATATGCTGTCAGAGTAGTACGACAATTTATGCAAAAGCCAAAGAAGCCCCATCTAGAAGCAATAAGATGAATACTAAGGTAAGTAAAAGGAACTATAGATTATGACTTATTCTATAGGAAAACAGGTGTAAGTAAAATGATAGAATACGGTGACGCTGATTACGCTGGTGACCACGACACTCGTCAATCAACTATCAGATACATGTTTAACCTGGGATCAGGAGTAATCTCATAGTGCAGTAAGAGACAACTTATAGTGTCACTATCAAGTACCGAGGCTAAATATCGTGCTGTAGCAATGGCCATTCAAGAATGTACATGGTTATTACAAGTGCTAAATGATCTTCATCAATCAACGGATGATGCAGTGACGTTATGTTGTGACAACCAATCAGTAATTCAACTTGCTGAAAATTCATTATTCCATGTATTTAAGAGTTAAAAAAATTATTTTTAAAATTAAAATTAGATGTCCCTCGCTATTCCCTCGCTAATTAGCGAGGGATTTTATTTAAAATTTAAGAATTTATTTTTAAAATTAAAAATACATGTCCCTCGCTAATCCCTCGCTAATTAGCGAGAGATTAGCGAGATATTTTATTTAAGAATATAATAATTTATTTTTAAAATTAAAACTACATGTTCCTCGCTATCTCTTGACTGATTGTTGTCTGGCATTTTGAGTCTTTGAACTGCTTTTGCAAGAGAAATCGGTTCTTGTACAATAGTAATTGATGCCAAAAAACTTTATGTGATTTGATGAGAACTGATCACAAGAAACAAAATATGATAAGGATAGGAATTGATACCCGAGATACCCGAATTGGCGCAATGAATAGAAGAAGAAAGGGGTACAAAACATTTCGTCGTATGGCATATATAATATTTTAATTATTTTTGCTTCTTCTTTTCTCTTGTACTTCTTGTAACTGGACATTGACTCGGTATTTACCATAGTTGTACCATCAGCTTCTCCAAATCCACTTTGGTTGGTGTTGAGTGGTGTCCCAAATTTTGGGAACCAACTCCCTCTTTTATGCCTAATATTCTTCCATCTTTTACTCTCTAAAATACTCAACATGTTTTCTCATTTTATGCCTAATATTCCTCCATCTTTTACTCCATAAAATGCTCAACATGTTTTCTCATTTTTTGCCACAAATTAGGGAAGTAAAATGGACTTCATCATTGTGTTTTGCAAGACCTCTTTGTGTGGCTATAAAAGGAGGTCTTCTAATTGAGTTCAATACACCAATTCTCTCCAAATTCTCTCCCCAAAGGCTGAAATTTTTCCTCCACATATATTCACTATATCATCAAATTATAGGGTTGAGTTTATGAGATTTATTTCTCTCTTACAAGTCTTCGTTGGTAATTGTTGTTGAAGACTTTTTCTCTTGTACTTACCTGATTATTATAGTGGATATTTTTGGCTCGCCGTAGGCAGTGGGTTTTCTCCCGTATTGGGTTTCCCACTTAAAAATCCTGTCTCCTTTATTTTTCCTTGATCTCCTTATTTTCTTTCTCAATATCTATTCTTTTGTGCTTCTGCTACGCATTGATATCATAACAAGTGGTATCAGAGCCTAGTTACCAAATATGTCCACCGTCACCAAATTTGATATTGAGAAATTTGATGGAAAAATCAGTTTCAGTATATGGCAAATTCAGATGAGAGCAGTCCTCATTCAAAATGGTTTAAAGAAGGCACTTGTTGGAATTTCCGAGAAGCCTGCGTGTATGACAGATGAAAAATGGGAAGAGTTAGATGAGAAGGCATATTCGGCTATTCAGTTGTGTTTGTCCAAGGAGATTTTGTGCGAGGTCAATAAAGAAAAAACTGCAGCAGGGCTATGGACCAAACTTGAATCCCTGTACATGACCAAAAGTCTTGCCAACAAGCTTAGACTCAAGGAGCGCCTCTACACTTTGCGTATGGCTGAAGGTACCGCTATACAATCTCATCTTAATGAATTTAATTCTATCTTGATTGATCTTGAGAATTTGGATGTCAATATTGAAGATGAAGATAAAGCTGTACTGCTAGTTGTTTCTTTGCCGCCCTCTTATAAGCACTTCAAAGAATTATGCTTTATGGAAATAATGATACTCTGTCATTTGAAGATGTTAAATCTAATCTATTGCCTAAGGAGAAATTTGATCATGAGGTACGATCTGATGATAGAGGTGAATGCTTGAATGTTAGAAGTAGATCTATCGATAGGAGTAATTTATCAACGAAAAATCGTAGATCTAAGTCTCGAGGCCGTAATTCTAAATCCTGTCATTATTGCAAGAAGAGCGGACATGAAATTTCAGAATGTTATAAATTGAAAAATAAGAATGAGAGAGAGGAGAAAAAGAATAAACCTTCTCAGAATAAAGTTGAAGCTGATGTAATTGAAGCAGATTCTAATGGTGATGTTTTGTTGGCTACTACTTCTGATAAACGTAGCTCTTTAGAATGAGTTTTAGATTCTGGCTGTACTTTTCATATGTGTCGCCACAAAAAATGGTTTAATTCATATGAGAAGGTTGATTCTGGTGTGGTTCTTAGGGAAACGATTCACACTGTGTTGTTGTTGGAATTGGTACGATTCAGATTAAGGCTCATGATGGCACTATCAGAACTCTGACTAAGGTACGCCATATTCCTGATTTGAAGCGTAATTTGATTTCTTTAGGCACCCTTGAGTCACTAGGGTGCAAGTATTCAGCTGAAGGTGGAGTTCTGAAAATTTCTAGAGGTTCCTTAGTATTGTTGAAAGGAAAAAGAATTGAGAGTCTCTGTATTTTGCAGGGTTCAACTGTGACAGGTTCTGTTGCTATCTCTACTTCTCTTTCTGATGATGATCTTACTCAGCTATGGCACATGCGTTTAGGACATATGAGTGAGAAAGGCATGAACATTCTGAATAAAAGAGGTTTTCTTGGTAAGCAAGGTGTTGGTAAGTTAACTTTCTGTGAACCTTTTGTAGTTGGAAAACAAAAGAGAGTTAGCTTCTCCACTGCAACACATCGCACACAAGGGATTCTTGATTACATCCATTTGGATCTTTGGGGACCTTCAAAATTTCCTTCACAAGGCGGCAAGAGGTACATGATAACATTTATTGATGATTTCTCTCGTAAGGTTTGGGTTTATTTCCTGAGGCATAAAAATGATGCTTTCTCTAAATTTAAGAAATTCAAAGTTTTGGTCGAAAATCAAACTGGTAGGAAGATTAAGAAACTCAGGACTGATAATGGTTTGGAGTTTTGCAATTATGAATTCAATGAGTTTTGTGAGAATCATGGCATTGCTAGACACAGAACATTAGTAGGAAAACCTCAACAGAATGGAGTTGCAGAACGCATTAATAGGACCCTTTTAGAGAGAGCTCGTTGTATGTTATCTAATGGTGGTTTATGGAGTCGTAGAGATTTTTGGGCTGAAGCTGTATCCACTGCTTGTTACCTGGTAAATCGCTCACCTCATTCATCCATTGATTTTAAAATTCCAGATGAGGTTTGGTCAGGTAATCCTATTGACTATTCTCATCTCAGAATTTTTGGTTCTCCTGTTTTTGCACATATAAATGATGGAAAGTTGGCACCTAGAGCAGTTCAATGCATTTTCTTGGGTTATTCATCTGAGTCGAAAGGCTATCGGTTGTGGTGTCCTGAATTTAAGAAATTGATTTTAAGTAGGGATGTCACATTTAATGAGAATGCCTTGTTATCTCCTAGAAAAGATACTGCTGTTTCTTCTCTTGATACATGTGATCGTCAAAGTGCCAATGAGAAGGTGGAGTTAGAGGTGTCTACTCAAAGAGGAGGGAGTGAACCGATTTTTATTGGAGAGTCTGAACAGAATCTTGAAACACATGATGAATCAATACCCTCTAGTTCATCTGAGCCTATGCAGTCTTCAAATGATCATAATATAGCACGTGACAGACCAATGAGAAATATCAAAAGGCCTGCAAGGTATGCTGATAATGATGATGATAATCTCACTGCATATGCTCTTTCTGTTGCACAGGATACAGCTGAAGGAATTGATCCTTCTAATTACTCTGAAGCTATATCCAGTTTTAATTCATCCCAGTGGTTTTTAGCAATGCAAGAAAAAAGTGAAAGCCTACATAAGAATGGGACATGGGAGTTATGTGATTTGCCCAAAGGATGTCGAGCTTTGAGTTGTAAGTGGATCTACAAATAGAAAGAAGGTATACCCGGGGTTTAAAATGGCAGATGGAAAGCTCGCCTAGTAGTTCGTGGTTTTGATCAAAAGGAAGGTATTGACTTTAATGAAATTTTTTCTGCTGTTGTACGTCATACCTCTATTCGAGTGCTACTCGCTCTTGTTGCTTTATATGATTTGGAATTGAAGCAACTTGATGTCAAAACTGCCTTTCTACATGGCGAGTTGGAAGAAGAAATTTACATGAAACAACCAGAGGGATTTGTTGTGCCAGGTAAAGAACAATCAGTTTGCCGTTTGAAAAGATCATTGTATGGTTTGAAACAAGCTCCGAGACAATGGTATAAGCGTTTTGATACTTTCATGATTGGGCAAGGATTCACAAGGAGTCAACATGATAATTGTGTGTATTTTATGTAGTGTTCTAATGGATCATTCATTTATTTACTGCTTTGTGTAGATGATATGCTTATTGCCTCGAAAGACAAGTCTTTGATTGATAGGTTGAAGTCTCAACTTAAATCTGAATTCGAGTTGAAAGACCTTGGTGCTGCGAAGAAGATACTTGGTATGGAGATTCGCAGAGACCGACGAGCTGGCAAACTCTACTTGTCTCAAAAGAATTACATTGAAAAGATTCTTGAAAAATTCAATATGAAAAATTGTAAGCATGTCTCTACTCCTTTTGCTGCACACTTTAAGTTATCTGCTGATCTTTGTCCAAAATCAAAGGAAGATATTGAGTATATGTCCAAGGTTCCCTATTCTAGTGCAGTTGGAAGTCTCATGTATGCTATGGTTTGTACTAGACCTGATCTTGCTTATGCAGTTAGTATAGTGAGTCGTTACATGCACAATCCAGGGAAACATCACTGGCATGCAGTGAAGTGGATTTTTCGTTACTTGAAGGGCACGACCAATCTTGGTTTGGTTTTTGACAAAAATAGAGTTGCCTCAAGTAATGTCAGCGACTTTGTTGATTCCGATTATGGTGGTGATCTTGACCGACGTAGATCTCTTTTCGAGCTACATCTTCACTTTATGTTCCGGTGCTATTAGTTGGAAAGCAACTCTGCAATCCATTGTTGCATTGTCCACAACAGAGGCTGAGTTTGTTTCAGCTACAGAAGGTGTTAAAGAGGCTATTTGGTTGCGTGGTCTTGTTCTTGAGCTTGGTATTCCACATGGTGCTACAATGGTATTTTCAGATAGTCAGAGTGCTATTCACCTTGCCAAGAATGATACATATCACTTCAAAACCAAGCACATTGATATACGCTATCACTTTATTAGAGATGTTATTGACAAAGGAACTATCATTATTAAAAAGATTCATACGTCGGAAAATCCTGCAGACATGCTTACAAAGCCATTACCTATTACTAAGTTCGAGCACTGCTTGGAATTAGTTGGCATCATTAATGCCTAATCGCCCTTTGGGTACCTACGGTGAACTTCAAAATTTGAGCCAAGGTGGAGATTGTTGAGTGGTGTCCCAAAATTTGGGAACCAACTCCCTCTTTTATGCCTAATATTCTTCCATCTTTTACTCCCTAAAATACTCAACATGTTTCCTCATTTTATGCCTAATATTCCTCCATCTTTTACTCCCTAAAATACTCCACATGTTTCCTCATTTTATGCCTTATATTCCTCTATCTTTTACTCCATAAAATGCTCAACATGTTTCCTCATTTTTTGCCACAAATTAGGGAAAGTAAAATGGACTTCATCATTATGTTTTGTAAGACCTATTTGTGTGGCTATAAAAGGAGGTTTTATTGAGTTCAATACACCAATTCTCTCCAAATTCTCTCCCCAAAGGCTGAAATTTTTCCTCCACATATATTCACTATCTCATCAAATTATAGGGTTGAGTTTATTAGATTTATTTCTCTCTTATAAGTCTTCGTTGATAATTGTTGTTGAAGACTTTTTCTCTTGTACTTACCCAATTATTATAGTGGATATTTTTGGCTCGCCGTAGGCAGTGGGTTTTCTCCCGTATTGGGTTTTCCACTTAAAAATCCTGTGTCTCCTTTATTTTTTCTTGCTCTCCTTATTTTCTTTCTCAATATCTATTCTTTTGTGCTTCCGCTACGCATTGATATCATAACAGTTGGATTGACTACGGGATACACCAATCAAAAACTCCCCCTGACTCTCACCTCCAGTCCTTATTTGTTGTATCAGAGAAGAAGACCCAGTTTGATTAGAAGGTTCTATAACATCAGAACTCCCGATTTCAATTTCAGCAGCATCACCAGAATTTCAATCTCCATCTGAATTCCCACTAACCTTTGGAACAGTGGTTATTGGTGAAACATTCTCACTCTCCTGCGCACCCTTCTTGTCGAATACAAGAGGAAAAGCAAAGATGGAGGGAAATGTAGTGGCAAAAGGAAAGTGGTTCTCATGAAAAAAAAAAACATTACGAGCAACCAAAAATTCACGAGTATCAAGATTAAAAAAATTCCAGCCTTTCTTACCATAAAGATATCCCAAAAATACACACTTCGTACTCCGTGACTGAAATTTATCTCGGTAAGGAGTCAAATGATAGACATAACTCAAACAACCAAAAACCCAGGAATGATTTTAAGAAGGAACATTGATATACAATAATACATAAGGGCTTTTTACATGGAGTAAATTGCAAGGAGTCTAGTTAATCAAATAAGCAGCAGTCAAAATACACTTCCCCTAGAAATCAAGAGGCAAGTGAGCTCGAAAACTTAAAGATTGGGCCACATTCAGAATGTGGCAATGTTTCCGTTCTACATAGCCATTCTATTGTGGTCTGCCAGCTACAGTAGTATGATAAATAATACCATGTTCACGAAAGTATGGTGTTAGGCATGTAAATTGTGCGCCATTATCTGTTCGAACAATTTTCACAGAGTTACCAAATTGCTTTTCCATTAAAACATAAAAATTCTTTAGAAGTTGTTTGACTTCCTTTTTTGCTGCTAGAAAATATACCCAAACAGCTCTTTAAAAATCATCCAATATAGTTAAGAAATAACGTGCTCCATAAGAAGATGTAACATAATACGATCCCCAGATATCACAATGGATTAGATAAAATATGCTGTCAGTTTTATTATAACTTAAAGGCAAGTTGTAGACAATTGGATGCTTAACAATCATCCAATATATGTTATTTTGGAAAGTAGACTAAATTTTTGAATGCTTAACAATTATAGGCAAGTTGTAGACAATTGCACTTGATGGATGTCCCAAATGTTTGTACTGAAGCTGCTTGATAGCAACAACACTTATTATGTCCCTCGCTAATTAGCGAGGGATCTTATTTAAGATTTTAAAAAATTATTTTTAAAATTAAAATTACATGTCCCTCGCTATTCCCTCGCTAATTAGCGAGGGATTAGCGAGGGATTTTATTTAAAATTTAAGAATTTATTTTTAAAATTAAAACTACATGTCCCTCGCTAATCCCTCGCTAATTAGCGAGGGATTAGCGAGGGCATATATTTCGGTCAATGGCACTTTATCCCTCGCAAATCTGTCGCTAATTAGAGACGGATTTTTGCCGTCGCAAATCTCCGTCGCTAAACGCACATTTCCTTGTAGTGTTTTTCAAACTCAAAATGAGGATTTCTTTGGGGAACCAAATAAAGATATATTTTTTATTTCTTCTATTGATTAAATATTTCAAAAATAGTGGGATTTATAGGTTCATAATACCTTTGATATTCTAACTTTTGTTAGAATGAAAATAGTTCAATTATGTTTTTCATAAGTCATGAACAGTTTAGACTCCACATTTTGGTACGATGCCATAAAGCAATCCGCTATTTGAGGTTAAAGTCAAGTCTAAATCTCGTTCAATTACTAAAGTTAACATCTATTAGTGCATACTAATGTAGGTCATTATAGTTTATCTAGTAATGTTGAACAATAAAGTTAGACTTATTTCTCAAACTTTCATTTAAAGGGCATTAATTTTCAAGAAAACTTATTTTAAGTTTTAATGAAGGATTCTATTGGAGTATTCATAACATTGTAACTCATTTTGATATAGAGTTACTTTTAATGGATATGAAAATATATTTTGAAATGATCCTATATAATGGAGAGGTATACATGTGCATGTATAAATGTTTTCATAAATTTTGATGATTCATTTTTGCAAGATAATGAAAATCTATATATAATTAAAATTGATTTCCTCCAATATTATATTTAAAGTTATGATGTTGTTTCTTCGTTTTGTTTTAAAGTGTATCATTGTTAATTTATAACCTCAAGGTTAGTGGGAATAAATAAAGTATCTTACCCTCATATGTTGATATTTATTTTGCAAAATTTGTCAAAAGGATGTATGTGACTTTTGAGTAATTTAAATACCAAATATAGGGGTCTAAATTGTAATCTCTTGTATTATCTGCAGAGAGATTAATAAAGGATTGTAAAGAACATTTAATCAATATTATTGTGACCCAAATTATGGCATTCTTATAAAGTTATATAAAATACTGCTCATTACTCATGTTTGTCACATTTAAGATGATTATTTGTTTGTTACAATATATTGAAATATAGGTAAATCCAAGGATGCTATGAAGGTATCACATGCATATAATTTGGCATATTGTTTGTCGATTTTGATTTTAGCCAAATTTATGTTCTTCAACTTTATTGTTAATTTTCAACAATTTATTTTGATAGTTGAATAAGCAACTCTAAATTTTCTTTGTCAGTTTGAAGCAAGTGACTATTGAGTATAAAGTTATAGAGTTGAAAACTTAGTTTGCTGGCTGATTTATTACTCAACCCTAGTAACTCAATTAGCACATAAAAATATTACTATATTGACATTATTTGTCTAGACATTTGAGTAATCTTACTCACATGATTGTGCACATAAAGTTAATGCATAAAGTTGTGATCCACATAAGATCCATAAGGTTAGACCCTGAACGACTTAACCTCTATAATTCTTGTAGTACATTTTTTGATTAAATAACTTACATAATTGTATTACAATGGAGTAATTGTAAAGTTTCTTGGGTATATTTGGGATTTTTTCAATCACTCATAAAGGCGTTTACCTGATTATAACATGTGAGCTAAGTGGGAGAATGTAAGCATTTGATCTTCATTAAAAGACCTTAATGTGGCCCACATATTATAAGTAGTTACTATATTTTCTCCTCTCTAAGTTAATTAGATAAATATTAATAAAGATAGGATTTGTTATGATTTTGGAATATAATTCGAATGTTTCCTTGATGAAGGAAACTCTAATTGGTATCCATCATATGAGGGTCCCTAGTCTAACTTATATAAATCCTGTGTAACATCATCAGTTCAAAGATTTTTTTTTAACGTTGATAGGCATAGGCTAGAAGACCATCATACAAAACAACTCAGAGACAGAGGAATCGAGGTGGTTCAAATCATGGTATTATCTTTACACAATTACTTGAACAATCTCGACTAAAAATACATATTTTAATTTTTTCCGCTGCGAAACATATTTATATTCACGTCTATATTAAATTTCTTTCAAATTATACAAAATGACATTGGGTGTGAGGCAGCTAGCTGTAGTTTAATTGTTCAACTCGATCTCGAAAGATGTCAGGCTCGACGCGAGCAGAGGCCTCGGTCGTTTGTGCAGGGATATCAATGACTACTGCAAGAAACCGCAGCCTCTAGGTTTGGAATGCTTGTAAATACGAGAAAAAAAGAAAATGAAAATGTCCAAATAGATTGTAACAGATTATTGGTCACATTAACATTAATTTGTCATGTTGTAAGTGAATTGATATACGCTATTCCTTAATTGCAAAAGTAAAAGCTACTTCGGTTTCTGCTGAATGACTTGGTAGAAGTGGATTTATTTCTATTGGCATATGAATTGTCCCCCTTCACCATTGTAATTCTTTTTATTATTACGAAAAAAAATCTAGGCCAACTCCATACTATTATAGGTGGTTAATGTGAGATCGTTTCTTTAGTTGCATTATATAATTAAAGAACAATTGGAGTCTGAATTTAATTGATTGCAGAAAACCGAAAATCAAGAGTGAGAAGTTCTAAGCAAAGTCTAAATTTACCATCTCTTCTGGAACTCTTTCAGGTCTGTAGTTACAAATTTCCTATCAGCACCAATAAAACATAATGGCAAACAGCAGCCAAGGCTTCAAATATGAGACTTGTTGTTTCACGTTCATAAGCAAACAATATCTAAAGGATACTTGTGAATTTCCTCAATGCCAAAGCAAAGATGAAGAATTTCATGCTAAAAATGGAACGGGTGACGAATTGCATAACAGAGGAAAGGGCAGCAGCTGCATTACCATTGGTTTAGGCATTAAAGGAAATACCATACATGGCTTGAAAAGCCCTTAGCAATCTTCAGAAGGAGGCTTATTACTTATATATATACAGCTAAGGAGTCACTATCATATTACATGTAAACCAAGTTTGTTAGGCAGACATTAACAGTAGTAAGAAGGAAGAGAGAGGTTACTGGAGCACTTGTGATGCGAAAATATTCAAAAAATCAAATTCAATCCATAGCTGAACTCCCATTCCAGTGAAGACGTGAGCTGATTTCTTCCGCTAATTGATTTCTCTCTTTTGATTTGGATAAGCTTATCATAAACAGACCAGGGGAAGCTAATATAATGATCTCGATTCAGTCCCTGATTGTAGCAACCCCAGTATTTATGATGATAAGTGACATGATACCAAGCAGATGCTTTTGCATATGCATTATCTAATTCACCTCCTCTCTTGAACCAGGACCTAGCTTCTTTCCTCAATGACCTCACAGCCTTGCCAACAGCTTCTGCATCGTTTCTTCGATCAAAAGACTTTGACATCTTCAGGATACCACCACTCAATATTTCAGCTTCAGTTTTTATGCCATAGTAGTCCATCAGATTACCCAGCTTAAAATCATATTCAGTCTTATACTCGAAAGCTTCATCGATGTAATCTTCAAATCCAGCTACTTCCAAATCAGTATCATATGATCTGTGAGCCACTTCCCTGGTGAAGGATTCAATACAGCTTGTATCTGGTGCTTTGTCTCTCACCTCTCTAAACAGCTTTCCAAGAACATTGTCTGATACATAAGTGGGCCTATCAGGCTTTTCCATGAAATCTGGATACTCTTTGACATGTAGATGAGGTGGTATCTTAGCTGGAACACCGGTCTTTGGAAAGTCAACTGCAATGGAAAACAGCTCTGCAAGCTCTAGACAAGGCTTGCTCATTGCCTTGTTTGTTTCCCTGTCAGCAAAGACGGTGTGGGCATTCGCAATGATTCCTAAACTGTCACTTGCTATATAGTTGGTGAAATACTCCTCGATTTCCTAAACAAAGGCAACCAAAAATCTTTTCTCTAACATCAAAATACAACAAGTAGGATTTAGAGCAGCTCTAGATAGTGCAGCAAGTCTTTAACAGCTAAGTACAAATAACCAGTTCATAACTTCCTTACTCCTTTAAGATATACAGAATGAAATTTCACAAAAGAAAAAAAAAGGGATATTTCATACTATTCCATCGAAAGCATGTGTCTGGAACCATAGGCGGACCTAGGTTTTGCTTGGCCATTTTTTTCATACAAATAACCAGTTCATAACTTCCTTACTCCTTTAAGATATACAGAATGAAATTTCACAAAAAAAAAGGGATATTTCATACTATTCCATCAAAAGCATGTGTCTGGAACCATAGGCGGGCCTAGGTTTTGCTTGGCCATTTTTTTAAAAATAATATTTTAGTTATATAAAAAATAATAATATATAGAATGACCTCCCAAAACTTCACAAAATGATAGCCCTTTTCTTTTGAAAATTTTATACTATTTCTTATTCGGTCCTCCCATTTTTTTTTTAAAAAAATTGCTATTTCTCATTTAATCCTGCTATTTTATCTACAAGACTTTACTAATAGTGATATGATATAAATGGTGCAACATAGAGCATTATCATCCTGTGATACAAGCTTTTAGATTTTGAAAAAGGTCAACTTTATCTGATTTGTCTCAATAATTAGTGAAGATAAGAAAATTTAAGGTATTTTAACTTGTATATTGGGTGGTAACTTTTATTCTTAACTCTTCTAGCTTCTACAGTTATAACAGAGTAATCATTTTCAGAGATGAAGATAGTCAATACTAAACTGCGTAATGAGATAGAAGATGATTTTTTTATGTTTACTAGTAATATATATTGAAAAAGAATTTGTTGCAAAATTTAGTTAAAACTCACTTATACATGATTATTGTGACTTGAAAGAGCAACCATACATATTTTAATTAGGTTTTTCTTACTCGTGCCCGAATCACATGTTAACTTGAATTAAGTATATTTGTATGATAGTTCCCTCCGAGAATTAAAAATTTAAACTACTAATATACTTAATTCGTATTAACATGTATTAACATTTATGTTCGGGACACAAATGATCTGACATATTAGATTCCGACCCCTCAAGGTTTCAATCTTGCATCCGCCCTGACTGGAGCGAAACATTGATTGGACATCAAAATGTAGGAGGAAGTACATTTTATTTGAAGATTTTCCCAACAGAATGAAAAGAAAGTGAACCAAGCGAGTCACTAGTTGACCGGCCAACCATTCTTAATGATAGATGATAAATAATAAATTTTTTATGTATTATTTAATTATTTTTATAATATTCCCCCAAGATGCATACTTTCACTAATTATGTAAATTAATTTATAAAGGTTATGCAAATTATTTTTACATCTTATGCCATTATATTTTTTCTGAAATAACATCAGTATTTGAGATTTCGATTAGCATAACAATTTCTATGATAATTTTAACTTTTCCTTTCGTAAACTACTAATATTTTTCTTTTTTTTAATTTTCAATAATTGAAGTGCTTTCTTTTCCATTCTTATAATTATATATATATATATATATATATATATATATATATATATTCATGATTATGTATATACATATTTTATTCAATATTAATAGAAATATTTACTTGCTTATTTGTATATACATATTTTGTTTCTACGTGAAAGGTTAAATATTCTTTTTTTTATCTCATACTATTATGTTTTGAACTTTTTCATAAATTATAATAGAATTCAAATTTTAAATTTCAATATTTATTTATCATTTTTAAGAAATCAGTGCCATTCATTTGTTACCCTTTAAATAATTTATTTATTCTAATAAGATGAATATTTTTTACTAATCGTAGAAATGTTTTTATGGAAACCACTTATGCTATTTTTATAATCTCATGCTATTATATTTTGGACATTTATAAATTATAATGGTATCTAAGATATTTAATTAGTATAATTATTTCATGAGCGACTTTCGTTTTCCTAAAGTAGCAATATCTTTTATTTTTATGCAGGTTTAGATATTTTTTTCTTATATTCTACTATATTATTTATAATTTGGGGCTAAAAAAATTTGAAGTGGGAGAGTTAGTATACTTATTATTAAGTAGTTACAATTTTTCTATTAACTCCAAAATAAATTAGTAATCGTTGGAGTATTTAGAACATTGTCCATAAATGTTACTTTTGAGCATTGTGATTACCAAAATAATATTTTCAAATTTCATATGTAACTTTGGACATTTGGACCACCAAAATCAAAATAATTTATCCAAGTAGCATTTTTTACCATCTAAAAAAGGAAAAAACAAAATAAGTTTAAAATCCCTAACTCCTTCCCATACTTTTAATATAGTATAAATTAGTAGAATTAGTTAAAAATATAATAGGAAAAATACTTATAATTTTCTTCTTTTTGAATCTATAAAAAATTAAAAAGACATATTTTAAAAATCAAGGAGTATTATAGTATAGATTGAGAAGGACAGTGACTAGACAGAGACTTGCCCATTTTGGTATGGAGGAACTGGTCCAGTCTCCATTTCCCATCTAAGTTATAAAGTGAATCCAAAAATCACAAGTAAAGAACTCCCCAGAATTAGTACCTCAATGGTAACTTGACGATCCAATTGCACTGTCGGTGCTGGTGTGTAATCCATAGGCGAGGCTTGATGCGGTGGAATCAGGTCGCGATCCCAGCAAACAAAGTAAATATCTCCATCCAAATCACTCCCAGAGCATTCATTTGGGTGAGGCCTGTTTCAACACATACATATTAAGAGTAATTCTAAAAGGGAACAATATATTAGTATAACCATGGAAAATATGTGACAAGAGAATGATTATTTTTTAAATGCATATTTAATATTTAAAAGAAAATTACAATTTTTGGATAAAGTATCAATTGTTGTGATTAATACTAATACAATTTTTAAAAACTTTAGCACGTGCAACTACTACACATACTTTGTGCTAGTAAAAAGGGTTATGAATCACCACTTTCATTTCAATTCACATTGAAGAATTCCCTCTTACACATGAAGCAAAAATAGGAAAAAACTTAAATCTATTTCAACAAAAATTCAAGTCTAAGCGTTTCCTGAATCACCAAGTTTACATTCGAGCAAAATTTACTTAACCGAAACAGACAAATGAGATAAACAAATAAATGAAAGCCACACTTTGGGTTACCTGCTTCCTCTCTGAGGAAAAACAACACAATCCACCATATGATGTAATGCCGGCACATTAACAGCCTTTAGAACACGAACATCACCAGGGTGCAAGCAGGGGTTTTTAGCAACCACAACTGTACCCTTACGAATGAAAGTGCGGTCGGAGTAATTTTTATACAATTCTGAATTTTCATAAAACACCCTCCGGCCTGGACCAGAATACTGGACAAATACCTCGCCATATTCCAGAGTGTTTGTTTCGTCTAGACATCCCATCATTGACCTTCCATAGGGAATAAATATCCTTGTCTTAACCCGCAAATCCAGCAATTTTGACGCACGGAATATTTGCAGCATCATTGACAGAAATGGTTCAGAATCAGGCTTATACCCACAATTGAGCATTTCTTTGAGAATTTTTGTGTTCTCTCCAAAAGACATTAACTCTAAAGCCTCATGTGCCCCTAGTGGATCAGTTAGAATTTCGTCCAGTTGGGCCACAACCTTCCCTTGCTTTTTCTGAAATACACGATCCTTCACCCCTAGGGTAGACAAGAGAGTAATCAATTGGCGGTTTAGAAAACAAGGCTGATATTTACTCCATGCTAGTACATCTAGCTTAATATTATCAGAATCATATTTCATCATGCTTTTTCTCAGTGACAGTTTCCTTGATGAAATGGGATCAATAGCTACAACCCCTTTGAAGCCACCATACCGGATTTGAAATGCAGACGGGGTAAATCTTTTGAGGCCACATTTAACAGCAACTCTCCTTGCAAATGCAACAGATACTTTCCCAATACCATCAGAAAAGATATAGTTTTTGTCTGATGCCCCTCTCCTCTCTATGTCAGGAATCATTTCAGTTTCATACCTTCTAACACTTAGTGTTTCTTTGGAGGAACTGAAAGATTGACCAAGCCTGGCAGCATACTTGGCCACATTTCTAATCCCACTAAAATCACCCATCCACGCTCTTATAGCAGCAGCATTGAGCCCAGGTCTTGAGGCAAACATCCACACAGCATTTTCCCTCAATTGACTAGAAGAAAATGCCAGAAAATCAAACTTCTTATCCCCAATAACTATGCCTTCTTTTAATATCGACAATATTCTGTGATAAATTTCTGTTCTTTTCTCATTACCAGAAGAGCTGCGACGCAACAAGTCTGTGGAATGCATTTTCTCCCACTCCTCATCAATAAAAGAAACACGAAGAAAATTATCGATGTCCTCCGAATAATGGCGTAATACTCGATTAGACACATTAACCTCTGGACCACAGAAATAAACTTTGCAAGGTGTTACTTGAACTCTGCGAACAGACACCAGGCCTTGGTCCAAAGAAATGGCAGGTGATTTAGGCACCTTTCGACGATTGATGTCCTTGTTAAACTGCTCAGTGAGCCATCTCATAGGTTCATAGCAGCATTCCTTCAAAATATGCAGAGTTTCTAAGGCATGCTCTATGTATCTAATATCGTTATTTCGTGGATTAACCATCCGAAAAAAGTTAGCATCCAGTTTTGGACCAGGAAGACATCCATTCTGTACCAGACAACAAATCTTAAACAAAATCCCATATGGCAACTCAAGTCCTTGGGGCGGACGCACAATGGGAACTAAAACAGTACTGCAGGAATAAGAGGAAACAGTTCCCAAAACAAATGGGTTTTCACTTTCTTTATACCAGGCAAAATAATCTGCAAATTTTGGCAGCTGAACACCATGAGGAAGCTCCAGACATATACCAGAAGATTGCCCAATGCAGGATGGAGTGAAATCTGTTGTCCTCACCCACGGATCATCCTGAGTTTCCAGAAAATAGGTATGCATAGAGGCCTCAAGCTTTCTGAAGATCCGTGGTGCTCCAAATAACTAAGTCAACCACAGAAGAATAAACATGTGAAAGATCCGTCCAACCAGCAAAACATAAGTCTTTAGCCTGGTAGTCTATAGCAAACAAGATTTTTGCATTTTAATATCTAGGAAAGATGTGCAACATATGAATAATTATTTTTCTTTTGATTTACCTATAAGTGCAGGATTTTCTGCAGCTTCTCAAATCAATCATCTGTGACTAATGGCTATTTCCCGTAATCAAGCATTACTTAAGCATATCCTATTTAAATTATAGTCTTTTTAAGAGAATGACAGTTCAATATTAAGTTATATTTTCATAGAGTTACAACTTACATTACTCGAAAAGTCCAGAATATGCTGGACTAAGGCACAAAGCTTAATACATGTATATGTATATGCAAAACAATCAACAGGGAAGTAATAGTAGCCAACTTGAACTAATTCATGTGCAAATATGTGGTACCTCTCCAGGTTGATTCAAGAAGTCAGAACCAACATATGTAGACGTTTATGAGAATCATGTACGTGCAATTGCACATATATAACTTTTTTGTAAATGAATAAATTCTTTTTATAATGATGGAGGATAAATTACATTATTTAGAATTTATTTAATTATTCTGATAATATTTCAATACAATGCATGTTACTAATTATCTAAACTATTTTGTGGGGTTATATAGTGTATTTTTCTCATTTTATGTGCGATTATCTTCCGCACCTTTTATAAATAATATTAGTAGTTGAGGTTTTTTATAAATTTGAGATTTAGTCTATTATAAAATAATAATATATTTTTCTCTCTCTCACTCTGGTTTTTATAAATTTGACTCTCTCACTTTTTTCCCCTTTTCTTAAATTTATGTAGTGATAGGGATTCAAGTGCATTTTGTATTCTTTATTTAATTATATTAATGATATTATGATAATATACATTTTTATATATTATATAAAATATTTGATTAGTAATATTGGATGCCACTATATATGATTTCCCTGTGAATTATTTTGGTATTTTAAGTTTAGAATATTTATTTTCCGTGGCAATTCAATTTCGTATAATATATATATATATATATACACATATGTGTGTGTGTGTTCTTCTTTTAATTATTTTAACCTTTATTTTTATTTTGTGAAATCACTTAAAGCTAACTATTTATATAACTCATGAACTCATGAATTATATGTGTGTGTGTATAAATATATAAAGTATATGTTTCTTTAAATAATCAAACCATTATTTGTTATATCATTTTCCTGCAAAGAAATTTTATCAACAATAATTATAATTATAAACAAATTACATGTAGGCAAGATTATAAATGTTTTTATGTGGTCAAAACATAGAATTCATAACATTGTTTTGATATATTAATTAAAATAATTAAAAATAAGTAGTTAATAGTGTGAACTAATATATTAATGTATGAGGATAGAATCGCACTATAATAAATATAATAGCAGTATGTACTTTAACAGTCACTATAAGTAGTAAAATTTATTTACATCAAGTAAAAAAAAAATAATTATTTACATCAACAAGTATAGTCATAATTATTTACATAAAAATAAATATATACAAATATATACAACATGTAGAATAAAGAACGAAAAGAAGTTGTTAGATCGTGATAACAATATTACAAATAGATACAAAAATGTAAAATAAATATCACTTTTCCTAAGGAGAAAAAAAAACATACAAATGTGTAGAATCCTAGTCCTCACTCCCTTCCTTTAGAAAAAATGAGGAAAAACTTTATATATATACATACTGATTTTATAAATTATAACTTTACAGTATTTGAAATGAAAATTTTATATACCAAATTCTTTAAAAATTATATATACACAAAATTATTTATAAAAAAATAAAAAATTTTAATCTATAAAATTATAATATATAATAATTATACATAAACTCTTACTACTGTATTAATAAATTATAATTATAAAAATTATATATATATATATATATATATATATATATATATATATATATATATATATATATATATATATATATATCGGACCGGACTTATAATGGGGCTCATCTACCTTTGCACTACAAATTCGCTAAGGATTCCATGCACATATTACAGTTGATGTTGTACATGCGACACTTGCACGTGCTACATATATATATATATATATATCGGACCGGACTTATAATGGGCTCATCTACCTTTGCACTACAAATTCGCTAAGGATTCCATGCACATATTACAGTTGATGTTGTACATGCGACACTTGCACGTTCTACTTATTTACGGGTCAAAGCAATTGAAGAAATTTGAGGAAGCTAACCTGTATGAGTAGAAAGTTTGCAGTCTCACCACGTGGTCGATGCAGCACAATCTGCCATACGTTTTCATTCAAGAGTTCAAGCTTGTAATCAACACCGCCAACAGACAAATAAAAGTAAATCTTTTCGAGTCCAATTCCAAATTTGACAGATACATTTGCATTTTTCCAAAGCACTGCAAATTCATTGTTTGACACCTGGCATCCAAAGTTCAAAACCAAGCCTTCCCTCTGATGCACAAAAGCTCTGGGCATTGGGACCATATCAATGTCAATTTCCCAAGCCTTCAAATAGGAAGAACCATAATAAAGATGCCGTCCCCTTGCCATAGAAAGAATAACTAAAGCACTTCTATTATCTCTGAATTGAACTCTAGCATACGCTCTTGATCCCCTTTTGGATTGCTTAACCTCCAATGCCGCTATAGATCCATTGCCAGTATACTCTTCTAAAAAGTTTATAACTTCTTCAGCAGGTACAAGGGAAGGAAATCCAAATACTTGAATAGTTTTTCCCATAGGGCAGAATATCAACTGCAGTCTGAGTATCAGAATTACTTATCAGGAGCTTTTATAAGTTCTAGCTAATACCTAACAGGTACTCCTTTCATACCAAATTGAAGATGCATATTTCAGCATCCCAGAATGGGATCGAAAAGATATGTATGATGAGAAATATATTCAAATTACAGAACAAATAAATGGCCATCGCACTGTGTGAGGACTCAAGTGAAATATCGGATACAAGACATCATCCAATTAAGACATGACAATAGAGACAACTGTATCAACTCCAATCAATGCTCGCTATTGATAAATACTACATCCGTTTCAAAATATATAACTTATTTACTTTTTACAAACAAATTAAGATTTTGGTATATTTTATAAACAAGTTTGATAAATGTCCAAAATATCCTTCTTTAAAAATGATTGATTAACATATCAAATTCAAATTTAACATTGAGAATGGATGTGTTAATTGGTTGTTTGGAAAACTAATAATTTTTAAAAAAACAAAAGTATTAAATAAGTGATTGAAACAAACTAATAAATAAAGTTAAAAATAAAATAATAAATAAAGTATTTATATAAAAATATGACACATAATTTGAAAAAAACTAAAGAACAAAGTATGACATATTTTGAAACGAAAGGAGTATGTAATTTGAGCTGTCAATAAAAGTATCAACAAGAATAATAAGGGAATCACCTAAAGAAGTATGTTTCCTCCGTTCTTTTGCCTCCAAGAAAAGAATAACAAAAACGGGTTTCAGTAAGAATCACTAAGAGAAAGCAGATCAAATGCTTTAGCTGGCGGCAAAATGTTAAAATTCTTGGCAACTAAAAAGATAATAAATAAATATAAAAATATCAGAACGATCCAACTAAAAAGCATTCAAAAGTAGAAGAAGAAACGACAAATCAGAAAATATGCAATGCAAAATGGAAAAAAGGAAAGAGAAAATAGTAGAAAGCTCTTTCCTTGTCTACTCCATGAATAAATAATTGCTCCATAGCTAACAAGAAAGTTTCAGAAAAGATAGAAAAAACAGAAAATTCAGAATTGCAAATCGAAATGAGGACTCCATCATAACATGGTCACCGTACCAAAACAAAACCATCACATAGTTACTCCAATAATACTACAAAATAACCCAGAATAACAACCTTGTGCCTTACCCAGAATGTCAAAAGAAAAGGAAACAGTGCGCAGAATTTTGAAACTACAACACAATACCTCAACTACATTACTGAAATCAATAGAATATAATAAAAAGTAAGAAATACGTAAAAGAAATTTTGCTAAATTGGTAAATTGCGTCGTGGGTTGTTGGAGATGCCAAGATTCAGCACAATCTTCCAAAGATAGCATCATAGTCTCCGACACGTAAAGCTTTAAAGATTCCACAGCAATCTTGATCAAGCAAAATCAAAGAGTATGTGCATGTTTTCTATGAGATTAAAAATAAACAGAGAAAAACGAAGAGATTTACCAAAAAGAAAGTGAATGAGACTCCAACTTCAATTACGATCACGCTCTGCTTGAAACAACGGCCCGTGGGATGGTTGAGCTCTTGCATATATAACAGAAAACAGTGAGCCAGCGTTGTTGATGTGGGTCAGTGAGAGAGTGTGAAATAGTGTCATCCTTTTTCGTACATTGGCGCAATCTTTCAGTCTCATTTTATATTTTCTTTTCTCAGTCATTATCGTATTGGAAAAGCCAAAAATTGAGGAAAATACAACACATGTACTTTTCTATTTAATGGAAATCTTTTTCTTATTAGGGAATTTTATTTGTTATTATACTTTTTCTAGATTAATTTTTATATTTGTTAGAAAAATTAGTTATATTTTCCTTTCAACTAATTTTACTATTTTAAAAAAAAAATTTAGTTTTTTTTTTAATCTAAAAATTAACTTTTTTAAAACAATTATATCTGTCAAAGTTTAAATGTGAAACAGATTTTGACAAAGAGAGTCATGATGCAGGCACAGTAATAATTTTTAATGGTAATTCTGTCCATTAATGACATTCTTTCCGTTCTTGAACAACATCTAAATTATACTGGTAAAAAATTGATCGGACAAATTACCTCAAGTACAAACAAGATTAGAGTAATAAAGTAGCATTTCCTCAACTTTCAAGCCATCCTTCTTTGTTCCTTCTTCTTCAAAGTAATGAATGGATAAAATTATCCTTACAAATAAATTGCACGTGCTTATTGCATTACTCTTATTGTCGAATTCCACAGCAATAATTATAATTTGATAGATATAGTTGACGAAAAAAGAGTTTATGTAAATAAAAACATAAAATAAAATTTTTTTGTCGAGCAAAAAAAAGAAAAAATACTTTAAGAGCAAATATAATTGATTTCTCTACGAGGTGCTGACTATGTGCCATGTGGATAGTCTCTTTTTTCTCACCAGTTTATTGATATAAAATATAAAAAATAATGAAAGATAATACTTGTAACAAATGATAAAAATAAACTTGGAATTTGAGATAAAGATTAAGAAGAATTAAGATAAAGATGGATTCAAATTCTTTTGTTATCTGACTGATAAAAAGAAAGATAGATATGCTTCTTCACCCAAAGTGTCAAAAAGAAAGCAATGGAGCCATTTGAAGTATTCTTTCTCATTGATTACACAATTCCTTCTCTTTAATTTCTTCTCACCTTTCTTATGCTCAAGTTTCTCTCTTTCTCTCTCTATCCCCTTCATGCTTTTATTGTTCAAACTTAATATATTTTATGTTTTCTTTTTTTACACATTTTTAATTTTTCCCTCCTTTTTTCCATCTTTGCTCTCATGGCTTTCTATTTTCTCTTTTATGTTTTTAATGTTTTGCTCAACTGTCTTTTTTTCCCCTTCTTTCTTTGTGGTCCAAAATAATTTCATTCGGGTTTCAATCAGGAGAAACATGATTGTATTATACACGAGATTTATGGGTTAATATCAATATAGTTCCGAAAAGTAATCACAAAAGGGGCAACGTTGGACAATCCATTAGGAATGTTAAGTGATAAATAGAATGTTTTGCACATAAGTTAGGGGTTGCTTCGAAAATGGTTAAAGAATGCTTACTCTTTCAGTAAGAATAAAGTAGCCTAATACTTTAAGCTTCATTTCAATTCAAACTTTTTTGGTTGATCTAATTCGGGAGACTAATACTTTTAATCCACATTTTGAGTTTATGAAAATTACATGTTTCAAAGAGATTGGAGGCTTAAAAAGAGAAAAGAAAATAAATTGGCGATAATGATGATAATTAATGAAATTTGAGCACTACCATTTAGGCTCCAAGTTTTTAATCAAACTATTTTGCTCATACAAATTAGGGGTAGGGGAGAAGTTATTAGCTTCAAGTCAGACATCAAAAGTTTGCATGGTTATTATAAATAAAAGAAGAAAAGAAAGAACATGTTCTGATTCAAAAAAAAAAAAAAAAAAGTTCTGTAGGTTTCAAGGATTTTTTTTGGCAAAATCTTTTTGGTAGAAAGTGGGAAATCAGTTTAAAAGATTGGTTTTGAGATCTGGAGGAGTATTTATTACGATTTAAGAGTTGAGAAAATGTAAAAGTTTTTGTTTGGAGGGAATGTAAATGTAACTTTTGAAATGCGTATATTATCTAACAGGAAAAAAGAAGAAGAAGAATGATTACAACTTCATTGTGTTAATTTATCTTTTTCTTTTGACGTAAGTTACTACATCTAACTATGGCTGTCTTTTCTGGTCTTGAGGGAAAAAAAACACTATGAATCTACCTTTTACTGTGCTAATATATCACTTCTTAGTTATAGTGACCATCAAAAGATTTGCAAATATTAATGTCCATGTGCAGTAGAACGGTCTATACAAAAGGTTATCAATTTCTTCATTTCTTTCTTCTTTTGCCTTTTACATATAATTAAATTGGGATCTTATTTTTGTAGTAAAAGTAACATGCTTTGCATGCATTTTCTTTTAGCCTGAATATATGATATTTTAAAAATACATAAATCGAAGTCCTTATATCCTTTGACATAAAACAATTGATTTTGGATGCAATAATTTTCAAAATTTTTAGAACATTGATTTAGTAGCTCATGAATGAACTTTGAAGATCACCTATTAGTTTTATATTATTAATTTCAACTTTATTTTTAAGATCTTATTTTTTTTCTTATATTCATATATCTCTAAAATAATTTATTTCTTTTGCATGCCTACAAATAATTTGTTAACTATAAATTATAATATATAATATCAAGATTAATAACGATCGGGCTCTAGGCTAGTAATATTTCAAATCAATACTACTCTAGTTCGTAGACCCACTAAATCCTCGACGTGGACAAAATCTATGTCAATATCAAATTCTGTTATGGTTTTAACGAAAAATATCAACATCAAAATATAAGATATAGTATTCACATCGTCTATAAGGTATATAACACATTGAGTCTCTTGTACCCGTCCAAACTAATAGTACCTATTTAGCTGTTTTGTTACGTTTTACAATATTAATTACTCCGTAAATTTAATTTGATTCGTGCATTGTTATACAAATGACTTATGCAGAGAAGTTATTGCAATTTTTTATAGAAACTATTATTCTATTCTTATCAATCACTCTAATGAGCATTAATCACTTTAATTGATATAATATTAGCATTAAATTACTATTTAGTATAAAAGTAATAGTTGTCAAGATGTTCTTCAATGATTTCTTTCTTTCTCTGAAAAAAGAAAAAATGATTCCTTTCTAAAAGGTTATCCCAAAGAAGCAAACGATTCCTTGTTACATGGGGCCACTAGCTTTAGCTTTAGCTTTAGTTGATAAGTATTGTAATTATAAGATTCTAAGCAAAAAAAAAATTATAATAACAATAGTAATAATTCCTTTGCTCATGCTAAGGAGCTGACGCTGGAGAAGAATATTGGATCCAATAGAAAATGAGTCTTTGTATAAAGCATCACTGTTTTACCTCGTCATTTTCTATTGGCTCTGGGAATATACAAAAGAACAAAAATCTTGAGTTATACTTGCTTGAGTGTTTCCTAGGAGAAAGAATGTATTGTCATTTGGGAAGTGGAAAAGAATATTTCTCTATTTCCATCAAAAGAAAGTAAGGAATATCACATAGGTTTTTTATGAATATTTCTTTTTCAATATGTTGTTGAGTTTCAAATTCGATATTTAATAATTGAGTACAGTGTACATAGTTATAAAATTCTAATTTCGTACCTTGTCTTAGAATTCTATGTGATATTTAAATTAGTGGGGGATTAGTGACGAATAATTAAATTTTTTAATTTTAAATTAATATTCCGTCTCAAAATCCGTCGCTACGTCCCATGCTAATACTTTAGCCCGTGGGCGTTGACCAATAATTTTTTCTCTCGTAAATCAGTCGCTAATTACTAGGAAAATATGTTTCGGTTGCAATTTGCGACGACGTTTTTAGCGAGTGTAATTTCCGTCGCAAATTCGTCGCAAATTGAAATTAGCGACGGATTGTTCCGTCGCTAAACCCGCAATTTCTTATAGTGGAAGTCTCTCAAGGTATTCCTTCAGAGATTTATCTTCTTGGTCTCTTGCCAAAGGTGGGTAATGAAGTTTCCCTGGAGTCGAGAACTTAAATCCCATCTATGACGGTCTAAATTCATGTTTCACATGTATATAGTCTCTTGAGCCAGCTAGTCGATCTGCCCTATCTGTAGATGAGGAACAGTAATTGAAAGAATAAAAAATATGAAAAAATATTTTTCTATCTTATTCCTGGAAGTCAGCGGATGTACGAATATTTATAAAAGTTGTCAAACCTTAACTAGCCTAGACTTTTGTATAAGAATACAAATATAAATACAATATAACACAAATATTAAACATTTATCTACACACTTTCAAACACTCTCCTCAAGTTGGTGCATGTAAGTCTGTAATGCCGAACTTGGATTTTAATGCATGAAATTGTATAGTACCAAGGGCCTTAGTGAACAAGTCGGCCAGCTGCAAATGGGTACTAACATAACAAGGAGAAATGTTGTCGACTAGAAGCCCATCATGAAAGTGACAATCCACTTCAATATGCTTCATACGGTCGTGGAAGATTGGTTTTCGGCAATATGAATGGCAATTTTAATGTCACAATTCAAAGGAACAACGAACTTATGACTCACATGAAGATCACGGAGCAAAGCTTGTAGCCACTTAAGCTCACTACAGGTCATAGCTATTGACCGATATTCAGCCTCAGCAAAAGACAGAGATATCGTCTGTTGTTTCTTTGTTTGCCAAGACATATGTGAAGAACCTAGTGTAATAAAATACCCAGTAAATAATTGTCGTGCCAATGGGCAACTTGCCAAATCTGAATCACAATAAGTAGAAAAACAAAGATCAGAATCTACTTTCAGCAATATAGCTTGTCTTGAGCAACTTTTTCAGTAGCGTACTACTCTCTGAGCTATCTTCCAATGCTCAACTATAGGCTGCTGCATAAACTACGCAAGAGTAACATAGAATATGCCAACTCCGACCTGGTAAATGTCAAATAGATAAGCCTTCCGATCAACCTTCGGTAGCGATCCAACGTTCCAAACAAAGGTCCCCTTCCCCTGGGTTTAGCACACTATTGATTCAGCTCCATCGATATAGATGCAGGTTTTGCACTGAGCAAACCATTTTCTGCCATGATATCCATAGTGTATTTTCTCTGGCACAAAACCACTTCTAGCCACTTCGATGCCCCAGAAATATTTTAGATAGCCAAGATCCTCCATATGAAAACATTGAGTCAAGTGATCTTTGAATTTGGTAATAGATTCCGGACTGCTTCTATTGATAATCAAATCATCCACATATATCAGAACATACAAGGAAGCTTTTGCAGTCGAGTGTACAAATAAAGAGTAATCGGTTCTAGACTGGACAAAACCACATTCTTTAAGTGCCATAGTTAATTTTGAAAACCAGCACTATAAAGACTTCTTCAATCGACATACCTTAGTCGAATTTTGAGAATGAAATCCTGGAGGCAATTTCATGTAAACTTCTTCCTGAAGGTCTCCATGTAGGAATACATTGTGAATATCCATCTGGTGTTTCTCCCAACTTCTAGTTGAAGCAACTGCTAAAAGTGTTCGACCGTCAGCATCTTTGCTACTGAGGCAAAGGCGTCAGTATAGCCCACGCCTTCCACTTGTGCATTCCGAAGAATGACGAGCCTCCACTACAGGAAAAAGTAATTTTGAAACCGACAAAGATTTGAAACCGCTAAAAATCGGTTTCAAAAATAGTGGTCGCTGCCTGGTTTTGTAACCGAAAAAATCGGTTTTAATTTTGAAATCGATTTTAGAAATTGATTTTGAAATCTAATATAGTCGGTTTTAAAATTGATACAAGAATCTACTTTTTAATCAAATACAATAACTGGTTTTGAAATTGCATTGGAACAGAATTTAAAAATAAAGAATAAATAAAAAAATTACCTGGTCGATCAGCAAGCCAACAAACCCAGATCAGCTGGCCGGATCAAGCACGCTTTCGTATGCGCCCGACGCGTGACAAGGAGCCAAGTGCGCGTGTGTATCCATGCACCAATAATTTTGGCAAAAATTGCACATTGCAAGACTTGAACCCTGGTTGTTAGTGTTTGAAGCACGTGCTCCTCCACCCATCTAAACTTCATGTTGTTATATTTTTTTGCAATTATTTTATTCATACTATATATATGTATATTATATTTTAAATCAATAATATTTATTATAATTATTTTATAGGTTATAAACTCGTATTATTAACTTATTATGTGTGTTTAATAATTACTAAAAATTTTATAATTGCATTTATATAGACAAAACATATTAGTTATATATATATATATATATATATATAATTACTATTTTACATGCATGTATACTTATATTGTTATAATTATTTAATAGGTTAGAAACTCATGTTGTTAACTTATTAAGTGTGTTTAACAATTAATAAAAAATTCATAATTGTATTTATATAGACAAAACATATTAACATCATATATAATTACTTTTTTACATAGTTATATACTTGTACAACTGTTAAGTATAAATTATTTATTTGATATTTAATTATACTTGTATAATAATTGAAAATAAGTATATCTTAAACATAAATAGTACATAACAAATATATTATACAATTGTATTCTCGATTATAGATATTATATATATGCATAATCAAAATACATACATATACTAATATATGTTGGTCACAATAATTCGTTTGAATTCATCAAATGTGTAAGATGTCAAATTAAAAACCTTAATTATAATCTAAAATCTTAATATTAAATATTAGCTTTGAAACTAGTTAGAAATTGATTTGAGACCGATAATCATATTAGAAACCAATTTTGAAACCGCAATAGGGTTTGCAACCGGTTATAAACTGATTTAGAACCGCTCTAGGGTATAGAGTTTAGAAACCAATTTGATTTGAAACCGAATAGAAACCAAAATTTGAAAATAATTTTAATCGGTTTCTAATTAGAGACCGATTTAAAACTGGTTATAAAATTCATCAAAAAAGGAAAAATATTTGATTTAGAAACTAATTTCTTAATCTATTAAAAATAAAAATTTTTAATTAAAAAATCGATTTGATTTGAAACCAATTTGAAACTGAATTTTGAAAATGATTTTAATTGGTTTCTAATTAGAGACCGATTTGAAACTGATTATAAAATTTATGAAAAATAAAAAATAATTTAAAAACGGATTTGAAACTATTTTCTTAATCTATTAAATAATAAAAAAAATTAATTTAGAAGCCGATTTTTGCGGTTTCAAATCGGTTAGGAACCGATTATAAAAATTTTAATCAAAATCGATTAGGAACCGATTTGAAACCATTTTTCTAGTGTTTTCAAATAGGTTTATAATCAGTTTCTAATTAGAAATCAATTTTTGCGGTTTCAAATCTTTTGTTTTCTTGTAGTGCTCACCTTGTATCTTTCCACTCAACCGTCTGACTTTAGTTTAGTTTTGTTCACCTATTTACTCCCAAGTGCTTTTTTTCCAAGTGGTAATTCCATCAAAAATCAAGTTCCATTACGTCCCGAAGCCTCTATCTCTTGACTGATTGTTGTCTGGTTTTGCAAGAGAAATCGGTTCTTGTACAATAGTAATTGATGCCAAAAAACTTTATGTGATTTGATGAGAACCGATCACAAGAAACAAAATATGATAAGGATAGGAATTGATACCTGAGATACCCGAATTGGCGCAATGAACAGAAGAAGAAAGGGGTACAAAACACTTCGTCGTATGGCATATATAATATTTTAATTATTTTTGCTTCTTCTTTTCTCTTGTACTTCTTGTAACTGGACATTGCCTCGGTATTTACCATAGTTGTACCATCAGTGTTGAGTGGTGTCCCAAATTTTGGGAACCAACTCCCTCTTTTATGCCTAATATTCTTCCATCTTTTACTCCCTAAAATACTCAACATGTTTCCTCATTTTATGTCTTATATTCCTCCATCTTTTACTCCATAAAATGCTCAACATGTTTCCTCATTTTTTGCCACAAATTAGGGAAAGTAAAATGGACTTCATCATTGTATTTTGCAAGACCTCTTTGTGTGTCTATAAAAGGAGGTCTTCTAATTGAGTTCAACACACCAATTCTCTCCAAATTCTCTCCCCAAAGGCTGAAATTTTTCCTCCACATATATTCACTATATCATCAAATTATAGGGTTGAGTTTATGAGATTTATTTCTCTCTTATAAGTCTTCGTTGATAATTGTTGTTGAAGACTTTTTCTCTTGTACTTACCCGATTATTATAGTGGATATTTTTGGCTCGCCGTAGGCAGTGGGTTTTCTCCCGTATTGGGTTTCCCACTTAAAAATCCTGTGTCTCCTTTATTTTTTCTTGCTCTCCTTATTTTCTTTCTCAATATCTATTCTTTTGTGCTTCCGCTACGCATTGATATCATAACAAGTGGTATCAGAGCCTAGTTATCAAATATGTCCACCGTCACCAAATTTGATATTGAGAAATTTGATGGAAAAATCAGTTTCAGTATATGGCAGATTCAGATGAGAGCAGTCCTCATTCAAAATGGTTTAAAGAAGACACTTGTTGGAATTTTCGAGAAACCTGCGGGTATGACAGATGAAAAATGGGAAGAGTTAGATGAGAAGGCACATTCGGCTATTCAGTTGTGTTTGTCCAAGGAGATTTTGCGCGAGGTCAATAAAGAAAAAACTGCAGTAGGGCTATGGACCAAACTTGAATCCCTGTACATGACCAAAAGTCTTGCCAACAAGCTTAGACTCAAGGAGCGCCTCTACACTTTGAGTATGGCTGAAGGTACAGCTATACAATCTCATCTTAATGAATTTAATTCTATCTTGATTGATCTTGAGAATTTGGATGTCAATATTGAAGATGAAGATAAAGTTGTACTGCTAGTTGTTTCTTTGCCGCCCTCTTATAAGCACTTCAAAGAATTTATGCTTTATGGAAATAATGATACTCTGTCATTTGAAGTCGTTAAATCTAATCTATTGTCTAAGGAGAAATTTGATCATGAGGTACGGTCTGATGATAGAGGTGAAGGCTTGAATGTTAGAAGTAGATCTATCGATAGGAGTAATTTATCGAAGAAAAATCGTAGATCTAAGTCTCGAGGCCGTAATTCTAAATCCTGTCGTTATTGCAAGAAGAGCGAACATGAAATTTCAGAATGTTATAAATTGAAAAATAAGAATGAGAGAGAGGAGAAAAAGAATAAACCCGCTCAGAATAAAGCTGAAGCTGATGTAATTGAAGCAGATTCTGATGGTAATGTTTTGTTGGCTACTACTTCTGATAAACGTAGCTCTTTAGAATGAGTTTTAGATTCTGGTTGTATTTTTCATATGTGTCCCCACAAAAATTGCTTTATTTCATATGAGAAGGTTGATTCTGGTGTGGTTCTTATGGGAAACGATTCACACTGTGTTGATGCTGGAATTGGTACCATTCAGATTAAGGCTCATGATGGCACTATCAGAACTCTGACTAAGGTACGCCATATTCCTGATTTGAAGCGTAATTTGATTTCTTTAGGCACCCTGGAGTCACTAGGGTGCAAGTATTCAGCTGAAGGTGGAGTTCTGAAAATTTCTAGAGGTTCCTTAGTATTGTTGAAAGGAAAAAGAATTGGGAGTCTCTATATTTTGCAGGGTTCAACTATGACAGGTTCTGTTGCTATCTCTACTTCTCTATCTGATGATGATCTTACTCAGCTATGGCACATGCGTTTAGGACATATGAGTGAGAAAGGCATGAACATTCTGAATAAAAGAGGTCTTCTTGGTAAGTAAGGTGTTGGTAAGTTAACTTTCTGTGAACATTGTGTAGTTGGAAAACAAAAGAGAGTTAGCTTCTCCACTGTAACACATCGCACACAAGGGATTCTTGATTACATCCATTCGGATCTTTGGGGACCTTCAAAATTTCTTTCACAAGACGGCAAGAGGTACATGATAACATTTATTGATGATTTCTCTTGTAAGGTTTGGGTTTATTTCCTGAGGCATAAAAATGAAGCTTTCTCTAAATTCAAGAAATTCAAAGTTTTGGTCGAAAATCAAACTGGTAGGAAGATTAAGAAACTCAGGACTGATAATGGTTTGGAGTTTTGCAATTCTGAATTCAATGAGTTTTGTGAGAATCATGGCATTGCTAGATACAGAACATTAGTAGAAAAACCTCAACAGAATGGAGTTGCAGAACGCATTAATAGGACCCTTTTAGAGAGAACTCGTTGTATGTTATCTAATGGTGGTTTATGGAGTCGTAGAGATTTTTGGGCTGAAGCTGTATCCACTGCTTGTTACCTGGTAAATCGCTCACCTCATTCATCCATTGATTTTAAAATTCCAGAGGAGTTTTGGTCGGGTAATCCTATTGACTGTTCTCATCTCAGAATTTTTGGTTCTCCTGTTTTTGCACATATAAATGATGGAAAGTTGGCACCTAGAGCAATTCAATGCATTTTCTTGGGTTATTCATCTGAGTCGAAAGGCTATCGGTTGTGGTGTCCTGAATTTAAGAAATTGATTTTAAGTAGGGATGTCACATTTAATGAGAATGCCTTGTTATCTCCTAGAAAAGATACTGCTGTTTCTTCTCTTGATACATGTGATCGTCAAAGTGCCAATGACTGTTCTCATCTCAGAATTTTTGGTTCTCCTGTTTTTGCACATATAAATGATGGAAAGTTGGCACCTAGAGCAATTCAATGCATTTTCTTGGGTTATTCATCTGAGTCGAAAGGCTATCGGTTGTGGTGTCCTGAATTTAAGAAATTGATTTTAAGTAGGGATGTCACATTTAATGAGAATGCCTTGTTATCTCCTAGAAAAGATACTGCTGTTTCTTCTCTTGATACATGTGATCGTCAAAGTGCCAATGAGAAGGTGGAGTTAGAGGTGTCTACTCAAAAAGGAAGGAGTGAACCGATTTTTACTGGAGAGTCTGAACAGAATCTTGAAACACATGATGAATCAATACCCTCTAGTTCATTTGAGCCTATGCAGTCTTCAAATGATCATAATATAGCACGTGACAGACCAAGGAGAAATATCAAAAGGCCTGCAAGGTATGCTGATAATGATGATGATAATCTCACTGCATATGCTCTTTTCATTGCACTGAGATACAAACTCGAAGGAATTGATCCTTCTAATTACTCTGAAGCTATATCCAGTTTTAATTCATCCCAGTGGCTTTTAGCAATGCAAGAAGAAATTGAAAGCCTACATAAGAATGGGACATGGGAGTTACGTGATTTGCCCAAAGGACGGCGAGCTTTGAGTTGTAAGTGGATCTACAAACAGAAACAAGGTATACCCGGGGTTGAAAATGCCAGATGGAAAGCTCGCCTAGTAGTTCGTGGTTTTGATCAAAAGGAAGGTATTGACTTTAATGAAATTTTTTCTCCTGTTGTGCGTCATACCTCTATTCGAGTGCTACTCGCTCTTGTTGCTTTATATGATTTGGAATTGGAGCAACTTGATGTCAAAACTACCTTTCTACATGGTGAGTTGGAAGAAGAAATTTACATGAAACAACCAGAGGGATTTGTTGTGCCAGGTAAAGAACAATCAGTTTGCCATTTGAAAAGATCATTGTATGGTTTGAAACAAGCTCCGAGACAATGGTATAAGCGTTTTGATGCTTTCATGATTGGGCAAGGATTCACAAAGAGTCAACATGATAATTGTGTGTATTTAATGCAGTGTTCTAATGGATCATTCATTTATTTACTGCTTTATGTAGATGATATGCTTATTGCCTCGAAAGACAAGTCTTTGATTGATAGGTTGAAGTCTCAACTTAAATCTGAATTCAAGATGAAAGACCTTGGTGCTGCGAAGAAGATACTTGGTATGGAGATTCGCAGAGACCGACGAGTTGGCAAACTCTACTTGTCTCAAAAGAATTACATTGAAAAGATTCTTGAAAAATTCAATATGAAAAATTGTAAGCATGTATCTACTCCTTTTGCTGCACACTTTAAGTTATCTGCTGATCTTTGTCCAAAATCAAAGGAAGATATTGAGTATATGTCCAAGGTTCCCTATTCTAGTGCAGTTGGAAGTCTCATGTATGCTATGGTTTGTACTAGACCTGATCTTGCTTATAGTATGATGAGTCGTTACATGCACAATCCAGGAAAACATCATTGGCATGCAGTGAAGTGGATTTTTCGTTACTTGAAGGGCACGACCAATCTTGGTTTGGTTTTTGACAAAAATAGAGTTGCCTCAAGTAATATCAGCGGCTTTGTTGATTCCAATTATGGTGGTGATCTTGACCGACGTAGATCTCTTTCAGGCTACATCTTCACTTTATGTTCCGGTGCTATTAGTTGGAAAGCAACTCTGCAATCCATTGTTGCATTGTCCACAACAGAGGCTGAGTTTGTTTCAGCTACAAAAGGTGTTAAAGAGGCTATTTGGTTGCGTGGTCTTGTTCTTGAGCTTGGTATTCCACATGGTGCTACAATGGTATTTTCAGATAGTCAGAGTGCTATTCACCTTGCCAAGAATGATACATATCACTTCAAGACCAAGCACATTGATATACGCTATCACTTTATTAGAGATGTTATTGACAAAGGAACTATCATTATTAAAAAGATTTATACGTCGGAAAATCCTGCAGACATGCTTACAAAGCCATTACCTGTTACTAAGTTCGAGCACTGCTTGGAATTAGTTGGCATCATTAATGCCTAATCGCCCTTTGGGGTGCCTACGGTGAACTTCAAAATTTGAGACAAGGTGGAGATTATTGAGTGGTGTCCCAAATTTTGGGAACCAACTCCCTCTTTTATGCCTAATATTCTTCCATCTTTTACTCCCTAAAATACTCAACATGTTTCCTCATTTTATGCCTTATATTCCTCCATCTTTTACTCCATAAAATGCTCAACATGTTTCCTCATTTTTTGCCGCAAATTAGGGAAAGTAAAATGGACTTCATCATTGTGTTTTGCAAGACCTCTTTGTGTGTCTATAAAAGGAGGTCTTCTAATTGAGTTCAACACACCAATTCTCTCCAAATTCTCTCCCCAAAGGCTGAAATTTTTCCTCCACATATATTCACTATATCATCAAATTATAGGGTTGAGTTTATGAGATTTATTTCTCTCTTATAAGTCTTCGTTGATAATTGTTGTTGAAGACTTTTTCTCTTGTACTTACCCGATTATTATAGTGGATATTTTTGGCTCGCCGTAGGCAATGGGTTTTCTCCCGTATTGGGTTTCCCACTTAAAAATTCTGTGTCTCCTTTATTTTTTCTTGCTCTCCTTATTTTCTTTCTCAATATCTATTCTTTTGTGCTTCCGCTACGCATTGATATCATAACAATCAGCTTCTCCAAATCCACCTTGGTTAGATTGACCACGGGATACACCAATCAAAAACTCCCCCTGACTCTCACCTCCAGTCCTTATTTGTTGTATCAGAGAAGAAGACCCAGTTTGATTAGAAGGTTCTATAACATCAGAACTCCCGATTTCAATTTCAGCAGCATCAACAGAATTTCCATCTCCATCTGAATTCCCACTAACCTTTGGAACAGTGGTTATTGGTGAAACCTTCTCACTCTCCTGCGCACCCTTCTTGTCGAATACAAGAGGAAAAGCAAAGATGGAGGGAAATGTAGTGGCAAAAGGAAAGTGGTTCTCATGAAAAAAAAAACATTACGAGCAACCAAAAATTCACGAGTATCAAGATTAAAAAAATTCCAGCCTTTCTTACCATAAAGATATCCCAAAAATACACACTTCGTACTCCGTGACTGAAATTTATCTCGGTAAGGAGTCAAATGATAGACATAACTCAAACAACCAAAAACCCAGGAATGATTGTAAGAAGGAACATTGATATACAATAATACATAAGGGCTTTTTACATGGAGTAAATTGCAAGGAGTCTAGTTAATCAAATAAGCAGCAGTCAAAATACACTTCCCCTAGAAATCAAGAGGCAAGTGAGCTCGAAAGCTCGAAAACTTAAAGATTGGGCCACATTCAGAATGTGGCAATGTTTCCGTTCTACATAGCCATTCTATTGTGGTCTGCCGGCTACAATAGTATGATAAATAATACCATGTTCACGAAAGTATGGTGTTAGGCATGTAAATTATGCGCCATTATCTGTTCGAACAATTTTCACAGAGTTACCAAATTGCTTTTCCATTAAAACATAAAAATTCTTTAGAAGTTGTTTGACTTCCTTTTTTGCTGCTAGAAAATATACCCAAACAGCTCTTTAAAAATCATCCAATATAGTTAAGAAATAACGTGCTCCATAAGAAGATGTAACATAATACGATCCCCAGATATCACAATGGATTAGATAAAATATGCTGTCAGTTTTATTATAACTTAAAGGAAAAGAATCTCTTGTTTGCTTAGCATGGAAACAAACATCACAATTATTTTGGAAAGTAGACTAAATTTTTGAATGCTTAACAATTATAGGCAAGTTGTAGACAATTGCATTTGATGGATGTCCCAAATGTTTGTACTGAAGCCGCTTGATAGCAACAGCACTTATTATGTCCCTCGCTAATTCCTCGCTAATTAGCGAGGGCATATATTTCGGTCAACGGCACTTTATCCCTCGCTAAACGCACATTTCCTTGTAGTGTTTTTCAAACTCAAAATGAGGATTTCTTTGGGGATCCAAATAAAGATATATTTTTTATTTCTTCTATTGATTAAATATTTCAAAAATAGTGGGATTTATAGGTTCATAATACCTTTGATATTCTAACTTTTGTTAGAATGAAAATAGTTCAATTATGTTTTTCATAAGTCATGAACAGTTTAGACTCCACATTTTGGTACGATGCCATAAAGCAATCCGCTATTTGAGGTTAAAGTCAAGTCTAAATCTCGTTCAATTACTAAAGTTAACCTCTATTAGTGCATACTAATGTAGGTCATTATAGTTTATCTAGTAATGTTGAACAATAAAGTTAGACTTATTTCTCAAACTTTCATTTAAAGGGCATTAATTTTCAAGAAAACTTATTTTAAGTTTTAATGAAGGATTCTATTGGAGTATTCATAACATTGTAATTCATTTTGATATAGAGTTACTTTTAATGGATATGAAAATATATTTTGAAATGATCCTATATAATGGAGAGGTATACATGTGCATGTATAAAGGTTTTCATAAATTTTGATGATTCATTTTTGCAAGATAATGAAAATCTGTATATAATTAAAATTGATTTCCTCCAATATTATATTTAAAGTTATGATGTTGTTCTTCGTTTTGTTTTAAAGTGTATCATTGTTAATTTATTACCTCATGGTTAGTGGGAATAAATAAAGTATCTTACCCTCATATGTTGATATTTATTTTGCAAAATTTGTCAAAAGGATGTATGTGACTTTTGAGTAATTTAAATACCAAATATAGGGGTCTAAATTGTAATCTCTTGTATTATCTGCAGAGAGATTAATAAAGGATTGTAAAGAACATTTAATCAATATTATTGTAACCCAAATTATGTCATTCTTATAAAGTTATATAAAATACTGCTCATTACTCATGTTTGTCACATTTAAGATGATTATTTGTTTGTTACAATATATTGAAATATAGGTAAATTCAAGGATGCTATGAAGGTATCACATGCATATAATTTGGCATATTGTTTGTCGATTTTGATTTTAGCCAAATTTATGTTCTTCAACTTTATTGTTAATTTTCAACAATTTATTTTGATAGTTGAATAAGCAACTCTAAATTTTCTTTATCAGTTTGAAGCAAGTGACTATTGAGTCTAAAGTTATAGAGTTGAAAACTTAGTTTGCTGGCTGATTTATTACTCAACCCTAGTAACTCAATTAGCACATAAAAATATTGCTATAGTGACATTATTTGTCTGGACATTTGAGTAATCTTACTCACATGATTGTGCACATAAAGTTAATGCATAAAGTTGTGATCCACATAAGATCCATAAGGTTAGACCCTGAACGACTTAACCTCTATAATTCTTGTAGTACATTTTTTGATTAAATAACTTACATAACCGTATTACAATGGAGTGATTGTAAAGTTTCTTGGGTATATTTGGGATTTTTTCAATCACTCATAAAGGCGTTTACCTGATTATAACATGTGAGCTAAGTGGGAGAATGTAAGCATTTGATCTTCATTAAAAGACCTTAATGTGGCCCACATATTATAAGTAGTTACTATATTTTCTCCTCTCTAAGTTAATTAGATAAATATTAATAAAGATAGGATTTGTTATGATTTTGGAATATAATTCGAATGTTTCCTTGATGAAGGAAACTCTAATTGGTATCCATCATATGAGGGTCCCTAGTCTAACTTATATAAATCCTGTGTAACATCATCAGTTCAAAGATTTTTTTTTTTAACGTTGATAGGCATAGGCTAGAAGACCATCATACAAAACAACTCAGAGACAGAGGAATCGAGGTGGTTCAAATCATGGTATTATCTTTACACAATTACTTGAACAATCTCGACTAAAAATACATATTTTAATTTTTTCCGCTGCGAAACATATTTATATTCACGTCTATATTAAATTTCTTTCAAATTATACAAAATGACATTGGGTGTGAGGCAGCTAGCTGTAGTTTAATTGTTCAACTCGATCTCGAAAGATGTCAGGCTCGACGCGAGCAGAGGCCTCGGTCGTTTGTGCAGGGATATCAATGACTACTGCAAGAAACCGCAGCCTCTAGGTTTGGAATGCTTGTAAATACGAGAAAAAAAGAAAATGAAAATGTCCAAATAGATTGTAACAGATTATTGGTCACATTAACATTAATTTGTCATGTTGTAAGTGAATTGATATACGCTATTCCTTAATTGCAAAAGTAAAAGCTACTTCGGTTTCTGCTGAATGACTTGGTAGAAGTGGATAAACCTTACATTTCACTAGAACTTATTGCATATTGGCTCAAATCAGGATATTATTAACATCATTACTGAACACTGATTAAATAATCATGCAAGCTACTGTTTAGTATCATTACAGACCCAAATATCATACATACATGTGAAAGCATCAAAAGGCTAGTCCAAATGTTGTAATATATTGCCAAAACCGAAGATGCTTGTGCTGTCATTCACAAATACTCTCCTTTCCTCTTCGCCGTTGATTCCTTTTACTGTTGAAGGCAAAAACTTCTATAGACATGTGTATCTTTATATGTCTATTACTTATATAGACATATGTGCATGTCTTTATATGTCTATTACTTATATATATATATATATATATATATATATATATGTATATGTATATATATATAATAGTCTGTATTGATTTTTAAAAAATACTCTTGTTGTCGATTTTGGTTCATTTTTAGTTTTAAATTTTTTTATTTTAATTCATTTTTGTAAATTTTCATGAAAACTAAACCGAAATGAACTAAATTGAAATAATTAATTCAGTTTGATTTGAAACTAAATTTCTTATTTATTTAAAATTTTAATACTTTTGTAAAATTTCAATGGAATGCCTATTTAATTAACTCATTTTTTTAATTAAACAAAATCGATATGAACAGAAGATCTACTCATTCCAAAGAATTTAATTTTTTTCAAAAAATTTTGTTGGCCTTAGAGGGGAAATCTTGACATATTGATTAATGACAAACATTGACGTGGACTAATTTGAGTAATTCTTGTGTGATAGGATTTTTGGATTGGAGAACCAAAAGATCTCATTGCCTTGGAACAAGGATATCCCAAATGAGGCTAAAAGCATGAAAATTGGAGTGGATGCCAAAGAAGGCTTTGAAGATCTAATAGTTTAGGGTCATGGTCATTCAATAGGTACAACTTATAAAACATACACCTCTTTGTTTTTGGAACTTAGATTTACACATTGAAATACAAATCTTTTTGGTCTAGTTTAAACTTTGTTTTTGAGCCTAAATGATTTCACATCTTTCAAAAATGAAGTTTTTGATAATGACTATTAAGTTAAATGCTCTTTAAATATTTTATCTTATGTTTCAAATATTTTGAAACATGATTTGTTTGAGTTCGAATTTGTTTTGAAATTTTTAAAAAAGTTCACATTTTGTGTCACTAATTCGAACGTTTGAATTTGTTCTTTCTTTTGTTTTCCCAAGAAATTCAGATGACTAGTTTGGACTTCGATGTCCAACTCAGTCGACCGAATTTACCTTGTACAGTAAAATAAATAGAGAAATTTGAACTACCAATTCAGACGTAAGAGTCCTATTCGGTCGACCGAATTCCTCTATTCTATTTCAAAAACTAGCAATTACTAACTATTTTTTAACATTGGAATTCATTTTAAACCATTTAAAATGGTAGAAACTTATAATTTGAGTAATTTTAAGAACTTTACAAGAAATATTATTGAGAATATTAAAGAATTAATAAAAGCTTTCAATTGCTCACGTGTTTCATGTGACAAATCGAAGATTCTAAAGTAAAAAGTAACGTGGTGCTAGAATTGGTGTACATCTACCATCTTGTTTGTTGGGTAATCTCTTTCCATTTCTCATCTTTCCTTTGATTATTCAAAGTTATCTTGAGACATAAAATCCTTTCTGAAAGGATGAGCCTTGATTATTGGAATTAAAGGTTTATTTGTGTAAAACCTCTAGTGGATGAAATTCTAATATATTTTTGACTTGAGCTTTTAGTGAATTTGTTGAATTCTTTAAGTGTGAACTCAATATAGTGGATGTAGATTTTAGAAAGATCGAACTATTATAAACCTTTGTATCTCTCTATTTATTACTTGAAATTATTTGTGTCTTCTTTATTATACTTTGTGACTGTTATTACTAATCGTTGCCTTATTGATTACTCTTTTACTTTGTGTGGAATAGAGGAAGGAAGCCTCAAAGGTGTCACTTTTCTTTCTGCTTGTGATATTTAAAATTGTGAATTTGTCCATCCTCCTTCGGTTATTAAACGTAGATTAGGGCATGGTTGGAAATATGAAACCATATTGAACTGCGAGGAGGTGTATTTGGCCATTTTTCTATTTCAAGTTTTAAATACTTTTAATTTCTGACTGTAGATTGTGTGGATGTTGGAAGACAAGCAGACATTTAACTTAAGAAAGAAAATGAAATTGGTGTTTTGTCCCCTATCACCCATGTATCAGCTTTGTCGCACTAGAGTATATAAACAAATGCATTTCTTTTGTTTCCCATTCTACTTGATTGGTCAATGAACCTTATTAGGGTAAGAAAAATCTACAAGGTTCAATTCTTGATGCACTGGTTGCAATGTTTTCAAATGCAATTTCGATAAAAGATGATCTTTCAATATGTGAAGAGCATATTGAGGCATGCAGTGAACAAATTAGAAAATGTTAATAATTTTCTTTACAAGAATCTATTTTTATTTGTGTGATTTGTTGGACATATTATTTAGTATAATTTTGGCAAACATTTTGAACTAATATATTGATTTGTTTTGAAATTAGTATAATTGTGGATGTCCATTATTTGATATTAAAGAGATAATCTAATATCATAAATAGATATACTCTATCCTATCAGAAGATAGATGATATAGTTCTATCATATCTTTAAATATTGATAGGATTTATCTTCTTGTTCCTCCATATCTCTTCTTATTGATATGTACCTCCGAACCCTATAAATAGAGTTTTATACTGATATTTATACACAATCATTTTGATTCATTTATTTACTCTCATAGAATCAATAAAAACTATTGTGTTCTCTCTCTATTTCCTCTCTAGTTTCTCTCTATATTCTCTTTATTATAGTTGTCTTATTCAATTCTCAATATTACTATTATAATTTTGTCGTGCCGACGACTACTGTGCACCAACAAGTTCATAACACGTTATCAGCACGAGACTCTATAACTGAATCTTTGAAGTTTATATGAAGGTAAGAAAATATGAGTTTCTGCCATTGGAGTTTAGAGTTTAATCAAGGAAAAAAACCAAGTAGTTTTCTATCTTTGAATTCCCACAACACACCTTAAAAAATTAGAATTTTCTTTCCTCTTGACATTTCTAAAAAGAACTATCTGTCATGGATATTAGATGCTCAAATTCATCAAGATGCAATGGGTCTAGCAGACACGATTGTTGAAAATAATGTATCATCATCTTAAAAATTTTCTACATTTCACGCCTTGAATATTATCCTGCAGCAACAATATCGAGAAAAATGTTCTAAGAAATATACTGAATTTTTTAGCTTTGTAATCAAGCAAGAAAGATATTTTTCTTCCTTAACTTTGAATTTTCATAGTAAACCTCAAAACTTGAATCTTTCATTTTTCTAAAAGGAACAATTTTTTATATACATGATGCTAAGATCTATCTGGATGTAGTAAATTTTGAAGACACCATTTAAAAAATACTAAAGCATCAAATTTACTTGATTACTAGCAAATTTTGAAGGGAATATACTACCACTAGAAGATGATTGTTATATAAATGCTAGTTATGATTTTTTATAAGTATGCCTAAAATATTTTATCACGTTTATAATTTCTCCTCCATCAAAGTTGTTCAAAGTTGTAAGGAGAAATATTACTAGTGATTTGATAAGTAAAAAGTTTTTCTTTTCTCATATCTCGAACATTCTCATATAGTAGCAATATCGAAAAGAAGTTTTTTAGAAGTATTTTGAATTTATATCTTCTGAGACTAAATGAGTCCTTGACAAAATATTTTGACGCTCGACTAACTAATTTTATGTCATTCCCTGAAGTGAATGACATTAAAACTTATAATATATTTATGTAAGAGATTTTGATAACGGTTAGTAGAAATACACTTTGTTCTTATGTTAGTAAGAATGACTTTTTCAATTCTCAATATATAGATATTCACTAGAAGTGAGAAAATAATGAAAAGAAGTAATAATTCTAATATGTTATAGATATGAGAGGATTTTTGTCACGTACCTATAGTACATTAAACATATTGTGAATCTCTATTAAGTATTGATTTAAAAGAAAAGCAAAATATTGCTTTACTTCCCTAAATTATGCTATTAATGATGATTATATCGATGATATTGATATGGCACATGTGAATGTAGCAAATTCTTTCGAATATCTAGAGAGAGTTTTTTTTTTTGTGTTTCAAATGTTGATAAAATTTTTTAAATTATCAAATTTTTACTTTTCTATTTTTTAACATTTTGTGATTATTATTGAAAAATTTTCATACTATATATTTATATTTTAGTATTTATATATTATTTTAGTTTGTTTTGGATGAAGAATGGTGAAGATACAATTTGTCTAAACAATATTGGTAGTTCATTTTGATAAATTTGAAATAAATATCCAAGGTATAAATGATAGTACAAAGTTCCTGAAGAACTAGTTGATCAATAAGTCTAGAAAATTTAATTGATTAAAAGTTCCAAAAGAGCTACTTGATCTTAACCTAATTGTCAATTTTGTAATGTATTATTCTCCATATAGTCTCGTTATTTTAGCATTAACGATACTATCAATATATCGAGTTGGATGAATGGACTTTTGAGATATATGCATTACCATTATAACCTAGAATATATATCAATTATAGATACTATCATTTATCTCTTCTGGTTTATATTGCATAGAATTTATGAAATTGAGATATAATATTAAGTAAACATGAAGTTTACTAATAATTTATTAGTTTGCATGATCGGTTGAACCATCTCGGATCATTAAAATATGAAAAATGATTAGAAAAAATATTATGGAACTAGAAATTTCCTAATATAATAAAATTCTATGTGCTATTTGTTTTACATTATTTGAATGTTACTAGTATTACTTGGGATTGAATGTATTATTTTGGGATGAATATGAAAAAATTATTAGTTAATGCATCAATAAAATAATCGTATGTATATTGTTAATGTTTGCAACCTATAGTTTGCAATTAATTTATAATTATCTCATATTTTACATTATCCCAATGACACAATTTGTCCTAATAACACAAGTTTTATTGAGATAAATATTGAACAATCTTGTAGAATATTCATGACTATGATGCATTAACACTTATTTCATATTTTGTCAACACATTATGATTCTCCTCATATTAGTTGATTTATGGTCATAAACCAAATATTTCCCATCCTAGATTTAGAAGTGCACTATGTATGTTGCTCCACTAAAAGGTAATAAGATAGGTACTCAAAAAGATTATGTTGGGAGCGAATTTTAAAGGGGGGATTCATATTTTGTTAACTTGTTGTCCTAACATAAAGAGAAGAAAAACATGAGGGCAGATAAAGATATTAGTTTGCGTTTCATCTTCATCTTCTATTTTGATCCTCATAGAAGGTACCTTAAATCAGAAGTTCAAATGACAATTTATATAGACAGATATATTAATTGACCACCATTCAACAAAATATACTCCTATTATATTTGATGTCCCTGATGGATAATCTACTACTACAAATAAATTTGAGACAAAGCTGAAATATGATAGATAAGTTGGTTCCAAGGATACAAACTCCTTATTGGAGCAAAGATTTAAGATTGTCATATATGTTAAGTTGAGCAGATTTAAATTTCAGCAGAATTTTTTTCAAACATTATTGATATATTATTTTCAGAAGAAATTCATGTACGTAAAGTCTTTGACAATGAAGAGATCTCAACATGATTGGGAACTACTAGAACCGCACAAGTATATGATGTCAACGATATTAATGCGCATAATATATTGATTCAGAATGAGAATTTTTGAATCGAAGTCTGTGAACTCTAAATGATAAAGTTCACATTAGAAATATAAAAATTTTAAACTATTCACAAGTATACTTGAAGTGTATATGTATTCTCAACAGGAATTATATACTTGAAGTATCAATGAATATTTGCTTATAAAATGCAAATTATAAATGTGAATTTTTTCCATGACTTATAGCGTATGATTCTTTGTAATACCTGACACTGATGATGAAGAAATATATTTATAGTTGTGGATATAATAGTGCATGATAACACTTAATATGAGTTTATCTTTGTTGTGATTTGATAATGGTACTTATAATTAAAGTCCTTGATGGACTTGATATGCTTGAAGCATATAAGTGGATTATTACTGTAGAACATAATGAGATTGTCTTAGTGAATTCTTATTGAAATAATGATCAAGTATATCCATATATGAAGAAAGTCCATACATCGCTATACTTTTTATATATATTTCTTTGTCAAAAGATATCCTAATTGTACAATATATTGATTGCCATAGTGTTCTCCACATTAGGGAGAGAAAATCATCAATAAAAAAGTGATATCATTTATGACCTTCATTATCTTGATAAATACATAAGCATTAATGAATTGGAAGTTCAAAATATTGTTTATTTGTACAAAGTTACAAATTGATTGTTTGACTAACTTTTTTAGAATTAATTAATATGATATTCTAGTTATAGATATTCCTTTGTGGATAGATGTTCCAGCAAGACAGATAAAATAGCTATATGATTTTGATGCAAATTTGAAGTGTGGTTGATCTCTTGATTTCGAAAATAAAATCCTTAAAGGAGAAAAGGATTTGATAATCAAGATTTTTTTTAAAGAATTTAGAGAATCAAGTATTGTGATCAATGTTTCCAAAAATAAATATTTTGTTTTGATTGAACATCTTGAAGATGCTTCACATGGATATAGCACATCAATGATTATTAGGTTATTATACATAATAAAGATCATTTATATCTACAAAGGATATTTAAAAACCCTTTGGTCATGAAGTACCACAACTCTATAATTTAGTGCATAAATACACTTGTCTATATGCAAGTAGATATCTGTTCTAGTTTTTTTCTATCCAATAAATTTTAAGATGGCATTAATCTTGTCTTTTGATATCTTAAGATAGTTTATCTCAAATATTGAAAAATTCCAACTCTTGCTAAGATGGATATACAGTTATAAAATACCTATATGATCCACACCAACCATGTCATTTATAGACACGTGTTGATCATAACATCCACGTCTTCGATTTATGTTGAAGAAATAGAAATTCATGATATTGGTATGATTAGTATATTCGAGATAAATCTATATCCTCTAAGAAAAATTCTAAATGTATTGTTGGATGATAATAAAGTTCGGAATATATTATTGGAGATACATTAAAGTATATTTTATGATATTCTTTTAACCATGAGCTCTACAAGATATTTGATATTGATGTGCAATAAATTCAATTATTTGATGATTTGACAAATCTATTTCCTAAGATTTTACTAATAGCAACATTTTATTGGAAATTGTCCGTTAAAAAATCATAAAAGATTATCTCATTAGAGAGAGTAATAATGACATAAAGAACCTAAAGAATAGTGTACTATTTTTCCTTCATTAGAGTTTTTTTCCCATTAGGTTTTTATCTAATAAGGTCTTAAGAAGGCATATTCTTTATGTAATGAATATCCAAGGGGGAACGTTATTAAATTAATATAATTGTGGATGTCCATTATCTGATATTAAATTATATCTTCGATTCGTTTTGTATAAAATCATCTATCTGACGTCAAAGAGATAATTTAATATCAGAGATAGATATTCTCTATCATACTAAAAGATAGATGATAAAGTTCTATCGTATCTTTAAATATTGATAAGATTTATATTCTCATTCTTCCATATCTTTTTTATTAATACGTACCCCTAAATCCTATAAATAGGGTTTTAGAATGATATTGTATACAATCATTTTGATTTATTTATTTACTCTTGTATTCTCTCTCTATTTTTTTTCAATTTCTCTCTATATTTTTTTAATTATAGTTTCTTATTCAATTCTCTATATTACTATTCCGATTTCGTTTTATGAACGACTATTGCGCGCTAACAAATTCATAACATGATTGAATTTGTCTTGTGATTTTTTGTAATATTGAACAAGAAAATTAAATATTTTTATTTTATTTTAGTTGTAACGGGGATTTTATTCTGGATTCCCCATTTGGCTCGGGATAAGGATTTTCCTCTCCAGGCTGAGCCGAGAATGGGGGATTTGTTTCATCCCGCTAGTGGAGACGGATCTGGACCAGGGATGGCAGGGGGATCTCAGCTCCACCTGGCCCACGCGAGGGATGGTAGAGAAAGAGGCGGGTCTCCTATTCATTTGAGCCCAAAAGAGCATATAAACGTGAGAAAACCAAGTTCATTTTCCCGCTCAACAATATTCATCGTCATCAGTGACCCCTGCCATATTCTCCAAAATCTCTCCCTCTCTCTCACATACACACAGCAAGGGGAAAATGCTGGGGCGGGTGAGACCGCCATCCATTGGCTCGCTAGAACAGCTGGAGTTGGAAAGACCTCCTCCCAAGATTATTAAAGCCGATCCTCTCTCCATCTATGGTACTTACTCCCAATCTCTTCTCCTTCTCTCAACTCCTTCCCCCTTTTTTTATTCCTTCTCCCCCCTTTAATTTTGTTGACTCTGAAGTACATGGTAAAAGAAAAGGGAAACTTTTAGTATCAGAGGATAATTTTTTCTTAAAATGCTAATTAGTTAAATGGGTCTCTTTAATCGGGGATAATCTGATGGGAAATGATGGTGCGCCGTTTTTTTTTTTCTTTTCTGAAGAGCTGAGGTAAATTGGTCATGGAAATGGTCTGCTGGTTGCTGTTCTCTGGATATACAATTTACACTTGGAATAGCCTATTTTACGTATCCAAGTCTCGTTCATGTCTGCTTAATTTTTCTACTTTTGCTTTGATTTGTGCTTTCACTTGTTATTTCTGCTATGCCAAGCATACTTTGCTTATACTTTGCTTCTTGTGTGCAATTTGATTACCAGGGAATAATTCTTGGAGGGGTATATGAAGTGAGAATCAGACTGGTTTTTTAGCAATATAAATTTCTATCTTTCTCATTGAAATCAGTTTCTGTTTTAGATTGGTTGGAGTTGCTTAATAAGTAAAAGTAAAGTGTATTTTATTGCTTTTTTTTGGGTGTTTGGCTGGGGGGGGGGGGTGTAAACTTTCATACCTCATGTATGTTTCTTCATTCACGATTTAGACAAATATTCGTTTACTTTGCATTCATGAGAAACTTATGGTTGGAGTGATGGAAAGTAAAAGCACTTGTCAGATGGATGAAAGAAGAAATTTTCCTAAAATCAGATAGAAGCAGATAGGTCTAAAATGATCGATCAAACAAACAGCTGCATTCTTGTTTGTACAAGAGACTACATGGGCTAAGAATGGAAGATAAATTAGAAGAAGACTCAAAATTTGCTGAATCATAATGTGCCTTTTGCCAATCCATTTATTTGGAAAAATTGCTTCAAATGAGATTTAATAGAATAACATGAATAATGTGTTTCTAATCGCTAGAGTCTGTAATTGATAATTTTGGATAGAACCTTGAGTCATGGTGCCTCTTGCACAGTCCTCTCTATCGATTTGTCTGGTCATCATTAATTACAGAAATGCAAGGATAAATATCTCTTGTATTAGGTGATTATCTCCAAATGAAAATCAATTATCCATTTCTTGTAATTTCCTTGCTAAGGAGGGCTACGAGAATTGTTGCTCTATACTTGCCTTTCCTGTGATTCTGTGTGATACTATTATTCTAGGTTATCTGTCTTTTGATCGAAATACGTAAAAGCCATGTCTGACTAACCTAATTCACTTTTTTAGTTCTTGGTGTGTTACCAGAGTAGCAGAGAAGTATTTAACAAAAGATCCTTTAGTAATGGAAACTTAAAAATGAAATTAAAGTATGAGCTTGCCCCTTAGTTTCAAATATTCACTAACATATGGCTCCATAATGTTCTAATAATTTTGTAGTAGTTATCTTTCAATAGAAACTAAATGTCGCTCCCAAAAACAAACTGAGATAATTTCTGAAATTGATTGCCTTGTGTTTTAGAGAGTACATTGAGGAAGCTTAAGGAAGGTTCACAGCGTTGTCAAACTCTGCCACTGGAGGAAGCGGCATGGACAGATAACAGTCACGTCAAATCATGCCGTTCTGACACAATTCACCCTGGTTGCCCATCCTGTGACTGTTCTCATAATCCAAGCATTTGTCAATCCATGATCCTCTCAAAAGAAAAACGGAACAAAAATGTCTCTGTTCTTTACCTTTTCTCCAAATATATGATTCCCAGACATAATCCAATGTTGTCTGATGAGGAAGCTATGGAAACTGACAATGCCTGCTCCCCTGAAAATATTTCTCCTACTCTCAATCAATGTCAGTTCATAAGCAGCTCAGGACAGCACATTCAAGAGAAATGCATTGATTCTCTGGTGATTTGAATAGAAGGATTGAGCTTTTCTCTGCAACCTAAGGGTATTTCAATACTTAAATTTGTAATTTGTTTGGGACAATAATGAGATTTTAACTTATTTTCACTATAATTCCAACTTTAAATTTACTGTTGTATTTGTCTAACTGCATAAAGAATAATCTTTAGTTCCTTGTGAACTTGTCTTTTAAAGAATGGCATAGAACAGCTTGAGCTTTCTTGTCTTTATAGTTATCACTGAAAGTATATTTGAGGAATAGTTTTGTAAAAGATAAGATTCTGAAATCTAAGCAACGCTCAGAAAATTAAGCTCCAAATCATAAACACACAGGTTCGAAGGGTTCTGCTGCCTGTTTCCAGAATTACTAGGAATTATATTCTATTTGCATCATTGAATGTTAAAATTTGTCTGAACGAATGTTATTGCTTTTGGAAAACTGTATTTTCAAAACAAAGCTAAGAAACTATATGCAAAACATTCTCAATCTTAAGGGGTTTTAACTTGAAGCTAATTATTCTCTCTTTTCCTTCTATTGTTGTTGAATTTCCTTTGCTAACCGACTGTAGGACTTGACTCAACTATCTTCACAATTTGCTGTTTATCTGTGGTTCCGATACTCTGAGGAATCTCCTTCAGGTTCTAGCAAAACCTTAGAATGAATGATTGAAAACTTGGAAAGTGAAATTTAGTTGTATTCCATTGCACTGAATCTACATAATGAAGCAGACAAACTTATAGTTGCCAAAAGCTCTCTTCAACTACTTCACACTATTCTCTTATGAGCGGATGATATCAAAGTTTAGTTACCTCGAGATGCAGTAATGTAGCAGGAATGGGTTTATACTCCCAAAGGCTGGTAGGTCCAGCTTATAGTCAACTTCCTGAGCCTGGTAGAAAAGCATCCAGATTGAAACCATTAGATTTTCCAAGTCAATAATCTAAAATTCAAGTTTAATGTTTCGAGCTGTTATAGGTGGTTAAGATTCTAGAAAGAAATGGCCAACAACTTAATGCGTTAGTCATCCTTGGTTCAAGAATCCCCAGGCTCTTCTAGATTGGGAATACTAGTTAATAGTTTCTCAGCAAAACTGGACAGGCAAATTCTTTAGATTTTTTGTACGTTTTGTAGAACCAAAGAAGTATGCCCATCATCTTCTTCTAAAGACTGATCACCCAAATAATAGCCTGCTTTAGAAGTAGATGCCATTGTGCTAGCTTCCAGAACTCCATTGGCATAGTTGAAGCTTTAAATGTGTTGCTGAGAACTAGACTTCGTCATTCCATAATTTGAATATTTTATAGTGCAAAACTCGAGAGGAATGGTAGGCCAGGGGTACTCCAAATGAATTAGCTTAACTATTTCCATCGGAAAGCTACTGAATTACATAAAATTGATCCAAAACCTTAAGCAGTTCAAATTCTAAAGCCTTGTTGGTTAATGAAACCTAGGAGAAATTGGCAAAGTGAAATTTGAAAGACTTGGTTAAATTGTATCCCACAATTTATAGATTAAGACTGATGTAGAGGTGATGAAAAGTTCATCTTATGAGAGAGGCTGCTTGTGTGCTTTGGTCATCTTCTGAGCCCTACTTTTCTGAGTGAGTATGAAATTATTTGAGATGCATACACAGGCTCCTTTATCAGCTATAGAAAACTTTTCTTCTCAGCTACAAAAACATCATGTTTTCTACTTGCTGCTGGAAGTCCTTTTTCCTTACCATAACTAGATCTCAACCAATGAAGATACTCCAAAGACTCTTGTGCCACAGTTTCAAACTTTTTGGTGTTACTTGTTGCACAAAAAGATATTAGTTGTGCCTCAAAACTGAGCATATCTACATACTGATTTGGATCATTATACAGCTGAACTTATATTTTCTGCAATTCTCAACCAGAGAGCCTATAACTCGTCTTTCTACTTTTTCAGAAAACTTCAGTCACCACTATGATTGCAAGTAGTAGTCCTGTGCATTGTTTTGCAATCTGATTTTCAGTATCAACCAACTAGGGAGGGCAACTTTCTTTCACAAATACATTTTCCTGCAGTAACTTCCAACTTCTATCTATCCATTGAAATTTTGAATGGTGGAGAGTGACACTTGGTTTACATAGGCAACTGCATCGGTTAACCAACTAGTTATCGTGATCCGATTTTCATTGTTGTCGTCTGGAAAGGACAACTTTACATCATTTCATATTTAGTGCTTCAAATCTAATCCATGATGATGACAAACCTCATGGCCTTTAAGCTTCTGTAAACTTGCTCTAGTAATCTTCCAATGGGCATTTCCTTACATCATATCTTTTGTTGCTAAATGAAGTGATACAATTAAGAAAGACAAGCAAAATCTTAATGTCCTGATATTCTTGAGTTACTGTTATCGAGGCATGAAAATGATGTATGGTGAGAGGAATATTATAATATACTAATGATATCCAGTCAAGATGAAAGACTTGTGGGCTGATCTAACATATCACAATATAAAGATCCAAGAGATGTCTCTGACTAATCTTTCACTGATAATCTTTGCGGTTATAATTTTTCATGCCATCTTCTGATCATATCATTGCCCTCTTTTCTAATTGAAGCAACCTGTTCCATTATTTCTGCGAAGCTATGCCTTTGAGAAAGGATCAGTTAATTTTCTTGCTCTGCTCTTTATTCTGGTGGAGAAGATTGAAACATACAGCTCAAGAAAATTCTCTGCTAAAACGCAAGGTTTCTAATCCTTCTCTCCAGATACTTCCCCTTTAGTGGTTGTCTTCCTTTTGGATATCTTGAAAAACGGCCTGTACGAAATCTACTTTCTGATGGAGAGATTCTAGCTGCTATTTCATTAGAGGGCAAAGAAGGTTATCTTCTGAAGATTTTGCACAAGAGGAGTGATAGCAGCTCAAGCCATTCTCAACTTTCTGCTGGGGCACTTGGGGTTACGGGGAGAGCGGTGAGAATGAAGCAAGAAAATAGTTTATGAGAGATCCCTTGGTGAGCAGCTCTTTGCTTATCATGTGTGAATGATAAGTGAAGTCTATGCTTCGTGTTTTTCTCATTGATTATTGAGAATAATGCACTAACAGTAAAAATGTTCTACTGTTAATCCATTCAGTTTCTGCTTGCCAAAGAGCCACTGCCTTAACAGGTTGTTGCCTCTGTTTTCTCCGATTATTGTTTCAATTTCACCATTTAAAGATATTCATATAGAAAGTGATTCTAGTGATGTAACACATTCCTTATCTTTAGTTTGAGAAATTGCATGGTTAATAGAAGGGAGAAGGCGTAGCATCACCTTCAGACTCATACTAAAGCATCCTGCCAAAAGGCTACTATGCAGATTCTCATTAAATTCAAGTCAAAAGATTGAGTTACAGCAATTGGTTTGGACTTTGGGTTAATAGCTGAAACACCCTTTTGAAAGCGTTGTGGGATATGCATCTGACAATCTATCATATGTGCTGAATAGAACGATACCAATTACTAAGGCAACGAAACAATCTCTCGCCCATATAATTATATTTGGCACCCACAATATTGCTCTTACAGTTAGGTTGAGATAAATGCCGACAATCTTCAAAAATATAACGGGCTATGGGTCCTTCACTCCAGCCTCCAGCCCAATTGTTGCGCTAATAAGTGTTTGTTTGTGAGAATTTATGGGGCAAACAACTTTTTTTATTGAAAAATTGAAAAAAGAAAAAAAGGCTTCGAAGAAAATTTACAAGTTAGTCTCAAGTTAACCTGTGATTTCTCACAAAAAACTACTAGTTTACCTCAAAAAAATCAAATAACTTTATTTTCGCCCATAAAAACTCTAAGGGTGACTTAAAGATAAATGAGTAAAGAGACAGAAAAAGAATATTAAAATGATGAAGTATTATTTGGTTCCATTAAATTTATGTGATTGCATTTACCACTTCTCAAATTTGCTTACGCAACATGATAAGGAATGTCAGACTTCAGGAGACCATAGACCAAATCCTTAAAACATAAAAAAAAAAAAAACAATAGGAAATTTGCAGATTGTATTTATGTTCATTCAAACATTGAGGAATACAATACAATATTTCAATTCTTTAATAATAGGAAATGCCATATTTTCTTTCTTTTTAACTTCTTTCATTGTTTTATTTTATTCATAATTGAAAAGAGTTTAAAAATCAAAGAAGGCTTCAAAGTTCTAGGTCAAGCCTTGTTTAAAAAAGCCTAGATAAATACATTAAAGTCTTTTCGTTTATAAAAAAAGTGAAAGAAAAATGAAAGAAACTAAAAATGGAGTGAGAATATCACTTCTTATTATTTATATAAATACTATCTCTATTTGAAAATATAAAATATTTTGTTCATTTTTGTATAGATTAAGAAAGAAGAAAATAAGATATATATATTTTTATTATATTCTTATGTAATTTCATTAACATGATAAAAAATGACAGAATTATATTTCTAGTGAAGGTATCTTTCAAAAATTAATCTTTAAAATTTGTAAAAGTTCAAATATTTTGATAAGAGAGAAAATCATAGTTAACTTTTTTGAATAAGGCTTGAGCTGGATTTTTAGAGTTCTATTTAAGTATTAAAATCTTTTCAATAATAATATAAAAAAAGAGGAGAGAAAGAAGTTAAAAAAAAAGTGAGAATATCACTTTCTTTTAAAAATACTGAAAATACAATCCAAGGTTCATCCTTCTGAAAATGGGAAAACATTTGTTAAGGAGCAAATTATATACAGTTTTTTTCGAACTATATACAATCAAAACTATTTTAATTATTTACTAGTTGACCATTAGATTTTTAAAGTTTCTCTCAAGTATTTTAAACAACAAAATTCAGATATATCAAAAACCTCTTCATATTTGTGCGACAAAAGGTTAATTTTTCAAACTATCTACTTTTACATATTGTGCATATAAATATTGTGAAAATCAATATTTGAACGGATAATTTTTGAAAAAAAATTTGAAATTGTACTAGAGTGGAGCTAGCAAATGGCGTAACGCCAATGCAACTTCCGCTAGAAGTTGCTTGCCACTTCCTCCAGTCTTTGGTAGAAGTTGCATCCAACTTGGTCAGAAATTGGCACAAGTTACTTTTTTTAAAAAAAAAAATTTGGTGATTACTTCCGTCATTTTTTTGCTAACCTAGGAGTTCATTACAAAGCGGTGGAACTCATATTTAAAAGTTGGTTGTAAAAGCTATACTTAACAACTATCACGAGATCTAGTTTGTCTCTCTTGAGTAGTATCTCTCCCTTCTCTTTAGAGATTTCATTTCCAGTTCACTGGTGTTCTAACAAGTATTATCTTTTTCTCCCCAAGTGGTGTCTCTCTCAAACCACTAGACCCATCTTAAACCTTCTTATCCTCTTCCCCTTCCAAAAATTCCCCTAACTTGAATCGAAACTTGAGTTTTCTAACGTTTTCGGCTCCACCACGGATAATCAACAGGATGGTATTGTAAATCTTGCTCCTAATTCCTCCTAATTCTGACTCGGAGACAAAAATTTCAGAGCACGCTCTTGTCTACGAACTGCTTACCAACAAAATCATTGGTTTTAAAACCATTCACACTGTTATTGGAATTTAATCAACTCAACTCAAGCAAAATTTTTGTCTTTGCTCATTCATCAATGAAGATGACAAAGACCAAATCCTCAACAATGACTCCCGGTCTGTTAGGGGAGTACACGTGATTCTGAAATCTTGGCACCCAGATTGAACACTAGATGAGATTGATTTCTCTTATCACCCGTCTGGGTCCAAGTCCAGAATCTCTCCCCTAACAGAATGAATTTGGAGACTGCTCAGAAAATTGGTAATTTTGCTGGACGTTTAATCAAGCTGATCTGCTCAACAACAGATATGGAATCAATAGGAAATTTTCGCGAATTCAAGTGGGCATTAAAATTTACAAATCTATAAAGAGAGGCTCCTTATTTCCTGGAGCCCTATTTAACAGCAGGACTCCGAGCCCAATGTATCCTAATGGACTTGTAAGTGGATCTCTCTCTACCGAGACAAATCAACTGGTACCTAAGCCACTAAATCGTAAACAACCCATTTGAAATATGGATCACAACTCCAAAAATACCAAAGTGGGCCTTATCACTAACCCTCACTCATCCCCACTTTATTGATTAAGGGCTAGCCATTTGGATTGCTTAAATTATTCGTTCATGAGAATTGCGTGTAACACTGATCCGTTAGACTTAGTCACTCAAAAAAGGAAAATGGTCCATGTAGTCCTTGAAGTTAGGAATTAGAAACTCTTAGCCAAAGTTTATTTTGAGTTGAGTTGTATTGAAAATACTAAAAGATATTTATTTGTGGAATGAGAAGTGGTATCTAAAATTAAAAAATAAGAAAAAATAAATTTTTTATTTTAAAAGTCAATCCAAGCTCAACTTCTCAAAAAAAAATTTCAACTAATATCTTTAAATATTACTTGTCTCCAATATGATTGCAACAATTCTTCAACTCTAAAAACAGAAAAAACTCCATGCCCTAAATACATGTAAAATCTATAAATTAGAGACACGTAAAATGTTTAAGGATCAAATTGACATGAAAAAAAACTTCAAAAATCTCAGAGTGAGTGACCCTTAATTTTTTGGACTATATAGGCATTTTTCCAACTCAAAAATCAACTATCTAATTTTGCTATTTTCTACGTTTAGAGTATCAAGTTGTACTTTGATATTACTCAAATCTTATCAAATGCATGTCAGTTAAAAATGATTCCTATACTCGATCCAACTTAAGCCGATTTTTGGTGCTATAGCAAGTAGCACAGTATTTTGTTTGAGTTGGATTTATATAATACGACTCATTCTAAAAATTGGTGATGGATTTTGATTTTTTTTAAAAAAATTATTATAAAAGGGGTGTAATAGGTCTTCTAAACCCGTGCCTAATTTCTGAATAACCAACAAATAATCATTTTCACGTTCTAACATTCTAAAACCCTTGGATTGCTGCCAATAGCGGTTTCAATTGTTGGGACGGGCAGTGTTAATATAGATACAAGAAAATAGAGAGAACATAACAGAGAGTTTTAAATAGGGAAAACATCACTATTTCCTTTCGGAACATTTGCAAGGAGGAAATTACTAATCCTTGCACTATGCAATTTTTGGACGCACAAAGTTGTAAACCCTCCCATTGGCGCAACTCATCATCTGAATTATGATACCTTACTTTGTACCTAATTGGCACTTCCAGCCCTAAACTGGGAGGCATTTATATAAGGTGTTGCTCCATTTCTGTTTCTTAAAATTCTCAATGTAGGGTATTGAGAAAATTCTCTTACATCAATGACATGGCAGCAGCTAGTGCTTTAAGGGTAACATCCCCATTCATAAAACTTCTTGAAACCCATTCAAAATTTCTTCTGCAGTAGAAATGAGGATTTTAAGAAACGATGTTGGCGAAATTGCAGAGTCTTTTTATGAATTGGTTTCTTGTATAATAGATTATGGATACCTGGAAATCTAAGACATTTACTGACTTCCTTTGTTTACTTTTGGTTGATAAGGATGTAGGAAGAGATATTCTTCGCATAAATTTCAATATTCCTGCTGTGTAACCTGACTTCATAACGTAAATGGCCATTTATTTGAGGCTTTGCTTTGTACTGTAATACAATACTGAATTAATTAATTTGATTGAATATTATTTGTAGGAAAGAAGAAGATGGCGTCGGGAAGGTAACGCTGGCAGTCTCTTTTGGTCCTCACCATTGCAATAACGAGGATCTGAAAGCAATGGAGGAACACAAGGACCCAGCTCTACTACATTTCCTCGTCAGATAGAGAAAGACACTTGGGAGGCTTTCAGTTTTTACTTCCAGTAGGAAAAGAGCTGAAGGAGGCATACAACACTTTGAATATAGATCTGGGATGAATTCTTGATGATTATGATTCGTGATGCTAGCATTTTTGTTCCGAAAATCTTCCGAGCATGCAAAAGGAATGTTTGAAGACTATGCTGAAAATGACCAAATTTTCAGCGAGAAAGGAAGCTTTATGTAATGCAACACTTAAGGCGCGATATGTGTTGCAGGAAAATCAGCTACCGATGAAGCTTCTTGCGATGCTGCTTCGATTTTGGTCAAGGATCTCTCTCTCTACTCTCTCTCTCTCTCTCTCTCTCTCTCTCTCTCTCTCTCTCTCTCTGTTTAAAACTACGATATACAGTCAAACAATAGGAAGCTAAATTATTGACTCACAATTTAAATCCTTGACCAAATTGAAATCATATGAAAAATATACGTAGTAGAAGAAAGAAAGAAAATACCTTGAAATGCTCTCTTTAGATTATAGAGTATCAGTTAAAGCAATTATATTCTATTTTGAAATATAAGTTATTTTAAATTATAAAAAATATTTTATAATATAAATTATTTCATACTTTAAGAAATATTTATTATATATATTTTAATTATCTCTATCTCTCTCTCTGGCTCTCTATGTATCTATTAAGGGCATTAAATGTATTTCGTTATATATGTCTCATAATATTTACAATCTTTAATTGACTCTCTACGTATCTGTTAAGGGCATTAAATGTATTTTGTTATATATGTCTCATAATATTTATAACCTTTAATCTATGCATAAATTATTAAAATCACTTATATCTTAAATTATAGAAAGTAGTATATTCATAATATATCCCTTCACAAATTTAAGATGCCTCACATCACTCCATCAAGGCGTTCAAAGTTTCAAAATGACTTCTTTGACAAGTATAAGGATTAATATTATTGATTTATTACTTTAATTAAGATAATTAGTTAATATTTTCTCTCTCATCCTTTTTCACTTTCCTTCCTATCATCTTTCACCCTTCTCCCCCTCCCGCCCCCCCCACAAAAAAAAAAAAAAAAAACGAAGTAAAAGTGAGTACTTCCTTCACATAAACAGTTGACTCCCTTCCTTTTCCTTTTGCAAACCAAAATAGGCTTAAATTGATATGAAGTTTTTATTAGTACGCTACATTTTCTCATCTTTACTATTGTGTTACATTATCAAGTCCCACACGTAGGAAAGAGTCCTATATTTTCTTTAGAAGGATGTCTTCTATATAAAATACTTTGTCTATTGAAGCAACTGAAACTATTGAAACCGAGACATTATAATGGTACGTTGGCAAGCGGGAAGAATCCGTCTCGATCTCTACAAACAAACTTGTATATGAATTTTCGCTTCCCGGCTGCAACGACATCAGAGCTTTCCACTTCTACTGAACCGAATGGCTTCCCAGCGCTTCCATGTCGAAGCAGGGAACGGGTGAACTCCTTCGTATTTTTCATGTGCAAAGTGGTTCTGGACGCGGGAGACATTTCGCATCTGTGCTCCAAGAAAATCATAAAAAATGACATTGGGTGTGATGCAGTTAGCTGCAGTTCAATTGTTCAACTCGATCTCGAAAGATGTCAAGCTCGACGCGAGCAGAGGCCTCGGTCGTGCGTGCAGGGATATCAATGACAACAACAAGAAACCATGGCCTCTAGGTATGGAATGCTTGTAAATACGAGAAAAAAAAGAAAATGAAAATGTCCAACTACAATTCTGTTTGTCATGTTGTAAGTGAATTGATATACACTTTTCCTTAATTGCAAAAGTAAAAACTACTTCTGTTTCTGCTGAATAACTTGGTAGAAGTGGATTTATTTCTATTGGCATATGGATTGTCTCCCTTCACCACTGTAATTCTTTTCATTATTACGAAAAAAATTTTAGGCCAACTCCCTACCATTATAGGTGGTTAATGTGAATCGTTTCTTCAGTTGCATTATGCAATTAAAGAACAATTGGAGTAATATTCTTTGTTCTTTACAATTAGTCTTCTCGCCTCTCTTTTAATCAGTAAAGGAAAAATGGAATGTGATAAAGATAAATCTTACTGAATTCTTATGATGAACCGTCACAAGTTTGACAACAAAAATAAAGTCACAAACCATAAAGTGAAGAATGAATTCTAGAAATGATAATACTTTCTTTCTTTGGTATGCGATTTACTACCATAATGAACTTCAAGAAATTAGTAATTAACATGAACATAATCGATCTACAAATAAGAAAGGTGTAAATAATGAACATGAACATGAACTGTCAAGATTTTACCATGCCCTCAGTTAGCTCTAGTATGCAAAAAAGATGCACGGCAATTTAACCACTGATTCTTTCATGCCCTGTTAAAGTGCTTAACAAACATCTAATCGATTGGAGAAAAGCGAAAATCAAGAGTAAGAAGTGTTAGGGATTCAGGTATTAGCACACACGCACAATCTATACTGCAGAAAAGTAAAAAACACGAAACACAAGGATTTACGTGATTCGATCGATGTGACCTACGTCCACGGGCTGCAACCAAAATTTTTTATTGCTTTCTGCATCTCACACGTGTGTTGAATTTCAAGTACAAGATATTATATTTATAAAGACTAACTAGGATTTCTAACTTAGGCAACAAGAAACATAAAACAGGCCCAATTAAACTGAGCCCATCAAGACTCCATAACCCAACAATCTCCCACATGGAGGCTTGATAATCTTAAAACTGCCATCCGCTGTGAACACCTATACTTCTTGCAATCTTCCTCAATTCTCCTGGTTGCTGCGGCCTTCTCATTAGTCAACCCGAAGGCCCACTGAAGCTCCCTCGAGCTCCAACACATCAGTCATGGCTAGAACTGCCCCTGACCAATTTTCTGTCCCTATCGGCTCCCACTGAAACAAACTGCCGGATCCTGAGATACCCTGAGAATAAACAACACTCTCCATATTTAGCAAGTAATCCCCTAGAGAGACTTTATTAGCTGGAATATTAGTTCTTTTAACCCACTGTCGTTTGAGAATTGAAACTGAAGCACTATCCGTGCTCCCACTGTCACGAAATCGTCTAATTGCTTTAACTGACTCTTCCACGCACATTCACTCTGAATCTTCACTTTAGCTTTGGGTTTCTCACTTGCAAAGCAAACCTCTTTCTGCCCGTGAGACTCTATGAACCGGACTTTGTTTTTCTTCTGAACTGGGATGGTCTCTCCCTCAGATGGTAAACTGATCATGTAAAGCGAACCTCTTTTTCTTCCTCGAGCCATGACTAGATTTTTTGAACTTAACATCATGTCTCTGTTCATCCAATTGCCCGACAGAAATTAACCTTTTCTTCAAATTTGGAATCACCATGACATACTTCAAAGTCCATGAACCGGCTGAAGTAACCAAATCTATATCACCTATGCCCTTAACTTCAAGAACATCATCATTCGCCAGTCTTATCTTACCAAAGTCTCCTTCTTTCAGATTCTGCAATGCTTCACTATTGTGGGTAGCATGAAATGAAGCACCAGAATCCATGACCCAGAATTCCACCATGCTCTCTACAATGCATATCAAGGCATTATCTTCTGTGTAGTCTTCTGCATAGTTCGCTTCTTTCTTTTCATTCTGACACTAATTCCTAAAGTGTCCCAACTCTTTACATTTCCAATAGGTCACATCATTCCAAGCCCTAGACTGACTCCTTTTTGCTGTTCCCGCTCCTACTACCTATATTATTCATTCTTCCTCTGCCAACATTCAACAATTTACTAGATGATTCACCTGAACTTCTTCGTCTGATGTCTTCGCCTAGAATAATATCCCTAATCCCATCATGAGTGAGCTTGCTGGTGGAAGTAGTAATCACTGTAACAGTTCCAGACCAGCTATCTGGCAATGAAGATATCAGTAGTAAAGCCTGAATCTCATCCTTGAATTTTATATCGACCGACCAAAGTCTGGACAAAATCGAGTTCATATTGTTGATGTGCATTGTTACTGGATTTCCTTTTTCCATCCTTGTGTTCACCAGCTCTCAAATCAAGAAAACCTTGTAAGCTGCCGATGGCTTTTCGTACATATTAGGCAGTGTCTCCATGATACCCTTCGCTGAGATTTCCTTCAGAATGTTGAACGCAACATCCTTCGTCAATGTCAGTCTAATAAAAGCCTTGGCCTTCTTATCCAAAGTCTCCCACTCATCCGGTGTCATATTTTCTGGTTTTTCTTCTAATGCCAAATCCAAGTCCTTCTTAATCAGCAAATCCTCTATTTGCATTTTTCACCAACCAAAATCTCTACCATCAAATTTTTCGATCCGAACCTCCCCATCTTCTACCATCTAGAACGACTGAAACGAGAAAATAACTAGGATCGAGAATAGTGAACATACACATCAATGACAAGGGTCTGAACTTAATGGCTGTTCTACTGAACACTGCCAAGGACCTCGACCTACTATTCTCGTTTACAAGACACTCGGTAAAACTGATTTTGAATCTCGGTAAATCAGTCAGAAACTGAAACTGCCGGCGGAAAGCTTGGTGACGGACTGTAGCAACAGCAGCGGCTGAAACCCTAGTGGCGGCGGCGGCAACGACTGTTCTATATAAACCCTAGAGGCGGCGGCGGCAGCGGCTGTTCTATAGAAACCCTAGCGGCGGTAGCGACTATTCTATAGAAACCCTAGCGGCGGCGGCTGTTCTAATGTCACCTTAACTCCACATTAATATGATATTGTCCGCTTTGGGCTAAGCCCTCATGGATTTATTTTTGGATATCTCCCAAAAGGCCTTATACTAATGGAGTTATCTTGAATCTTATATTTAGACAACTATTCCATCAATTTTTTCATGTGGGACTTGGTTTGCATCCCAACAATCATTCCATCAAAATAAGGACCACACAGGTCATAACCTCTCCATCAGAGGTAATTCATTTGATCTGCCAACGATCTTGCACCGTCACTACCAACCAGCTGGACACTCCACCTGACCACCAGATTATCAGGAAGACTTTCGACACAAGACATCAATCGCAGATCTCCGACGAGGGAGCTTCCCACACAGTGTCACGTCACCCAGACGAACCATCGGCTCTGATGCCACTTGATACAGTTGTCTAATGTCAACTTAACTCCACATTAGTATGATATTGTCCGCTTTGGGCTAAGCCCTCATGGATTTATTTTTGGGTATCTCCCAAAAGGCTTCATACTAATGAAAGACTTGTGGGCTGATCTAACATATCACAATATAAAGATCCAAGAGATGTCTCTGACTAATCTTTCACTGATAATCTTTGCGGTTATAATTTTTCATGCCATCTTCTGATCATATCATTGCCCTCTTTTCTAATTGAAGCAACCTGTTCCATTATATCTGCGAAGCTATGCCTTTGAGAAAGGATCAGTTAATTTTCTTGCTCTGCTCTTTATTCTGGTGGAGAACTGCTAAAACGCAAGGTTTCTAATCCTTCTCTCCAGATACTTCCCCTTTAGTGGTTGTCTTCCTTTTGGATATCTTGAAAAACGGCCTGTACGAAATCTACTTTCTGATGGAGAGATTTTCTAGCTGCTATTTCATTAGAGGGCAAAGAAGGTTATCTTCTGAAGATTTTGCACAAGAGGAGTGATAGCAGCTCAAGCCATTCTCAACTTTCTGCTGGGGCACTTGGGGTTACGGGGAGAGCGGTGAGAATGAAGCAAGAAAATAGTTTATGAGAGATCCCTTGGTGAGCAGCTCTTTGCTTATCATGTGTGAATGATAAGTGAAGTCTATGCTTCGTGTTTTTCTCATTGATTATTGAGAATAATGCACTAACGAGTAAAAATGTTCTACTTGTTAATCCATTCGGTTTCGCTTGCCAAAGAGCCACTTTGCCTTAACGAGGTTGTTGCCTCTGTTTTCTCCGATTATTGTTTCAATTTCACCATTTAAAGATATTCATATAGAAAGTGATTCTAGTGATGTAACACATTCCTTATCTTTAGTTTGAGAAATTGCATGGTTAATAGAAGGGAGAAGGCGTAGCATCACCTTCAGACTCATACTAAAGCATCCTGCCAAAAGGCTACTATGCAGATTCTCATTAAATTCAAGTCAAAAGATTGAGTTACAGCAATTGGTTTGGACTTTGGGTTAATAGCTGAAACACCCTTTTGAAAGCGTTGTGGGATATGCATCCCAACAATTATTCCATCAAAATAAGGACCACACAGGTCATAACCTCTCCATCAGAGGTAATTCATTTGATCTGCCAACGATCTTGCACCGTCACTACCAACTAGCTGGACACTCCGCCTGACCACCAGATTATCAGGAAGACTTTCGACACAAGACATCAATCGCAGATCTCCGACGAGGGAGCTTCCCACACAGTGTCACGTCACCCAGACGAACCATCGGCTCTGATGCCACTTGATACAGTTGTCTAATGTCACCTTAACTCCACATTAGTATGATATTGTCCGCTTTGGGCTAAGCCCTCATGGATTTATTTTTGGGTATCTCCCAAAAGGCTTCATACTAATGAAGTTATCTTGAATCTTATATTTAGACAACTATTCCATCAAATTTTTCATGTGGGACTTGGTTTGCATCCCAACAAGAAGTTCTAAGTAAAGTCTGAATTTACCATCTCTTTTGGAACTCTTTCAGGTCTGTAGTTACAAATTTCCTGTCTGCACAAATAAAACATAATGGCAAACAGCATCCAAGGCTTCTAATATGAGACTCGTTGTTTCACTTTCATAAGCAAACAATATCTAAAGGACAACGGTGAATTCCTCAATTCCAACGCAATGATGAAGAATTTCAAGCTACAAATTGAACGGGTGACATAATGCATAAAAGAGGAAAGGGCAGTAGCTGCATTACCAGCGGTATAGGCATTAAGGAAATACCATACATGGCTTGAAAAGCCTTAGCAATCTTCAGAAGGAGGCTTATTATTCATATATATATACAGCTAAGGAGCCACTATCATATTACATGTAAACCACGTTTGTTAGGCAAACATTAACTGTAGTAAGAAGGATGAGAGAGGTTACTGCAACACTTGCGATGCGAAAATATTCAAAAAATCAAATCCAATCCATAGTTGCACTCCTATTCCAGTGAAGACATGAGCTGATTTCTTCCGCTAATTGATTTCTCTCTTTTGATGTGGATAAGCTTATCATAAACACACCAGGGGAAGCTAATATAATGATCTCGATTCAGTCCCTCATTGTAGCAACCCCAGTATTTATGATGATAGGTGACATGATACCAAGCAGATGCTTTTGCATATTCATTGTGTAATTCACCTCCTCTCTTGAACCAGGACTTAGCTTTCTTCCTCAATGACCTCACAGCCTTGGCAACAGCTTCTGCATCTTTTCTTCGATCAAAAGACTTTGACATCTTCACGGTACCACCACTCAATATTTTAGCCTCAGTTTTTATGCCACAATGGTCCATCAGATTACCAAGCTTATAATCATATTCAGTCTTATATTCGAAAGCTTCATCAACGTAATCTTCAAATCCAGCTACTTCCAAATCAGTATCATATGATCTCAGAGCCACTTCCCTGGTGAAGGAGTCAATACAGTTTATATCTGGTGGTTTGTCTCTCACCTCTCTAAACAGCTTTCCAAGAACATTCTCTGATTCGTAAGTGGACCAATCAGGCTTTTCCATGAAATCTGGATACTCCTTGACTCGTAGCTGAGGTGGTATCTCGGCTGGAACACCGGTCTTTGGAAAGTCAACTGCAATGGAAAACAGCTCCGCGAGCTTTAGACAAGGCTCGCACATTGCCTTGTTTCTTTCCTTGTCAGCAAAGACAGTGTGGGCATTCGCAATGATTCCTACACTCTCATTCGCTATATAGTTGGTGAAATACTCTGGATTTCCTAAACTAAGGCAGCCAAAAATCTTTACTTTAACATCAAAATACAACCAGTACGATTTAGAGCAGCTCTAGATGGTACAGCTAGTCTTTAACATCAGCGTACAAAAAACCAGTTCATAGATTTCTTAATTCACGAACATTGATTAGACATCAAAATGTAGGAGGAAGTACATTTTATTTGTATTTAAACTTTTAAATTCCAATAATTATTTACCATGGCTCTATTATGCCTTAGCTAATGAATTTATTCAAATAAGATAAATATTTTTTTCTAAAATAAATTGTTAGTTAGTTAAGTATATATATAAAACATTGTCCATAGATGTTACTTTTGAGTATTTTCAGTACCAAAATAAAATTTCCAGATTCATATGTGACTAAACAATTATTTATTTTTAAATTATAATTTATGTCCGTTGCTAATTAGCGACGGATTTTTTTGGAAAAATAATTTTTAAAATAAAAAATAATTAATAGTAATTTTTTATTTTTAAATTTTAAATATATTATTATCAGTCGCAAATCCGTGGTTAAATTATTCTCAATATAGCCATTTGAAATTTTTTTCCTGTCACAAATCCGTCGCTAATTGCAACAGAATAATGCTACTGTCACAATTAGTGACCTTTTATTTAGCGAGAGAATTTTTCGTCACTAATCTGTTACTAATTGTAATTAGCGACGGATATGTCCGTCGCTAATTCTGTATTTTCTTGTAGTGTTTAGAAATGATTTTTTGCAATTATTTTAAATTTGGTTCTCAAATAAGTGCCAAAATAAAATTTTTAAAAAATAAAGGACTACTTTTTGCAATTACTTTTAGACTAAATTGAAAAATATCAAAATTTTAAGGGTAAAAGTGTTTAGTTTGTGAATTTTTGAGGCTATACGTGCATCTATGCATATGTATTTCTCGCAATAAACTAAGTTCAGCTTTTATTGTTTCAGAAAAAGCCAAAATAATAAGTATCCTTAATCTTCATCTACTGTTTCATATCCACCATCTTTAACAGCCAAAATCCTTAAACTTCATTCTAATCCCCATCATCTTTGGCAGCAAAATGGGACTGCTGTTTTCTGCTAATGTTGTGGATCAGCTTGGCTACTAATAGAAGTGTGGTTCTCTTCCAAGAACATTTTCACTAGCAAAGAAAACAACATTCCATTAGTAGCAAGATCATCACGATTACTTTCAGTCTCCCTTCTTTGAATTTGATTATGCACAATAAAAATGTAAATTATTTTTAACTTAATTCTTTCTTTACTCAATCTCCTCTCTCTCATTCTCTCTCCACAATTTCACTAAAATTAATGAGTATCGAGGGAGTCTGGTGTACATTCATTACTCATTATGTCGTATAATCTGATTTAATATGAGACTTATTAATTTTTAGTAAAATTCTAGAGAGAGAGAGAGAAAAAAATGAGAGAGGAGATGTAGGATAGAGAGAGAAGTTGAAAAATATTTAATTTTTAGATATATATACCAAAAAAATGTATATAGTAATAGAAAAAATTTAAAATTTTTATATCTTAACAACTTGGGAAATTTTGTCCACCAAAAAAAGACAATAAAATGAGAAAAATTGCAAATTTTTAAATTTGAAGTAAAAATCGACTTACAAAATATTGATTAAAGGCTAGCCATTTGGAATGTTTAAATTATTTGTACATGAGAATTGCATGCAAAACTGAACCACTAGACTTAGTTACTCAAAAAAGGAAAATGCCCCATTTAGTCCTTGAAGTTAGGTACGAGAAACACTTACATTCTCAAAAAAATATTTCCAACTAATATTTTTAAATATTTTACACATCTCCAATATGATTTCAACGATTCTTCAACTGATACTCTAACCAAAAAACTCCATGCTTAAATACATGTTAAATCTATAAGGGCATATTCCTCCAATTAAATGGTTTCACACCAAAAAATGAACATGTGACCCCCCCCCCCCCTCTCTTGCTTATGTTAATGTTACTAATTATTAATTCATTTTATTCCTTTTTTCTACAGTTCTTTGTTGGTTTTTTGAAGGAAAATGAAATGACATGATAAATATGCTCTTATAAACAAGGCAAGTGCTTAGGGCGTGTGATTTTTCTGTTAGAGTTTGCGGTACAGAGTGCTGGTTAGGACAGAAATTTGAAAGATGCAAAATGTTTAAGAACCATCTTGCTTCTAGGTCTTCCAAGAAATAGACGAGTGACCTATCATTACAATATATCCAATCAAAGATCGGTGTGTTAACAGGAAGCTTGCCAAATCGGAATAAAAAAAGCACGCTGTTGCAAATCACTATCAGCGCAAAGTAAAATGCCTTGTCCTGGATGCATCTTGAGATATCGAACAACTCTTAAAGCAACATTCCAATGATCAGTTAAAGGCTTTCACATAAACTGAGCTAACAGATTGACAGAATAAGCTAATTCAAGTAGTGTTATGGTCAGATAAATTAAATGACCCACTAAATGATGATATTGTTTAGAATCACTCATTAGAATGCCAGAAGCTTGGGCAAGATGATGATTTTGTTCAATTGGAGTTGCAGTAGGCTTGGCTCCTCCTATTTCCTTGAGGATGTCAAGTACATATTTCCATTGATTCAAAAATACTAGCAGTGTCAAACGGCCAGCCCACTCCGGCCCGCTTTCTCCTCAGGTTGGAGAACTCTAGTCCGCGGCCCGCGATAGCCAGCCTGCGGACTTTACAAAATGACGTCGTTTTGCAAAAAAATATTTTTTTAATCTTTTAAAAAATAACAAAATGACGTCGTTTTGAAAAAAATTAAAAAAATGAAAAACTGGACGGAGTGGGCCAAAAAGGCCGGTGTTTAAACGAGCTTTAGCCCGTATTGACATCTCTAAAAAGCACTCTTGCGGTAAATTGAACAATTTTTATTCCCAAAAAATATTTCGAACGACCAAGATCTTTCATATGAAAACACCTACCAGGATGTTGTTTGAACTTGATAATAGTTGTGTTATCATTTCCTATTATAAGTCGATCATCAACATAAATGAGCGCCAGGAGAAAATTCCTATGCTTGACATATGTAAATAAAGAGTAGTAGGTATAAGATTGAACAAACCCACTTTGTCGTAGAGTAGAGGTGAGTTTATAATATGGCCACAGTTAAAACACTCCCCCTAAAATTTAATAGTAAACCAGCTTAGAATCACAAAGTACAAGCTACATTTAAAATGTGCCTATGTTTCTGAAACTTTGCACAAATGGGGAGGAGAGTCAATGAATATTTCTCTCTAATCTTTTAAGTACACGGTTCAGCTCTATATATACAGCCAGAAATGAGAGAAACCCTAAACATGCTAAAACTCTACTATAGTTCACCGACCTAAAAATGTCCATATAAAAGATATCCTAAGAGATGATATCTTTAGCATAATATCTTAGAGTATCTCTAATAAAGGATATAGAGATTAGGGGAGATTACAATATCCTGAGATTACAGGAGAGATTAAAGGATACTACAATATCCTAGAATACCTCCAATACTCCCCATCAAGTTGCTGCATGAAGATCATGAATGCCCAGCTTGCCAAGCAACGAATGAAATTGTTTTGGTCCCAAGTTGTAATGCAGTGTGAATGTACAGTGGAGAGATAAAACTAGTCTGAAAGGTATTCCAAATAAAATGGCAATCCATCTCTATGTGTTTAGTACGTTCGTGAAACACCGGATTAGCAACGATATGCAATGCTGCTTGACTATCACAGAGTACAGGAATAAATCGAACGCTACCAACCTGCCGATCATGAAGAACACTACAAATCCATTTTAACTCACAAACGGTCATGGCCATGGATCGATATTCTGCTTCTGCTGAGGATCTAGACACGGTGTGCTGCTTTTTAGTCTTCCAAGAAACTGGAGTGGATCCCAAAGTAATAAAATATCCTGTGAGAGAGCGCCTAGTGAGAGGACAAGAAGCCTAATCCGAATCACAAAAGGCAGCAAGGGACAAATCATTTCCAGCCCAAAGAAGAATGCCTTGACCCAGATGTTAAATTTTAGGAGCTTGCACAAATTGAGCCAAAATATGTACCAAATAAGCGAGCTTTGGGCAAGTTACAGTGAGATATATAAGACGTCCCACCAACCAAGTTGCTGGTCGAGCAAACAAGTTGCCTTGGGCTTTCGCTAAATGATGATTTGGTTCCATAGGCACTGCTATTGGTTTTGCACCAGCCAAACCAACTTCAGAAAGTATCTCTAGTGCATACTTATGTTGGCAAAGATAGATACCCTGCGAACTGCGAGCAATTTCTATGCCAAGAAAGTACTTTAGAGGTCCAAGATCCTTCATATGAAAACAATAACTCAAGTGTTGTTAGAATTTCACAATGGAATCGATATTATTCCTAGTAATGAGTAAATCATCCACATATATGAGTACACATAAGAAAGCATCAGAGATGGAGTACGTACATAAAGAATAATCTACTCGTGATTGAACAAAACCGCAACTTGTCAATGCAGTGGTAAGCTTGGAATACCAACACCGCGGTGCTTGGCAAAGACCATAGAGGGATTTCTTCAACTTACATACAAAGTGTGGCGTATTCGTATGAAACACAGGTGGTAATTTCATATAAACTTCTTCCAAAAGATCACCGTGAAGAAAAGCATTATGCATGTCCATTTGATGTACCGCCCAATTTCTAGCTACTGCAACTGTCAATAAAACTCTGACTGTCACCATCTTTGCTACTGGAGCAAAGGTCTCAGTGAAGTATACGTCTTCAACTTGGGTATTTCCCAAAATGACCAAATGTGCTTTGTACCTTTCCACTGTGCCATCGGATTTGAGTTTAATTTTATAAACGCATTTACAACCCAATGCTCGTTTTCCAGGCGGTAGTGGAGCTTGTTCCCAAGTTTCATTTTGTTCTAATGCATTCACCTCCTGTCGCATAGCCTTTTTCCACCGCAAATCACGCACAGCCTCATGAAAGCTCACAGGTTCCACTTCATTGGTCACTGCTGCCATAAACTTCTGATGGCTATCAAAGATTTTTTCACTAGACAAATAATTGGCCAGAGGATAGGTACACTTACTTGGGACAATTTCCTTGGAGGTATGAGCTGAGGAATGCAATTTAGAAGCAAGTGTCGCTGCTAAACCTTGCACAATGTAACGGATATAGTCTTGCAACTTGGAGGGCTTGTGTTTTTCCTGAGTGCTCTTTCGCTATGACAATGTTGTTGTGGTCTCAACATGTTCTACTTCATTAGATATAGCTCGTCAAAGGTCAGGCAGACTCCCCATTTCCTTGGTAGACTGTTCTTCAGACAACAACTGGCTACTCCCCTAGCATCTATACCCATAGGAGTATCAGAAGATGAAACTTCTGGGGTTGCAAAGTCAGGTTTAGATTGCGGAATTATCTCCTAGGAATCTATAGCAGAAGAATGCATGAGGCTACGAATATCAAATTCAACAGAAGAATAAGAATAGGAACATCAGTGGGAGAAATAGATGGGTCAGGAAGGATGGAGGAACCAAATTGGACAAAAAGAAATGTGTTTCATGAAAACTAACATCCCGAGAAACCAAAAATTGCTTAGACTCCAAATCAAATAGGCACCAGCTCTTCTTCCCAAAGGGGTAACCCAAAAAAATACATTTTCGGCTGCGAGTAGAAAATTTGTCTCAGTTTGGACCGTGAACATGAGCATAACATAAGCAGCCAAAGACACAAATACGAGAATACGAAGGAAGTTTTCCATGAAGAATTTCAAAGGGCGTTTTGTCATCAAGAAGGGAGAGGAGGTGCGATTTATTAAATATCCCACAGTCAAAATACATTCTCCCCAACATTTAATCTGTAAATTAGCCTGAAACCTTAAAGCCCTAGCAACATTAAGTATATGCCGATGCTTTAGCTCTACCTCCCCATTTTGTTGGGGAGTTCCAGCAATAGTCGTTTGGTGAAGTATTCCATGTTTAGAGAAAAAATATTTTAAACCCAAAAATTCAGTACCATTATCTGTCCGGACATTTTGTATAGATCGCTGAAATTGAGTGCGTACCATAGTGCAAAAATTTTGTAAAATCCCTTTAACCTCTATTTTCTCAGCAAAAAGATAAATCCAAACGTCGCGAGAAAAATCATCTAAGTTAGTAAGAAAATAAGATGCACCACACGAATAAGTCGCTTCATATGGCTCCCAAACATCACAATGCACAAGGGAAAAAATATCAGCAGCTTAATGAAAACTAACAGGAAACACATCACGTGTTTGTTTGGCAAGAAAACAAACAACACAAGGGTCTTTGGGCACAAACTTAGATACATTCAGTGTTTGCACTCCAGGGATAGAAGCAGTAACTGTATGTGAAGAATGTTCCATTCTAGCATGCCATAAAGCATAATCAGCCGGTCCAGAAACCTTTGCCTGCATCAGTTGAGGTATTCGATAAACGAAAATCCCATTCTCAAGCTCACCCTCTCCAATCAGTGTCCTCGAGGTAAGGTCCTAGATGGCACAAAATTTGTTAGAAATATAACAAGACAATTTAGATCAGCCATAAGTTAAGATATTGGAATCAAATTGCAAGTCAATTGCAAAACGAATAAAATATTCTGAAGTGTAATATTTCCCAGCTTTATAGTGCCTTCCATGGTAGCAAGCGTGTGTGCCCCATTCGACAATCCAACTGGTGAAGGAGTGATAAAGGTCATGTGGAGAAAGAAGTCTCGACGTCCAGTCATATGCTGTGATGCCCCTGCATCCAAAATCCAGAAGGTATCTCTCTTACTAGACAATTTATCTGTTTGAGGCGATGACTTTCAAGGGTTCAACATGGTTAGAAAGCTGTTCCATTGTTCTGATGACAGCCCTGGTATCCCTACTTGTCCTCTATCTGCATTCTTGGTCACTGAAGATGTCCCGAATTCTCGATTCCGCACTTGAGCAATGTTGGCTTGCGATGAAGCTTGTCCAGTACCACCCTCACTAGAACTTCTTCCTCTGCCGCGGCTGCCTCTCATTTCTCTTCCTCGGCTTGCAGTCACTATCTGGCTACCACTCAAGATAGCCAATGACTTGGAAGTAGTCTTTGGTTTCATGATAATATGTCGCTTCCCACATACAGTGCAAACTGGTTTGTCCTGATAATATGTCGGGTTCAGATTTCGCTGATCAGACTGTGTGGCAAACGCCATAGCTTCATCCCTTTCATCCTTATTCCAGGCAATATTTTTATGCCGCTTCTCTCGAACTATTCTGGCTTATGCTTGTTTAACATTCGGCAATGGTTGCAACTATAAAATATTGGAACAAACGGTTCCAAAAATAGCATCATCAAGCCCTATCAAGAATTGATGGACTTTCTTCTCCTCATGTCACCTCACCAATTCTGCTGTCAAGTTGCACGTACACCCTTTGTAGGTACAAATAGGTATGCGCTCATAATTCATGAGCTCATCCCACAACTTTTTCAAGTGACCATAATACGTCGTCACATTATTTCCTTGTTGCCTGAAATTTGCTATTCCAGTCTTCAGTTCATGAACTCTAGGTCCGTTGGTCATGGAAAATCTCTGCTTGAGATCCTTCCACAAATCTCTAGCAAGATCAACATACGTAATATTCAACCTCAAGGAAGGTTCTATGGTATTAAAGATCCAAGATACTACCATAGAATTCATTGTCCACCAGTCCTCTAGTTGAGGGGAATTCATATCACTGTACCGTCAATGAAGGATAGTTTTCATTTGGCACTCAAAGCCGTGCGCATTGCCATAGCTCATTCATCATAAGTCTCTTCACGTAATTGCACCCGCGTGATCAGCAAACCGGGGTTGTCTTCAGACATTAGAGTGTATAAGCTAGTATCATTGCTATGGCCACTACTTTGTCCAATTGATTGGATTCCTCACTCATTCTGATGATGGCTCTGATACCATGATACTTTGCACAAGTGGGGAGGAGAGTCAATGAATATTTCTCTCTCTAATCTTTTAAGTACACGGTTCAGCCCTATATATACAGCCAGAAATGAGAGAAATCCTAAACATGCTAAAACTCTACTATAGTTCACCGACCTAAAAATGTCCATAGAAACGATATGCTAAGAGATGATCTCTTCAGCAGAATATCTTAGAGTATATCTAATAAAGCATATAGAGATTAGGGGAGAGATTAGGGGAGAGATTAGGGAAGATTACAATATCCTGAGATTAGGGGAGATTACAATATCCTAAAATATCTCCAATAGTTTCCTTTTAACATGGCCATTCTGTTGAGGATTGCCTGCAGTGGTTGTCTAATGAATAATTTATTTCTCCAAAAAATATTTTCTATGAGAAACTAATTCGTGCCATTATATGTCCGAACAATTTTGATCATTTACGGAATTGAGTTTTTACCATAGCACAAAAATTCATAATGATGGATTTAACTTCATTTCTCTACTACCAAATAAACCCATTATATGTTGAAATTCGATAAGGTCCCCAAACATCACAATGAATTAGTGTAAAAATATTAGAACATTTACTATTACTAAGAGGAAGCACATCCCTTGTTTGTTTAGCTCCATGACACATATCACAAGGCTTATTTGATTGAGTTCGAACAATAGACGGAACAGTATGCAAATAATTGAGTACTTTGTCTGAAGGATGACCCATCTGTATGTGCCAGAGATCATGAGTAGCAATTGTTTGGACTTTGCAAGCTATCGGTAATTCAATTGGATGAAACACATATACCCCATTCTTTTCCTCACTCACTCTAATCAGAATCTTCGAAGTATTGTCCCCATATCGCACACACATTTAGTAAATGTCACAAAACATCCAATATCAACTATGAGTTGTGATACATATATTAAAGAGAAACTAAGATTAGGGGCATAAAGGATTTGTTTCAAATGCAGTTTAGTGCCTAAACAAACACTTCCTTCTTGACTAGCTGCAATTTGTGAACCATCTGGAAGACATATAGGCCAAGCTGTGATAGAATGCATTTTGGAAAGAAATTCTATTTCTCCAGTCATATGATGTGAGGCTCATGTATCTAGGAGCCAAAAATCATCACATTTCTTAGCAAACAATTTTTTAGTTGAAGAAGACGTTTTCTGGGAGTTAAGAAGATTGAGAAGAGTACTCTATTGATTTGCGATTAATCCAGGTATGCATCCAGCACAAATATCATTCGCACTAGAAGAATTGTCACACCAGATTGTTCAATTGCTTGAGCAGCATTAGCCCAGCCAGTCAGCGATTGCGGATTTCCACTAGTGTCTCAACCAGTGCCTCTTCCCCGTTCCCTTCCAATGTTTGCAGCTCTTTTGCCACCACGTTTTTGTCCAGAATTTTTAGAACAATCTCCCCACCATTCAGGATAACTAATAATCTGGTAACAATCTCTGGCCTCGTGTCTATTTTTATTGCAAACGATACAAATCTGTAAATTTTGAAATTTTAAGTAAAAAATGACTTATCAATATTGATTATGCTAGCCATTTGGAATGTTTAAATTTTTCGTACATGAGAATTGCTTGTAAAACTGAACCATTAGACTTGGTCACTCAGAAAAGGAAAATGGCCAATGTAGTCCTTGAAGTTACGTAAAAGAAACACTTAGATTCTCAAAAAAAAAAAAAAATCCAGCTAATATCATTAAATATTTTACATGTCTCCAATATGATTTCAACAATTCTTCAACTCAAACTCTAACAAAAAACTCAATGCTTAAGTACATGTAAAATCTATAAGGGCATATTCCTCCAATCAAATGGTTCCACACCAAAAAATGAACATGTGACCCCCACATCTCTTGCTTATGTTAATGTTGCTAGTTATTAAATCATTTAATTCCTTTTGTCTACACTTCTTTGTTGGTTTTTTGAGGGAAAACTAAACGACATGACAAATATGCTATTATAAATAAGGCACATGCTTAGGGCGAGAGATTTTTTTGTTAGAATTTGCAGTGGAGAGTGGTGGTTGTGAGATAAATTAGAGATTCGTAAAATGTTTAATGAATATATTGACATGAAAGAAAACTTTAAAAATCTATGTGTGGGTGACCCTTAATTTTTAGGACTACCTAGGCATTTTTCCAACTCAAAAATCAAATATCTAATTTTGCTATTTTCTACGTTTAGAATATCAAGTTGCACTGTAACGACCCACTCCCGAGCGGGCCGTACTTAGGAGTGAATCATCACTTTCCTATTCCAGAGATACAATGCGACTTGTAATACTACTATGTGATACAAGTATAAATTTAATAATTCTAAATAAATAACAGTAAAAAACAATATAAGTCGCATTGATTGTTCTATAGTAAAGGTTATATAAAATAGTTAATACAAAATATAAATCGTTTCGAAAGATTGAGATCTCTCTCTATATATAATAATTAAATAAATAATCATTTGAAATATTACAATGCATTGACAGACCAAGAATGGTTACAAATGATAGATGTCTATACAATATAAGCTGCTGTTGAGGACTCAACTGTCACGTGCGACGTAGAAGAAGAACAATACTCTCAATTCAACTATAAAAATACTGAAATATGATGAGAGAATAATGAGCTACGAATCCCAGTGAAATTTCTATGTACATGTACAGTTTAAGAGTAAATATACTGTATTGAGTTTATAACACTTTTAAAATAAATATAAGTTATCATCGACTTTTTATAAGAATAATCACGTTTAATACAACAAGATAGTCTAATTAATAAATCACGTGAAATAAGATATATTTATATATATGTACTTTCAATTACTAATCATCATTTTGAAAAATAATGGTAAAATCAACAAATACAATAAATCACACGACTCTTACGAGTCCACACAAGCACATAAAAACTTCCGCCACCCTTCCAATAGTCATCTCACACGCGGCATACAGAAACTCTCCACACAACACCTTCCAATGACCTTCTCACACACGGCGTAAAGGTACTCACCACACAACATCTTCCAATGGCCTTCTCACACACGGCGCGAAGGGACTCTCCACACAAATCAATAATATCACCCTACAAGGGAGTTAATTCATATCCCGATGGCATAGTTTATACATAACTAGCATTTAGAACTCATCAACAACCAATCAATTCTCGTGGTTTAGTATATTATATAAATATACAAGCTCAGCCACTGCAAAACAACAACTTATATTAGTACTACTTAATTTTACAAAAGCAGAGCCACGACAAAATAAATATATACTTTACTTAGCATAAAATAAATAAATAAAAATATATTAAAATAACATAAATTTAAATGACAAGGTTTTGTGGTCCTCAACCTCCACCCTTGGTTAAACCTTGGCAATTTCAGGACCTAACATACAATTACGTAGTAACAAACAATTTGAATGTCACTCCAAAATGCTCAAATATTGATATATATATATATATATATATATGAATGGATGCATGATTAATATTAATAGAACTAAAAATTATTAAAAATTATTGAATTTTATTAGATTGTTTTAAAATAGCAACCAACCATTTTCAGAGGAATACAAATATTAAAATAATTAATTTTAATGAAATCCACCATTTTCCAATTATTTCATTTTATTCCTAATATACCAATTTAGGAATATTATTTGATTTTATTCATAATATACTAATTTAGAAAAATTATTCCATTTTATTCGTAGTGTATAAATTTAGGAAAATTATTCCATTTACATATTTTTATACTCCTTTAGCATTATGTCAGCCTAATAAACCTTTAAATAATCAATATTTAATAAAAAAATCACAAAAATAAGTAAATCTGTCCAGAGTTTTTAGAAATTTAGGAAATATATCAAACATGATTATTAATTAACAAAAAGTTTTCTGCAGGTACAATATGATAACAAGAACCTTCCTTAAAAAATTGAACATAATTGGAGCATCCAACAATTTATTAAAATTCATAAAAATTTACTCTTGCAGTAATTTTCGAAAATAATTAAACTCAACATAATGAAAAAGACTGGAGATTTTACCTTGGAGACTTTTGATGTAGCTCTAAACTTAAGTTTAAAGGATTCAATTTGTGTGTAAAGAATTTCATAAAAAATAAAATGGGAGATAGAGAAGAGAGAAGGGAAATGGGGGAAAATGGGAAGAGGATTAGTCAGCCAATTCTCTGTTGTTGTTGTTGTTTTTTTTTTTTGAACAACTTGCAAAACCAGCTCTCAAATTTTTTATAATTATAGATTTACTCTAAAACTTATAATATATATATTTCTCTTCATTTTAAAAATGTGTAAAATAGATTTTTAGCAATTTATAGTTATCATACATATATACATACTAGAGTAGAACCACTTGAAAAATTTATTTAGTAAAAGTGAAATTTATGGCTTTATAATTCTAATCCTCTAAAATACGTTTCGTTCCTAAAATTTCAAGGAAAAAAGGTATACAAGTATAAAAATATTTTTAAAACTAATAAATATGTATATAAGAAATGCTGATTCGTTAAATAATAATGAATGTTGAAATGCATATGCAATGTATGAGGCAATCATATCTAACCCTCTAAAATCTACCTCACAAGTTAGGCAAAATCCAAGAAAAGATGAGGGTGTTGTTTTCTCATAAACTCCTCGCGTTCCCACTTAGACTTCTTTACACCATGGTTTCTCCAAAGTACTTTAACCATATGAATGACTCGACTTCTTAATACTTGCACATTTCAATCAATTATTTGAACCGGCGGCTCAACGTAAGTCAAATCCTCTTCCAAATTTACCAGTTATTCAACCAACACATGCGAAGGATCCGTTATATTTTTTCAGAGAGCAGATACATAAAAGATATCATGGATGCGACTAAGCTCTATAGGTAATGACAATCTATATGCAACAGAGCCAACCTGTTCAGTGATGTTGTAAGGTCCAATATAGCGCTACCCTAGTTTTCCTTTACGTCCAAATCTAATAATGCCCTTCCATGGTGATGCTCTAAAAAATAGCTAGTCTCCTAGTTGAAATTCCAATGTTGTACGTCACTTGTCTGTATAACTCTTTTGCCGACCTTGTGCTGATTGGAGATGTTCTTTAATTATTAAAATCTTTTTTGTAGTGCGCTGCACTAACTCTACACTGGATATCTTGTTTTCTCCCACCTCCAATCAACATACTGGAGTCCTGCACCTCCTCCCATTCAAATACTCAAACGGTGCCGCACCCAAAGTAGTTTGAAAGCTATTGTTGTAGGAAAATTCAATGAGCGGCCAGTCATCATCCCAACTAGTAGAATAACTCACAACGTAAGCACACATCATATCCTCCATGATCTGTATAACTCTTTCTGATTGTCCATCTGTCTGTGGATAAAATGTTGTACTCATATTAAGTTTTGTCCCAAGTGCTGATTGGAAACTTCTCCAAAATCTGGAAGTAAAACGAGGATCTCGATCTGACACTATGCTGACTGGTACTCCATACAATCTCACTATACTCTTGACACATATCTATGCCAATTTTTCTAGTGAATAGGTAAATCATATAGGAAGAAAGTGAGCAGATTTGGTCAATCGATCAATTATTACCCAAATTGCATCATGTCCAACATGAGTTCGTGGTAGTCTTGATACAAAGTCTATGGTTACATGTTCCTATTTCCACTCCGGGATGAGAAGTGGTTGCAATACTCCGACGGGATGTCAATGATCTGCTTTAATTTTTTGACATATCAAACATCTATATACATATTCTGCTATGTCTCTCTTCATTCTTGACCACCAATAGAGTTCACGTAAATCCCGATACATCTTGGTACCCCCTGGGTGCATAGTGTATATCGAATCATGTACTTCCTCCATAATCTCTCTCTTTAAGTTTGCATCATCTGCAACATAAACTCGACCTCTAAAAGTCAATATCCCTTCATCACAAACTGAGTACTCTGTATGTTCTTCTTTTTGCAGTTGCTCTCGAAATTCATGAAAGGTAGTATATTTTTCTTGAGCCAACTGAATCCTCTTTAATAATACTGGTCTGATACTAATATGTGCATGTAGAGTTCCATTTATCGACATTTCGAATGATAAATATAACTTCCTCATTTCTTATAATTCACCTCTATACCTATTCCTCAAACATGACAAGGTACCAGTCTTTTCACGGCTTAAAGCATCCCCAACTACGTTAGGCTTCCCTGGATGGTAGCTTATAATCAAGTCATAATCAGCAATCAACTCCATCCATCTTCTTTGCCTCAAATTCATTTCCTTTTGTGTCTGAAAATACTTAAAAATTTTATGATCAGTAAAAACCTCACAAGTAGCTCCATATAACAAATGTCTCCAAATCTTAAATGCAAATACAATTGCCCCAACTCTAAGTCATGAGTAGGATAGTTTTGTTCATGCACTTTTAACTGTCTAGAGGCATATGCAACAACTTTACCATACTGCATTAAAACACAACCTAACCCTTTGTTCGAGGTATCACTGTATACCACAAAACCATCTATCCCGAATGGAATAGTTAAAACTAGTATGGTAGTTAATTTTCCTTTCAATATCTGAAAGCACTATTCACACTCATCGGATCACACAAATGTTTCATTCTTTCGAGTGAGACAAGTTAACAGAGCTGAAATAATGGAAAATTCCTGAATGAATATTCGATAGTACCTTGCCAAACCTAAGAAGCTTCGAACTTCGGTCATATTTGTGGGTTGTTTCCAATTTAGTAGTACTTTCACCTTTTGCGAGTCCACACTAATACCTTTCCCAAAAACAACATGGCCTAAGAACACTTCTTGATCCAATCAAAATTCACATTTGGACAACATAGCATACAATTTCTCTCTTCTTAGCGTCTCTAACCCGACTTTTAAGTATTGGCTATGCTTTTCCTCGTTTTCAGAGTACACGAAGATGTCATCAATAAAAACTACCACAAATCGATCAAGAAAAGATTTGAGAACTCCATTCTTGATATCCATAAAGGTGGCTGGGGAATTTGTCAAACTAAAAGACATAACCAAAAACTCATAATGTCCATATCTGGTACGAAAAGCTATCTTTAGTATGTCTTCCTTCCGAATCTACAATTGATGATACCCCGAACATAAATCAATTTTAGAGAACACTCTAGCTCTTCTTAGTTGGTCAAACAAGTCATCAATCCGTGGAAGTGGAAACCAATTTTTAATAGTAACTTTGTTCAACTGTCTGTAGTCTGAGTAATAAATCCTGAATGCCCACTTCGTCTATCTGATAGGAACAACATTTGACTAGAGAATCATCTTAATGAACTACCAATTCTCTAACTTGAACTGCCAAACTGAATGTTTTGTTTCTACCCAATTTTTCTCCTAAAATCAGTCCTAACCCTCTTAGAATGTGACTCTTATCCTCCTCTCTCAAATATGCCAGCCTCCACCTTAAGTGCTTTACTTACAAAGTCTGAGAACCTGTCCTAAGAAATATTAGATAATCGATACCTAATATCCATTGATAGTCCATTATAAAAGTCGGTGCATGTAATGACCCACTTCCGGGTAGGCCTGACCTAGGAGTGAATTATCACATTTCCATTCCACATGTGCAATGCAAGCTGTAATATAAGTATATGATACAAGTGTAAATCTAATAATTTCTATACAAAAAACAGCAAAAAATAATATAAGGCGCACCAGCCGTTCTATAGCATAATATTATATAAAACAGTTTATAAAAAGTATAATTATTTTCGAAAAATTGAGATATCTCTGTATACATACTAATTAAATTAATGACCATTTAAAATATTACAATACATTGACAGACCAAAAATGATTACAAATGATAGACGTCTCTACAATATTAGATACTGCGTCTGACTCAACTGTCACGTGCGACATAGAAGAAGAACTATACTCTCAATTTAACTAGAAAAATCCTGATATGATCAGAGAATAATGAGCTACGAATCCCAGTGAAATTTCTCAGTACATGTACAGTTTGAGAGTAAATATACCGTATCAATCTTGTAACACTTTTAAAATATATATAATTTATCCTCAACTTTTTATGAAAATAACTTTGTTTAATACACAAGATAGTTTAATTTAGAAAATACGTAAAATAAGATATATTTATATATATGTACTTTCAAGTAATAATCATCATTTAAAAAATAATGGTAAAATCAACAAACACAATAAATCGCACAACTCTTACGAGTCCACACAAGCACATAAAAACTTTCGCCACTCTTCCAATAGCCATCTCACACGCGGCATAAAGAAACTCTACACACAACACCTCCCAATGGCCTTCTCACACACGGCGTAAAGATACTCACCACAAAACATCTTGCAATGGCCTTCTCACACACGGGGCGAACGGAATCTCAACACAAATAAATAATCTCACCCTACAAGGGAGTCAATTCATGTCCCGAAGGTAGAGTTTATACATAATTCACATTTACAACTCATCAACAGTCAAATCAATTCTCATGGTTTAGTATATTATATAAATATACAAGCCAAGCCTTGGCAAAACACAATCTTATATTAGTACTACATATTTTCACAAAAGTCGAGCCATAGCAAAATAACAATTCAAGGTTAACAACACATTTATTCACAAAAGCTGAGCCACAACAACATAACAATTCAAGGTTAACAACACATTTATTCACAAAAGCCGAGCCACGACACAATAACAATTCAAGGTTAACAACACATTTATTCATAAAAGTTGAGCCACAGCAAAATAACAAATCAAGGTTAATAACACATTTATTCACAATGCCGAGTAATGGGAAAATAACAATTCGAAGTTTCCACAACATATATTCACAAAACCCAGCCACGGAAAAATAAATACATTATTTATCGTAAAATAAATAAATAAAAATATATTAAAATTAAAAAATTTAAAATGACAAGATTTTGGAGTCCTCAACCTCCACAAGTAAACTAGAAATCTCACCTCAAGCAAAAAGTATAAACCTATGCTACTTCACCATTGGTTCTACCTCGGCAATCGGAGTACCTAAAATATAATTACATAGTAATAAATAAATAAATAAATAAATAAATAAATAAATATATATATATATATATATATATATATATATATATATATATATATATATATATATATATATATATATATATATATATAATACATGAATGAATGCATGATTAATATTAATTAGAACAAAATTATTGAATTTGATAAAATTATTTTAAATAGGAACTAAACATTTTTTCAATGGAATGAAAATAGTAAAATGATTAATTTTAATAAAATCCACCATTCTCTACAAAATCTCAATTATTTCATTTTATTCATAATATGCCAATTTAAGAAAATTATTCTATTTTATTCCTAGTATACCAATTTAGGAAAATTATTCTATTTACATATTTCATACTTCTTTTGTAATATAACACTCTAATAAACCTTTAAAAACTCAATATTTAATCAAAACAAAAATTCAGCAAAATAGCAAATCTGTCCAGATTTTTTAGAAATTTAGAAAATATATCAAACATACTTAAAATTTAACAAAAATTTTTCTGTAAGTAGAATATGATAACAAGAATATTCGTTCAAAAATTGAACAAAATCAAAGCATTCAACAATTTATTAAAAGTCATAAAAATTACCACTTTAATAATTTTTGAAAATAATTAAACTCAACCATAATGAGAAAAAATTGAAGATTTTACCTTGTCAACAGAAATAAATAATCTCACCCTACAAGGGAGTCAATTCATGTCCCGAAGGTAGAGTTTATACATAATTCTCATTTACAACTCATCAACATTCAAATCAATTCTCATGGTTTAGTATATTATATAAATATACAAACCAAGCCTTGGCAAAACACAATCTTATATTAGTACTACATATTTTCACAAAAGTCGAGCCATAGCAAAATAACAATTCAAGGTTAACAACACATTTATTCACAAAAGCTGAGCCACAACAACATAACAATTTAAGGTTAACAACACATTTATTCACAAAAGCCGAGCAACGACAAAATAACAATTCAAGGTTAACAACACATTTATTCATAAAAGTTGAGCCACAGCAAAATAACAAATCAAGGTTAATAACACATTTATTCACAATGCCGAGCCATGAGAAAATAACAATTCGAAGTTTCCACAACATATATTCACAAAGCCCAGCCACGGAAAAATAAATAATTTATTTATCGTAAAATAAATAAATAAAAATATATTAAAATTAAAAAATTTAAAATGACAAGATTTTGGAGTCCTCAACCTCCACATGTAAACTAGAAATCTCACCTCAAGAAAAAAGTAAAAACCTATGCTACTTCACCATTGGTTCTACCTCGGCAATCGGAGTACCTAAATTATAATTACATAGTAATAAATAAATAAATAAATAAATAAATAAATAAATAAATATATATATATATATATATATATATATATATATATATATATATATATATATATATATATATATATATATATATATATATATATATATATATATATATATATATAATACATGAATGAATGCATGATTAATATTAATTAGAACAAAATTATTGAATTTGATAAAATTATTTTAAAATAGGAACTAAACATTTTTTCAAGGGAATGAAAATAGTAAAATGATTAATTTTAATAAAATCCACCATTCTCTACAAAATCTCAATTATTTCATTTTATTCATAATATGCCAATTTAAGAAAATTATTCTATTTTATTCAAAATATACCAATTTATGAAAATTATTCTATTTTATTCCTAGTATACCAATTTAGGAAAATTATTCTATTTACATATTTCATACTTCTTTTGTATTAAAACACTCTAATAAACATTTAAAAACTCAATATTTAATCAAAACAAAATTCAGCAAAATAGCAAATCTGTCCAGATTTTCAGAAATTTAGAAAATATATCAAACATACTTAAAATTTAACAAAACTTTTTCTGTAAGTATAATATGATAACAAGAATATTCGTTCAAAAATTGAACAAAATCAAAGCATTCAACAATTTATTAAAATTCATAAAAATTACCACTACAATAATTCTTGAAAATAATTAAACTCAACCATAATGAGAAAAAATTGAAGATTTTACCTTGATTTGGAGACTTTTGATGCAGTTCTAAACTTAGGTTTGAAGGATTTAATTTGCGTGTGAAGAATTGGTTAAAAATTGAATAGGGAGATACAGAAGATAGAAGAAGAAAGAAAAGTGAAGAGAACTAGGGGGAAATAAGTGAAATGTGTTGATCCTCTGTTTTATTATTTTTTTATTATTTATAAATAATTTGCAAAATCGTCCTTCAATTTTTTGTATAATTATAGATTTATCCTAAAACTTATAATGTATATATTTCTCTTTATTTTAAAAATGTGTAAAGTAGATTTTTAGCAATTCTCAGCTGGAATTCGGTGTGGTAGCAGCCTTGCTAAGTCTGAAAAACTCCACTCGTACTTTTGTACTGTCATACTATCCTGTCTCAGATTATGAAGTTTTAGGGTCATAGCAGACAAATTTGCCTTAGAGCAATACTTTTTCTTCAACTCTTCTATCAATTTCTCCCAAGTCATAAATTGAGATAGATCACGTTTTCTAGTATCCCACCAATCTCCAACAACTGCATAAAGACGATAAACTGCAAGTCTGACTCGACGATCATCAGTGATATCAATGGCCTCAAATATGCGCTCCATATCTCTAAACCAAACCATAAGCATCATAGACCTCTCGGTCCTGCAGAATTTCAGAGGATCTTTCTTTAGAAAGCGATCTAATATATCTGTTCTATTTCATGCATGTCCATTAGTGACTTATGTAGATGCAGTAATTGGTCAATTCATATCCCGACGGTGAAGTTTACACATAATTCACATTTACAACTCATTAAAAACCAATCAATTCTCATAGTTTAGTATATTATATAAATATACAAACTGAGCCACTGAAAAACAACAACTTATATTAGTTCTACATATTTTCACAAAAGTCGAGCCACGACAAAATAACAACTTAAAGTTAACAACACATTTATTCATAAAAGCCAAGCCAAGGCAAAATAACAAATCAAGGTTAACAACACGTTTATTCACAAAGGTGAGCCACGATAAAATAACAATTCAATGTTGCTACAACATATATTCATAAAGCCGAGCCATGACAAACTAAATACACACTTTACTTAGCGTAAAATAAATAAATAAAAATATTATTAAAATAATATAACTTAAAATGACAAGATTTTGTGGTCCTCAACCTTCACAAGTAAGTTAGAAATCTCACCTCAAGCGAAAAATATAAACATATGCTAGTCCACCCTTGGTTCTACCTCGACAATCTCAGGATTTAACATATAATTATGTAGTGCTTAATATTAATAGGAATAAAAAATTTTAAAAATTATTATTTATAAAACTATTTTAAAATAGGAACTAACCATTTTCAAGGGAATAAAAATATTAAAATTATTAATTTTAATGAAATCCACCATTCTCCATAAAAATACTAATTATTCTATTTTATTCCTAATCTATCAATTTAGAAACATTATTCCATTTACATATTTTCATAGTCCTTTTTCATTATAGCAGTTTAATAAACATTTAAATACTCAATATTTAATCAAAATATTCAAGTAAATCTGTCCAAATTTTTAAAAACTTCAGTAAATATATATCAAACATGATAACAAAATTGAACAAAATTGAACAAAATTGGAGCATCCAACAAATGTATTAGAATTCATAAAATTTTAATGCTATAGTAATTTCTAAAAATAATTAAACTTAATCATAATGAGAAAAATTGAAGATTTTAATTTGTGTGTGAAGAATTTGTTAAAAATTAAAATGGGAGATAGAGAAGAGAGATGAGAGAAGAGAGAAGGGAAATAGGATAAAATGGGAAGAGGATTGGTCAGCCGATCCTTTGTTGTTGTTTTTTTAAACAATGTGCAAAATTATCCTTTAACTTTTTTATAATTATAGATTTACACTAAAACTTATAATTTATATATTTCTCTTCATTTTAAAAATATGTAAAATAAATTTTTAGCAATTTATAGTTATCATACATATATACATACTAGAGTAAAACCACTTAAAAATTTATTTAGTAAAAATAAAATTTATGATTTTACATGCACTTTGATATCACTCAAATCGTATAAAGATTCATATACTCGATTTTTGGAGCTATAGCAAGTGGCACAATGTTTTGTTTGAGTTGGATTTATATAATATAACCCATTGTAAAAATGGCGATGGATTTTGATTCTTTTGAAAATGATCATAAAAGGGGAGTAACAAGTCTTCTAAACCCGTGCCTAATTTCTGAATAACCAAAAAATAATCATTTTCATGTTCTAACTTTCTAAAACCCTTGGATTGCTGCCAATAGCGGTTTCAATTGTTGGGACGGGCAGTGTTAACGTAGATACAAGAAAATAGAGAGAAAAGATCAGAGTTTTAAATAGGGAAAACATCACTATTTTGCTTCAGAACATTTGCAAGGAGGAAATTACTAATCCTTGCAATATGCAATTTTTGGACGCACAAAGTTTTAAACCCTCCCATGGCGCAACACATCATCTGAATTATGATACCCTACTTCGTACCTAATTGGTACTTCCAGCCCTAAACTGGGAGCTATTTATTTATATATAAGGTGTTGCTCCATTTCTATTTCTTAACATTCTAAATGTAGGGTATTGAGAAAATTCTCTAACATCAATGACATGGCAGCAGCTGGTGCTTTAAGGGTAACATCCCCATTCATAAAACTTCTTGAAACCCATTCAAAATTTCTCTTGCAGTAGAAATGAGGATTTTCAGAAACGATGTTGGCGAAATTGCACAATCTTGTTATGAATTGGTTTCTTGGGAAATAGATTATGGATACCTGGAAATCTAAGGCATTTACTCACTTCCCTTGTTTTCTTTTGGTTGATAAGGAGGTAGGAAGAGATATTCTTCGCATAAATTTCAATATTCCTGCTGTGTAACCTGACTTCATAACGTAAATGGCCAGTTAAGTGTTCTGAAATACAGGAATTTTACGTTCAAACCTCTCCAAGCAGCTACGAGAAGAACTATCAGTGGCAATCTGGTAGATCTTTTTATTTTATTTCAGGCTTTGCTTTGTACTGTAATACAATACTGAACTAATTAAATTGATTGCATATTATTTGTAGGAAAGAAGACGCTGGCAGTCTCTTTTAACGAGGATCTTAAAGCAATAGAGGAACACAGGGACCCAGCTCTTCTACATTTCCTCCTCAGATCGAGAAAGATACTTGGGAGCAGCTTTCAGTTTTTATCTCCAGTAGGGAAAGAGCAGAAGGAGGCATACAACCCGCTGGATAGAGATTTGGGATGAATTCTTGATGATTATGATTCGTGATGGCTAGCATTTTTATGCCGAAAATCTTCCTAGCAAGAAAATGACCCAATTTTCAGCGAGAAAGGAAGCTTTATGCCATGCAACACTTAAGGCGCGATATGCCTTGCAGGAAAATCAGTCAAACAATAGGAAGCTAAATTATTGACTCCACAATTTAAATCCTCCACGAAATTGACAATTTAAATCATGGAAAAAATACATGTAGTAGAAGAAAGAAATAAAATACCTTGAAATGCTTTTTGTAGAGGTAAAAGAAAATTTTTATAAAGACCTTTTGTGGAGAAATATTATTCTCACAGTTCCAAAAGAATTCGCCTAGTTCATATAGATTACAAAGTACTGATACTGCAGTTAAAGCAATCATGTTGTTTAGCCTTTCCTATTCTATTTTCGAAACATAAGTTATTTTAAATTAAGAAAAATATTAGTTCATAATATAAATTATTTTATACATTAAGAAATATTTATTTATATTTTTTAATTATCTTCCTCTCTCTTTGTCTCTCTATATATATGTTAAGGGCATTAAAGATATTTTATTATATATGTCTCATTATATTTACAAACCTTAATATGTACATAAATTAGTAAAATAATTTATATTTTAAATTATATAATGTAATATATTCGTAATATTTCCTTAACAAGTATAAGATGACTCACATCACTCCATCAAGGCGTTCAAAGTTTGAAAATGACTTCTTTGAACGGTATGGGGATTAATATTATTGTTTTTATTACTTTAATTAAGATAATTAATTAATATTTTCTCTCTCATCCTGTTTCACTTTCATCCCTATTCTCACCCTCCCCAGCCACTCTGCCCCCTTTTACCCCCCCCCCCCCCCCCAAAGAAAAAAAAACGAACAATGCCAAAAGTGAGTACTTCCTTCACATAAACAGTTGACACCCTCCCTTTTTCTTTCGCAAACCAAACTAGGCTTACGTTGATATGAAGTTTACTACATTTTTTCTTGTTTAAAAAAGTCTTATATATAATATACTTTGTCTATTGAAAAAATGTCTTATCATGATAAGTTGACACGCAGCAAGAATCCGTCTCGATCTCAAACTTATATAAGAATATTCGCTTCCCGACATCATTGACATAAGATGGTTTGGTTATAGTATAGACAATATTTTTTTAGTTTATACAAAATAAATTTTTAATCGTCAGATTTTGATTCAACGGTTAAAAATTTACACGTTGTGAATAATTATTCAAGTTAAAAAAATTATTTACTCCATAGTAGAATAATTATTCATAGAATAATTCTATAGTGAATAATTATTTTAACCGGTGGATCAAAATTTTGACGACTGAAATTTAATATGCACAAACTGAAAAAAAATACGGTTTGCACCCCAGCCAAACCGAACATAAGAGAGCACTGCCATCCAATTAAGTTTCGATCATACACTTGCTTTTTGCGGCACATGCAGGACCGACTCCTGGCCGTTGTATCTCGCTACATCTGATCCAATGGCTAGGGAAGACAAGGGCAAAGATGGAAACTAAAAAAAATTGCCAAAAATCAAAAAAATTAAAATCTCCCACTCTAGATGAGATCGTACAGTTGCATCGGTTGTGCATCTGCTTCAAAAAAAAAAAGAAAAAGGCTAGACTTGACATCATAATAATTGTTCCAAAATAACACTTTATCTTGTTCAACCTTCCAAATAACCCTAAAGCTCCTTTTCTTTCCTCCCTCTACCTCCATCACTTCTGCAACTGCTGTTATTCATTCCAAATCCCCCTCTTTTTAGATTGTTTTTCCCCATTCTCGCCCCCTCCTATTCGTTCGTCTGAACAATTGTTCCACCAATCTGTCATTTGAAAGCCTACAAATTTTTCACCCCCTCGCCTCGACAACTACCGTTTTCTCTTTGTGCCCTAACCAAAAATCTCTCTTTTCACTTTTTTTTTTACTCCACACATCTCCTTCTCGTCATCTGAATAATTGTTCCAAAAATATGATTGTATGCTTCTTTGCAAATCAATGAGGAGTATTCAACTCAGGTGTAAAATGTCTTCTGTTGCGAGATTGAACGAGGCATTGGAAGAACATGCCTCTCGCCGGCGGTTGTGGGATCCGAGGGGTATAAATCTAGAAGTGATACTTGAAGGAGTTGAAATTGAAGGTGAAAATCCTCAACCTGAGAATGCTATGGCACATAACGGAAATGCAAGGCCTTCTTTGTTAGGAGCCCGGTCAAGAGTTAAAGCCAACAATTTTGAGATCAAGTCGAATATCATCCAAATCGGTCAACAATTGGAGTAATTTGATGCTTTACAAGACGAAGAACCGAATGCTCATATTGTCAACTTCTTGGAGATATGTGATACTTTCAAGATTAATGGGGTTTCTGAAGATGACATCCGCCTTCAGTTATTTCCATTTTTATTGAAAGATCGAGCCAAGTCATGGTTGAAATCACTTTCACAGGGTTCCATTACTACATGGAACGATCTTGCCGAGAATTTCCTAGCTGAATACTTCCCTCTGGCAAGGACGACAAAGCTAAGAAATGACATCTTTTCTTTACAATAAATGGAGAATGAAAGCTTATATGATTTTTGGGAAAGATAGAAGGAGCTCTTCAGGAAATGTCCACATCATGGTCTAGATTTGGGGCTTCAAATGCAAACATTCCATAGTGGATTAAACTTCCCTTATAAGAAACTCATTGATGCTTCTTTGGGAGGTACCACTAGTTTGAAGACACTAGAAGAATTACAAGATCTCATTGAAAACACTGTCGTGAACAATTACCAAAGGGGGAATCCTAGACTGAAAGCCAAACCATTATAAAATAACAATTCAAAATTGTCACAACATATATTCACAAAGCCGAGGCACGACAAACTAAATACACACTTTACTTAGCGTAAAATAAATAAATAAAAATATTATTAAAATAACATAACTTAAAATGACAAGATTTTGTGGTCCTGAACCTTCACAAGTTAGAAATCTCATCTCAAGCGAAAAATATAAACATATACTACTCCACCTTTCATTCTACCTCAGCAATCTCAGGACCTAACATATAGTTACGTACTAACAAACAAATTTAATGTCACTCTAAAATACTTAAATATTAACACACACACACACACATATATAATACATGATTGAATAAGTGCTTAATATTAATAGAACTAAAAAGTATTAATGCTTCTTTGGGAGGTACCACTAGTTTGAAGACACTGGAAGAGTTGGATTGCCATGCACAAATACCAATGGGGGAATCCGAGACCGAAAGCCAAGCCTAGTGGAATACAAAATGTAGACATGATGAGAGCTTTGGAGGTTGTGTTTGATGTTCTAAACAAGAAGATTGAGAGTTTGAGTTTGTCACCTCAAACCTCCCAAGTGATGACGGCTTGTGATTTTTGCAGAGATGGTCATCCAAATCATGAGTGCCAAACCATGGGAACTTCCAATGCATCATCAATGGAGCATGTGAATTTTCTTGGACAAGGAAGGCAACCCAACAATCCTTATAGTAATACTTATAATTCGAGATGGTGGAATCATCCAAACTTCTCATGGAGCAACCAAGGGCAACAAAGACCCCTTCTTCCTCCTAGCTTCCAAGTTTCATTAAACTCCTGGCCCCAAACATCTCTTCCTTATCAACGTCAACCTCCTTCACCTCTTCAACGACCGGTTAATCCTAGCCTTGAAGAATTAACAACAAAGTTCGTTGTGACTACCGAAACCCGATTCCAAAATCAAGAAGAATCCCTGAGCAACCAAGAGGCTTCTATTCACAACTTGAAAAATCAAATAGGCCAATTGGTGAAGCTTGTTTCGAAAAGGCAAGCTGGAACCCTCCCAAGCAATACCGAGCCTAATCATAGAGAATATGCTAAAGCTATTAGCTTGAGGAGTGGGAAAGAATTAGAGATTCCAAAGCAGCAAATGCAAGAAAAGGAAGAAGGGAAGATCGATGAACCAATGTATGTTGATGATGAACAAAGGATTGAGAAGAAAGAAGCACAAAAGAAAAAGGAAATTCCAAAATAGAGGCCAAAAATTCCATATCCTACCCGACTTCAACATGAGAAAAAAGATGAACAATTTGGTAAGTTTATTGAACTTATTAAGCAATTGCATATCAACTTACCATTTGTTGAATTTCTTTCGCAAATGGCAAGATATGCTAAATTCTTAAAGGAGATCCTTTCTAAGAAAAGAAAGCTAAAGAAGTTCTCAATGGTGACATTGAATGAGGAGTGTTCAGCCATTCTTTAGAACAAGAACAAGCTACCCCAAAAGTTAAATGATCCAGGGAGTTTCACTATCCTTAGCACTATTGGTAGTTTATCAATTGGTAGAGCATTAGCAGATTTAGGAGCTAGCATTAATTTGTTGCCGTATGAAATGCTTAAAAAGTTAGGATTGGGTGAACCTAAACCCACTAGGATGAGCGTTCAATTGGCAACTAGATCGGTGAAGTATCCTAGGGTAATTATTGAGGATATACTTAAATTTTCTGTTGATTTTGTGATACTTGACATGAATGAGAATGTGGAGGTGCTTTTAATTTTAGGGAGAAATTTTCTAGCTACCGCTAAGACCCCAATATAGATGTATGTGAAGGGAAGTTGATCCTTAGGGTAGGAGAATAAGAAGTCATTTTTAAGGTTCCTGAGGCTATGAAATATTCTCTTGATCATGATGATTCTTGTTATATGATACATGTTATTGATGAACTTGTCTCTAATCATGTGCAGGGATTATTAAATGATGACCCTTTGGAGATATCCTTGTCTCAAGATGAAGAAGCAAAGAAGGGGTATCATGAGATTGGTGAAATCATAGCACATTTGGAGTCATCTCCAGTCACAACTGAAGGGGTAGAGTTTGAGAAAATTGAGAGAGAAAAAGGGAGTAGAATGAAGTCTTCCATTGAGGACCCGTCGGAGCTAGAGCTGAAGAAGTTGCTGGATCATTTGGAGTATGTTTTCCTTGCGGATAATTCTAAACTTCCGGTGATCATTGCAACCGATTTGTAGGAAGAGCATAGAGAAGAGCTCATAAAGGTGTTAAAGAAGCATACAAAGGCAATGGCATGGAAGATCTCCAACATCAATGGTATTAGTCCTTCATTTTGCACCCACACAATAATGATGGAAGACAACTTCAAACCGGTGGTGCAACCCCAAAGAGGGCTAAACCCAAACATGAAGGAAATGGTCAAAGATGAGGTAATCAAGCCTCTTGATGCCGGTCTTATATATTCTAACTTAAATAGTCCGTGGGTGAGTCCCATCCAAGTAGTTCCCAAGAAAGGAGGGATGACTGTGGTGCCTAATGAGAATAACGAGTTGATTCCTATGAGGACCGTAACGGGTTGGAGGGTATGCATTGATTATTGGAAGCCTAATGACGCCACACGGAAGGATTACTTTCCATTGCCTTTCATTGATCAAATGCTTGAGAGACTTGCCGATTATAGGTACTATTATTTTCTTGATGGTTTTTTGGGATATTTTCAAATTCCAATAGCCCTAGAAGATCAAGAGAAAACTACATTTACCTGTCCTTATGGTACTTTTGCTTGCCGTCGCATGCATTTTGTCTGTGTATCTCTCCTGCAACTTTTCAAAGGTGCATGTTAGCTATTTTTGAAGGTCTAGTGGAGGACATCATAGAGGTCTTCATGGATGATTTCTCTATCTTTGGTGATTCTTTTGAGCTTTGTTTGAAAAATCGTGAAATTTTTTGCAAAGATGTGAAGAAACCAATTTGGTTTTGAATTGGGAAAAATGTCATTTTATGGTTAAAGAGGGCATTGTATTAGGGCATAGGATCTCTAGCAGAGGCATAGAGGTTGATAGAGCCAAGGTAGAAACCATAGAGAAATTGCCACTATCTATTTCGGTAAAAGAAATTAGAAGTTTTCTTGGTCATGTAGGGTTATATAGAAGGTTTATAAAAGATTTTTCTAAAATTGCATAACCTCTTACAAATTTACTTGAAAAAGATGCGCCCTCTGTGTTTGATGATACATGCGTGATTGCTTTCAATGTGCTAAAGCAAAAATTGATTGACTCTCTCATATTGGTTGCTCCCGATTGGTCCATCTCCTTTGAGCTAATGTGCGATGCAAGCGATATTTCAGCAGGGGCAGTGCATGGACAAAAGGGAGAAGGGCATTTTCAACCGATATACTATGCAAGCAAGACTTTGACAGAAACACAAGAAAACTACACCACAACTGAGAAGGAGGTACTTGTTATAGTTTATGCTTTTGATAAATTTCGTCCCTATCTTGTTTTTTCTAAAGTCATTATTTATATGGACTATTCGACACTCAAATATCTTCTTAACAAAAATGATGCAAAGCCTAGACTAATTTTTTATTGTAGGAATTTGATTTGGATATAAGAGACAAAAGAGGAGCATAAAATCTTACCGCTGATCATCTATCATGGTTGGAGAATCCATTTTTGGAGCAATTGAATGAGGAAGACATCAATGATGCATTCTCTGATGAGAGGCTATACTCGATTATAGGTAATAGTGATCACACACCTTGGTTTGTAGATTATACTAATTATATTGTGGGTCGGATCTTACCAAATAACTTAACCCCTCAACAAAAGAAGAAATTCTTCTCAAAATTAAAGTACTATCTTTGGGAGGATTTTTTTTTGTTTGGAATTTGTGCAGATCAAATCATTAGGAGATATGTAGCCTACCTCAAGAACATGGGCATATTGGAGTATTGCCATAAAGGCCCGGATGGTGGTCATTATCAAGGCAATGGGACATCAAGAAAAGTAATTGAGTCGGGATTCTATTGGCTAACTTTGTTTAAAGATGACCAAAGATATATGGAAAACAGTGACAATTACCAACGGACCAATAATATCTCGAAAAGGCATGAAATACCCCTCTTTACATTTCAAGTATGTGAAGTCTTTGATTGTTGGGGTATTGATTTCATGGGTCCTTTTCCAAACTCTTTTGGTAATGCATACATCTTGGTCGCTATTGATTATGTCTCTAGATGGGTAGAAGCTCAAGCTTTGATTACAAATGATGCTAGAGCAGTCGTTAAATTCTTAAAAAAATTATTTACTCTCTTTGGCATTCCTAGAGCTATAATTAGTGATAGGGGAACTCATTTTTGTAACCAACAACTTGAGAAGGTTTTGCGACCCCTTAACATCCTTAGACTTAACATCCTTAGACTAGTGGTCAAGTGGAAGTTGTTAATAGAGAAATCAAAAGAATTTTGGAAAGTAGTGTTGAGCATACTAGGAAAGATTGGAGTGTTAAGCTTGATGATGCTTTGTGGGCATATAGGACTACAAACAAGACACTCATCGGGTTTACTCCATATAGATTAGTCTATGGAATGTCTTGTCACTTACCGATTGAGGTTGATCATAAAGCATATTGGCTATTAAGTTGATTAATTTTGATCTTGATCATGTAGGAAAGAAAATAATGCTCCAAATTAATGAACTTGATGAATGGAGGAGAGATGGCTACGAGAACTCACGAATCTACAAGGAAAAATTGAAGCAATGGCATGACAAGCACATAATGTCAAACCGGGAATTTAAGGAAGAAAATCAAGTACTATTGTTTAACTATCGGTTGAGGCTCTTTCCCAGATAGCTCAAATCATGATGGTCTGGACCGTTCGTAGTACACAAAGTCTACCCTTACAGTATGGTAGAAGTTACACACCCGAATAAGGGAATTTTCAAGGTTAATGGCTATAGCCTCAAATAATATCATGGAGAAGATCCTAGAGAACTTGAAAAAGTCTCTTTAATCCTCCATGATCCAGAAGATAAGTGCTATTTAATATATATATATTTATTTTATTTTGTACATAATTTTGTTTTATGTGGTTTTGAGTTTGAAAATTTTAATTCCCTTGAATTGTGAAGAGTTTTACAATGTTTTGTTTGGTGTGATTTTTGTGTATGTGATCAATTATTTTGTTAAATTTTTTGTTGAATATGTAGAGTGTTTGAAAAAAAAAATCTAAATGACGTCATTTTTCGTGTAGCTATTCCAGTCCATGTAGAATTGGATTAAAGCGGCGCCATTTGGACTAAACCAAACAGCGCCGCATCACTGTAGCTATTCCAGTTCCGTAGAATTGGTTTGAAACGGCACCGCTTGGTGTGGTCCAAGCGGCACCGTTTCATTGTTCACAATAAAAAAATCGAGAGCTGCATTTATCTCTCAAAATATATCTTTTCTCTCTTTCTCTTTCACCCTTTCTCTATTTCTCTTGGTTCTCTCTTCCCCCTTCCTTGTTCAAGAAACTTCCAACTGTCCTAAATTTTTGTCTACCCAAAACTATCTTTCCACTTCTAATTTTTGAAGATTCTTCTTCTTGGGTCAGCTTTAGAGCTTCAAGGTGCAAGAGCTTTCAAGAACTCAGCTAGAGCTTGTTTGTTTATCTATTCTTTTATCATGAAATCTTGATTTTCTTGTTCTATGGTTAAATGCATTATTTTTAATGACATAAATTGTGATTTTTGAGTTGATTTGCTTGTTGTTGGTTGGAATCCTTATTCAGTTTTGTGGCTCTTTCTTGCTCTCTTCTATGCCGACCCTGTGATTGATGAAATGCCACAATGAACCATACTTGTTAAATTTGTGACTTTCTTTACTTCTTTGCATTAATATAGTCTTCTTTTCTTTAATTTAGTAGTTAGTTTATTTAATTTCGTTACTTAGCGTGCTTAAGAGTTAATTATCCTTTGTTTTAATTTTAGGGATAATTAGTTTTCTTGTTTAGAAAATTTGTAATTTTTATTAAAGAGGAGCTTTTTAACTGGGAGTGGAATTTTACAACTCCTTGGCGAGCGTTACATCTTACATATAGCAGAATGGGTTCAAGTTATGAGTTTAAAGCCAATACTCTTTTCCCCAGGCTTCGTTTAGTGTTTTATTTGCTTGCTTTTAATGCTACCACTAGGGTGAGTGGATTAAATGAGGTTTGATGCTTGGATATTTATATTACGCACGAATTTCTTACTCAATCACCCATTCCATTGCTTCTATTTTACTAACACAAATGAATAGGGTGGTTGCATCCGGTTTTACTATGAAAGCATTTTTTTTTCCTTCTTACTGCCCAGATTATCCAATGCTTTAACGTGAATTTTTGCGTTGAGGTTGCCCTTTCTACCTTGGCTTCTGAAGTGCTCACCACGAAAATACTCCAGAACTGCGGCTACCGATATGACGATGAGAGGAATGTGGTCCCGAAAACTGAACTAAAGTGATCTTATAGACAATTATAGTGGACATCTTAAGTTTTCATAATGGTAATAATTATGTCAATCTAAATTCGTTTGGCCACCGTGCTTATGTTGCGAATTCACCTGTCCTGGATTTTGTCATAGTTTTGACACATTTTGGTAGAATGATCGTATCTTAAGTTATAGATGTCCATTCAAAGTAATTTAAAGCACAGTGGAAAGATAAGATCATTATCTACAACATTTATGTAGATATGAAGAACTAGATCAGCAGATAGCATGCTCGTAATTTATCAAGAATTCAAAACAACTGTCACTATTGCGCAACAGAAAAACTGTAGCAAAACTGGCGCCGCCTTCAAGAAGCCAGAAGGTGTCACTTAGCCCCCCCCCCCCCCAAATGGCATCGTTTGGAACAAAGATTGATTTCTGCAGTTTTATCTCATTTTTTGGGAGAACTATGTATAGGATGTTATGGGTTTTGAATAGTGACAGCTAGAGTTCTTGGAGAAGGTCAAGTGAGGCGAAAAAAAGCATAGAAAAACTACAAAAACCTCTCCAAAATCTTTAATCTTTGCAAGAAAAATCAAGAGAGGAGATCAAATCTTTGAAGAATGAGTAATCAATCTTGAAGATTCAAGCTCAAGAACGCAACTTTTCACAACTAAGTTGGAGAACTTCAAGCCTTGAAGAAGAGAATATTTGAACCATGAAAATGAGCAATTATTCTTCTTTATTTGTTGCTTTATATTCTTTGAATTATAATATGTTGATGAGCTAAATTCTTGAATACTTGGATGGTTATGAACCCTAGTTATTATCTATGTGAAAGATTGGTTCTATTGGTTGATTGAATTTTGATTTCTTATTGATTGTTTGTGGATTTGATTGCTTGAATTGATTTTGTTGATAATTGATTCATAATCTGTATTTTTTACTTGGAATTGAGAAAAGAATGGTGAAATAGGCCATGACACAGATAATGAGAGTGATTTAGGTGATTGGAGATAGAAATCTCAACACTTTCTTGATAATTAGAGAAATCTAATTGGAATTCACAAATCTTAATGCATTCTTGGGTTGAATTGGTTAGAAAGAGATGTCAACTATTTAATCTACGAGTAGAGAACTTTCATCTAGAGATAGAGTGAGTTCTAATTGAGGAATTTTATCAAACATAAGAAGGGCAATTCATTAACCAATAGACTTTTCTATCACATAGGTAATTTTAGGGGGGCTTTCAATTCAAGTATTACTTTCTCAACTGAATTTTATTAGTTAAGTTAGATTTTTATTCTTAGTAATTATTTCTATTATCTCCACAAGAAAATTTCATAGGCTAAACAATGGGGTGGAAAATAAGTAATGATATTTGACAATCCCCATGGATACGACATTTAAATTTACTTGACATTATACTAGTCATAACGATATGTGCACTTGTCTAGTATTTGTGTGTAAATTGTTAGAGATTGTAATAAAACTAAGTATAAGGGCATAAAAAATGCACAACAATTAAACAATTAATGTGTAACCAAATTACCTTTCAAGCTCTTTTTCTTCACATTTTTGGGTGCGCTGTCTACCCTTTACTTCGCCCATGTCATTCTGACGAAATTTCTTTTCGATCACGGCAGTGTGTATTTCTTGGCTATTCTCCTCATTATCTGGGGTATAGTTGTCTCGATAAGGCAGCTGGTCGCCTTTATTATGCTTGTCATGTTGACATTGATGAGGTTGTTTTCCCTTATCAGAATGTTTATTGTCCTCTCTCTCCTCCTTCTGCTCAGTCGTCTTCTCCTACTCCTTCTCCATGGTTGCAGATTTGCCATTCCTTTCCAGCTCCCTTGTCACTGCCACACTCTTCCTTGCGTCAGCCCTCTCTTTCTTCTTCTCCTGTTGTTGGTTCTTCTGGGGTTGGTATTAATCTTGTCGCGGATCTTTCTTCTTCTGCTCCTCTTGTTCAGACTCATCATATGCATCTTTGTCCTTCTACCGTGCAAAAGCATGCTCATCTTGTCTATATGACTTCGTCTCTGGCTTCTCTAATTGAATCTTCTTATTTCTTTGAGGCAGCTCAACATCCTGTCTGGCAGGGAGCGATGGAGCTTGAATTTGATGCTCTTCAAAAACGTTGCACAAGGGAGCTTGTGCCTTGTCCTCCACATACCAATGTCATTGTTAATCGATGGATATACAAGGTGAAGCGGTTAAAGGCAAGGCTTGTAGCTCGTGGTTACACCCAAGAATATGGTTTGGATTTTACTAATACATTTAGTCTAGTGGTGAAACCTGTAACTATTGGTTATGTTTTGACGGTCGCAATTTCTTGAGATTGGAAGCTTCCTCAATTGGACATTAGTAATGCTTTTCTCAATGGTTTTCTGCAGGAAGATATTTATATGGTTCAAGCGCAAGGCTTTGTTGATCTATAAAATCCCAATTATGTTTTCAAATTAAGAAGATCATTGTATGGGCTTAAGCAAGCACCTCGTGCATGGTATCATCGCTTAAGCTCATTTCTTCATCATCCTGATTTCGTTGAGTCTCATGCCGACTCCTCTTTTTCTCTTCCACAAAGATGGGTATAGTTGTTTTCTTCTTGTCTAAGTTGACGATGTGGTTCTCACTAGCAATGATGATTCTTTTGTATCTTCTCTTATCTCCAAAATAGCTGCAGAATTTTCTATTTGAGATCTTGCACTTCTCCCGCTATTTTCTTGCATTGAGGTGTTTAATCACCCTCAGGAAGTTCTTCTTTCTCAGCAGTATTATATTTTTGGCTTTGTTATCCAAGATGGGGATGTCTTCTTGCAAACCTTGCTTGACTCCAATGGCCTTTGGTCCTCCTCTTTCACTACATCAAGGCTAGCCCCTTGGTGCTATAGAGGCTACTAAATACAAATAGCTTTGTGATAGTTTGCAATATGCACTTCTCACTCGGACAAATATTTCATTTGCCCTAAACAAATTGTGTCAGTTTCTGCATCAGCCATCCATGATTCATTGGGAAGCTTTGAAAAGTGTTTTGTGCTATTTACAAGGCACTTTTTACTCAGTGTTCTTTGATTTCTAAGAGTTCTCTTGATATGCTTGTTGCCTTCAGTGATGCGGACTAGGCTAGCTGTCCAAATGATCGATGATCCACCGGAGGCTATTTAATGTATCTGAACAATAATTTACTTGCATCGAAGTCTGGCAAACAACAAATAGTTGCTCGTTCCTTGACGGAATCTGAGTTGAAATCCCATTTTTCATTCTCGAACTAGACATGTGGAAATTGATTATTATTTTGTGCGTGAATTGATTAATGCTAAATGTTTGTCTGTTGGGATTATTTCATCTTCCGATCAACTTGCCACAATCTTCCTTCTTAAAGTTCATGTCCACTTGTGCGAGACGTTTTGGAGAATCTGGAACATGAGGCTAGAGATAGTTAGTTGTGATCTTAGTTATGATCTCATTTCTTATAACTTTTATATCTTAACATGTGTCTAGTTAGTCATTGATTTGTTGTATTCTCATACTATAAATATTCATGCATAATCAACGATACACACAAGATTGATTTCATGTGTCATTCATTCTATTCGGCCACTAAACCTTGGATATTGCTAGCATGCTTATTAGATCACAGTAGGTAAGAGCATTCTATTAGGTGTAGTTTGTGATAATGGCTTATTACCTAATCAATGATTACATAAGCACCCCTCGCCTCATCAAGCCTCATTTATATGTATGCAGTGCAACATGTTCTCTCCTCACTTCTTGACCGCTCAATTGAAGGCCGTGACTAGATGTGTCGGCCGATTGTTTTGCTGTTCTTTGGGTCTAAACTGCTTCCCTTCCGAAATCCCTTTTTGTTGCATGCATACTTGACATAATGCATACATGATCCTTGTAGCAAATACACTGTAATGAGCATATCTATTGTAGAATTCATGGGCATCCTACAAAGTTATAAACTCTATCTTCTTCATGGCTTCCAAGTTTCCTGCACCATCATTAAATACTTAAGCCACTAATCAGAAATATTCTACATGTCCTCTTTACATATTTTCTGGTAGAACAATTGTTTTCCACTGCAACATATATACTTATAGTGAACTATTGTTCAGTTCAGTGTGAACTATTGTTCAGTTCAGTGTGAACAATTGTTCATTCGACTATCAACAAATTTTCTTGGGCTCAGATAAAATAAATGTGGTGCCTAGTTCAATTGTCTATCATTATTCTTAGCGTTATGAACAATTGTTCATGCCATTATGAATAATTATTCTCCATCATACCTTTGTTTCTCTCTGGTCGTTCTCCTTACCTTTTTCTTTAGTATTGGCAGTTGCAGTATCAACGTAAGTATCTATTGCATGCATGCTTTTCTCATCAGTATCTTTATGTTCAGCCTTCAATGCAATGTGGGATCATTATTTACTGTTGCTGCAAATATTTTGAAGAAAAACACAGTTCATTTTATTGCACACCTGCAATGAAGGAGGAACGCAGACCTGCAACGAAGAAGAAAGACAAGCAGTGCAAAAAGACCAAAAAAAGCAAAGTAGCAACATTACCTCAATCGTGGGTGAATTTGTACTGCCCATTGACGTGGGTAACGCTTGTCGTGAGGAAGCTCTGAGGAGAAGGAGGAAGACAGAAAAGAGGAATAAGGAAGACAGAGAAGGAGTAAGGGAAAGTGAGGCTAAAGCTGAGAGGAGAGAAGCTTCTTCTTCTTCCTTTAGCTGAACAACTTCTGAGTTTGATAGCTGACATCTTATAGTGGCAAGATGGATCTACGCAGGAGTTTTTGAATTTTCTGATTTTCTGCAATTTTTTCTTAGTTTCACTCTTTTTCCTTGTCTTCCTTGGCCGGTGTATCAGATGCAACTAGATCTAATGGCCAGGAGCCGATCTGTATGTGAGTAAAAAGTAATTGTAGGACCGGATCCTTGTGCACCGCCATCCGAATTGTTGCATGTACTGCACATACGTCAAAAAATGCTGCCAGGAGGAGATGATTGCCAGGGTTTGTAACAAAGATACCTGCAAGCTTCGATAGTGTTGAAATGTGCTCAGGGAAGATTTGTCATGCCGGCATCGAGATCAAACCGATGAAATCTAGCTGCCAGTAATATATCAGATTTGAGGATGCGATCCTAAGTCTTCCTTGGATATTAGTGGATGATACGATTGAACCACTTCTACTGAACCAAATGGCTTTCCAGTACTTCCTGTCGAAGCAGGGAAAGAGGTGACCTTCTTTGTATTTTTCATGTGCAAAGTGATTATGGACGCGGGAGACATTAGACTTCTGTCCTCCAAGAACATCATACAAAATGACATTGGGTGTAATGCAGCTAGCTTCAGTTCAATTGTTCAGCTCGATCTGGAAATATGTCAGGCTCGACACGAGCAGAGGCTTTGGTCGCGTGTGAAAGGATATCAATCATTAATGCAAGGAACTGTGGCCTCTAGGAACGGAATGCTAGTAAATACGAGACAAAATGTTGAAGATAATTATAATATGCAGCAGATAATTATAGTATGTATATATATTGTTTAGCTGTAAGATATAATCGGATCTTGTTTAGATGTTTAAGTTTCCTAGTCTACTAGGGTTACTGTTAAGAATTGCAATTATATATTTCTTGTAAGCATGGGCAAGGGGGATCAATAACAGAAGGCGAGAGCCTCTTTTCTTCTTTCACATTTTTTTTAATGGTATCAGAGCCTTGAAACATGAGTAGAGGAGGATCAATTAGTAGTGGCCAAAGCAGTAGACTGAACACTGAAGATTTTGGTGTTTATGGATTGATCCCTAGTAACAATCCAGGCCTACTAATAACTCATGTATAGTTGCGGGAAGAAAACTATGATGAGTGGTCAATGGCAATGTGGACGGCATTGCGTGCTAAAAGAAAATTAGGGTTCGTTGATGGAACCATAGTGCAACCTGCTAATGATGCTCACGCACTTGAAGAATGGTGGACAATGAATTCCATGATTGCTTCATGGATTTTCAACACAATAGAACCGGGGTTACGTTCCACTATTACTTATGTTGATGTAGCCAAAACTCTATGGGACGATTTGCGGCAGCGATTCTCAATAGGGAATGGGCCGCGTATACAAGAACTAAAAGCGGCAATAGCGAATTGCCATCAACAAGGGCAACCGGTGGTAACTTATTATGGAAAATTGAAAAAAATCTGCGATGAACTTTCTAATTATGAGCTTATACCTGTGTGTTCTTGCACTGGTTGTGGTTACAATATCACTGCCGAATTGATTCGATGCCAAGAGGAAGAGAAAGTGCATCAATTCCTTATGGGGCTTGATGATTCTGTATTTGGAACGGCAAGCTCTAATATTCTGAACATGGACCCTTTGCCTAATGTCAATCAAACTTATTCTCGAATCATCCACGAAGAACGACATCGGAATATAGCTAAGAGCAAAAACGAGAGGGCTGATGCACTCAGTTTTGCAGTGCGAGTTCATCCTGACAAACAACAGCAATGGTGCACGGTCTGCAACAAGAATGGACATGAGGTAAAAGAATGCTATCAAGTGATCGGCTGTCCAGAATGGTGGGGTGAGCACCCTAGGAACTCAATCTCGAGAGGAGGATGAGGAAATATAGGAGCAGGTGTGCCTTCAGTTCATGGTCACGGGAAGAGAGGTAACAGGGTTGCCATAAACTCATCAATTCCTGCTGGAACCCAACCAGTATGGGCTCATGCTGCCCAAGTCCTAGATAGAGACGCAAGAGCTACTGCCGCTGTTCGAACAGAAAGTGAGAAAAACATTGATATTCCTGGTTTATCTTCTGAGCAGTGGAGTACTCTAATGACATTGCTTAATACCCAAAAAAATTCTACATCCGAAAAATTATTTGGTAAGAGAGCTGATGAGTTTTGGCTTATTGACACTGGAGCATCTCATCTATTGTCAAGTAAAACAGAGTTTTTCTCTAATATTCGTGACATATCTCCTTGTCCTATTGGGATGCCTGATGGGACACATACTTCAGCGTCTCAAGAAGGCGATATTGAATTGGGACCTAATATGAGGTTAGAAAATGCTCTTTATGTACCCAAGTTGACATGCAATCATATTTCAGTATCTCAACTTATGGCTGACACTACATGTATCATTTATTTTACTGACAAAATTTGTGTGATACATGACCGTTCTTCGAGGATGCTGATTGGAGTGGGTGAGCTGAAAAATGGGGTGTACATTTACTTGCCTGGAGCGTTGCAGCAAGCATGTCATATTCAAGGGGCTAATATACGAAAGTTGTGGCACCAGAGGTTGGGACATCCTTCAGAACGTCTACTTGATTACTTGCCTGGAATAACGTCTTCTAAATTTGAATCATTGAGAAATTGTGTTGTTTGTCTTCGTGCAAAGCAAACACGAGATGTTTTTCATTCAAGTCCCAATAAGGGTTCTGATGTTTTTGCTTTAGTACATTGTAATGTTTGGGGTCCTTATAAAACTTCGGCTTATAATGATGCACGGTATTTTCTTACCATATTAGATGATTATTCTCGAGCCGTTTGTATTTATTTATTTGCTGAGAAAAGTGAAGTGCGGAAACTGGTGATGAATTTTTGTGCCATGGTTAAAACTCAATTTCATAAATTAGTTCAAGTGGTTCGCACCGATAATGAAACTGAATTTATGTGTTTAACCTCTTATTACCAAGAGAATGGTATTATTCATCAGACTACGATACCAGGACATCCTCAACAAAATGGGAGAGTTGAACGGAAACATCGGCATATTTTAAATGTGGCTCTTGCCTTGAGGTTTTAAGCTAGTTTGCCTATCGAATTTTGGGAGCATGTGTTTTAACTGCTTGTCATCTTATCAACCGAACTCCTTCTGATTTACATGGTGGAAAAACAGCTTATGAACTTTTACATGGAAAACCACCTCTTTATACACACATTCGTAATTTTGGATGTTTGTGCTATGCTCATACTCATCCTAGTGATAAATTTCTTGCAATGAGTAGAAAGTGTATTTTTGTTGGTTATCCATTTGGAAAAAAAGGTTGGCGTTTGTTTGATCTTGAACACCAGAAATTTTTTGTCTCCAAAGATGTTGTTTTCCATGAAACCGACTTTCCGTTTGCTGAGTCAGTCCCTTCACTTGATTTTTTTTGGTCATGCCTCTCTTGAGCCTGCCCATTTTCCTGTTGTGAGTTGAAAGACCTAAGGGGGGGTGAATTAAGTCTTTGGATAATTATCAAAATCTTTTTCCCTTTTTGCAAATCCTTTGTCTTAAGAAAAGCTCTTCTTTAAATTCACAAACTTCAAGTTATATGTGATTTGATGATTAATACAAGATTATCAAACTATAAGACCATAACCAATCAATCAACAACTAATCATAAATAATAATCACAAGTATGTAAACAAGCAAAGTAATAAGAAAATGAACACACGATTTATAGTGGTTCGATCTCTCCAAGATCTACATCCACTACCTTGAGTCCACACTCAAGGATTTCAACCAATCCACTATATGCTCAAATTCAACAATTACATAAGAGGTTCACCACACAATGGTTTTACACTCACAACCTCTTTTAGTAATTATACAAACAAGGTTCACTCTTCCACAAGGGTTTTATATCTAAAGACAACCTAAAGACCAATCTAATCAAAGGCTCACCCTAACACAAAAGGGTTTTATGTCACAAGATAACCTTGCAATGGGCTAATAGAAAACGCAATTGAGAGAAGAAAAGAGAGTGTGTAAGATGTTACCACTTTGTTGGTAGATGATTACACAATGTTTCTCCTTCACACTTTGTTGCCTTTGGAATCTTGAATTTTAATCTTTGAGCACAAGGCAATTTGAGAGCTTTTCAAGTAATTTTGATGTAAAACAAGTTAGAGCTTGTAGGATTTCTTAAGTTCAAAGTTATTCTAAAAAATCTGGAGTTTATGGCTTTTTATAGAATTCAAAAATGAGTTCAAACGGCCATAAAACAGCTAATAACGGTTAGTAAGAGTAAAGTTCGGATGTCCAAACTTTCTCCTCTGCGTCCAAACTTGCGCCCGAACTTTTCTGGGAAATTTACTGTTCATGTGAACAGTGTTACTGTTCACAAATTGGTTCAAAAGTTCGGACGACCAAAACTTGGCATTGTGCATCCGAACGTGTGAATTTCTCTGAAAAAATAGTGGTACTGTTCACAAAACAGTGTTTACTGTTTATGTGAACTGTGTTACTATTCACAATACATAATTTGCCCTTCACAGCGTAGGGAAAGTTCGGACGTCCGAACTTTGCCCTATGCGTCCGAACTTTGCATCCGAACTTTTGAAACTTTGTCAAAACATATCCAAATCATTTCAAACAAATTAAAAAATATTTTAGCTTTAAAGATAAGTTATTAAAGACATTTTAAGTGCAAAAATTATTTTTGAAAACTTGATAATTTTGGTAAGTTCAAAAATATTGAAACCGTTTAAATCAAGTTTTGTGCTCTCAATTCCAACTCATAGATTCCAAGGCTTAAGAGTGTAGGGTTTACAAAGTTTACCTATTAACCACATGTAACATACACTTCATATCTTCAAAGCCTTCATTCATCTTGAACAAACTCTTCAACCTTTAATCACTTTGACATATTTGAGTTGTTCTTGCATTGCTAGCTCCAAGGTAATGAGACTTGCTTCCTTCTCAATCCAAAAATCCTATCACACATCATACAAGCATTTTAGTCCTTATCAATGTTTGTCATTATTCAAAACTAATATGATTTGTCCTTTAGGCCTAAGATGAGTGATAGCACTTGGTTTCCCGTCAGGGGGAGGGGGAATACTGTACCTAATCAAGGCCACAATTTCGAACAGCCCACTGATCATTCTGAAGTTGTGGAGGTTGCTCATGAAGACCAAAGAGACAACGTTCTCAATGGTTCCCATAACACTACAGGACAAGAAAATGTTGTGGAAGCTGCTCATGAGGACCAAAGAGACAACGTTCTCAATGGTTCCCATAACACTACAGGACAAGAATATTCAGAAATTGCAGCACCAGTAGATTCAGTTTCTCAGCAGATGACTAGACAAAGTACACGAGCAAGAAAAATGCCAGCCAAGCTTAAGGATTATGTCGGCAATACGGTTCGATGCAAACAACCCATTTCTTCTGCTCATTCATCCCTCTCAGCATCTTCAGGTACGTGTCTATATCCAATTACCAACTATGTTTCTTGTCATAAATTTTCTAAAAATCATAAAAGGTTCTTAGCAGCAGTTACAACAGAAAATTAGCCAACCCGATTTTATGAGGCAATGCTTAATCCGAAATGGAGAGAGGCAATGAGGAAGGAGATAGATGCTCTTGAACAAAATCGAACATGGGTCTTAACTACATTACCACCTGGGAAAAAGGCAATTGGCAACAAATGGGTCTACAAGATCAAGTTCAAGTCAGACGGGACAATCGAAAGATATAAGGCTCGTTTGGTAATTCTGGGAAATCACCAAATTGAAGGAATAGATTATACAAAGACATTTGCGACGGTGGCCAAGATGGTTACGATTCGTACTCTGCTAGCCGTTGCTGTTGCCAGACTCTGGGAAGTACACCAAATGGATGTGAATAACGCATTTCTACATGGCGATTTGAACGAGGAGGTTTACATGAAGTTACCTTTGGGATTCGTTCCTCAAGCTCCCAATCAGGTTCGCTGTTGTGTTGTTTTGCATGCCCTTATACTTTAATTTTATCACAATCTCTAACAATTGCACACAAACACTAGGCAAGTGCACCTATCGTTATGATTAGTACAATGGCAAGTAATTTAAATGTCGTATCCACGGAGATGATCAAATATCATTACTCACTTTTTACTCTATTGTCTAGCCTATCAAATTTGCTTGTGGATATGATAGAAACAAACTATTAGGAATGAAAATCTAACTTAAACAGAAAAATTCAGTTTATCTAAATTTTAGTTTGCAAGAGAAAATTTCAATTGAGAGAGTAATACTTGAATGGAAAATCCCCCTAGAATTACCTATGTGATTGAAAAGTTCCTTGGTTAATGAATTCCCCTTCTTATGTTTGATGAAATTCCTAAATTAGAATTCACTCTATCTCTAGATGAAAGTCCCCTACTCTTAGATTAATTGGTTGAAATCTCTTCCTAACCAATTCAACCTAAAAATGCATTTACATTAATGAATTTCCAATTAGATTTCTCTAATAACCAAGAAGATGTTGAGGTTCCTACCTCTAGTTACCTAAATCATCCCCATTGTTTGTGTTTGGTTTATTTCACCTTTCCTTTCTCAATTCCAAGTGAAAAATCCAGATTATGAGTCAATCAACAACTGAATTAATTCAAGCAATCAATCCTCCAAATTAGATTTCTCTAATTACCAAGAAGATGTTGAGGTTTCTATCTCTAGTCACCTAAATCATCTCCATTGTTTGTATATGGTCTATTTCACCCATTCTTTCTCAATTCCAAGTGAAAAAATCCAGATTATGAATCAATTAATAGCTGAGTCAATTCAACCAATCAAACCCACAAACAATCCACAAGAATTCGGAATTCAATTAACCAAGAAAACCAATCATTCACATAGATAATAACTAGGGTTCATAACCATCCAAGTATTCAAGAATTTAGCTCATTAACATATTACAATTCAAAGAACATAAAGCAACAAAGAAAGAGTGAGAATTTCTCATTTTCATGGCTCAAATCTTCTCTTCTTCAAGGCTTGGAGTTCTCCAACTTGTTTGTGAAAAGTTGTGTTCTTGAGCTGGAATCTTCAAGATTGATGTTCTCCTTCTTCAAAGATTTGATCTTCTCTCTTGAGTTCTCTTGCAAAGATTGACGATTTTGGGAGAGGTTTTGGGATGTTTTCTCTCTGTTTTTCTCCTCTCTGGAACCCTAGACGGCCGCCCCTTCAAATGCCCTAAAAGGGTATATATATACCTCCCAAAAAGAGAGCAACAATTGCAGAAAATTCTGTTTCTGCCAAAACGGTACCGTTTCACTTATTGGTGATTCAGAGCCTTAAATCGGACGATCTAGATTTTCTTGTCTTCATTAAAGTTGTAGCTGATACTCTTAAGTTTCTACAGAGCTTTGAATTACCTCCATTGGACATCTAGAACTCTAGATATGGTAATTACACCACAATGTATCAAAACTGGAACCAAATCCAGAAATACTGACTTTGCACCATATGTAGGGTGACCAAACGAATTCCGATTGATATAAATGTTACCATTATGGAAACTTCAGAATCTCCTCTGTAATTTTATTGAAGATCACATCTGCATTTGAAATCTCTAAGGAGGTCAAAATCCCACTTGAATTATTCTGTCATGCTGCACTATTTTGCTGCTCTGTTTTGCATTCTTCTTTTTTTCTTCATTATAAGTATGTAGAATCTTCTTCATTGCTTCATTGTACTCCAAATCTTCAATAAAATCATTTAAAACAAATAAGAGATAAAGGGAGTGTGAATGATATTTGAAACACCAAAATTCAGTAGAAATTTGAGTTGAAAATGATCATTATATTATGCACAAATATGTAATATCAAACTCCCCCACACTTAGACATTGCTTGTCCCCAAGCAATACTACAAAAACAACTAAGAAATTTGAACAATAATCCACAAGAAATAAAGAGTGTTCTGAAGCATTTCAAAGGAGTGCAATACAGAGAAAGCATTACTTGTTGAGAAATCTTGAGCAATCTACACAATCAATCTAAAAGTCATCCCAAATACCATCACAAAGATTAAACAATCACCCCCTTATTTTCTAAAGCAGGTAGGAATCCATGTGTATGTGTGTGTCCAACCAATGCAAATGCTAAGCAATTATAGAAGTGAATTTCATGTTATTGGCGAAGGAATTCTCATCAAGAAAGTATAATACCCCATAAGCCCGGCATTCACAAAATCTCTCCACTAATACGGTAACCAAAGTTTAACCCTCGATTAGGTAGGACTTTCATGCTTGTAACTTTAGGCTTAGGGAAAGTTTAAGGTGCCAAACGAAAGGTAAGGAGTTCAAAGTCAAAGAAATGAGAGCTAAAGAGAAAGGAATGGGACATAAAACAAAAAATAATAACCCTTTTTAGCCCCAAGCAATATCACCATTCCCATACATCTAACCACAAACTCCCATCCTCAACAAGCTCTCCTCTCCCTACATTCAACAAACTTGCACCAAATCATAATTCAAACCACAACTTTTTCTTTCACCATCTATCTTTGTCAACCACAAGTTTATACCTCAATGATAGCAAAATTCACAATAATATTGAAAACATATAATTCTTGAAGGCATCAATAAATGTACTAAGCCTTCAAAGTAGTAAATATATATAACTTTTTTTCTTTTTTTTTCTTTTTTTTTCTTCTTTTTTTTTGAGGTATATTTCAATTCCCTATCAAATAAATAAATTCATCTCCCTTTTCTCTTTGAATAACTCAACCCATAAAGCCATTTTTTTCTATCATCTTCCCTCCACCTAATTTCCACAATACTCTTTGCCGACTTAAGGGTAAAAAAAAATGCATTTAGCTCTCGCAAAGAAGGGTTAAATATAAAGAGTGGAGTTTAAAACTTGAAAGAAGGAAAAATTAAGAATATAGATTAGAAAATTTATGCACAAAGGCTTCAAGAAGGGTACTACGAATAAAATAAAAAGGGATGGCTAGAAAAGTTCAATCGGGACAAAGAAGGCCTATTACCATCATTTCAAGATCAAACTAAGGTTACTTACTCATTTCGCCTCGAGCAAGTGAATGCGAGTTCTAGGGAAAAAAAAAATTATATTGAATTCGAAGGCCAATAACACAAGATTCAACTCCATAATCATCACAACAAAAGCAAAGAGGAAATGTGCTGAAAAGATAAATTCCATACAAGCAAAGAATACAAGGGGTGGTTACTTAATCTAAGTTTTAAGTACTAGTTATGACCTTTAGAATGCTTGTATAACTACTCTTTTAGAAAAGATTAACATGCAAGTCTTGAAAATATTTTGAAGATTAAAACAAAAATAAAAACAAGAAAATTCATCCAAAATTCATGAAAATAAACTATACTAAAGCCAACTCCCCCACACTTAAGGCAACATTGTCCCCAATGTTGGGAGAAAGATACACAAAAGACTAGAAATAAAAATTTAAAGATTGCACTCCAGACAACCAAACACAAAATCGGTTAACAAAATGGTTGTTTCGTACATGAAGGCTGGGCGAACCCATATGAGCAGCATGCTGCACCTTCTATATACTACACAATAAGAATAAATGAGAGAAAGTTTGGAAACCAAGACAAAATTAAAATTTAAGCATAAAAACGTAGGAAGAAAATAATGAAAGAGAATAACAAAAAGAGAAAAGAGAACTCCCCTGATATAGCATTCATACACAACTTGCTCCATCACTAGGTTCGGGGCCATCTCCTCTCTCCTCTTTTTTTTTCACCTGTGAATAGTACTACAAACGGTGTTGTTTTTTTTTTATTTTTTTAACCAAGACTACAAACATGCAACCACGAATTCAACAACCAATTTTAACAAAATAATAACTCATGAAAATAAAAATTACATCAAACAACACACAACAGAAAAATTCCACAACTCAAAACAATTAAAACTTGAAACTCAAAACCAAACTTGAAACTAAAAACTGAAAACTCAAAATTATGTATAGATGAATAGAAAGCATTGAAAATCACTTATCTTCCAGATCATGGAGGATTAAAGAAACTTTTTCAAGACCCTTAGGATCCCCTCCATGATAGAGTTTGAGGCGATGACCGTTAACTTTAAATGTTCCTTTATCTGCATGTGAAACCTCCACTACACCATAAGGGTAGACCTTGTTTACTACAAACGGTCCTGACCATCGAGATTTAAGCTTTCCGGGAAAGAGTCTTAACTGAGAATTGAACAATAACACTTGATCTCCTTCTTTAAATTCTCGGTTTGGCAACACATATTTATCGTGCCATTGCTTCACCTTCTCCTTGTAGATTCGTGAATTATCATAGGCTTCTCTCCTCCATTCATCAAGTTCGTTGATTTGGAGCATTCTTTGCTTTCCTGCAATGTTAAGATCAAAGTTAACCAACTTGATAGCCCAATATGCTTTATGCTCAACCTCCACCGGCAAATGACAAGATTTCCCATAAACCAATCTATATGGAGTAGACCCGATGGGAGTCTTGTATGCTGTCCTATATGCCCACAAAGCATCATCAAGCTTAACACTCCAATCCTTTCTAGTATGCTCAACAATCTTTTCCAAAATTCTTTTGGTTTCTCTATTAACAACTTCTACTTGACCACTAGTTTGAGGGTGATACGGGGTCGCCATCTTATGAGTAACACCTAATCGATGCAATACTTTCTCAAGTTGTTGGTTACAAAAGTGAGTTCCCCTATCACTTATTATAGCTCTAGGAATGCCAAAGCGAGTAAACAATTTCTTCAAGAACTTAACAACCACTCTAGCATCATTTGTGGGCAAAGCTTGGGCTTCAACCCATCTAGAGACATAATCAATCGTGACCAAAATATATGTATTACCAAAAGAGTTTGGAAAAGGACCCATGAAATCAATACCCCAACAAAGTCAAATACTTCACAAACTTGAAATGTAGAGAGAGGCATTTCATGTCTTTTTGAGATATTACCCTGTCCGTTGGCAATTATCACACTTTTCAACATACCTTTGGGCATCCTTAAACAAAGTCGGCCAATAGAATCCCGACTCTAGTACCTTTCCGGGCTGTCCCCATTAGCTTGATAATGACCACCGGCCGGACCTTTATGGCAATGCTCCAAGATATCCATATTCTCGGGGTATGTTACACATCTCCTTATGATTTGATCTGCACAAATTCAAAACAAATATGGATCCTCCCAAAGATAGTACTTTAACTCCGAAAAGAATTTCTTCTTTTGTTGAGGAGTCAAGTTCTTTGGTAAGATCCGACCTACAATATAGTTAGCATAATCTGCAAACCAAGGAGTGTGATCACTGTGATCTACAACCGAGTATAACCTCTCGTCAGGGAATGTATCATTGATGTCTTCCTCATTCAATCTCTCCAAATGTGGGTTCTCCAACCGTGATAGATGATCGGCAACAAGATTTTCTGCTCCCTTTTTGTCCCTTATCTCCAAATCAAATTCCTGCAACAAAAGTACCCACCGAATTAGTCTAGGCTTTGCATCATGTTTGTTAAGAAGATATTTGAGTGCCGAATGGTCAGTATAAACAATGACTTTAGACAAAATGAGATAAGGACGGAATTTTTCGAAAGCAAAAACTATAGCAAGAAGCTCCTTCTCAGTTGTAGTGTAATTCTCTTGTGCTTCCGTTAAGGTCTTGCTTGCATAGTATATTGGTTGAAAATACCTTTCTCTCCTTTGTCCAAGTACTGCTCCTACTGCAAAATCACTTGCATCGCACATTAGTTCAAAGGGAAGGGACCAATCGGGGGCAACCAAGATAGGAGACTCAATTAGTTTTTGTTTCAACAAATTGAAAGCAAAGAAGCAATTCTCATCAAACACAAAGGCCACATCTTTTTCAAGTAAATTTGTGAGAGGTTTGGAAATTTTAGAAAAATCCTTTATAAACCTTCTATAGAAACCAACGTGACCAAGAAAACTTCTAATTGCCTTCACCGAAGTTGGTGGTGGTAATTTCTCTATGGTTTCTATCTTGGCTTTATCAACATCTATACCCTTGCTAGAAATCTTATGCCCCAAAACAATACCTTCTTTAACCATAAAATGACATTTCTCCCAATTCAAAACTAAATTGGTTTCTTCACATCTTTGTAAAACCTTTTCAAGATTTTTCAAACAAAGTTCAAAGGAATCACCAAAGACAGAGAAATCATCCATAAAGACTTCTATAATATCCTCCACTAGACCTTCAAAAATAGCTAACATGCATCTTTGGAAAGTTGCAGGAGCATTACAAAGACCAAATGGCATACGACGGTAAGCAAAAGTACCATAAGGACAAGTAAAAGTAGTTTTCTCTTGATCTTCCGGGGCTATTGGAATTTGAAAATACCCCGAAAAACCATCAAGAAAACAATAATACCTATGACCCGCAAGTCTTTCAAGCATTTGATCAATGAAAGGCAGTGGAAAATGATCCTTCCGAGTGGCATCATTGAGCTTCCGGTAATCGATGCATACCCTCCATCCCGCACGGTCCTCATGGGAATCAACTCGGTTTTTCTCATTGGGTACCACAGTCATCCCTCCTTTCTTGGGGACTACTTGGACGGGACTAACCCATGGACTATCCGAGATAGGATAAATAAGACCGGCATCAAGAAGTTTGATTACCTCTGCTTTTTACCACTTCCTTCATGTTTGGATTTAACCTTCTTTGGGGTTGCACCACCGGCTTGAAGTCTTCTTCCATCAATATTTTGTGGGTACAAAATGAAGGACTAATACCATCGATGTCGGAGATTTTCCATGCCATTGCCTTTTTATGCTTCTTTAATACTTTGATGAGCTCTTGTTTCTGCTCCTTTTTGCAAATTGTTTGCAATGATCACCGGAAGTTTAGAATTATCTCGCAAGAAAAACATACTCCAAATGATCCCAGTAACTTCTTCAGCTCCAACTCCGGGGGATCTTCAATGAAAGATTTCATTCTACTCCCTTTTTTCCCTTTCAATCTTCTCAAACATCATCCCTTTTGTTGTGAATGGGGATGACTCCAAATGTGCTATAATTTCGTCAACTTCATGCTGCCCTCCTTTATTTCTTCACCTTGAAATAGAGATATTTCCAAAGGGTCATCAATCAATATTTCCCTGCACATAATCGGAGACAATGTTACCAATAACATCTATCCTATAACAACAATCATCATGATCAAAAGAATGTTTCATAGCCTCGGGAACTTTAAAAATAACCTCTTCTTCTCCTACCCTAAGGGTCAATTTTCCTTCACAAACATCTATATTAGCCTTAGCGGTAGCTAGAAAAGGTCTCCCTAAAATTAATGGCACATCAATATCCTCATTCATATCAAGTATCACAAAATCAAGAGGAAATATGAATTTATCAACTTTTACAAGCACATCTTCAATAATTCCCCTAGGATACTTAACCGATCTATCTGCCAATTGAATGCTCATCCTAGTGGGTTTAGGTTCACCCAACCCCAACTTTTTAAACATGTCATATGGCAACAAATTAATGCTAGCTCCTAAATCGCTAATGCTCTACCAATTGACAAACTACCAATAGTGCAAGGGATAGTGAAACTCCCTGGATCCTTTAACTTTTGCGGTAACTTGTCTTTGTTCTGAAGAATGGCTGAACATTCCTCGTTCAATGTCACCATTGAGAACTCTTCTAGCTTTCTTTTCTTTGAAAGGATCTCTTTTAAGAATTTAGCATATCTTGGCATCTCATGAAAGAGCTTCAACAAACGGTAAGTTGATATGCAATTGCTTAAAGAGTTCGAGAAATTTACCAAATTGTTCGTCTTTTTTTCTCTTGTTGAAGTCGGGCGGGATATGGAATTTTTGGCTTGTATTCGGAATTTCCTTTTTCTTTTGTGATTCTTTCTTCTCAATCCTTTCTTCATCATCAACATGCAATGGTTCTTCGATCTTCTCTTTTTCTCTTTCTTGCTCCTTTTGCTTTGGAACCTCCAATTCCTTCCCACTCCTCAAAGTGATGGCTTTAGCATGTTCTCTTGGATTCGGCTCGGTATTGCTTGGGAGCATTCCAACCTCGCCTTTTCGAAACAAGCTTCGCCAATTGGCCTATTTGATTTTCCAAGTTGTGAATAGAAGCCTCTTGGTTCCTTAGGGATGCTTCTTGAATTTGGAACCGATTTTCGATTGCCGCAATAAACTTTGTCATTAATTCCTCAAGGCTAGACTTCACCGGTGGTTGAGGAGGTGGAGGAGGTTGATGTTCGTAAGGAAGAGATGGTTGGGGTCGAGAGCTTGATGAAGATTGGAAACCGGGAGGATGTAGCGGCCTTTGTTGCCCTTGATTACTCCATGAAAAGTTTGGATGATTCCGCCACCCCGGGATTATAAGTATTGCTATAAGGATTGTTAGGCTGCCTTCCTCCTCCAAGATAGTCCACATGCTCCGATGACGATGTATTAGAAGTTCCCATGATTTGGCATTCATGATTTGGATGACCACCTCCGCAAAAGTCACAAGCCATCATCACTTGGGATATTGGAGGTGATCGACTCAAGCTTTCGATCTTCTTGTTTAGGGCATCAAACTTAGCCTCCAAAGCCATCATCATATCTACATTGTGTACTCCACTAGCCTTGGCTTTCGGTCTAGGATTCCCCCATTGGTAATTGTTCATTGCAATATTTTCAATAAGGTCTTGTAACTCTTCCGGTGTCTTCAAATTTGTAGTTCCTCCCGAAGAAGCATCAATGAGTTGCTTGGAAGGGAAATTTAACCCACTATGGAATGTTTGCATTTGCAGCCCCAAATCTAGACCATGATGTGGGCATTTTCTCAATAGCTCCTTCCATCTCTCCCACAAATCATATAAGCTCTCACTCTCCATTTGTTGAAAAGAGAAGATGTCATTCCTTAGCTTGGCTGTCCTTGCCGGAGGGAAGTATTTAGCGAGAAATTTCTCGGCAAGATCGTTCCATGTAGTAATAGAGCCCGGTGGAAGTGACTTCAACCATGACTTGGCTCGATCCCTCAATGAAAATGGAAATAGCCGAAGGCGGATGGCATCTTCGGAAGCCCCGTTAATTTTGAAAGTATCACATATTTCCAAGAAGTTGGCAATGTGAGCATTTGGGTCTTCGTCCGACAAACCATCGAATTGCACCAATTGTTGAACCATTTGGATAATATTTGGCTTGATCTCAAAATTGTTTGCTTCAACTCTTGGCCGAGCAATGCTTGACTCCGTTCCCAACAAAGAAGGTCGTGCATAATCTCCCATAGTTCTTTGTCTTGCATTCCCATTGTGTGCCATATTGTTCAATTGTTCAATATTTTCACCTTCAACTTCAACTCCCTCAAGCACTACTTCAAGATTGACACCCCTTGGATCCCAATAAAAAATATGTTCAGCTTGGGAATTAGGTTGAGCCAATTCCTCCAAATCACTTGAGATCATAAACCAAAACAAATTCACACATTCACCACCAATAAAAGAAATGTTTAATGCAAGAAATTTTTTTGTTTTTCTTCACTAAAACAGAAAAAAAAAACAGAATAACAACTTAAACAAAACAAAAACAGAGAAACACAAACTAAGTGCTTCAATTCACCAATAACTAACAAAACTAAAAACAAGAAAATAAATGCTAACACTAGTTTACAACTTCACCACAAGTATAAACAAAATTTCAGCCCAAGGAATTATCACTAAAACAGAACAAATGAAAAATAAAAAAAACATACAAGCTAAGCACTTCAATTCACCAATAACTAACAAAATTACAAACAAGAAAATAAATGCTAATACTAGTAACAAGTATTACAAAAATAACAACAAAAATGACTAAATCAATAGAGTTTGAGCTTTCCTAATATTAACCAATTAGTCCCCGGCAACGGCGCCAAAAACTTGTTGTGTTGTTTTGCATGCCCTTATACTTTAATTTTATCACAATCTCTAACAATTGCACACAAACACTAGGCAAGTGCACCTATCGTTATGATTAGTACAATGACAAGTAATTTAAATGTCGTATCCACGGAGATGATCAAATATCATTACTCACTTTTTACTCTATTGTCTAGCCTATCAAATTTGCTTGTGGATATGATAGAAACAAACTATTAGGAATGAAAATCTAACTTAAACAGAAAAATTCAGTTTATCTAAATTTTAGTTTGCAAGAGAAAATTTCAATTGAGAGAGTAATACTTGAATGAAAAATCCCCCTAGAATTACCTATGTGATTGAAAAGTTCCTTGGTTAATGAATTCCCCTTCTTATGTTTGATGAAATTCCTAAATTAGAATTCACTCTATCTCTAGATGAAAGTCCCCTACTCTTAGATTAATTGGTTGAAATCTCTTCCTAACCAATTCAACCTAAAAATGCATTTACATTAATGAATTTCCAATTAGATTTCTCTAATAACCAAGAAGATGTTGAGGTTCCTACCTCTAGTTACCTAAATCATCCCCATTGTTTGTGTTTGGTTTATTTCACCTTTCCTTTCTCAATTCCAAGTGAAAAATCCAGATTATGAGTCAATCAACAACTGAATTAATTCAAGCAATCAATCCTCCAAATTAGATTTCTCTAATTACCAAGAAGATGTTGAGGTTTCTATCTCTAGTCACCTAAATCATCTCCATTGTTTGTATATGGTCTATTTCACCCTTCCTTTCTCAATTCCAAGTGAAAAAATCCAGATTATGAATCAATTAATAGCTGAGTCAATTCAACCAATCAAACCCACAAACAATCCACAAGAATTCGGAATTCAATTAACCAAGAAAACCAATCATTCACATAGATAATAACTAGGGTTCATAACCATCCAAGTATTCAAGAATTTAGCTCATTAACATATTACAATTCAAAGAACATAAAGCAACAAAGAAAGAGTGAGAATTTCTCATTTTCATGGCTCAAATCTTCTCTTCTTCAAGGCTTGGAGTTCTCCAACTTGGTTGTGAAAAGTTGTGTTCTTGAGCTGGAATCTTCAAGATTGATATTCTCCTTCTTCAAAGATTTGATCTTCTCTCTTGAGTTCTCTTGCAAAGATTGACGATTTTGGGAGAGGTTTTGGGATGTTTTCTCTCTGTTTTTCTCCTCTCTGGAACCCTAGACGGCCGCCCCTTCAAATGCCCTAAAAGGGTATATATATACCTCCCAAAAAGAGAGCAACAATTGCAGAAAATTCTGTTTCTGCCAAAACGGTACCGTTTCACTTATTGGTGATTCAGAGCCTTAAATCGGACGATATAGATTTTCTTGTCTTCATAAAAGTTGTAGCTGATACTCTTAAGTTTCTACAGAGCTTTGAATTACCTCCATTGGACATCTAGAACTCTAGATATGGTAATTACACCACAATGTATCAAAACTGGAACCAAATCCAGAAATACTGACTTTGCACCATATGTAGGGTGACCAAACGAATTCCGATTGATATAAATGTTACCATTATGGAAACTTCAGAATCTCCTCTGTAATTTTATTGAAGATCACATCTGCATTTGAAATCTCTAAGGAGGTCAAAATCCCACTTGAATTATTCTGTCATGCTGCACTATTTTGCTGCTCTGTTTTGCATTCTTCTTTTTTCTTCATTATAAGTATGTAGAATCTTCTTCATTGCTTCATTGTAATCCAAATCTTCAATAAAATCATTTAAAACAAATAAGAGATAAAGGGAGTGTGAATGATATTTGAAACACCAAAATTCAGTAGAAATTTGAGTTGAAAATGATCATTATATTATGCACAAATATGTAATATCATTCGCCGACTCCAAAAATCATTATATGGATTGCGACAAGCACCGAGATGCTGGTTTTCCAAATTAGCTTCAGCACTGAAACAATCTGGATTTGTTCAATCACGAGCAGATTATTCCTTGTTTACTTATGATGCACACGGAGTCTTTCTTTGTGTACTCGTATACATTGACGATTTGCTTGTTACAGGAACCAGTGTTGAAGCCATCAACAACTTCAAACTACATATTAGTCACTGCTTTCATATGAAGGACCTCGGGCAGTTGAAATATTTTTTGGGCATTGAAATAGCAAGGAGTGGTGCAGGAATGTATCTCAGCCAGAGGAAATATGTCCTTGACATTATATCTGAAGTGGGATTGTTGGGGGCAAAACCATCAGCTGTACCAGTGGAACCCAACCATCAGCTTGCTCGTGCTAGTGGAGCATTCATGCTTCAGCCAGAACGTTACCGAAGATTGGTGGGCAGATTGATATTTCTGACTATTACACGACCAGAGATCGCTTATTCGGTGCATATTCTAGCACAATTTATGTAGTCATTGAAAGTGGTCTGTTATATGAAGTCACATACTGGACAATGGATATTGCTACGCACAGATAGTTCTCTTCAATTGACAGCTTATTGTGATTCTGATTGGGCAAGTTACCCTTTGACAAGATGCTCATTGACTGGTTATTTTATCCTCTTAGGCGATTCCCCTATTTCATGGATAACCAAGAAGCAGCAGACTGTATCTAGATCATTTGCAGAAGCTGAATACCGTGCAATGGCTCAAACTTGCAGTGAGCTCAAATGGTTGCGCTTTCTTCTTCGAGACCTAAAAATTTCGCATTCTAGGGCTGCAGTTCTTTATTATGACAGTCAAGTTGCTCTTCATATAGCAGCAAACCCAGTTTATCACGAACGTACCAAGCACATTGAGATTGATTGCCATTTTGTTCGAGATGAGTTCCAAGAAAATCGTGTTTCTCCTTGTCACATACGCACAACCGTCCAGCCTACAGACATTTTTACAAAGGCTTTGGGAGTTAAACAATTTCATTTTCTTCTTAGTAAGTTGGGCATTCATGACTTCCATGCTCCAACTTGAGGGGGCGTGTTGAAGATAATTATAGTATGCAACATATAATTATAGTATGTATATATATTGTTTAGCTGTAAGATATGCTAGGATCATGTTTAGCTGTAAGATATAATCGGATCTTGTTTAGATGTTTAAGTTTCCTAGTCCACTAGGGTTACTGATAAGAATTGCAATTATATATTGGTTGTAAGCATGGGCAAGAGGGATCAATAACAAAAGGCGAGAGCCTCTTTTCTTCTTCCACATATTTTTTCACAAAAAGAAAATGAAAATGTCAAACTGGATTGTAATAGATTAACATTAGTTTGTCATGTTGCAAAAACAAAAACTACTTCTGTTATGTGTATTGGCATATGAATTGTCTCGCTTCACCATTGTAATTCTTTTTATTATTACCCAAAAAAATTATGACAACTCCCTACATTATAGGTGGGTAATGTGAAATCGTTTCTTTAGTTGTATTATACAATTAAAGAACAATTGGTGTAATATTCTTTGTAGTTTAAAATTGGTCTTTCCCCTCTGTTTTAATCAAAAAGGAAAAATAGTACTTGATAAATATGCATCTTACTGAATTCGTATTATGGACACAAGTTTGGCGATAAAAATAAAACATAATGGCGAACGGCATCCAAGGCTTCAAATATGGTACTCGTTGTTTCACGTTCGTAAGCAAACAATATGCCAAAGCAAAGATGAAAAATTTCAAGCTAAAAATGCAACGGGTGACATACTGCATAACAGAGGAAAGGGCAGAATCTGCATTACCATTTGTTTAGGCAGTAAATGAAATACCATACATGGCTTGAAAAGCCTTAGCAATCTTCAGAAGGAGGCTTATTATTCATATATATATATACATACACAGCTAAGGAGCCACCATCATATTACATGTAAACCATGTTTTTTAGGCAACATTAACAGTAGTAAGAAGGATGAGAGAGGTTACTGGAACTCTTGGGATACGAAAATATTAAAAAAATCAAATTCAATCTCCCATTCCAGTGAAGACACGAGCTGATTTCTTCCACTAATTGATTTCCCTCTTTTGATGTGGATAAGCTTATCATAAACACACCAGGGGAAGCTAATATAATGATCTCGATTCAGTCCTTCATTGTAGCAACCCCAGTATTTGTGATGATAAGTGACATGATACCAAGCAGATGCTTTTGCATATTCATTGTGTAATTCACCTCCTCTCTTGAACCAGGACTTAGCTTCCTTCCTCAATGACCTCACAGCCATTGCAACAGCTTCTGCATCGTTTCTTCGATCAAAAGACTTTGACATCTTCATGATACCACCACTCAATATTTCAGCTTCCGTTTTTATGCCATAGTAGTCCATCAGATTACCCAGCTTATAATCATATTCTGTCTTATACTCGAAAGCTTCATCAACGTAATCTTCAAATCCAGCTACTACCAAATCAGTATCATATGATCTCAGAGCCACTTCCCTGGTGAAGGACTCAATACAGTTTGTGTCTGGTTGTTTGTCTCTCACCTCTCTAAACATCTTTCCAAGAACATTCTCTGATACGTAAGTGCACCTGTCAGGCTTTTCCATGAAATCTGGATACTTGTTTACACGTAGCTGAGGTGGTATCTCGGCTTGAACACCGGTCTTTGGAAAGTCAACTGCAATGGAAAACAGCTCCGCAAGCTTTAGACAAGGCTCGCTCATTGCCTTGTTTGTTTCCCTGTCAGCAAAGACAGTGTGGGCATTTGCAATGATGCCTAAATTGTCATTCGCGATATAGTTGGTGAAATACTCCTCGATTTCCTAAACAAAGGCAGCCAAAAATCTTTACTCTAACATCAAAATACAAGTAGTTATATAGATAATATGAGAATTGCCATGGTGTATAAAAACATAATATATAAAATGGCCTCCTCAAAACTTCACAAAATGATAATCCTTTTCTTTTGAAAAATTTATGCTATTTTTAATTCGGCCCTTCCGTTTTATAAAAAAAAAGAATTTCTAATTCTCATTTAATCCTATTATTTTATTTACAAGACTTTACTAATAGTGATACAAATTCACAATACAAATTTTCATCATGTGATACAAATTTTTAGAATTTGAAAAAGGTCAACTTTATCTGATTTGTTTCAATAATTAGTGAGGATTAGAAAATTTAAGATATCTCAACTTGTATATGAGGTGGTTACTTTTATTTTTAACTCTTTTAGCTTCTACAGTTATATCAGAGTAATTATTTTTAGATATAAAGATAGTCAATACTAAATATCATGACAAGATAGGAGATTTTATTTTGAATGTTTGCTAGAGAGCAACAATACATAAATTATACTAGTATTTAAACTTTTAAATTCTAATAATTATTTACCATGGCTCTATTAGCTTTACTTAAGAAATCAATGTCGTTCGTTTTTTATGCTTTAGCTAATGAATTTATTCAAATAAGATAATTTTTTCTACTAATCATAGAATTATTTTTATGGAAGTCGCTTTGTCTATTTTTATAATCTCATACTATTACATTGTGTACTTTTTATAAATTATAATGGTAATATAAGATATTTAATAAGTTTAATTATTTCTTAAGTGACTCTTTTTTCTAAAATAGTAATATTTTTTATTTTTATGGAGGTTAGATAATTTGTTCTTATATTCTATTATATTATATATATTTTGAGGATAGAAAAATTTGTAATTAAGTGGGAGAGTTAGTATAGTTATTATTAAGTAGTTACTACTTTTCTATTAGTTCCAAAATAACTTAGTAGTTAGTGTATCATTTAGAGCATTATCCACATATGTTATTTAGTAGTTATTGTATCATTATTAGTTAGGAACTGGGTCCAATCTCTATTTCCCACGTAATTTATATGGTGAATCCAAAATTCACAAGTAAAAAACTCCCGGAATTAGTACCTCAATGGTAACTTGATGATCCAAATGCACTGTCGGTGCTGGTGTGTAATCCATAGGAGAGACTTGACGCGGTGGAATCAGCTCGCGGTCCCAACAAACAAAGTAAATATCTCCATCCAAATCACTACCCGAGCATTCATTTGGGTGAGGCCTGTGTTAACACATGCATCTTAATGGTAATTCTAAAAGGGCAAAATATATTAGTATAACCATGACAAATATGTGAGAGGAGAATGATCATTTTCTAAATGCATATTTAATATTTTAAAGAAAATTCTATTTTTGAACAAAATATCAATTATTGTGATCAATATCAGTATAACGTTTAAAAGTTTATATGAATCATTCCTCTCATTTCAATTGATATTGAAGAATTCATTCGTACACATAAAACAAAAATTAAAAAAAAACTTGAAATCTATTGCAACAAAAATTCAAAGTCTACGTGTTTCCCCAATCACCAAGTTTATATTTGAGCAAACATTTCTTAGCGGAAGAGACAAATGAAAAAAACAAATAAATGAAAGCCACACTTCGGGTTACCTGTTTCCTTTCTGAGGGAAAACAACACAATCCACCATATGATGTAATGCCGGCACATTAACAGCCTTTAGAACACGAATATCACCAGGGTGAAAGCAAGGGTTCTTAGCAACAACAACTGTTCCCGTACGAATGAACGTGCGGTCGGAGTCATTTTCATACAACATTTGTGAATCTTCATAAAACTGCCTCCGAGGTGCACCGGAATACTGGACAAATACCTCACCATATTCCAGAGTGTTTGTTTCGTCTAGACAGCCCATCATTGACCTTCCAGAGGGAATAAATATCCTTGTCTTAACCCGAATATCCAGCAATTTTGACGCACGGAATGTCTGCAGCATCATTGACAGAAATGGTTCAGAATCAGGCTTATACCCACAGTTGAGCATTTCTTTGAGAATTTTTGCGGTCTCTCCAGAAGACATTAACTCTAAAGCGTCATGCGCCTTTCGGGGATCAGTTAGAATAGCGTCCAGTTGGGCAACAACCTTCCTTTGCTTTTTCTCAAATACACGATCCTTCACCCCCAGGGTAGACAAGAGAGTAACCAATTGGCGGTTCAGAAAACAAGGCTGATATTTGCTCCATGCGAGTACATCTAGCTTAATATTATCAGAATCATATTTCATCATGCTCTTTCTCAGTGACAGCTTCCTTGACGATGTGGGATCAATGGCCACAACCCCTTTGAAGCCACCATACCGGATTTGAAATGCAGATGGAGTAAATCTTTTGAGGCCACATCTAACGGCAACTCTCCTCGCAAGTGCTGCAGATATTTTCCCGATACCATCAGAAAAGATATAGTTTTTGGCTGATACCCCGCTCCTCTCTATGTCAGGAATCATTTCAACTTCAAACCTTCTAACACTTAGTGTTTCAGTGGAGGAACCGAAAGATTGACCAAGCCTGGCAGCATACTGGGCCACATTTCTAATCCCACTAAAATCACCCATCCATGCTCTTATATCAGCAGTATTGAGCCCTGGTCTTGAGGCAAACATCCACAAAGAATTTTCCCTCAATTGACTAGAAGAAAATGCCAGAAAATCAAACTTCTTATCCCCAATAACTATCCCTTCGTTTAATATCGACAATATTCTGTGATAAACTTCTGTTCTTATCTCATTACCAGAAGAGCTGCGAGACAGCAAGTCAGTGGAATGCATTTTGTCCCACTCCTCATCAATAAAAGAAACACGAAGAAAATTATCGATGTCCTCCGAATAGTGGCGTAATACGCGATTAGACACATTAACCTCTGGACCACAGAAATAAACTTTGCAAGGTGTTACTTGAACTCTGCGAACATACACCAGGCCTTTGTCCAAAGAAATGGCAGGTGATTTGGGCACCTTTCCAAGATTCATTTCCATATTAAACTGCTCAGTGAGCCATCTCACAGGTTCATAGCAGCACTCCTTCAAAATATACAGAGTTTCTAAGGCATGCTCTATGTATCTAATATCGTTATTTTGTGGATTAACCAACCGAAAAAAGCTAGCATCCAGTTTTGGACCAGGAAGATATCCATGCTGTACCAGACAACAAATCTTAAACAGAATCCCATATGGCAACACAAGTCCTTCGGGTGGACGCACAATGGGAACTAGAACCGTACTGCAAGAATAAGAGGAAACGGTTCCCAAAACAAATGGGTTTTCACTTTCTTTATACCCGGCAAAATAATCTGCAAATTTTGGCAGCTGAACACCATGAGGAAGCTCCAGACATATGCCGGAAGATTGCCCGATGAAGGAGGGAGTGAAATCTGTTGTCCTTACCCACTGATCATGCTGAGTTTCTACAAAATAGCCGCACATGGAGGCCTCAAGTTTTTTGAAGATCCGTGGCGCTCCAAATAACTAAGTCAACCACAGAAGAATAAACATGTGAAAGATCCGCCCAACCAGCAAACAAGATTTTTATAATTCATGTATGTGCAATTGCAGATATTTAATTTTCATTTAACTCTTTTATGAATGAATAAATTCTGCTATAATAATGGAGGATAAATTGCATTATTTATAATTTGTTTAATTATTCTGATAATATTTTAATACGCTTCAGGTTTTTAGTAATTGTTTAAACTATTTTTTGGGGCAACATACTGTATTTTTTCATCTTATTTAAGATTATATTTTGTATTTTTTATAAATAATATTAGTATTTTGAGATTTTCATTAGTGTAACGTTTTATCGTGATCATGATACTTTTATTTAATTTTTTTGGTAATAATAGAGATTAAATGTACTTTTCTTCATTCATGTAATTATTTTCGTGATATTTATATAACATTCATATTTTACTAATTTCATAGAAACTATTTCGGGAATGTTAAATGGTATTTTTTAATCAAATTCTATTATATCTTAGATTTTTAAATAAATTATACAGGTATTTAAGTGTTTAAATTAGCAAAATTACTCACTTCCCCCACGCGCCCACACACATTCTCTCTCTCTCTCACTCACACTCACACACACACACAGAATAGTAGCAGTGCACCTTTTTACCTTTCGTTTTATTATTTTAATAATATTCTAATTAGATACATTTTTTATTTTTATTAAATAATTTTATGCAGTTGATGTACTCTGATTTTATATCTTATGCAGTTATATTTTTGAAATTTATATAAATTATATTTCTATTTGATATTATTAATTAGCATGATTATTTTTCGTGGAGATTTTGTTTTTTATAAAATAATAATATTTTTTCTCTCTCTCTCCCACTCTAGTTTTATTCCTTTTCTTTAAATCTACGCAGCGATAGGGATTGAAGTTCATTTAGTACTCTTTATTTAATTATTTTGACAACGTTGAATATTTGATTAGTCATATGGATGTCAGTATATATGATCTCGTTGTGAATTATATTGGTAGTTTAAGTTTTAGAATATTCATTTCTGATTGCAATTCAATTTCGTATCAAATAACCATATATATGTTCTTCATCTAATTATTTTAACCTTCACTTTTACTGTGTGAAATTACTTAAAGCTAACTATTTAACTCATGAACCCGTGAATTATATATATATATATATATATATATATATATATATATATATATATATATATGTATGTATGTATATATGTAAGTATGTATGTAGGCAAGATGCTAAATATTTTTATGTGGTCCAAAAATAGAATTCATTGACATATATCAATTAAAAATAATTAAATATAAAGTAGTTAATAGTGTGAACTAATATAATAACATATGAGGATAAAAATACACTATAATAAATATAATAACAATATATAATTTAATAGTCACCATAAGTTTATTTACATTAAGCACTAAAATAAAAGAAAATTTTTATATCAATAAGTATTGACATAAGTCAAAATAAACACTTATAGTGAAAAGAATGAGAAAAAGTTGGTTGATTGGAATCATAATATTACAAATGTATACAAATATGTAGAATCAAGATCTTTTCTAAGAAAAAAAAAGAAACATAGATGTGTAAAATTCTAAATCCTTCAAGTCCTCACTCCATCTTTTTAGAAAAAATGAAGAAAATATTTTCTAACTTTGATGCATATTGATTTTTATAACTTTAAAATATTTAAAATGAAAATTTGACATACTAAATTCTTCTAAGATGATATATAAAAAAAAATATTTATACAAAATAAAAAATTTTAATCTACAAAGTTATAATATATAATATTATACATAAACTCTTACTATTATATTAATAAATTATTATAATATATATACACGCTGGCCAGTTTTATGACGGGCTCATCTATACTATTGTTGATGTTGTATATGCGACACATGCACATTCTATTTCTTTACGGGTCAAAGCAGTTACACACATTCAAGCAAGCTAACCTGTACGAGTAGAAAGATTGCAGTCCGACGCCGTGGACGATGAAGCACAATTTGCCGTATGTTTTCATTCAAGAGTTCAAGCTTGTAAACAACACGACCAACAGACAAATAGAAGTAAATCCTTTTGAGTCCAATTCCAAATTTGACAGATACATTTGCATTTTTCCATAGCACTGCAAATTCATTGTTTGACACCTGACATCCAAAGTTCAAAACCAAGCCTTCCATCTGATGCACAAAATCTCTGGGCACTGGGACCAAATCAAGCTCAATTTCCCAAGCCTTCAAATAGGAAGAACCATAATAAAGATCCCGTCCACTTGCCATAGAAAGAATAACTTCAGCAGCTCTATTATCTGTGAATTGAACTCTAGCATATGCTCTTGATCCTCTTTTGGATTGCTTAACCTCCAATGCGCATATAGATCCATTGCCAGTATACCTTTCTAAAAAGCTTTTAACTTCTTCAGCAGGTACAAGGAAAGGAAATCCAAATACTTGAATAGTTTTTCCCATAGGGCAGAATACCAACTGCAGTCTAAGTATCAGAATTACTTATCAGGAGCTTTTATAAGTTCTAGCTAGCACCAAACAGACACACTTTTCATACCAAATTGAAAATGCATATTTCAATATCACAGAATAGGATCGAAAATTAAAGAAAAGTTAAGTATGATGAGAAATAGAGTCAAATTACAGAACAAATAAATGGTCATTGCACTGTGTGCGGAATCAAGTGAAATATCCGATACAAGACATCATCCAATTAAGACATGCTAATAAGGACAATTGTAGCAATTCCTCCCCAGAGAAGAAGTTAGAAAAGATGAAGAAATTAAAGCAATCCGCCAACCAATGCTCCCTATTGATAAACACTATAACCCTTTCAAAATATATGATCCATCTCTTTTATACAATAGAATTAATATTTTAATAATTTTTATAGAAAGTTTCGATAAATACTTAAAAATTTTCTATTTAAAAATGATTGGTTAGTGTGTTAAATTCAAATTTAATATTAAGGATTGGTGTTTTAAGTAGTTAGCTAGAAATCTAATGCTTTTTGAAAAAGAAAAAGGATTAAATAAGTGGTTGGAGATGAGGGTAAAGTTGAAAATAAAATAATAAATATAGTTTTTATATAGAAATAAGATGTATATTTTGAAAAAAATAAAGAATAAAGTCAAATATATATTCTAAAATAGAAGAAGTATGTTGTTTGAGCTGCCAATAAAAGCATCAACAATAATAATAAAGGAATCATCTAAAGAAGTATGTTTCCTCCAATCTTCTGCCTCCAAGAAAAGAACAACAAAAAAGGGTTTCAGTAAAAATCACTATACTTCAATGTTGTCTAAGAGAAATCAGATCAAAATTTTGTGCTCCTGGGGGCAAAATGAATAAAAAATCTTGGGAACTAAAAAGACAATAAATAAATATCCAATATCAGTCAAGCTAAAAGCATTCAAAAGTAGAAGACAAACGACAAATCAGAAAACATGCAATACTAAATGGAAAATTGGAAAGAGGAAATAGTAGAAAGCATAATGCCAATATCAGAACGTTTTGATGGCTCTTTCCTTGTGCAGTTCATGAATAAATAATTGCTCCATAGCTAGCAAGAAAGCTTCAGACAAGATAGAAAAAACAGAAAATTTTCAGAATTGCAAATCGAAATGAGGACTCTATCATAACATGGTCACCGATCCAAAAAAAAATCCATCTCATGGTTACTCCGAGAATACTACAGAATAACAACCTTGTGCCTTACCCACAATGACAAAAGCAAAGCAAAAAGCGTACAGAATTTTGAAACTTCAACACAATGCCTCAACCATGTTATTGAAATCAACCGAACATAATAAAAAGTAAAAAACACGTAAAAGATTCTTCAAGCAATTCCTAATCATGGTAAATTGTGTTGTGGGTTGTTCCAGATGGCAAGATTCAGCACAATCTTACAAAGATAGCATCATACTATCCGACACGTAAAGCTTTAAAGATTCCATAGCAATCTTGATCAAGCAAAATCAAAGAATATGTGTACGTTTTCTCTGAGATTAAAAATAAACAGAGAAAAAGAGAGCGATTTACCAAAAGGAAAGTGAATGAGACTCCAACTTCTACTACGATCACGCTCAGCAACTGAAACAACAGCTCGTGGGTTGATTGAGCTCTTGCATATATAACAGAAGACAGTGAGCCAGTGTTCTTGATGTGTGTCTCAGTGAGCGAGATATTGAAATAGTATATTCTTTATCGTACAATGTCGCTTTCTTTCAATCTCATTTTATATTTTATTCCCTCAATTAGTATCGTATTGGAAAAGCCAAAAATTGAGTAAAATACAACATACGTACTTCCTATTTAACGGAAATCTTCTTCTTATTAAGGATTGATTCTTAAACTTTTTCTAGAGCATTTTTTATATTTGTTAGAAAAATTGGCTATATTTGCCTTTAAACTATTTTTACCTTTTCTAACCAAAAACTTTAATTCCATTTTTTTATGTACATGAATTTCTTTTAAGTAATTATGCCTATCAAATTTTGAATGTGCTGCAGATTCTAACAAAGAGAGTCCTGCTATATGGTAGGATCAATAATCAATGGCAATTTTATCCATTCATGATATTCCTTCTATTCTTTAATGCTATCAGAGTTATATGGGAAGTTATATGGGTTAAAAATCAGTTGGACTAATTACCTCAAGCATAAATAAGATTGTAGTAATAAATTAGCACTTTCTCAACTTTCAAACCATCATTTTCTATTCCTCCTTCTTCTAAATCATGAATGGTCAAAATTATCCTTAAAATTTATGGCAAGTGAAGGTAATGTGACTCATCTCATTGTTGGATTCTTGTGCAACAATCATAATTTGATAGATATAGTTGATGGAAAAAATTATCTAAATAAAAAAATAAATAAAAATTTTTTCTTAAGAAGAAAAAAGTAAAAGTTGTTTAAGGGCAAATATAGTTGATTTCTTTATTTACTACTATATACTTCATTCTCTTTTTGTAAAATATTAAATATTTTTATTTATATTTTTACATTAAAAAATAAATATATAACCTACTAAAATATTGTAATAAAGGAAAAATCAAATAAAGTTTGAATTTAAGATTATTTGTCTTAAGTTTTATAAAAGTAAAAAATTTATACCCAGTTACCGAATGAGATTCAATTCCAATACATTGTAAATGTATTCTATCAAATATTCCATGATGAACATCTTTGATTTAGAGGGCACAGGCTTCGTAATACATGGATCCAATACAAATTTTTTTAATTAATAAGTTTTAAAGTGGTAATTTTCATGGGTTGTAATATTTCATTGAAATTGCCCATGCACAGCCAGCGCAAAGAAAACATGGGGCGAAATCTACGCAATAGAGTCCAAAAAAATGTCTAAGGTCATGTTTGGGAGCCCCATAAAAATTTTTACTGCATTTTATTTCAAATGAAGAAAGTATAGTTTCAGTTATATATATATGAAAACTGATCCTTAGAAACCGTCCACATGGTGTTCAGTAATAACATATTTTTTCTCTATTAAAGTGGGCTCGTTTATTAGTTTACAAATACAAAAAATAATATAAATGAGAATACTAATAAGAAATGATGAGAATAAACCTGAAATTTGAGATAAGGCTTAATAAGAGTTGAGATAAAGATAAATCCAAATTCTTTCGATTATCTAACTAATAAAGAAAGATAAATATGCATCTTTACCCAAAATTTTATACAACCGCACGAAAGTATAAAAAACAAAGCAATGTTTGGAGGCATATGAAGTATTCGTTCTCTTTGATTACACAGCTCCTTCTCTTTAATTTCATCTCACCTTTCTTATGCCCAAGTCTCTCTCTCTCTCTTCCCCTTTATACTTTTATTGTTCACAGTTAATATATTTTATGTTTTTTCCTTTATTTTTTATACAATTTTCCTATAAATTTGAGCATCGGCAACATATAATTAAAGCGAATGTTGTGCTCAATATATTTGTAGAATAATAATATAAATTGAAGGATAACAAGAAGAGAGAACATAGAGAGAAAGTAGAACACAAGAATCAAGACTCATCCATCTTATTAATGTAATCATGTGGCCTTTATATATAAGCTCACAATACAAAAGTTTATGGATACACAAACTCTAATAGGGAAAGGAAATCAAATCTAATCAGGAGTAATATTGTGAGAGTTCTGCTATCTTCAGGAAACAGACTAATATAAACATCTACATATTATGAATTATTTCATAGCACTCCTCCTTGAATGTTTATAACATTAAGATATGTCTCATTAAAACCCGATTTGGTTTAGGTCTTGTAAGTCCTTTTTTACAGGACGTACAGGAAATCTGATCCAACGGACCAAATTTTTTACCCCTTGTATGTATTTTTTTCAAAAATTTTGATAAATTTTCGCAGTCGTAAGATCAGATCCGAGATCTGATCCGACGGCTGCAGATGAGTCATGCATATCCTTCAAAAAAGGACGTGTAGCACAATAACCAAACCCATTAAAACCTTACTAGCGGAAAAAACACCATGGGAAAAAAATCTAATACGTGATAGAAATATAAAATACACATTTATCTCGCTTCTCAATTGATATATAATAGAGATGTAAAATTTGTTTGATATATAACAGGTACGAAACAAACTTCTTACATATCGCACTGAACATATTTACTAGTATAAATTATTGAGATTATATTTTCTTCTTTTTCTTCTCATTATTTTCTCAACTTTTGGAAAATCTATACTTTAAGAATTTAATGAGTTATCATTGTCATCCTTATGATTATAAGGATTATCTTCAAAATTTCTAACCATACTAACTTCAAAGAATAACATATCAAGCTTTATAAAATTTAATCAATGATTCATTATTTTGTTCAGCCTCAATAAGATACGATGTCAATAATTTTGAGATCTTTTCTCGAATTGCTATTGTAGGAACATATTCGATACATGAGAAAAAAGAATATATTCTCTACATAATCTCTATTGAGAATGAATTTTAAACACAATAGAATTTTTCATACTGATAGGTTTGAAAATCTGTATGCATAAGTATATCAAATATATCTAATCATAAGACGGTTTTGGTAGACAACCATCTTCTAATAGTTGTACCTTCCTTTAAGATTTATCTCAACAATAAATAAATATTTCATGATAAGATATGTAGCCTTCATGGCTCAAAAAGATAAGTATGAAGGAAAACAAAGTATTCCTTTTTAATGGTGACTTCAAGACCCATTATATAAAGATGGATTTCATTATGAATCCATGATAAAAAGCTTTTCTCATGATATCATAGTCACATATTCAAGTTTAATATTATTTGATATAATAAATAAGAACAGAATGAACTTTTTACGTTGAGAGCTTCGAAATGACTTTTTACCTCAAAGAGAAGCTTCAAAGTTGGGCCTTGGAGAATCTTGATTTACTGAATCTTCCATTAGATAGCAAAATCGTATTGATAACGTGTTATAAATTTGAGCGTCGGCAATACAGAATTAAAACGAAAGCGGTACTCAATATGTTTGTAGAATAATAATATAAACTAAAAGATAAAAAGAATAGAGAACATAGAGAGAGAAAGTAGAACTCAAGAATCAAGACTCATCCATCTTATTAACGTCATCATATGACCTTTATATATAATTTTACAATACAAGAGTTTATGAAAATACAAACTCTAATAGGGAAAGAAAATCAAATCTAATCCGGAGTAATATTGTAGGAGTTCAACTCTCTTCAGGAAACTGACTAACATGAACATTCACATATTATGAAATATTTCATAACAAGTTTTAATTTTTTCCCCTTTTTGCCACCTTAGTTCTCATGGCTTTCTATTTTCTATTTTATTTTTTAATTTTTGTTCAACTGTCTCTTTTTCTCCCTTTTTTTGTGCAAAATATCTATATTGCAGTATCAAGGTTTCAACTGTGTGGAAAATAATCTTTTCTCTAAACTTGAGCACTAAGAAATACTTTTATGCCTGGCTAAGGTTGGCAAATGTCTTCGGGTTTCAATCAGGAGAAAACATGAATGTAATATTCATGAAATTTATCTGTTAATATCAATACAATTCTAAAAAGTAATCACGAAAAGGCAAGGTTGAGCAATCCATTACTGATTTTAATGATAAACAGAATGTTTTGCACATAAGTTAGGGGTTGCTTCGACGATGGTTAAAAAATACTAGCTCTTTAAGTAAGAATAAAGTAGCCTCTTTGCGTTTTCAGAAATTAAGCTTCGTTTAAATTCAAAATTTTTTGGTTGATCTAATTCATGAGGCTAATATTTTTAATCAGCATTTTGAGTTGACTATGAACATTAAATGTTTCAAAGAGATTGGTAGAGTTAAAAAAAATAAGAAAATAAATTGTCGATAATAGAGAAAATTAATGAAATTTGTGCGCTACCTTATAGGCTCAAAGCTTTTAATCAAACTATTTTGCTCATAACAATTAGAGGGAAAGGAGAAGCTATTAATTAACTTCCAGCCAGACATCAAAATTTTGCATGGTTACGTAAATAAAAAAGAAAAGAAAGAACATTTTCTGATTCTAAAAAGAAAAAAGAAAAATTTTCTGTAGGTTTCAAGGAATTCTTTTTTGGCAAAATTCTTTTGATAGAAAGAAAAAAATCAATCTACAAAAATATTTATTATGATTTAAAAGATGAGAAAATGTAAAAGTTTTTTTTTTCTTTGAGGGAATGTAAAAGCAAGTTTGGAAATGCATATTTTGTCTAACAGAAATAAAAAAGATTACAACTTCTTTGTTAATTTATCTTTTTTTTTTTAAGTAAGTTACTCCAACTAACTATGGCTGTATTTTTCTGGTCTTTGAAAAAAAAAGAAAAAAACCCTGTGGCTCTGCATTTTACTGTATTAGCAATTATTTCTTCATCAATTGTGAGGAAAGCAATTCAATGGAGAGAAAATACTTTATCTTCTCTGTTATTTCAAAAAGTCTGTACAATCCTTATATAGATCACCAACCGAATAAAAATCCAACCAACTCCGAAAGCAGAAGGAAAGTTGCCTGTTTCCTACAACTACAAAAAACCAAATACGAAGCCTACATATCTTGGACATATCTACAAAAATCTTACCATATATTATCAAATCGTAATAAATTATTAAATCTCATTACTCCCCCCAAATTGGGGTATGAAGATCAGAAATGCCCGACTTGTGAAAAGTAAGTGAAGCTGTTGAATCCCAAGGGCCTTGCATTGTGAAGATATCAACAGGTTGGGATGAAGTAGGAATATAAGAAGGAGACACATGACCAGCTCAGAACTCATCACAAACAGAATGGCAATGGACTTCAATATGTTTAGTTCACTAATGATACACGGGATTGGCAGCTATATATAGAGCAGCTTGACTATTCTAAAGGAGTGGAGTGCCACAATCTTGAGGTATAAGAAGATCCTTAAGAAGATAATGCAACCACCTGAGCTCAGTACAAACCATGGCAAAAGCTCAATATTCCACCTCAGCAGAAGATCCTGAAACTATAATTTGCTTCTTGTTCTTCCAAGAAATAGGTGAGTGACCTATCATTACAATATAACCAGTCAATGATCCTTCATATTCTCAGTCTTAGTTGGGGTATCTAAACCAGTGTCAATGTGTTTGCATTTTGACTGCTGCTTTCAATTTTTACTTTCCTCTAGAGATGGGGAAAATGCTTTGCTTGCATTATCAAAGGTTGATATGGATGTATCTCGAAACAAAACTGATGGACTACTATCTTCCATGGTAGAAATATTTTGTTCTTGAAAGGGATACTCTTGTTCTTGAAAATTCACATCCTTGGAGACAAAGAAATGATGAGTTTCAAGATCAAACCCACACCATCCTTTTTTCCCGTGTGGATACCCAACAAACAAGCACTTTCTACTCCGGAAGTAAATTTATTTGTAGAGGTATCATGAACGAAACATAGGCATACGAATATGCAAAAAATGAGTATAAATAGGTAGTTTTCCATAGAAGATTTCATAACGAGTTTTTCTCCTGAGAAATTCAAAAGGTGTTCTATTTATAATTTGTCCAGCAGTTAAAACATACTCCCCGCAAAATTCAATAGGTAAACTAGCTTAGAATTGCAAAGCACGAGCTACATTTAAAATGTGTCTATGTTTTGTTTCAACAAGGCCATTCTGTTGAGGATTGCTTGCAATGGTTGTCTGATGAATAATTCCTTGTTCTAAAAATATTTACTCAGACAAACAAATTCGTGCCATTATCTGTCCAAAAAATTTTGATCATTTATGGAATTGAGGTTTTACCATAGTATAAAAATTCATAATGATGGATTTAACATCACCTTTCTCTACTAGCAAATAAATCCATATAGATCTAAAATAATCGTCGAGTGCGGTAAGAAAATAGCATACCCCATTATGTGCAGAAATTCAACAAGTTCCCCAAGGATGAATTACTATAAAAATGTCAAAACTTTTAGTATTACTTAGAGGAAACACGTCCTTTGTCTGTTTAGCTCGATGACATATATCACAAGGTTTATTTGAATGAGTTCAAATAATAGGAAAATAGTTGGCAAATAATTGAGTACTTTGTCTAAGAATGACCCATCCACGTGTGCCAGAGATCACCAGCAACAATTGCTTGGACTTTCCAAGTTGTCGGTAATTCAATTGGACGAAATATATACACCACATTATTTTCCTCACCCGTCCAATCAGCATCTTCGAAGTATGGTCCTGTATCACACGCACATTTAGTAAATGACACAAGACATCCAATCTCAGCAATGAGTTGTGATACAAATTAAATTGCAACTAAGATTAGGCACATAAATGATTCGTTTCAAATAAAGTTTAGTGCCTAAATGAACACTTCTTGACTAGCTACAGTTTGTGAATCATTTGGAAGACATATAGGACAAGGTGTGATAGAATGCATTTTGGAAAGAAATTCTGCTCTTCCAGTCATATGATGCTACGCTTTAGTATCTAAGAACCAAAACTTGTCACATTTGTTACCAAATAATTTTGCAATTGAAGAAGATGTTTTCTGGGAATTAAGAAGATTGGGAAAAGTACTCCACTGAACTACAGTTAATCTAGGTATGTATCCAGCACTAGTATCACTGGCACTATAAGAATTTGTCGCGCCAGATTGTTCCATTGCTTGAATAGCATTAGTCTATCCAGTCTGTGATTACAGATTTTCAGTAGTTCCTCAACAAGTGCCTCTTCCACGTTCTCTTCCAATGTTTCCAGCTCTTCTACCACCACATCCTCATGTAGAATTTTTGGATCAAATTTTCCACTAGTTTGGATAACCAATAATTTGGTAAAAATCCTTGACCTCGTGTCCATTTTTATTGCCAATAAAACGGTACAAAACTGCATCTATTTTTCTTGACTAGTAGAGATTCTGCGACTAGTCTGTACAGCAAAACCAAGAGCTTCAGTTCATTCTTCATTACCCTTGGTAACATTCATACGCCTTTCTTCTCTGATTATCATTGAATAGGCCTAGCTAACATTGGGAAATCCATCCGTATTCAAGATGTTCAAACACACTATTCATAATATAGTATATTCAAGACCCATGAGAAATTGATGGATCTTTTCCTCTTCTCGTTGTTTGATAAGTTCTGCCATGATATTACACATACAACCATGACACTTGCAAAGTGAAATTCCATTATAATTTGCAAGTTCATCTCAGAGTTTCTTCAAGCATCCATAGTAATTCACCATCAATTGTCCTTTCTGTCAATAGTTAACGACTATGGCCCTAAGTTCTTGGATCCTAGGACCGTTTCCAATGTTCAAATGTTGATGTAATTCTTGCCACAAGTCACTAGAAAGTTCTGTGTAAGTAATCATGGATTGTAGACTTGGTTCGTGTTGACGATCCACGAGACAATCATGGAATTGATCGTCCACCAATCTTCAATCTCGGGTGCATTATTGTTTGGTTGTTGGATTGTGCCCTCAATGAAGCCGTGTTTCTTTTTGGCTCGTAAGGTTGTTCGAATAGCCATGCTCCATTCATCAAAATTCCCTTCTCTCAGCTGCACACGAGTTATCAAAGTACAAAGATTATTTCCTGACATAAGTGCATAAGCACCGGCATCCTTGCCCATTTGTTCTTGGGCGCCACTTTGGCCAACACTTTATTCACTAGTTTGGCCACTGCTGCTCATCTTTTACAATGGCTCTAATACCAGGTGAAGAAAGCAATTCAATGGAGAGAAAATGTTTTCTCTTCTCTATTATTTCTAGAAGTCTATACAACCCTTATATAGATCACCATCCAAAACCCTAACAAATACAAATCCTAGGAACTCAAAAAAATAGAAGGAAAGTTTCCTATCTCCGACTCCTATACAAAACCAAATACAAAGCCTACATATCTTGGATATATCTACACAAATCTTATCATATATAACAGAATCGTTATAAATTATTAAATCTCATTATACATATATTGTTGGTTGGTTAATTGGTCACGTTTTATTCATGAAATGGCTGGGATTGGTATTAGTCTGGATACAACAAAATCATTCTGTTAAATCGAATAAGTACATTCGATCTAATAAGTACCTTGTGATAGAATTGAGAAATTATATGGCTCAGATCTTTAGCATTCTCTTATTTATTACCAGTGTCTACTATTTAGGCAGAATACTATCACCCATTCTTACTATGAAACTAAAAGAAAGCTCAAAAATGGAAGAAAATGTGGAAATTGAGGAAGAAAGAGACATATAAGATCCTTCTTCTTCCCTTTTTTTGGAAGAAAGGAAGATCCGGACAAAATCGATGAGACAGAAGAAATCCAAGTGAATGGAAAGGATAAAACAAAGGATGAATTCGACTTTCACTTTACAGAGACAGGCTATAACAAAAGCCTTATTTATGATTCTTATCTAAATAGGAATACAAATCAAGAATATGTATATATATATATATATATATATATATATATATATATATATATATATATATATATATATATTTTTCAGCCCTTGGCTACTCTTTCCATTCCAGTAGTTTCTTTTCGAGTAGTTTATGTGTCACAGCAATTAGGAATAGAAGAATCGACAGCAAAGAAAGTTGGAATAGGGTTATCCATTTCCCATTGTTGTTAGTAAAATCGGTAAATTCGGAAAGAGAGGGATTCGAACCCTCGGTAAACAAAAGCCTACATAGCAGTTCCAATGCTACGCCTTAAACCACTCGGCCATCTCTCCTATATAATGATTATGACCCCAAACCCGAGTGAATAGCGAGTCATTCATATTCATATTACTATTAATGGATATTAATGGATTCTTAATAGATGACGTGTTAGAGGTGGGGATCTATCCCCGAGAACCCCTCTGATGCCTAAGTTAGTAGAGATTAAAGAAAGAATAATTGACAGTAACGAGTATTTATAGGGATCAAAACTGTGAGAATAAGGAAGTGAATCCTACTTGTAAAGTACCTTTTACACATCTCCTAGCCGAAGTAGGATTGGGTTTTCTTGCTGGGCTTTATGTCTTAATGCACTGTTTGGAAGCTGGGCTTTATCTTTGAGCCTAGCTCCATCATCCGCCCTCCCCTTAGGAGTCAGGTAGAGGAACCAACACAGCTCTTAGGAAGGGATCCATGCTCGGTGATGTTTTGTACATTGCGCCTTTTGAGGAAACTTGAAAATGCTCTGATGATAATGTGCTTCTGATAGCCTGACACTCCCAGAGTACAAAGGCTCCCTTAAAAGGTCTTATATCAGGCAAGTGCATGGCTTCATAGTTGGGAGAAAAAGAGCCACGAGTTGTTGTAGTGCCTGGCACTCGATGGTTCCAATTACAAGAAATATCTTGTGGGTCAGATGTTGCTTCCCGAGGGTGAAGTGTCTTATGCTGCTTCTCATTTTCGCTCGTCTCGGATTTTGAGTTACCGGAGGATATAGAATAGTTATATGCTTTAGATATTTCTGAGCCAATGTATCTTTGGTCTTATTGTGCCACTACTAGTTCTGCTTCAATGTCTGCCCCACATTCTACCTCATTCCGTAGCTGAAGAAGAGTCTTAGATAGATTAGATTTTTGCTAGCTAGTTTATAAGATATATATATATATATATTATTTATTTATTTATTTATTTATTTATTTATATTTATATATTTTGTAAGCATGGTTACATCCTAAACTATTTTTTCTTGACTTATGGCTCAATCTTTCGTGTAATATGTTGGTCCTTGTTTATGAGACCATACTTTTATATATTGGCCTTTGTTTATCAGCCCAAAGTTGTGTTTTACTGGACCCTGTTTATCAATCCAGACTTAGATTTTGCTGGATGTTATTTATCAATCTAGACTTTTGAGTTTGCTAGACCCTGTTTATCAATCTAGACTTTGATGTTGTTAGACACTATTTATCAATCCAAACTTTTAATTTTGTTGGATCCTTTTATCAATCCTGACATGGATTTTGCTGGACCCTGTTCATCAATCCAAACTTTTGATTTTGTTGGATCCTGTTTATCAATCCAGACTTAGATTTTGCTGGATCCTGTTTAACAATCCAAACTTTTGATTTTTCTAGATCCTGTTTATCAATCTAAACTTTTTTGCTGGACCTTGCTTATCAATCCAGACTTTCTTTTTTATGCAATTCACTCGATGTTGTATTTATAGAATGGATCAAACGTTTTTGTTTTTTGTGAGTACCCAAGTTAGCCATTTGCTGACTAGTAAATTGTTCCGCTTATTCTGGATGGGATTGTTTCCCTTGTTTCCCTCAGTGTCGGATAATTGAGCCAACACTGTAACATCATTCTCCTTCCCTAATAACTTTTCATTTGTCATCTTCTTCCCTTAATTTGTAAGATTTCTGGGCTCTTGATCATAGCAAAACATCATATTTCTCTCACTGTAGTCAGTATCTTTTCTTAGCATCACTCCACTTCTTCTGTTTCCATATGATGCATGCCCCTCACTTGGCTACGTTTCTTTGTTCTACCTACCTATTGCTCCATTCTGCTTATAGCGCTTGAGAATTGGTTGTGAAGTATTAAAGGTTAAGTTGGGTTCTGTGCAGCGCCTGCACGCCCCTCACTTATTTTCTATACTTTTGCTTCTCTTCAAAGATATTTTTTATTCTTCGGCATCCTTGAGACCATAACTATATTCTCCAATATCCTAAAAAATCACATAAGGTCTTTCCCAAACAAAATCCAACTTAAGATCGGGATTCACCAGACTTACATCACTTTTAATGCAATACTAAGTCACCCTCCCAAGTGTTGCGGGGGATACCGAAGCATTGTAATACTTAGTCACAAGTCACTTGTATGTTCTTCTACTCAGGTTGCCCGCGTTCGCGTTTCTTCTATCAGGAGCAAATTTTTCAACCAACAATTGATCATTGCCTTATTTTTTGAATACTTCTAATCGGTCAAAAGGAAGTCATAATTCTAATGGTATGACTGCCTCAGTGCTGATGTGGGGAAATATCCTATCAGGGATTTCGATATGGTGCTTTTGCGTGATCTTCTTCGGGGTTTTCGATATGTCTCCTTCGGTCATTCTTTTTGTCCCGCCTGTGCTCTTCGTTCACCTGATTGAATTCTTTCTTTTTTCATATGATTTAGTTGCCACAAATATAGCGTTTTACTTGCTCATGAAGTTCTGGTATGGTTAAGGGGTTGTTCAACTTGAGCTTGCGTACTAAAAGGGGTGTACGCAAGCCATGTATGCCTTGATGTAGAGTTCATGTTGTAAGTCACGTACATCTAGCACCTCTTGAGTAAAACGTGTTGTGTAATCTGCAACTTATTCTATGACTTTTTGTCAGAGGTGTAAAAGGTCATCAATTGTCTTTTGTTGAATGATATTGGATGAGAAGTGCATCAAGGATCGTTCTCCTAATTAATGAAAAGTGACGATACTCCTAAACTTTAAAGACAAGAATTGACACAAAGGCCATGTTAGAGACATCTCTTTGTAACATGATGGACATAAATTTTTTAAGATGCTCCATTGGATCACATGTGCCTTCATACTTGTCAAACTTCAAGTTGTAAAAGTTAGCATCTAGGACAGTACGATGGAACTCTTTGCATAATGGGTTGTGTTTAATGAAATTTCAACTGTCAAAATTTCCCTGTTGGGCCTTGTTAACCACGTCTACCATGGTCGTGCAGGCGTCTTGTTTGCAATTCATACATGCCTACAAATTACTCCAATTGTTTCTTTTTAAATCTTCCAGTCTAGATTGGCTGGTGGTTTCCTGAGGCAGTGTCTGATATTATGCTGAAGTAGAGGAGACATGTCGAGTTGCCTGCTCGGGAGTTTGTATTCCCAGATATAGAGAGTTGATGGAATGGAACCTATTTTACAGAGAGTGTAATTGCTCCATAATAATCAGAAGTGGGGCTAGGCTGTTTGTGGTAGGAGAACTACTGTTATGGTCTTGCGATGGTTGGTTAACGACTGCCGAAGTAGGAACCCCTTGCCCTCCTCTAGAACGACAATGATACACTTGAAGGTGATTAGGGAAATCAAAGGTATCATCGCGAGGAAGATCGTGTACTAAAGGATTCATGGAGAGAATATAAGTTGACCATGGTGGGTGCCAATTGTTGGATCGTGGATTCTCAACCTAATTTGCTCTCTCACGAATTCTCTTGCAGAAGATGAGTTAGAGGTGGGGATCTATCCCCAAGAATCCTCCAATCCCAAAGATAGTAAAGATTGAATAAAGAATAATTGTGAATATGAAAGACTCTGTCTTGCTGCTTTGTTTTTCTCTATTTTGCATTCTTCTTCTTTCTTCATTCAAAGTGTGTAGAATCTCCTTCATTCCTTCATTGTACTCCAAATCTTCAATAAACTCACCTAAAGAAAAGAAGAGACAAAGCGAGTGTAAATGGTGATTGAAACACTCAAATTCAATAGAAATTTAAGTTCAAAATGATCATTATATGAAGAACAAATATAAAATATCACTTACCAATTTATTTATTTCTTTTTTCCTTTTGCATATAATCTCTTTCTTGACAAAGATAATTTGCATGTAAAGAGAAAAATCTCTTACATTTTTAACAAATTTTGTTACTTTTTTAACTAAAAAATCTACGTCAAAATCTAAGATATAATATCCACAAAACTAATTGTTTCTAAACTGTTTTGCTATGTTTATAACATTAATTTCTTCGTAAATTTACGTTGATTCTTGCATTGTTATACAAATGACTTATGCATAGAAGTTATTGTAAATTTTTATAGAAAACATTATCTTATTCTTATTATATCTAGTGGGAAGAGGATGAATATAGGCTTAATGACTATAAATTACTCTAATTGAAAAAATATTAGGGATTAAATTACTATTTATTATTGCAATTATACCTTTCTTTCTCAGAAAAAAAGACAAAAGGATTCGTTTCTAAAAGGTTATCCCATGGAAACATAAGATTACTTGTTACATGGGGCCATTAGCTTTAGCTTTAGATTATATTTATTGTAATTATAAGATTCTTAGGTAAAAAACAATTATAATAATAAGATTAGTAATTCCGTTGCTGATGCAAAGGTGCCGACGTTGGAGAAGAATATGAGTCTTTGTATAAAGCATCAGTGTTTTACCTAGTCATTTTATATTGGCTATGGGAATAAACAAAAGAAAAAACTCTTGACTTATACTTGCTTGAGTGTTTCCTAGGAGAAAGAATGTATTGTCATTTGTGAAGTGAGAAAGAATATTTCTCTATTTCCATCAAAAGAAAGCAAATAATAGTATACAGTTTTTTATGAACATTTCCTTTTCAATATCTTGCTATGTTTCAAATTCGATATTTAATAATTGGGTATATGTATATAGTAATAGAATAGTAGTTTCGCACCTTGTCTCAAGTTGTCGTAACAAGTCATTTCGTTGTTAATTTTGACTCGATTAAGACCACGTCCTTAATGCCATTCTTCTTCTCTGATTATTGTTATCGAGTAGTTTTATTATAATAGTTTAGTAATTTAGTTTGCTGCGAAATGGATCTTGTGTGTAATGAATTGATAAAAAATAGTAATAAGAGAATGGACTGTTAAGATCAATTAGATAATGATAAATAGTCAAAGTTACCTTGTGATAGATAAACAGTCAGAAATCTACTTCTGTCACAAACATATATCCAGGCTTCTCTAAACGCTGACCTAACTATAATATGACACTTACCTTACAACAACTTACTTAAAATACAAATATTTTTAGGAAATTAATATTATATAAGTCCATTATCCTATATCAAAGAGATAATCAAATATTAGAGTTATAAAGATATTCCAATTATCGAGAAGATAAATAGTAAAGTTCTATCACATCATTAATTACTCTTTACCTCTTCTTATTAATATATACCCCTAAACCCTATATATAGGGCTTTAGACCAATGTATTGAATATAGTAATTGATTCATTCATTTACTTTTAGAGAATCAATAAAAGCTCTTGTGTTCTCTCTCTATTTTCTTTCTAGTTTCTATCTATATTCTCTTCATTATAGTTTTCTTATACAATTCTTTATATTACTATTACGATTTCGTTGTGCGGACGATTGCGCACCAGCAAATTCATAACACGTTATCAACACGATTCTCTACCATCGGAGTTTAAAGTTTACTTAAGACAAAAAAGATGTATTTTTCTACCTTTAAATTCCCATGGCAAACCTTTCAGAACTCGTTTTTTTAACTCTTGATATTTATAGAAAGAACTATATGTCATAGACAGTAGATGCTAAAATTTATCGAGATGTAATGGGTCTGTCAGGCACCATTGTTGAAAATAATGCATCATCATCTCAAAATCACACAAAAGCCATGATTTTCTCTGCAATTATCACCATGATGATCTAAACCTGGAATATCTTACTGTGAGAGATCCACTTGTTTTGTTGAAGGACCTAAAAGAAATATTTAGCCTCCAGAAGATAATCATTCTACCTAAAGCACGGTACGATTGGATACACTTATGGTTACAAGACTTTAAATCTGTAATTGAATATAGTTAGAATCTCCTAGTTATGACCCTAGAAGAGGTTGCGGTCATGATCGAAGCCGTGGATATGGGTGCAGCCATGGTATGAATTATCCATATAATCATGGCGATTAGAATAGATGCATCTAGATGTGTGGGTCTTGAAGACAACATTTAAGAAATACAAAGCATCAAAGCCACTTGGTTACTAGAAAATTGTGAATGAAGCATACAATCACTAGAAGATGATTGTTATATAAATGCTAGTTATGATTTTTTGTAAGTGTGCCAAAAGGATTTTATGTCTATTATTATGAAAATTTTTATCACATTTAGAATTTCTCCTCAATTATAGTTATAATGAGAAATATTACTGGTAATGTGATTAATAAAAGAATTTTTCTTTCTCATATCTCTAACATGCTCCTATAGTAGCAATATCGAGAAGAATTTTTTCTGAAATATTTTGAATTTATATCTTCTGAGACTAAATGAGCCTTGGATAAAATATTTTGATGATCGACCAAATGTTTTTATGATATTCCCTAAAGTGAATGACATTAGAAATTATAATATATTTATGTACAAGATTTTGGTCGCGGCTAGTAGAAATACACTTTATTCCTATGCTATAAGAATGAATCATTAAATCCCCAATGAATAGATACTCACCAAAAGTGAGAAAGTAATGAAAAGGAAAAAGGGAAAGTAATAATTCTAACATGTTATTGATGCAATACGAAAGTTTGTCACGTACCTGTAGTACGTCAAGCATGTTATGAATCTCTATTAATTATTGATATTTCTTTGCTTCCTTAAATTATGTTACTGAAAGTAATGATGCTTGTGTCGATAATATTGCTATGTCACATGTGAATGTAGCCAATTCTTTTGAATATCCAGAAAGACCTTTTAGCATTTTGAATGTCAATTAAATTTTTGAATTATCAAATTGCTACTTTTTTATTTTATCATTTTGTAATTATTATGGAAAATTTTTAATACTATATATTTTTATTCTAGTATTTATATATTATTTTAGTTTGTTTTGGATCAAGAATGGTAAAGATACAATTTGTCTAAATAATATTTGTAGTTTATTTGGGCAAATTTGAAATATCTATCCAAAGTATAAATGGTAGTACAAGGTTCCTAAAGAAATTGCTGATCAATAACTCTAGAAAAGTTAATTGATTAAAAGCTTTAGAAGAGCCACATGATCATCAACTAATTGTCAATTATGTAATGCATTATTCTCCATATAGTCTCATTATTTTAGATTTAATGATACTATCATTATGTAGAGACATTGGATTAATAGACTTTTGAGACATATGCATTACCATTATGACTAGGAATATATGTCAATTGTAGATACTACCATTCATTTCTTCTAGTTTATATTGCATAAATTTTTTGAAATTGAGATGCAATATTGAGTAAACATGAAGTTTAGTAATAATTTATTACTTGGCATGACTGGTTGGACCATCCCGAATTATTAAAATTTGAAGAATGATTATGAATTTATTATGAAACCAGAAGTTTCTTAATATGATGAATTTATATGCAATTTTTGTTTTATTTAAAAGTTACCAATATTATTTGTGGTTGAATGTGTTATTTTGGATGAATATAGAGACATTATTAGTTGATGCATCAACAAATAATCGTATCTATATTGTTTTTTTTTTCAACATGCAGTTTGCGCAATTCATTGATAATGAGTTCATGTTTTAACATTCTCCCAACAATATAATTTGTCCTAATAATACTAGTTGTTGTATTGAGATAAATATTGAACATCCTACAAAATGTGAATGACTGTGATATATTAGCACTTATTACGTATTTTACCAACACATTGTGATTCTCCTCATAGTAGTTGGTTTGTGGTTAGAAACCAAATATTTCTCATCCTAAATTTAGAGATGCACTATGTATATTGCTCCACCACAAAGGTAATGAGATAGATTCTCAAATAGAATATCAAATATGTTGAGAGCGACTCTCAAAGGAGAGATTCATATTTTGTTAATTTTGAATATGTTCTCCCAACATAAAGAGGAGAAACCATGAGGCCGAATAAAAATATTGGTTTGTGTTTCATCTTGATCTTCTATTTTGATCCTCATAGAAGATATATTGAACCAAAAGTTCAAAGAATAATTTACATAGCCAGGTATATTAACTAACCAATATATGGCAAATAATGCTCATATTATATTTGATGTCCCTGAAGGACAATCTACCACTTAATAAATGAATTTGAGACATAACTGATATGCAGTATATAAGCCGGTTCCAAGGATACAAACTTATCACAAAGACTTAAGACGATCATATATATTAAGTTGAGAAGATTTAAATTCCAGTAGAATTTTTTCCCAAACATGATTGATATATTATTTTTAGAAGAAATTCAGGTACCTGATAACTTTGACAAATGATGAGATCTCAACATGATTGGGAGCTACTGAAACCACACAAGTATACGATGTTAAAGATATTAATGCACATAATATATTGATTCAGAATAAGAATTTTCAAATCGAAGTCTGCAGACTCAAAATGATAAAGTTCGAATAATAAATATGAAAAGTTTGAACATTCACAAGTACACTTGAAGTGTACATGTATTTCCAACTGAAATTATATACATGAAGTGTAATCCTAAAAAAGATAGCAATTGATATTTGCTTATGAAATGTAAAACTATAAAATTGAATATTTGTCATGACTTATGGCGTATGATTCTTCGTAAGATCGGCATATTGATTCAGAATGAGGATTTTCAAATCAAAGTCTGCAAACTCAAAATGATAAAGTTCAAATGAGAAATATGAAAAGTTTGAACATTCACAAGTACACTTGAAGTGTACATGTATTTCCAACTGAAATTATATACATGAAGTGTAATCCTAAAAAAGATAGCAATTGATGTTTGCTTATGAAATGTAAAACTATAAATTGAATATTTATCATGACTTATGGCATATGATTATTCGTAAGATCGGCACTGATTACGAATAAATATATTTCTATAATGATGCATGATAATACTTAATATGTGTTTATCTTTGTTATCATTTGATAATGGTACTTACATTATAAGTCCCAAATGGACTCGATATGCTTGAAGCACATAAGTGGATTGTTCATGTAGAATATAGTGATATTGTCTTAGTGAATTCTCATTGAAAGAATAATCAAGTATGTCCATATATGAAGAAAATCTATACATTGTTATGCTTGTTATATGTCCATATATGATTGGCATAGTGTTCTCCATATTAGGGGAAGGAAATCATCAATCAAAAAGGATATCATTTATGACATTCATTATCTTGATCTATGTATAAGCATTAATGAATTGGAAGTTTAAAATATTATTTATTTGCATAAAATTGCATATCGAGTGTATGACTGACTTTTGTAGAGCTAGTCCATATGATATTCTAGTTATAGATATTCTTATTTGGATAGATGTCCCAGCAGGACAAATATATGAATTATATAGCCATATGATTTTGATTCACGCTTGAAGCGTGATTGATCTCTTGATTTAAAAATAAAATCCTCAAAAGAGAAAAGGATTTGATGATCAAGATACTTTTCCTGAAGAATTTAGATGAGCAAGTATTATGATCAACGTTTTGTTTTGATTGAACTTCCTGAAGATGTTTCATATGGACATAGCATATTAATGGTCATTGGAATATTATACTTGAGGTCCTTCATATCTATCAAAGGATCTTGAAGAACTCTTTGCTCTTGAAGTACCATAACCCTATAATTTAGTGTATGAATTCATTTGTCTACATGGAAGTAGATATATATTCTAGTTCTTCTCCAACCAATGAATTTTGAGATGGCATTAAGCTTGTCTTTTGATATCTCCTAGAGATAGTTTATGTTGAATATTGAGAAAATTCAACTCCTATTGAGATGGATATGCAAGGTATAAGTTACCTATATGATCCATATAAACCATGCATTTTATAGGCATGTGTTGATTATAACAGACATATCTTCAACTCATGTTGAAAAAGTAGAAGTTCATGATATTGGTGGAGAATATGTATGATGATGTTTAACATATTCGAGATAAATCTACATCCTCTAAGAAGGAATTCTAACTTTAATGTTAGATGATAATAAAGATTGTAATATATTAAAGGAGATACGATAAAGTATATTTTTGTGAGACTATTTTTACTCACGAACTCCATAAGAGATGTGATATTGATGTGCAATGAATTTGATCATTTGATTATTTGACAAATCTATTCACTAAGACCTTATCGATAGCAACATTTGATTGGAAAGCATCGGTTAAGAAATCTCAGAAGATTATCTCATTAGGGAAATAAATATGGCATAAAGAGTAGTGTACTCTTTTTTATTCACTAGAGTTTTTCCTACTAGTTTTTTGTTTAGTAAGGTTTTAACGAGTCATACTCTTATGCAATGAACATCCAAGGGGGAGTGTTACGAAATTAATATTATGGATGTCCATTACCCTATATCAAAGAGAATCTAATATCAGAGTTGTAGAGATACTCCAACTATAAAAAAGATGGATGGTAGAGTTCGATTACATCTTTAATTAGTGATAGGATTTGTCTTATGATTACTCTCTACCTTTTCTCATTGATATATACCCCTGAACCCTATAAATTGGGCTTTAGACTTATGTATTGAATATACTGATTGATTCACTCAGTTACTCTTAGAGAATCAATGAAAGCTCTCTTGTTCTCTCTCTATTTTCTTTCTAATTACTCTCTATATTCTCTTCATTATAGTTTTCTTATTCAATTCTCTATATTACTATTACGATTCGTTGAGCAAATGACTGCGCGCCAGTAAATTCATAACAGATACAAAAAAATATAGGATAAATAGCATTTTGTTTATCTCATATTATTCCCCCTCAAGCCAGAGAAAAAGGATTCAAGAGCCCCACTTGCATCGCAGAACTTAAAATTAATGCACTCCAAGGGCCTCTGTGAATAAATTAGCTAACTGAAGATGTGAAGGCAAATATCTCAACAAACTTTTCCAGATAGCAACTTTTCGCGAACATAATGACAGCGGACTTCTATATGTTTGGTCCGTTCACAGAACACTGACTTCTCTATTTTGATCTCTATACCATAAAATTATATTCGCTTTAGTCCTCATTTTGAGGTAAATAGCATTTCAAAAAATAGGGAGACTAATTTTACAATTATTTTTTAACTAAATTGAAAAATAAGTCAAAGTTTTAGGGTGAAATTGTTATATAAAACTTTTGGCCTGCAGGGTTTAAGACATCAAATAATTAGTACTATATAGGCTTATATTTATATATATGTACGTGTTTTTATTTGTGTATATCCTATATTTATCATACTACATTTACATATATATATATATATATATATATATATATATATATATATATATATATATATATGTTGTAAGTAGTGATTGTTCTATTTATTCATAATATTTGTAGTTATAGATTATTGTTTATCAAGGCATATACTAGTGAGAAAAATGGACATTTGTAGTTAGGAAATAGTTTGTCACCAATAGGGCAAATATTTGCTCCGTAAAATAATGTTTTGTCACTATTTAATACAATTTGGCAGCAAGACTTTTTTTTTTTTTTTGTCGCTAAAAGCATATTTTAGCTAGAAACAATAGTTTTTGTCACAATGTATTAGCAAGGAAAAGGATATCATTTAACGAGGATATCATTTTGTCAAGGAATATCATTTACCAAGGAAATCAAATTTTCTCACTGATACTCATACTTTTGTTTTCAAAGGGTCACCATTGGACAGAGCATTAAAATTTTGCTGGCAAAGCTACACCTTAGTAGAGACAAAAAAATTTGTCACTAAAGCTCCATTTTCTTGTCGCGACCTTTGTTCTAAATAAACATAGTACTTTTGGCAAGGGATTCTTTAAATTCACAACTGCAAAATAGTCATCCAACCTAGCAAACCAGTTTCTTGAGTCTGTATAAAGATTTTTGCAACTTGCAAACAATGTTGGACTTTATTGAACTACAACTGGGTGGTAACCTAATATATGTATCTTCTTGAAGATTGCCGGGTAAAACACATTATTCACGTCCATTGGATGAAATTCCTAGACTTTGGCATTAGCAACAAAAAGGAAAACTTGAACTGAAACATGCTTCATGACTAGTGAAAAATTGCAGTGTAATATTCACCACAAACTTGAGTAAATTCTTGCGCTACCAACCATGCCTTAAATCTTTCAACAGTTCTCCCACTAGCTTTGTACTTTATACGACACCCAATAACTTTTCTTCCAAGAGACAAGCTAACAACCTTCCAATTACGATTTCTTTCCAATGCTTCAATCTCTTGATTTACAACATTTACCCATTTGCCATCATTTCATTGCCTCTGCACAAGCTCTCAGTTCCTGATAAGAGTTAAGAGAGGCTAGAAACATCTTGTGAGAGGTGCTAAACATACTATAAGAAAATTGACGCAGTCGAGAATAAACCTTTCAGGCAGAGGCAAAAGCTTTGTGAACCAGATGAGTTGAAGATGGTGCCACAACCGCGTCACACACATAATCTTTGAGGTAACTTGGAACTCTTCTAACTCATGAATGCCTTGTTCTTAAGGCTCAATCTGAGCAACAAAACCTTGTTGCTTTTGATATGCTTCATTTGTTGCTTTTGTTTCTGAACCTTGAGAATAATCTGGTTAAGTTCCATAACCAGCTTGATTACCAACTACAACACATCTTTATCTCTAGATACACGTACTTCATTTTCAAATGGTATTTCAGTTGGTGACTCAAAGGAGATTCCATTTGCTCTGGTGAATTATGATATGATAAAAAAGAGACAAAAAAATGATGGTGGTCACAGTGATATTCATCTCCAATACTATATTGTTGATCCTCCCCTGAGTGCTAGCTGACCCATTGATATTCGAGACTGTAAGAATGGGAAAGAGGGAAGAAAAAGTTTCCTCATAAAACAAAACATCTTGAGAAACAAACACAGTATGATAATCTAAACTATAGAACTTCCAACCATCTTTTCTATATGGATAACCAATAAACAACATTTTTCAGCTCGTTCACCGAATTTATCTGTGGTGCCCTTTGTCATTTGGCATAACAAAGACTCCGAAAAACCTTAAGATGAGTATAAACTGTTGGCTTACAAAAAATAATTTCAAAGTGGTACGACCACCTAAGACACTATTGGGAGTATAATTAGTTATATAAGCAACAACTAAAACACATGTTGGGAATTATGGTAATAATTCTCTCTAAAGCAAACTTTCAGTGAATTAAAAAATACAAAATACTATAAATATACCCTACAAATACAATTGAATACAACAATAAAAAAGAAACAATAGCAACAAATAAATGCAGAATAAAAGGAGATATGAAAATAACACATCTAGAAAAATTAGATAACAGAGTTCGGCAAAAAATGCCTAGTCTCAGAGCACTACTCAAACAGCCCGCTTATATTTATATATGGGATAAGAGTGTACAAATTGGGATGCCTTACAAAGAGGGATGAGGCTTCCTTTTGTGGTTGTAAGGAAGCCCCCCTTTCTCTTGGTTTTCATGTGAGATTGTGCTAAACTACAAATCTCCAACTTGGCATAATTCTTGATTCCACCAAATATTAATCTTCTCAATCAAACAAAAAATAAAATGGTCCTTGTGGTGCTTCCAAATTTGTACCATTAGGTGCTAACTCAAAAGTGTAAGACATTAACCAAGTCTAAACTTGGTCTTTGTAACCACCTTGGTCTAAATATTTTGGAGAAGTATCACTCCTTCTTTGAGAATTCCTGCACAAAGTGATAACAAACATCAATATGCTTCTTCCTTGCGTGAAAAACTTGATTCTTAGCTAAATGAATAACACTCTAACTGTCAGAATATATCTCAAATTATTTCTAATGAACTCCCAAATCTTTAAGTAACCCATAAAGCCAAATTGCCTCCTTCATAGCTTCTGTCATCGCCATATACTTTGCCTCTGTTGTAGACAAAGCACGTTGTCTGCAACAAAGAAGTATCTCTCTTTCATCTCGAACTCTTTACTCAACTGTGCCTTCACCTTATCAATCTCAACTTGACTCTTAGCTGCTATTAGCATATCATCAACATACAAGAGTAGGTAGATACATGAACCATCTTGAAGTCTGTGCAAATATAAATAATGATCGTTTGCATCTTATATATTTCTATCCTTTCATAAACTTGTCAAATCGTTTGTACCACTGCCTTGGAGATTTTCAGTCCGTATAAAGATTTGTTCATTTTACAAACCCAATTTTCGTTACCAACAACCTTATATTTCATTTGGCTATGTCATATAAATTTCCTCCTCCAAGTCACTATGTAAGAATATAGTCTTCACATCAAGTTCTGCTAACTCCAAATTCAACTGAGCTACCAAGACCAACAAAATTTGAATATAGGAATGTTTGACAACTAGAGAAAATACATCATCATAATCAATCCCCTTCTTTTGAGCGTAGCCTTTATCCACCAATCTTGCCTTGTAGAGAACATTATATTTTTAAGGAAATCCATCATTCTTTGCAAACACCCATTTGCATCCAATTGTCTTCTTGCCCTTTGGTAGTTTGTCAATGTTCACATCTTATTCTTCTAAAGTGATTGTATTTCTTCTTTCTTGCACCTTTCCATCTGCCACTTTCTGTACTCAGGATGGCTTCTGGTAAGGTTGATAGAATATCATCAACAACTGGAAGTGCATAAGCCACTATGTTAGTAAAACGAGTAGGTTTATGAGTTTCTCGTCCTATCCTTCTAACAAAAATTGACTCTGATTGCTATATAGGCTCTTGGATCTGAACTTCTTCTTCATTAGACTCTTCTTCTACCATAGAAGAGTCACTGGTGATGCCCTTTGCTGGGATCACCACTATCTGTTTCAAGCTCCACCTGCTTCAGAGTACTATTAACCCCTTATGGATTTACCTTACTCAACATGGTAGATTCATCAAAGGTAACATCCGTACTGATAATTGTCTTCTTTATCTCTAGACACCATAAACAATATACTTTCACTTCAATGTTAAAGCCCATAAATAGAACTTTCTTTGCTCGTGGATCTAATTTTAATTCTTTCACATGATAATATGCAGTAGCACCAAAAGCACACAAAGAATCATAATCTGTTACAGGTTTTCCAAACCATACCTCTAAGGGAGTCTTGCCACCTATAGCTGATGATGGCTAGCGATTGACAAGATGTTGAGTGTACGTCACAACCTCAGCCCTAAAGTTTCTGCCTAACCCAGCATTCCACAATATATAATGAACTTTCTCCACAAGTATCTTGTTCATACGTTCTGACATCCCATTCTGTTGCAGTATTTTTCTGACTGTGAAGTGCTAAACTATGCCACAATCTTGGTATATCTTCAAGAAAGGATCGCTACTGTATTTTTCACTATTTTCTGTTCGAAGAACTTTGATCTTCCCGTCTGGTTTTCAACTTGAGCTTTCCACTTAAGGAAAATTCCAATCACTTCATCTTTGTTCGTCATAGTAAATAGTCTTCTAGAAAAATTATTAACAAAGGTAACAAAATAATGCCTACCTCCGAGTGACAATGTCTTTGGAGGTCCCCACACATCTGAGTGCACATATTCTAGAATCCTCTTGGTATTATGGATAGCAGTGCCAAATTGCACTTTTCGTTCTTTTCCCAAAACACAATGCTCAAAAAATTCTAATTTGTGAGTCTTCGTACCTCTCAACAATCATTACTTGGAAAGATTTTTCAAAAATTTTTCACCAGTATGTCCTAATTGCATATGCCACAGCTTTGTTGCCTCAATGTCCTTCTTGCAACATGAAGTTGTTGCTACTCCTGTCCCAATCACTGTACTACCTTGGTAGTAATACAGACTGTTCTTTCTTGTGCCTTTCAACACAACCAATACTTTTGAATTTACTTTAAGAACTCTATCTCATATCATCACAATTAGGCCATGTGATTCCAAAGCCCCCAAAGATATGAGATTCTTCTTCAATTTTGGCACGTACCACACATCCCTCAAAATTTTGGGGGATCCATCTTGATTCCATAGCTTGATTGAACTTATCCCAGTTGTCTTACAAAGATTATCATCGCCTATGAAAACAAACCCACCATTGAGTTCCTAAAAGTCAAAGAACCACTCACAGATGGGAGACATATGGTAGGTGCAACCTGAAACCACCAAAGAGATATATGTTTCTGCATCACTTTTGTACTCTGCAATAATTTCATTTTGTGGATCCTTCTCTTTCTTTCTCAACTTTGGACAGTCTTTCTTCCATTGTCCTTTCTCGTGACATAAAGCACATTCATCTTTGGCAAGTAGACTTTTTTATTTGGATCTTCCTCTTCTTTTTTATTGGCTTTACTGATGACCTCTTGCCACCAATGCTTCATGTGTTGTAGCTACTTTATTTTTCAGTTTATCCTGCTTTCTTAATTCTTAGCTATACAAGGTAGAACATACAACATCTAAAGATACATTCTTCTTCCCATTGAGTAATGTAGTCTCTAAGTATTCGAATTCATCGAGAAGGGATGATAACAACATTAAAGCCAAATCCTCATCCGCAAAAATTTTACATCTAAATTTAACAAGTCTACTACTAACTGATTAAACATAGTGATGTGCTTATTCATAGTAGTACCTAGTCGGTAATCAAATCGGAACAACCTTTTCTTCATAAGGAGCTTTCTGACCACTCTTTTTTTAGAAACTTGTCCTCCAATGCCTTACATAATTGGTGTGCAAAAGTCTTATTCTTGAAAGCATACTTCTGCTCTCTGGACAGGCAAGGCAGAATTGTTATGCATGCAAACTGATTCATAATATTCCAATCCCTATCTTGAACAACATCTTACAGTTTCTGTTTTGCAACGGCAATGTCAAGACCCTGTGAAAAAGGGAGTCCAAGGACTTTTCAAACATGACAACTGAATCATCGACCATGATGCCGAGAAAACTGATGTCCCTGGTACTACATTTGTAATAGATGCCATTATAGAACTAAAATATAGTATTCAATACTAAAAAAACAACAAACAAACCAAGAATAAACATTCAGCTCTGATACCACTTGTTGGGAATTAGGGGTAATAATTCTCTTTAAAGTAAACTTCTAGTGAATTGAAAAATACAACACTATGAATATACCAAAAAATAATGTTGAATCGTATAATCGAAAGCAACAATATCAATAAATAAATGCGAATAAAAGGAGATAAGAAAAGAACACACCTGAAAATTTTGGTAACGAAGTTCAGCAAAAATATTCCTAGTCTCCGAGCACCACTCAAATAGCATGCATATATTTATATGTAGGAGAAGCGAGTACAAATTGGGACGGCTTACGAAGAGGGATGAGGCTTTTTTTTATACAAAGTTAAATTTGCTTGAATGTGAAGAGCACAGGCAATATTAAGCAAGTGTTAATGTTTACATTCAGCCCAGCCATTTGGTTGTGGAGAATCTACACATGAGGTTTGATGAACTATTTCTTGCCTCTAGAGAAGTGCATGAAACTACCCCAAAAACTCGATGCCATTATCGCTTTTAATGTTTTTAATATCATCATTGAACTAATGTCAAACCATAGCATATAAAAAGGGGCAAAACTTTCATATGTATGAGTTGTGTATTGTAAAATACTTACCCAAGTACTACGTAAGTAGTTATCAACTTGAGTTAAGAAATAACGAGAACCTGACAAAATGAACTAGATACTTGCGCTACAAGTCACAATGAATAAAGTCAAAAACTTGAGAAGTGATGGAGTCGAGAAATCGAACCATTGAGGGGTGCAATACCTATAAGGTAAAAAGATGAAATAAAGAAGATGAGGAGAGATAGGGGATAATCCGCAAAGGCTTTCCGATGCTTAAGTTAGTGCCGATTCATGAGAAAAGATAAGCATAAAGAAGAATATAATAGAGATCATTAGTAACAAGAGAACATATCACTCTATATACACATATCTTACTAAATCCTGTAAGGAAATAGATATCTTGTAAGACAAGCAATATCATACTCTTTGAAGGATTTATGGTCCTGTTAGAGAAGAAAATCCCTACATAATTGGGATTTAGCATACCAATTCTTGCTTATAATGCAATTTGGTCAGAGCACTTGTGAGCTTTTTTGGCCAACCCTATCATATGCTCCACTGAAAGAAGGGCACAAACAAAGAAGAAATGTTAGGTCTGTGACCTTAATTATCAATTGGGAACGACCAATTTTGTGGTTTCTTGAGAGTTTCTTTAATCATACTTGACTTTTTTTGTAATTTTTCCCTTGATACATTCAACCAAGGCCGTTTTCATCTGATCATCAATGACTTTTGTCACATTGCTTTCTCTTGGCATTGTTCTACGAAGACTGTTTTCATGTTTTTTCCCAAAATTTATAATGGAGTGAAATATTGTAGTGGACGCCAGAGCTCATAGTGTATTCTACACTTTTAATTACTAAATCGTATACTTGTCTGCTGGATGGTATATTTAGCCAGACTTTGTGCTGAGCTATATTTTTGGCTTGACATTTTGTTTTGCGCAATTTTTAGATTCAATACTTGTAGATCAAATCACTTTTTTCGATTTGAGGCTTATAAACTAAATCATATTTTTATTTCAGTATTCATTTATGTATGAGCATTTTTGTGTTTCACACAGGATTTTCCCTTTTTTCCCATTCTTCACTTTTTGTTGTGTGCTAGTAGTTCAATGGTCACCGTAGCCATTTCCACCTGATAATTTTAATCAAAGAATTTCATTCTGGCTATAGCTTTTTCTCTCGAGAATTTCAATCAAGAACTTTCAATCTGGCCGCAGCCTTTTTCCTCTCGGTAATTTCAATTGGGGAATTCACTGTAGCTTCATTTTGATACTGAATCTAACAAGCTTCTCAAGCTGATTATCCAGATCTCTTGCCGATACATGGTGAAAATCACTCTCTTGATTTCGAGAAGTTCAACTTGCTGCAAAAAACTCCACCAAAGAGTTAACATAAAACGAATTTGTAAAAATCTGTAAAGTATCGGCAAAAAAATCTTTAAATTAATTTGTGCAAAATAATAGAAACAAATATGATAAAGCACTTCCCTATGATGCTCAATCATTCTCTTCTTTCTCCCATTTCGATAATAGGAGGATATTTATCTAAGACGTGTCAAAGTAATATTTGGGATAACCTTATGACCAAAAACTTTTCTCTCGTTTATAATTATGTAGAGCACAATTTAACTTTAATAGATAGCCTGATTTTAATAGGACATTTCGATTCCATATACACCTAATAGTTTTTAATAGGACTTTCCGATTTCAATAGTTTTTTATACGAGATCTCCTGTTACTGTTGATAGATGCTTCTTGATGTTCAGAGAATGTCCGAGTGAAGAAAATAAATCGACTGTGATTTTGAACTTATTCCAAAGTGTGGGGATTTTGTTCAGTTATGAAGCCATGTACCAAAATTTCCAAATTCACATTGGCTTATCTCTACAATAGTTGATAGGAGCTTTGATCAAGTTTCATGAATAAAGATAAATTCTCAATAGAAGATAGGCGAAGATAAGCCATAAATTTTTTTTTTTTTTGATATTGAAAAATTAGATAATTTAGTCCATCTTATTTTTATATTTAGACAGTGAAAGACCTTTAAATTTTTTTAACTTGTTAAATCTCTCCTATTTTTATATTTGGACACTAAAGGACCTCCCGATTTTTTTAACTTGCTAAGTCCCTCTTGTGTTTATATTTAGACACTTGAGGACCTTTTGTTTTTCAATTTCTTAAGTCCTTACAATTTGTATGAACTTTTTATTAAATCTTTGCGATGAAACAAACTATAGGGATTTAAAAAGCTAAAGAATAAGGGAGGTCTTGAAATGTTCAAACGTAAAAATAGTATGGAATTAATAATTTGAAAAGAGTTGAGAGGTTCTTTAGTGCACAAACAAAAAAAAATAGAGACTTAATAATTTAAAAAATAAAATAAATTTGAGAGGTCCTTTATTGTTCAAACATAAAAACAAGAGAGACTAAATTATCTAATTTTTTAATAAATATTCCTCTTTATATCTTTTTCCATCCTCATATTACTACAAATTATAGACAAATGTACTGGATTCGGAACAAGGATCATGTATGAGAATAGATGCTCCAATACAGACAAAGTGGAGTACATGAAGTACCCCAAGAACAACAAACCAAATGCTCACCATATTAAGGCAAAACCGATGAGCAAGAGGAGAAGATGGGAGGAGAGAACAGGATGAAAAGCCCAAATAAGATTGCAGCTTGATCAGGTTAGGGGGAGTTTATGTTATAAACAGTTGGGTTGTGGATCATAATCATTCTATAACCACCACGTTAGTGATGTTCAAGATGTCATGGTTGAATTGAATGAAGATGTCGGTATTCAGTTAAGAGCTTCGTATGAAGTGATGTCTTTGGGCATAGAGGTAAAGCCGGCCTTGGTTTCCTTTCCACTGAGCTAAAGAATCACCTAGCTAGAAGAAGACAAAGGGCAATGGTGCTTGGAGAGGCAATAGATTTGTTGGAATATTTTTGTAATGAAGCATATCGCATCCCCACTTTTTACTACGATATCAAGGTTGACAATAGATTGCGAATATATTCTGAGCAGATGGTAGCATGAAGATGGATTATGGCTTCTTCAGAGATTCTATCAGTTTTGACACAACATATTGATTGAATAAAAATTATAGTCCTGTTGGTGTGTTTAAAATAATTATTCAATCCATTGTTTAAAATTATTCATGTTGTCTTGAATAATTATTAGCTTCCATATGAATATCTATTTGCACATAATTGTCAATAACTTCTTATGGGTATGATTTTCCTTTCTGGATAGCTCTATTTGTTAGATTCAACCACAAGCATCAAGGCTTGTTTTTGGTGCTGCTTTCCTCTACGATAAAACCACGAAGTCCCTTGAGTGGTTATTCAGGACATTCTTACGATGCATGTTCACAAACCAAGATGTTGCCGTGGCCGCAGCAATTAAATCAATGTTGCCTCAAACATTTCATGATCTATGTACTTGGCATATAAGACAAAATCCCAAAAGAACCTAATGCAGTTGTTTGCCCCACAATTTGCTTGCAAGTTCTATAACTCAATGTATGATGTCGACAATAAGAAAGAGTTAGACTTTGTGTAGAATAAGATGCTTGAGGAGTATTTTCTAAATGGTCCCCATAGGTGGTTAGGGAGGATCCATCTGTGGTCATCGACATAGGTTAAGCAATATTTCACTGTAGGAATGGTGTCTACTCAGGTAAGTGAGTCTTGTAATGAGGTTATTCGAGGGTATCTCCAATCAGTTCACAATCTCGTTCAGTTCTTCGGCCACTTTAACAGAATGATTGAGAGTCGTAGAGAGAAGGAAAATATCCAAGATTTCTGTACCAATGACCGGTGAACTGAATAATTATTCACTATCTTCTACATAATTTTTCATATACAACATCATAATTATGCATATAACCCTAAATAATTATTCTGACAATATCCAGGTTACCCACCAATAGCTTCCAATGCAGCCTGTTGGCGAAGTGTGTAGCAAAACAGTATACCCCGATCATATTCGCGATGTTCTAGGAACAGTATCACCGAACGTTCGAGCATATTATTCAAATGTGTGAAACAAGTGACGTCTACAATAGTATGCTTAAGTGTCACATGTATAAGTGTAAAGACGATGCTACAACACCAAAGCTAGAAGAGCGAATCGTGCACGTTGATCTAGGTATGATGGTTCTAGAATTCTCCTGTCGCTTGATTGAAACATTTGGGATCCTTTGCCGACATGTCCTTAAGGTTGTGGATTTGCTCGGCATTCTTGGTAATTGCAACATGAGTACATTGCCACCCCACTATGTTTTGAAAAGATGGATCAAGAATGTGAATTGGCTTCCAATTTCCAAATACTTTAGTTGATGGTAAGCGACCTACTAAATATGGTGAGCGCTACTAGACGTTCACACGTAAAATGGTTATGTTGCCCTCAAGTGTGTGTCTAGACAATCTCACTTACAATATGATTAACAACGAGTTAGATAAGCTGTGCAAGCGGGCTCAGCAAATGCTTGATAGCTCGCTTGGGTATGATAGAACCCAGTGATGTGTTATTATCAATAACTATGAGTTAATATAGTTGATTGGCAACTTGAATATTGGTTCGATTATGTAGAGAATAATTATTATTGAATGTATGAATAATTATTCGTATATCATGTAGAGGCTGACCAAGCATGGTCTCCCAATGAAGGCCATTAGCCTACAAAGACAATTAAGGCTCGGACGAATGCAAATCGCCCAAGGAAGAGGTTGCAAAGCTTGATGGAAAAGGCCCGATAGAGGAAAAAACAGCGATTAAAAGCCAACTTGCAAGGGAAAATGCATTGAAATGATTCATAAATGCAAACAAATTACTTGATCGACCAGATTCAGATGTTGTTTCCTTAGCCCTTACACTTTGAATTTATTAGTGTAAACTACATCATATGTTGTTTCCTTAGCCCTTATAATCTTCAATCAACAAATTTCAGCTCAGCTCTTGTTGTTGATTTTGTTAAGACAGACTAAGTAATTTTAGTTTTGAAACTAAATAATTGTTATGTACTACTTGAATAATTATTCACGATCCATCGCTTGAATAATTGTTATATGTTACTTGAATAATTATTCACAATCCATCGCTTGAATAATTGTTCTATGTTAATTGAATATGTATTCACAATCTATTGCTTGAATAATTATGAACATCATTTGGTTTAAAAACAATGTGTAATTTAAAAATATCAATGCAGAAACATTGCATAATTCCAAAGCGTCATAATCCAAATACTTGGCCAAACAAGGCAGCGATTGAGTTAACAATTATCTCTTTTTCACTTTCTTTCCCTTCGTCTGGGTGACAGAGACTGCTTGACTTGCACGGTCTGTAGCTTGTATGTCTCCCTTCCACTGTAAGGCAGCAGCCAAGACCTCATTCGGTACGTGATTCTGAGGCTGTGATATAAGTCTTGCAACAATCCTGCGGGATGTGTCCCACCCAATACTCATCAAGCACACAAATAACCTAAAGCTACACATGTCTGGCTGCAAACACACCCTCGGTACATCCTAGACAAATGCCCCAAAATCTACATTGGTCCATCTCAAACTCTGCACCATTCGCTGAAGTACCTTGTTAGGACTTCTCCAATTGGCCAATACACATCATCAATCATTTCTTCGTAGGGCTTGCTATTTAAACATAGGAACTTCTTGCACTCATGTCAAAAACAAATAGGAAGAAGTGCTTAGCTTGAAGAATGGGGAAGAAGTACTATAGAGGCACAATCCAAATAGTCATCAATCATTTCGTATTCTTGTCTGAAATTGTTGAATGGTAAGAAAGGAAATTCATGCTGCTTTCTTTCTAATTTTTTGCCATAACTTGAAAAAATTACTTTCTTTTTTGATAACATTGAAGTTTCTATATATATATATATTTTGACAAGAATTATGTATAGTTGTTGCTTGCTAGAGGGAAAACAAAAAAAAAGAAAAAAGAAAAGAAAAAAGAAAAGAAAAAAAGGAAAAGTCCAGGTATACTCTTGAAACTGACTCAAAAGATGAATCCGCCTGACTACAACATAAGAGCCCACCAAATTAAACATGGGTTCCGCTGAGGCTTTGACGTTCTATTGGGTGGACTCTGAAAATCGGGTACGTCGAGGGAAATGGGCCAATCGTGGAAATCTTGGTCCAGCGTGTTTTGAATGGCAACGCCTCTATCTAGCGGTGAGGTTTAAATGTGGCGGTTCTTTTGAAGTAAAATGAGTCTATATTTTTTCTCCCTTTTTCTCCAAAGAGATCTTAGGTTAACCAAAAAGCAACAGAAAATAAAATGTTGCTCTAATTGGATGGGTTTATTTTTTGAAAAAATAAGTAAAATTTCGCATTTATTTTTGAAAAAATGAATTAATCTTCTGCAAAGTTAAACAAGATTCGTCTATCACTAAAATGTTGCAATGTTTTAATTTCTTTGATCATCATACCAAGTTCAAAAATATTCCTGGCTGAGCCGGACAACGGGTGCCTTTTTCTCCATCCTTAGAAGTAAGAGATTTGATTGAAAGCATAGTGAATCCTATCAATACACGGGAGGCAATAGATTTGATTATTTATATTCTCCCCTTCTGTTGATGTAAGACCTGACAAAAATTACCAAAATAACCAAACCCACGGCAGTAATTGCAGCCAGAAGCCAGTAGAAGTGATCTATGTGAGCTCGGTTCATGTTATCACTGAACCCACCATCCCCACCATTTCGACTTGTAGCTCTTTGGATAACGGAGACGAGAAAGCTGCACAAAAAGTTTCCTATGCCAATGGCGCTCAGCTACAGAGACAATCCCACACTTCTCAGTTCACTAGGGACTTGATGATAGAAAAACTCGTGCATTCCAACAACAGTGAAAATATCTGCCAACCCGAACACTCTATGTTGAGGCACCAACCACCAGAAGCTCATTGGGACTACTGTATTTGGAATATCAACCAGACCATATTCTTGGGCAGTTTCGACTCTTTTCTTCTCTACAAGAGCTGCAACCACCATTGTGATTACGGATATGACCATATTCCACTTCCTGTCCTCTGCAGCATTGTTAGACCAGAGGGCTTCTTTGTTATCATTCATTCAATGCGGATGAAAATTCGGTCATAGTCTCATAGATGGGAGTAAATATTATTATTGTGAGGGGGAGAAAAGTTCTAAGTGAAGCTGATGGTGCTTCAAGATTCGGTCCTATTGATTTGTCCCCGGTGGTTGCTTGCTTGGTGAATAATGTGGAGCCTTGAGCATAAGGAATGATTGCATACCCTTAACATGGAGCCCATATTGCAAATAATCTTTGCACGTTCTTTGCCTCCTTAATCCAGTTGCCACAACACGAGACTGCATTAATGTCCTTGCTTTCCTCTGTTGCATTCTTAAACCTGCCAAGAAGATCCCTCCATAAGCTTTCGTGACAATTAAATTCCGAAATCCTACGAAGTCTGTAGATCACTAACTTCTCAAAATCTAACTTTATTGGACATGGCGAAGTTTCTGTAATAAAATAGATAACCGTCGAACGAAATTTGCTCCTTTCTAATGATGAGTCTTTCATGATCTAACTAGCTTATTTCTTACTTGTGGTTCCCATCATTCTCTGTGCTTGTTTCTGCAGGAAGTGTGCATTATGCAAACTGTCTTCTTCTCTGTCAGATTGTTGGCTGCTGCTCTCCGATGGGCTTTCCTCATCACTGGCTCTTCTAATGGCAAATCGGTAAGTTCTAGGTCCCAGTAGAATTAGGGCAAGACTAACAATCATGGAAAGACATGGAATTCCAAAACCAAGGCCCAATTGATATGGTATTGGATGTAGTGTAGGGTCAAATGTGTTACTACACCACAGACGCACAAGCCACCAAACCACCAGTGGAAAAATGAGATCTTGGTTTTCCTCTCTTCTGGATGTTTGTCATCAAATTGATCAGCTCCGAAGGCTTGAACACAAGGTTTATATCCTTGGGTAACCGTCAAAAGGTACAGTGAAATATAAACCAAGATTTCAAGTACTGTATTGAGCCTTTTGTATTGTCCTTGAGATTTAGACATTTGTACTACTGCCAAGAGGGTCAGCGATCCCAACCCCTGCATATCACTGGTTTGCCACAAAAGGTAGTAAACTTTCTGAAAAGACAGTGAAGAAAAACAGACCAGGATGCAGAGAACGAAAGTGAGGACAACCGTTCCATAGCAGCCAATGAAAGAATCAGCAAGAAATGCTCCTGAGATAGGTAAAAACCAGTTTAAACCTACCAATATACTAACATTTGCAGCTGCTGTAGCCACGGACTCTTCAAGGTGTCCGGTTAGGTAGTTTATGAGGTTGTCTGCTATTCCATAATAGGCAGACCTTTCAATTGATCCCGCCCTGTAAAGGCAACTCGGTTAGCCTTAGTCCTCAGGTGATATTCCCCTTGTCGGTTGGGGTGGGGTGGGGTTTTGGTGTCTGTTTCTTGTGATGAGGGGAAAGGCCGAGAGGGACCATTTCGTGGTTTTGCTGAAATAGAGGGTTTGTTAGGAATTGTCTAACATCTCCTAAACTCCACATTAGTATGATATTGTCCGCTCTGGGCAAAGCCCTCACGGATTTGTTTTTGGGTATCTCCCAAAAGGCCTCATACTAATGGAGTTATCTTGAATCTTATATTTAGACAACTCTTCCATCAAATTTTCCATGTGGGACTTAGTTTGCATCCCAATAATCCTCCAATATCATACTAATGTGAAGTTTAGAAGACGTCAAACAACTCTAACAAGTGGTATCAGAGCCGATGGTTCGTTTGGGTGACGTGACACTGTGTGGGAAGCCCCCCTCGTTGGAGATGAGGCATTTTTTCCGTTAGGCGCCAACTCAAATATGCAAAATATTAACCAAGTTTAAACAGTGTTCAAACTTGGCCCTTGTAACCACCTTGGTCAACATATCTGCAGGATTCTCAGCCGTGTGAATCTTCTGAAGAAGTATCTCTTTCTCTTCCAGAATTTCCCGTACAAAGTGATAGCGAACATCAATGTGCTTCGTCCGTGCATGAAAGACTTGATTCTTTGCTAAGTGAATAGCACTCTGACTGTCAGAATAAACCTCAAGTTGTTTCTGACCAACTCCCAAGTCTTTAAGCAATCCATGAAGCCAAATTGCTTCCTTCACAGCCTCTGTAATCGCCATATACTCTGCCTCAGTTGTAGACAAAGCCACCGTTGACTGCAAGGTAGACTTCCAACTAACCGGCGCTTTTGCTAAAGTGAACAAATAGCCAGTTGTAGACCGTCGCTTATCCAAATCACCTGCATAATCAGAATCACAATATCCAACTACACAATGACCAAGTGATTCATCCCGTTCAAATTCCAATCCAACATCTGCGGTATTTTGAAGATACCGTAGAATCCATTTCACAGCTAACCAATGACCTCTTCCTGGATCATGCATGTACCTGCTCACAACACTAACAACTTGTGAAATATCTGGTCTCGTACACACCATTGCATACATCAAGCTTCCAACTGCATTTGCATATGGGACTTTCGTCATGTATTCTCGCTCTTCATCTGTTGTTGGAGATAACTGGCTACTAAGTTTCAAATGAGGGGCAAGTGGGGTACTTACAGATTTTGTATCTTCATGCATACCAAAACGTTGTAATACCTTCTTCAAATACTGCTTCTGTGTCAGCCAAAGCTTGCCTCTCTCTCTGTCCCTGTTTATCTCCATGCCGAGAATCTTTTTGGCTTCCCCCAAATCCTTCATCTCGAACTCTTTACTCAGTTGAGCCTTCAATCTGCCAATCTCAACTTGGCTCTTTGCTGCTATCAACATATCATCAACATATAAGAGTAAGTAAATGTAAGAACCATCTTGAAGCCTGCGCAAATACACACAATGATCGTATTTGCTCCTTGTGTACTTCTGACCCTTCATAAAACTGTCAAATCGCTTGTACCATTGTCTCGGAGATTGTTTCAATCCGTACAATGATTTACTTAGTTTACAAACCCAATTCTCCTTACCAACAACCTTGTATCTATTTGGCTGAGTCATATAGATTTCCTCCTTCAAATCACCGTGCAGGAACGCGGTCTTCACATCAAGTTGAGCTAGCTCCAAATTCATCTGCGCTACCAAGGCCAACAAAATTCTAATGGAGGAATGTTTAACAACTGGAGAAAATACCTCATTATAATCAATTCCCTCCTTCCCGAGCGTAGCCTTTAGCCACCAATCTTGCTCTTGTAACGTATCTCATCTTTATCAGGAAATCCTTCTTTCTTTGCAAATACCCATTTGCATCCAATAGCCTTCTTGCCCTTCGGTAGTTGTGTCAGCTTCCACGTCTTGTTCTTCTCGAGAGATTGTATTTCTTCTTCCATTGCACCTGCCCATCTACCACTTTCTGAACTTCGGATGGCTTCTGGGTAGGTGGATGGAACATCATCAACAACTGGAAGTGCATAAGCTACCATGTCAGTAAAACGAGCAGGTTTTTGAATCTCTCGTCTTTGCCTTCTAACTGCAATTGGCTCCGATTGCTGTTGAGGTTCTTGGGTAGAAACCTCTTCCTCATCTGACTCTTCTTCTGCCCTCGGAGAGTCTCTAGTGGTGCTATTTGCTGGAATCACCACTGTCTGTTCAAACTCCACCTGCTTCGGAATACACTCCACCTGCTGCGGAATGCCATCAACCCCTTCTGGATTTACCTTTTGCAACATGGCAGATTCATCAAAGGTAACATCCCTACTGATTATCGTCTTATTTGCCTCTAGACACCATAAACGGTATCCCTTAACTCCAGCATTGAAGCCCATAAATAGAGCCTTCTTTGCCCGTGGATCCAACTTTGATTCATTCACATGATAATATGCAGTAGAACCAAAAACACGCAAAGTATCATAATCAGTAACAGGTTTTTCAGACCATACCTCTAAAGGAGTTTTTCCCTCTATAGCAGATGATGGCAAACGATTGACGAGATGTTGAGCATATGTTATTGCCTCAGCCCAAAATTTTCTGCCTAACCCAGCATTAGACAGCATGCAACGAACTTTCTCCACCAATGTCCTGTTCATACGCTCCGACACCCCATTCTGCTGTGGTGTTTTTCTGACTGTGAAGTGCCGCCTTATGCCACAATCTTGACATACCTTCAGGAATGGATCGCTCTTGTATTCTCCACCATTGTCTGTTCGGAGAACCTTGATCTTCCTCCCTGTCTGGTTTTCAACTTCAGCTTTCCACTTAAGGAAAACTCCAAGCACATCATCCTTATTTTTCATAGTAAACACCCAAACTCTTCTGGAAAAATCATCAACAAAAGTGACAAAATAATGCCTACCACTGATTGACGGAGTCTTGGCAGGTCCCCATACATCTGAGTGCACATAATCCAGAATGCCATTGGTATTGTGGATTGCAGTGCCAAATTTCACTCTTCGTTGTTTTCCTAAAACACAATGCTCACAAAATTCTAATTTGCAAGTCTTCGTACCTTTCAACAATCCCTGCTTGGCAAGAATTTGCAAGGATTTCTCACCAGCATGTCCCAACCGCATATGCCACAGCTTCGTTGCTTCAGCATCCTTTTTGCTACTTGAAGTTGCCGCTGCTACTGTCCCTACCACTGTACTACCTTGGTAGTAATACAAATTATTCTTCCTCACGCCTTTCAACATTACCAGTACTCCTGAAGTTACTTTAAGAACTCCATCTCGCATTGTCACAACTAAGCCTTTTGATTCTAAGGCCCCCAATGAGATGAGATTCTTCTTCAACTTTGGCACGTACCGCACATCCCTCAAAATTCTGGTGGATCCATCATGATTTCGCAGCTTGATTGAACCTATCCCGGCTGTTTTACATGGATTATCATTACCCATATAGACAACCCCGCCATCGAGTTCCTGAAATTCAAAGAACCATTCCCGAATGGGACACATATGATAAGTGCAACCTGAATCCAATATCCATTCATCTGGATGTGATGTTGAAGGTGAAACAACAAGGGAAATTTCTGATTCTGTATCACTCTTGCATTCTGCAACATTTGCATCTTGCGGAGTCTTCCCTTTCTTCTTCAGCTTTGGACAGTCCTTCTTCCAGTGCCCTTTCTCATGACAGAAAGCACACTCATCTTTGGCAACGACGCGGCCTTTTGACTTGGACCTTCCTCTCCTCCCCTTTGACTGGCTTTGCTGACGACCTCTTACCACCAATGCTTCTTCTGATGTTGTTGATTTGGTTTTCATCTTATCCTGCTTTCTCAATTCATGACTATATAAAGCAGAACATACAGCATCTAACGACACATTCATCTTCCCATGAAGTAACGTAGTTTCTAAATGTTCAAATTCATCGGGAAGAGATGATAATAACATCAAAGCCAAATCTTCATCGTCAAATTTTACATCTAAATTTAACAGGTCTGCAACTAATTGATTAAACATAGTAATGTGTTCATTCATAGTTGTACCTGGTCGGTAATCAAATCGGAACAGCCTCTTCTTCATAAGGAGCTTATTCTGACCACTTTTCTTCAGAAATTTTTCCTCCAATGCCTTCCACAATTTGTGCGCAGAAGTCTCGTTCTTGAAAGCATACTTCTGCTCCCTGGACAGGCACGACCGAATTGTTCCGCATGCCAACCGATTCATAATATTCCAATCCTTATCTACCACATCTTCCGGTTTCTCTTCTGCAATGGCAATATCAAGACCCTGCTGGAAAAGGGAGTCCAAGACTTCCCCTTGCCACATGCCGAAATGGCCAGTACCATCAAATATTTCTACTGCTAATTTCAAACTAGACATTGGAATCCTCGACCATGATGAAGAGGAAACTGAAGTAGATGCCATTACAGAACTAATATAGTATTCAATATTTCAAAAGACACTACGTATTGTACCAAAAATTATTCCATGAAAATTTCCAGGAAAGATTGGAGGGTCACAAGTGGACCGCTTAAATACCAACCTCCTTAGACAAAATTTTCCTAGATAATTAAAGCTACAATACCCAAACAAACAAGCCAAGGACGAACCTTCGGCTCTGATACCACTTGTTAGAGTTGTTTGACGTCTTCTAAACTTCACATTAGTATGATATTGTCCGCTTTGGGCAAAGCCCTCACGGATTTGTTTTTGGGTATCTCCCAAAAGGCCTCATACTAATGGAGTTATCTTGAATCTTATATTTAGACAACTCTTCCATCAAATTTCCATGTGGGACTTAGTTTGCATCCCAACAATCCTCCCCTCAAACTAATGACCACACAGGTCATGACCTCTTCTTCAGAGGTAATCCATTTGATCTGCCAACCATCTTGCACCGCCGCTACCAACCAGCGGGACACGCCGCCTGACCACCACATTATCAGGAAGACTTTCGACACAAGGCATCAACCGCAGATCTCCAACGAGGGGGGCTTCCCACGGTGCCACGTCACCCGGACGAACCATCGGCTCTGATACCACTTGTTGGGAATTTCGGGTAATAATTCCCTCTAAGACAAAATTATAGTGAATTGAAAAATACAAAACACTACGAATATACCCGACAAATAATATTGAATACTATAATCAAGAGAAAGCGATAACAACAAATAAATGCGGAATAAAAGAGATAAGGAAAGAACACACCCGGAAAAATTTGATAACGGAGTTCGGCAAAAATATTACCTAGTCTCCGAGCACCACTCAAGCAGCCCGCTTTTACTTATAGTAGGAGAAGAGTTTGCAAATTTGGGATACGATAAGTGTGAGAGAAGAGTCCCTTTTATAGGGATCAAATCTCCTCACATTTTCATCAACTTCCAATGTGGGATTCCTAAGTTAAGGCAAAAGTCAAAATTTGTTGGCCAACTATTTAGGCCAACAACCAACAGGGTTCAATTAATAGCTTATAGCATGAGAAACAAGACCAATATTGATAACTAAAGCTTACGCATTTTTCCGTTGAATTGTTTATCTAGGATGAAAGATGCCGATTTCCATCCACCCCATTCAGATCAGCCAACCGGACGGGCATTCCAATCTGAATAACCATCAGCCCTTTTCCTCAAGAAGAGGAGCTCTGGTTACAAACACAGTGAAGACTGCCATTCAGAGGCTCCTTGGGAATTTGAAAATCCACTTCTAGTTTAGACTCTGCCTCGAGGAACAGGAGTTTAGAGCCGAAAACAGCCATCAGTGGAAGTGCAAGATTTCTTCACGTTTCGGATCACTTGATTAAAAGAGCATAATGTTGAGTGATCAAGAGGAGCTGTGTCTGAGCTGTCAGTAGTCAATGTTAGTTTTGTCCCGGTTAAACAAGAACCCTAGTCAACCATACGTCGATAGAAAATAATAGCAGTAGCTATCATCCGTGAGAAATATGGAATTGTGTGTATAATAATTTACTAAAGTGGCCGACAGGAAAAGATAGCGGTGGCTTTGCTAACAGGAGAGTGCGGAGATTTTGCGGTACTCCCTCATCGTGCACACAGGCACCGCCTTCCGACATCTACATGGACTAAGAGTTTTAACTTGGGCTATCAACCATGGGTAATGACCCGGAGCGTACCCGGTTCCAACCCTAAAATTTCGGCATACTTGTTTATGCGGGCTTACCTGATGAGTTATTATTTAATATGTATGAGTTAAATAAATTGTGTTTTAGATTTAATAAATTTAAAATTTTATATAATTTATTTATTATATTATTTACCGACTAATATTAAATTCAATTGTAATCAAACGATTTTAATAGTGTGTAATTAAAAAGCTTTGGTAACCTTAATTTTTAGATGATGTCTCTCCTTTGATAAAAGCACTTATATGTCAAATGTTATAAAGAAAATTAAAATTACATGTAAGTTTTAGTTCCTGTAAAATATTTTTTAATCCCCTTATACGAATATTGCTGAAATGTTGGGTTAGTTCTAGCTCAGCAGCCAAGTCATCAGTATCAAGTAAACAATCAGATAATTATATATGATTTGATTTTGAAATTTTTATAAAATAAGATATATATCTTAGAGTAAAAATTTTAAACTTAATTTTGAAATAAGATGTTATCTAAGTAAAATTTTAGAATTAAAAAAAAAATGTCACCTTGTTTTTATCGAACATTATTAGCTTGTCTTTTACCATTTATGTCTGGAAGAAATTGAGTTAATTTGAGGGATGAAATAAACGGTCCTTCACAGGGAAAACAAATCTCAAGTTCATTGATGCTAACAGATACAGGAGATGCAACAGACTCTTGGAAAACGGATCGGCTGCAATTTGATCTGCAAGTATCTTGAAATGTTCCTTATTATAAGCTATTTCCTAGGGTATAAACATAGGACCTTGCCAAGTACAAATAAGCAGCAAATGCCACTGCAATCAGTCCAGCAAGAAGCCAGTAAAAATAGTCGAGACGTGCCTTGTTTAAATTGTTCGAAAACCAACCGTCATGACCATCTCCAGTCTTCGCATTCTCAATAACAGAAATGAGAAGGCTGCTTAGGAAGCTCCCTGTTCCAAATATATTAAGATATAGAGCCAGACCAATACTTTTTAATTCACAGGGAACCTGATCGTAGAAGAATTCTTGCAATCCCACCAAGCCTAATGCATCCTGGATTCCAAAAATCAAATACTGAGGTATCAACCACACTATGCTCATTGGAACTATTGCCTTTGGCTTATCAACCAACCCATACTCCTGAATAGTTTCAAGACGCTTCCTCTCAACTAGGGCGGCAACCACCATGCAAACAAGTGATAGAAATATTCCAATTCAAATTCGTTGAAGCATTGTTATACCTGAAGGTTTTCTGGTTATGAATCTTGTCGTAGGAACCAGAACTGTGTCATAAAAGGGCATAAAGAGGACAATTGTGAGAGCGATTAAAGATTGTAAGGAAGCAGTCGGTACCACAAGACCTCCCGTGATTGATCTGTCCATTGTAACCCCTTGCTTGGTAAATAGTGTGGATGATTGTGCAAGTACAATGCCGTAAACCAAACATGCGGCCCATATTGGAAATAGCCTGAGAATTGCCTTTGCCTCTTCAACCTCACTGAACCTGCAGCCTTTACCGTCTTCAATTGAACCATTAGGTGTGTACAATGCTTTGTTTAGAAACCTAAGGCAACCGCAGAAGAAATTTGAATAAGATTGATTTAGTGTCACAATCACAAAGCAGAAGTAAGCGATATGCTTCTAAAGGATGACCAGGTCGAAATTTTCACGTACTTCAGATAATCACGTATGAAACTTGAGTTAATGAACCTTGATATGTACAAAGTTTCTTTGAGTTACTCACACATAAATAAAGAACCTTTATTTTCTCAAATAGTTAAAACCTAGTATTTAACTGAACAACTGCTTACTGGAACTGTCGAGAACCCTGGTAATGCAGAAGACTCTGAGACTCCTCTTCCGCTGAAATCATTGAAGTGGTAGTTCTACAATTTCTAAGCGCTTTAATAAACACCCGACCAATTCTCACAAATGGGTTTGTCTCATGACCGTTCATGGGGAATCGATAAGTCACAGTTCCAAACAAGAATATAATGAGCGCAAAAACCATAACCAAACAGGGAAGTCCAAATCCTAGAGCCCAGCTAAGATTATCTTGAATGTAAGTCGAAATGACGAATGTTGCTGTGATACCAACATGCATACCAAAATACCACCAGTTGAAGAATGAGCTTCTTGCCTTGCACTCCTTCGGATCACGCCCATCAAATTGATCAGCTCCAAAAGCTTGAACACAAGGCTTGTGTCCTCCTTGAGCTACTGCTATTAGATACAGTGCAAAGAAGAAAAAAATAATTTGGAGAAGCGGAGGAGAACATTCAGTTGCATTTGCTGCACTTTGACAATCAGAAGGCTTTGGATTGAGAAGGAGAGCTGAAAGGGTCAAAAAGCCCAGTCCCTGTAGTACATTGCAATCTGAGGTGAGCAATACTCTTGTTCCAAATAAACCCGAGTCTTTGCCCATGTTAAATCATTTTCCTCCACTGCTCTAGTTCTTTTTATTAATTACTTGTTGTCCGTTTATTGTTTTATTGGCTCAACACTGTTTTTGGAGTGGACATTTCGAAACAAACAGAATGACATCAGGACAATTCAAGAACTACCATATGATCGACATAATCTTCGAAAGTCCACTTTCAAAATTCTAAAATCCCTCTTGAAACCCATTAGTTTTCCCCAACTCAAAGAAGAAAAAGGAATAAAATTAAAATTTCATACGATAATTGAGTCAAGAATGCATCCAACTAGCAAGGAGAAAAACATGTTTGTTAATATTTGTACCGGAACATTTATAGTGCTGAAGCACACATCGCAGTGGATAAGAGAAAGGAAGGGCATCTACGACATGAGCACAAGTAGCTGTAAACACAATTATCACAAGTCAATAGAGGCTGAGCACAATTACCAGGATGTAGAGCACAGAAGCGATGAGTATGGTGCGGTAACGACCCAAAAATGAATCAGCAACAAAAGCACCTAGCAGCGGCAAAACCATGGCGGTGCCGGACCACGCATTCACATTTGCGGCAGCTGTTGCAGTGGACTGATCGAGCGGGCCGATCAAGTAATTTATCAAGTCCGAACTTATTCCATAATAAGCGAACCTCTCGGCAGCCTCAACAGCTGAAAATCGCAACTTGATCAATTCACAAGTAGCGTTTGTCTCAGAGGACTGTAATTATGGTTGGAAGAATACCTATGATGAAGAATGATGATCTCCATCCACCAGATGTTGATCGCCTCGCCAGGCTGCCTCTGAAGTCAACGGCGCCTTCAACGGAGTCTTCAAGTGAGGATGTTCCGGGGGCGTTGGAAATGTTTGACTCCGTTGCTGCAGAGTTCGGGATCTCCAGGATTCTCTTCCCCGGTAGAGCAGTTGCACAATCAAAATCAACCGTCCATCAGCATGCAGTTGTTCTTGACTCAAATTTCACGCGCAAAATAATTGAAGCATTTGTCGTGTGGGATTAGTTTTAAGTATGATCACAGTATTATTGCATGCGTCCACCTCCTTTTTAAAAGATGCTTACTGTTTATAGAAGTGATACCGAACGAATATTTGACCTTAAGTTGTGATCTCAAATTCATTTTGCATAGTTTTAGCAAACTCTTCACAAAGAGAAATATTAGTAGAACCAAAAATGATATCATCAACATAGATTTGTACAAGCAAAATATCATTTTTAGAAGATGTTTTAATAAAAAAGAGTTGTGTATACTTTTTCTTTAGTAAAACCTTTTGAGAGAAGAAAACCACTTAATCTTTCATACCAAGATCTTGGAGCTTGTTTCAGTCCATATAGAGCTTTAGTTAATTTGAAAACATGATTGGGAAATTTTTCACGAATAAATTCAGGAGGTTGTTCTACATAAACTTCTTCTTCAATAAAACCATTTAGAAAAGCACTTTTGACATCCATTTGAAAAAGTTTAAAACCTTTAAAGCAAGCAAATGCCAAAAGTATTCTTATAGATTCTAATCTGGCTACTGGAGCAAAGGTCTCATCATAGTCAATGTTAGCCCTAAGGGCAAATTATGTAATTTTGATTAATGACAAATATTGATGATGACTAAAATGTTTGATTATTGTGTGATAGGTTTTGTAAATTGAGAAGTATGAAGTCTCATTGCTTTGAAGCAAAAGTTCAAGAACAACTTCATTTAAGCAAGTATTTGAAGTTTGAAGAATGTTGTTCTAAAGATGATCAAAAGGCATTGAAGACTTGAAGTGTAGAGTGCATTTAACTTTTAGGTAAATTTTTATGTAAACTCTACACTTGCATGTCTTGGTTATCATTGAATGCATAAGAGAGCATAAAAATAATCTTATGATCTTAAAAGTCTTTGAATGAATCTTTTTATAAGATATGTTTGTAAACTTCATATGTTCATGTTTTTCAAGCTTAAATATAGTTAAATAAGTTTTCTATATATATCAAATGTTTTTCAAACTCACTGAAGTTATATCTCAAATGATTTTACAAAGTTTGAAAATGCTTTCAAAAAAATTCCGTCCGAATTTTTGTAGCAAAAGTTTGCTACTATTCTTCCGAGAGAAATTCGAAAGAATATTCGGACGCAGCCTAAAAAATTTCGGTCGTCCGAAATTTTTGGCCTTCAGACATGGTCACTATTCTTCCAGAGAAATTCGGAAGAAGATTCGGACGCAGCAAAAAAAATTCGGTCGTCCGAAATTTTGTTCTCAAGCATGGTTACTATTCATCCAGAGAAATTGAACGAAGATTCGGACGCAGCCAAGAAATTCGATCGTTCGAATTTTCCAAAACTAGCCAGCTTACTAGCCGCTTTTATGAACGTTTTATGATTTTCAAATTCTATAAAAGCTATAAACATGAAAATTTTTGTAATTCTTGACATCTTGAAAACTCCAAGCATTCAAAAGCATTTAGCAAACATTTCTTAAGCTCTCTTATGTCTTGTGCATTCAATTGATCAATCCAAAGACATCAAAGTGTGAAGGTGCAAATTTGTGTAATATCTACCATCAAGTGGTAACTTCTACACATTCTTCTTTACTTATTCAATTGTGTTGATCTACTAGTTCTATCAAGGTTATCTTGATAACATAAAACCCTTTAGGTAAGGGTGATCCTTGAAAGTGTGATTCAAGGTTGTTTAAGATATAAAACCATTGTTTGTGGTGAGCCTTGTATTGTAGACATTACTAGAAGAGGTTGTGAGTGTAAAACCATAGTTTGGTGAACCTCTCTTGTAATTTGTAAACCTGAGCAATTAGTAGATTTGTTGAAATCCTTAAGTGTGAGCTTAAGGTAGTGGACGTAGATCTTGAGGATCGAACCACTATAAATTGTTTGAGTTCCTTGCTATTGCTCTCATTACTGCATTGCTATCAATTATCTATAATTAGCTTACATAACCTGTTCTTGGTCTAAACGCATAAAAGGTTTAAGTTTGCGAAAATTAGCCAAATACCTAATTCACCCCCCCTCTTAGGTATTTCAATTGGTATCAGAGCTAGAACTTCTGTGTGTGGTTTAACAACCTAGAAGACAAAGATCATATGGCTAATATGTCAAACCTACCTTACCTAGAAGGATCTTCCACAAATAGACCACCTTTGTTTAATGGAACAAATTACACTTTCTGGAAATCTAGAGTTAAAATCTATATTTGCTCTATTAATTTTGATTTGTGGAACATAATTGAGAAATGTCGTTATGTCCCAATGAAAATGAGTGCTGATGGAATAACCTCAGTACCCAAATCCACTGATGAATTTGATGAGCATGATTCTAAGAAAATGACTTTAAATTATCAAGCCATGAATATATTAAGTTGTGCTTTAGATGTAACTGAATACAATAGAGTTAGTGGATGTGATTCTGCTCATGACATGTGGAGATTACTTCAAATTACACATGAAGGTACTAATCAAGTTAAAGAATCTAAACTTGCCATGCTAGTTAGAGATTATGAACTGTTTACCATGAAACAAGGTAAAAATATTAGTGATATGTTTACAAGATTTACTAACATTTTCAATGGCTTAAAAGCTTATGGTAAAAGCTATACTATAGGAGAGCAAAACAGAAAGATTTTAGATACTCTACCAAAATCCTGGCAGCCTAAAACACTTGCCATTGAGGAATCCAAGGATTTGAAGACTCTTCCACTTGAAGAGCTTATTGGATCACTACTGACTCATGAAATGAAGATGAAATGGCTAAATGACAAGGAGGATGAAGAAAAGGGAAGAAAAGGAGTAGTGTTTAATGCTTCAAACAACTTGAGTGAACAAGAACAATCTTCAAGTGAAGAAGAAGGAGGAAACAGTGGAGAAGAAGAAATTGCAATGGCAGTGAAAAAATTCAAGAGATTCTACAAAAAGGAATTTCTCAAGAAAGGAAAAAAGCCGGTCAAGAAGAGTGGACAATCTTCATCATATAAACCTCAATGCTTTGAATGCAAGAGTACTGAGCATCTTATTGCTGACTGTCCCAGAGTGTTGGAAAGGGAAAGAGAAAGCAAAAACAGAAAGAAATCTGCCAAGAAAGGAAAAGGACTAGCTGGAACATGGGATCAACAGGAAAGTGAGGATGAAAGTGAAGGAAAGGCCAACATATGCTTCATGGCCATTGATGATGAGGTACAATCTTCACCCTCTATCTCAAATGTATATGATGATGATATTGATTCCAGTGATCTTATTGTTGAGTTATATGAAGAATTAAAAAAGGCTTCAAAAAGAAATAAGGAAATGAAACTCAAAATAAATGATTTATCTAATGAGAATTCAAAATTATGTGTTGAAAATGGAAAACTTCTTGAAACCATTAGTTGCATTGCTATTGAAAAAGAAGTTTTGAATACAACTATACAAAACATATCTTTTGAAAACTAAAAGCTTTGCACTAGAATTATTTCTCTTGAGTCAATGATAAAAGATCATGAGCTTCTAAAAAGGAGAGTTAATGATCTAACTTTATGCATTGAGAGATTTACAAATGGAAGGGAAAATTTGAATAAATTACTTGGCTATCAAAGACCTTCATTTGTAAAACATGGTCTTGGTTTTACTCATGATTATTCTGCTCCAAAAGCAGAGAAAATCTTTTGTTAAAGAATCTTATCATTCTAGATCACATATTTGCTGCACTTATTGTGGTAAACATGGACACAAGGTTTCTAGATGTTTTGTCAAAAGAAAAGTAGAAAGTGGTGTTAAAACTATTTGGAAAGTCAAAGAAACTTTTACTAACCCCCTTGGACCCAAGAAAATATGGGTACCAAAAATCACCCTTTCAAATTTGATATAGGTACAATTTGCCTCAAGATCAAGTGCCACAAAATGGTTCCTTGACAGTGGATGCTCAAGGCACATGATCTGAAATGCATCACTTGTTAGTGAACTTCAAACTACAAGTGAAGGTTTTGTCACATTTGGAGATAAGAAGAAAGGGAAAATACTTGGAATAGGTAACATTGGTAAAGGTTATTTCCCTCTTATCAAGAAAGTATTACTTATTGAAGATTTAAAGTATAATTTACTAAGTATTAGTCAATTATGTGATAATGGATGCAAAGTAGAGTTTAAATGTGATACTTGTACTATTCTTGACAATGCAAGTAACAAAACTATCTTTGTTGCTAAAAGAGTTGGTAATGTATATGTGTTGTATCTTGATGAGCTTATTACAAATGATATTAAATGTCTTGCCATTCATGACAATGATGGATTTTTATGGCATAGAAGATTAGGACATGTAAGCATGGATTTATTAAACAAACTTTCTACACAAGAGCTAGTGAGAGGATTACCTAAAATGCATTTTGATAAAACTCGCCTCTGTGATGCTTGTCAATATGGAAAACAATCAAAAACAGCTTTTAAACCAAAGAAAATGGTTTCAACCTCAAACCTCTTGAACTAATTCATATGGATTTATTTGGACCTATGAGGACTACTAGTCTTGGTGGTAAAAGCTATGCTTATGTGATTGTTGATGATTTTTCAAGATTTACATGGGTAATCTTCTTAGCACAAAAAGATGAAACATTTCATGAATTTTAAAAACTCTTCAAAAAGGTTCAAATCTCTCTTGATTGCAAACTGATTTCTATTAGAAGTGATAATGGAAGAGAATTTTGTAACCAAGACTTTACAAAATTTTGTGATGAATATGGTATTACTCACAATTTTTTCAAATTTGCTAAAACACCTCAACAAAATGGTTTTGTTGAAAGGAAAAACAGAACCTTACAAGAAATGGCTAGGTCAATGCTTTGTGAAAACTCATTACCAAAGTACTTTTGGGTTGAAAGTCGTTAATAATACTGACTTGTTATATCATGAACAGAGTTTTTACTAAGACCTTTTATAAGAAAAACACCTTTTGAACTATTATTTGACAAAACTCCATCAATTGTCTATTTCAAAGTTTTTGGTTGTAAATGCTTCATTTTAAACACTAGCAACTATCTTGGTAAGTTTGATAGAAAATCGAGATGAAGGAATTTTTCTTGGTTATTCATCAAATAAAAAGGCATATAGAGTCTATAATAAAAAGAACATTGTGTGTTGAAGAAACTATTCATGTAACCTTTGATGAATCTAACATTTATCTTCAAAGAGGAAATGAAGATGACACAGGCACATCAATGGTTGAAAATCATACTCAACACCAAGCACCCACAATGGAAGATCATGCCAAAGAAGAAGAAATAATGGAGCAAGAACAAGATGGTCAATCAAGCAATAATCAAGAACTTCCAAAGGATATCACATATGCAAAAAGGTCATCCTAAGGAGCAAATCATTGGTGATGTCTCCCAAGGGGGTAAAAACAAGGCGGTACTTTATTGATAACTTCGCTCTTTTTATCTCATATTGAACCAAAAAAATATTGATGATGCATTGTGTGATAATTTCGGATTATTGCTATGGAAGAAGAGCTAAATCAATTTGAAAGAAATAAAGTTTGGTATCTTGTTCCTAGACCTCATGATCATTCCATTATTGGTACAAAATGGGTTTTTAGAAATAAGTTAAATGAACTAGGAGAAGTAGTTAGAAATAAAGCTAGACTTGTTGCTCAAGGTTTCAACCAAGAAGAAGGCATTGACTATGATGAGACCTTTGCTCCAATGAGCGATTAGAATCTATAAGAATACTTTTAGCATTTGCTTGCTTTAAAGGTTTTAAACTTTTTCAAATGGATGTTAAAAGTGCTTTTCTAAATGGTTTTATTGAAGAAGAGGTTTATGTAGAACAACCTCCTGGTTTTATCCATGAAAAATTTCCAAATTATGTGTATAAGCTAACCAAAGCTCTATATGGACTGAGACAAGCTCCAAGATCTTAGTATGAAAGATTAAGTGGTTTTCTTCTCACAAAAGGTTTTACTAAAGGAAAAGTAGACACAACTCTTTTTATTAAAACATCTTCTAAAAATGATATTTTGCTTGTACAAATCTATGTTGATGATATTATTTTTGGTTCTACTAATATTTCTCTTTGTGAAGAGTTTGCTAAAACTATGCAAAATGAATTTGAGATGAGCATGATGGGAGAACTAAGTTTCTTTCTTGGACTACAAATTAAGCAAACCAAGGATGGAGTCTTCATCAATCAAGAAAAATATACTAAGGAGCTATTGAAAATGTTTGGAATGGATCAAGCAAAAGGAATAAGTACTCCTATGAGTTCATCAACTAAACTTGACAAAGATGAGAAAGGTAAAAGTATTCATGAGAAATTGTATAGAGGTATGATTGGAAGTTTACTCTATCTCACTGCTAGTAGACCAGATATTATGTTTGCTGTTTGCTTGTGTGCTAGATTCCAATCATGTCCTAAAGAATCTCATCTAATTTCTGTCAAACGAATATTTCGTTATTTGATTGACACACATGACTATGGTCTTTGGTTTTCTAAAACTTCATCTTTTGAACTTATTGGATATTCTGATGCTGACTATGCTGGATGTAAAGTTGAGCGTAAAAGTACAAGTGGTCATTGTCAATTTCTTGGTAGTTGTCTAGTGTCTTGGTTTAGTAAAAAGCAGGCTTGTGTATATTTATCCACAGCTGAAGCAGAATACGTAGCTGCAGGAAGTTGTTGTGCACAATTATTATGGATGCAACATACTTTACTTGATTATGGTCTTAAATTTAAGTGTGTGCCTATACTATGTGATAATACTAGTGCTATCAATTTGAGCATTAATCCCATTCAACATTATAGGACAAAGCATATAGAAATAAAACATCATTTCATTCGTGATCATGTGATTAAGAAAGATATATGCTTAGAACATGTAAATACAAATGATCAAATTGCTAACATATTTACAAAGCCTTTGGCTGAGGAAAGGTTTAATCACCTAAGAAGACTCTTAGGAATTTCAAAATTCAATGACTAATGTGTGTATTAATGTTGTGATGAAAACAGAGATTTACTGATCAAAAATTCGGACGCAGAACAGAAAATTTGGTCGACCGAATTTTCTGAACCAGAGAGACAGAAACTTTCGACCGAAAATTCGGACGCAGACCTAAAATTCGGTCATCCGAATTTTGCGGATGCATCCCTTTAAATGAAAATCGAACGGTTTCTTCCAAACATTACAACTTCCGAATTTTACATCCTTTCAAAACCTCTCATACCCATTCACGTCCGAATCAAAATCTCTTCAAATCCACACACTCTCATCCCGATTTGCATTCATTTTTAAACTTCTAAACCCTAATTTCATACAGAAAACAAACCCTTCTCAAGAGAAAACATCATGGTCAGAACAAAGAAGCCCAATGTTGAGAAAGGAAAAGGAAAGGCTAAGGAAGGAAATGGAGACCCAATCCTCAATCAACCAAGAAGGATCTGCATTCCTCAAACACAATCTGGAGTTGACAGGTTTATCTCTATCAAATCTACTCATGAATTTGATGAATGGAATAAGAATAGTAGAAAGATTATTCCTGGATATAAGGTGGATTTTGATAAACTATCTAGTATGGATATGGTTTTGTCTTGTTTCCATGATGTTGGATGGAGTAGTTTGTTGTTTATTAATGAAGATTTTTATCCCACCTTGGTATATGAATTTTATGCAAACCTAAAGGAAGAAAGAACTGAGATTGTTGGGGATGATAGGATACAATGGTATTCAACTAGAGTATCCCAAGTTGATATTGAATTAAGTGAAGACCTGATTAACAGAATTTGTGGGGTAAGTGACAGTGGAGCTAAATATTATGCACCCTCAATGCATTGCTATGATCGTCAACTCTTTACATATGATAGATTTGAACAAGCATTTACAAATGGAAGAGAGTTTAGATCTATAAAAGAGAGGGAAATCAAGAATTTGGATGCTAGAGGTAGAGTATTGCATCACATGGTAACTATTATGATTGTTTCTAACTTTGGACATAAATCATCAGTAGGTAATATGCATATGGTATTAATGTTGGCCCTGCATGAATAGAGGAAATTCAACTTTGGATATATAGCCTTAAGACACATGATTACTGCTAGAAAAACAGTAACCAAGGCATTCCCCTTTGGAAGGCTGTTAACAAAGATCTTTAAGCATTTTAAGATTAAACTTCCAGGAAGAGGACAAGCCTTTAAAAGTGGAGAAATATACACTGATGAATCCCTTAACAGAATGCAGCTTATTCTTGATGATGATGGAGTATGGAAAATAAAAAGAGGATCCTCTCCAAAAAGATTAGGAAGAAAGGAAAGAACAGAAAGTGTAGAAGAGGAAAAGGAGGAGGATGAAGATGAGGAAGATGAGGAAGAGACCCTTGCAAGAGAAATGAAGACAAAAAGAAAGCATGACACTTCAAGTGAGGGGGAGCAACCACCAACAAAAAGAAGGGTAGTTGAAGAAGAAACTAAAGATGAGTCAAGTGGTGAAGGAATAACTAGAGGTGACACCATAATAGCCAAAGCATTCCAAGAAGCCTTGAACAATCAAGTCAAGGAAATGGAGAAGATGTATAAGTTCTTTGAATCATTTGATCCAATGGTTCTAGGAAAATTAGATGGACTAGAGAGTAGAGTGAAACACATTGAGGAAATCCTAATGAGAAATACTCAAAGTGGTGAAGGACCCTCTAGGCCTCAAGATAGAAATGAGGAAGATGATGATAAAGAGGAAGATAAGAAGGACAAAGATAATGACAGTGATGATGGGGATGACCAAGGAGGAGATGATGAGACAGTGGCAGAACAAGAAGAAGAAGAAGAACATGTACATGAAGAACCACAAAAGGCAGGAAGCCAAGTAGCTCAAGCTGAAATTGTCTCACCGTCACACATTTCATTCAGCCAAGGAAGAGTGAAGCACTTGGCCATCGAGAAAGGGATTAGCAGAGCCTCTTCATCAACATCACAAGACTAAGCATCTCTTCCATTCTATTTACTGCTTTAAGTTATTTAAATTTTTAGTTATGCATCTAATATTATAATCTTCTTCAGTATTTTTCTTGCATCTTATGTAATAGTGAAGCTCAATGATGAAATCTCAGTGATGAGAGCTTCCTTTATGTGTTAAATTGTTAATATCATTTTCATTGACCCCATCTTTGACTGATGACAAAAGGGAGAGAAAATTGAGGATGACAAAATGTGTGAAAAACTGCTCTATGGGATGAGATAATGAATTTTTCTGCATATGAATTTTTTCTTATATGCATGTTTTCTGAGTCTTATGTCTCAATCCTATAGATGTTTTCTATGTGTTTTCTGTAAATGAATAACTTGCTCTTGAATTGTTACCAAAAAGTATGAAAACATTTGAATGCATGAGCTATAACTTGTTACCAAAAAGTATTCTATTGTTGTTCAAATTGATCTAAATCTATCTTAATCTCTTCTATTATGTTTGAAAAACCTTAGGCTTTCATTATATTGAAGTTATTATAGTTTTGGACTTAAGATTTAAAAATTCGGATGCAAGATCAAAAAATTCGGATGCATGTTCTGAAATTCGGATGCATGTATATTTTGTTGCCAAAATGTGCTCTATTGTTGTTCAAATTAATTCAAACTGGTTTTAATCTCTTCCTCTATGTTTGAACAACCTTAGTAAAGCTTATTCTCAAAATTTTAAGCTTTCATTTAACCTATTTTAAAATTCGGACTTGATATGTCAAAATTCGGATGCATAGAATCTCAAGTCCAAACTTGTTGAAAAATGAGCACAATCTAAGGGGGAGCATTGTTAAACTTTTACAACCTTTAAAACCTCTCTTAGAATCTTTTCTTAATGCTTAAATGCTATATCTTCTATCCTAGTAGTTGGAAGGAAGGAGCCAAATGGAGGTTGGTTGGGTCATAGGCTCATATTGAGCCTTTTGTATGTCAATGTGCTAAATTGGTTATTTTCTATCATTGACATTAATACTTCTATGTACTACATTGTTTTAATCTATCACATTTTGCATCAAAGTTTGTCATCATCAAAAAGGAGGAGATTGTTAGCCCTAAGGGCAAATTATGTAGTTTTGATTAATGACAAATATTAATGACGACTAAAATGTTTGATTATTGTGTGATAGGTTTTGTAAATTGAGAAGTATGAAGTCTCATTGCTTTGAAGCAAAAGTTCAAGAACAACTTCATTTACGCAAGTATTTGAAGTTTGAAGAATGTTGTTCTAAAGATGATCAAAAGGCATTGAAGACTTGAAGTGTAGAGTGCATTTAACTTTTAGGTAAATTTCTATGTAAACTCTACACTTGCATGTCTTGGTTATCATTGAATGTATAAGAGAGCATAAAAATAATCTTATGATCTTAAAAGTCTTTGAATGAATCTTTTTATAAGATATGTTTGTAAACTTCATATGTTCATGTTTTTCAAGCTTAAATATAGTTAAATAAGTTTTCTATATATATCAAATGTTTTTCAAACTCACTGAAGTTATATCTCAAATGATTTTACAAAGTTTGAAAATGCTTTCAAAAAATTCGGTCGTCCGAATTTTGTAGCAAAAGTTTGCTACTATTCTTCCAGAGAAATTCGGAAGAAGATTCGGACGCAGCCAAAAAATTCGATCGTCCGAATTTTTGGCCTTCAGCATGGTCACTATTCTTCTAGAGAAATTCGGAAGAAGATTCGGACGCAGCAAAAAAATTCGGTCGTCCGAATTTTTGTTCTCAGCATGGTTACTATTCATCCAGAGAAATTCGGACGAAGATTCGGACGCAACCAAGAAATTCGGTCGTCCGAATTTTCTGAAACTAGCCGTTACTAGCCGTTTTATGAACGTTTTAACAGATTTTCAAATTCTATAAAAGCTATAAACATGAAAATTTTTGTAATTCTTGACATCTTGAAAACTCCAAGCATTCAAAAGCATTTAGCAAACATTTCTTAAGCTCTCTTATGTCTTGTGCATTCAATTGATCAATCCAAAGACATCAAAGTGTGAAGGTGCAAATTTGTGTAATATCTACCATCAAGTGGTAACTTCTACACATTCTTCTTTACTTATTCAATTGTGTTGATCTACTAGTTCTAGCAAGGTTATCTTGATAACATAAAACCCTTTAGGTAAGGGTGATCCTTGAAAGTGTGATTCAAGGTTGTTTAAGATATAAAACCATTGTTTGTGGTGAGCCTTGTATTGTAGACATTACTAGAAGAGGTTGTGAGTGTAAAACCATAGTTTGGTGAACCTCTCTTGTAATTTGTAAACCTGAGCAATTAGTAGATTTGTTGAAATCCTTAAGTGTGAGCTTAAGGTAGTGGACGTAGATCTTGAGGATCGAACCACTATAAATTGTTTGAGTTCCTTGTTATTGCTCTCATTACTGCATTGCTATCAATTATCTATAATTAGCTTACATAACCTGTTCTTGGTCTAAACGCATAAAAGGTTTAAGTTTGCGAAAATTAGCCAAATACCTAATTCATCCCCCTCTTAGGTATTTCAGTCAATGCCTTCTTCTTGGTTGAAACCTTGAGCAACAAGTCTAGCTTTATTTCTAACTACTTCTCCTAGTTCATTTGACTTATTTCTAAAAACCCATTTTGTACCAATAACAGAATGATCATGAGGTCTAGGAACAAGAGACCAAACTTTATTTCTTTCAAATTGATTTAGCTCTTCTTCCATAGCAATAATTCAGAAATTATCACACAATGCATCATCAACATTTTTTTGTTCAATATGAGATAAAAGAGCAAAGTTATCAATAAAGTACCGCCTTGTTTTTACCCCTTGGGAGACATCACTAATGATTTGCTCCTTAGGATGACCTTTTGCATATGTGACATCCTTTGGAAGTTCTTGATCATTGCTTGATTGACCATCTTGTTCTTGCTCCATTATTTCTTCTTCTTTGGCATGATCTTCCATTGTGTGTGCTTGGTGCTGAGTATGATTTTCAACCATTGATGTGTCTGTATCATCTTCATTTCCTATTTGAAAATAAATGTTAGATTCATCAAAGGTTACATGAATAGTTTCTTCAACACACAATGTTCTTTTATTATAGACTCTATATGCCTTTTTATTTGATGAATAACCAAGAAAAATTCCTTCATCTGATTTTCTATCAAACTTACCAAGATAATTGCTAGTGTTTAAAATGAAGCATTTACAACCAAAAACTTTGAAATAGACAATTGATGGAGTTTTGTCAAATAATAGTTCAAAAGGTGTTTTTCTTATAAAAGGTCTTAGTAAAACTCTGTTCATGATATAACAAGCTGTATTAACAGCTTCAGCCCAAAAGTACTTTGGTAATGAGTTTTCACAAAGCATTGACCTAGCCATTTCTTGTAAGGTTCTGTTTTTCCTTTCAACAAAACCATTTTGTTGAGGTGTTTTAGCAAATTTGAAAAATTGTGAGTAATACCATATTCATCACAAAATTTTGTAAAGTCTTGGTTACAAAATTCTCTTCCATTATCACTTCTAATAGAAATCAGTTTGCAATCAAGAGAGATTTGAACCTTTTTGAAGAGTTTTTAAAATTCATGAAATGTTTCATCTTTTTGTGCTAAGAAGATTACCAATGTAAATCTTGAAAAATCATCAACAATCACATAAGCATAGCTTTTACCACCAAGACTAGTAGTCCTCATAGGTCCAAATAAATCCATATGAATTAGTTCAAGAGGTTTTGAGGTAGAAACCATTTTCTTTGGTTTAAAAGATGTTTTTGATTGTTTTCCATATTGACAAGCATCACAAAGACGAGTTTTATCAAAATGCAGTTTTGGTAATCCTCTTACTAGCTCTTGTGTAGAAAGTTTGTTTAATAAATCCATGCTCACATGTCCTAATCTTCTATGCCATAAAAATCCATCATTGTCATGAATGGCAAAACATTTAATATCATTAGTAATAAGCTCATCAAGATATAGCACATATACATTACCAACTCTTTTAGCAACAAAGATAGTTTTGTTACTTGCATTGTCAAGAATAGTACAAGTATCACATTTAAACTCTACTTTGCATCCATTATCACATAATTGACTAATACTCAGTAAATTATACTTTAAATCTTCAATAAGTAATACTTTCTTGATAAGAGGGAAAGAACCTTTACTAATGTTACCTATTCCAAGTATTTTCCCTTTCTTCTTATCTCCAAATGTGACAAAACCTTCACTTGTAGTTTGAAGTTCACTAACAAGTGATGCATTTCCAGTCATATGCCTTGAGCATCCACTGTCAAGGAACCATTTTGTGGCACTTGATCTTGTGGCAAATTGTACCTATACCAAATTTGAAAGGGTGATTTTTGGTACCCATATTTTCTTGGGTCCAAGGGGGTTAGTAAAAGTTTCTTTGACTTTCCAAATGGTTTTAACACCACTTTCTATTTTTCTTTTGATAAAACATCTAGACACCTTGTGTCCATGTTTACCACAATAAGTGCAGCAAATATGTGATCTAGAATGATAAGATTCTTTAGCAAAAGATTTTTTCTGTTTTGGAGCAGAATAATCATGAGTAAAACCAAGACCATGTTTTATAAATGAAGATCTTTGATAGCCAAGTAATTTATTCAAATTTTCCCTTCCATTTGTAAATCTCTCAATGCATAAAGTTAGGTCATTAACTTTCCTTTTTAGAAGCTCATGATCTTTTATCATTGATTCAAGAGAAATAATTCTAGTACAAAGCTTTTTGTTTTCAAAAGATATGTTTTGTATAGTTGTATTCAAAACTTCTTTTTCAATAGTAATGCAACTAATGGTTTCAAGAAGTTTTCCATTTTCAACACATAATTTTGAATTTTCATTAGATAAATCATTTATTTTGAGTTTCATTTCTTTATTTCTTTTTGAAGCCTTTTTTAATTCTTCATATAACTCAATAATTAGATCACTGGAATCAATATCATCATCATACACATTTGAAATAGAGGGTGAAGATTGTACCTCATCATCAATGGCCATAAAGCATATGTTGGCCTTTCCTTCACTTTCATCCCCACTTTCTTGTTGATCCCATGTTCCAGCTAATCCTTTTCCTTTCTTGACAGATTTCTTTTTGTTTTTGCTTTCTCTTTCTTTTTCCAAAGCTTTAGGACAGTCAGCAACAAGATGCTCTGTGCTTTTACATTCAAAACATTGAGGTTTGTAGGATGAGGATTGTCCACTCTTCTTGACTGGTTTTCTTCCTTTCTTGAGAAACTCCTTTTTGTATAATCGTTTAAACTTCCTTACTGCCATTGCAATCTCTTCTTCTCCACTGTTTCCTCCTTCTTCTTCACTTGAAGACTGTTCTTGTTCACTCAAGTAATTTGAAGACTTGAGTACAACTCCTTTTCTTCCCTTTTCTTCATCCTCCTTGTCATTTAGCCGTTTCATCTTCATTTCATGAGTCAGTAGAGATCCAATGAGCTCTTCAAGTGGAAGAGTGTTCAAATCCTTGGATTCCTCAATGGCAAGTGTTTTAGGCTGCCAGGATTTTGGTAGAGCATCTAAAATCTTTCTGTTTTGCTCTCCCATAGTATAGCTTTTACCATAAGCTTTTAAGCATGGCAAGTTTAGATTCTTTAACTTGATTAGTACCTTCATGTGTAATTTGAAGTAATCTCCACATGTCATGAGCAGAATCACATCCACTAACTCTATTGTATTCAGTAACATCTAAAGCACAATTTAATATATTCATGGCTTGATAATTTAAAGTCATTTTCTTAGAATCATGCTCATCAAATTCATCAGTGGACTTGGGCACTGAGGTTATTCCATCAGCACTCATTTTCATTGGGACATAAGGACCTTTCTCAATTATGTTCCACAAATCAAAATTAATAGAACAAATATAAATTTTAACTCTAGATTTCCAGAAAGTGTAATTTGTTCCATTAAACAAAGGTGGTCTATTTGTGGAAGATCCTTCTAGGTAAGGTAGGTTTGACATATTAGCCATAGGATCTTTGTCTTCTAGGTTGTTAAACCACACACAGAAGTTCTAGCTCTGATACCAATTGAAATACCTAAGAGGGGGGTGAATTAGATATTTAGCTAATTTTCGCAAACTTAAACCTTTTATGCGTTTATACCAAGAACAAGTTATATGAGCTAATTAGAGATAATTGATAGCAAGGCAGTAATGAAAGCAATAGCAAAGAACTCAAACAATTTATAATGGTTCGATCCTCAAGATCTACATCCACTACCTTAAGCTCACACTTAAGGATTTCAACAAATCTACTAATTGATCAGGTTTACAAATTACAAGAGAGGTTCACCAAACTATGGTTTTACACTCACAACCTCTTCTAGTAATGTTTACAATACAAGGCTCACCAAAAACAATGGTTTTATATCTTAAACAACCTTGAATCACACTTTCAAGGATCACCCTTATCTAAAGGATTTTATGTTATCAAGATAACCTTACTAGAGCTAGTAGAACTACAGAATATGATAAATAAATGAGAGTGTGTAGAAGTTACCACTTGATGGTAGATATTACACAAATTTGCACCTTCACACTTTGATGTCTTTGGATTGATCAATTGAATAAACAAGACATAAGAGAGCTTAAGAAATGTTTGCTAAATGCTTTTGAATGCTTGGAGTTTTCAAGATTTCAAGAGTTACAAAAATTTGCATGTTTTATAGCTTTTATAGAATTTGAAAATCTGTTAAAACGTTCATAAAACGGCTAGAAACGGCTAGTTTCAGAAAATTCGGACGACCGAATTTCCTGTCTGCGTCCGAATCTTCGTCCGAATTTCTCTGGATGAATAGTAACCATGCTGAGAACAAAAATTCGGACGACCGAATTTTTTGCTGCGTCCGAATCTTCGTTCGAATTTATTTGGAACAACAGTGACCATGCTGAAGACCAAAAATTCGGACGACCGAATTTTTTGGCTGCGTCCGAATCTTCTTCCGAATTTCTCTGGAAGAATAGTAGCAAACTTTTGCTACAAAATTCGGGCGACCGAATTTTTTGAAAGCATTTTCAAACTTTGTAAAATCATTTGAGATATAACTTCAGTGAGTTTGAAAAACATTTGATATATATAGAAAACTTATTTAACTATATTTAAGCTTGAAAAACATGAACATATGAAGTTTACAAACATATCTTATAAAAAGATTCATTCAAAGACTTTTAAGATCATAAGATTATTTTTATGCTCTCTTACGCATTCAATGATAACCAAGACATGCAAGTGTAGAGTTTACATAGAAATTTACCTAAAAGTTAAATGTACTATACACTTCAAGTCTTCAATGCTTTTTGATCATCTTTAGAACAACATTCTTCAAACTTCAAATACTTGCTTAACTGAAGTTGTTCTTGAACTTTTGCTTCAAAGCAATGAGACTTCATACTTCTCAGTTTACAGAACCTATCACACAATAATCAAACATTTTAGTCCTCATCAATATTTGTCATTAATCAAAACTACATAATTTGCCCTTAGGGCTAACAAATTTTATACTAATCTTAAATAAGAAAGGGTTAAGCATGTTGAGCGTAGCATGATTCAATGGAATTCACCTAGAGTATCCCAAGTAGACTTTGAATTTAATGATGCTTTGGTGAATCGTAATTGTGGTGTTAATGACATTAGTGCTAGATATTTTTCTATGGGACAACATTGCTATATTCATGAATTGTTCACCAACGAAAAGTTTGAAGAGGCTTTCACTAATGGTAGAATATTGAGGTCCACTAGGGAAAGATAAATCAAAGCCTTTGATGCTAGAGGAAGGGTTATGCATAACATGATTACAACTATGATGATCCCTAGTTTTGGACATATATCATCGGTTGGTAATATGCATATGGTTATTATGCTTGCCTTGCATGAGCATAGAAGACAAAATTTTGGATTCATGACATTAAATTGTATGATTAGTGCATGATAAAAGGCCAACAAAGTCTTGCCATATGGGAGATTTTTGACAAGAATCTTCAAGCATTTCAATGTCCAACTCTCCGGAAGAGGAAATCATATGAAAAGTGGAGAAATCAACACCAACAAATCTCTAAAGAGAATGCAATTAACACTAAATGAGAATGGTGTATGGAGGACGAGAAGAGAAGCCCCTCTAAGGGGTGAGCAAATTGAAACAAGTGGTGATGAAGAAAATGAGGAAGAAGTTGAAAAGGAAAAAGAGAATGAGGAGGAGACTTTGGCTAGAGAAAGGAAGAGCAAGAAAATACATGATCTATCAAGTGAGGGGGAGCGACCTCACACAAAGAGAAGACTATTTGAAGAAAAGCCCACTCCTCAATCTCATGAAAACAATGGAAAATTGCCAAGAAAGGAGGGAGTTACTAGAGGTGGTACTATAGTAGCCAAGGTGTTCCAAGAGGCCTTGAACAACCATGTAAAGGAGATGGAAAAGATGTACAAGTTCTTCGAATCCTTTACTCTTATGGTACTAAGCAAGTTGGATGGCTTGGACACTAGGGTGAAAAATATTGAAGAATTGTGGATGAGGAACACACAAAGTGGTGAAGGACCCTCTAGGCCTCAAGCTAAAGATGACAAGGAAGATGAAGGAGATGAGGAAGGTAAGAAAGGGAAAGAGGATGGAAATGATGATGATGAGGAGGAGGAGGAGGAAAATGATGGAGATGATGATCAAGGAGGCAATTTTGACTTTTGTGGCACAGAAAGTGAAAGAAATGAGGGTACTCAAGAAAAGCCACAAGAGGAAGGAAGTTGAGATCACTTCACCATCCACCGCATCATTTGGCCAAGGAAGAGTTAAGCATGTGGACAAGAAGAAGGGTACAAGGAGGTCATCTTGGTTGGCTACCACTCCAAAGCCAAACTACATCGGCAAGGAGCAAGTAAGTGAGGGGCCATTTTATAGCAAGCTTATGGAGACATGGCCATCACTACCAATAATTATGGCGTGACAAACATCAAAGACTAAGCACTCCCTAACCCCTCTCTCATTTTACTTATGTACATTTATTTCATGCTTAGTTAATGTATCTAGAATAGTTCATGCATTTTCAAGCTTTGGCCTTCAATGTGCCTTTCTAGTTCATGTGATCACTTGAAGCCCAATGATGATATAATAGTATTGAGAGCTTATGTTACTTTTGTATTCATATTTGTTTTACTTTGATATATTTTAATATTTGCTATAATATGGTTTATTTATGGTTTGTTGATGAAGAATGTGGTTTTGTACATGGCATAATGGTATATTGATGTGTGCTCATTAAAAAAGGGAGAAAAAGTTGTACAATTTTAATGAGAAGAAGTTGCACAATGATTGGCTTATAGAATGGTTATCGATATTTTTTACATTTTGAGGATGGTGATATTGAAAATGCCTTCAGTTGATTTATGCATTAGGTGATTAAGATAATTATGACTGTGATTTATAGTTGATCACATTGCCTTGATGATTGTGTGATTGGTTATAAGCACTCATATTGCAAAATCTATCTTTTGACAACTTTGCCTAAAGTTTGGACTTAAAATTTGGATGCATGTCTTGAAATTCAGATGCATCCATATTTTGTTGCCCAAAATTACTATTTTGTTATTCAAATTGATTCAAATCTATTTTAATCTCTTCTACCATGTTTGAACAACCTTAGGGAAGCTTTATTTCAGTTTGAACAATTATTATGTTGAATAAATTGCAGTTTGGATTCATAGTCCAAAATCTAAAATTTTCTAAAAAATGAGCACAATCTAAGGGGAGCTTTGTGAACTATTTCTGGCTTTTAAAATCTCTCCTAGAAGTATTTTTATCTTTGCTTAAATGCTATATCTCCTAGTTAGATGGAAGGAATGAGGTTTATGGAGGTTGGTTCGGTCATAAGCTCAATTGTTGAGCCATGTTTATGTCATTATACTATATTATTTTTAAAATTGATTTTCAATTGGCATCATCTTCAATTATTACATAACATAAATACTTCTCCGTGCTTAAATTGTCTAAATCCATCACATTTTGCATCTAAGTTTGTCATCATAAAAAAGGGGAGATTATAAGCCCTAAGGGCAAATCATGTTGTTTTGATTAATGACAAATATTGATAAATGTAAAGTCCTAAGGAAATAATGTTGATTAACCTTGATATGGACTAATGTGCTTAATTGTTATGTGATAGGATTTTCAGATTGAGAAGGATACAATTCTCATTGCCTTGAAGTTAAAAGTGCAAGAACAACTCGAGGTCACCAAAGTAATTGAAGATAAAAGAGTTGATTCAATATTATTGAAGGCTTTGAAGACCTTAGTGTAGGTTGACAAATGCATTATAGATATACCTTTGTAAACCTCGCACTTATTAGTCTTTGGAATCTTAAACATTTTCAAGAGAGCTTCAAACTTGGTTTTCTATCTCAAATGATTTATCTTACAAATATTTTTACCAAGTTCTTGACAATGGCTTTTGGACTAAAAGCTTTTGAAAAGATCCATTTTATAGTCCAAAATGATTACAAATTTGTTGTGCTTGATTTCTAATCATTTTGACTAAGTTTGAAAAATTCAGATTCTAATTCGAATGTCCAAACTATACTCATGGCTGCTGAATTTGCAGAGAAATTCAGATGACCATTCTGATGTTTGTGTCCAAATTTCGATCGACCGAATTTACACTGATAGCTTGAGGACATAAAAATTCAGATGATCATTCAGACGCAGAAGTCCAAGTTCGATCGACTGAATTTATTATTATTAGTTGTTACTAGCCGTTATTCGAACGTTGCAACCAATTTTTAAACCTAATAAATGACATAAATTTCAAAATTTTTGGTAATGTTTTGAGCTTTTAAGTATCTTTACTCTTCTCAATCATTCATTATCAAAATGCTCTCTTTTATCTTGTGCTAAATAGTTCAAAGTCAAGATTCTTTAGACAAAATGGTGAGGATGTGCTAATTTGTCATCATCTACCTAGTTGTTGGTAACTTTCTTATCTCATACTTCATCTACTTGTTATTTTCAAGGTTATCTTGTTGATATAAAACCTCTGTGTTAGGGTGAGCCTTTATTATTTTGTAAGTAGAATGAGGTGGTGTAAAATCCTTGAAGGGTGAGCCTTTATCGTATGATTTGATCAACTTGTGTTATAGTTGACTTTGGTTGAAATCTTTGAGTGAGTACTCAAGGTTGTGGATGCAGATTTTGAATGATTGAATCACTAGTGTTGCCTCTTGTCTCCTATTTCCTTTAAATTTGAATCTTATTTTCTTCACTTGCATATCTAGTTAAGTGTTTGTCAAAAAGAAAAAGATTTCGAAAAATAACCAAAGACCTAACCTAAGACCTAATCCACTCCCCTCTTAGTTCTTTTAATTAAATATTTGTGTTACAAGTAGCTCGCTGAAAATTTGATAAATTTTTAAAAATAAATTGTTTCAGTAATAATTACTTTGAGAGCATGATAAAATTAAAAATAAAATAAGAAATAAATATTTTATTTTAAAAAATATAGTGGTTTCTAATCGGCTTCAAATAAAATCTGTTTCAGAATTAACTATTCTTTACTTTTCTATGGATTTAGAAATAGGTTTCTAAACTAATTTTTTAATTTTTTAATAAATTTTATAATCGGTTTCAAATCGGCGTCTAACTAGAAACCGATTAAAATCGGTTAACGGTTTCTAATCGGTTTTAAAAAATTGATTTCTAAACCTTATACCCAAGAGGGGCTTTAAATCAATTGCAAAACCTTATTGTGGTTTCAAATAGGTCTCTAATGTGATTGTTGGTCTCAAATCAATTTGCTTCTAGCCTAAAATTTAATATTAAGATTTGTAAATTATAATTAAGGTTTATGATTTCACATCCTGCACCTTTGATTAATTTAAACGAATTATTGTGACCAATATATAATTAGTAGATATATGTATTTTGATTATGCATATATATAATTATCGATAATCGAGTAAATAATTGTATAATGTATTTGTTATGTACTATTTATGCTGAAGATGTATGTTGATCTATATATACTTATTTTTAATTATTGTACAAGTATAATAAAATATCATACAATTGATCTATACTTAACACTATATATACAAATAAATTATAATGAAAAGTATAACACATATTTTGAAATGAGTATTATTATAATAATACATGTGGTTGTTTTTTAGCTTATATTAAGTCTACAATGCATTGTAATAATTCTTTTGTGACAATTGCTTTGACTTTTTGTCCCCTTAATTTCAAAATATGTGATCTATTTTTATCTGGTTGTCAACATTTTAGTAGATATTTTAAAATATATTTAATTTATATTTAATTTTACAATAGTTATTGAAGATTTTTTCCTAACATAACGCATTGCAAGAATTGTATTACTTTAACTATTTTAACTTTTTCTGCGCTCGACTTCAAAATATATGATCTATTTTTATATTAACATTTTACTATATATTTTAAAAATTCAATTTACATATAAATTCTGATATAGTTCTATGTATAACATCAATTGCTATGCTCCATGCGTATTATGATTTTGATAAAATTTATAAAAAATTTTGTTTATGTGTGTTGAGTAAAAATAATAGATTACTGTATCAAATTTAAATTTAATATTAAATATTTTTATTATAAATATTTTGTCAAATTAGATTAATTTTTAAAAATTAAATCTTTTCAATAATAATTACTTTGGGATCATGAAAAAATTAAAAATAACAAACAATAAAAATTTTATTTTTAAAAATACATATATATAAAAATAAATTAGAATGAAAGTATAACACATATTTTGAAATGAGTATTATTATAATAACATATTTAATTGGTTTCTAGCTTATATTAAGTAAAATTATTAAGAGAATGAGTTATGTTTACACACTATTATTTATATTCTTTTATATTTTGTCCTCTCCTCATTATCTTTTTTGTACATTTAGTTAAACATAACTAACTATAAACATTACTCCATCTTTACTTATTTATATTAAAATATTGACTCTATCATAAAACATAATACAAATTAAGCTTAAATTACTCAAAATATAAAATTGAACAATAAAATTCTCCGCACATTACGCGCATAATCTAGCTAGTTAATTACCTATGGCTCCTTATTGGAAGTGGTTGCACATGAGCTTGCGATTTCCATATATGAATGAAAATATTTATATTAATATTTATAGTTTATTTTTAAAAAATAAAAAGTAGAAAACACGAAAAGAGGGCAAAAAAGCTCAAACAATAAAGCAAAAAGGCAAGTATATGATATAATTAAACGCATTAACTATAATAGTTAATGCGTCACTTTGGCGCAGCCATGTGTTTTAAAGTTGCAAAGTTCATATTTCACTTACTATTTATTTCTTTTTTTCTGAATAACTTTTCAAGATAATGTTGTGCCTGAGTTAATGACCAATCTGTGGGTGGCCAAAATTCACAAAGTCCGATTAACAAGTTACAATACTAAATTGATCCGACTGTAGATTTAGCCCATTAACAGATCTATAACTCCTAAATTTGATAAAGTGAGATAGAAGATCGTTCATTGAACTTTGTCCCTAAGTCAGTAAATTAGGGTTGGTAAAATATTAAAGTATTCGACTCTTGGTAAAATTTTTTATAATATTTCTAATTATAATAAATTAGAATTGATAAAATAATAACATCTCTTTAAATATTTTTTATAATATTTAATATTTAGAGTTTATTTTTTAGAGTTTATAATTTATCTTATTTATTTTATAATATGTGAGTGAAAATATTTATAAGTAAAAGTATTAGAGATAGTATAATACAATAGTGTTTCAAAGGATTGAAACCAGAAAAATTGAATCAAAACGGAAAGTGTGGAATCAACATGATTAAGCATCCACCGATCAAAGTGATAGATTGCGCATGCCAAAAGTCGAGCTTGCGATTTCCGTGTCCATTTTCTTCGCTATGCTCTTTCTTTCCATATGTTTTTTTGGCTTTTCGTCCCTATAAGTATGCGTTTTTCACACAGAATTTTGGGGGAAGAATTAATTTGCTAACCATTTTCACTTTTTTTTAGGGCCCTGTGTATTAATGTAACAAGTGTGGAAATCGATGCCATCTGGTGGGATAGTGTTAGGACATATTTGAGTAGACTCCGTTCGGCTCAGCCTTGGTGCGGGCGTCGGCATATTTAGCTCACACTGATGCGTGGCAAACTCGGTACGTACCAAGTTTGAAGGAACCGTTCAATTGTGGGAAGCTTTCGGTTAGCCCAGAGATGTTTTGGTTCGTGCGTTTAGACAAGACAACATGCATTTGTTTAGGCTAGCTTGAACGGAGGCAGTTGCAGACAGTTTCTAGTGGTTGATAGTTTTGAGAGTTACCTGTTTGAAACTTATCCCTAGCATGTGTATCCCCTAATTGGTTGCGGTGTAGCCAACATATTTATTTCCTTGTTAAAACCATTCTTTACTGAAACAGACTTAGTGGAGTGTGTAAAAACTAAGTCTGCTAGCCCCATTGTAAGAATTGTCCCTGTGTTTTGTAGTGTTAATACAAGGTTAGGTATTTTGCCTGTAAACTGTGTGTTCTTGTAGTTTCATTGCTGGTATTTTATTTTCCTTTGTAAATTCACTCAAACTAAGTAAAACTAAGGCTGACTAACCTACTCAGTTGGTGTCGGTGCTAAACTAATGTGTGGGGTTGAATTAATCTTGTGACAATTTTGGTATCAGAGCTCAATTTTGGTTTTGGTCTATTTGTGGCTAGAACATCATGCCACCAGAAACGCGTGATTCGACTGTTGTTCCTAATCTGCGCACTATCCAGGAACGTTTGGTGTTTCTGAAAGACAATATGGATGCGCCGGATCATGATGATGTTCTTTCTCTAACCTTGTAGACGGGACGAATCCATGAGTCCCTTGAGGAGTTGCGAAAGCAGTTTGAGGGCGTCCAAAACAGCTTGGATGCTAAGAAGAGAGAGTTGGTTGAGGATCTGACCCTACTCACTGATCAGGAGAACGAGATCAATTGTCACGTTGTGCTGCTGAAACAGTTGACGACTAGTGGCCAGCGGTAGGCGGGCACGAGCAATGCTACTAGCAATCCCTCGGTACAAAAAATTAAATTTACTTAGCCCAGTCCCTTTAGTGGTGCTCGAAGTGCAAAGGAACTTGAAAATTTTCTTTGGGCTATGGAGCAGTATTTTCAAGTCGCTCATGTTCCAGAGGGAGAGAAGGTGTTCATAACGACCATGTACTTGGCATACTCGAGTCTCGGAGGAGTGCTTGGGTGGTCCAAAGGTTGAAACATAGGAGAACTTGAAGGAAGAGTTGAAGAAACAATTCCTGCCTAGCAATATTTCATGGTTGGCTAGAGAGTCCCTTCGAAAGCTTAAATACACTAATACGGTTTGTGACTATGTTAAGGATTTTAGCACTTTGTTGTTTGGTGTGAAGGATATGTCCGAGGAGGATTGATTTGGATAATTCTAACATTGATTATTCTTCTTTACCGTTTCCTCAATGTGTTAAATCTGCAAAACTTGATGATCTTGAGTTTAAGAAATTTTTTGAAATTTTTTAAAAATTAGAAATTAACATTCTTTTTGCAGATGTCATAACTCAAATGTCCAGATTGAAAGATTTAGTAGCTAATAAGAAGAAGTTGTGGAACATTGAGAGGATATGCTTGAATGAGCAGTGTTCTGAAATTCTGCAAAACCAAATGCCACCAAAGCTTAAGGACCTAGGGAGTTATAAAATTTCATGTTATATTGAAAGTCAACTTTTTAGCAATGTTTTGGGTAATCTTGGGGCTAATGTACATAAATTTGGTGCCATTGTCTATTTTTAATAAATTGGGCTTAGGAGATGAAATATACTGCTATTACCCTTCAACTTGTAGATAGATCTATTAAATATCGTAGGGTTATAGTACAAGATGTTTTGGTTAAAGTTGATAAATTTATCTATCATTTTATTTTTTAGTGCTTGATATGGAAGGTCATGAATTTCCCTTAATATTAGAGAGGTCCTTTTTGGCTACTGAAAGAACATTGATTGATGTATAAAAGGGTGAATTAGTATTAAGTGTGGGGAATGAACAAGTGATCCTTAATTTTTAAATCAATGAAACATCCTTCTATTCATGATTCCTTATATTTTGTTAATTGTTGTTACGATTTGGTTATTCATTCTTATTCTTCTTCTAGGTCGCCAAAGTTTCTTGATGTGGAGTCCAAAGAAGGAAGACCTAGATTGAAGAAGGAGCCTCCTTAATGGAAGAGTTACAAAGGATGTTAAGCTCAAGACTATAAATGAGAACTACTATGTTTTCTTTTTCTTTTGAGTCTTTTTTCTTTGTCAAAGGGTTCTTTTTCCTAGAAGTCTAAGTTTATCTTAGATTCATCGCTTTTCCTTAATCTTCCCTGTCCCCATAAAATTTCAAATTGAAAAAATCCAAGAAGAGTTTTTTTTTAAATAAAAAAGGTTAGTTCTTTTCTACGTTTTGTAGGTTTTCATCTTAGACTACGTTTAAACACCCCTCCAATTGTAAATTGTCAATTGCTTTTAATTTTTTTTTTTTTTGAAAATTTTCTAGTTTGAATGCTCTATTTTGAAAAAGGATCTTGCATTTTAAGCATTTAAACTCTTGTCTCGATGTTGTTTTTGATTTTTTTTAAATTGTTGAAATAGTTGTTCATGTGTCTATCTTGGAATGATTGATAGGTGCGATTGTGAGATACCCTCTTGTTAATTGCATCCTACTTGGGGGACTTTTAGTAAAAACTTTATTTTGATCTTCTGGTTTGATAAGTGCTTGGATTCGATTTTGTAAACAATGATGCAGTTTGGTCACATTTTCATGCATACTAAAACTTTTTTTTTATACATTCTTGACGTAGCTTATTGACTTGGGGATGGGCTACTTTAACTCGTTTGAGCCTTTCTAGCATATCCCTTATGCAATATCTCTAGTTTCCTTTTTGAAATTTTATTAAAAAGAATGGTTGAGACCACCATTTGATATTTCTTTCTTTTAACCTCATTTAACTTTATCACTCTCAAACCGGTCAATAGCCTATGAGCTAGTCCGTTTGATAGTATATAATAGCAAATTGGTCTAGACCCCTTTAAGCTTGGGCTTAATTAGCTCTTTCAGTTTTAAAAAAATGCTCTGGGCCCGTGACTACCTAGGGCAAATTTGAGTTGAGAATTTTTCAACCATTGAGAAAATGAGCTCCGCCCGATCTGCCCTATTTAAGGTCAACTTGCAATGGACCAATGTAGACCAACTCATTTGACAGCTTACCTTCATTTTAACCTAAGAATTTTTATTCTTACCCTTGCATGAGAATGGAGTGCATGTGAAAAATGGAGTATGATTTCTTTTTGGTGGTATTAAAAGTATGGTGATGAGTTTTTCAAGGGGTTCAAGAGAATGTTGTAAGCTTCAATATGTGAAAAATGGATGGCAAAAGTGCTTAAAAGAAGAAAGAGAAAAAAAAGAAAAAAGTGATAAAAAGAAGAAAAAAGTGATAAAAAGGGGAAAAAAGAAGTTTGGAAAAATATAAGTGTTGTTGCGATGTTTTTACATATGATTTCCCTTAAGAGGCAATTTGATGAATTAAATCAGGGGTTATTATATGTTGTGTGCTCATTCGATTGGAAGGATGGAAAGAGTTTGTTTACAGGTGAAGGGAGGAGGTATAAGGTGTGATGCAATTACTTTGCCCTCTTGTATTTTGCTTATATTTTGTCATTTGTTAGCCATGTCCCGAGGCCTTACATTACAAGTTAATAAAGTCTTATTAAACCCCAATTGATTGATTATTCTTCCTTTTGTGGAGTGAGTGTAGATCTAAAAGCCCCATGGTTGTGCAATATTTAAATTTCTTGATTCAGAAGTGTTCATTATTTAATTAATCTTGTTTGATTATTAGTTGAGTTGCTTGGTCATTGGAATATATACTATTTACTTCTTAAGTCTCTTGGGTGTACTTATCTTTGGGGATTGATTATGATTATACTTTCATTTCAATCTTTACTAAATATGTGGATTGCTATTGAAACTTCTTTCATATGTTGAGGATTATTGAAAGATTAATAGTTGTTATTTGATATATTTGAAACTTGTTTCTTTGCTTAAGGACAATCAAAGTGTAAAATGGGGGATAGTTAATAAGGTCAAATTTGTCCTATTATTTTCACTACCTTTTCCTGAATTCTTAGAAAAGAATCCTTCTATTATTCTGTTTATAAAATTAAATGAGGACTAATTCTTTAAATTGTTTATTTGAACTCCATTCTCATAATTTTGTGAATTTTGTATGTCAAAAATGAATTAACATAAATTTCTCTCTTAATATTTTATTTGAGTTTATTTCAATCTTGAAATTATTTATTTTTCACAAAAAAATTTAAATAAAAATTAGAATCAAAGTGTAAAATGGGGGATAGTTGATAAAGTCAAATTTGTCCTATTATTTTCACTACCTTTTCCTGAATTCGCAGAAAAGAATCCTTCTATTATTCTGTTTATAAAATTAAATGAGGACTAATTCTTTAAATTGTTTATTTGAACTCCATTCTCATAATTTTGTGAATTTTGTATGTCAAAAATGAATTAACATAAATTTCTCTCTTAATATTTTATTTGATTTTATTTCAATCTTGAAATTATTTATTTTTCAAAACAAATTTAAATAAAAATGAGAAAATGAAGAAAGGAATCTTTTGATTCCTCTAATTACAAGCAGCTTAAAATCCGACTATCTAGTCCCTAAACTATTTATGTTTTGTCATGAGAATTCTTATTACTATTTCGTTCTTGGTCAAATCCTCGAACCAGAGAAGCAGGAAGGGCGAGGAAGCTTTAACTAAAAGCCAAGGTGCAAGGGATTCCCGCTTCAAAATTCTGGATAGCTTGGAAGCCCAATAGAAGGCCGAGATAGATGCACAAAAACTGAAACAAGCTGCAAGCTATTTCTAGCCCATCAAATTTGCCCAAAGATGGGCTAAAGAAGAAACAAGGAATTGTGGGTGGCCCCAAAGTAAAATCATGGTCAAAACATCAAGTCAGGCTAAAAATAAGGGAAACCTACAAATTCGGCAACCGTTGAAGGAGGTCTCGCAAGGACAGATTGAGATTGGCCTAAACATAGGGTGAATCCGCCGCGTTTGGCTCAGGTCCTGCACCTGCTTTTTACAGCACGTGCAGGACCTGTCCTAGGCCGTTGGATCTCACTTTATCTGATCCAACGGCCAAAGAAGATCAAGAGCAAAGAAAGAAATTAAAAAAATAAAAAATTATTAAAAAATAGGCAAAATTTAAATTTGTCCGCCTAAATCCATCTTGTCAAATAAAACTGTAAAATATCAGATATCAAACTCAAAAGAAAAGTAGAGGCCAAAGGAAAAAGAAGAAACTTCATTCACTTTCACTTTCTCTTTTTCTGTCTTCCTTGTTCTCTTTTCTGTCGTTCTTCTTCTCCTCCATACTTTCTCTCAACGAGCTTTAACAATGGCCAGTATAGAAACACCAACGGTTGAGGTAGTGTTGTTGCTATAATTTTTTTTTATTTTTTTGCACTACCAGCTTTTTCTGCTCATTTTTTTTTATTTTGCACTGCCTCCTTTGTTGCATGCATGTGTTCCTCCTCTGTTGTAGGCCAGTAAAATGAAGTGATTTTTTCTTCAAAATACTTGGCGCAACTGTAATTAATGATCTCGTGTTGCATTGAAGGTCGTACGCGAAGATGTCAATGCGGAAAGTATGCAAGCAATGAGATAGTTGCGTTGACATCTGCTGACTACCGATATTGAGGAGAAAGGTAAGGAGAACGACCCCCCCTCCAAAAGAAAGAAATGTGCACTGGAGAATGATTGGTGATATAGTGGTGAACAACTGTTGACACTGGACTGAACAAATGTTCACAACCTATGGAACAATTGTGAACATTTGTTCACACTGGATTGAACATTTGTTCTACCAGAATATTTATGATAAGTGACTTAAACTTTTTATGATGGTGCAGAAAACTTGGAAGAAATGAAGAAGATGGAGTTTACAACATTGGAGAATGCCCATGAATTCTACAATAGCACTGCTCATCGCAAAGGACAGTAGGACCAGTTGAACAGGATATTTGAACGTGTTAAGCTGATGCTCTCCTCTCCAGGAAGAAATGTTACAACTCCACCAGTAATAACTTCCACTCCAGGTACAATCTATGTACCTTCTCCCTTGAATGTGTATCACTGAACAATTGTTCACTTGAACATGAATAACCAGTAACAATTATTATAAAACATTTGCCTAACTCTTACTCCACCAGTTGATGCGTAAGAACAGTTATTTCCTGCAAAGACCGTTAAATTAAGAGAGAATCTCAATTGGTCGCAGACGCGACTGAAGAGTCTTATGAAACAAGTCAGAAAATGAAAGAAGGCGCAGTTGCAAAGGCAGCGTGACGCTATAGCCCTCAACAATTTGTCAGACATGAACACTGCAGACTTGCATCTAACATTGTGATGAATAATTGTGACTTGGTAGAATATAGAAATTTGACAGACAAGAATATTTTTATTTTTGGAGAACACTCGTGGACGAACAATTATTCTGGGTGAACAGTGTTGAAAGAACAATTGTTCATCCATGTCCCTTTTGTAAGTTTGTACTTGGTAAGTAAACTAGCAAAAGGATGGGCTCTAGATCATTGGCTTCAATATCCGACACGTCCCCAGATTCTCCCTAAACTAAACTAGCAAAAGGATGGGCAGCACAAACCTCCGCTACCCTATCATGGTCCCACCACAAACAGGGCAACTGACCCTTGACTCTTCCACCTACGGGCTCTAGATACTGAACTTGTATTTGTTCAGTATAATATTTTTTAAGAAAAACAGAACAATTATTCATTACCAACACAATATAAAAGAACAATTGTTCAAAACAACACTTGTCACAACTCAAGTATTCAACTAAGTAACTCAAAAGATATAATGGCACAACTGTTCACATTAAATTACTCACACTAAAGTATTTACCAGAATAATTGTTCACGATAAATAAATACTTGACAAATGTACTAGACTAACAACGGAACAATTGTTCGCTACTAACACAACCTTGACAAGTGACAAACTAACAACAGAACACAAGTTGTGTAGAACAATTATTCACTACCAACACAACCTAGAAGAACAATTGTTCAGGGCAATAGTTATTACAATTTAAGCATTCAACTGAATAACTTCAAAGACCCAACAACACAACTGTTCATACTAAATTACTCACACTGAAGCATTTACCAGAATAATTGTTCACGATAAACAAACCCTTGACAAATGTACTAGATTAACAACGGAACAATTATTCGCTACTAACACAACCTTGACAAGTGACATAAACTAACAAAAGAACATACGCTGTGTAGAACAATTATTCACTACCAACGCAACCTAGAAGAACAATTGTTCAGGGTAATAGTTGTTACAATTCAAGCATTCAACTGAATAACTTCAAAGACCCAACAGCACAACTGTTCATACTAAATTACTTATATTGAAGCATTTACCAGTGCAATTGTTCACGATAAATAAATACTTGACATATGTACAAAACTAATAACGAACAATTGTTCGCAACCAACAGATAGAAATCAATTTAGCCTTCATTCTTCATTGGATAATTGTTCAAGCTCAAAATAAGAAAAAAAAAATAAACCAAACAAATGTTCAAAGTTCAGAGAACAATTTTTCACATATCAACAACATGTGCATGTTCCCTTCAGGCTATCTTCCAGTGTTCTTCTTGTCTTTTAGGTGAAATGCAACAACCCTTTCAAGCAGAAATTCACGAACATGCCTCGCCCAGTTATAGCTTGCGACAACATCTATATCCTTCACATATTTACCATATTATGCCATGCTTATCTTCATTGAGTTCCTCGGAGCTAACATTGTGCTATTGTAGAATTCATGAGCATCTTCCAAGGTTGTAAATTACATCTTCTTCATTTCTTCCAAGTTTTCTGCACCATCATAAAAATCTTAAATATTCTGGTAGAACAAACGTTCAGTCCATAATGAACAAATGTTCACAATGGACTCATAGGTTGTGAACATTTGTTCAGTCCAATCTTAACAGTTGTTCACTATTATGTCACCAATCATTCTCCAACACATCTTTCTTTCTTTGGGAGGGAAAAAGGGGGGCGTTCTTCTAACCTTTTTCCTCAGTACCGGTAGTCGCAGTATCAACGCAACTATTCATTGCCTGCATGCTTTGAACATCGGCATCTTCGTGTGCGGCCTTCAATGCAACACCAAGTATTTTGAAGAAAAACTCACTTTATTTTGCCACATGCCTTCGACAGAGGAGGGACGCATGCCTGCAACGAAGAAGGCAGTGCAAAAAAAGAAAAACATTTTGAGCAGAAATGCAGTCAGTGCAAAAAAATAAAAAAAAAAACATAGCAACAATATTACCTCAACCCTTGGTATTTTTGTACTGCCCATTTTGAGCAGAAAGCTCGGCGCAAGGAAGCACGAAGGAGAAGAAGAATGACAGACAAGAAAACAAGAAAGCCGGAAGGAGAGAGGGAAGCTAAATTTTAAGAAGAAGGAAACTACTTTTTCTTCCTTTGGCCTCTACTTTTCTTTTGAGTTTGATAGCTGACATTTTGCAGCTTTATTTGACAAGATGGATTGAGGCGGACAAATTTGAATTTTACCTATTTTTTAATAATTTTTTTATTTTTTCGATTTCCTTCTTTGCCCTTGATCTTCTTTGGCCGTTGGATCAGATAAAGTGAGATCCAACGGCCTAGGACAGGTCCTGCACGTGCTGCAAAAAGCAAGTGCAGGACCTGAGCCAAACGCGAATCCGCCAACACAAACCCACCCTTGAAAAGATTTCATTTGGGGCCCACCTAAGACTGAACCCAAACTCTTTAGGAACTAGCACAATATATGAAAGAAGGTGCTCGGAAAGAATCCATTGAACAAGAAGGTGAGGTGAAGCGCATCAAAGAATATACACCAGACAATCAAATGACCCCTAATTGCAACCAAACAATAACCAGGACAAAGAAAACCTCATCCAAGGCTTACCATGATAGATAACTTGGATGCCCAAGCAGATGGTGACACAACAACTATGATTGAAGAACAAACTGTCCTGGTCTAGTAGGACTTGATGAAGTGTTAATCTTGTTTCCCATATAAAGATCATTACTTGGAATTGTAAGGGTGCTAGCTCCACGATTTTTTTTTTTTTTTAAACATGACTTCTCCACTTCAATTATGCAAACCTGATTTTCTTGTGTTAGAGACCAAACTACCAAGCATCAGAGCACATAAGATCAAAAAAGAGGGAATTTGATAGTCTTGTATGTTCTGAGGCTAGAGGTTTGACCGGAGGCATTTGATGTTTTTGGAAGACCAAATGTACCAATGTTGAGATACCTTGTGCAAATAACAAAATAATTTCAATTAGCATTCAAGAAAGATAATTTTGAATGCAGGGAAGAACTCTAGAATTATGCCGTCCAATTGGGGGGCAATAATCAGATCACCATGGCTCCTGCTTGATGAATAAATGGAATTCAAACCAAGATGGCACTCGAAAGATCTGATTACCTTGCGAACTTGGAAGTCATTCTCGTTGAGGAGTTCGACGATATTCTCAAGCAGGAGGAGTTACTTTGGCATAAAAAATCCATGATAAAGTGGCTATCACAAGGCGAAGGTAATACCTAAATTTTTAATAATTCCACCATCATGGGTAGATAGTTTAGTAGAATTACCAAATTGAAAGATAAGAAGGGTAACTGGTCGAAGGACTTGGAGATTCTTAAGTAGATAATGGACTTCTATGTTGACCTCTATTCAGCTGAACCAGTTCAGTCGAGCCACTATTTGAGACAGGGTGACCCTTTCTCGCCATATCTATTCATTTTGTATATGGAAGCTCTAGGTCAAGATATCGAAAATGCCGTGGAGAATCAGAACTAGAAGACAATCAGGGCATCCCGAGGTGGACCGCTCATTTCACACCTCTTTTTTGCTGATGACTTATTTCTATTTGGGAAGACATTGGACAAGTAGGGAATAATCGTGGCAAAAATACTACAACGGTTCGGTAGTCCGAGTGGCCAAAAAATCAATGTGCCCAAGTCAGAGCTCTTTGTTAGCAAGAATACTCCAAGTTCAATTAAAGATTCTCTCAGCATAAAGTTTCAAATTCCACTCACTAACAACCTAGGCAACTACCTGGGCATGCTGATTATTCATAGCAAGGTTCTCATAACCTATTCAAATTCATTGCTCTAAAAGTTTCAAAAATGTTAGAGCGGATAGAAAGGACCAACTCTCTCCAGAGCTACCAGGAGTATATTAATCCCATCGGTAACATCTATCATTTCTTATTATGCTATGCAGTCTACTAAACTGCCACATAGCTTGCTGGATGACTTGGAAAGATTGAACCGCAAGTTCTTTTGGGGTAAAGAGGAGAATCAGAAATATTTGCAAACTATTGCATAGGAGACTACTGGTACCGAGAAGTCTAGAGGTGGTTTAGGCTTCAAGAACTTAAACCAAATAAATTATGCACTGTTGGTGAAACTCACTTGGAGAATGACACTGAACCGAATTGTTTATAGACACCTGTCTTGTGGGCAAAATACAGCTCACCTGCACAGGAAAGAACTAGAATGGAAATGTCTCACATGTATGGCGAAGTATCTTGACTGGGGCTTTGGTACTAAAACAACTGAGCATTTAGAACCAACTGCCAACAAGAGTTTGAAAGGCAAAATTAGAGGTAGGAAGAATCTGTAAGTTGTTCCAAGAAAAGGACAAGCCAGCAGAGAAAGATAAAAATTGGAGAGTATGGAAACAAAAAAGCCCCCTGTACCTCAATTTGGTTCTATAGTTGCTAAAACATAGAAAGTTACCTAAAACCAGTTTGATTTATTAAAGGCATAAAAGTGGTAGCCCAGTTTGTCCACTGCGTAACAAGAGAGTGGAAATATCTTTGCACTGAATCAGGACTGTCCAAGAAGCTTGGAAATTTGGAGATGGCTGGTTGTTAGAGGCATGAGACAAAAATTTTAAACACAGTTAGACCCCTCTATATGGACTGATATCAATCTTATGGAGAAATTTTTGTCACCTACAGCTAGATCATGACTGGAACATCCTTTTCTGAGAGGTAGTCAATTGCCTATGGTATTGGAGGAACAAACAACTACATTGCCTTGACTAGTTTGATCCCACAATATCAGAGAAAGTTAAATATATTTTGCACAGAGCTAGGAAAATGCAGACTAATAATGTTTGTACAAATGCTCACTTTGAAATAGGTACATCAAATAGGCATAACCTCGCCCTTGGTGAACTTTTGCTGGCCAAATGTGTCTATTGTACATTTATAAATCCTTTTGTTGAATGACAACTAATCCCATTTTGGACCAGAAAGCATGTAACGAACAGTCTTGCTATTATCCTATTTTACATCTATCCTTTAATTTCATTCATAGAAAGAAAATCCAACAATCAGTGGTAGGCATTTCCAATATGTTACTTTTTCCGTTTCAAAATATAAAGCATTTGACACTTTTTGTATAAATTAAGAAAGAAGAAAATAACACGTATTTTTGCATTATATCTTGAATTAATTATACTAATATAATAGATAATGAGTTAAATAATTATATTTATGGTGAAGGTAACTTTAAAATTTTAATTTTTAAAATTTACAAAAGGTCAATTTTGAAACAAAAAAAAACAGTCAAAAGATTTTATATTTTGAGAATGAAGTATAATATTACCACAAAAACGTTCTATCTTGCAAAACTGAATTCAACATACATATCATACATATACAAGGCACCAAAACAATGTAACATTTTTGTAATTTGACAAAGGCTATGAACAGAAGAATGCTCATCCAAATCACACAATATAGGTTTCGAAATTTTCAGGATTATGGGTTATCAAGGGAAATGAGTCTATTGTGGATCAAGCCAAGGAAAAAGCAGGACAGCACAAGTTTACTACATCCTTCAAAGGGAAGAAACATTAAGACCCTTTAAGAATATTATTGTGCTAGCCATTTTCCAATATATTCCTATAAAAAAGTGGACATTTGGTTCTTAACGGAGATAGTATTTTCTTTACAGTCTCAGTGTAGAATATTTTTTTACATTCACACTTAGATTTATAACAGAATAATTATTAATAAGATTTTAAAAGAGTTTTTGTACGCATGTTGTATTCCTATAATGCATTTGTAAAATGTTTTAAATTGGTAGTCAATATTAGCAAAATACATGCTTCTATTTATTAATACCCAAAGTGTCGGGCTCTAATAATGAAGTACCCCAACTCAACCCTAAGATACTTGAGTGTTGGGTCCAATCTACAATTTGTAAAACTCATTTTTGTGTTTTGCAGAATATCCCAACTCAGACCCCACGCTTTACTCTCTGCGAGATTTGTGCCACTTTCTCATATTGTCATAATTGTACCCATTACTATATACAGTTTAAAAATTAAATATTTTTAATTTCTCTCTCTCTATCTCATATTTTCTCTCTACTACCATGACTCAACCATGATTGCTCAGAATTCAAAAAAAAGAAAAAGGAGAGAGATAAGATATTAGATAGAAAGAAGAGTTAAAAATGATTAATTTTTTAATTATATATAATCAAATTTAAAATTGTGTAGCAGAATAATCTAATTGTATGACAATTTATAGGGCAATTTTAAAAGTGCCACATTGTAGTGGCATTTGAAAGTACCACTAAACTGTGACTTTTTGGCATAAATATAGTAAATTAATGACATATATAATAAGTGCCATAATTATGCATCACAAAAGTCTAATTGCGCCATAGGGCGTTTCTGACAAAAGATTAATTAATATACCAAACGAAGGACACTATTTCTTGAAAAAAAAGAACTTGAAATGGATTACTTATATAAAAAAGGGCAAAAAGTGCCACAGACACTCGAACTTTGTCATATTATCGACTTTAGCACTCAAACTAAAAAACGGACAGTTTTGACACTCGAACTTTAAATCGTGATTGACGTTGGCCCTTCCATCCCACATGACCGTTAAATCTCAAACGACGTCTATCACATGCCCAACTTGGAGGCTATTTTTGTCCGACAACTTAGGTGATGTAATGGCGCCAATATTTCCCTCTACTATCTTGATCACATGCCAAGCACGTCTTAAAAATATTTTGCCACCAAAAGTCAACATTCTACCTAACCCCAAGTTTATACATCTTTTTCTTTTCCTTTTCCACCAATTCCAACCGAGTTTGCAGGGATGCCAAGTTCCTCAACAAAGTTTTTGCTACCCAACTGTTACTGTGGAAGGATCTGTGCACTGAGGACTTCTTGGACCAATAAAAACCCTTCTAGAAGATTTGCAAGTTGTGGATATTCCCAAGTAAGCTTTTTTATTTCTCCTCGTTAGTTTGAATCATATGAATGATAATTTTGAGGGAATTGTTTGGGTAAATTATTGTGTTATTTGGTTGATTTTTGAAGGGTGAGAGATGCAGTTTTTTCCAGTGGCTGGATCCAGAAATGTGCGACAGATCTTTGGAAGTAATACCTGGACTATTAAAGCGGATTGACAGAGTGGAGCGTGAGCTTGAGGCAGCTATTGAAGACAGGAAAAATTTTGAAGAAGAGATTGAGAAGCTGAGGAACAAAAAACAAGAAATTGAAGTCGAAGTGCGCAAGTTAAGATGTAGATTTAGATGGGTTGCTGTTACCTTTGTGATTCTCTGGACGATAGTCTACTGGAGTTAGTCCATGTGCCTCTGGGATGGGGATTAGTAAGGCCAGTGTTAGTAGGCCCTCTTTTTCTTTTTTTTAGCATTTGGTTCTATCTTTTTTGCTAATTTTGTGGCTGAAGATAGAAAACTTCCATGACAATTGCTTCCAAATGTGTTGTGGTGAATGTAAATTTGTGAACTTCTATGTACATTATAGGCACAGAGCTTTTGTCTGAGAGCTAACTTGTTAGTTTCAGACTGTGTTTCATATTCCAAAAATGCTTGCACATGAGGCCAGGTTCCAATGCAATAAAAAATGAAACTGTCCTAAAAATATTGCCATTGAACATGCACCAAAGCCAAGCCAAGGAAAAACAAGGTTTACATTGATATAAACAAGGCAAAAGCAGTCAAAATACGCCGCTCCATAAACAAAAGATTCATTTGTTTAACATGTGACAGAATATTTCAACTACAGATCCACAATACATCCACATAAGCCCAAAGCCATAAGGCATCTACTGCTAAAACTAATCATCTATTTCTTCACTGTCTCAGATCTTTTATTTGCTCTCTTTGGTCTTGGAAGTGGCCTATCAGAGGAATGTGTTGTTCTTCTGGTAGGAGCCTGCAAGGAAAATTAGAATTAGTAATGTTCCACAACAGTCTAGAATGGAATTATGGCCAGATTTCTTGAATTATGGCCAGATTTCTTGCATCTTTTGCAGTGTATGATAATTCTCCTCCTTATCCTTACGTAACTTTCCTCAATTTCTTCCACTGACCGTCTTCTAGCCTTTTTTGGCCGTCCAGGTTGTTTGCAGGCCCTCGGGGGGTCCAATAATACCCCATCGCTTACTGGCCACTGATTTTCCCCATTGATTGGCTCAAGAACATGGTCATATAACTTCATAAAGTTATCTGCTCTATAACAGACATCCACATAGTCATCAGGGTTTACTCCTCTCTTATGCATTGCAGCAATAGCATGAGGGCATGGGATTCCAGATATTTTCCACGACATGCAGCTGCAGATCTTCTTACCTAAGTGAAAATAATATTGTTAGAAGCTGCACAAACAAAACAAGCAATGAGAAGAATTGAATACCCCTACCTTCTGCCTATCAGAGATGAAAGTATATGCTAATCCCTGATTTGGAATCTCCAAGTCATCCGCCAACAACTCAAAGAACCACTTCCACTGCTCTCGAGCTTCCTTCTCAACCAATGCATAAGCTATAGGCCACCATCCGTTATTGGCATCAATACTTACTGCACTTAGCAATTGACCTCTATACAAACCTTTGGTATGGCAGCCATCAACTCCAATAAGAGGCCTACAATATGACATGAATCCTTTTTTCAGTGGCCCTAGGCACACATACATTCTCATGAACCTAGGCTGCCCACCTGCTTCCCTGAAGGGTTCATGAACTATCTCAACTGAGGTGTCAATATGTGTCCTTTTTAACTCAGCTGCATATCTCCAAACTGTTGCATACTGATTTTCATTTGAACCAGAAATTATTTCCCTAGCTATTCTTCTTGCAGCATATGCCTTGTACTTGGTTGCCCTCTCAACAGAAGCAAAAACAAACCAGCCACAAGCCTCATTTTTGCAAGATGCTCTGACTCGCTCCTTTTCATTTGGTCTGAACTTCCCAGCCTTTCCCTCATTGATCAAATAGTTTCTGACTGCTTCTCTAAACTCAGGTGCATCTTTAAACCGTAACCCTACCTCAAATAGAGGTCTCCTCATATCCTTCTCGGAATTGAAATATTTGTACCTGCCTCTAAATTGCTCACCTTCAGAATCCGAGCAATCAGATTTTCCATCAGATAGATGCTCCTCCATGTCATCTTCAGCTAGTGCATCTTGGCTTTCTTGCATTGTCTCTTGAGAAGCCTCTCTAGTTTTTTGTTTTGCCTTACCCCCATTTTTCTGACCTGCCATCTCTGTAGCAAGTTCATCATCAACCACCTCATCATCCATGCAATACGAATCATCATCACTGAATTGTTCAATCTCGTAATCTGCATCAGAACTGTCATCAAATTCTGAGGACTCTTGTTCTATTACCGCAGCAGCTTGATGGCCATCAACTTGCTCCCCTACACCCTCATCCATTACCCCTTGAGCATTATCTCCCTCATCCATTACCCCTTGAGCATTATCTCCCCCATGGAAGAAACTGTCAAGAACTTCGTCATTTACGGCAATGCCCTCTCCACCCACAACATCAACTTCTTCCTCAATATTACTTAACGGTTGACTTGGCTGCCTACATTCTGGCATATTAACAGACATCTGGCTTGCAGCAACAAGATCAACACCTTGAACCATTGTACTTCTATCATAGGTTTGAGATGTATGACAGTTAGAAGCATCAACATGGGCCTCAGTTTCGTGTGTGTTTTCATCTTCAATTTCCTCAATCACAACACTGCATTTTCTTTGCTCACTCTTAAACTCTGGAAGTTGCATCAACAATTCAATTATCTCCTCCCTTTTCCTAACGTCAGCATATAATTCAATGATTTTAACCCTCTCTATAAGAGCACACATCATTAGAACTTCATTGTCACCTTGCACTAAAATTAGCCCATTCTTCATATCCCCGAAAGGCTCCAAATAGTAATACAACATTGTCTGATCTTTGTAACCCAATTGTTTTAACATAGCATCAATTTCATGCATTGACATTCTATCTACGCTGCAAAAATCAACATAATCTACTTCACCATCTTCATACCACCTATACTCTTCCCCAGTAAAGTGTCCACCATGGTGCAATTTTATAGTAAAATACTCACAATTGTCTTCTGCAAATACATGTATGCGATGTCAATACACAGAAAATAATAAATGATTATCTTCTGCAACTACATTTCAAAGTCAATTAAACATAGTTAACAAAAAATTTCCCCAAGCAAGTTTCATCACAGAAACACACACAGCTCGCATTACTTCAACAAATATAAAATCTTGGAGTAGAAAAAGCATGAAAAACCCATTAAAGTTCACAACTTCTAAACAAAAAGAGGGAACCCATAACAGTAAGGCCACAGAAAACTAATTTTTGCAAGAAGAGTGCGAATGGAGATAGAACCCAGTTCACTTACGGTAAACCATATACGGATCGAGATATTCATCTCTGTTTCTGATGACCCAGCTCATTCCGCTTCCGACAAAGAGTACTTCTAACCTTGCGTGGAGCTTTAATGTGAGGATGCAGATTCTGAATGTCAAAACTATGTAGAAACTGCAATGGAAAAAATTATTTTTTGAACCCAAGAGCGACTATTGTAGATTTTGAATCAGTTTATTGGAAGACGTTAGAGAGACTAAAGGGCAACATGTAATTAGACAGAAATACCCCCAATACTGGTCACGTGGATGGGCATGTGATAGACGTCGTTTGAGATTTAACGGTCATGTGGGACGGAAGGGCCAACGTCAATCACGATTTAAAGTTCGAGTGTCAAAACCGTCCGTTTTTTAGTTTGAGTGCTAAAGTCGATAATATGACAAAGTTCGAGTGTTTGTGGCACTTTTTGCCCTATAAAAAATAAAAAGGGAAAAGAATTAAGGTTCCCATTCATTTGGAATAGGATTTTGGGCCCCTTTTTTCCTCTTTATGTCCCAACGTAAACTTGGATTTATTCAATAATAAAATTAAAAACAGAGTCTCTACTCAAACCTTTTTTGGCCGTGAGGCCTTGCACACATAGTAAGAGATAGAGACTTTCCAACCATGTGTAGGGGTTCAATTCATGTCTAATGGAGGATTTCTATTCCTTTGTTAGGTTTATTTTCTCCCTTTCAAAGGTTTTTTCTTAATAGAATTTGTAATTATCTGCTATATGAAACGTGTAATCTCCACCAGTTGTGTGATTTTTTATGTACTCAAACTTCACTCTAATATTCTTTACTCAACAATATAGGCAAGCGTAATCCAATAATATCAAATCACAAAACATTATTAATTGCCTTATTGGAATTTAAAATATAATAAATGAATTCTTGATATTTTAAAATGACAAACATTTACTAACAAAACTAAACAAAAGTTAAACGAAATCTAAACATAAAAAAAAACAAAAACAAAAAAGAAATTATTAGAATTGAAACTTGTTATTTTTTTCTTGCAATAGTTTAAATCTAAACACGGTTATCAATAAGCAAATATTGAATATACAAAAAAGAAAAAGAAAAATAATATAAATCACTGAATTTTTTATTCAAAATCATTTGATATTTATGTATGATGAATCCTATTAATAAATACCCACAACCACCAGTAGACTAAATTAATAAATACCTACTAGTGGTCAATAGTTATTTCTACTATTATAATCTTTAAAGAAATTATACTCAACTAATAAATACTTAATAAATACTTACAACCAGTAGACTTCGCATAGATGACATATTTTATATTGTTACGTTTAACAAATTTGTTGTTACAATCTTTGTATAATATTATTCTTCTATAATACATATGTAAATTTATTATTATTATTATTATTATTATTATACTAAATGTGTATTTGTTATTCTTTTATTATTATTATTATTTTATGTATAATATTTAATATGTATTATTACATATATTGGATTCGGCTTAAAATAGACTGAACTTAATGAAGCCCACGCCGATTAATGATGTGCTTAGATTGAGTTGTACACTGAATCTAATACAATTTTTCATCTCAAATTTTATTTTTTTTCCACAAAAAAATTTCTCTCCCAAAACTTAAAACAAAAAATCTCAAAAACAAACTATATTCAATCACAGCCCTATGTAGAGCTTGGGTCGACTCGATTAATATCCTACAAGAATCCTATCCAACTTTGAAAAAGCGCCGTTAATTCCGTTTTGCTACTCTTAACTCCAAGGGTACTAAAATATTACGGCCCAATATTAAATATGTGATGCATAGAGTTCCAATAGGGTTTGAAATAATTGATTATAGTATAATTTTTATTAAATATTTTATGTTAAATTTATATATATATATATATATATATATATATATATATAAAATAAATTATAAAATTAATAATTAATTAACAATATATAATATATTAAAATATTTATTTTTATAAAAAGTATTAAAATTTTAAAATATCTAATATATTAAAAAATTATTAAAAATTAAACCGAAAAAGTAATACTCTATTTTTCTTTTTTTTTATTTCATGTTCCACGTTTCCTCTACAAAAGTCAAAATTATATTCCACGAAGACACAAAAACCTAGAAAACTTTTCACTTGAAACTACAATCCAAATACATAGATTTGACATATAAAAAATTCAAAGGAAAAATGAACCGCATTTTTGAAAGAAAAAATGAACTAAAATTGACCAAAAATGAGAAAAAGACACTCTGAAACAGGAAGTGTATAAACATAAATTAATAAACTTTTACTCCACAGAAGATTACATTTATACAGATATAATTAATACCTGAAGCCCATCATTTCCGAATTCCTGTTGTTCTTGGAGAATTTCCCTGGCAGAACTTTCAGCTTCTTCGCTGCAATGCTTAACCTCAATCAAGTTCAAGCTAGAAATCTCTCCAAATTTAGAGGGGATTTCTTGAAGTTCTAAGCAGAAATGTAAGACAAGTCGCTGTAGACTGGGGAAAGGATAATCACATGTATTCCATACGTTAATACTATTGAACTTTAATTTCAAGAATTTGAGGTTCAAGAATTCTTCGTCTACCAGGTCCCACCTTTCTCCCTAAAAAAAGGAATAACATAATTTCAGAACCTCCAGATGGGGTAGCTTCCCAATTACTGACATTTCATCCCTGGATAAGAAGCTCCATTCCAGAGTAAGTTTCTTCAGTGTCGAGGGAAATTCCCCGGGACTTGAAATAGAAGAATCCACATTCAATGATTGAAGGTTACTCAAGAAGCCTAATGCTGGCCATTGAGAACACTCATCAGAACGATGCTCGCATAATTTGATTCTAAGATTTTGAACCTTTGGGAATCTTCTCAACAGCTCTTCTCCACCTTCACTGCCACAAAGAATTGGCCGGGAAAGAGTACGGACATCGGCTAATTTCGCAAGCTCAAGCGGATGATCACCCAAGGAGAACATTGCACGGTCACGCATATGTACGTGTTTTAGCCTTTTCATGTTCCAAATAGTATCCGGTATGAATACTTCTGTATCCCCAACACGCAAAACTTCCAAGTACTTGAGATTTTCTATTGATGGCGGCAAAGTTAGCTCTACGTCATCTGAAAAAGCCCTCTCCAGTACTAAATGCCTCAAATGAGCTAATGAAGTTAATTCTTCAGGAAATTCAATAAAACCCCATCGCTTATTGGTGTCTAACACACTAAGAAGTTTGAGCTCCCTGAAAAAGGAAGGGTGCATGTGTTTTTCCCAGAGTAGAGTGCGTGCACACAAAGCTGTAGACTTTGATCTAACATAAGAATACTCCACGTTTACCCGCCCCTGAACCTGAATATCCTCCAGGCGCCTTAAAAAGCTGTCTTGCCCAATTTTTGCTAGACATAGATCGAATAATAGATCGTGCACACGACACTTCTTGATCCCCATACTAGAAGTTATTTTAGCAACATTGACTAGGCTTCTATCAATTAAATCCACCAAGTAGTCCTTCGCCAAATCCTCCGGTCTTTTTAGCCAAACTTTTGGTATAAATCCTTCCGAAACCCATAATTGAGTTAGCCTTCTGGCACTCACTAGTTCTCCTCGCCGAAATGCTCCAAAATAAAGGAAACAAGCTTTCAGAGTGTCTGGCAAATGCTTATAACTTAATTCTAAAATATTCGCACAGTCTTCACGGAGAATCTTTGAGCTTAGATCACATTCAATCTCTTTCCACCAATCAAGATCTGTAACTCTCCTTGCAAGAAGCCCTGCAGTTACAACTATAGATAGAGGTAGCCCTTCACAAATTTCTGCAATTCTCCTACCTACTTCTGATAGATATGGAGGGCAGCAATCCTCATTGAATACCTTCTTTTGCAGTAGCTCCCAACCTTCTTCAACAGAAAGCCGGCAAAGAGTATGAGTACTTGAACCAAGTTTAGCTCGCAAAGCGATGCTATGAATTCTACTGGTAAAAATGATTCTGCTTCCGTTGCTATCATTTGGAAATGATTCTTTCAATTCATCTCATGCCTCAATATCCCAAATATCATCCATCACAATAAGGTATTTTTGTCCTTTTAAAGATTTACGAAGCCTTTCACCTAAGTCCTCTTTACTCATACTATGAATGTCATGCTTCTTAGCTAAGTCCCCCTTCACAGTCACATCACTTAGAATGTTTAACAACAATTCTTTCCTTTCATATGCTTGTGATACAAAACAACATGCACGCTTATGGAAGTGATACTTAACTAAAGGATCATTATAAATTTTATTGGCTAATGTAGTCTTACCTTGTCCAGGCATACCGACAATTGAGACAATCTTAAGCTCTTTTGATCCTCTTGTGAGTTGGTCAATGATTTCCGCTGCCTCCTTCTCGAAACCCACAATTGGTCCATCACACCTTGAAGTCTCGACATGTTTAGAGATGGTATAACTCGAATCCATTTCAACACCGTGGCATCTGACATTGTTCACAAACTCATCTCTAATCGTCTGCACCTCTGTCAAAGTTGATTCGATCTCATCTTTGAAGAAGGAAATGGTTATCATCGTATGCCAGATTGGATCATCTTCGAAGAAACACGAGTCAATTACGTGTTCCACTGCATATCCAAAGATTTCTAAGCTCCTGGATCTCATTTTGCTGCTCCACCAAGTCCTTGAGATAATCCCTAACTAAGATCAGCTTCTCCTCCATTCCCAGAATCAGAAACTTTGCAAAACTGATGGAACTTGACTTTTCCTTCAGATTTTCCAAGAGGAAATCAATAAAACCAAGTAGGTTGGTCCTCGGGAAATCAGTCGAAGATAAATCTTCAAACCGAACATAATGATCTCTGATATCTGCCTCGAGTATCTTAATCTTTTCCAAAAAATCATTAATAAGAAGACTGTACCTTTCATAAGGATTCCCTCTTTCTCTTCAGGGCCACAGAGAAGGGAAATGAGGGAAGAAGCTTCATCAACAGCAGCCTCTGCTTTTGCTAACGCTTCATGTCCTCCCTCTCCAGACTCCATGGGTGGATTCATGAGAAAGGTTGTCAAGATTATCAGCCCATCACGAAGGGACGTCTTATCAGAATCCTCCATAGAACCAATCAGATCCTCTACGAGCAAATCCACACAATTTGCAACAACGTTAACCAATCGAAAAGTTTCAGATGGTAAAGACTTTGAAGCCTTCACGACTTCAAAAAGTTCACTTTTGACCGCGGGAGTGAAGGGCTTTATCTCTACAACTTGAGGAAGTAAATTCTGGAGTTTGCTCACTGCTTCTGCTTCGTTTTGGTCAACCCAATACAGAAACAAGAGAGATGCTACTCTGTTAGCCCAGGCTTGAGCTTGAGCTCTGAAATCTTTCAGTCCCTCCTCCTGACTGCTGCATCTTTCTGCAGTAAACTTGACCAGATCTCTAGAAACTTTCAGCTTCTCTTGAAGCAGTTCAATTTTCTCCTTCACCGGTTCGAAGATCTGAGCATGGCAACTAAAAAGAACTTCCAGATTCTTGGAGATAATGACTAAGAATTCGTGGATCTCACTGCTCGTGGATGATTTGCATCTCAGCAAAGGACTATGTATCAAATGAAGAGAAATTTCTTTGATTTCTGGTTTCAAAAGGTCAACTTTCTTCAACCACCGATCATAAAAAGTATCGCACCCTCCATCTTCCCTGTCAGAAACGAAAGATTTCAGATGCCCATATTGGTTGCCATTATATTCAACGTTTGCATAGCACAAAAAGAACATCTTGAGAAATCTCAGGTCCATATTGATTTCAGCTTTTGAAGAATGAGTCCAGCTTGGATTCGTCATGTCTTCAGCAAGATCACATAGATCAGAATCAATACGAGCGCAAACGTCCATTCTCAGTACTCTGCTTCTCATGTGAATGATTCCTGAAGATTTCTTGGATGATTCAAAAGTCAAGACAATGCATCCGTGAATAAATAATAAAACGTCATTTTTGTATACAATTGTTTTTACTAGTCATTAATAATAAAAAAAGTCCCTTTTTCCAGAAGCGAATAAATAATAAAACGTTCAGCAAAGGGCCACGTATCAAATAAATAGAAATATCTTTGATTTCTGATTTCAAAAGGTCAACTTTTTTCAACCACTGATCATAAAAAGTATCACACTCTCCTTTCTCCCTGTCAGAAACGAAAGATCTCAGATGCCCACATTGGTTGCCATTATATTCAACGTTTGCATAGCACAAAAAGAACATCCTCAGAAATCTCTGGTCCATATTGATTTGGGTCATTACCAATAATGGCCCCATTTTTTTAAATCATGAATGAAATGCCCATCCTGAGACATCTCAGATCCATATTGATTTGGGTCATTATCAAAAGTGGCACTATTTTTTAAAATCTGGAGTGAAATGGTCATATGTAAGGGGTAGGTCGTATCAGAGTACCGGTAACAGTTACGCGGCACGTTTTCCTTAGATTGTACATAGACTTGCACCCAAGACATAACTCAAAAAGTATTGAGGTAAAGTATAGTAAAAATGAGACAAAATATATGAAATATACTTTTTAATGTGCAAGTTTTACGTTTTATGTTTATTGAGTAAAAGTAAAGTACAAAATAATTAACCGGCGCTACACTAACACTCTTAACAACCCAACACGACACTCCAATTTGCTAATCATATTAATCCTATCAACCTGGCACTACACCATCATTGTTAAGCCCAAGCGTTTCAAGCACTATGCAAAGAAAAACCAAATGTAAGAAAATAGCTTATGCTATTACAATATTCAAGATGAATGTCTGAATCAATAATCCCTTCAATGGGCTAAAGAGCTCTTATTTATATAAGCTAAAAATGGTCATGGTCTTCCATAATTTCAGCCATTATGTCCTCCCATCAATGATTGTAACCGTTGTAACGGTCCCCTTAGTTATGGCAACCGTTATCAATCGTTTCTCATAATTTATGCCACAACTCCCTCCTTAAGTTATGATAACTGTTTGTAACTGTCCATCATTAAATATTATTTGACCAACATGTATTGCAGCCGTCTTGGCCCTTAGGCCCATGTTTGAGGCCAAACGGCCGTTCTGCCCGGTTGCCTTGCCTGCCCACACAACTCGACGTGTAGCATTATGCGGTTCAAGACTGGTGCCGACTACTTCCCTGACAATCCCCCGTTCTTAAAATATTACCTTGTCCTCAAGGTTAGCATATTTAAGGCCGATCAATTTGAATTTGTCGGGGTCTTTCCAATTAGCTAGTTTCTTCAGTTTACGTTTCCAACATGGGAGCACCTTTGCTGATTTGGTTAGCATTTGCACATCATCTGGCTAGTCCTTCTTTTCTAGGTTGTTATGTCTACACGGTTTTGATTCGTTTAAGTTAGGGACTTGCCAAGTGTACTTTTTCCCATTATATTTGAAGTTCATGGACATAGCCGCATTGTCAAAATTAATCGTGCCGCCTTCATTCAGCCAGGCATTGCCCAAAACAATGTTTAATCCTGCCAAGTGACCATGCACTCATTACGGAGTTGGTGGAGCGGTTGCGCCTAGAGACACATAGCTTTCATTTGATGTGTGGTGAAGCCACTATTACATTGTAGGATGTAGCGATCTTCTGGGGGTTTACCCATTGATGGTCTACTACTTATTGGGCCTCCGTACAACAATTCTAAATCAGAGTAGATCGAGATCATCGAGAGATTTTTGGGTTTCAGACCAACGCTCACTGATATTGTAAGACATAAGTTACAAAAAGAGTCACTTGAGGCGTATATCATGAGATCGCTTGGGGATAATCCAACGGAGCAGGATTGTAGATAGTTGACACGAGGGTTGTTGCTTATGCTTCTAGAAGGTCGCCCGTTCTCTGATCACTCGAATAACAAGATGCTACTACGTTTCCTCCGCTTGCTTGAGGATTTGGATATTGTATGGTCATAATTGGGGAAGTAGAGTGTCAGGGTATTTATACCTGTGCCTCTGCTATGCTTCTCTAGGGAATGCACGTAAGATCCACAGGTACTGTGACTCTTGTGCAGCTGTGGGCTTGGGAGCGGATTCCAATGTTGTGGCCAGGCCGTTTAGAGCCTCAGGTATGCGTTCCTATGTAGGCTACATACGGTGGTCGTTGGTCTGTACTATTTGATATTACTTAGTTGCCAATGCACGTGCTACGCACTTATTGCAACCAGCTAGATATTATATCGGCAGAGGAGGGTTGTTTATTCATTCTCAAACATTTTGATGTAGATAATTTATTTTATTTATATACTTTCTCGCTAATATTACCTGTGTTGTTTGTCTTGTTTACGTGGTTGTAGTACACTACTTGCGCAGTCCCTGATGATAGGGTTTTGCAAGCAGACGTTTCACTATTTTGTTTTGAGATAGTAGAGTAGCATTTACCAGATGGCATGGAGCAGCTTATTCCACCTACATGTGATATATACAGAGACTTACACTGTTACGGGACACGTGGCTACTCTGGACATGATTGGCGTGTGACACACGTGACGTTACTTAATTTGTGGGATATTCACATGACCAAGTAGTGGAGGGGTTGCCTACGATGCACGCCCATGTTCCTGGTCCAGACTACATGGACTGGTACCATGCTCAGACGCACTCGTTGATAGGAAATCCCATGCATTAGTACAGGACCACACAAGGTTAACAACAGACTAGTTCTACTTCTCGAGTGCTGATTTATACTATTACATTTTATGAATTTACTTTTATATTGTACTTTTACAATAGTGTACTAAATATAAGTTATGTGTTGTATTACTTTAGGGTACAGTGCTCCAGGAGTGCACAGTTGTGGCGACAGATGCCTTGTCCTCAGTTGAACCCCAGTCCCAAAGTACTTTCCAGCGTATCATAAATATGTGTAGGACGGGTTTGTCCGCTGTTGGAGATATTATAGGTTGGAGAAGCATTCACTGTGGTTTAGACGTAGTTGTACCACCTTCAAGATGATGACCCATAGATCATATTCCTGAGCATAGAGCTGTCGGCGTTAGATGCGGCGGCAAGCATATGCGACAGGGTTATGTAGCACGAGCCCTGTACCACTCGCTGCTCATCTTGCCAAAGAGCATGGTCCAGCACAGAATGACACTCAGGGTCCGTCTCAGGCTCCTGACACTAGTCTTACGTTGGAGATTCCTAGGCAGGATCATCACCCATAACCAGTTGATGAGAGTTGTGATCTTGCGAGCCCATTCGGTATCACTACAATGCTAGATGATGCATTTTTGTCACAGTTACTTAGAGAGGACATGACACCAGTAACGAATTTGCAGAGTTCGACTACTCGTGCCCATACAGATCGAGTCACTTACATGCCCTCTAACTATCCTTAGCTTTCGGATGATGCCACAACGTGTCTATAATATGCAACTATTATCTTTACTACTATGTAATATTACATTATATTTTTAATGTACGTGTTTAATTGCGTTAATTTTTTTGTTTATCATTATAAAACCATTGTTAGCCCTAAGGGCAAGTCATCACTGGTACCAATCTGGGCAATAGAAGCTAACCAATCGTAAAAGAAATCCCTCGTCCTAAAGCTCTTTATAAAAGAAACTTGCACCTTTTTTATATGAGAAGCCTTCAAATTCCCCCAAGAGTCAAGAACCTGGTGCACCATCCAACACAGCTCCACTACGGTGCCTTCTGGTATTTCTAAAGCTTCTTGAAGCATTATTGTCGCTCCTTTCAACGTGTCCACCTCTTGCTGGAGGTCATTACCTTTTTTATCCAGTGACTTTTTTGCGGCTCGGACTTTTGCAATTTTCCCTTTCAATTCCTGAGCCTCTTGAGTTAACTGATCCATTTGTGTTCATAATACCTCACCTGCTTCAATGGTCGTCTCATACCTTTTCCACACCTCCCAACCAAAAGTAAGAGTTTGCAGAACATCGACACAATAGTTCTTATACGATTCCAAACTACTACAAATGATTGCCATATCACAATCCCGCAACGATGCCCTTCCATAGTCTTCCAAGCTTAGTTTAAATAACACGTTATCCAGTTCATGTCCAAGCTCCAAGACGGGCAAAAATGTGAAGCTGTATAAGACAATTCACCCTTGGGAAGCAGTATGGAAAAGCTCGGCCCCTGATGTTTGATAGTATAAAATCTTTGGAATAACTCCAAACTGGTTGGAAGGCCTAATGATCGGCATACTATGAAACCTATTATTAACCTTACAACATTTGGAGCTAGGTGTGCAGATGAAAGGGACAAAAAAAGGACAATATTAGAAAATAATTCTAGAAATGAAAGACTTAGAGCCCTCTTCAGACAATTTATGTACAAGCTAAAACATCCACCAGGAGGAGAACAAGCTCTATCAAAGTCAGAAGGTTTAATCAGTTCAAAAGTTTCTCGCTGAATATGACAACGAGAATATGTTAAGGCTATTCATCTGTCTGAAATTGCCGAAGTAATACTTGTTGCTAAATGATCGACCAAAGAACCCTTCTCTGCAGGACCAAACTGGACAAACTTATAAATCGATGGAAGATGGGTTGGAGAAAACCCTACATCTATCCTATGAAATACAACAAATGATTCACCTAAAGGAAGCGCTAAATCCCCATTTTCAGTAGGAGACACAGTTAGGGAAGGGGTAGAAGAAGAGTTACCTGCCCCGAATGGCTAAGAAAATGGAGGGGATCTGACGCCATTGACGCAGAAATAAAGAAAGATGACAGAAGGAGGAATGTTTGTGACCAAAAAACACATTTTCATCAATTGAATAAAATCACTCTTCAGAAAGAGTGTAGAAACGGTGGAGATGATGGCTGAAAAGATAGCGCAACACTTCTCGAGATACATATAAACAGTTTTTCAAATCCTTCCTCAAAAGACGTGATAAACAAGAGCATTAAAGTACCCCATCTGCAAACATTGTGTCGGTTAAAGTCCCATTGGGTTTTATACCCGACTCCTAAAGGGAGGGCAGATGATGGAGTTGGGCTTAAAGAGAAAGCCCAACTTCCAAATAGTGCATTAAGGCATGAGGCCTACTAGGAAAATCTACTTCTACTTGGGTTAAGAGATGCTTAAAAGGTACTTTCCAAATATAACTTACTTCCTTATTCTCAAAGGTTTGATCTCTATAAATGCTCATTCCTATGAAGTCTTTCAGATTCATGATTTCCTTTCTTCCATCTTTACTAAACTAAACATCGTAGGATTCTTCGGGATAGATCCCAATCTCTAATTTGTCTTCTGCAGGATAGTTTGCAAGAGAGATAGGTTGATTGAAAATCTATGATCCAACAATGATTAATCGCAACTGACATCAATCAGATTTTGTGTTGCCATTGTATTGCAAACAACAATATGTAAAATAAAAAATTGAAAACAATTTTGACGAGATTCAGGGATGAGGGGAGAGAAGAGTTTTTTTTTTTGTTTCCTTCGGTGAGTTTACAAACAAATAGGCCTGGACAAGAACTCAACATTTTCTTTCAAATTTAGAAGTAGAATACATTATTGAAATATGCCAACCTGCGAAATAGCGTGAAAAACACATTATAATAATGTGTTCTTCACGTTGTTTCACCGGTTGACAAACTTGACGCGATAACAGCGCATTCTAATAACATGTTATTGATGCGTTATTAGAATACGTTCTTTATGCTATTTGCACGAACTAGGCTCATCCGATTGCTAATCCGTGACAAATTTGTGTGGGATTTGGGACACAAATTAAAAATATATATTTCAATTATATAAATTTGATTCCCCGACTAATACTTCCCTAAATCTTACCAGGAATTAGCAAGGACAATCTAGGAAGATTTATTAATACTTTGTATAATTAAACAAATAGTAATTAAACCAAGTAATATGAACATATATTCCAAATAATCTATGTTACTATGTGTTAACATAGTAATTAAAGCAAACAACAATGAATGCTATTCAAATTATAATATGTTACATTACATTAATATATCATATACACATTACATCATATTTTCTCTCGACATATGAATGATATATGCTATACATACATGTTTAATTTATGAATTATATGTGTAAGATATCAAAAACACAATGTATACTTAATCATAATAACCATTTTTGATACACAACATAATATAGTGAAGATGTAGTGATCATCCACAGATCTACATCACCCATGGAATATATAACCAAAAATTAATATAAGAAATATTGAAAATTTGAAATTCCGTCGCTAATCACTAATTAGCTAAGAATTAACGATTGAATGGGGGATTGAATAATTGCAAAAAAAATTGGTATTAAAATTTCAATATTCCGTTGTTAATCTCTCGCTAATTAGCGACAGAATAGAGGTTTGAAACATTGTAAAAAAATCGGCTTTCAAACCCTATTCCCAAGGGCAAAAAATGCAAGGAGCAAAGCATGTATTTGTAAATTCATATGGACAAAAAATTTAAAAATTTTCCTTAAAATTTTCACAACACTGAAAAGCTTCAATGCCTGAAGTTATCTCCATTGCCGTACTTAACGTAAGCCAGAAAAAATATTTCATGTAAATTTTAAAAGAAACTGAAATATGGTGGGGTTCGCTTCTGTAGAGTTCTCTTCATTGACAATGTCAGAAATCATACACAGAGAGAAGCTTGTGTGATGCCTCTCGATTCTCAATATCCACATTACTCTCATCATTTAGAAATTGAAACACGGAGGGGTCGACTACTGTAGAGTTGTCTTCAACAAGAGGACTTCTCAAGGGTCATTTGTCACCATTTGTATCAAAAAGAAAATAGAAGTTATTTAGAGAAAAACAAACGTCGTATTGATTACCTAGCTTTGAAATAATTGTAATGGGGTTTAAAAAAATAAGTAATGAACCTACAAGAACCCTGTCCAAATCTGAAACATTACCATCAATTTGCCTTCTTCTATGACAAAAGCAGAGTAATTCCATTTTGCTCCTCTGAACTCAAGGACTCTCGCAACAAACGCTAGGTTTGGTATATTAGAATGGTATTCAATGGAGTGACTTTTCTAACTTTTCATTCAATTTTAATGTTTGATATAAAAATTTTAAATAGAAAAATTCTTTCAACAAGAAAACTGATTCCATAAAAAAGTGAAAAATGCCTTTTCCATACAGAAATTGCAAAAAATTTCATTCAGATATTGAATAAATTTTATCAAACAAAAAAAAATCAATCACCATTCAATTATGAATTTTCTTTTCAGACAATAAAATAAAAATAGGATTCTAAATCTATTTCGAGTAGAAAGAAATTCTAAGCAGAAAAACGTTCCATTAGATTTCATTCAAATGTACCAAATGTAGCGTAATGATGTATTCCTTTGAATATACAATTTATCAGCTAATTACAGTTTAATCAATTCAATTAGATAATTGTGTAATGTATTCTGTTGGACCCCAGAAAAATCCCAACAGAGTTCCAAGACTGTAAAGACGAGATAGGCCTTCGGGTATAGTAAAGCCCAGAGAGGAATTTAGAGAAAGAGGGAGTGTTCCATGATTAGGATAAGGTGGAAAGATAAAAATACAAATGGGATATAGAAAGAAGGAGTGTTCCATGATCCAAGTTCATCTCAAGAGATTTGGTAAGGAACTAGTTATATTTTATTTATATGAACTTAAAATTAGATGGTAAAAAACCGTATTAACATTTGAACAAAGTCTAATTATTTGAACTATTTATCATTTACATCAATCATTTTAGAATGATTAAACATAATACAGTCACCAAATTTGATTTGATTTTCTTCAACAAATATATTCTATTTCTTGAAATATATTGTTATTTATTGTCCAATGAATTTGCCACATCCATGCTATTAGTAATAAATATTAATATTTCTCTAAAATGTTGATAAATAGAATATTAGGATTCTCACAAAAATTTTTCTAAGACAAAATATTCTAATAATTTTTCAAACCGCTAACAAATACTATGAACTATTTAAAATTAGTATTGGCTTTTGATTTTTAAACTGGCAATGCAATAAGAAAAAGCTGCGTACTTGTGTTGCCATTTCCTAGCCGATTTAGTTTCTGTTACACGTTATTTTTATAATATGTGCTAAATTTATTTATGATAGTCCGATCTTAATTTAACGATTGTAATAATTATTCTAAATAATTATTTAAAACTTAAATTTTAACTATTAAATCATAATTAAATGATTATAAATAAATTTAGTATATATTACAAAAAGAACGAACAGTACTGAAACCGTACCCGTTTCGTAGCTTTGGAAGAATAAAGTCTTCAAAAACTTTTTCTTTATGTTTAATTGATGGCTACTATCAACATTTGACATGACAGATATGACAACTATGGCAGATCACAGACCCATCTGTCAGCCAAAACCAGAGCAAAGCGGTGGTGGATCGATAATGTACATATAAAATATGGGTCCGGTTACTATGGTGCACTTGGAGTCGTGCAGCACGTTGTGGACAGATCAATAGTCGTCGGATCAGATCTCCGAGATCTGATTCAACAGGTGAGAAAATTTAACAATTTTTTAAATAAAAATAATACCTGCATAGGACAAAAAAATGTAGACCGTTGAATCAAATTTTCATGCAGATCAGACGGTCCATATCCGGTCTTGCACGTGCTGCAAAAACACACGTGCAGGACCGGATCCAAACACATAAAATATATGGCAAGAGAAATAATATTGTTTCCTTTCATAGTGGAAGTGTCTGCCAAATTCGCTACTCCTATACATGGAACCCCAATTTAGGAGAATGAACCTCTAATGGCAGTGGCTTCTTAAGAGATGGATCATCAGTCAGTTGCAAGCTCATTGTTCCTTTTGAGGTTTGAATAACCAATAAGCAAACACACACTGATTGAGGGGATAGAATCTGACAAAGAGAAGCAACAACGACTCCGCTATGGTGCAGATAGCCTTTTTTTCCGCACGTGCGGAAAGGATTTTCAGCCATTCGATCGGTCAAAAATTGATCCAATGGCTTGAAGCATCCAAGGGCAGTCTGGGAACAAAAAATCAAAATTTACCCTCCAAGATCAGTCATATCACGCCATTTTTCTTTCAAATATTGATCAGATTGGTTTCATTCCTTCCCATTTTCCTTCCCTCTATCTTCCTTCTTCGGTTCTTCTCTCATTCTACCCTCTCATCAAGCTTTTCTCAGTGAGAAATCTAGTCATGATGGAAGCATTTGAAACCACACTCAGGTAAACTTGATATTTTTCTTCTCCTGTCCATCTTGTATTTGTTTTGCAGCTTCTGCACCTATCTTGTTTTGCACCTTGAAGATGTTGTTTGGCTTGTTATGATTATTTACATACCCTCTATCTTTCTTTTATGATGAAAGTTGAATCCAAAGATGCAGAAGCACAATCTATGCAGGAAGAACCAATGGGTTGCATGTATTCTGAAAGCATCAGCGAATAGAAGGGTAACTACGCTCGGATACTAAATGATTATTCGTACGTTAGTAAATAATTATTCATAGTTATAACGAATAATTACTATATTCTATTGTACCAAGCATGGAAGAAATGATGAAAATGGAGTTCTCAACTGTCAATGATACTCATGCATATAATAAATATGTCCACCGTATTGGATTAGGAACAAGGATAATGTATGAGAGGAGATGTTCGAAGACATGCAAAGTGCAATACATAAAGGATGTGTGTAATAAGGACGAATAATTATTATTTAGCCCTTGGCATAATTATTCGTGTGTCTGAATAATAATTATTCATTGAATATTATGGATTGAGTGATAGTCGTGGATGCTGTGCATAATTATTCTTGTGTGAGGAATAATAATTATTCATTGACTATTATGGATTAAGTGATAGTCGTGGATGCTGTGCATAATTATTCTTGTGTGAGGAATAATAATTATTCATTGATGTAGGTGCGTTGTGCTGAGGTTTTGCAAGGGAAACCTGATGGTGAGTTGCCCTGCTCTTGGTGGAATGGAAGTAAGGTTGATGAGGCTTGCACCTTGCTGCCCCAAGCTAGGGTGGGGGACAAAGAAATTAGTCAAGAAGAGGCTGCGGAGCTTGATGGAGAAGGCCCAACAGAGGAAAAAAACAGCAATCAGAAAGTAACTTTCAAGCCAAGATGCATCGAAATCTTCCATTCATGCAAAACAAACACTTGAGTTATAACTCATACACTTTGAATTTATCATTATGAATCTAGTTGCACTTGTATCAACAAATTTCAATTTGGTTCTTGTTCCCGATTATCATGGACGAGTGTTTTTTTCAAACTTAATAATTGTTACAGGCCGTCAGAATAATTATGCACAGCAAGAACAATCATAATTCGGGCCATAATCAGCACACCAATGAATAATTATTATCCCAGGTTAAGAATAATTATTATCACAGGCAATATGAATAATTATGCACAAAGTGCTGAATAATTGTCACATGCGTTCAGAATAATTATGCATCTCGTTCAAAATAATTGACTCATTTGGCTTACAGGTATCCACAATCCATCACTTAAAAAAAGTGCACAATTAAAAAACTATCAATCTCTTTCCCTTCGCTGGTTCCCCTTCCACTGTAAAGTAGCTGCCAGGACCTCATATCGTACTTGATTTTCGTGCTGTAATAAAAGCCTCACAGCAATCTTCCGCCTAACCTTGTTTAACCAGTCCTGCTTGGGCCACACCGCATAACAATCCTGCGGGAGATTGTTTAACCAGTCATTCGAAAAAAGTGTGCAGCTCGAAGAATTGGGAAGAAGTACTGCAAGGTGCTTTTCGGAACACTTGAATCGATTACTTCCTTCTTTCTCAGTGAATCCCATTCAAGTGTTGCAGAAACGTGTTGTGCATAATTATGATCCCACCCATGAATAATTATTATACGATGTGAAGCAATTAACAGAAAAGTGCAAGCCGCAACAACCGAACTTCCATTACACTAAGAGTAGGGCAACTCACCATCAAGTAGATGCATTGGTTTAGGATCTGAGTAGTGATCCTAGAAGACTGAATAATTATTATTATGTTTACATAATAATTATTCACTGGTATAGTGTTTGTGGACTGGATGTTGCTTCTTGGAGACTGAATAATTATTCTTTTTTTTGAATAATAATTATTCATTTGTATGATTATTGTGGATTAAATGTTGCTTCTCAGAGAATGAAAAATTATTCTTGGTGGAATGGGAGTAGGGTTGTTGAGGCTTGTGCCTTGATGTCCCAAACTAGGGTGGGGGCCGAGAATAATTATTCTGTGCATTGTGAATAATTATTCTCATGCAAACCCTGATCTGGCCTTACTCCTCTTTATATTTCTCAGAAGTATCGTATCAGACAAGATCAATCTTGAATAATTATTCACATCGATTTGAATAAGTAAACTCCAAAACAATAACACTCATTGCTCAAAATAGTAAGAATTATTACAATGGAATTCAAAGTTTACATTAATATTTGTAAAATAATAAAAGAATGTTTAGCAAATCCTTCATCATCAAAATGTTTCTTTAAGTCACAAGAATCAACATAAACCAACTCACTGCCAATGCCTTCAGTTCTGGTTTTCTTGAACAATCATTTACTCAAATATGAAATCATCTCAAGAACCTAATCCATGCACCACCAAAATCCAGACAATAAAGGAATTACTCTTCTTTAAAATTCCTCTATTTTCCAATATCAAAAGTCGTTTTCATACCTGTAGACACAACCACAAAGTTTTCACTCATTCAAAAGGGCGAAAAACTAAATTTATTGACAAAAATTAAGAACAATCAAGACCAAATCAACAAAAAGAATTCGAATAGTCAAATAAAAGATCAACAAGTTATTATTATGCAACAAAATAAAAATATTTATATCAACTCTATTTGTCACAGTGATGAATAATTATTCATAAGTGTCTGAATAATTATTCACATTATAGTTTTCTCTCTTAAATAATTAGTCATTAAATCAGTAAAAACCATGACTCAAAACATGAGAATCATTACAGGAAAAGTCAAAATATATATGAGTGTTTCTAAAATAACACTAAAAAAAGATCTACCACTGAAAGTTTCTATCATCAAATTCGTTCTTCATGTTTAAGTCATGAGAATCAACACAAAGTAATTCACAATCGATTCTTTCGATTCACATTGTTTTAAATAATTATTCACTGCTAAATGAATAATTATTCACTGTTCGAATCTAAACATTTTTAAATTCTCAAGATCAATTATTTGTTTCCAAACCCGTAAATACCATTCACAAAAGGATTTTTACTCATCAAAATGATAAAAAGCTAAATTTACTGAAAAATAAGAGAAAGATTAAGACTAAACAAAAAATATAAACATATCTTACTTGCTCTAAATTGTGCTTTCGAACTTGTTGTTGTCCATCGATGTTTACCATTTTCAGCATTTTTTGTAACAATGATTTAGAGCAAAGACAGAGAAAATAGCAAAAAAGAGAGAAAGAAAGAGAAAGAAGAAAGAAAGAAAAGAGAAAGAAGAGAGAGAGTGAGAGAGAGAATCGAATATAATAAAGAGAGAGGGTGAAGGAGTTGAATTTAATGGAGAAATCTGAATTCAAAATCGAATTTTGAAATTTATTTTTCGTTTGAGCGGGAGTTAAAATTTTTTTGAGGCCAAAATTACCCTTGATCAGTCTCAACCGTTGGATCAATTTTTGACCAATCGAAAGGCTGAAAATCATTTCCGCACGTGCAGAAAAAAAACTTATCTGCACCGTAGCAGACTCGAAGTAACAAAAACAAACATAAGCAATAAAACCACAGCTGAAATTTGTGAAACAAACATAAGCAACAAAAAAAAAAAAGACTTTAGAAAAATTAACTCCACTTCAACAAATGAAAACAAATTTGAAGGGAAAGAAGAGGCTATTTCATATATTTTAACGGAGATATTTTCTCCAGCTTAGGACTGTTGAAAATGAAAATGATGAAAATATAGGAAGTGGAACAAAGCAATGAGAAAAGAAGGGAAAATAGTCCTCTTGGTCTCCAAAGTATAGGACAAAATTATTTTACATCCCTAATATTTTTCAGCCAAAATGGTCACCAATTTATTTATTAATATTGGTAGAAAAAAGTACTATCGTCACTTACCCTCGTGGGATCTGGTTAAGTACCCAACTTTTATGGGTAAAATTACTATCACAGTTATCACTAAAATTAGAATGGTTATTATCTTCATTCAAATTGTATGGAGCAATAGCAGAATCGTCAATTAGTTCTTCATTTTAAGCAAAATAGTTCAAAACCACTAAAATTATATATTTCCAGTTTCTGTTATTAGTTTTAGAGAGAAACAAATTATGGTGATAATTTTACCCTTAAAAATTGAACATTGATCAAAGCACAACTAATTTGGCTAGAGACCACATCGATGAGTGATGGTGGTATCTTTCCTGCCATTCGTAAATACACTCATTCGTAAATAAAGTACTTTTAAGGATGTAAATGTTTATCAAATTTTATTCTAAATCAGTAGTTCTACTTGCATTACTGTTTTTAGATTCTTACCTATTCTTTGAGTTCTCAACCGAGTAAAGACCCAATGCATTTCAATTAAACTACATCTTTTATCTCAAAACCATCTTTTTATGCATAGGAAAAATGCACAACCAAACATATAATTGGGTCTCTCACAAAAAAATTATTTTCATATAACATAAATTCTAATAAATTCTTATCCACATCAATAAAGGAATAACATGTACATGCAGAAAATGAAAATTGCTCCAAGAAGGTACAGCTTTTGAAAGCACAAAGTAAACATCAACAGCAGCTTCTTCTATTGACTTCGTCCAGAAGTCAAACAAGTAAAAAATGACGAGAGAAACCAAAATAAAAAATAAAGAGTTGCATTCAACAACAGCTCATTACGAAAATCAAATCCAAAATACTTTTCAGATAACAGTAAAGGTTTATAACACAATATTAATCTTATTTCAGAGAGGAGAAAATACTTTTGCATGGCAATATAGAACTACAGCCACAACATTATCCATTCTTTTCAAGCACATAATAGTGAAGGATGGTGATAGATATTTACCTCTATCAGTACAGACCATGTCTAATATCTGATCAGCAATATTCTATAGTAAATCAATATTAAAGACACGGTATTAGAACATGTTAAGAAAGATATTGGAATACAAGCAAAAGCAAATACGACCTTAGATAACATTCAGCAACATACCCATCATAAGGATTCCTCATCTCAATGATCTTATCACATCTCTTTGTATGTTGTATTGCCATATTTATCTCAATTACAGGTTTCTGTACATTGACAATGGCGATTAATGTGATTTCAAAGGAATATTCCTTCTCCTTTCTTGTTCACTCTTTCTTCATGGTACCACTTACCAGAGCTCTAGAATAGTTGTTATCTTCTGATGTGTTGAGAAAAGATAATGAAAAGTGACAGTAACAAGAGAATGAAAATAAAGTTGCAGATACTTTATTTCTTCTTCTCTGCAGTACACTTAAAAACAATGATGCTAGGCCTATATAAATAGACTTACATTGAAACTTAAAAACTGATATTTCGGATATACTCTAAGCTAGCATATCAGATTTTATTTGCTAAAAATCCCACTAAACAACTAACTAAAAAACAAACTCCACAAGACCCGGTCAATTTTGAATCACATCTCAACACTCCCCCTTGATTCAAAGTTGCAGATACCAAGTAATCCTCTAAAGTAGCAGAACTTCTCTTTTGACAAAGCTTTGGTAAGTATGTTCGCTAACTGCTCATTGGTGCTACAATACTTCAAGACTATTTCTTCTTCTGCAACAAGGTTACGAATGAAATGATGACGAAGTTCAATATGCTTCGTTCTACTATGAAATGTTGGGTTCTTTGTCATGGAGATAGTTGCTTTATTATCACAAAATATCTCTGTTGCTCCTTTTTGCTCATTTTGAAGATCAGCTAGCACTCTCCTTAACCAAATGGCTTGACATGCTGCTGAAGCCGCTGCAACATATTCCGCCTCTGAAGTGGATAACGACACTGTTGCTTGTTTTTTTGAGCTCCAAGAGATCACCCCTGATCCTAGAGTGAAAACATTTGCTGAAATGCTCCGTCTATCATCTAACGATGCTGCCCAATCGCTATCTGTGAACCCACTTAATTTGAATTTAGAAGCTTTAGAGTACCAAATTCCATACTCCATTGTTCCAGCTATATAGCGCAAGACCCTCTTTGCTGCTCCATAGTGAACCTTTGAAGGTTGCTGCATAAACCTCGAAATAACACCAACAGGATATGCGATATCAGGCCGAGTGTGCGTTAAGTAAATTAATCCTCCAACCAAGCTTCTTAACCTTCCAACATCTGCCATTTCTGCTCCATCTTCGAGCTGCAATTTTTCGTTAATATTCATGGGTCTAGCTGCTGGCTTACAAACAAGCATGCCAAATTTACTCAAAATGTCTCTGGCATATTTCTTTTGCGAAACAAAGATCCCATCTTCAGCTTGATATACTTCAAGGCCAAGAAAATAGTGTAATAAACCCATATCCGACATCTCAAATTCACTAACTGACTCTGTAGGTTGCATAAGAGCCAATATACTCCTTTAATGCCTGCAACCGGATTCGCTTCACTTCTTCATTGCCTCTATTAGAATTTACGAAGATGGTCCACATCTCTTTTGACGATTTTATATTCACAAATTTTTGAGACACATGTAATTCCACCTTATTAAAAAGATGAAATCTTACCAAAGCATCATCGAAGATTATTTTCTTGTCTTCTTCAGTTAGTTCCGCATTGGGAGAGAGTTGCTCAAAACCTTTCTCAATGATATCCCAAACCCGAGCAAGGTAAATTTTTTTTGCATATACTTCCTCCATAGATCAAAATTATTTTTGCCATCAAAGACAAAAATTGAACAAGGAGTAAAAACCTTAGAATCCATGCTTTCAAAAACCCTTCTCTTCTGGCTCTGATACCACTTGTAGAAATTTTATCAATCTAAGAGAATTTTGAAAAGATAACAACTAACGTTTATTGAGGAGAAATCTCTCTAATTCTCTCTACACAAAATAATCATCTCACCACATATATTTATAGCTCAAAATTAACCTAAACCAACTAGGATTTGATTTACTAAATCAAATCTTAATAGGAACCAAAATAGGAACTAAATCTTATTTTGTAGGTTTATAGTTTGGGCTTTGATTGGTTGTAGGTTTATAGTTTGGGCTTTGATTGCCCGATAAATGTTGTGGGTATGGGTAAATCTTATGCCCTTTTTGTTGAGTTATTCTACTGTTGTATTTAGTTTTTTTTCTACTATTGGGTTTTAATGCTGGTGAAATTTTTTAAATATTTTTTTGTTTGACTTAATATTTTTTATTAAATTTAAAATTAAGTATATAAGTGTGTAAGTATTTGTAATTTTTATTTCTGAGCAAGGAATAGGTAATGTATTTTTTTGTGGAATTTTATAAATGCGATGCAGAATAATTTTTTTTGTATGTGGATTACAGGTAAAAAAAGGAATAGATAGAGGACAGGAAAAAAGTTTTTATTTAGATGTAATTGTTTGTTTTGTTGAGAATATTTTTTTCAAAACTTGTAGAATAGATTGAATAAAAAATTGAAAATGATTAATCATAAAAAATACACTAGACATCAAATTTAAAATTATTTGTCACAAAAATTTCACCAAACAAAATACCCCGTGCATTGCGTGGGCACTTAAACTAGTCTAGATCTTAATTGAGAAATTTCACTAAGGCAAATCAATAAGTTATATTATAAAAATAATATAATATAATAAAATAAATATATATGGACAGTATGTAATTTATATCAAATTTAGATATATAAAAATTATATATATTAAGGTTAATAATTGATTGATAATATATAATATATAAAAATATTTAAATTTATGAAAAATATCTAATATTTTAAGACATTCCAATATAATAAGAATGTCATTAGAAATAAAACGAAGGAAGTATTTGTATGTAAATAGGGATTTATCATTGTAAAAGAAGAAGAATCACAAATGAAAAACACTAAACTCTTCTTAAAAAAATACACAAAGAAAATGCAGTCTTTTCAGCTATGTTATGAACTTTTTAAATACTAGTGATTTTAACTCAATATTTTGGTTAGCTGAAAATAGTGGTTTTTGTTCATTTTGTTTAAGCATTTCATGAATTTTTGTTTACTATTGTTAAATCCTTGTATTTTCTGTAAGGTATTCTGAGAACCCAAATTTATTTTTTGTTCCCATTTCTTCTTTTTCTTACTTCTCCGGCAAAAGTGAATGGCGCATTTAGTCAAATATTTGTCAGTTAAAATTTAACCGCAGGGACGACATATTCTAAATAACCCTATCTTTAAGTTACAAAGAAAATATCAAATTACCCTTTATTTGAATTAGACTTTAGACCCTTGTTTCCACTTTTAGTTTGGAGATAGTTTTAACATTATAAATTTGACAGATAAAAAATTAAAAAGAAAATTTTGACTACTTTGATTGAGCTCTCAATTACTTGCACAATTGTCAGTTTTAAATGTATCGATCCTTTCAAAAAAAAAAAAAAAGAATTAGGAATGAACTCCACGGAAGTTGCTATAATTTTAATGAGACCAAGGATTGGAAGAGTACATTAATGAGATATTTTGAATAGCATGGGGATATAAGCACCTGAAGCCTATCATTTCCCAAATCCTGTCCTTCTTGGAGAATTTTCCTGGCAGAACTTTCGGCTTCTCTGCTGCAACGCTTAACCTCAAATCACGTTCAAGCTAGGAATCTCTCCAAAATTAGAGGGGATTTCTTGAAGATAAGAGCAGTCATGTAAGACAAGTCGCTGTAGGCTGGGGAAAGGATGATCACATGTATTCCATCCCTTAATATTACTGAACTCTAATTTTAAGAATTTGAGGTTCAAGAATTCTTCGTCTTTCAGGTCCCACATTTCTCCCTCAGAACAAAAAATATATAATTTCAGAACCTCGAGATTGGGTAGCTTCCCAATTACTGACATTTCATCCCAGAATAAGTAGGTCCATTCCAGACTAAGTTTCTTCAGTGTCGAGGGAAATTGCATGCCACTTAAGGGGGAAAGCCGAACAAAAGGACTCACATGCAATGATTGAAGGTTACTCAAGAAGCCTAATGCTGGCAATTGAGAACACTCAGAATGATGCTCGCATAATCCGAATCTCAGTTTTTGAATCTTAGGGAATCTTCATGAAAAAGGAAGGCTCATTAAAGTCCTTGGCTAAAAGATCCATATTTCCTTCTGATTCTGAAAGTAGAGTACGGACACACAAAGCTGTAGGCTTTGATTTAACAAAACAGCTTACGTCAGTATGAATGCTCAACCGATATTCCCTACACTCTGCGTTTGGAGGGTACTGAGAATCATTCAGGCGCCTTAAAAGGCCGTCCTGCTCAATTTTCGCCAGACATAATTCGAACAATAGATCGTGCACACGACACTCCTTGATCCCCATACTAGAACTTATTTTTGTAACAGTGACTAGGCTTCTGTCAATTAAATCCATCAAGAAGTCCTCTGCCAAATCCTCTGGTCTTTTTACCCCAACTTTTGGTATAAATCCTTCAGAAACCCATAATTGGGTTAGCCTTCTGGCATTCACTGGTTTACCTTGCTGAAATGCTCCAAAATAAAGGAAACAAGCTTTCAGAGTATCTGGCAAATGCTCATAACTCAACTCTAAAATATTCGCGCAACCTTTATGGAGAATTTTTGAGCTTAGATTACCTTCAATCACTTTCCACCAATCAAGATCTGTAACTCTCCTTGCAAGAAGCCCGGCAGTTGCAACTATAGATAGAGGTAGCCCTTCACAACTTTCTGTAATTCTCATACCTAGTTGTAATAGATATGGAGGGCAGCAATCTTCATTGAATAGCTTCCTTTGCAGTAGTTCCCAACCTTCTTCAACAGAGAGCCGGCAAAGAGTATGAGTACTTGAACCAAGTTTAGCTCGCAAAGCCATGCCATGAATTCTACTGGTAAAAATTATTCTGCTTCCGTTGCTATCATTTGGAAATGAGCCTTTCAATTCATCCCATGCCTCAATATCCCAAATATCATCCATCACGACAAGGTACCTTTGTCCTTTTAAAGATTTATAAAGTGTTTCAGCTAAGTCCTCTCCAGTCATATTATGAAAGTCCCCCTTCTCAGTCACATCACTTAGAATGTTTAACAACAATTCTTTCCTTTTATATGCTTGTGATACAAAACACCATGCACCTTATGGAAGTGATACTTAACTAAAGAATCATTATAAATTTTATTGGCTAATGTAGTCTTACCTTGTCCAGGCATACCAACTATTGAGACCACCTTAAGCTCTCTTGATCCCCTTGTTAGTTGGTTAATGATTTCTGCTGCCTCCTTCTTGAAACCCACAAGTGGTTCATCAAACCTTGAAGTCTTGACATGTTTAGAGATGGTACAACTGGAATCCGTTTCAACACCGTGGGATCTGACGTTGTTCACAAACTCATCTCTAATCTTTTTCACATCTGTCGAAGTTAACTCGATTACATCTTTGAAGATGGAAAGGGATATCATCTTATGCCAGATTGGATCATCTTCGAAGAAACAAGAGTCAATTACATGTTCCACTGCATATGTCACATTGGTAATTCGTATCCAAAGATTTCTGAGTTCCTGGATCTCATTTTGCTGCTCCACCAGGTACTTGAGGTAAGCCCTAACTGAAAGGAGCTTCTCCTCGATCCCCAGAATCAGAAACTTGGCAAAACTGATGGAACTTGCCTTTTCCTTCAGCTTTTCCAAGAGGAAATCAATAAAACCCAGAAAGTTGGTCCTCGGGAAATCAATCGAAGATAAATCTTCAATGTGAACATAATGATCTCTGATCTCTGCCCTGAGTATCTTAATCTTTTCCAAAAAATCATTAATAAGAAGGCTGTACCTTTTATCAGGAATTCCCTCTTTCTCTTCAAGGCCACAGAGAAAAGAAATGAGGGAAGTAGCCTCATCAACAGCAGCCTCTGCTTTTGCTAACGCTTCATGTCCTTCCTCTCCAGACTCCATGGGTGGATCCATGAGAAACGTTGTCAAGATTATCAGCCCATCACGAAGGGAAGCCTTAACAGAATCCTCCATAGAAGCAATCGGATCCTCTAAGAGCAAATCCATACAATTTGCAACAACGTTACCCAATCGAAAAGTTTCGGATGGTAAATACTTTGAAGCCTTCACGACTTCAAAAAGCAAACTTTTGACCGTGGGAGTGAAGGGCTTTATCTCTAAAACTTGAAGAAGTAAATTCTGGAGTTTGCTCACTGCTTCTGATTCATTTTGGCCAACCCAATACAGAAACAAGAGAGATGCTACTCTGTTAGCCCAGGCTTGAGCTTGAGCCCTGAAATATTTCAGCTCCTCCTGATTGCCGCATCCTTCTGCAGTAAACTTGACCAGATACCTTGAAACTTTCAGCTTCTCTTGAAGCAGTTCAATTTTCTCCTTCACGGGGTCGAAGATCTGAGCCTTGCAACTAAAAAGAACTTCCAGATTCTTCGAGATAATGACTAAGAATTCGTGGATCTCACTGCTCGTGGATGATTTGCATCTCAGCAAAGGGCTATGTATCAAATGAAGAGAAATTTCTATGATTTCTGCACTCAAAAGGTCGACTTTCTTTAGCCACCGATCATAAAAAGTATCGCACTGTCCATCTTCCATTTCGGAAACGAAAGATCTCAGATGCCCATACTGGTTGCCTTCATATTCAAAGTTTGCATAGCACCAAAAGAACATCTTGAGAAATCTCAGGTCCACATTGATTTGAACTTTTGCGTAATGAGTCAATCTTGGATTCCTCATGTCTTCAGCGAGATCGTGTAGAGCAGAATCAATACGAGGGCAAGCGTCCACTTTCAGTCTTCAACTGTTGATTTCTTAAGATTTCTTTGATTTCTAAAGTCTGGTTCTGTTTTGATTTTAGTGTCTTTCGATGATTTAGAAGTCGTTTTTTTCTTTTGTAATTTTGAGCAGAAGAGGGGATGATTCAAAAGTCAGCAAAAATGCATCTGACGTGGAAAATTATTAAGTTTAACAATATAAAAAATTATATCTTCTTGCCCTTAATATAAAAAAATCACTGGTAAGTAACACATGAATAATTTTAAATTTAATTTAATTTTTATGATGTCAAATTATATTGTATATATTTATGAATGCATTGATTAATGTGTCTACATAAACTTATATAAATAATTAATTACCTTAATTTGGTAATTTTTCAGTTTATGTTAAAATATATAATTTACTAATTACTTTAATATTGATGATATAAAATTAATTATACAACTAATAAATCTATAAATAATATCAAAAAATAGACTTTTAAACTTTTGTATATAATCAATCTTGAACTTATCTTAAATATATGTCTCCAGCTATTTATTCTGTTTATTTCTTAGTTAAAGCACATAATTGAAACATAAAGTTCAATTGCATTAGTAATGTAATGTCAATTATCAAATACTCAATCCACAGCTCGTTGGAGCATATCTACTGCTTGATTTATAAGTATAATTTAATTCAAAAATTCATGTACCTATTTTCCAAAAAATATATACATGAATCTACTATAAAATTAATATACAAAGTTATAATTATTATTTTAAATATATAAGTTTAATAGATTAATTGATTATCATATCTATTAGTAGTAGAATATATATATATATATATATATATATATATATATATATATATATATATATATATATATATATATAAAGCATAAAAGGAAGTTTAAATAAAATTAAAATATTGAGGATAGAAAAAAGAAAGTAGTTGAAAAGAACTTGAGAAAGAAATAGAATTTGAAAAGAATCTTAATTTATTCATTAGAATTTGAAAAGTGTTTTCTCCAAAATTTTAAATATATTTAGATAAATTAAAGAAACAATAATTATATAAAAATTTTAAAAGATCTCTTTCCTTAATATATCATTGACTAAAAATATAAAAAGAAATAGCATTATTTATGGATGATGGTTCATGAAGGAAGCAAAATTATTAGTGGTATAACCGAATTCATTGATTGAAGCCAAAAAATCAGAGGGAGCGATCTTGGAGAAACCAAGAAACCAACTTCATCATTCAAAGATGAACTCAAAGACTTAAAATATATAGCGTGATTTCTTTCTATTTTATTGTATTTTAATCCGGTTCTGGAAGTTTTGAAGCAATAATGCTCTGTTTGCATTTCACCAAGAAAGAATGCTCATTTTCAACATCTGTATACATCTAAAGATTCATTCTTTCTTTGCATAAAATCAAGATAAGTATATTTGCTACTTCTTGGAGTTTTATTCTTCTAAGTATTATTCATCTTAATTAAACTGAGACTTTTGATTTGTGCTTGTGATTAGTGTATGTATCAGTGGGAATTCGAAAGGGAAATTGTCAGTTTTCCTATTTGAATGAATTTTCATTCTTTATTGATTGGCATTTTTATAATGAGATTTAATTTTATGCATTCTTGGTTTGGATTTGAAGCTTGAGAAGAGTCTTTTGATTCCATAATGAGAAATCAGGTCTTAGAAAAGGTTGGAATTCCTTCTTCATTTCCTATTCAATTTGGTATTTCATATTTTCTGAAATTTTATCTTTTAGATAAGAAAAAATGTAACTTTTGAAGCGTAGAACTATTTTGCTGATTGTTAAATAGTTTCTTGATGCTTCTATTTAACTGTTGTGTGTATGGGCTGCGAAATGGAGTAAGTTGATTTCTCGGTTTGATGTTTTCCCTCAATGTGTAGTTGTCTTCCAGTGGTAGAAATCTGGTATTATATATTGCATTTATTAGTTGAATATGCTGATAGAAAGAAAAAATAGTTTTAGGGTTTTGTGTTTTTGCAGCCAAAGCCAAAATCTTTTGTTCTTTTACTATGAATTTGGGACATGCCAAGACCTCGAAGGAACAACTCCAAGGCAAGGCTTTCTATGTTTTCTTCTGCAAGTCAACTGATTCATTTGTGTATTTTTTTAAATACTTTTTCATTTTTTTTCTATTTTGTTTTTGTGTAGGTTGATGTTGCTCCTGCTGTAGCAACACCAATAAGGCCACTGACAAATAGTTTGATTTTTTTATTAAGTTATTCAAAGATTTTTTTATGGGCTGTATTATAACAGGGTAATTGAATGGATTGTTGTATTTTTTAAGCATTTTTACTCACAAAGATGGAATTTTATTCATTTTGTATGAATTTTACTATTCTATAGGTTCAGCGTTCATGGAAGAGAAGAACGAGGCATTGTTGACAGCAAACTTCAACAAAATTCTGGGAAAAGATCCAAAGGGCAAGCTGACCAAAATCAGGGCCTCATTTGATGGAGTAGCCTATATGTCATTTGCAATTTTGTGCTTTTTGTATTTTGTCCTTTTATATAGAAGTATTTGCTTCATTGTTGATCTAGAATTGAATTTATTAACATAATTACAGGAAGGTTTTGCCCAATTAATTTGATAATTGAGACTGTAATGCTTCGTGCAACTCTTGATGGAACTGGAGGTGTCAAGACTATTGAAAAATGTGCTAGGGTATGCTATATCTATTGTTCTCTACATCAATTAATTTGAATACCGATTGGATCAAGTATTGATCAAAAGCAATGGCATCCCGATTTCGTAGTCTACGTGTTGTGATTTATAATTCAGTAAAGAGGTAGACAATAGAATGTGAATACTAAATGTTAGGAACATGTATGAGGATTCAAAGTGACACTGTTCACTTGAGTACTAAGGTCTAGGAAAATCTGGTAGTAGAGAACCCACGTAATGGGTATTAGGGGGTCTGCTTGATATTAAACTTGAGTATAGCCAAGAAGAAAAGGTATCTATTGGCAATACAATAAGTATTGAATTTTTACTAAATGCCTGAGCCTCAGTAGATGCTCAAAAGATTTCATAAAAGCACTCAAGTATTTTCAACAGGTTGCCTCTGATTAAAGTATAATTCTTTTTATATTCGTTTCCCTTTTTTAAAGCTTAGTTTCATTATGTAATCATTTATATTTTATTTCTTTTGATTAGAGTTGAATTTCTACCTTTTCTAAATAAGAACCTTTCAAAAAGGATTCTTCCTACTTCTTTAATGTCATTACTACAGATTCTAAAAACTTATACTAACATGAAGCACAACATGATCCCACCGCTAAAGACATATAAGGGAATTCATGGCAAGTCATGATTAAAAGAATTAGAAATTTTTTTGTCATATGTGATGGTTAATTAGAACCAATTTGTTAAGGGTATTCAGATAAAATGGCATGATAATATATGATTTTTCAAAACAAAGAAAAAACATTTATAATGTATTTATCCTATGACCAAAAGAATGGTAGATATAAAATTTGAATTTTAGAGTTAATAAATCACCTATACAGCTTACGGGCATTCGCACTAGTTAATTGTAAAATTTAAGGATTTTACACATATTAAGAAAATAATTAGTTTACTCAGATTCATTAAGCTATATGATTAAAAATTATATTAAAATTTTGAATAGTCATGAAATCATAGGTTTATGAATTTTAAAATGAGAGATATTTACGAACAAACAAAAGTTAAACGAAACCTAAACATATAAAAAAAACAGAGGGAGTAATAAAAACAAGATAAATGCATAAAAGAAGTCAACTCATTAAAGAAGTTAATTATTCTTGTTAATTATTCATCAATTTAAGAAAGCATTTATTCACCTTCATTTAACTTTATCCTTACATTTAACAATTCACCGAATAAAATGCTAATTATATTTAGAGTTTTAAAATAGTTTTTGGTCATTCAAATCAAAAAATCAAATCAAACTAATCATTTTTTAATCCGTTTAAAATCTCCTCATTTGACCAGTAAATCCCGATTAAGAAAGTAAACAATGAGTTGATGAGAGTTGACTTTTTTTGTTCTAAATAATAAATTATTCATTGATATAAAAATGACTGGAATAATTACAACCAAAACAGTCTTCAAACTTCTCCTCTAATACAGTAAATTGGAGATTTGAGAGATTGAGATAATCTTAAAATTAGAAAGGTAAATATTATATAAAGTAACAGATAATATCATATACTTAGTATGATATTATAAGCTATAATTCATGCTTTTTTAAAAAAAACTAAAATTTATCTAGATATAAGCACCTGAAGCCCATCATTTCCGAAATCCTGTCCTTCTTGGAGAATTTTCCTGGCAGAACTTTCAGCTTCTTTGCTGCAACCACGAACCTCAATCACGTTCAAGCTAGGAATCTCTCCAAAATTAGAGGGGATTTCTTGAAGATAAAAGCAGTTACGTAAGACAAGTCGCTGTAGGCTAGGGAAAGGATGATCACATGTATTCCATTCTCGAAGACGGACCCACTCTAATTTTAAGAATTTGAGGTTCAAGAATTCTTCGTCTTTCAGATCCCACATTTCTCCCTCAAAACTAGAATCTAATAATTTCAAAACCTCAAGATGGGGTAGCTTCCCAATTACTGATATTTGATGCCAGCGTAAGTTGGGACAGCTCAGACTAAGTTTCTTCAGTGTTGAGGGAAATTCCGAGTCACTTATAGCGGAAATCCCGAAGAAAGAAAAAGTCACGTTCAATGATTGAAGGTTACTCAAGAAGCCTAATGCTGGCAAATGAACACACTCATAATGCTGCCCGCATAATTTGATTCTCAGTTTTTGAATATTAGGGAATCTTCTCAACAGATCTTCTCCGCCTTTCCTGGGGCAAAGAATTGGCTGGGAAAGAGTACAGACATCGGCTAATTTAGCAAGCTCAAGCGGACAGTCACCCAAGGAGAACACTGCCATGCCACGCATATGCAAGTGTTTTAGCCTTTTCATGTTCCAGACAGTATCCGGTATGAATACTCGTCCAAACCAACCAACACGCAAAACTTCCAAGTTCTTGAGATTTTCAATTGATGGTGGCAAATCTAGCTTTTCTCGATTTCGAAAAAGAACATCCAGTACTAAATGCCTCAAATGAACTAATGAAGTTAATCCTTCAGGAAACTCATTAAATTTGAATATCCACTTGAAGTCTAACACTCTAAGAAATTTGAACTCCGTGAGTAAGGAACTGTCGGGAACAAGAACTCCCTCCGTGATTTCCTCAGAGAGTAGAGTGCGAGCACACAAAACTGCAGGCTTTGATTTAACAAAAGAACACCAGTCAGTCTGAATGCTCAACCGATATTCCCTATTCTCCGTGTTTGGAGGGTTCTGAGAATCCTTCTGGGGCTTTAAAAAGCCGTCTTGCTTAATTTTTGCTTGACACAAATCGAACAATAGATCGTGCACGCGACACTCCTTAATCCCCATACTAGAACTTATTTTAGCAACAGTCACTAAGCTTCTATCAATTAAATCCATCAAGAAGTTCTCTGCCAAATCATCTTGTCTTCTTGTCCCAACTTTTGGTATAAATCCTTCAGAAACCCATAATTGGGTTAGCCTTCTGGCACTCACTGGTTTGCCTCGACGAAATGCCCCAAAATAAAGGAAACAAGCTTTCAGAGTATCTGGCAAATGCTCATAACTTAATTCTAAAATATTTTTGCAATCTTCGCGGATCTTTGGGATTAGATCACCTTCAATATCATTCCACCAATCAAGATCTGTAACTCTCCTTGCAAGAAGCCCTGCAGTTACAACTATAGATAAAGGTAGCCCTTTACAAATTTCTGCAATTCTCACACCTACTTCTGATAGATAAGGAGGGCAGCAATCTTGATTGAATAGCTTCTTTTGCAGTAGCTCCCAACCTTCTTCGACAGAGAGCGGGCAAAGAGGATGAGTACTTGAATCAAGTTCAGCTTGCGAAGCAATTCCATTAATTCTACTGGTAAAAATGATTCTGCTTCCGTTGCCATCATTTGGAAATGATTCTTTCAATTCATTCCATGCCTCAATATCCCATATATCATCCATAACGACAAGGTACCTGTGTCCTTTTAAAGATTTATAAAGTTTTTCAGCTAAATCCTCTTCACTCATACTATGAAAGTCCCCCTTCTTAGTCACATCACTTAGAATGTTTAACAACAATTCTTTCCTTTTATATTCTTGTGATACAAAACACCATGCATGCTTATGGAAGTGATACTTTACTGAAAGATCATTATAAATTTTATTGGCTAATGTAGTCTTACCTTGTCCAGGCATACCAACAATTGCGACCACCTTAAGCTCTCTTGATCCTCTTTGTCTTGTGAGTTGGTCAATGATTTCCGTTGCCTCCTTCTTGAAACCCACAATTGGTTCATCAAACCTTGAAGTCTTGACATGTTTAGAGAAGGTATAACTCGAATCCATTTCAACAACGTGGCATCTGACATTGTTCACAAACTCATCTCTAATCTTCTGCAACTCCATGATAGTTGATTCGATTTCATAGTTGAAGAAGGAAAGGGATATCATCTTGTGCCAGATTGGATCATCTTCGAAGAAACACGAGTCAATTACATATTCCACTGCATATGTCACATTGGTAATTCGTATCCAAAGATTTCTGAGTTCCTGGATCTCATTTTGCTGCTCCACCAGGTCCTTGAGATAAGCCCTAACTGAGAGCAGCTTCTCCTCCATTCCCAGAATCAGAAACTTCGCAAAACTGGTGGAACTTGCCTTTTCCTTTAGATTTTCCAAGAGGAAATCAATAAAACCCAGAAAGTTGGTCCTCGGGAAATCAATCGAAGATAAATCTTCAATCTGAACATAATGATCTCTAATCTCCGCCCTGAGTATGTTAATCTTTTCCAAAAAATCGTCAATAAGAAGACTGTACCTTTCATCAGGAATTCCCTCTTTCTCTTCAGAACCACAGAGAAAGGAAATGAGGGAAGTAGCCTCATCAACAGCAGCCTCTGCTTTTGCTGACGCTTCACGTCCTTCCTCTCCAGACTCCATGGGTGGATCCATGAGAAACGTTATCAAGATTATCAGCCCATCACGAAGGGAAGCCTTAACAGAATCCTCCATAGAAGCAATCGGATCCTCTAAGAGCAAATCCATACAATTTGCAACAACGTTACCCAATCGAAAAGTTTCGGATGGTAAATACTTTGAAGCCCTCAAGACTCCAAGAAGCACACTCTTGACCGCAGGAGTGAAGGACTTTATCTCTAGAACTTGAAGAACTAAAGTCTGCAGTTTGCTCACTGCTACTGCCTCATTTTGGTCAACCCAATACAAAAACAATAGACATGCTACCCTGTTAGCCCAGGCTTGAGCTTGAGCCCTGAAATCTTTCAGTTCCTCCTCCTGATTGGTGCATCTTTCTGCAGTAAACTTGACCAGATCTCTTGAAACTTTCAGCTTCTCTTGAAGCACTTCAATTTTCTCCTTCACGGAGACGTTGGTCTGAGCCTCACAACTGGAAAGAACTTCAAGATTCTTGCAGATAATGACTAAGAATTCATGGATCTCACTGCTCGTGGATGATTTGCATCTCAGCAAAGGTGTATGTATCAAATGAAGAGAAATTTCTTTGATTTCTGGTCTCAAAAGGTCAACTTTCTTCAGCCACCGATCATGAAAAGTATCGCACTCTCCATCTTCCATGTCAGAAACGAAGGATCTCAGATGCCCATATGGGTTTCCTTCATATTTAAAGTTTGCATAGCACCAAAAGAACATCTTGAGAAATCTCAGGTCCATATTGATTTGAGCTTTGGTAGAATGAGACAAGCTTGGATTCCTCATGTCTTCAGCGAGATCATATAGATCAGAATCAATACGAGCGCAAACGTCCATTTTCAGTGCTCTGGTTCTCATGTCTTCAACTGTTGATTTCTGAAGATTTCTTGGATGATTCAGAAATCGTTTTTTCCCCCTCTTTTTTTTAGTAGAAGAGGAGACGATTCAAAAGTCAACACAATGCATCTGATGTGCATTAATAATGTAAACTGCATTCTTTAGTTTAATAATATAACAAATTACATCTTTACACCAAGAAAATAATTAGTTTGGTCTGATTTATTAAATTAAATGATTAAAAATAATCTTAAAATTTTGAATATAATTAAGAGTTAATTTTACTAAAGTACTCTAACCTTTGAAGTGATTTTCATTTTAGTACCCTCACGATTATTTCTCATCACTCTAGTACCTTTAGTTAAACAAATAAACATTAAAAAATCAAAATTTTTTCATAACAACTTTTACCAAAATTCCCATTAGTTTCTTTTTATTTTTAAAAGTATAAGATTACTTCTCTCTCTTATTTGATATTCAATCATTTTTTTTCATTTTCTTTTTTCATTTCTTATCTAGCAA